>CM055205.1:13215960-14495960 GCA_029224185.1 Karalla daura
ATATATATATGTGTGTGTGTGTTTAATGGACTGCATAACATTGAAAATGACACTGGTTACTTAAATTAAAGACTTCAGCATATATGTTCATTCCTCTAGCTTACAATAATTTTATAATTGGTTTCTACTCAAAAGTACATACCGTGCAGTATCAGGTAACGTATGTTAGATGTACCTGATACTTGTGTTTTCTTGTGTTTTTTTCTACTGAGAATATTATCGGCAGGGTACTTTTTTTTATTCTGTTGAAAGCTATTAGAATATAATGACATGATGATATATTACTTTAACAGCCACACAAACCATTGTACTTTGATCGGATTCTCAAATTTAATTTTCCTCATGTGACATTTTCAAACCAGGACTTCAAGTTCTTTGTATTTTGATATTGTGGTATTAGTGCTAGTCCACCAGCACCACCACAGCTGTTTCTGACTCTCCATTATTTCTTTTCCATCTTCTGCTCCTTATTTTGCTCTCTTATCCATCTTTCTAATCTCTGCTTGTCGGCAATGATGCCCAGTGACATTCAGACTCATCCCAATACACAAACAACCTGAAGAAAAAAACACCTGCTCCGCGAGCCACTTCTATTTAATGAGAGCATGTTTTGATCCAAAGCCGATTTTCTTCTGTTCGCACTGAGCAAACCTGACCTTTGTCAAACAGCATTTGTGCATCATTTTCTGAGTTTGTTTTAACGTCGTAGTAACACTGTATTGCAGAGGCTTAACGCATCAGGGCAAGCAAAGTCACTGATACTGTAATTCTCTTAACATTCAGGCTGTCATCATTTCACCTTATGGGGGGTTGAACTGTCATCTCAGTTCCACCACATTAAACAATGGGTAACAATGCATTGTATGTCAAACAGAAAACATTTCATAAATCCAGCTTCACGTCTGCATATAAAGTGAAGCTGCTGGTGTGTCGATCTCTCTATTCACGGCATCAGAAATCGAAGAATCTTTGCCTCTTATGACTTACCCACCCTTAGAGAAGAGATAATTTCTTAAGTGTTGAAAGACACTTAAGAAATTGGAGTTGGAGACTGCAAATTGTGTGTGCTGCATTCGAGAAATGCAACTGAACCATGCATCATTTCAAGAACTAAAGGTTTAAAAACTGTGTATGTTGTTTCTGCCCATCATGTCTTCACATTAGCCACATAATGCTGAAGAAATGCTACCAAAACAGAACAAGAAGGTTTATATTTGCTCTCTTTGAAGCAGGTTAAAAAGACAGTGGTTTGAAGCAATAAGTATTTCCCACATCATATGTAATGAAATGAAATCAACATAATTGCTTGTGCTTGGAGTGTCATTTTAGGAAGTGTGACCAAAAATAGACCGACACACCACTTCTTTTAGTGCTGGATTTTTGCCCTCAGAGTGGAAGGCGCATTGTCATGGTTTCATGTTCAGTGTTAATGAAAGACTCTCCTCCCATTTTATGGTTGCAAACATTCCAGCAACAAATTGGACTCCTTGTATAAATCGTGAATCATGTCTTCCTGTTTACTTTGGAATGACACTCTGTTAAAAGCAGCCGCTCTGGCCTTAAACATATTGACACATGAATGGATGCTATGATTAGAGGCTAATGGGATGAGATTGCTTATTTGCTGTAGCAAGTTTGTATCAGGTTTCCTGTTGTCACCGGGAACAAGAGGGTCATTATTGACTTTCCGCACAACTTATCACAGATCCACCTACATCTTTGCTCTCTTTTTGAAATCTGGCCATTAGTATTCACTGCTCCTCAAGCTGTGTGCAGTAAACTATTTTCTGGGAAAGTCCTTCAAATAATGGTCTTAGGAAAACCCCAGTGGAAACCCATAATCAGCATGTACCGTGTAATTTTAGAATCATTTACTGCAACAGCAAACATTGTTAATATTACACACTCCTCCATCCTCTGCAGCAGTATTCCATAGTAATCCTGGTCTATTTAAATCCTGATAAAGCCTTAAAGTCTATTACTTAAGACCTTATTTCTAGAATGAGACAACCCCCATATGAAAATTGTGACAAAGCATTTCCAAGCCCTCCACACATTTCTTTTCTCCCAAATGACTTAGCAGCACTTGGAGATATAAGAGCTCATTAAAAAAAAAGAAAAAGAAACTCTTATTATGTAGTGATGAGGTGCACTCACAGCATTGCAGTGTGTCTTTTCACCCAGAATGCAGGCTGTTACTGTGCCGATCCATATTGGTAATGGGGGTTAAAACCACAGTCCACAGTGGTTGGAGACACATTAACGAGGGGGCCAGCGCGGTGTTGGCTTTATTGCTCGATCTTCTCTTTTATGCTTCACCATCAGCCATGCACCTCTTGAGGGATGTGCATATTTCTCGCCATCGCCACACAGGACTTTCTGTCTGTCAGACTGATGGCCATAAAACCCTGAATATGGGCTCAAACAGCATGAACATTTTAAATTGGTGTCTGACTCCACAGAGTTACACATGCACACACTCACACACACGCACACACACACACACACACAGACACAGACACCCGTGTACTGTCTCCTCACTAACCCCCACAGTACTTGTCAGTGGTCTGTCTTCCCCCCCCGACGATTGTCTCACAGTCCACCAGCATGACACTCAGCCACATCAACCATGTAATTGTGGGTAATTGCCAGTCTTATAACTATCTACATGATTATACATCATCTTCCACGTCTCAGTTAGAATATTAAGTCTGATTCAAACCTCAGTGTGCCAATCAGACTCAAATTACTCACCACTGAAGCTATGGCTGATCTCAATGTATGTGTGTGTGTCTGTGTGTGTGTGTGAGAGAGAGAGTGAGAGAAAGAGAGAGAGAGAGAGAGAGAGAGAGAGAGAGAGAGAGAGAGAGAGAGAGAGAGAGAGAGTAATGTGACTTACCAGAGTTGGCTGGTCTGGTTTGAGACTGAACTCCTTGTTCCTTTTCCTCCTCCACCCACTACCCATCTCCACCTCTTCCTCTCTGACAGGGCCTCTCTGTGGAGCTCCTGTGTGGTTCTTCCTCTGTTGGCATTAACCTGGATGTCAGCGGTGCTAGCCATTACTGACCGGCGCTCCACACTCTTCCAGGTGATGTATCTCACAAACATCCTGATATTCTTGGAAAAAGACAAAACACTTGTGTAACATAGTGGGGACAAAAAAGGAAAAAAAAAGGTTGTGGCAGAGATAATACTCTGCAATGCTGGAAAAATGACACTGAATACACACCCGGATGCTAAAGGGCTGTTTTATAAAGATCAGGGACCCTCTTGACATTTAATCCCATTCGCTTTTAAAGACAAAGGACTAAACCTGACTGATACCATGTGTAAATAGTGAACAGGCCAAGGAGGAAGGAGGGTAAATGTTAAAAAAAATATATTAAACATAGAACAATTCACTGTGTCCACTGAGTCAGAATCAAGAGTAGAAACACTGCTTGGATGAAAGTATCAGTGACTGCACATATGAGGAAACATCATTTCTTCCATTGGCCTATCTTGATGATTAAATTAATGTGTCAAAATAATTACTGCTAGCTCACTGCTTTAAGCTTAAGTTTGCAGCCATACTCCAAAAAGTTGCTGGTTGTCATGGCACTACAGCACGCTCATTTCTGGCTCATGAGAATTTTCTTTTTTAGTTTTTTTTTTTTTTTTTTTTTTCCCAGGTCAGAAATAGCAGCTGTCAAAGCAGTGAAGGAAAGATGTGTCAGTGCAAACAGAGCTCAAAGATCCGCTGACACATCTCAGCCCTCTCAGCACAGTTTTAGACAACCAAGCCTTCCGGCCAAAAAGAGCTAAAGTCAGTGTGTTCAATGTGAGCAGGCTTCTAGATTTTAGGTTGTGCAGAGAGGGGGAGGTTAATTATCCCCCACTAAAATCCTTCATCTGCAGGGAAGAACAGCCAAACAGTGTCAAGTGAGACCTGTAACGATCTTTTGTGGAAGCAGCGTTTTATAGCCTGCAAATAAAATATGACTAATAAATGAATAGCACCCTGTGTCATATGTATTCATAGTTGGGTTCTTGGGTTTTATCAGGATGAAAGGAGAGACTTTTTGTACAGAGTTTGTATGTTATTCCCATGTCTTCAAAGGACATAAAATGGTTAATTCCTGTTTCAGAAAGGCCAAGATGTGGTCTTTAAATGCCTTTTTTCCCCCACACCAATGTCATTCAGTTTTCTGTCAGATAGGACTTAAGAAACCAGAAAATATTCACATTGAAGAAGCTACGTTCATTTTGACTGAATTGGTGAAATCATTTTCAAATTGTTTTAATTGCTTCAATCAACTAATCAATGATTAAAACAGTTGTTGATTATTTTATTAGACAATTAATCATCAAGTAATTGCTTCAGCTCTATTGATGATGTGTATAGGGACATGTGATGATGTGTGTATTACGCCTGTGGCCATGTCGCTTGAAATCTCACAGTTCAATATAAACGTCCTTCAATAGTGAACAACCAACTGTCTCCTGTCCTCAATCAGGTCCTTTTTGCCGTCTTTGACTCTGTCCAAGGCTTTGTCATCATCACGGTTCACTGCGCAATGCGCCGCGAGGTAAGTCCAGCGTTCTCCATGTCAGCGTGCTTAGCTAGTGCATTTCAGAGAAATACACTGACCTCAGCGACAATTACTCCCTTTAACAGGTGGGATTCATGTGCGTTAGTTTCCAGGTCAGTTCAGAGTCACGGCGGAAACACAAGCGGATCAGACAGCGGGAGGATTAGAATTGTATTTATGTCCTGTTTTGCAGCGCCTCCTCTACGTCATAATACACCATGATAGTGCGGTATTGTCCGTCTGATCCAAGGCTGCTTTAAGGAGCTTAGGAAGATTCTGTATGGAATAAGATGATAAGTCCCTAACTAATACCCCCCAGTGCCTATTTGCCACAGGCTTTGCTGTGCCCCCCCGGGATGGTGATTTTTAAACTCATTGTTCCCAGAGATGTACTCACGCCCTTGAGACAGACATTTACACACAAAACTAGAATAACTCATAATCGCACGAGCTACAATTAACAGTTACAGATTTTAGCTGTAAATGTTTATCCTTTTGTAGGCATACTGCACACAGCCTCATCTGTATCCAAAAGATCATTACAATATTGAATGCTCTGTGTTGTATAAGTGAATTTTTTAAATGCTAGGAATGCTTGGTTGCATTAAATCAGTATATCACAAAAGTGGCGGGGATCAGGGTACAGCAAATCCAGGAATTATTTATTTTAAATGGTTGAAAATCCCTTCCAAGGACTGACTGTAAATCCAGCAGCTGTAGAACAATAGGCAGAGGGGATTTCCAAAAGGAGGGGGCATGTGGGTGGCTGGTGGGGTTGGTTGGTGGTGATGGTGGGGGGGTGGTGGGGGGGTGTGGGGGGGTAAGCATTACAGTACAAAATAAGAGAAATGGCAGTACAAAGTGTGATCTTAAGGTACCTTAAAATAGATAGACACAATGCGTTGTCAGCGTCGCTCTGCATAGCAAGTCTCGATGGCGCCGACTGTCTACGTGGTGTGTCGGGGGAATGAAAGTACGGCAGTGTCACAGGCGGCCTGCTGAGATCAGTTGCAGAGAGGCAGGCGCATGAACATGTACGCCGATGGAGGTGTTGTGATTAGGAAGGCAGCGGGAGGGGAAAACAAGAGAGAGATGTGGAAGAAGGAGACCTGTATCACACGGAACTGCGAGGGAGGAACCTATTTATGCGAGTGGAGAGGGAACGCGGAGAGAGGAAGGAGGTTGGAAAGTAAAATTGCACGCAGAGATCTGTGGGGGGAACAAACGTGATTCAAGAGGGAAGCAGCAGATGATGGTAGGGGAGGAGAAAATGGAGAGGAAGGTGGAGAGGGAGGTATGGACCCATAGTGGGGCTCTTCACTTTGAAGTCGGAAGGAGCTGCACTGGGTGCCAACTTACACACGCACACACACACACACACACACACACACACACACACACACACACACACACACACACATACACACACACACACACACACACACACACACACACAGACGGAAGCAGATAACATGGAACACATGCCACTGAGGATGAGCACGGACGTGAAGAGGAAAGATGGATGGGAGGAAACAATGGAGGCAATACCCCAGCCCATGCAGTATTAATCAGACATGGATGCTACTCCAATCTCCTCCATTTGTAGCAGGACACGTACACACACACACACACACAAAGGACCACCCAGTGAGAGGGAAGATGCTTTCATTCGTTCTTGCACGGCTTTTTACACAAGACCTTTTGTATTCACCCATGAGATTCTTATGGGATTTGACAGCAGCAATATTGAGGAATGATGTTGCTCCTCAGCGAGTAACCAGGCTATCTATAATACAGAGGATGATGGGGAGCAGGAAGCTGGAGGTCTTGGAGTTGGCTGTGAAACATAATGCACAGGAATCCATTTGATTTGAGTTGTGTTACAAGAACCTGTGCTTTGACAGTGGAGCTGGTGTGTTTGCTTAGATGCCTCCTTATGTGGGAGGATAAAGAAAAACAATATGACAGTGGAAAGGCCTGGGGGTTAGAACATCCATATATCGCTGCTGCTGGTTTTAATTAGGACCATGCACCACTGATCTCACAAGGCTCAAATAGGCCACTTTGAAGAACTGCTGTGTGCCTTCAATGCTACTCCAGTGCCAGTTATATAATCTACAAACTGAGCTACTTTGGGAAGAATATAGCTTTTTCCATTCACCATTTTTTTTACATAATTTAGTATTCACTGAACATCTGTCATTGCGGTGATAAAGATAAGAATAAAAAATGTCTGAGGAGTGAGTTCCCCACGCTCCAACATTTGCCAAACTAACTATGGAGAAGTTCCTCAACTAACTTTTTTCCCCTTTTCCTTCATCTCCCCCCTTCTACCCACTTCCACCTCCTCTGCCTCCTCCTCCTCCCACTTCTCCACTCTGTATTCATCCTTTACCATCGACCCTCATTCCCCTCGTCTTCAGGTGCAGGATGCAGTGCGATGCAGGATGGGTGGGTGTAAAGACGACAGCGAAAACTCACCAGACTCTTGCAAGAACGGACAGGTGCAGATTATGGTGAATAGCATTCCATTTCATCCCACACCACAGCCCCATTTACCTCAGACTCACATTAACCTGACTGCAGCTTTCTACAAGCTGGAGCCTCAGTGGCTATGAGCATGATTGCCATTACCGAGGAACTCACACATTTATAGTCATTTTTCTTTTTCCCAAGCAGGAATTCATTATTGTTTATGCATTTTCACATCTTGATTTTATTCCCCACTGAACTACAGCCTCAAACCAACTTTGTTTTGTGTGTTTTTTTTGCTTTTTTTTTTTTGGCTTTCCAACTGGACATAAATTGAACCACCAACGCTAATTCTGAGTCAATATCCTGAATTAATATAAATCCATTTCCTTGTTTGGACTTTGAGATGTAGAATATGCATATTGCCCATAGCATCTCATACATCATATAAACTTGTGCACCTTTATTTACTTTTAACGTACCTTTTTCATCTTTATTTTGAGAGTGCATAAGTCCTGTAAGGTTACTGCATGTGTTCCAAATGTAGCTAATAGTGTGATAAATCATACAGACTTACCAATGTCAGCGCGGTCACAGTGCTTCGGTGAAAATGTGAGCCACTTTTACATCTCTGTTCCCCTTTTTATTTCTCCCCCAGACCTGTTTGTGGTAACCATAGTGCGTTTCTGAACACCCTTCGGAGGTTATCAAGATTAAACTTTCGAGCCATCAGTCCACTCAGTTTTTATAACCAAGACGAGCATTAACAGTCTTGCTGTGCTTCTTAAATCTTGGGTTTGAATGTATTGTCATCATACACACAGCTCACTGAGAGGGCTTGTTGCCATGGCAACTAATGCTCTATTGAGGCAGACAGCTTGTAAACCTTTATGTTTTACTTTTTCTTCATTTTTTCAGTCTGAATGTTGCAGAGTAAGTGTACAAGCTGAAAGACAATACACCCATGAGAGCATTAACTGTGGCAGATAATTTGGTCAAACTCCCCTCAGTTATATCAGCATCATAAATTGGTGCGAGCACCATCCTCTCAGGTGTTCAAGCTGCAGTATATTACACAGGAAATCTCATTAGAATGTTAAACCCCTGACATTTAGAGACAGCATGAAGATGTCGAACTGTAGCTGCCAAAGCCGTCTATGGAAAAACCATTTGATTAGCTAATCTATGATAGAGCTCTCTGATCTAAAATTGGATAAAGGTCTCTTTGTCTAACGTATCCACTCTTTGTTTTATATTCATCTTTTTTTTTTCTTTTTTACACCATCAGAAGTGTGCAAATGCAAGCCAGTGCGGGCCTCAGTGTGGCTCTCTGCGTTACGGCACAGCTCCGTGTCTGTCAGGTGGCCACCAGCCACCATTTCCAGCGGTGTGTCACCAGGCGTGCCAACAAGCCTGTTTCCACAGTCTGCCCCGCAGCAACCACAACCACGCCCTCAGCCTCGAGCACACCCCCATGCTGAACAATACCCATAACCACCCTCATAACCATAACCACATCGGCAACCAACCAGTATGTCACCTACCTGTAGAACAGAGTCAAGTCTTTATGAGTCAGCTGTGTAGAGGGAGTAAAGGTGGAATCTGTAAAACAAAACTCAAAGAATGATTTGGCATTTTGAGAGATATGCTGACTTGCTTTCTTGCCAAGAGCTGATTTAGAAGATCAATATCACTCCTGTCTGACAAGCTTACTTATCGTAGCATACCACAGAGAAGAGCTGATCTTCTGGTTAGTTAGATTGCATTTATCCTAGGACTGCAACAAATCATTTATGTAGTCAATTAATCAATCAGTTGGTTGGTCTACAAAATTAATCTTAATGCCTATTTCAGAAAGGCTAAGATAAAGTCTTTAAATGCCTTTATTTTGTCATTACCCCAGTCACGTTCAGTGTTTTCTTATAGAGGATATTTGCATTTAAGCTGAGAGCATAGGGGCGTCAGTTTCTTATTTATTTTCAATATTTTTTATACATTTTTCAGATGCATAAATCAACTAATCAATCTTATTATTAGTCATTTAACAGGGGATTGATCATGGTTGTTTCAGCTCTGGTTCAGCGAATCATGTGTTTTGAAAATTCCGTAAACAACTTAAGAAAAACATACTATGGCATTTATAAACACTGGCTTGTATGTGTTCAATAAAGAAGCAGTAATATGGTCAATAATATTATGAGATGGATGTTTGCACATCCCTCTACTTGATGCTATGATAGCTATGATAATCCTCTACAGCTGTCATCATCACTTAGCACAATGAAATTAGAGCAATAATAATTTGCTCATCTGCCAAGAAAGCAACTAAATGTATTTTTAAAAACATCAAACATGTCCTGCAGCAAAGATTAGTCATCATGGAATCAGATGGAATTTAATTTTGTTTTGATTACACATTTCACCTTTCAATCTAATTAGGAATAGCTGTGCTGTGCAGAGTAACTAGTACCTTTGCTCTAGCTGAGATTTTATGTATTTATAGCTTTTATGATTTATTTATAGCTCTTTGGGCATTTTCCATTGATTTAGGTGATTTGCATTCATTTTGGCAATAAGATCAGAGCACTGTACACTATATGACATTTATTCAGGAAGAGGACTGTGTTCCCTTGTGGCGTTTTAACTAGTTGACGTTGATGACTCACTTTACTTAACCCGTGAGTCTGTTGCTACCAGACTGTTATATAGCAAAAATAAAGATGATTCGTTTTCCGCAATACAGATGAGAGACTGGGAGAGACTGAGGCAGCAAAAAAAGTCTCTTTCATATCCGCATTTGTCTACTTAGTATAGACTCATTTGTGCTGCTGCAGATGATTTGCGTACTAAAAGCTTTTCTGCTCCTCTGAGACCTTAAAGCACTCTCTCCTTCTCTCTTTCAGTTTTTCACTCCCACCATACCTCTGTGCCATGCCCAAACTGTCTAAAATCTGTAGTTTATTATCCAAACAAAGGCTTTTGTAAGTGAATCCCACAGAGGACGGGAGACAACTTGATCATGAGAGATGGGAGGACTGAAACTGCATCGTGATGAGCTTTCACTCTTTCACTAAAGTTTAGGAAACTTAAGCTGAGGCCTTTTCGGAAACCGCATTCCATCCTACGTCCTTTGGGTTTGAGTGTATTCTTAGCTTAAGCAGTACTGCTGCCATGCATTCCTCAAGTGAATCCTAGATCACCTAGAAGAGGCACAATTTTCCTGTTGCTCCCAAAACACCAAATCTGCATAAAATCTGAATAGAGCAGGTTAGACTGAGCGATGTGTGGGTGTTTGTGTTTTGGTCCCAGGCATGAATGGATTGTGAAAGCATTTATATTCTCGTATTATACTTTTTTTATCACTAGTTTCAGTCTCAGCTAGAAGGCGGCAGAGTTTTGCTCCAACTGGCACAGTAGATAATAGTTTTGCCACTGTGTAAATTTCTGTCCCTGTTTCCATTCAGACAATAGCAGAGGTGACTGATGAGGCAGCACGGTAGCATCTCATACCTGGTGAAACTCCACTGTATTCTGTTCATCTCTTTCAAAGGCTGTATTTGGGTCTGCAGCTATGAATCGACACACATCATGAACACAGTGGTGCACTTCACATTGGCTTTTCTCTTTCTTTTATGGAAAGAACAGTTACAGATGATTTCAATAAAAACAATGAAAACTGAACAAAGCAAAAGATATCATATTGCTTTGGACAGAAAATGTTAAGAATTGACATGTACTATTAAATTAGAGCATATGACTACTTAGAGCATAACCATGTGAGATCTCATCACTCATCGGTGCTGTATTTGTACTGACAAATATGTTGACACACTGTTTTTCCCTCCCTTTCTAACTTGCCTCCTCTCTCAGACGGATTTTGAGAAGGATGTGGACTTGGCATGTCAAACAGGTGAGCTCTCCATTCCACCTGATTTATTTTCCCCTTTTTTTCCCCTCGTTTCCCCCTTTGTCCAAACAGGATTAGTATTGCAGAGGCAATGGCTGCACATGTTGCTGAAACAGCAGGAGGTGACTGCTGCATCCCAACAGTTGCGCACAAATTATTATGCCTTATCAATCACACAGATCCTGCCAAATAAGTGTTCAGTGGGCATCCGCTTTGATGAGACTAAGTTTAATTGTGCATGATAATAATACTCAATGTGTTGAGACCTGTTTCACTATCTAGTGACCATGGTCTTGTGTGTGTGTGTGTGTGTGTGTGTGTGTGAGTGTGTGTGTGTGTGTGTGTGTGCATGTAGGTGTGTTTCCATTCCATTTTTTTTCACAAAATTGAAGCAAAATTTCTTAAATGGGTTAAAGTACACTTGTTACTTGTAGGTGTAGCACATGAGGTACTATTCTCATGAAGTCTATTACTGAGACATCCCACAATCCCTGGAACATCTCGTCCTGCAAAACAATACTTTCACACTATTCGAAAAAAATATATAAAAAAAGCTTAGTCTCACTCCATACTGAGCCATTTTGAAGTGAGCCAATCATGTGACCCCGTACATGTCCAGTGGTGTGTACTGTAAATGCTGATATAAATGTCTCCATTACACTTTTGAAATAAACTCTTATATCAACACGCCTGAAAACCCATCTCATGAGAGAGTAATTCACAATATTTGGGATTTTTATTGTCATTCAGGGGTTTCCATGCCAGTTTTTTTATTGCAAAATATAGGTTTTGCACATTTCTAGGGGAATGGAAATGCACCTTGTGTTTGGATGCCTTGCAAATGTGCCACAGTTTTGTGTTGTGCTCTGGAATATTAACACAGTCACTTTCCCCCTCCACCCTTGCAGAGAGAGGACACCCATGTAAGTTTTGCACCCATCTGACCTTATTACAATGCCTGTTCCATCCTTAGACTGAAATAATTCTTATAGACATATCTGGCTTGTGGGTGGGAGTAAGCAATTGGCCATTACTGCAATGACAGCACCTGTAAACCTGCATGTAATAGATACATTTGTACTTTTGGAAAACATTGGCAATATATTTTTCCCCAGTTGTAGAATCTATTCCCAGCACCAGAATATATTATGATTTCCAAAACTTAGACTTTTGCTGCAACATCATTACCGGTTGCTCAAAAATAAACTTAAGTAGCCTTAAGTAGCTGCTGGGAATAATTGATTCTAACTCTTCTAACTGTGCTTGTACAGTACTGTTATGCTATATGACATGAAGTCAAGTCTTAATACACTGAAGACTATCATGTAATTCCCTCCAAACTAGCACCCTCTCAGACAGCTCTTTTAAATCCTCACTTTGGAGGAGGAAGCAGAGTGATATGTTAACTTAGTTTCCTCACCAAGGCTGTGTAGTGTCAGACTAAATCTTTAAGACAGAATTACTTTCACATTCGGAGAGACTACCTTAATTCACCCGAGGTGACAACGGCAGACTGTGATTAACACAAACATCCCTGCTTCCGCTGTCAGCATAAATGTGTTGAGTTGAACTATATCACTGCAGTAATGGCAGCAGAGCTTGAGAGCACAGCAGGATGAAACAACGGCTGGATTTGTCTATAGGTCATTCTCTGTGTTTCCACTCTTGGATGCAGATATGAATGGAACAGATTGGTCTGACTTTGCAGTGGCTGTTCAGTCCTGTCACATTATTTTGCACCAGTGAGATTAAAAACTAGCAAAGAATTAGGTTATATACTCATATATGCTGAAAATCAGCAGGACCCAACTGTTTTTTCCTCTTTTTCATACATATAAAATGGGTAGCCTGACATTTTGTCACATTCAATGCAGTCAAGACCAAAATGGGCTGTGCTACTTCTTTGGTCTAGAATTGGATTTGAGACCACAGACTAAATATTTCTTCCTCTGATCGTGACAGAATGAGCATGATATCCAGCATGAATTACCAGACAGTTTGACTTGTTTGAATGTAATGATAGATTGACATTAGATATGATTAAACATTTTATCTCATCAGCATGCCACAATTAATTTTGGATTAGCTCTTCTATAAAAATTCAGTGCCTGTTTGTAGATTTTTTGTTTTCTTTTGTTTTCTTTTGTTTTGTTTTCTTTTCTTTTCTTTTGTTGTCTTTTCTTTTATTCAATGACATGCATGAAGGATAACCTTGAGACACTTTTCGTAGTTTTGTTTGAATTGTGGCATTATGAAATAGAAAAGCCCACATACAGAAAAAAGCATGTATTAGAGAACATAAATACACACACAGTCCCACAATGAGGCAGTCAATAATAAGCTGGTGAGCAAGATAAGGGACAGGATGCAATAGCAAGGGACTTTGGCTCCATTTCATTTGAAGTAAACAGAATTTTTGCACCAAGGCTATGTCTCCAAGCTAATAAAACTATGGGCTCCCCAGCAGATCTTGAGATGGAGTAAGACTTAGGGTCACAGTGTCAGCAATAAAACTCATTTTAGTTTCTGTGAACCGTATAAGCCCACAAATAAAAAAGTCAGACTTTTTGTAGTCTTTTTCATAGTCTGTCTTGCAGGGATATGGAAGCTTCCAGCAAACCATCACAACCTGATGTAATTTGTTTCTGTTTTGCCAACTTTTCTATCAAATGTCCTCTATTTCCCCTGACCCCGATCAACCCCAATCAATCAATATCATTTCTCTTTCTCTCTCAAACTTTTTCTATTACCCTTTTTTTTCTCTGCCCCTTTTGCTCTTTTGCTTCCTGTCTCCACTGCTCCCCACATCTTCATCCAGTCATATTCAAGGAGGTGAACACCTGTAACCCGGCCACCATCACTGGAACTTTATCACGCATCTCCCTTGATGACGAAGATGACCCCAAGCTGGCAGCCCATCAGGAGGGAGGAGTGGGAGTCAACTTCAGCTCCCTTCCTGGCAACATTCCCCCTCCCAACCTAATTGTACAGGTAAGTAAAGTTTTGTTGATTCATTGATAGAAGGAATGATTTGAAATGCACTGATGGAGCACTGGCGAGGCTAGATGGACCCAGATTCATATCTTAATATTTTAAGCTTTGTATAGATATAAGATATAGATTTATATATGAATATATTTGATGCAATTCCAGTGCTCTATGTCATTTGAAACCCTGCCCAGCTCTAGCTTGAACTAAAAAATAAAAAATAAAACAATTAAAAAATAGATGGATAAACTATTAATTGCCCTTAAAGCGATATGTGGGAATTGAGAATTGAAGACTTAAGCAAGACCACATTATCTTATTAAGATTAAAGTTGAACAATACAGTGACATTTTTAAATAATAAAAAAAAACTCTGAAGAGAGAAATCAAACACCATCGCAAACAGGCTAATTTCAGATTTATCATCATTTCGCTACCATTAATGCTGGTATAACTGAGAAGTTCGTTTTTTCTTCCTTGACAAGGTTCCCCCCCTTGGTGGTCTCAACGAGCTGAGCGAGACGCCCTTGAAGAAGGAGGTGAATGTGGATCAGCAGCGACAGCAGGGGCAGCAACGCAGTGGAGCTCCAATTTACCTGTGCACTGAGAGTGGCCTGGGCTGGGCCAGACCGCCCACCTCTTCCAACACGTCCCAGGACGGCAGCGCTGGGAGTGGGGGGAGTGGCGGAGGAGGTGGAGGAGGGAGTGCCGGAGGCGGGGAAGGAGACTACATGGTCTTGCCTCGGAGGACGGTCAGTCTCAAACCCCCGGCACCCTCCTCTCAGGGAGGGGGAGGCCTGGGACTGGGGGGCGAGGACAAGCCTCTCAATATCGCAGTGGAGGATCCCCCTTTCCCTCCACCTCCCTCCCCCCTGACCCTCCACCCAGCCGAGAGCGAGGCCTACCCAGCAGACTTTGTTCCATCCAGTGTGGGTGACATGAACATCACCATGAACCTCAACCGCTCCTACGGGACGATCAAAACCATGCCCCACGGGCACAGCCACATGATGGCTCAGGGCGGTCTTGTGCACTCCCACGGAGGACACATCCACACCCACGGGCATTCACTCCAGCTGAAACCGGGCCAGCGGCCATCTGTCAGACAGATTCTGACAGGGGGACCGACAGTGGAGAGAACCAGGACCCTGCCACGTAACCTGGGCAGCACCAATGCCAACACCAGTGTCTCAGCAGGATCCCTGGAGGTGGGTAAGAGGTTTAAAGATGGGGAAGAAGGAGCAGTTCCCAAATGGTGGTGCAGCTTCACTACTAGGTCCATATGCCACTTGAGTGCTCACTGCTTCTCCACAGGTTTTCAATTATGTATGCAGTTGCTATAAGTGAGGTTATAGTAGAGCGACAAAGAGTAGAGAGTGAAGCCAAGAAGGGTTTCTTCATTGATTCTGATTAGGGGCAGCATGATGTAGCAGTGGTTTGTGCTGCAGCCTCGTAGCAAGACGGTTTCTGGTTCACATGATGGTCAGGCCGTTCTGTCTGAAGTTTTACAAGTGTGCATGTGGGGGTACTCTGGTTTCCTCCCACTGCCCAAATCAAGCATTGAGGTCAATTGGAGACTCTGTATTGCTAACTAGGTGTGAGTGAGAGCATGCAGGATGTATTCACTGCCTAAGGCCAATGTGAGGTGGAGTTAGGCACCTGTGGCTGGAAAGCAGGTAAAATAATGGCTGGATGGAGACCTATTACATCCTAAATAGATTAATAGAGTTTAAGAAACCCAAAAAAAACATATAATTCAGTACAAACATCACAGGAAAAGATTGATGTAAACAGTTGATAAATACTTCCTGTGTTAATCCTATACATGCAGAAGAGATGTCACCCTGTTTTGTATTGTGGATGCAAAAGTCTTTACAGGTTTCATAAAATCTCTACTAAGCATTGTATGTAATATACAGTGAAGGTCCCAACTACATCTTCCAGAGGAGCTGCTCTTATGGTATATTCAGCTGAGTAGTATTTACTGATGCTGACCAACACAATGAGTGTTAGAAATGAGTTATGCAGCGTAATGACAGACAGGCTTTTTCTCGTCTCATTTATGCAAGTGTATGTAATGCACGTCCTATACCTCCTAACCGCACAAGGTGGTGTGGCAGATGGACTGAGGCAGACAGGATCAGAGGAAATACCCATGGTGTATGTCTTTCAGCCTACCTTAATTTCACACACACATACACACATACACGCCAGCCACACGCACGCACACACACACACACACACACACACAACCCTTCACATACTAACATACACACTTTGGTTCTTCCCCCAATGGAATCTTGCTGACTTACAAGGTTGATTAAGGAGATGGAAACGACACTCACCAAAGAGTGCAGATGCTTCATTTAGGCTTGAGGACGTTAAGGACAACTCATTAAAACTTGTAAAAAAAAAGAAAGAAATCACAGTCGGAAGCTATGAGTTCACTCATGAATTAAAAAAAAAGAAACGGCTAAGATGCTGCAGGATGTAATTTATGGCAATAATTTCACTCTGTTTGAATATGCTTGATTTGGAGATGGATATCAGTGTGCCTCTCTAGATTAAATCACAGCAGTGTTCACCCCCCAGTTCAAACATAGTGATGCGTAATTGAGGGATCACGCAAAATGTACTCAGTGTTCATTTCACTGTTAATCTTCAGTTAAAAGGTTGCAAATTTAAGCTTTAAATGATGTTGTGAAGGCAGGAGAAAGGTGGGTTCATCGGACATGGTATACTTAGGTCGGAGAGATCGGTGCAGAGAGTTTTAAATTTGTATTTGCAACAATATGTTGGCTGTAAAGGGCAGATTAGCAGAATTCCCAACAGTGAATGCATGCAAAGAATGAGAGACTAGTAGGTGTTTGTGTTGTTTGGAAAACCATCATGCTATCAAGGCAGCAGATCATGGCTGCAAAGGATCCCTCATGAATACTGTATGAGTGAGTAATGACTGCTTTATGTGTGTCCTCACCAAAACATGCAATATACGGTACATGTATATGCATGTTGCATGTCTGCCATGATACAAAGCAAACTGAATCATGGAATTTCTCTGTGTAAGGTAAGGATTGTTGTATATGAAGATTGCATTGGTATTTTAGTTGCAAGGAATTTAGTAGGACATCTCTAAGTGAAACTCATGTATGTATCCTATTTGCATATCTTTACCTTTTAAAACCTTGGCTGCCACAGCAGCAGATCAGCAACTCTGCCCTTTCATAGAATGAATACAGCTTTTAACTAACTGTGGAGAGCAGCCCCTCTCGCTGCCAAATGCAAATCTGGCAGGCAGTGTCGGCGTGAGCCAGATATTCGGAAGTCAGAGATGGAATGTAATGCAGAGCAACATCAGGGCCAGATGAGTTGGAAATGTCTGCAGCTGTTAAATTGGCGGCTTGTGTGCCACTCGCCACAGCTATGAAGGCACTTAAGAGAGGAGAGTGGTGGGGCCCAAAACAAGATTAGAGGATGAAAACCATCTCTCATATGTTTGATGCAGCTCTTTTAATCTGAATGTCTCCAGCAAAGACCCCCAAAATAGCAGTGAGCGTGATTTATGCCAGAGTTGTAATGATTGTATTTGAGGTTATGTGAGCCGAGAAATTATTATTTCATTCTAATTCTGGGTCCTTCCACTTCACTAATCCCATTATGTCGAAATAGACTGAGTAATTTGCCTTTTTTGCCTTGACATTTGTAAGAATATCTGTATCATGTTGGCCAGCTAGTGCACATTAGCTGTCCTCTTGTAACTGAACAATGATGCTGGGAGATCCACCGATAAACTGAGATAGAGAGGTCTAAAGTCCTACTTTAGTGGTCGAGGTCATTGATGCTTTCTTCTCTCCCCCTGCCCCCCTCCTCTCTCCAGAGGAAAAGAGTACGGTACTCTGAGCTGGACTTTGAGGTAAGATGTCGGACCTCACCCCCTGTCATCAGCCTGTCTCTGCTTTCTTGTGCTTTTGCCAGGACTTGAGTAACGCTTAGAGGAGCAAAGAGCATTGCTAAACCCCTCCCTTCGCACCTGTTTCTTTGTTCCCCTGCACTTAGAACAATACACTTTCTCACACCTACCTTGTTTAGTGCTGTTTCTCCAACAATGGCCCTAAATCTGACCCTGCCTCTTATTTGTCTTCATAGCATTATTATCAATTGCAGCATCACATATATAAGAACTTCCCGCGAGTAAATTAAATAATGCTGCCATGTCATTGTGAGGGTCCTGGTTGAAGAAACAGCAAAGTTGGGCGCTTCTTGTCTTTTGAGTGAATTCCAGTAACTCAGCTGTGGGTCAACATGTACTGTATGTAGCCACAGTGAATTGGCTGGTTATATCTGTTGAAACAACATGGTTTGGCAGTGTGTGAGTATGTTTGTGTCAGAATGACCTGGGGATCCTGTGAATTTCCAGTCTCGAGAGAGTGTTCCCTTTGCAAAAAAAATGCACTCCCTTCCTTGGCGTTGCTGTTTTGTTTTTTGGGTTTTTTGTTTTGTTTTGTTTTTTTGGGCGACATTTCAATTCCATTACGATTGCTGTAAAGACTGGACATTCACACTCCACCGTGAAGACATATCTTTCTTTCTTTCTTTTTCATACAGGGTATATGTGTTGACAAGCTACTAACAATGACTATGGCTGATTGTTTTATCTGCACATCAAATTTACTGGAGACTCTTTTGTGGCTGCTGCATGAATTTAGCACAAGGAGAACTCTCCTAGAAATCAACTCTTTTCTCAGGAAATGAATTTTGAGAAAGAGCTTGACAGGCAAAACCACTAAAATAGGGAAGTGTGCATTTTCATCCATGCTTTTTTTTCTTTGAGTCAGTCCACTGTTCATGCATATACGTAGTCCTTTAGAGTAAAAAAACCTTGAAAACTTGATTGTAGTTCTCCAGTGTTTTAGAACTTGAATTGAAGTCAGGGTAGAGATGCATTAAGGAAAAGAAAGTCAGGCTTTGCCAACAATCAGACACTTGGCGATACCAGGGCTATTAGTAGTTAGCATGGGTCAAACTCCAATAATGCTAGATGTGACAATCCAGTAAAATGCAGCTCAGAGGAGTCATTCATTTTGACCTCCTTATTTCCTAAGTGCCCATTTCTTTAAAATCACCACACATAATGCTCACAAGGTTTCTGTTTCGAATTTTATGTCTGTAGCCTTAGCCCAGGTAATATTGAGACCTAAAAACTAGCAAACGTCTCTGAGACCAATAGAAAACAGTGCATACAACATTTTTTTCAGTGTTTATACTGACATTTCTTATTAATAAGTAACTTGAAATGCAAAATTCTTGGAGTTCCCCTTTAAATATGTGTCATTATTGATATTATTATTTTGAAGATTGTAAGTATCACTTTAGAGAGATCATAGTTTATATCGTCTTTCGACCAAAAATTGAAGGACACAGACAAGGACAAACTAATGATCCAAGGACAAAGCAGCAGACAGACTCACAGCAAGGAACTTGTAGCACCATCTTAGCTGCTCAGAGGTGAGAGTGACGATTCTGAAGTAATTGGAGCCAGTGCTAAGCGCCAGTTCTGGACGGTAAGTGTGCGGGTGTGAGAGCTGGCATCTTGCCCCTCTGTCACTTTCAACCTTGCAAGCTGCTTTCATGATTAGCTGCTGCCGAGCAGCTCCAGAACTGCCCATTAGCTGCAGTGGCACTGACGACTGCAGTTTGTTGTTTGAATTTAGCTGCTTTTTAACTGGACATAGTATCCAGAGCACAGGGAGGTCTGTTTTTCGAACATGATTTCGCTAGGGCAAAAGTGAAATTCCCGTCCATCTGTTACACATTTAATCACTATAAAATCCTGAATTAACTGGACCACCAACGAGCAGGCCCCGGTCTGCAACAATGGCTTTACTGTCAGTCATTTTTAACAAATTTTCACTTAAAGGAACTTATCTGCAGCACTTTCAGTTGCCAAATTCATACAGACTCAAAAAATGGATGATGTATGAGCATGAGCCAGCGGTCGATCGATCTGTCAGCGTCCCTCTCCCTAACTCCCTTTCATGGCTGGCATCACTGCAGCCCTCCCAAGCCTCCTACCCCTTCCATTCCCGTTCCCCTTGCTTGCCCCTATAATGGCCCCGCTTCCTTTTTACTTTTTTTGTTTCTCTTTGGTTCATTTTTGCTGTTCCTTCCTTTCTTCCCTTCCAGAAAGTGATGCACACTCGCAAAAGACATTCTGAGCTGTACCATGAGCTCAACCACTCGTCCAAGTTCCACACCATAGACAGGTATAGCAGGGACCCAGCCATGTCCACATTCAAGGTAAGACTATTGCCCAAATCAGAGATGGGAACCTGTTGTACCTACAGTTTGCACCTTGAGCCCCTTCCACAGTTTGTCACAACCCCTAAATCCCACCCCTTTAAAATGGTGGCAAGCAAATGCTGATTTCTGCACAGTTCAAAGTTGTTAAATATTATTAACATTTTCACAACATTTCATTTACTTCTAACTTCAGCATTCAGGTGATTATAGTCATGAAGAGTACAAGATACATCATCTCTAAGTATGAGATACATTTGAAAGAGGCTACACTCATTATCTGAGTCTTTTGTCCGGCAAAAATGCTGCCTTTGAAATGTGCAGACATTGGTACCTTTAACGAGGGAACTTGGATGTAATACAAATCGTGGCACATTAGAGGCACATTTTATTCCAGTTATCTTTCTGTAAATATATTCTTGCTGTATGCTTGCATTTATTAGTCAGAGCTGAATTCATTGCCACTTGTGGCTGGCTGCCTTATTAAAATACTTGTCAGAACAGTTGATCACATGAGCTGTTAGCTCAATGATAATCAATCATACCCAGTTAATGAAACCCAAATTCTGCAATTTAAAACCAGTGAAACTATTCCTCACTCCTGACATATCACTTCACCATATGCACTGCTGAGAAAAAACAACACGTGCCTGTAGACACAATCGCTTTGTCTTTTCTTTAAACTGTTTATTTAATTGTTTGTCAGTGAACCGTGGTGTGTGTTTTTTGTTTTTTTTCTGTCTTTCCATGTGTGTGCGTGGGTGGTCAGGTGGGTGTGTGTGGATGTCAGCAGGGCACTTGGGTGGGCACCTGTGAGCATGAGAGTCCTTTGAATCATTAATACACCATTTGCGGCAGACGAAAGAGTCCCTGCTCACTCTGTACTGACCTTCAGAGGGCCTGTTTCATTAAGTTTTAAACACACACGCACATGTGCGTGTTCTCCTCATCTGCGGCGCTTTAGTGCATAGAGCCCTGATGAGTTAGTCAACCTTGATAGGCGTACTTTCCCTTGGCATTGGCAGCACACTGGTTCACATTTAATTTACACTGCCAGTGGAGGAACAGAGGCCAGTCTGACAACTCTCATATTCCCCATGCCATGAAGCCACACACATGCTGTACACATACACACACACACACACGCAAGCAAACGTGCTGCCATTTCCCGGTGCCAGAACAGCGGTCTTCTACTTCACTCCTCATTTGCTCAACGTCTTGATCAAGATTTTCAGAAGCGTTGGCCAGCTCCCCATTCATTAATGCCAAGCAAATATTTCATGGAAGAAAAGAAAAATGGCAGGCTGCTCGAGCAGGCCTGAGCCATATATTAGACGTCTGCTACGTTTGCTACAGTTGCACTGCAGCATGCTAATGTGCCTCCAAGGGGGCTCAGGTGCATTGGCAGATCATGCACAAACATAAAAGAAATGAAAGCACATGCATAAATAATATATGTGCCGTATTTGCACTAATTAAGACAAACTCAAAGGTATATTTTTTTATAGGGAAAACTGATGACAGGTTGCTCTTTGTAATACAGTATAAAGAAGAAAATGTGGTGGCTTCTTGGAAAACTGCAATTCTGAAACCAGAGGGCAATCCAGACGTACCAAATACAAATAAATGTGTCACACAAGGGAGAAAACAGGCCTTTGTTTTGGTGCCTGTGTACTTAAAAACTGCAAATCTTTGAAATCATGATGCACCTTGAGCCTCAGTTCATCACCATGGTTTAATTAAGATATAACACAATAGCACATCTCTCTGTAGACATAAAAAGTATAGCTATTTATTATTAATCATTATCTCTGGGTTAGTGATGTCACATATGTTTTGAAATGGAAGGGTGGCATGGATATATCTTACTCATCCAAATCCATTACGTGAAAAGTAAGTAGGCAGTTCACTTAACTGTGAATAATTACACAGATAATGCTATCAGTGTCAGGCCTTTGACAGGAGCCAGCTTGAGTTCAGCTCTGCTGTTGTCAACATCTCACTTTGAGAGTCACCCCCAGACACGGACATGCTGACTATACAGTAATTATGGAGATGAGAGGGGTGTGTGTCTGTGTCTGCATACTTGCATTATCAAAGTGCCTTCATGTGTGGCTGCATGCCTCTGTTTGTATTTGTATGAAGTTGTGTGTGCGTTCCCTTTTGTTTGTGACTTTGTTTTATGTTTGAGATCATTGTGTTGCACAGTCTGTGTTTGCAGCACATTAACCGAGCTTTGGGGACAATGAATAATGATATAATCACTGCATAATAACCTCTTTTCCATACCATATGACAAACAGTGACAATGATTTAGTGATGTACATGAGCGCTGTAATTTAATAGCATCCATAATTGCATTTTACGATGAAATCTCCTCACGGATGGACGCCCAAAGTACTGTAAGAGTTGATACTGAGGCCTGGCTTCATATGGCCCATTGACTTAGTCACTTAAGGACTGGCACCATTGAGTGTTTCACCTTTTAATGATTAGAGAGGCAAGCCAGTGCCAGCCGAACCCGGTGGAAGAAAGTCCTCACTGCCCCTTACTTGTTTCACAATGACTCTACCTCCAAAACATATTAACCTCACTGACTTTTGCAGAACTCTCTCTCCTTTTAAAGTGCCTAAACAGTGTTTTAACCTAGACACTAAACAACCTCTAATCCCCCAAACCTCCTTCCTCTAACCACCACGGCCCGGTGTTTGCCCAAAACAGGTCCCCCCTCCGCCTCCACCGAGGCACAACACTGAGCCACTTCTAGTGCGCAGAACATCTCTCGTTTACAAAGAAAGTCAACGTAAGACCTGCTAAACCCCACATAAACCTCATGCGATAGAACCCCTAATAACCTTATCTAAGTTGATGCACTACATGACACTGTGCACATTTCATAGTTTGCTGTGTGTCTGCAAAAGAAACCATGCCACATGTAACTGACCATTAGCTCAGCCTCTGCAACCATGTACTGTATGGAGGCGGTGTGCTTTAATTGAGATCAATAAAGAGAACAAGAAATTTGATAAAGCTGAGGCATGAGGTGCTTTCAGACTGACAAGAACTCCCCACAGCTCCAAAATCCTTTGGAGAAAGTTCCTGTATTTGTATGTGTTTTATTTGGTAATTAGCATTAGCTACCAATGGCAGGCACACAGCTTGCCTTCAGCTTTGAGTTCTGATTATTGACACATTTACAAATGAGGTTCAAAAAGGTTCTTATAGCATTGGGGTACTCCATAGAGCACATGTGACAATGGAAACCTGGCTACTTCATGCCTCATGCGGAGTAAATCGCAGTCACACAGCGGCAAACTATGAGCTCACCCCATGTAGTAGCTCATCTTCTCCAGCAGTGTTCCATAATGAAGTGATTGTACTTAATAAGCCTTAGATTATTAGATAGTCTCATTGTGGTGTGGTGGTGTAACAGTCCAGTGCTTTTACCCTCTGTGGCTCATATAAAGAATTCCCTTTCCTTCATCACATCCTGTACAAATCCACATTCAAATAATCATTCAGGGACCACTGTCACCAGAAGGATGGATTTGTAAGAGATTTGTTGAAGAACTGGAATTATCTTCCATGAGAAACCATGTCTTGCTGTTTTGTGTGATGTGACAGTCCACTCTTTAGTAACTGTGGCCCATTTCAGTGTGTGAATCAAACCTTACGATCTAAACACCATAACTAGTGATAAATCAGTTCATAAAGACAGTGACCCTTTCAAACCCATTCATAATCAGCTCATAAACCACAGTATTCTGCTCATAAACTAGCTCATTGGCACTAAAACGGGCCAAACACAATGAGAGACAGCAATATCACAAAGGCTTATGGGGTCAGGAGAGACCTGATCCATTTTACCTCTCTCTGCAAAGGTAGGATCTCTGTGTTGGTTGTGTTGAAGAGATGAATGGATATCAGAAAATGTCACATATACACAAACACACACACGCACACGACCACTTACTGTACACTGACATCTTTCACATCTTATCCAATTTTCTGTAAGTGCAGTGGGCTTAAAGCAGTCTTGGGCATTGCATGTGTCGTTCCAGATAGAATCCACATACCCAAGTCTTTTAATTTAACTTTTTTTTTCCTGTTTTCCCTCGTACTACTCTCCCCCCTACCTGGTGGTAATTCCATGAAAGCTGCTAACGGGCAATTCACTGTACAACCAGGGGCTCAGCAGTGACTCAGTTTTATGTTTTAAGGTAGAGGAAATATATTATATCACAAGGATTATTATTCACCTCTGTGTTAAAATTATGTTTTTATGAGCTAAGCTGAGTAGTTCCTGTTTAATGAAAATAAATGTGCATTTTTTCCCCCTCAGTTACATATTTTGTTGTTTTGAAAAAAAGTATGCATGACCTTTTAAAAGCTGCCAGGCGAAATGGCTTGCTGGTAAACTATGCCTAGCAAAGGTCAGTTGGAGACTTTGACACAGACACATAATTTTCTTTCTGGTGTCTGACAACTGTGCATTTTTAATGCAGTGAGATACATAGCAGCTCTTTTGCATTCTAAAAAAGTAGCTGCACAAGTTTGAGGGGTCAGTGAGAGTCTGTGTTGATTGATTGCAAATTGTGTTGCTGTTTTACTTGTTGACATCATAACAACAATTGTTGACCTCAAATCAAGTAGTTTGGTGTAGAAACGCAGTTGTCTGCCCCCATAAGCGAATAATGTAATGAATGTAGTGATATTACTTGCGTTATACTCTGTTTAAGAGGACTGAAAGTGGGTCTCACGTTAATGCAAATGTTGAAAACAAATTCAAATCATCTGTTTAAAGTACAGAGGTTTCCTATAGTAGGAGCCTCATGGCTTGCTGGAAGAGTGGATTTTCAGCCAGACAAAGTAGATTGTACTGTGTATACATCAGCATTACTGCAGCACTAATGTTTAGATTTAGAACAGCTTCTTGGCCTCAGAACAGTAGAGTTATCCGTTGTCTCCACAGGATTCAGAAGGTCATAACATGCATTCTTACACAGTGCCCAGTGGTGCAGCATTGTGCCTCTCTCTGTGTGGACAGTGTGTATGGAGAGGGAGCGCAGGAGCTCGCACTGCGTAATAGCCTGGCTGATGCATTTTTTAGCTCTCAAATGGGATACGTTTCCATCCTGTCGTCTGCTGTGTTCGCGATGAAATGAACCGTGCTTGGCTTCCCTCACCAGACAGACAGTGAGAGATTGTGCAGAACACAGCAGGAAGAACAAAAGGCAGCAAGCACTTTGTTACTTTGTTGTGATTTCACTCATGCTGGATAAGAGAGTGGACAGCGAGAAAATCCCCGGCCACGAAAGATGTATTTGCAATTCAGTCTTAGAGGCCGTAGGCATGAGGGTGAATCTTTCTGATGAAACCCCAGCCTGTTAGCCTGCATATGGAAATATATCATGGTCTATGAGGGCTCTTCCATTAGCCTGCTCCATAAAAGAGAGGTGAGACCTGGGGTGCTCGCTTTATGCATCCAGAGTCAATGTTAGTGGCTGTTATTGATATTCTAGCAATGTTTTAGGCCACTGAAGGGGAGTTTAGCTAAGGTAATGTGCATGCTTTGAGGATGTCTCATGCAGAATGAAGATGTATAATTTTAAATGACAAAGACACCCATTTTTGTTGATTCAGAGGGAGCAATTTGCCTGCACTTGCTAAACCCCGTAGGTCTTGATAGTCAATTTGCTGGCATTAAGCTGAGGGGCTTCAATTTCACATTCTAGCAATAAACCAAGTTCTCCCCACTTCTTCCTCTTCGTATCTCATTCTCTCCTCTATTCATCCTCACGGCTTGACATTTTCTCTCTCACCGTCACCCTCATTTTCCCATTTCTCCCTCTAAACTCACCCCTCAGTGGCACGTTTGAGGCATTAATTGAATAATTAATTCCTCTCATTAGCTTGTTTTTAATTATTTCCTTGCCCCCTCCTCTGTGCCAAGTATAAACTCATCAACTGTTTTCACCCTTCCACACAAATTGCCATTGCAAACTCAGGCCTGGTGGAGTGTAGCGTAGCACACTGGCTCTATCAGTGGCTCCTAATGAAGGGACGGTTAGCCCAGGCGGAACAAGCCCAACACTGGCTTTGTGCACCAAGAAGCACAATACTAATTTAGCTCATTTAGTGTCCTTGGGCCAATTAAAAGGAGGTGAAAGGGGCTGGCTCTCTTGCTGGAGCTTTTTTCACCATAGGAGCTCTGGCCTTGGACTGCAACACACGTTGCGCTGCTGTACACGGATGCAGGCGACAGTGAACCAAGCCTGTGTGTCTGATTGCTCGTTTGTTTGCAATGTGTTACACTAATGGAATTTATTTGCCCTACATTCTCCACATTTTGCTCCTTTGAAGGAGCCTTATTATTTGTGACACAGATTCCTCCCTAGCTAAAGGGTAAATGGTGTTAAAGACTGCTTTGCCCAGTTAGTCTATTTTTGTTTCCCTATAATAAATTATCCCAGTCATGAATAGGCAGGATTCTTTCATCCTTTTCATGACGTGATGAAAACAAGCAAACACACAGAGAAACCATCAGACACCTGTAACCCCACAGTCATATTCTGATATCCACTCAGTCTCTTTTTGCTGTTATTTTCATTAAATTCATGTGAAAAACATGGTTTGACTTATTTTTATGTTAGTCTTTTCTTTGTTTTATTGCCACATTTTATTGATTTCTATTTCATTTGTTTTGTTGTTGTTGTTTTTGTTTTCTTTCGTGTTTTGTGTCCTCGTTGGCTGACCGGGCCGTGTGTTGCATGCTTGTTGTCATGTCTCAGTTTGAATGTAGCCAGACAGTCAGCAGAACCATGGGCATCCACGTCAACAAAGGTAAAGTTACCGTACTTATCCACAAGCACCTCTCCTTACTCCGTCATCTCCCAATGACACCCAGTCACATCACTGGCTGTTGGAGTCAGGCCTCATCCTCCAACCCCGTACCTTAGGCCTCTCCAGGAGCCCTGTAGATGTTTGTTCAGTAGCATCTTTTTCTGATGTGTGACCATCCCTACAGACTGCTCCTTCACTTAGCTCTATCACGCACAGCTTGCATCCTTTTCTCTCTGAGAATCATATGCCTGACACATCAATTGCTGGCTGATTAAGCAGAATTTTCCCATTGACGGGAGGCAATATACTCTAGGGAAGTACTTTACTGTGTGGCCCATGGTGCCTCTTTGAGAGCCACACCGTAGGCGTGTTGTTAAAAGGGTCAGCATTGTTCAGCTACACCATCAATGGAGGAAACCCTTTTTGCCATTTCTACTGCAAATACTGATGACTGTTTGTGAAGTTTCAACCAATCATAGTTGAAAGTGACCACAGTAAATGTTGCTAGCACATGTGTTGTTATTTACAAAAGACAAATGATGTGATGTGATGAACAGAAACTTGACAATTTAATTAGATTTAGAATTACATTGTTATTTGTTTGAATGGCTCAGTTTTAGACAATAAGTCACATTCTCCACTCAAATCAGCAACGTAGTAGGACGTTACCAAAAATATAAATTGTGTGACTATGATATCTTAGTCAGTTGTGAAGGCGCTGCTAACTTGAATTAGTTTTCCTGAGGTTGGATAGTTTTATTTTCACATCATATTGATGATTTTGTTTTTGTTTATCATTTGTCTAAAACTGTCAGATAAAATTAATAAGAAGTAAGTAAGTAAGAAGAAGTAAGGAGCACTCACTGCTCAAGATAATCACCAATACCTTGAATATGTACTTCCACCACTGATGCTGCCGACATTAACTATTTTAAAAAATCCAAACAAAATGAAAGTTACGAAATGTTAGCTAAGCTGGCTAATGAGTACATCACATGTGACAGTTCCCTAGGCAATGCAAAATGACTTTTTTTTTGGAGAGAGGATTTTAAAACTAACACCCCTGAAAAGTTTATCTTCAAGTCCTCCACTGCAAATGCACTCACTCCCCCAAACACTTAGAATAACAGCTCTCCAAGACACAATAATTTCTCCTGTCTGCTGCTTTTTACTACAAAAAAATGAATGCAGGCATAACCTTACAATTGTCAGTTGCAGAAACTTTTTTTCTTTTTTCTATTTTTTGAACAACACCCTGAAATACTTCTAGCTGAAAACAACACGGATCTCCAGTCAATATGTGCCAGATCGTTAGAGCTACTATGGGGAATCAATTTGGACCCAGACTTGAGGCAGCGCTGGGATTTAGACAGGACAAATGACAAATGTCATCACCAGCTCACACCCTATCTTAAACAGACTATGGGGAAATGCCCCTTATTTAAAGTCACCTATCAATGTAGGATAAGAAGCAGCAGACAGAAGTAAATATTAAACAGCAGTTTGGGAAAAATAGAAAAAAAACATTACCACAGATGTACTGCAAGGAAGTTATGCAGTGTGCATTTGAACGTACAGTGTCAGCACTGTTTTATGGTTTGCCTTTAACTGTTTTATGTGTTAACACAGAGTAACAAACAAATAATGCAGATGGAACTGATAGCTTGTCCATACAATAATAACTGGCATTAGCCATTTTCTTTACACATTATTGAAAATACATAACCTCTAAAGCCTCTAGCAATGCACAGAGTATTCATTGCTAAGATTCTGATTCCTCTACACCATCATGTCTTTCATCCCTCTGTATTGTAGATTTAGTCGCTAACAGTGGTGGGTAGCATTATGTAGAATCGCTCCATCACTCTCAAGTTGGACGTGTTTTTTCATTGTTCCTCTCCATGTGTGCATGTTGTGACGATGTGTCCCGTTTTGTCAGGAGGGAGGTAGAGAGGGATATTTGGAAGTCAGAGAAGGGATGAAGTGTAAGCGCACGGCAACAACTGCCTGTTCACCTGCTGAAGGTGTGGGAACAATGCTATTGTTTCAGGGCAGAGTTGTCAGTGACTGTGACCCCCCCCCCCTCTTTCTTTTCTCTATCTGTCCCTCTCTTTCTCTCTTTCCCTCTTGTGTCACCCCCGTCTTGTCTTCTCCCTGCCATTTCATCACCACAGAGAGAAAAGCGATGGAGCATTTCGTCTGCCGGAGGTGAAAAGAACTCGTCGAGTGTAAGTAGAGAGGTTTCTGGCAGATCGAGAAAAAGAGAGAGGGGCAGGCAGGGATTGGGAGCCAGGCAGAGATGGCGAAAGGAATGGATCGACACACAGTGGCAGTACAATCGCGTTAGCCTAGTCTCCCAGGGATAAAGTTGGGCTTAACTGCAGCATTACCCACACTCCTGCATTACAAAATGTTCCTTCGCCAGCATTTAGCATGCAAATTGGCTCCCAGATTATGCCTTTTGTATTCATTTTGCCAACTGTCAGGCTGTGATGCAGGGAGAATGATAATCAGCCAGATATTGCCCCCTAGCGCTCCGGCGACGCTCATCACACTGCAAAATGGGGGGAGGGAGTGCTGTGGTACTGCAGATCAATGAGTCGTGCTTGTGTGTGCGTGCTTGTATGTGTATGTGTGTCAGATGCAGAGAGAGACAGGGATTGAGGGCGATAACAGCTCAAAGTGAATTGCATGTGAGCACTCAATAAGAGTTGGTGCAATGAAGGTAAGGTGGGTCTGTAGCATGAAAGCTGAAGGGACATTAGAAGAGCACATAGCTGAGTTGCAGGTACAGTCGAGCACTTACTCTAATGCATTACATATGCACATCGATGTAGAAAACATGAAGCAAGCAGGTTTGTATATTCCTCTTTAATACACTGCAGTCCAATACAAGTACCTCTTAATGTCCATTATAAAATATTCACTTCCCTGCAGTTCAAAGAGCTTTGGGTTTATCACGTCTGGGTAAAGCTTGGTAAAGTAAAGAGAGGCACAACTCATGATCTGTCCTCCTTTTTGCACCACCAAAAATCATCTGGGATAGCGATCCCTTTCGCCTCTCTCCCACCCCCCCCCCCACCCCCCCACCCCATCTTTGAATCATTATTACTGCTCGAATAATGAGTCATATTTAAATAATGGCTCTTATCTGATGCATAAAACTACCTCTAATTTCATTTTTAGCTAATCCCCCAACATGTATTTTACATGCATGGTGGGCACATTCACCACATGGAGCTATTACAGACCCCAAACCCAGGGGGTTCATGCTTTTAGCAACCGGTCTGAAATTCTGCATTTGGAAAATTTGTGAGGACAGGTGTTATTTTTAGAAAAGTGGTCATCGTGGTTGATTATGGGAACCTTGACCCTTTTTTTTTTGCTTTGGGTGTGTATACATGTTTCTATTAGAAATGGCACATAGTGGCCTCTCTGTGTGGATCTTGATATTCACGGTTAAGTTTAGAGGCAAAAAGTCACAGTCGGCTTCTGTGAGTTCCTGTTTTAATGTATCCATCTCTAAATTTTTAAATTGGTCAAAACTGGCCTAAGCTATAGCTTTCCAGTTACTCTATTACATGAAAGATATAGACAAACCCTTTTTGATAGCCATCAGACAAGCAATTCTATGTGAGTTGAAGGCAAAAGAAAGAAGAAAAGTAATGAGGCAGGGCCGCATTAACCAACCAGGCCATCATGAATTGTGAACCCCAGCTCTCTGGTTACCAAAGTTAATTTGGGTCTAATTTGATTTAAAGCATGTTTATTTAAGATTATGGAGGATATAAGCATAATACCAGCACACAATGTGTGATGAGCAACTCATTAAACTCTGATCACAGGCATAGTGTGCCTGTGATCATATTGTGAAGCATTTTGCAGATCCAGAGGGAGTTTCGTGACAGCAGATGAAGCTGGGTGTGTACAGTTGGATCAAGGTTGCCAGACCCCATCTCATCAGCAGGCCACAGACTTCTTGCTTAATTAGCCACCACTAGCATGGCGCATGTGGAGCACTTAACTTCCTAAACTGTTCAAGTTGCATTAAAAATTCAAGACAGCCTTCAGCATTTATCTATATATTTGGTATATCGCAAAACAAATTTGCAAATGATGAAATTACCACAAAATTTATGCCGGACAGGTAGTTATTGCGGTCCCCTGAGACTTTTTGCCTTGGTAATTTGGCCTTGGAGGAAGTTAGTCTGTAAAGTGGGACGGATGCTAAAAAAAAAAAAAAACGCAACAACTTTAAGTCTGTAACAACAGATAAGTCTCGTCAATCCTGGTCAATACCTGCTCATGTTGTCCCTGCTGGTCTAAGGACAACAATGATAAATGCTTGTTCAGAATCATCAAAATGAGGCGAAGTTCACAATGCAGGAAAAAGTGGCTCAAATCCATGTGTGACCCATATTTGATTTGACAGTGTGAACAGTGTAGTGTGTCTGATCTGGATGTGCCAAGCAGAGCCTACGATCGATTGAGGTCTTGTACCATTTTTCATCGACATAGCACCTGTGTTTGTGGCTCATTTTTCCTTATTGGGCACCTTTTCTTCTCGTCCCCTCTCCATTCAGGACAAGTCGACCCCGGAGGAGCAGAGCTCCTGGGACAGCTTCAAGACCATGACCCCCGAGCTGTCCATCGTGCCCGGGGAGCAGAAGGACCGGATGGAGCTGCACAATAAGAACTGGGACTCCTCCTCTGCTAATACACCTGACTCATCCGAAGGGGACTTCCAGACTGAAGTGTGAAGACACACAGACGTTCTTGCTCTCACTTGAATACACACATGCTCATGCCGAGATGCAGCTGCACACAGAAATGATGAACTACTGAAAAAGCTATACATAAGTATGTGATTTTTTTCCGCAAAGATCTCACACACACTGCTCCCCGTTTCCTGCAATGTGCTCCGTTGGATCCCATACTGTACTTGTTTACTGCTGCAGTGGACAGACATGGAAAGAAGACTGTTCTACTCTATATTTTCGCAAAGACTATTGAAAAGAAAGAACAGGGGCTTGATATGTCTGTGACTGACAATTTTTAAATGGAACTTCAAAAACTATGAAAAACTTATTTCTGAGAAAAATGTCTTGATTTTATTCTGGAGAAAAAAAGAACATCTCTTTCAATTGTTTGATGATTTGGGGGGAAAAAAGAAAACGAAGAATATTTCTGCACCGTTCAGTTCTTTTTTATAGCAAGGGGAAGAAAATCTCACTGAGGTTTCTCACAGTGGTAGCCCCCCTAGGCACCCCGCTTTCATTTATTTCCCTTACCCTTCTAATGGATTACGAGAGTATTCTACGTCTTACCCTTTCCTTTCTTATTTTCATCTGTTTCTTTTTCATCATTTTGGATGGATAGGGAACAGGGGACTGGGGAAGAGCTGCTTATTGAAATGTGCCATCCTCTCTGTTTTTTTCAGGTTCCAGTTCAACAGTCCCATCCATCCATTCTTCTCACATCCTCTGTCAACATTGTATCCCCCTTCTTTTTGTGTATTTTCTATGGTTTAGTTAAAAAAAAGTCCTCCCCTATGGTTTGAAACTTTTAATGAAAAAATAATACGATTGAAAGAAATAACTGAGTTGTGTTCTATGGTCTAACTGTTCAAGAAGAATTGATTTATTTTCAGACTGGTTTGGTTTGTGCTCGTGCTGCCTTTTTTTCTTTTTTCTTTTCATTTCCTGTGAGAATTAACCCATGTGGAACTCTAAAAAATGATTTAGGATGCACACAGCACATTAATGTGAGCTTGCTTTCTGAGATAATGTGCACCGCATGTTATCCACCCATGAGGGGAAAGAAGGATGGCTATCGTCATGCAGATTCCCACACCCCTTCTTAAAGATAAAAGCCTTTAAAGATTGCAGCATCTGAAACCATTTCAGCCATCACCAATCACACTAATGCCAGGAAAAGAGAATATCTGGAGTCATTTTCAGCACAAATGGAATCTGTACCAGGTCCATTTAGCGTTTCTTTTTTTGTAGAATTGGAGCGGCTCAGACCGAATCATCGATCAGCTTAGCTGCTAACATGCTCTTCCCCAGTTGTCAATGTATACGTGTTGCTTCAAGGAGGCTTTTTGAACCAGTAATGTATAAAACCAAACACCAGCTGAGCCAAATTTTTCACCTTGAGATAGGAACCCCATCATAGATTTAAAGATAAGCATTCCTCCAACAGCTTTTTACCTACAACCTCACTTCCCTCCTCTCCTTCTCCACTGCTCCCTCTGTTCACCAAGCATCGTGTTACTGGGAGGCATGAAATCTCAATGTTAGCGCTGAAGCCAGATGTATAATTTCTCAGTTCGCATGGATCCCATTCCATGTGATTATATCCTGCGCCTGTGAGCACAGCAGCTGCAGAAAGACATGCGAAATATAAAGGCTGAGATGGAGCCACTGAGGTTAGGAGGCTACAGGGTTTCAGACTGAACAGCACAAAAAAAGCCAGCTCTGCCTGCTTGACATTCTACATTCGTACTTCAGTCACTAAAAGGAGGACAACCAGTTTCCTGCTGTTGCTACATTAGCACATCAGTTCTCCACACACTGACACAGAGAACAGGAGAGAGTGTGTCAGAGTGCAGGATGAATTCAATAGACGGTTTGATAAGTTCTCCTTCGATGTTCAGTGTGGCTCCCATTAATCTAACAGACTGGAGATAGGGAGATGAGGGAAATTTTAGGAAGAAAAAAAAGCCTACAGGAAATGGGAGGTTGTGGGGAAGAAGGGTCCCCAACATACAGCAAGAAAACTAGACATGGCAGAGATGCAGATTAAGATGGGAGAGTGCTCAAAACAGCAATCATCGAGGGATGGCGATTTGTCCTGACATTTTCCAATGCAGCCCTTGAACCATCTGTTTTAAGATCCCTAATGTGGTATTAGAGCAACGCAGCACAGATGGTGAGACAAGAGCATGGCCCTTCTAACCTTTCAAGCTAATCAGCTGATAGGCAAACCTACACTGCCTCTCCTCCTCAGAGGAGAGAGAGATACTGTAGGTTCTCCCCTACGGTGCCCAGCTGAGGTCCCATTCATCTGACCTTCTGCGAGGCCCACAGTCCAGATCTACTCTGCAGTGACTCCTAACGGGAAGAAAGCAGCGGCCGGTCAACTAAAAGGTCCATTAAAACATCAGTCTCAGGGGAAAGATTTAACCTTAACACAGTAAAACTAGTTTGGAAAAATAAAGAATACAAATATAATGAAATTATATATCTACATATATATTTAAGAAGTTTTTTGAGAGAGAGCTCTGGATGAATTCCGTACGAAGCCTTGTTCCCGTGGTAACTTATAAATGGGATTTGATGAGACAGTACTCAGAAAGATATGTGAATGTTTGATTACAGTCTGAGATTTTATAATTTTTGTTTCCATGTTTTGCTCATTGCACATGAACAGTACCAGGTTGCATCACAGAGTGACCTGGAGGGTTAGAACTTTTCACCTACAGGGATGGTAAGTAAGATGTTGTTCAATGGGTTGGGGGACAGATGTTTTGATCGTTTGAATGTGTCACCACATCCAAGGATCATCTCTTTACAATTTTATTTTCTCTGCTAAACTCTGGTGTGATGCAAGCTCTGACACAGGTTGATGAATGGTCAGAGGATCTTACTGTCTCACTGTCTTTTCTATTTGTGTTGAAAACCTGCCAAAATCAAACACCCATAAAGAGATGTAAACAACAGGCAAGCCGATTTTCAGCTTGACACCAAGCCAACACTGACTCCAAAACCTACTATGCTCACTTTCACCTCCACCTTCAGCCTTCGATGCTTAGGTATTAACCAACTGCTACAACCATCTTACATTCCAGTTTTATGACTGAAAAAAATCCTTTCCTTTTCTCCCTCATTTATGTTCTTTTTATACATAAGATTGTACAAAGTAGTCCTCTAATGTTTTCATAGTGTCTTTTTTTATGAAAATAAATTTTCAAATTGATCTCCCTGTCTCATGTATGTCACATATGTGTACTTCTGTGAGTGAATGTGACTAGACTTGCTCTTCATTTGCAGTGTACTCACAATCCTCATGTTTCTATAATGTGACTCTGGGTGCGGGGCATGACAAACTCTGTTACCCAGAAGCAACCAAGCCTAACTGTGACTGATCGGGGGGCCCTGCTGCTCTGTCTGAAAATGGAAAAAGGAACCGTACCATGATTTTGAACATATATTGCATTGGAATAACCAAGTGGGGAAATGTCAACTGAAAATTATTATTTCATTAAAAATCGATCAACTTTGAGCGGTATTTATGCTAATAATGACTGTCTTCCAAAGTGGACTTTTCCAAAAATGGTTTTGTTGCGTAACATGGTAAAAATAGTCACAGTGGACAGGCTTGAGTAGTCCTGTCAACAGTGCTGGAAAGAGGGAATGCGAGGGAACGACACAGTTTGCAGGCCCAGCTCTGCATTTGCCCTCTGAGGGGCTTGTGGGTAATTAAGTGTGGATGAGTCTGTCCATGGATCTGCCATCCCTCACCCTGGAGAAAGGCCACCAACTGGATCTTTCCCCAGGGAGCAAGAGGGGATGAGAGAGAGGTCAAAGGAAGAAGAAAATAGAGAAGGAAGCCCCGAGGACGAGATGCATGGTGACAGAGGCGAAGTGGGGAAAGGGTTTTTCACATCACCTCTGGCAGAGGAGTCAGAGTTATTAGAGCTCCTCGTGGTCATTTTTCTCTGAGGTTTCTAATTAAGATGTGCCACTGGTGCATCATGCGTGACCCAAGGAGAGGCCCTGCTGAGAAATTATACAGGAGGACAAGGTGAAGAATAAAAAGATATGAGTTGGAGGTGGGGACAACCTCAGAGGTTTTCATTTTCCCAGTGGCCGTGTCCACCTAAAACCTCTTGTTGCTACCACTTTTTGCTCGATGTTTACAGTACAGATGGGACCCACAGTTTGGTGTTTGTGAAAGAACTGGGAAATGAACATGTTTCAGTAAGTCCTCCAAGTTTAATATAGTTGAGTCAAACAAAGGAGCAATACAAGGACTTCCACTGTGGCTTCCCCAAATGACACAGAAGGAAAACAAAGCATTGAGGCTTTTCATGTGCAGTAAAACAAATAAACTACAAGATTCAAAGTTTATCTCTCTCTTTCTACCTTACTATGTTTTTGCTACCTCTTCTGTAACACGCTATTATTGCCAGGATGTTTTGTCTCGCTGTTTCCAGGGATCACTGCACAATGCCTGACTGTTGTGAAGTCACCCCTTGAACTAACAAGGTTGGGCTTATGTACAGAAGTGAGGAGCACAGATTGCACAAGAAATGTCAATAGAGAAAATGATGCAGTTACTACCAACACGTGCATAGTTAGTAGTTTGCTGAACCGGACAGGCTTTTCTCTGTAAGGTTTGCATGTTGTCCCCGTGTCTGCGTGGGTTTTTTCTCTTTCAGGTTTTTAGCTTTCCAAGTTTAGGTTGACTGGAGACTCTAAGTTGCCCATATGTGGGGGCACATCACGACAAAATACATATTTGCTACAGTGCTCTTCCACTAGTTGTATTGCTGGAAGGCTAGGTTAAGTGGACCCCACAATCATGCAAAGACAATAGTGACTTGAAAAGGTTTGGCACTGTGGAGTTCACCACAGCAGTGGAAGTGTTGTTGGTAGGTGGGTTTTTGCTGTGGCCTCTGGATATTTCATCCATTGCTTTACAGCATACACCCTTGCAGCAGAAAGACCGTCTGTGTAATGTTGTTATGTAATGTTCTGTCCCCCTGATTGTTTCCCTCTGGACTTTTTTCTTCTGCCTTGGTTTGTTTATGTGTGTAGTTTTCCCAGTGATCCTCTCCATATGTCTCCATACAATGCAGCCCTGAGAGGTGATGGATTCAGATTAATGGTACCATATTTCTAAGAATTTCATTATTTAAATAATTTCTTACCATAAGATTTCCCAATGATGTTTTTGTGATACTGTAGGTCCAGAAACATGGTTCAAATATTGTTGGAATCCATACATTCTCTATCTCAGGGTCTTTATCCTCATAACTTCCAATAATGAAGGCTAAAAGGAGAGCTAATTCGTTGGCTGCTGTGTCTGTCCAGAGTTTCTTTGAAACCAATTAATTAAGTTTCCATTAGAAGAGTCCTCAGAAAAGTTCTGACCCTAAAAGACAATGAGTAGTATTGTTAAATAATAGCGATCCAAATGAAGAGAGGTGGGCATATATTAACACATGCATTCATGTAAGCAGTCATCTTGTTTTAACACTACTTCAGCGCACAAATGTGTAAAATCAATTTGTCTGATAATGTAACGGTTTGCTCTGTGTGATAAATATTTCCTTGTGTTTAAAGAATGAATGGTACTGTATGAATACAAAGTCACTGGGCATCTGTCCAAAAGTATAGAGGTGTGAAACAAGAAATCTGTCGCCATTGGGGCTGGATAGGTAGGAGCAGAAGCAGTTTTAGCAGTCTTGAACTTCTATGTGATCTAAGTAATGATTACCAAAGTGTTTTTCAGACTAGAGAAAGGGAAGAGTATTAAGAGACATCACAAGACTTTGAACAGCCACCGCCTTCCCCATCTGTCTCCCATCAAGTCAAGAAAACATGCACATGTAAATATTTTATAATGGCTGCTTTGTTTTGTTTTATCTCCTTGACCTTTAATCCGTGTACCAGTCCAGAAAGTTTATTTAGATTACAGATGGTACATTCTTAGTATTTATTATCAAAAAAGTTTTATTTTACATTCACACAACATAATCTTAATGCATCGCATTCATATTTGACATTTTTGTACACTTAGATCATACTTAAAAGCACAGGACCCATTTCAGTGACCAAAGTTTTGAAGACTTGAAAATATGGACTTTTCGAGCCTTTGGGCCAAAATATGAACAATCATCAGCAAACATTCAAAGAATTAGAGGAACTGTGCCAGAGGTCTCTCCAGACACTGAGGAAGCAGCCCCATGGACCTCTCCAGATATGGGGGAAGTGGCACCAAAAGCTGCTCCGGGGATTGCTCAGGAGGTGTGAAAGGCAGCTCTAGACTATTCAGAGGACTGGAAGAGCTGCTCCGGAGGCCTCTCTGGACACTTTGGAAGTGGCTCCAAGAATCAATCAGGGGATGTAAGAGGCAGCTCCAAAGACTGTCCTGTAGGCTGAAGGAGCAGCTCCAGAGACCTCTCTGGATGCTGGAGAAACAGACGGTGCCGTTCTCAAGACTGGGGAAGCAGTGATGACCACCCAGGGGACAATAGAAATTGTAGCACCCTGTCTGGAGACTGGAGAGACAGCGGTATTCACCCTGGAGACAGGAAAAGTGGCTGCTTGGGATGCAGGGTAAGTGCAGGTAGCTGCCGCTTGGGACACTGGTGAGGTTGTTCCAACCTCTTGGAACATCAGAGAGGTGGCTCCGGTAGCTTGGAGCTCTGGGGAAACACCTGCTGTTTGGAGACCAGAAATGAATCAGAAACAGGGACTGGATGGGGGTCAGGACTGGACCGAAGACTGGACAGGAGTCAGGATCAGGGACTGGATAATAGTCAGTCTCAGAGATTAGAACTTGAAGTCCAACTTTGAAAGTCCGACTTTGGTGAACTCATTTTCACCAGAGCAATTAAGATATTGAAGGTTGGAAGAGGCTCAACCAGAAGCACACCCACTAGTGACACCTCTGATGGTAACAAAGGGTCTGGGGAAACTGCAGGCTGAAGGACAGGATCCTTTGCATCCGCTGCAGTTGACTGGAGCAGAGAAGATATAAGTCAAAGAGAGAGGACAAATGAAGAACAGAAAGACGGTAAATGGTCCACAGGTGGGGGAGACAGAGATGAGGACACAAGAGAGGAAAAGCTAGAGGGCAAATGTTGACGGAACAGAAACAATGAGAAAGAGGCAAGAGCTGATGCATTGGACTCATCGAAGACTGGATGGGATTGACTTGTGAACAAAGGAAGAGACCAGGACAAATGGGGAGAAAATGGGGTCAGCTGGGACCATGAGGGTCAGTGTGCCAAGGTAAAACTTGAAAATTCCAATGTGTTGAAATTCTGTTCTGAAACAGTGCTCTGGGATGTGAGCCCATTGATTTGCACCACTTTATCTGCCTTTGGATTGGTCAAAAGACATCATTCTGTGAGTGTGTGTGTATGTGGGCATGTGTGTGTGTTTGTGTGGGTATCCATGTTGAAAACATACAGAAAAACCACAAGTTCATCACCACATTCAAGGTTAAATGAAGTTTGCATCTGCGTGAGAAATATGTTTTCCTTTTTATTCATGAAGGGGGCCACTTTTGGGCCCCAGCTGAATTCATAGAAACATTGGTGCAGTGCCCCTTGTGGGAGCAGGACAAACCCACATGTTTTTGAGAGGGTCTAGATGGAAAACAATACAAGTTATCAACATGCTTTTTTCTCTCCATATTTCATGTCCTTAAATGTATTTCATATTCAGATTTCGGAAGGTAAATGCATATTTTAGGTGCATACTAAAAATTTGCATTGCTATTTTTTTTTAAAGAAAAAGATAAACATTTTTTGGTTTGAAGAATTAATTAACAGCTATTTTTCATAAATCAAAACAAACAAAAGCTTTAAACAATGCAAAACGAAGGGTTTCAGACTTGGACTTCGATTGACATTCAGAGGGAAGTAAACCGAAGCAAAAAAAAAAAAAAAAAAACATGGAACACAGGAATTTGTGCAAAGTGACAGTGTGTGGCACCATGGGAACATGCAACAACTTGTGAGTGGAATGACATGTCACAATTTGACAGGGCAACGAAGTGAATGTGTTCAGCACATGCAAGGATGAAGTTTTTAGTGGCGAGACAAGGAACAGTAAAAATCCATTGCTCTAATGGTTGCAGCATGTCTCGCTGTCCCTGCACAACAGCTGACAGATGGGTCTGTCCCACAGGTTCCAGTTGGTGCCATGCTGCTCAGGGAGGGCACCGACGGAGTGTGGTGGTGATGGTTTTAGAAAGGAAGATGGAGTAGACTAAGTGAAAGTGGATGGGAGTGTTATTAAAGCCTACAATTTCAGATTTAATGGAAATTACTAAATTCACAGTGTAAACAGAGCAACCTAAGACCAATTTAAAGCTGTTAATAATCATTTTGGATGGTGGCAAAGACACCTCAAATTCTGCTGTTTGAGTACAGCTTATTCTCAGTTGTGCTGTTATGGATCACATCCCTGAATGCTTTGGAATGCCAACATCTCGGATTTGGCCAGGTTTTCCAGTGCCGACAGCACAGGCAGACTGCTCCTTTGAGCCCCCTTTTCCACAACGGTGTCAGATGACTGTCCATATGAAATACCCTTGCTGTCTCTCATCCAAATTCTGGTCCTGCTTATCAACGGAGTGTTTAAGTCCCCATAATACACACTGAGATAAAACACAAGTGGTCTTTGACACTTTGAGGGTGATTTATTCAGGGCTGAGGTAAAGGACTCATTGAAGCTTCTTTTGGCTCCACCAGGCTCCCTCCACAAAGCACTCTTCACATATCATGGCAACCTACATTTAGACAGAATGAATTGCCTCTCCACTCTGCCAAGGGCTTCTCGAAACACTGGCATAATTTAGAGGTAGGCTTAGGCTAATGCAATCTGCCACAGCCTCTCCGGGAAATGCAACGCCTGGGACTTGCTAGATGTTTAACAGCGTCTTAGCTTCCTCATATCCTACAGTACAGCAAGGAATGCAAGAAAAGAACACAAGGATGAAGGCTGTGCAGGCGGCGTTAAGCCTCCAGGCTGTTTGTCAGAGGACAGGGTGTAGGAGATGTGCTGACAGGGACAGGGAGGTAAGAAGTCGTGATGTGCCCCCACACATGTCTGGTTGCGGTGTAATGAGACAGCCGAGCCGGCCTCTTGAACTCCAACTGTCCGAGAGCGGTCAGCAGTGAGGAGTCCAAATGAGGGCCACCACCCCCATGCCTCCCACATGCACTTTAGGCATTCTTTTCAGCTGTGAGCGAAGACATATATGTGTACGTGTGTGTGTGTGTGTGTGTGTGTATGTCTGTCTGTCAATGATGTGCTGGCCACATAATTTTGACATCTATTTAAGGTGAATTGACTGCAGAGGGCTTATTTTGACAGATAAGATTTTTTTTTTATTTTAGTTTGAGATTCTTTCTAAAAAGTGAAAATATTGATATCAGGTTTGCACTCCAAGAGTCAGGAAGCATTCGCGATAGGGTACATTTGAAGACTCAAAAGCTTAGGAAAACATGCCTGTTTAAAGTAACAAATTGCTCCAAAACTGACACCACTGGGGCTATTTGATTTAGATGATGTAGAGTTAGGTTTTGAGGCCATTTTCACGCAGACATGCTGAGACTGGCTCCAGAGTGGCTCCAGCCATGTAATCCCCATTACTGGTGTCTCCACTAAATAAAGATTTGTATTAAGTCTGCACCGTGAGGCATGAGAAGGTAATTAATATTTTCAACAGCTGAGTCTGCGCTGCATACAGTAAAAACATGTGCTGCAGTGTTGATATGTGATTAAAAACATGTAGACTAAAGGGCCAGTGCAAAATCAAACAACCTGACTTGGAGGGAATTACAATCTTGGTAAATTTGAACTGATGTTGACATTGTGGTAATGATAGATAGCGCTGCTGCCTCAATGCAATAAGGCTCTCTGTTCCTGGTCAGAATCAGCATACTCTTCCAAAGGGTTCTCTCTGAGGGCTCCAATTTTCCCTACAGTCTAAAGAAATGCATGTTTAGGTCAGTTAGAGACTGAAAATTGCCAGTAAGTGTGGCATGTGTGTGTCTTGTGATGGACTGACAGCCTGTCCAGGATGTATTTCCTGTCAGTGACCACTGTGCAGTGGAGAATCCCCACTACACCTCTGGGTAAGTAGGTAAGATAATGGATTAATGAATGCATTATGTTGATTGCTATTCATTGAAAACTGTTGACCTGTTAACCTAGACTGAACAATTGTTTTCTTACTCTTAAATGATGTACAGTAATAGGACTGTTTAATCCAAATATAAACCTAAATCCTGACACTTTGACATCCTAAAAGTAGATTTTAATATATGTCCTGGAAATACTTGTGTACTCATAGTCCATAAACAAATGCATGTCCCATATGTCCCATGTATATCCACAAAAGCATGATAATTATTTTGATATTCTATGTTTTCCACACATTAATTTATCCATTCAGTGCCTCAATGCGTGGCCAAAACCAGATTGAGGTATCTCTTTTTAAGTCTGCAGTTACTGGCTGCAGTTTCCCAGTAGAGCTGGAGGAGCCATGCTAAAGATGTAGCTTTTCAGTAATATGCAGTGTCTGGGGCTTTCAAGCGGAAGACATTGAAAACAAATTATACAGTGCTTGACATTCGCTATTGGCAGAGCTCCCTGTGGAACTTGAAGTAGGTATTTCCGTGAATTGTATCAAGTGTTAGACAGCATGTAAATGGATTCTTTTTATATTACGTGTGTGCGTGTGTGTGTGTCCGCGCGCTAGAGGTTTGTGTGCATGTAATTTCAAGCTAGAATCCCGGATGCTCAAAATATCTGCTCCCATAGCATTTATTATCTCTCTCCGTCTGTCGAAGCATCCATGCACATACATAACTGAACACATGGCCCTGTGCTTAACCTCCAAACAAAACTACTGGAAAGCAAATATACCACAGAAATACTATCACGAACATACAGACAACACGTGTTGGATGCCTCAATTGCAGTTGCACCTCCTTTTCGTCCCCCTATTCTCTTAGATAAGGCACAAACCCTCAAGGAGTGGCCTGAGATAAAAGCATGGTGCATTCGGGAGCCCTGTCTCACCCCTGAGGGAGTGGAAATATTATTTGATCCCACTCAAAGAGCCTCTCCATGCCAAGTCAAGCCAACCCACAGCAATACAGGAATAGTTTCCTCCATGTCTTTTCCTGTCTCTCTATCACACCTTTCTGTGAACCATCCCAACTGGGAGGAACGGTGTTCATTTGCTCAAAAATGTATCAATATGATGTCAGTGAGACATCAAGGTTACATCATGGGCGCTAGCAAATGGACACGGACTCATCTGCACAACCAAGCATGTCTGCATATGGTACGATGCTCTTACTTATTGTCAATTAAACCTTTGTGCACATAACAACTTGCATTTGATCTGGAAAGCTCATGGCCTATCTGATAGATCAATAAATCTTACTGAGCAGCAGCTCCATGTTTAGTCCCTGAAGATCTAAAATATGTCTTATTTCTTGTGTTTCGTAAATGAATCATCAAAACCCCCAAGTCAAAGAAAAACATGTATTTGCAGCCTCTGAGCAAAGTCTCCTCTTTTAACAGCAGCCCTGAACATCATTTGATAATTCTAGCAGGCTCATCTTTAGTCCTTGAAATGTTAAAATGAACATGAGATGAAAAATATCTTTTTCTAAATTTTATTCAATTCCCATACTGTGCAGAGATGTGGTACTTTTGGCAAATATAAGACAAAGCACCTGTAGTGACATTCATTTGTACAGAAGTGATTAATGCCATGATTAATGCACAGGATCTGCTCCTATTAGATTCTGCTCCCTCACCAAAAGAAACTTGTTCCAAGTAGCTCATTAATCTTTAAAGAGTTGAGAAAAGCACTGCCTATTGAGGATCAAATACGTGTGCTGAAAAGAGGAGAAAAGAAGCTTTATTTGTAGGTTTCAGAGTACAGAAAGTTACTTCATATTATAGGTGAATTACTCAGAACACAATTATTTTTTGTTGCTTTAAAAAGCTGCTCTGATTATTTGGAGTCTTGGGTTAAACTTTTCAAACACTTTTCTTCTCTCTTATATGTAAATACTTGTATCGTGAGTCTTCTGAACTTTCCCCTGAACACTATTTTGCTGTTCTTTGGGCTAATGTCTCGGAGCGCTTAAAGCTCCGTTAATGGATTTTTGCTAACACAAGTGGGTGTGGGGGATACGGGGGTGGAACCCTCCAGAGGATATATTCAACAGATAATTACCAAGCGGTTTCCATTTACACGTCCTGCACACACAGAGTGACACTATCAGTCTGCGTTGTCATGGCTGAAGTGCATCGTCAACAGTTGTCATGCTGACAGCAACAGACGGCTCCTAAGTTTCTAATGTCATTGAATCATAAACAAAAGTTAATAGCTGAAGGGACAAATAATTCAAATACCTTTTCAGATAAAAGGTGTTCCTTATTTTCGACATGAACCCATAAAATAAAAGACAAGACAATTATGCATTCGGCTAAATGTCACGATTTCATTTCTGCTTGTTGCCTCATAAAACATCTGGACAATATGCATTTAAACAGCCTTTTTTTTTTCTTAATTCCTGGAAACACAAGGGAAACTTGAGCTCCTGAATAAGCTGAAAGAGATCAAGCACAGTGTGACTGGCAAACTCTTATCATAGGTGTAAGGCCTTTAATGCATTTAATCTCATTTAAATAACGCAATAGAGTTCATCATTTATCTTAGATTATTACAATTGTCACCATTGTGAAACAATGAAGACTTCTATGGGACTGACATGATCATTTAAACGACTTTTGACCAAACATAAGATGTCCTCTTTTCCTGTTTTTTTTTTGTAGTGTCTACCTGCATCTCTCTCTTGTCAGCTGTTCTCTATTATCCAGTCTGTCCTCCAAGCTTTCACGTTTTGGTTCACCACCTATTTGTTGGGGAGTCAATGGTTCCAAGTGTGCAACCCTGGTTTTGGGTCCATGTTATGACTCTTACCAGACCTTTGCTTGATTGTTTGTTCTCTTATATATTCTTATCTTTTTTTTCACCTCAATGGCCGAAAGCGTCTTTTTTTATAAAATCAACGCATTTGAGTTGTAACTCAACATTTGAAATCTTCATTGAATCTGTCAGCGGAAGGCCCAGGCTGTGCTGCCATAGCAGTTCTGGGCCATGCAGAAACTACAGCAGTGAATGACAAAGGGTGTCCAGACCTAAGAGATGGAAAAGATCAGAATGTATATCTCTTTTTTTTAAGATTTAAAAGTCATGCAAGTAAGTCATTTTTCATTGGTCACAGATTAGAGAGAAATACACAAATTCTTCATGATGGCAAAGGTTGGCTCATAGCTCAGTGGTCGTCTTGCTTCATCAGCAGCTCTGCTGTAACAGAAATTGGTGCTTGAAATTAGTTTAAGAGAACACAATGGGCTCCTCGACTTATAAAAAAAAATATGCCACTGAAGAACAGAAGAACTTTAAAGTTAGTATCCCAATAAATTAATTCTATTAACATACTTCAACTGGTTCCTGAAAATGCATTTAGATGTCTAGAAGAAAAAAATGACTCACTAGTCAAAGCCATGTTTTTATTTCAATATCAAAAGCAAAGAGGCATCAATGGGAAGCACGCTATTACTATAGTATTTTTAACCTTAAAAAAAAAACCTTTTGACTGCTTAAGCTCAGGAGCACTCAGTCTCTCCTCCCACTACAGAAAAGATCAACCTTGATTGTGATCTCACCTGCAAGACTAAGGCAACTTTCTCTCCTTCTGCTTCGACCTCTGGGTTATCACTAACACTGCATTCATCCACTGTCAGTAGTGTTGTGCTGAGGGGCTTCAGTTAGTGTTGTCAATTTGCACACCAGATACATTGCAGTCAAGATATGTTGACATTTATTGAGAGAAACATTTGAATGCTGTCCGTCGAATATGATAGGTAAGGTACGTAAGGCATTTCTTGGTGGGATGTTTATCCTCAGCCTGACAGTTAAAATGATGATTTTGCTAAATGAAACATTTTGCATTTCTTAAATGTGACAATGTTCAATTCACTACACTCATGCTTTTTGGACTGTAACTGGAGAAAGAAACTGCAGGCACAGGGACATGAAAACACCACACATGAAGGTCCCCTGTCCAGCAATGATTCGAGTGGTAGCCACCAAGTCACCATGTCACCCTATAACCACCTGTCAGTTAATAGTTCCAAAAAGAAGGTTTTGACTAATAAATGCAACACTTATCATTGTGTTTTTTTTCCCCTTGCCTTGCACCACATGCTATAGCAGCCAGCTGTTCACACCAGCCAATATCAGCGAGGATGCCAACCAGGGTGGTTGGGTTTCTTCGAAAACCAAAAACAAATGGGAATGTCCCAAGCTTCTGAGCACAGGAACAACACTAGAGGAACCAATTAGGCACTCATCTACAGTATGAGATTGAGCGCAGCAGGTTGGTAAAACTCCAGCAGGTCTGCAGATCTCACATGTACAATTGGCTGTAACAGATTCAGATTAACTCTTCTAACAGGCCTCTCAGAACACCATACCAACAGCCAACAGAGTCACTGTCTGAGTCAATTCAGTACATTGAATATAGTACATTAATTCAGACATTGAAATAATTGTAACCACCAACAGCTTGAGAGTTTCTTCATGACCACTCAACCATTCTCTCCTATTCAAACACTGGTGGTTGATGCTGCTCTACATGATCTGCTCAACCAGGATTTCTAACCATTCACACACATTGGCACAGTTTAGGGTGCAGTATCTTTCAGTAACTTTGACATGCAGGCTGCATCACATTGCCTCCCAGAACACAAGCGATTAAAAAGAACTCTTTTTTTTATGTGTTTTTGCTGTTTCACATCCATTTTTAATTTGAATTTTTATATGAAATGAGTAAACCCCAAAAACACAAAACTTATTTAACTTATATATGTTATCAAGAGCAAACTGCTGCATAACTGAGTGATCCATTGACTTGTAAAAACTCAAGGGAAGTTTGTATTAATTTAAGTCTGTATTGATTTTAAGGAAAAACCTTAAAGTTTTAATGCTTTCATTAAACTGTTGTTTAAGATGCACAATATGAAAACTAACTTGAAATTGTTCAAAATGCAATGAATCTGCTTTGACAGCAAATCATCACTGAATCTTACTTACCAATAAGTTGTCACATATTCTTCCACTAAGTGCTCACTGAATGAAGTTTAAGACTTTTTATTTTCTGTTTTGTTTTTACAATGGGAACAATGCCCAAGAGAAAAAAAACACACCAATTGTCTTTAGAATAGCAGTTTAAACTGCTTGAAGCTTGAATAGATGACTTCCATTTTTGACATAACCAATCTATAATTTGAAACTGCACATCTGCTGTTGTAAGGGACAGAGGTTGTTGAGCATACACTTACCATACCAGCAGCATTCCAGTATCAATGTGTGATACTTGATCATTCTCCCCATTAATACATTAGTTTAATGTTTTATACCCAACACTGTGAATGAATGAATTAATGAATCTAAATTGCAAAGTTGATTCAGCTACAGCTGATGTTAAATGAGCTCTTGGCATCTTGCATCCCTGCCCGCTTTGCATTAGACATCATTTCTTTGAGTGAAGCTAACTATTCAGTAGTATTGGGACAGGTACAAAACCTATTCTGCCTGTTTGGACCTTGCTGCCATTATACTGCAGACAATATTCAGTTTTATTTTCCTTTACACAGCACTTGAATTACCTCTTTAATTTGCACTCATGTCGATAAGAGCAGTATTTAAGAGCTGTAATATCTATGTACTTTTACTCTGTATTTATATCTAACAGCAGCTCTTGACCGCCTGCAATTATGTTACCTTCTTTCATCAAAGTAAAGCTGCTGATTTCCACCTTGTGACTCACTGCTCTTTGATCAGAGCCCTGTGGAAGCTGATGCCTATTATCCTTATTTATTAAAGAATTAAGCCCCAACGGTTATCATATTCAAGTCAAGCATTCAGTCACAACACCATGTGCAAATGGAAAATCTCATGCTGTCCTTTTGCTGTTTGTGATGGAGACAGGCACACACAGCTAGGTTGTCCTCCAGACCATCATAATGTGTGATCTATGGGGCTTCTGTGGGGTTTGATGTAGGTCATAAGGAGTAATGAAATGCTTCAGAGCCCCCCCGTTAAATGATGCTTCTTTTTATAACATGTCCAATGACAGGTGAATGACACAGTGATTTGTCCGAGTGGAAATTAAAGTGAAAGCAGTGGACAACATTATGTGCGTGCCCCTAAGCCTCACTGTGGTGTAAAATTGGAAACAACTCCTTCTGTCTTTCTGGCTTTAGTCACACAGTTCATTAATTGGCTCTAGCTTTGTGTTAGTTACCTTGACAACACATTTTCTTCACTCTTTCCCAATAATGCCCTCCCCAGACACTAGCAATGGGATGTTTAGTGGACAGTCCTGTTGCGAGCAGAGGATGGAATATGTTGGAGCTGCTTCTCACAGCTCCCCAACGGCATATTAATGCCTAAATCATCTCTTAGGAAAAACCAAAGGAAGCTGTAAACACTCATGGATATGATGAAGGTACTTCAGCCATAAACCCTAAAACCTGGCCCAATGGATTTACAACATTTTACAGAAGGCACCTTTTTAACACTCATGTATGTATCTCATGCTTATCTTTTCAAAGCATTTGACCATTTTTTTGTGAGTACCTTCCTCCTTCATGTTCTCTCTGTCACCACGTACTTTTCCCCCACACATAAGCACCATGAAACTCTTTCTCTCTCTATTCCTTCAGTGGTGGTGCCTGCCAGTGCTCTCTATGGTTTGGGGGGCTGATGTTCTCACAAGTAGGGGAAGGCCACATCTTGCAAATGGACATGTCATGTGGAGCAGTGCCCAGCCAGTTAGGAGAGAGCCCCAGGGTCTAGAGCAGAGCAGCCAGGCAGACACTGAGTGAGAGAGAGAGAGAGAGAGAGAGAGAGAGAGACTGTCTTATGCCCAAAGAGCTGGGACATTCTCTGAGCCAAGTTGGACTCATGGCAAAGATGGACACAGGGAGAAAAAGTGATGGGACTGTTAATGGTGGTAGCAAATAAAGCACTCTAATGTATTAGAAAAGGAGAGTACACAGAAAAAAGAACCATAGAAGGTAGTAAAAAAAAACATTTTAATAACGTTTGTTATTAAGTTATGTTCTACAGTTATTCATACTAGCAGCCCACACACTTTGAAGTATTTCAATGAAACCTGGAACAAAATCATGAATAATCATGTAATTATTTGTATTGATTCATGACCTCAGTTGAAATACCAATAAAAAGTAAAACAAAAAAAATGGCCAAATTAATCAAGGCACATGACTGCAAACGTGTGTGTGTGTCAGGGGCAGAGGGTGGGTCAGGTGGGATTCGTCCCACTCAGATTTGAATGCACTTTGACCCATCCCCCTCACTTAAGGAAAAAAAACATATCTGCTGACAGCTTTGTCCCACCCAGTTCAAAAAACCTATCTGCACCGCTGGTGAGTGTGTGTTTGTGTGTGTGTGTATAAAAGGGTTGTGATGAAATAAAGGCTGCCATTCATTCCATAGTGTTGCCCTGCTCAGATGTGGGTCATGCAAAATCACCATCATCTAGACACCTGGTAGATAACACATAGATGACACTGGCAATCTTCCTAGACCATGTTTCAAAAAAGAATACAGTATTCCCTCATTTCTCGCAGTTAATGTGTTTCGGATCCCCACAAAAGGTGAAAATCATGTCTCCACTAAATGGTATCGGCCCGGCAACTCCACTAGACTACTTGTGTCCTTTCCTTTTCCTGAAACATGTAACCACCTGGTACTGTTTTTCTAGTACCTGCTCCCCTGCTGGGTCAAGCCGGGCCAAGTCGGGCTGAGTAGGGCTGAGTAGGTCTGAGTAGGGCAAACAATAAAACTTTCCTCCCACAGTGAAGTTGGACTGGATACAGAAAAGTACATACCTTCCGACGCCATGCAACTGACTTGTTCCGTCGTCTGATCTTTGCAGTATTTTGTTTCAGTGCCTCCAGTCTCTTCTGGGACAACACTTTACCCCTTGCTATGGCAAACAGCCACATACCCAGGGTAGGAATTATCATCCCCTCAATTTTCTCCATTGTGTGTGTATCGTTGTTGTTGTTGTTTTTCTTCCCCCCACTTTCAACCAGCGGTCAGCCATGTCGCGTTGCAGATGATGTCACGTGCTCGTGTTGCTATGATGACCGGATACTGTCAAGGCACCATTGTTTTGTACTGGAAAATGATGTGTATAAATTGAAAACTTGTGATGCACTGAATCCGCGGAACATGAACCAAGAAAAAGACAGGGAATACTGTACACTCTAAAACATAACCTAATATATTTTTTAATGGTTTTGCTCAAATATCTACTTATTATTTTAATCATTTACCTTTTTCATCATGATATTTTTGACAGTTCGTGACAATTTCATTGTGTAAATCTTCTTGAAATAAGATGCGCTTAGTAGGAGGGGTTGGGTTAAAAGTGAGGGAAAGCACATCATGATGAGGAGCAAAGGGTGAGTGAAGTGAAAAGAGGGAGAGAGTGGGGAAGAGAGAGAAAGAAATCACCCAAGTGTGTCACTTTAATGAAGTATCATGATTCCTTCACTGTTCGCCTGTCCTCTGTCTCCTGACTCTCCCCAGACTCCGTGGTGTGATCACGGCAGGGAAGGTGTTGCTGAGACCTCCACTAAGCCCAGCCTGAAATGGCGGATAGTCTAAACTGATTTGGAAACATGACCTCGGTTTTTGAGTGCCTACATGAGATTATGGGAGGGCAGTAATGCAATTCTCAAGCATTTTTCCTGAAATTAAAAAGTGGCTAGGTGTAATTAATACACCTGAAACACATGAAATAGAATCAATATTCCCCATTTATTGCACAATGATCCCGCTGAGCCATGACAGATCTGATATTTATTTACACACGCTCTGGTTCTTTGTAGGTCCAGCTATTTGAATAACAGCTATCATAATAATCATATGGTTTCATAATAATGACTGAAAAGAAATAATGTGACTCAAATTACTGAACATTTTATAACTGGAGTACATCTATCTTACAAGAAAATCTTCTCTATTATTTTTTCAAGAAGCCATTCGCAGATGAATTCCCCCAAAATGATCTCTATAATTGTAACTAGTGTTGTATAAATAACAAGAAGCTCTCTCCACTCCTTTCCTTTATCTTCTGGACAACTGTGCATGCGTGTGCATGCATGTGCATGCACACGCATGCACAAGGCCATGATTAGATGCTCTTGAGGAAGCGAAGCGCTACAACAGTGAACAAAAGGAAGACTGGGGGTGAGAATTTGAGCTGTATGACGATGAACAAGAGGAGTATGCAAAATGAAGAGACATGAGGAAAATCCACTTTAAATCAAGCGCCTTTTAAACGGTGCTCTCACAATGGGGATACATAAGGATAAGGCGGAGTGCTGCTCCTGTTGGCCCTCAATTCAGAGGCTAAAGTCATGGATTCATGGCTAACTGGAGAGACTCCTCTCAACCATGTTTAAGCCACGGTGCCAAGCCCCCAGCAATAGGGATTACAGTGGCAAGGCCATCCCCAGACAAGTTATGAATTTAGCTGGGATTTCTGCTCCCAGTCTGCTCTGCAGGAAGGTGGCTGTGTATGCTTGTCCTTCACCAAGGCCCTGCAGGAGAGATCCACCTTCAGATACCTGTGTGTGTTGTTAAATCAAGTTTTTGGAACCCAGTTTGTCCTCCTAAGTGTTTTGTGTTTTGTACTTCAATCAATGTCAAGGGACCAGGTATAAAAGTACTGCCAAGTGGGTGTTACAACCTAATACTGAGTGGTCACATTGCGTCATGCACTTGTACTGCCTGATTTGGCGGCTTACAGTTCAAATCAAATATCCATGTCAAATAAACTTGTAGAAGATAAGAGATTCTCTATTTTAATATTGGTATTTTTGTCATTACTCACAAATCGGTGGTGAAAATGGTCAAAGGCAGAAGGAATGGCAGATGACAAACAGCAGCAATACTGACAGGAGCACATCTGAGTTCATATTTGGCTACCAGCAAACCAAGATTAGCAAAGCCTCAACTTTGTTTTTTTGTTGTTTTTTTTTTGTTTTTGCTTTATTGTTAACACCATGAAATTCAGTTAAAGCACAACTTCTTCTTGTTGCTGTTATATCTGAAAAGGAACTTTCTTTTAGCAGATATAGCAAATGCATTTGGTTAAGACCTGAATGACCTGCTCTTACATCTTGTGGAAAAGAGAGAACTTTTCTTTCTTCATACTTCAAAGGATCCTTGCCAAACTATCTTAAATTAGGTCTTGCGTCATCATTATTTCACCAGTCGTTCAAACTAGAAAAATAAAAATCCACAGCTAAACAACATAATGGCTGTGTCTTGGACTACATGTTGAAGATGATGCAAACAGCTTTTCAAGTAGGAAACTGCCAGCTATAATCTTTTACATAGTAGAGCAAGGGATTAAAACTTATGTTTTTTTTCTTTTTCAACTTTTTCAATAGTTTTTTTGTATGATGTTTTTCTCAATTCTTCACAAAAATAATGTATAAGATGCACAGGTCTCTTTCTCTGTATCTTTGCTTCTAGCTTGAGTCATTTTACTACTTTTACACACACAGTATGCTCACAAACAAGGCACACAGTCTTACATTGTGCCAGAGCAAGCACTTCTGTGCCCTCAAAATTGAGCGCATGGCCTTTGAGCAAAGACCCGGACATAATGATCATGGTGGGGATGTGAAAGCAGGGTAGGGGAGGTTGTGGTTTGGGTGGTGGCTGCTGAAGGATTTGCTTCCTGCCAGCCCAGTTTGAGATGGCTGTTTACTAGCCGTAGGGGCACTGCTGTGCTCTGGATACTGTGTCCTGTGGTGGCACATCTTGCAGGATGAGGGGCACCTGTTTCATACTGTATCACTTCCATTTGGAGTCAATGACTGACAGTGTGATGTGGTCCCTGACATTTCTGAATACCCAGAGGGCAAGACGTCTGTGTGCATCAGAGTACTATCTAGCACCCACTGCTTTTCCATCTTCTTCCATTTTTTTCTTTTCTTTGCCCTCAGACTACAATGTTTTTATCCAAGTACTTTTCACACTTTGGGGGCTCATAAATGGATTTTATGTTTCATAAGGGAACTCTATTTAGCTAATAGACTGGCAAAGTGGGAGCAAACAAGTGATTGCCAATATTCTTCACCTTCCAGTGGTTGAATTTCATTGGTCAAGTGATTGAAAGCATAAACGGTTTGCAAATATATTTCAATATACTCACAAGGGTGTTTCAAACATACCCGTGTCTGGAAAGAGGAGGTAAGCAATTTTGGTGGTAGGGAGAGCCAGATACATAGGGTGATGTAATGAAGTGATAATTTTTTACTGTCCACTGTTATGAAACTATTCCTGACTTTGATAGATGTGTCTGGCTGGATAATATGACATTTCCACACTGTAGCAGGAACTCAACTTGAAATGTCAGACTGCCTAATACTCCCTCCCCTGCCCCCTTTTTCCACTTTTGGTGCTCTTTCTCCTACGTGACTGGGAGAGCATATGTGTGTGTGTGTGTGTGTGTGTGTGTGTGTGTGTGTGTGTGTGTGTGTGTGTGTGTGCATGTCTGTACCATCCTGTGTCATGTCTCCAAGGTAACAGTAGAGTGGAAAGTCAGGTACCCATACTCCATTGCAGAAAATCCTGTATTTTCTCGACACCCGGTTTTCTTCTCTCCGTCTTTCTTTGTTTCTTTGTTTCTTCTTTGTTTCTTCCTCTTTATTTCTTTCTCTTACTGTTCTATTATTCTTGTGACAGATTGTCAAAGCCAGTATTTGATATGTCTTTTCAGCACAGCGTAGACCATCAGATGTCTGCATTGTGTCAGTTAAGATATAGTCTATGTCCGTCAACCCAAGTTTGATAAAAAAATGTATTTAAAGAAAGTGTTTTTTTCAATTGATTCTAAGTGTTGCTGGAGGTTGCGTTTACCGTTAACTGTGCAAGTTGTGTTTATGTTCAGTTTGTCTTCTTGTATAAAGTCTTTGGAGAGCTGTAAACATTACCTTTCTTCAAAATGTTACAAAGTTATTCCCAGTAGTTTTCCATCAGAGTTTCTTTATTTTTTGTTTTATGATCTATGCTTTCTTTTACCTGTGATGTTCTCCATCTAAATGCATTGAAAGTCTAATACTCTGGAGGGATAGTTCAGGTTCAGTATGACAGTTTAATGTACAACAGCTAACTTCACTGGATAGTTGATTCCAAGTTTGACAGAGCAGACTGCAGCACTAGTATGATAAATTTGTTGCTATTATAAGTTATTTTGTTTCACAAAACTTACTAGTCTTTATTGTAACACCACCTCATTCTTTTGTTTGTGTTGTTTTGCAAATCAACATTTTTTAACACACTTACGTCACAGCAACAACTACATAGAAATAAATTGTTAAATTGGCCACCACCGTGGCCCCTATGATTTTGCAGCATCTCTCTCTCTCTTGCTCTCTCTCTATCACTCTCTATTTCTCTCTCCCTCACGCACGGCGTCATTATCAGTTTAATTATAGTGGGCAGGCAAATTTTGATTAACTGAGCAGAACAAATTGTTTTGTTTCCAACAGAAAACGTTTTTGGCTTTAGCCTAATGCAGTGGCTTCAGCCGATGAAACGTAAATTTAAGCCAAGGAAAAGAGTCTTGAATGCTTGGAACCTGCTAGATTAACAGAGGAAATGACACCTGCTAATGCAGCAAAAGTCACATATGAGTGAAACCAATTGAGAAAGAAATGTCATGAATTGGATCAGAGTGAAAAGACAGACAAAAAATGTGCAGCCATATTTCCAGTTCTAAAGAACAACCTTAAAAAAAGAAACAAAAATTAAAAGACCTAAATGTGAAGTAAAATAAAAAATAAATAATAACATTAATTGTAATAACATTCTTGTTTGTTTGGGTGGTTGGTTTTGTGTGCAAATCTATGTAACAATTTCATATATATAGTTTGTTGCTTAGTCCAATTATGTTTTCATTCATTCTGAGACAACATAACAATAAAATTGAATAGTCAGTTAGTAGTTGTTATTGACATTCCTAGCTTTATGCTTTGTTTTGTTTGCGTGCAAATGCTGTGATGATCATGTTCTTTTCATGTTCTTAACTGTTTACATCTTACATGAAATGGATCATTTACCTATTTTGCCTCAGGTGACAAGTGTGCAGAGTGTCATCCGTATTCATAATGATGCCTCATGTGTCTTTCTGTATGTCTGGCTCCTTATATGCCACCTACACCCTTCTATTTCTGTGTCATAACAGGAGGAGCCCTATGAGGCATTGTGTGACACAGATCCAAAGTGACAGCTCGAAATAACAGTTAACAGTTCTTCTGCCTGGTTCCTTCTGACAAATTCACACCGCTGTAATGTTAAATGGAGTGTACCGCAGACCAGGGGAGCAGCACAGGTGCTCTTTAACACCATGGCGACTTCACCTCAAAGCCCTTACCCAACAATCATAAATCATATGTCACCCTAACCCTCCTCTTTTCACTCTGTCATGTTCCACCATGTTAATTTCCACCTGATGGCACCTGCCATCTTCTTTACTGTCATTTCTCTGACTTGTTGTACTTTTCCTCATGTTTTCTGGTCATCATGGTTGATGTGCGGGAGTAGGTGTGACAGGATGAGTTCTGCATTCATAGTGATGGCAGTTAAATCCAATTGGAAAAGTTCACCACTTTGAGTGTTACTGTAAATGGCTAATTGGCTGGTCAATTGGAGCACTCAGAGGTGAAGCAAAACTTACCAGAAAATGCTTGCCAACTTTATTTTCTGCTCCGTCTATCCTCAGCTGGAATTACACCTTCCATAGGAAGTTGGTTCTTGGTCCAACTGTTGATCAAATTCTTGCACTAACCCATGAAAGGGTTAAAGGTATGAAGACGTTATTTCTAGTTTTTTGCTGCATATTTCTTGAAATAGAAGTGCCATTACATTATATTACAGCTGTTATTAATCCTCTGTAGTAAACAAACCTTGTCTATTATTTATTCATTTTCTGAATACAAATCTGCTATTCATACAAACCCCAAACCCCTCCAACCTCTTGTCAAATCAAGCCTACATCTGTTTAAAACCCAATAATACATGACCCATGTGTGCATCACATTTCTCATCAACAGAGTCATTGTGGTGGAACCCACCTCTTTGATTGCTTGCCCTTCTTTCTGTGCGCATTTCTTTCATTTTCCCCCAAACTCTCCTCCATTCAGCCTTTTGTCTCTGAGCACCCACTTTAATTACTTTAGCCTGCAAAGTGAGCTTTGCATGACAGCTCTCGCTCAAGCCTGCCACTGGGGAATATGGGGAGAGATGATTTGTATTAATGATGGGTGGCGATGGAGGGGAGATGACGAAAGGCAGGAAAATGATATGAGACAGAAGGAGAGGAGGAGCTGCCAGGTGAAATGTGGCTGATGAGCCCCAGATCATAGCTGAAATGAAGCTCGTCCAACCTTTTACCTTTTATTCCATTATCCATTGTTTATCCGTCCATCAGGATAAGTTTTGCATGCTTGAGTCGCATCCTTGAAGCTGCACCAATGTGTCTCACATATGCTAACCTGAAATACTGTGATGAAGGAGTTGAGTTTTTTTTTTTTTTTTTTCCCTGACCAAATTAATGCAAAATAAAATGTGAGCCATTTGGCTTGGAATGTGTTGGCCTACAGCAGTGATTGTCAACTGACACTCTACTGCCTGCCAAAGCATCCCACAGAATATTAATGAATTCAGAGAATGCACACAACAAACATCGTTCATCAGTGAAAGTGACCCACTCTGCACTGAGAGTGATAATCATTTAGTTTGCCAACCCCTGACGATGAACAAGAAAAGGTTGTAAGTCATGGTTCTCCTAAAGAATTTGATTATTCTCCACCCTGTGGACCCATCATCAAACCCTGCTGCTCTCAGGCTGCCTGCTCCCTTGAGCTGACAGCACAGCATTGGCTGGACTACAGGAGGTCATTCTGGAGTTGTTGGGGAATCATTTGCCTATTAAATTAAGAGGCATTACTAAGTGGCCAACTGTTGTACATAGATTAAAACCTCTGCAGTTTTATTTGTTTCCTGGCATCCAGAGGTAGTTTTTTGTTGAGACAAGGACTTTTTTTTAAACAAGGACTGATTCATTGGCAGCTGTGGTTTTTGTATCGACTGTGTCCTTGGATTATATATGTGAGCACTTTCTTGTGAAGCATAAAGTTATCAGTGTAACTTTTAGGAGGCTCTTTGCACCATTTATGGTAGAAATATCTCAGGTGACAGAGTGGTTTGGTGAATATCACTTTTGTCTCATGGCAAGAAGGTCCTTAGTCCAAATCCCAGTCAGACCAACACCTGCTCTCACTTGCATCTGCTCTTTTTTTAAAATTGTCCTTAGATGCGAGTGTGATAGCACATGGTTTGTGGCGACCTGTCCAGAGTGGATTTCCATGCTTTGCCCTGTGCACTGGAAGTAGTCACCAGAAGACGATTACAACACTGTTAACATACAAAATGGGTAGGGTAATGGAAGGATGGAAATACCTTACATGGTATAGTACTGTGCATGTAAATTTTAGTCCTTGAGTAAATGACAGCTGATAATCTCAGAGGCTCCTACAACCCATACATCCACTTCGTGGTTCATCACTGTGGGCATCTGAGATTGAAAGGCACTTCATCTTTTGGCATAGATGTGAATCCACAGCCTGTTAACAGAGACGAGGACGTCCCACTCGTTCCAGGGCTTCTAAGGCTTCCAGACGGTTCGGGACTCCACAGAGCATTGTCCAAAGGGAGCTAAGTGTTGATCAATGCAGCAAGTGAGGGAGGACAGAGGGAGGGGAGAACAAACAGAGGAGAGAAAGGCCACTGCCATCGCTCTTCCATGACGCTGAGGATCTGGATCTGCTGGGCTCCCAGGCTAAATTAAAACAACCGGCGTCCCATTGATTCCAGCACTGACAGGGACCATACATCACCCTACAGCCAGGGAGAGGAAAGGATAGGGTAAAGAGAGGAAGAAGGACCGGGAGGAGGTAATAGAGAGGCAAAGAACACGTTCAGGAAAGAAAATGATAACCAAAATGATAGGAGGAGAAAATAAATAATAGGAGGGTAAAATAGAGAGATTCGATTACAGAAGGGGCATCTTCAAAGAAGAGAAGGATAGGGTGGTGGTTGGTTGAAACAGCAGAGGAAGGTAGAGGGAAAAAAAAGACCAGACATAAGCAATCAGCCACAGACAAGTCCATTCATTTCCCATACATGTCTGACAAGGAGTGGAGAAAAACATTTGGAAGAAAACTGTCAGTGGAGAAAACGTGAAAAGATAGTATTAGTGACTTTTAAGTAAATACACAGCTACTGAGATGGATAAATCCAGTGAGATTGGCTGGGAATTGTAAGGAAGCGTTAATACATGTTTGAGATCTAAAGTCTCCTCATTCTAGAAAGTTGAAGTTTTACTTATCCCTTGGAATGTAATGTCCTCATCTCCTGACAATATCTCATGAAGCTCAATCGATCTCACTGACTATCTTCTTTCAAATCCCCTTTGTTCTCTGGACATCTGTATTAAAAGAGGTCTCTCACTTATTGACTCGGAAATGACACGGGTACTATGCTATTGTTCTTCATCATCCAGCCCTTTGATGAGGTAGCAGCATACAGATGAGGTCTTGCAGCGAGAATGGGAGTTTGACATACGAGGTGAGCTTTGCTGTGACTGTGCTGATGGTGAATTAAATAGTAGGATACCTCAGAAGCACCAGTAGAGAGGAAAACACTTAGTGTAGATGGCTTTATGAGAACAGCTGTAATTATACTGTCATCTATGATTTACTGCATTTGTAAATAATGATGTTCTAAATGTCAAACCTACAGGCTGTTCCCTTTCTGTACTTGTAAATACTTTTTAAACATATAACATCACTGAAGTGGTGCACTAGAACCACTAGCATAGGTAAAAATGTTGAGTATTTATGAGTTTTGTCCAGGTACTCTGGATTCCACCCACAGACCAAAAACATGCATCAATGTTGAATGGAGGCTCTAAATTGGTCCTAGACACACCTGGGAGAAAGAGAGAGAGAATGTTTGTGTGATATGGACTGGTGACCTGTCCAGGGTGTATTTCCTGCCTTTGACTTATGTGCAGTGGAGAGCCTCACTATGCCCAGTGATAGCCTTAAGGTATAAAGTAATGGATGGATTGATGGATGTTTGAGCATATCAGGCAGGAAAATGGAAACGATCCAAGGTCTGATGCACAGCACCCCTTCCAACATGGGGCATCCTGACAAAAACAATGTTTTATAGAGGTAAATACAAGGACGGAGTTGTGCAGCTGTATTCCATTTTGGAACTTCTAGAAGAAACTAGAGGAAAATAAGTGTGTGACTTGTGATGTAGTATGATGAGAATACTTCTTACACATAAATTACAAAAACTGGTAATAGAATACATGTTTAAACAGATGATCATTTCTGTGCAATTGTTTTACTTTCTTAACTTGCAATAATCTAACTGCCCAATAAAAGTTTCCGGAAAATTATAATTATGAATACAAAACTATGAAACGTTTTATCATCTTTGACACACATGGCACTGACGACTTTGATTATCCGTACTTGATTTCGAGGCAAAGGATTAAATTTGGTGTTATACAGTCCAACACTTATTCTTTGCAGCCTCTGCTGTTTGATTTAATTTCAGTAATGTAGAAAGATACAATCTGCATTGCCTCCACTAATAATTTACCATTGGCCTCATGTGCACAAGCAGAATCCAGTGCATAGAGAAGAGGTTTCCAATGCCATTTGAGTGGACCTGCCAGAGTGTATCACAGGATTAAATTATGCTTAATGGACTGACAACTACCCATGACAATTTTCTGTAAATATCCACAGTAGGCCACAATATATGAGAGAAAGTGGTCAAACAGGACAATCAACACAAATTCCAGTTTGATATTAAATTAGCTTCAATGTCACTGTGGAAAGAGGATGAGGCCAAAAGTTGCATCAATGTGACTGGCATTTGTTTTGTTAAAACCTCCATTAGCTATGCTCTAGAGCACCGCTAGTCCTACTGGGGTCCACATATGATGTTTATGATGTTAAGTTAGTACCTATAAAACAAAACACTGAGTGACTTATTTCAGTGAGGTTTTCACTGATTCAGGCTGATGAAACGGGACAAACCATATGTATATTGTTATTCAGACAGTGGTCCTCTCAATCAGTGGTGAGGGAAGCTCCACTGCCAAAAGTACATTTTGTTAGCAGAAAAAAAATTGTTTCCACGTGGGGTACTCTTTGACCACTGAAGTGCATGTCACACCCTCTCTTTAATTTTTAGTTACTGTAAGTGTCAGTTCTACTTTTTTTCCTTCTGTGGAGTTGGATGAAGCAGATTTATGTTTTTGTTTTTTTTTCATCAAAAAATCCTTGTCATTAATCGGAAAAGGCTTGATTACCAGTGACTTCCGTGGTGTTGTGTCAATGTTGAGAAAGACTCAAGCTGCCTACATTTTCCAGGTAACAACAGGACAAATTTTGTGGATGTGGGTATGGTATGGTAAGTTACAGTAACATTTTGAAAAGTTCATCATAGACTTCTAAGAATTACTAGTCTCTAATCAAGGAAGTCTTCCTTTGTTCCTGCCGTTATGATGGCAACCACTTTACAGGTCATTATCAAATGGCATTTACAAATATGAATGCAGGTTGTAGTAACCTTCTTTCACAACTGACCTGCATACCTGTTTAACTGGTTATGATGTATTCATAAGAAACAGCATTGTGATTGTTCACTAAAGAAATTGTTTTGTCTTTGATGAAATGTGTGAGTTCGGGGAGGTAGTGTAGGCTATGTTTTCACTGAGATTAATGTCTTCATGAAGTAATGTACTGTAATGAAGTTATCCACACTTTTTAAAGCTTGCATAATCGTGCAGCAGTATGGAGATGTGCAGTGCATCCCTCACATTAGAGGCTGCAGATGGAATGCAAACTTTAGTAACACTGTCATATAATGGCTACAGAGTTTTGATCAGCTGGAGAGGAGGGGCCTCGTGTATCCAAGATGCAATTGTGACATTCAGTAAAAAGCTGTCATTAATTACACCATATTCAAATTACTTCCTACATTTTTTTTTCAGTTGTTAATCAAGTTTCACCCCAAATTCTTTTCAACTTTCTTGTTCATCTGCAGAGCTTTACTCAGGTCAAAATGAGGACTCTCCACTGTCCTCTTAGTTGCTTTCTGATGAAAATGCTGCGCCCATTTTTCCCTTTTAATCTGTCTATGCTATCTGTTTTCAGCCCTTTCACACAGAGATAAGATAAGCTGAACCAATGTATCGATTCTCTTCCTTTTGATTTCATGTCTCTATGTCTGTCCTCTTTACTAATTTAACAATCTTACTGAACGTATGGATTAATTTATCACATTTTTCTTCAACATCTCTCTTTTCTACTTTTGCAGATTTTACTCCTTTGAAACCCGGCTTAACTTTGTGGCTATTGCTGCAAATAAGGCTTCATAATTGGTTCACTACATATTTTTGACCTGTAATATCAACTTTTGTGCAACACTACTGTTAAATTAAGGTCAGCAGTTTGAATCCCAGTCATTCCAAGGGTCTTTATGTGTGGACTTTGTAAGTTTTCCCCCTGTCTCCAGGTTTTTTGATTTTGAATAGAGACTCTAAATTGCCCCCCAGTGTGTGTGTGTGTGTGTGCCGGGGGGGGGCATGTCTGGCCTGTGATTGATTGGCAATCTGTCCAGGGTGTATTTCCTGCTGTTCCCTATGTGCACTGCTGATTAAATAATGGATGAATATAGTTATGCATTTTACTCAATATGGTCATATTTTGTCTCTCTGGCAGTGAAGTTAAGATTGAAAATTACATTTAGGCAGTTAATGAACACATATAGGCATGTGCAACAAATGAGGGGATGATCTGTATGTGCATTATATGACACAATGTCACCCCAATTCAGCAAAGTATTGTGTTTCAAATATGATCATCACATAAGCAAATACAGTAGAAATCAGTCTGGCATTGTGACTTCACCCACAAGTGTCTCCAAGGCAGGCAGAATCCTCAGTGGAGTGAGTCTGACGGTCTGACACCTGCCAATCAAACAAATTAGAAGATTTTTCTCCACTGAGAGTCGTTTCAAACTGTTTCAAGGGAGCAGTGGGAGCGCTCTCTTAGTTTTTCTGTGTTGGTGGTGTACTTCATCACTTACTGCTGAAAACACACAGGATAACATGTATCCAGCAGTGCAGTCCATCCAGGCCAACTACACAGACGTGAATATCATAGCCAAGCAGCTTAGTGCTAATAATCATTTGGTTACCATGCATGCAGGGGTGTTGACTGATTTTAATCTGCAGCTTTACGTTTTAGTAGCAGGATTAAACAACAGGCACTAGCAAAACTCCAGTAAATTGAAAAAACTGGATTTCAGACTGTTTTGGATGAAGTGATTAGAAAAGCTGAAAAAAAAAACTCATGATAGGCTTTGTATAGTCTTTCTGCTGCACTTACTCGTTTCATTTTTTTTATTTGCACTAAATTGGTATTGCCATTTATTTCCAAAAGAGAAATCTTGCACATCTGTTGAATAGAAAATCTTACCTTCCCTTGGTGTGCCTTTGCCATTTACCTAAGTAAAGGAAGGCAAAATATCCATTACAGAGTTTTGAACTCGCTCAAGTAAATACAAATAGATGGCTGGGAAATATTGAAGTCACAGAGAGATAAAGGGAGAGAGAAATGGATGGATACACAGTCTAGCCTATGAAATGATCCTTGACAAATCTGTGGCTGCTTTGATGTGGAAAAATGTCTGCATTCCTGCAGACCCATGCACCGAAAAACAAAGAACCTTTACCCAACCTGAACCTTTGGCAAATAGTCCAACCTGCATGATCTGTCAAACACCTTTTTTTTCTTTTCTTCTCAAAGCCAAAGCACATCTTTAACCAGGGACTGATTTGACTGTGGCGCGATTGCAAAAGTTAGCCTTTTATGAGTTTCTACTCCCACCTGCAGGTGCCTATCCCTTCATCCTGTTAGTAGTTTGTGTGAATGTTGTGACTGTGAAATCTTGTGGTGACGGATTACCCCAAATTACTTTTTTTTTGTTTGTTTTTTCTCACCCACAGATTCAATGACAGACTACAATGGATCCAGCTGTTGCTCCGTGAAATCTCAATATGTGTAAGTATGGATGGCTACACACTGTGAAAATGCTGTCTTCCACCACATTAGCTAAATAGTCCCCTTGCTGTTTTGCTGCAGTCCCATTGAGCAGCACCCAGTACCCTGGGAAGAGTGTAAAGGAGCCAGGCGAGAGCCTGAAAACTCTAGATTTCTAGAATCACTGGAGTCTTATTTATGACGCAATTTAGATGTAAGAAATCGTCAGCAATTTCAGACTGCAGAAATATCAGAGAAAAGCTATCTATGTTTATCTATTGACCCACACCATGAAATGTATATGACTTTGCAGTGCTGCTTTCCTCAGGCCATCCCAAGCCTGCACCAAGAATGTGAGTGGAGGTAGGAATGGGAGACTTGTAACTAAGATGGATTTGTTTACCAAGCCCTTGTGATTGGTTCTGTTTTGGTACAATTGCCAGTTGAGGCTTAAATCCAACAATTGTAAGAATCCAGGCTTAAGCCTTTAGTCCTGTGGCATTTTCTGGTTTGATGGAAATGGAAACATGCCATTGGTCATCTCAGTAAGAGCTATTCCACGGCACTTGGATGGCGCTCCGGGGTGAAACAACAGCACATAGCCCCCAAGCCACCCCCAACTGGCCCTGTTCTCTATGAGAAACAAGCAATATGGTAATGAGAGGAATGGATAGTGAGTCTCTAGGAAGACTTTTCTCTTGTCTCTCACTCTCTATTTGTGTGTGTGTGTGTGGGTGTGCGTGTGTGTGCAGGTCCAGCTGCTCTCTTGGCCAGTGCGGCCATTACCGGGCAGTACCCAAGCAGCAGAGCATGACACACACCAGCTGGATGTGCACACACCTCCACTGAGATACCAGGCCTGTGCCAATGAGACAAGGAGAAAGAGAAAAAGGGGAGTGGGGGGGTGGGAAGAGTGAGGAGAGCAGGGAACAATGTGGGACAGAGGTGCCACAGTCAAGGAGACAGAGGAGAGGAGAGATCCATTCTCAAGGTAGGATGAAACAGATTTTATCATTGTACACACACCACTGAAAAAGGCTGTGTTCACATGGCAGTGAAATGTGAATCAAATCCAATCTTTTTGCCCACATGCCACACAGGTTGAATTTTTCCATGACTGTGTGAACAGTGCAAGTCGCACGAAATCTGGTCTTTTCAAATCCGACCTGAGGCGCTTGAAGAGCAGATCATGAATTGCATATGTATCTGATGTTTTGCAATGTCCCTGCCGTCGGCAGTCATGTCGTATTTATGCAGCGCCTATTTCATTCCATGGTGAAACAGTGACCATTGAAACAATTCAGCACCAGTTCCAACTAAAAGTGTAGACATAGACGATGACAGTAACAAAGTTGTTCATACCATTGCCAGCTTTCATACTGGAGTCACATATGTCAGATTTGAAAAGTAAAGTGAATAACCAAAAACTTTAATCTGTGTAAAAAATTGTAACTGAGCATTAAGACCTGCTGTGTGAGCATAGCCAAAGTCACTCAACACCTGCAAAGACCTCTAACAGACCATAAGAGAGCATGTGCGTATTTGTGGTCAGATATATATTATTTTGTCCTCAATGTCAGGTTGAGTGAAGGCATGCGTGTGTCAAAAGGTGTGTGTGTGTGTGTGTGTGTGTATGTGTGTGTGTGTGTAAGCACATATGTGTGTCTATTCGAGCTACTTCCAAGGTAGGAAATTTCCACCATGTGTCATATTGTCATTGTGACCATCACAGAAGACATTAATACAACTGATCTACCAGAGAAAGACGGGTTGTCCAGTGTGTGTGTGAGTGTGTGTGTGTGTGTGTGTGTGTGTGAGTGTGTGTGTTTCTTGACATGCCTGCCATCTAAGCCTGCAAGGTGCCCTCTCTTCCCAGTTCTCCCCTCTTACGTTCTTTGCATTTCACACTACTGCAGCTGCTCACAGGCACCTTTGCAAGTGATGAAGAAAACCATTATGCATGGATGAGTGGGGGAAGGGGTGGAGCATACAGGGATAGCAAAAAGATTATTCATATGCCAGAAGATAAATGTATTTTCTCTACTTTCCTTATTCCCTGCTCTCACTTACAGTCCCTCTCTCTCCCTTTTCCCTCATTTGGTATTCCTCAGTCCAGCCACATTATTCCTGCTCCTGCTCCCTCTCGCTGCTGTCTGTCCAGCTGACACGAAACGGAGGATTCTGTTGCGGTGTTTGGAACACACTGAACATCACTTGTCAGCTGACGGACGACAATGGTTAGCACAGAGCGGAAGGTATGCAGGCAAAACGAGACGTTTTACCTCTACCCCACTTCCGTCTTTGTTTAAATCCCATTATGGCCAGACAGTCGTCTTTTCTTGGCTGGAAGTCAATGATAGTCTCACTTTGTGCTCAAAATGTTTCTCTGCAAGGAGCCAGGGAAGCTAATTCACTGAAATCTCTGCTATTAAAAGGCAACAAATGCACCCAATATTGTTAAGCACTAAAAACATCCAAAGTCCTCTTGGAAAACCCACATTGATTATTTTGGCATGCAGGCAAAGTAGTGACAAGTTCTTATTCCTCTCTCTAGAAAAAGAAAAATCAATACAGTTCAAAAAATAATATAGTTTAGGCTGTTCTTCCATGCTTCCCATTATTAACTGTTTTACATGGTCTCTAATACATTTCTGAGAATGCTGTAAGATTGGTCCCAGTTATCACACATTGAATAACCATGGTCAAGTATGAAATCTGGTCTAACGTAGCTTAAAAATAATATATTCTGTCAAGGTTCCATTTGTCCTGCAGCATGTCTGTGAAGTATTCTTCATATAAAATGTTTTCAGTTGATGTGTTACATATAACCAATCTCTGTCTGATTCTTGAATTTTGGTGGCTTACTATTTATCATGTTATCCCAAAACAATTTTCATGGTTAAAGAAATTGCTCAGAGTGTGTGAAATAAAAATCTTTAATAGACATTATCTCACAGGTTTTCACACTTTCATTGACACAAATGAGCAGTACCAGACTGAAGGTTGCCTAATAAAACAGCTGTTTGGTCTCATTATACCCACTTTTTTGTATTTATGTTGTCGCTGCAGCGCAAAGTTTATGTATGAAATTTTGTTTCTGTATAATTTAACAGCTGCCATGATTTTGCATTTTTTTGGAGAATTCATTGTTTTCAAATATTTAAAGTAAAATGATGCAGGTATTACTGATAGCTCTAATGATGTCTCGACTCTCTGCCAGTTTTCCCACAATGACAATAATGATAGAAAAAAATATTAATAGCACTGTGAAACAAAAATGGCTGAATTAAACCATCAAATATTATTACTTACACCTGTGATATGCCAGTGGTATGTAAAAAGGGATGATGAAGGGTTCTGCTGTACAAAGGGCAGTATGGATAGATAGGAGAGTATGGATAGATAGCGGCTGCTAACAGCAGCCACATCTGGCTCACCTCTCTTCACTCTGTATTCTGTAACCCTTTTTCAATTTATTTTCTCATCTTCTTCTCACCTATTTACCTGTTTCAATACTCACTGGAGGAGTGGTTCCTGATGCTAGTGCCACCAGCTGTGTCAGTCAGAAGTGGCCTATTTAGGGCAGCTAATTCATCACGGCCTGAGAGCTTACATACGGTACATATAATTACCCCCCAACGCAAACAAGACCCTCTCAGTCCTTGTGATTTATTGTCATGTCAAGAGAGAGGATACACCAAAACGAGGTAGAGACGGGCACGAGGAGGAGAAAGATGAAAGGAGGAGTGAGGGAGGGAGCCAGAGGGAAGGGTGCAGTGCAGGAGGTGGAAATGAAGAGGGAGATTTTGCACAACGACAGGTGAAAGCGCACCGGGCATAGAGGAATATCAGACATTGGAGGTGAAACATGGCTCGACAAATCCACAGGTTAGACAAAATTAATACCAGTTCACTCTGTCAAAGTCAAGGACTTTTTCTTGGTGCCTTTTTCCATTTTTATTTGTCTCAAAGTATTTACAAAGAATCCTCAAGGTCTCACACTTCTCATTTCAGAGTCATATCCACTCCCTCTGGAAGACAGCGGGCTTTGCCGTCGCCGGCTGGAAGATGTAGCTTCACCCTGTTGTTTTCCCAGCTGCCCCCTACAGTGCTTATTTTAAAATGCATCACCGGCCTGTTTCAACCGTGGCAGCTGCATTGTGTGGCTGAAGGCCGATGAGATGGCTATACAAGTGAAAACGCAAAAAAATAAAAAGGGGGAGATGGAGGATACTAGCGTAACAATGAAAGATTTATGACAGGCATTGAGAGCAGGCGGTGGTTTTATCAGGCTATTATCAACCAAATCGCCCCCGCCGAGATGTAGCACATATCCACTCTGTTCTGCACTCTCTCACTGTTCTGTATCTGTGCTCGCGCTTTCCAGATCAATGCTCACCTCTGCCGCCACCACCATACATAACCTAGCTCTCCCAGTCTCACCTTTTACCTCTCCTTTAGCACACACTCACCTCCCACCTTTCCCCCTCTTCCTCCTTCTTGTCTCTTTGACTCTTGTGTGCACTTGACCCTCTTGCCTCTTCTTTTCTCTGGCTCATTTTTGCTTCATAGCTGCCTCCCTCTCTCTCTCTCTCTCCCTCGCCCTCTCTTTTTCCCTCCTTGCCGCTGGAGTATTTTCTGTCTACTTTGCTTACACCGTCTGTTTTCCCCCCACAGCCTGCCTACATAGCTGCCTGCTCTCCGTAACCCATGAGGGCTCTTAATAAATGGTGGTTCACTCTGCCTGCCTCTCTCACCCTACCTCACCCCAGTCCCTCTTGTCACATCCTTCCCTCCAGCCCCCCTCCCCACCCCCACCCTATTTTAACCCACCACCCTCCCTCACTCTGAGAAAAGCAAGGCACCTAAGGGTGAGCAGGTTAATGTTCTGGCAGTTTGAGATACACTTGTGACATTTCAATCTGGCATCTGTTTTTATCGCAGCTGATTTAAGAAGTGCAGAGGGGGTGTGAGGGTGTAATGAAGGGATGAAAAGAGGGATGAGAGAAGGAGAAGAAGATGGAGGAGGGAGCCCCTTGGGTTGGAGCTATCCAGAGAGTGCGGACTGTGTATAAGGCACAGCGGGGACTGTGGACCTGCAGTTGCAGATCACTTAGTAAAATGGAAGCATATGGTCATGTCGCCCCCAAGTGGCAGGCGGCAGAACTCTTGGAATGGAGACAAACTGCGGCAGTGCAACAGATAAAATAGTAGGACGTAATCTTGAGGTGCTGGAGTGAGACGAAAATTCAAGCATGCCTCAATCAGCTCGCTATTATGTGAGCAGAGCACTTGAGAGTGATATGTACTCTGCTCAGCATCAATCATGACCTTTTGAGAGAAATACTGCAAATCTGCAAAAAATGTATCAGATCGCCAAATGAAGAGTGATGATTAGAAGATGAAGGGGAGAATGTCATGCGAGCAAAATGGTGAGGAATTATGTCCAGGGCCCAACTACGACTAATGGTGACAAGAATTTGAGGCAGAAGGGAAAGAATGTACAGAGACCCCCAGCGATAAAGCTAGAGTATAAAGCAGCCAGAGGATCTGACAGAGAAAATGCAACAAAACTTCAGAGGTTTGTCCAAGTGAAAAGAAAAGGATGAAGTGAGAAAGAGTGTGAGTGAGAGGGAGGACAGCCAGACTTCCAATGAGCACAAAGTGATGAGATGGGAAGGGTGGAGGAAAGAAAATAGCTGGAAAATAAGAGAGGGAGCAGAAACGACAGAATAAGTGAATTACGAGAAACTAGGGTGTAGATGAGCTTTAGAGAGGTAGTAGGGATGGCTGGCAGTTGTGATGGTGGTGGGGAGGGGTTGAATGGTGCGAGTGATACATTGTGCCTTCAGCTGATGCTTTCTCCAAAGTTTTATTTGATATGAATTCAATAAGCAGCGGCCGATCTCCGTGCCCTGGGTGTAATTACCGACAGAACAGCAGAGGCATTGTGAGCCTCGCAGCCGCCTAAACGCCCCCCTGCTCGCTTCCAGGTCAGCACTGATCTTGTCTGAGAATGTCAATTATCATCTTAAACACCGTCTGAGGAGCGATGGAGAAAGGTGTGTGTGTGTGAGAGAGAGTGTTGGGTGGGGTGGGGTTGTGGGGGGTTGGGGTGATGGAAAAATGGCAAGATAGGGTGGAAATATTTGCCCGGCATTGCAGCTTAAGAAAAAAGGGGGGACGTGCACAAAAGATAAGGCTACAGGGGAGAATACTAATAGGTTCCTCTTCATTCTTAAATATGAGATAGGAGGAAAAAGAGTAAGGTATGCTCTGTTCCCTATGCCTCTCCACTTTATGTCCAATCGTGATGCAACTATTGCAACATGTGGCAGAGTATAGGTGAATAGAGACAGAGGTGGAGCTAGCAACCTGTGTTCTCTATGCAGTCAGGTTTTAAAGGTTTTAATTCCATACTAGATGACTGATCATATGATTATCATCCAGCACCAGACGTTGTGTATCCTTTGAAGCAAAAAATAAATTAAGTGCAGACATCAAAGTCATTGAGAGGCACGAAGCTCAACTGATTTATACATATTTGGCTGAAGTTGGAGTCTCATCACAAATTCCTTGTGTTTAAATAGTCTGAAATAGTTCAACATGTTTAGACATGTTAACTGTCTAACTAAGAGCTTAATGAGATGATCGATACATATTCCATGCCTGTATAGTGGATCAGTTGCTGCATGTTGACATAGCTTTACATAAAAGCTGAAAAAGGGAAACAGCTAGTGTGGTTATGTCCAACAGTAAATCTCTAACCAATTACTTAAGACATGGCTTTCAACTGGTGAAAAAGTAACTTGCTCTCTCAAGAGCCCAGAACCAACACTAGAACCGTTTTGGAGGAAAAAGGGTCAAAGACACTTGTGTGTGATATTATTGTCTTGCAAGCAAGTTTGTTATATGTTGTTGTCAGTTGTATGGAGAATGTGACACTAGCATTAAGAATATGTGGGTTGTTGTGAATTATTAAGAATGAATCATTTGCTCACCACAGTTGACTTTAGCTGCTTTGAGTTCTTCCCTGAATTGCCTCACAAGGTAGGTTCTTTATTATTCCCTGTGCACACAGAGACGCAACAGAGGTTTCCTATTCACACAGGTGGTCTTCTGTCCTTTTCAAATGTAGATGTATGCCCAATATGAACGCTTTTATATCTACTGTATTCTTTATTTAATCCCTTTCAGCCATATTTACCATCTCTCCTCAATAGTTTGACTTGAACGGCACATGGCCATTTGTGTTTCTGACTGCACTCTTGAATCCATTCCTGTGCTGATTTTTTATGATTCCATATTATTGTCCATCGTGCTCTTTATTTATTTGTTCTCATTCTTTCTTTCCATCAGTTCACCCCCATCAAGTTTTACTATTCTTTGTCTTTTGACAAAGCACATTGGATCAGCAGTGCCTGTCAGCTTTGATATTCCTACAAACAGTTACTGTTTACTCTGATTGCACCAAGCTTACATATATTGCTGCACGGTCTTATAATGCCCTGTATATATCCAGCTGCCAGTAAGGTTTTTCATAATGAAACCATTCATTTATTGAGCTTTATTTAATTTTGCGAGGCAACAAACCCCAAGAAATATAAGCATCATTTCACCAATGGCAGCAACACATATGCATTACAGATTAGGTGTAATTCAGGTACAATCTATGTCTGCATCCATCCATCTAAGCATCAATCACTGCATCCATCCATTCACCCATCAATCCACTGTTATGGAAACTCCATTTATCCACCTCTGTTTCCTTCCCTCTCCCCCCTCTACAGCTCCCCCTTTCCCTTTGGTGGGTGCCAGTGGGAGTGGTCCGCCCTTGATCTGCTCTCAGAACAAACAGCCTGGTAAACATCATGAAACATTTAAGGGAGGCAGAGCAGCCTTCTCTCTAATTCACACTGGCAACTCGGAGATGCACAAAAACAGCTGCTCCCAAAGCTCGGCCCTGCAGAGGGTTTGTGTGTGCTCTCATGGACTGTGTATTCCATTACATATGTGAGAGTTTAGAGGTGTGTGTGAATTTTAATCATGGCTGTGTGTGTGCATTTGTGCCACTGGGATGTACAGCCCTGTGTGTGTGATACCACACTTTCCATATCTGGTATGTAGGACTTAATCTGCGCAATTTCCTTAAGAAGATCATGCTCTAGCACGATGTAGACTAACGTGGCATATGTGGGTAGATTAACATGTTTGGCAAGTGCCTTGTAGGGAGGGAGGGAGAACAAATGCATGGATTAGAATCACATCTTGCTCAGCTGGAGGTCTGAGTCAATGCCTTGTACCGAACAAAAGCTTCTTCACTGATTCTTCCCAACTCTGGCACAGGAGACTGTCTCGTGCTCGACATTTATAGCTACTTGTAAAGCTGGATTGCCTCAGCGACTGGACAAATGGAGCAAAGCTGCCTTGAGCCCTCACCTGTAAACATTGCATCTCACATTTGCACCTCCCTCAAGGCCACAGACATTTGTGTCTTGTAAAAGTGTGATGTCCAAAAAATGGTTACACCCCCCCAACACACACACACACACACACACACACACACACACACACACACACATATATACACACAAGCACACAAAAAGAAATAAACATCTTTTTTTCTTTGTTTTTTTCCTCTAAATCAATATGTTGATTACCTGGGAATAGAAGTTTTCTGAAAGCCACTTTTTGAGCCTGTGGACAGTTTCTCTCCTCTTTCTTTCTCCTTTTCACTATGAAATAACCATTAAAATCAATGCATAATGAATTAAGGCATGCAGCCTCTCACTCCCGTAAATAAAATGTAGCAACAGCAGAACAGCTTATTCAGTAATGTCACGCATAATTAGCTGTGCTTCCTAGACCACCTTAATGCGGTAATCTTTTGAGGCCTGACCTGCATTCTGTTTCTCTTTTTTTTCTCATCCTATCCTTAGTTCATCACCATCTTTTCTGTCACAGATCTTCTTCTCGCTTCCACTGTCTCCCTTTCTGTTTAGCTTGTTGGGATGCTGTGCCTGAGATCATAAACCAAGAAAATCCCTTCAAGTGTGAGGCTCAGAGGACATTCACGCATCCATGCGTGCACACAAACACACATTCCTCGGATGGAAACAACAAACAAATATGAGTGGGTGAGCTCTTTCACTGATAATAGGCCTCCCATGTTGTGCTGACTCCCTTGTGATGTCTCAAATTATTTACTCAGTGAGTTTTGTGTAAGTTGCACATATGAGTGCATCCATGTCTTCTCATGGATGTGAAATCTCTTTTTCAAATTAAAACACCTGAAAATTTGACCAAACCTGAATGAAACTGAGTAAGTATTGAAACACCAACTTCTTTTGTGTATCAGCTGACCATTGCAGCAGTGCTGTGTGGGCTTCAGTGTAAGCCACAGCACGGCAGCTACTTACACTACGATCAATACTACTAGGCCCTGTTAGGAGGGGATCGATCAGCTTAGGACTTGATGTGGAACAGTCTCTTTCTCTCTATATATCTCTCTTTCTCTGTCTGTCTCTCTCTATTTGGCCTCTCTCTGTTTTCCATCTCACACCATCATTGATCTCAGACAGTGGTAGGGTGCATATCTTCTCTGTAGGGGTGAAGGGGTCAATGTGAAACCTATGAGACTCCTAAGAGCCAGTGTAATGTGAAGAGAAAGAGCGATCGCATAGAACAACAGCAACTTGTGGCAGTTTCTCTAACCCTGAAGAAATCTGAATGGAGTGTATGCAACATATCTGAGTTGGCTCTGCTTCCATTCACCACTAAAACATCAGTTTAAACATATAACCTGCCCTCTTCACAGCAGAGAAAGTAAAGACTGAGGCCTGGATTTCCCCCACAGCGGGGTCTGGTTGATCTAAATGAATTGAAGGGACCAATGATGCATATAAAATAGAGTACACACAGAGGCAGATGCAACATGACGGGAAACATCTCCAGCTACTGCTGCTTGCCTACACCTTGATAAAAGATAAAGTTGTTGAATCCACAATCTTCAGTTTGTTTGAACAGGATGAATAAGTTGTTTGCAGATGGAAAAAAGAGTGCAAACAATAGCAAGAATAATCGCTACACAATAGCAAAGATCTTTTTTAAATTAGGGAACTTTATTCTATTGACTTTTACTTTAAAGTGGCAGCCTGGTCAGATATATACCTCAAGACTGCTACAGTGTGTGCAAAGCATTCATTCAAGCAAGCAAGTACAATTTCATTATGACAAAGTGATTCTGATGTTTTGTCCCTTGATTTGAATCCATTCAAATTTAATGGGCTCCTCCTGGGCCTGCGTCATTCATCCACTAAATTTCATGGAGTATCTTACCCTTAATCCTGCAACAACAACAACAGCAAACGAACTAAACAACTCAGCAAATAGATACAGCAGTTGAAAACACAACCTCCTCACATGTTCTATGTTAAAAACTTCATGCTGCATTACTGCTACTGTCATAGTTCTGATTTCCTCTATGAATCAGGGCAAATGCTAAATGCATGGTGGGGTACAGCAAACAACCTCAGTCTCTCTTGAGAGTACCATATTTTTGTCATTTTCCTAAAAATACATACCCTGTTGATGCTGAAACCATGTAACTGTGATGTGAATCAATTTCAACAGGTCTTGCATTTGTTTATACTGGTCACATAGTGTCTCACTTGTGCTTTAAAGTCTGATCTCTGCAACTGAGTATCGTTTTGGCCTCCAGCCTGTTTTGTTCCATCTGTGTCGGCCATAACTTGATTTTGTACTGGGCTGTGAATTCAGTCAAATCTCTGCTGAGCACACAGAGGCTTGACCTTAAGTGCAGACACTGACAGAAGACTAGCTACTTATGTTGTCCTGCAGATGTAAGGTGCCACATTTTTTCTTATCTTCCTCTTATTGAAGGTTCTTATGTGAAAACACAAACTAAAAGATGCATCATGAGCTAGATTCCAGTTCTTACATGCTCAATATTCCAAATCTTTTATCAAGAAGTTGCTGCAAAACTGGTATATCTCCTGATGTTTACTCCCAAACATCTGACCATCTCCACATATCCAAAAAAAGCCTCAAGCAAAGGCAGCATATTATTCCTGCTTTCCTGCCCTGCAGGCTCCCCTCTCAAGCACTGGTGCAGATTCAGTCAACAATTTGTCAGTTAAATAAATAACTGTTTTTCTTGTTTTCATTCTGGACATTAACTTGTAAAATGAAAAGGAGAGGAGAATAAAAATAGTGTGTATGTCTGTCTAACCGACTTTCAAATCCTGTTTGTTATGCTCCGACAAACATGATAAGAAAAATGAAGACATGGCAACATCAGATACAGCTACATAAGTTCCGCTTTACTGTCAAGCTGACTGTGTTAAATAAATGTCTCACAAGTAAGCTCACTTTCATGCATTTTAACCTTCTTCCTAACCAATTTAAATATACATCAATGGGACAGTGAAGGTGCATCATGTCTGGCTATTGTTCATCAAGACCCGTTTTGTTTTATTTATTTATTCATTTGATTGCAATAGTATGAGACAATAAAAAAGGGCCAAAGTCATGTGACACTGACCCAGTTTTTTGGCAGATTGCGGCTCACTTACAGCTTAGTTCTCTGAAGATTGAAAGGTCAGTGGTTCAATCCCAGTCTCGGCGGCCTGCATGTCAAAGTATCTTTGGGCAAGATAATGTATCCCAAACTGCCCCTCATGCAGTCTAATCAGTCTGCAAATGGTAATAAATCCTGGTGAAGCAGACAGACTGTACGAGACAAGTGTCTTGGATGAATGGACGAATGCTGTTCATCTTGTGAGGTGTTTTTGAGTAGTCACAAAGGCTAGAAAAGCATTACATGACAACCAGTTGACCAGGTTGAAAGTAACGACCAGTCCATGTACCAAGACAGAAAATATGTTGTAGCCTGAGCAGAGTACTTTCTGTTTAACTCTGTTCTACAACTGTTGAATTTCATGTACATTTCTTTTGAAAGGAGGTCAGTTGCTCTTCCTCCTTGTTAGGCTGTCATCACTTTGCAATTGAAACCTTTGCCCCTGTAAATATCTACAATTACTGTGGACTGTGGTGTGAAAGAACCTGCAGCATTTGATGCTTTGTATTGGCAGACCCTGCTGATATAATGCTAGGGAATTCCGGAAACAAAGCCATCTTAATGGTCCCTCAAAATGTTGGAAGTTTTATTGGATGCTGAAGCCAATTAGCCATGGATGTGGAGGATTGCTGTTGAGATAACGAGCCTGGAAGGGACAGCCCAGGGCCACCGTCTGAGCCCTATGTTAATGAGCCAGCGCTTTCATTAAACCTGCCACCATCGGCTGTCAGAAGTATCCTGAACTCCTGGTGTGCTTCGTTTACCTGGCGGACAGTTCGATTAGCCTAAAAGCCTCCAACTCAGGGCTGATTTACATTTCCACTGTCTGTTTTTTAGAGATGTAGATCAGGATTAAACCACGCTGAGATTTACGGTTGCCGGTTGCAGTTCTAAATCTATCCACCATGGCTAATATTGACGAGGCATAAAACTGCTTGGTGAATACACCCTCCACTAACTAATTTAACTTTTCTGTTGGAATTCAGGAGTCATACATGTTTCCTGTAGGGTTAAAAGAGCCAATCTCATGGACAAACCAATGTCAGGAAGAGTATAGAGGTCACAGCTGAGATGCACAATGCTGATACTGATGATATTGATTGATTCTGAGCACCCAGTGACCAGTGTGTGTATTGATGAGTTTTACATTGTGGGCACATAACAGTTTACATGGTCAAAGTGGAATAAGACAGAAGTTCAGCGGACCACTTTTACAGAGATGTGGTACATCAAGCCACATAAATTCATGAAACACCAGTGTGTGTGTTTCAGGTTGTGTGATTTTGTAGCTACAATGTGCGAACATGCACAGTGCGATGATTTTCAGTAACTCAGACACTTCTTTCTGTGGTGTGTGTTTCTTATGTATGACCTGTTGTAATATAGCTGTGAGCCGCCTGAGGACAAATGCTTTTGCATCCTCTTAATGTCGGCTTGTAAATCCTCATCACAGTAACGCCGTTAAGCATCTGCTGGTGCAAGTCAGTGTTTGTGTTTGCAAGCTGAGGTGTCTACCTACATCCAGTTTTTTTTTATTGCAGTGTGTGTTTGAGTGTATTTCTTTGGGACACGTGCACACACACATTTGCCCTAAACTCAGATAAACTCTGAGCTGATAAACCGAGGGAAAGAGTCTTGGCGATGTTAAATGGTAATATGTATTCCAGGTGTGTCTCTGTAATCTCTTAAAGTGCAGTTTTGCATTTGAAAGCAGATTGCATGCCCATGCAACCCCTGAGCAATTACCAGACAAGTGTCAACAGTCGACCTTGGCCAAGTCTTAATGCTTCTTTGGCCGTCTCCAGCCCTTGAACTAACAACATCACTTCCTGAGTCCTCAGAGACAGAAAAGTGAAGAAGACTGATTTTGTCAAGCTGCTTGGCTCCATTGCATGTCTGCAATGATAAATCAATTAACTTCAATCACTGACAGAAAGCAATACTCCTCAGAGGGAAGTTTGTTTGCCCCTGTGACAAGGACCTGCAGAGCTATTAAAGGCAATGATCCTGAAACCTACTGAGCTGCTTGTTGCTGTATCAGAGCTGCCCCTTGTACGCTGTCCAAGAAAATACTTTTTTCAGATAGAAATATAGAATGGCAGTTACCAGCAAAAAGCAATCTCTTATGAGAGTTTTTGAAACAAGATTGAAGTTTAGTCAGCTGAAAATTATTCACATTTCCTGATTCACTTTTTTCTGTATTAGTTCATACTTTCTGGCAGTATATGTCAAATCCAAAGGGACTTGCTTGAGGAACAGTGTAACTGGATATGAAATGTAGATGTGTGACCAGACAGTCTGTTGGCCAAAGGTCCATCACCATCATTTATATTCATCAATTCTTTGAAACCTGATGACTTGGTGTCTTCCCTCATATTTCACCACACACCACAATGAGTTTATATTTGTTGTTGTTGCTTATTGTTTCGTTGCACAATAGGTAATAAAAAAACAAAAATATGAAAATAGACTCTTCCATACCTGACTTATGTCAGGTAAAATTTGCTGATATGTGCTTCCAACAAGCAAAACATGCCATTACATTAAAAAGAAGTTGGTAAGCACTACAACACATCTGCTGAACAGAAGGCAGATGTTCTGAGTAGTCTTTATAAGTATGCTAGCATCAGCAATTAGATGAAAGTGTTGTGATTAAGTATAGCTTGACAGACCTGCAAGCTTGTTCTTGTTTGAAATTGGCTCAAAGAAGGGGGAAAAATGAATAAATAAAACTGTGTCTATATATATATATATATATATATATATATATATATATATATATATATATATATATATATATATATATATATATATATATATGCATCAAGCATTTGCATCATATATGCATCTTTTCAGAGGGAGATGCTTTAATCACATTCACCTCGATGCCATCATGTATATCATCTATGGCTGCTGTACATAAAAAAAAAAAAATCATACATTCTTGGAACTGTCATGATAATTGGATGGGCTGACTCGTGCTTGTATGCTTTGGACAGGACAGTGTTTACAGAGTCTTGTGAAGCTCTAGTGGGGACTTGTTTGTGCGTCAGGCCAAGCAGCTGTGATCAGGTACGAACTTGGATGGGATATCATCAGCATTACTGAAACAACTTTAATAAAAATGCAGACACACACACACACACACACACACACACACACACACACACACACACACACACACAATAAAAGAGATTCACATGAAGATTAAATGGAAATAGTTGAAATTAAGGGGGCAAGCATCAAGCATAGTGCAAGTGTATGTAACCAGTCTCTCATTTAGACAAGTTGTCTGTGTTACATTTAATGTGGAAAATAAATTTTGCACTCTGTGAGTTGGATGTTAAGTTTAAGCAGCATGTTTGGAAAACCTGGCAGCAAAACAACCCTTCTCTTTCCAAAGTGCTGGAAGCTGGGAGCTCCTATAAAACTCCCTGAGTAACGTGGCCTGGTGATCATGTGACCACACTAGCTCCAATGGAGAGGAGCACAGCAACGCTTTCCAGATGCCAATGGAAAACTACTGCAGCTACTGTATTTCCTCCATCACTCTCCACAACCTTTTGCTCTCTCTCTCTTTCCATCTTTGTGCGAGCCTCTTTGTGTTCTCCCCCCTTTCCCTACTTTCTCATTAGCCTATGTCAGCATATTCCACAGACCCATCCCCCTCGTCTCGGAAAAAATGAGAGGAGGGAAAAGGAGAGACACAAAAAGAAGTGTTGTTATATGGATATGTGTCAGTTGGCCACATACACTCCACATGGTTGTCATCGTGGCACAGGATGTGGCAGACATAATACACTTCCTTTTATCTTTTTCTTTTTTTTGTCCTCTCAAGCATCTTTCCGCATCTCCCTCAGTAACTATCTTTCACATTTTTTTCTTTATGTATCCCATTTCTTCTCTTTATTGTGCTCTATTTTGTGCACCCCATGCCCTGATGTCACCACAGGCAAATTAGACATCAGTGACGTATTGCGATGTCTTGCTCAACTCTTAAATCTTTGGTGTGTGGTGGCAATGTAACTTAACTTGCCAGGTTGCTGCAGCAGTGGGAGTGTTTCAGCTCAATGCCTGACAGTTTGACTTTATTCCTTACCTTATTGCTGCAATAATGCGGACCAGCAAACGGAGTAGCAACACACACACACACACACACCTTTTTTATTCACGCCGAGCCAAGATGTCAGTTATATTATCAGTCAACAAGAGCTAGTGCTGGTTATTAAGCCAATTTACTAGTACACACTAGCGTAGCAAGGCTTTTAATGACAAATCAAAACAGAAGCCTCTCGTATTCAGGCAGTGCTATGTGTCGGACTGCGTTTTGTGCAACACATTTGTGGCTATCTCTTTCCTCATTGATTGACTGATTTATATCGGCACTCATGCTTGAAATAGAATCCACTCCTCTGTCTGCAGTCTGCAAGATGCAGGGACTTGCTGAGTGCACTCACTGTAGCCTCCCCTCAAACGTGTTTTTTTTTTTTTTACCATGCATGTGTAAAGGGTTCACTGACTTCAACTCTAAGGTGAATGCAGAAAAACAAAAACCCAAAAAAGAAGACAAAGTGCACCTCTCTCTTTCTCCATCACCCTCTTTCGTCCCTCGCCCACCCCAACTCCCGCTAGCGCATCCTGTCTACTCACTCTTTCAGTGCTCCCTCTCTCCCCCATCCCTCATCCTCTTAAGGGAGCACGGGAGCATGCAGTGGAAAAAACTGAGCCAATAAAGACACTGCCAGAATCCATCCACTCCGTGCGCCTCACATAGTTACTGAGGGAGAGAAAGAGTGGAGGGAGTTGGAGGTGGGGGGGTTGAGGAGAAAAGAAAGAAGTCCAGCTCCAGCGTGGCTACATCTTTGGATGAAAGAGGTAGTGGAGGATAGGAAGCAGGAGGCGTGGACTTTAGGGAAGATGAATGAGAGAGGGTGTAGTAGAAGGGCAGTATGTAATGAAGATGGAGAGACTTGGATAGTGGGAAGATAGTTCTGGGAAGGAACATGTGGACACACATATGGAACCCTCACAGCCTGTCCTCCCCCGATGCCTCTTCCTTACCTGGTGGAGTACCTGTGATGGAGAGCCTGGTCAGTCCTGGAGTACCCCCTAGAGGGCTTTGCAACAGGTGCAATCCTCTCACTGCGAAAATACAAGGCTTTAAACATTAATGTTTGTTAGCGATGGAAAGCTCATGAGTCCTCAGCTGTAATTAGACTCAACTGCTTCTCTGACCTTTTTTCAATTTGAGCTACTTAAGGGAGCTAAAATTATGAAGACCTTTTTAATTTTGAAACCTGTGTCCTGTGAGCAAATGCAGCACAGATGCATTAAAATAAAAATAGGACGAGTTTTGTTAAAGTTGAACAGAAGGTGAGCAAAACTTTGAGCGCTGACGGAATAAAGCTGGTTAGAGCAAGGCCTCGAATCTCGTAAATCATGGAACATTTTCAGACCACCATACGATGCCGGCTGACTAGCTCATTGATCCTCCTTTTCAGAGTCGCTCCCCTGCAGAGAGCTGGAACCTGGCCAAACCCACCCACCATGCACAGTATGTATGATTGTAATGGTTCACGCCATCAGGTACGCATGCGCGTGTGCACACGCACACATGCACACCAAAACCTGTAAAACTTGGGCCAGTCTTACCAGGCCACATTCAGGAGGCTTGTGTTCACCACTGGTTTGTTTAACAACAGCACAGGCTGATTTGAGGAGAGGCCAATTTCATCTTGTACCTCCCTCAAGGCCCAGAATTTTTATGATGATATCTCAGCCATCGATGCTTCACAGCAATCTTTTATTTTGTTTTACTGTCTTTTGTTTCCCTTCTTTTTTTATGATGAAGCATTTATGATCATGTCTCTCAGGGTTGTCATCACAATTTAGTCCCACCAGGCGAGGATATGAATGGCTCATATGCATGTGAACTGGAGCACTTACATCAATTCTCACTGAAACTGTAGTCAGATGCCGCTGTGTGGCCTGATTTCCTTGTACGCATAGAGGAGCTGTGAAGATTTGGAGGAGACAAATCTGTTACCCGTATGTAGCTCTCAGGAGGCCCCTGAAACAGCATCCTTTCATGTATAATACAGAGACCTTCAAAAATAATTGCATCTTTCTTGTCAATCCTTTTTCTTATTCTTCCTCTCTTACGTACTCAAACACTCACAGCACATTTGAAGAAAAGGTCTAGTAATTATTAGATGCCGTTTTCCTTTCCACTTGCAAGCTTTGAACTGCATACCATAAAGTAGCAAAACCTTCAGGAGAGAGGTTTATCGTTGTCTCTTAATCAATGAAACATATTGATGATGACAGAGTGGATCAGGCAAACAGCTAGAAGTTGATCATGATGAAAGAGCAATTGTGAATCTGCAAAGAGTGAGCGCACCTGAGACAGTTTGTGCACGACGAAGACAAATTCTTGTGCAATATAGGCTTCTGTTACATGTACCTACAGTAAAGTTTGGTTTTTCTTAACATCTCTGGTTACATTAAAGCCCTACTCTATTTCTTTTATACCACTTCCTCATTTCAATTGCAGTTCCCAATTAGACATCAACAGGTTCAATCATTGTTTTGCAACAACTGTTTTTTACATTAACAGTCAACACAGTGCGCACGACTTAAATGTGAATGGATTGTACAATTATGAATTAACTCTAAGCAAAAATTACCCATAGATTTCATACCAGGTGACAAATATGATGCTTACTGTGGTCTACAGGATGAAATCGGCCTTTTCAGTTTGCATCATCTGGCAACCAAGGCTTTCTAAACCAAAATTCAGACTTTGGCCATGGCCAAAGTCAGAATTTTTCTCCTCAGGTTATTTTCTGTCAGGTTGCATGAACTAAGAAGGAGACATCCAAATTCAAATGAACAAGTTCAAACCCCAGACCCTTGAAATTGTTTCATAATTCTGTACTCACAAGTAAAATCCAATTTTTGAACTTGCTCGTGACCTGAGACAGGGAAAATCAAACCATCCATCCATCCATTCATCATCTTACTACTTTTGTACCCAGTGTACTGCTAGGGCCTATCACCAGTGCGCAGCACAAAGACAAGGAATACATCCTGGAGAGAGCACCAATCCATCACAGGACACACACAACCACATCATTCACTCTTACAGCTAGGGGCAACTTAGAGTTGTGGATGGACCAAAATATTCACTTTTGGACTGTGAGGTAAAACTAGAGTACCATGGGAAAATCAGTGCAGACACAGAGAAAACATGCAAAACCCACATAGAAAAACCCTCAGTTTGACTGTTAACCCTCTTGCCATGAGGCTATAGAGCAATGCAACCACGAACCATATCAACAAAAAAGGAAGTCAGCTGCTAATGAAATTCAAATAAACACAATTTGCTTCCACATTATTGGGTCACCAGCCAACACACAGAGATGGACACGCACACACACATACACAGACATTTGTCCAACTTTCTCTGAGGCAGCACCCAACTTTGTTGTTCGTTCAAAAAGGTCATGACCGGATGAGCGCGTAGTTCAAAGGTTGACCAGCAGCTGCAGAAGCTATTGATGGAGCAAACCCCTTCTCCTCTCATGGACAAGTCATCTGAGGCTTTGCTGGAATTCAACAGGCTGTTGTGGAGCCTTATTGCACTGCTTACCCTTTTTTCAGAGTTGGAGGTTACAACTAATGAGAAAAGAAAAGACAATGGCTTGGTAAAGAAGCTGACCTCAGAACAGAGGACAGAAATAAATATCTTGAGGATGGGAGCACGCCTCCGCACCTATCCAGCCCCAGCAGCGGGGGAGGTGCACATAAATCAAATGCCAAAGTGATATTTATTCCCCTCCTGAACTATTTACTTACTGACAATAAAGGTGGAATTTATGTGGCTATTAAGACGAGTGTTTCTGAATGGTCAGAGGCTGCAACCGAGGGCCACTTTATGGATTGGATGCAATAAAACCCAGTGATAAAACAATATGGAAGCCACGTACTCGGCCGTCAATCACCGGTAAGTATGATGAGTAAGTACATTAATTTTAATGGAGTAAATTCTTCTCAATAACACACCAACTTCACTGCCATTATCCCAATTCTTGTCTTCATACCATGTGCTCCAACCCAGATTGATAGAGAGAGAGAGAAAGGGGGCAAGACTTCTTCCTTCCCCTCCTGTATGCCATGAATTAAACAGGGAGGGAGATGAAGGAGGGATGATGTGAAAAATGGGGGGGGGGGGGGGGGGGTGTAAAGGTTACAGAGTGAGTGCAGAGGCCCAAGAGAGCAAGAGCCTGGCACAGAGATTAGAGACATGCCCCAGGCTTGGACAAGGTGATGTCACTTTACTGGGAGAGGGATCTCCCAATATGGGGAGGGAGCGAGGGAGGGAGGAGTGGGAGCTCAGAGGAGACAGGAAGAGAAAGAGACGCCGAGAAGAAAAAAAGTAAGAGAAAAAGTCAGATACGTGTAAAGGCCGAGAGAGAGAGAGAGAGAGGGAGAGAGAGAGAGAGAGAGAGAGAGAGAGAGAGAGAGAGAGAGAGGGGCAGGAGAGGGGAGGGGAAAAATTGGACGCGAACAATCTTGCAGGAACTTTTTTCTTCTTTCCTTTCTGCGAGAGGAAGCATCAAGAAAGATAAAAAAAAATACACTGGATTACATTTCTTTCCCTGACAGGACCCAACCCTTGGATACACACACGGACGCAGAGAGACACGTACATTTTGCGGGATTAATGTGCGCGAAAATTTGCGGATTTATCAGGAACTGAAGGTATGCCATTTATGGACGAATTTGAAACGTGCTCTTGCGTTGTTGCTGATTGCACTAAACGCAGGTAGCGATGCCAATGTGGAATGAGTGAGGCGGACTGTAGCAAAACTTTGTAGTTAAACTTTTTTGCAGTGGCTTTAATCCACCGTGTCGCTCGGGAGAATTATAGTTTTACTCCGCATAAAATGGTTATAATGCATTATACATCAGACATCGCCCTTTAGGGTTTATCAAACGTGTGATGATATTCGAAGATAATATGCTATAACATTAAAGTCACTTTTCTCAGCTGAAGATCTTTAAAGTTATATCTGCTGAAAGGCTTTGGCACATAGCATATCATAGTTTGCTTATTTATTTCTTTGGTGGCAAACTTCTGATGCTGTGTGCAATTCGAAATCAGGCCTCGACACATCACGCTACGGCCCGAGGTGCTACTGTACATCTTTTCCTGAGACATGGAAAAGCCTCCTCAGCAGCTCTCTCTCTCTCTCTCTCTCTCTCTCTCTCTCTCTCTCTCTCTCTCTCTCTCTCAGTGTGTGTGTGGATGTCCTACATGCACACATTATCCAGGCTGAGCAGTTTGTGAGCCGCACACTCACTGCTCTAATTCTGGTCCAGTGTGTCCAGGAGTAAATGAATAAAAAGTCATTTCAACCCCAATACCTGGAAAGAGAGGTGCAGAGCAGGAAGTCTGAATGCTACGGTCACATCTGTTTTCCTCATGACTCAGCCTCCCCATGTTTGCTGGCTTGTGCACTATGTCCATGTACCCCCGCCCCCCCCTGTCTCCAAAAGCATATGTGGAACAAGTCGGTAATGTATGTGCCTCTTGAGAGTAAATACATGGCTGATTGGATATCAGATTACATCTCAATATGACTGTTTCCAACAGTGTACATTTCAACCCTCCATGGTCCTTCTGCTTTTAAAAGTGTGGAAACAGTTATACACTGCTGACAAAAATCCCACAACCTCTTCACAACATGCACAGAAAGGCCCTGAGAATCAGAAACTGCTTTTGCATAGTTTACATGTTGCTCTAATAACCTCTTCTGGGCTCACATTCATTGTTCTGCTCTGGGGCTGTGCAGCGTTTGTTCCACACATTGGTTCAAATTCTAGCTGGTTCTGGAGGCCTGCAGCCAAGTGCATCATCCACTTGACCCTTTACTTATTCCGGTCAGCTGTGATGTTAACATAGAGCTATAGGAAATGTTAGGGAAAGCTGAGGAAAGGCAGGAGCATGCTGGCTGACTCATCCATGCATGGGGTCAGCTTAAGGCTGCGTCTTCATTGCTTCATGTTTCCAACACTCCCCCTGCATTGGCTTTGTATCTGCCACTGCGTTGACCTGTTTCACTTTGACAAACATTCAAGCAAATCTGGCGAATGCTGCCCAGAATGTAAGACTAGTAAAAACTTGCCTCAGTCTGCTGAGACTCACACATGCTGCCTTGCTAGTTTTGCAGTTGTCTGTTGTTCATGGTCAGTGGGAATCTGGTTGTCTCTCAAAGCCTCAGGGCATCTTTAGTTACTTTTATTCATTCCTTGTTCCTCGTCACAACAGGCCTGCACTGCACTCCAAGGTTTGGCCTGGAGCAGAGCTGAAGTTTGAGCAGCTCAGAGTACACTACTGTATGTGAACATGCTGTGTTTCAGATGATGTTTGAGAGTTACAGTAAAGAGATGCTTCTGAAATCAAAACACATTCGACAGTAACTCTCTGGAGGAGCTGGCGAGGGAACGTTTGGAAATTCAGTGAATAACCACTTTATATCAAAGTGTTTTATATGAGTTTTTTTCAGGGATTTAGGTTTAAATTTTCAGTTAAATTAGTAATGGAATATAAATGAGTAATCTCTAAATTATAACAGAGTACAAACAAAATGGTCTGTTTGGCATGGTTTTTATGTAAATGTTTAAAGAGGTTTGTGGTGTTTCAGCCTTTATGGACAGTGTTCTTTGGCATCATTCCCAAAGGACTGTTTAATGGTCTGGCTCTGGTTTTACCTAACTGAACCACATTCATGTGACAGAAGCAGCTCCTGTTTCAAGTGAACACTCCTAATTTTTTCTCTGCTGGTCAGACTGCCTCTCTCCAGTTTAGAACAACCTTGTTCTCTATCACATTTACTCATTTCCTGTGTCTGTAAAGCCTGTAAAGCCCATCCAACGAGGCATCGCCATGCCTGCACGGTGCCAGACAGCCACATGTTAAGTGCTGATGGAAGAGCTCATTGTGTTCGATGTTTGTATTATATCTGTTTCACACATGCTGGTCTATGTAGCTAATGATCAGTTATGTGCTGGTTTATGTTGATGTTGCAGTACTAGTCTTCTTTGGGGAGCTCCAATGGTTCAAAGTCATTATATTCTTGTAAAATTGTCATTATATTCAGCCTAAGAAGAATGGAATCAATGACCATACATACAGACTGTTGGACTTGTGGCATGGATGGTGTGGTCACATCGTTGACTCAGGGGTTTGTGTGGGCACACACAATGTCACATAGACCCTTGGTCCCCACTGATGCGGAAATTATGACTTGGCCCAAAGCACTGTCTCATAGGCTGGCTGGCTGTAGACTGTGTTTTCTAAATGTTATTAATTTTATGGTTGCAGGGCTGTGAGCAGTCCAATTATTTCGGTCCTGTCAAAATAAGAATCAGCCTGACTCACAGCAACAAAAAGTTAACAGCGTACATTTTTCATCATGTGGTGAACAAAAGCAAGGCCTCATGATTGCTTTCCGATTACTCCAACAGTACATGGTGTTAAAACAGCTTGTGGTACTGTGTGTTAGTGCTGCATTCAGATCTATCAGTCTATTTATCTGGCAAACTTGAAGTTAAATGTCCTTTCCACTACAGAAGAATATTCAGGAAATGTTAGGATGCACACGTGTCTCAATGCTCATCACCTTTTTGTTTTTGGAACTTTTGGCACACTTGCTTTCATGCTCCCTGCTGAGAGGGAACTTTCTCTGGAGGATTCAGTCAGGGTCACAGCCTCACAGACAGATTGGGAGATTGTTTTCACAGCCCGGCACCAAGAAAAAACTCCTCTTGACTGTGTGTGTTTGTATCTTTGAGATAGATTGGAAGCAAATACCCTGTGAGTGAGCTGTCCATCAATCTCCTCGCTGCAGTGTTCTGGGAGAGACAGCTGGGAAAGCAGTCAACCCTCAAATATCACAACTGACACATTTTATGCTGGCTTCTCCCATTTAAACAGATGCAAAGTCATCTAAACAGTGGACTACTGGTTTGCTGTTATTTAATCATCCGTGTCTGTGTCACTAATAAGTAGTTCTTTGTTAGGCCATAAAAAGGACATGTTTCATTTAACTCTGTCAGAGTGTGTTCCTGGAAACATGCCTGTGATACGGCTGTTGTCCCATCAGTAAATGCTGACAATGATGGTGAAATGTGTGACAACAGAAAAGCACTGGGTGCAAATTACCCACTATGTCATATAGGACAGTATGGGGCCTACTTTTATCTATGCAAAAGCCGTGAAAAGCTGTGGAGCTAATGGCTGGACTGCAAATATAAAAAGGGCAATAGGTCTAGACCTTGAACTGAAATGCTTACACAACCAGTCTGGATCTTTGAGGGAGAGACATTGTTATAAGGAAGGAAAAAAAAATGTCGGTCAGTGTCGGTCAGCACTTCTGTCTAGCTTTGGTCTTCGGGCTTGTCATGCTGGAGGACGTTCAAATATGACATTGTTTTCCTTCCTGTATTGGCTCCATACTCACTGACCCGATCACTCACGGGCCTGCTTACAGGGCTCAGGGCCAGCCCAGCGGCCAAGTCCGGCTTTCTAAACCCCCACACTGCCTTTATCAGCTATAGCCAGCTGGGTGGCCATGAAGCTGCAGATGGAGCGCAAAAAGAGAAGGAGGAAGAGAGACATCCATGGCAACACATATTAGGAAACCTATTAAATTGTTTTGGATTATGTCCAGACAATAATAGCAATGAGCTGTAACTTTTCCTTTCAGCCTGTGATGCATTATGTATTATGTACTATGTGAACTTTCTTATTATTGTGATCATGTGGCATGAAGCCTATAATAATGGCTGCAGCTTTGGAGTGCACAGACTCAGCTGTCTAAGGCTTTGATTAACCTTACACCCATCCAACTGCAGGGGAAAGCCTTCTTCTTGCTGTTTAACTTGCAGCCAGTTTCACACAAAATGCTGTTGACAGTTGTGCACGCAGAAAAATTGCAGTACGCTGTGATTACACAGTATCTCGCAAAGATCTTGCTCTTTTTGTCAAACGGCGGCCTGTCCTTTTAAAATGCAACAAGGGAAGCAACCAAGCCTCTAAAATTGAATGCATAATTCACAACGTGGGGCATGTCAAGCTGTCCCTGTTATTTCAGAACATAATTTGAATCATTGTCCTCCACTGCATTGTCTGTTAACAGCCCGCTGCAGGCAGCCAGGTCAGGCTAGATGGTATTCGCACCGTGTCCTCAGCTGGGCCGGAGCGCCACGTTGTGTACCCCCGGGGGAGTGTGGGGGTCATTTCTCCTGGCAGACAGGACAGGTGTGTGTACAGAGACACAGTCTGCTCGGCTGCTGCCTGCAGGGCCTGGCTGTACCTGTAAACATTGCAGAGTTATGGGGTCCTCGCGCATGCTGAGGGCAAGTCCGGGTCAGCTGGGATGTGTTTATGTGAGCCAGAGTGGGCGCCATCAGGATGTGTATGTGTGTGTGTGAGAGAGAGAGAAAGAGAGAGAGGGAAAGAAGGAAAGAGACAGGGACAAAGACAAAAGGAGAGAGAGAGGGAAACTCTGTGTACCTTTATGAACAAGGAGCTGTAGTGAATGCATTAGATATCTGTTATAGACGTGGCACACATTTTAATGAATCTGTGTGTGCTTCGTGTGTGCTTGTTGTCGTACCACGTAGAGCATCTGGTGCAACACAACCCTGGCTCCAGTGGAATCGTCTCCAGATGTGCTTGTGTGTTTTGGCCCAACTCTGGACCAACCAGCCTGCATGTAAATCATCTGTTGTGCATTTTGCTTTGTCGTCTAGGTATTTGTTTGTAGCAGCATGTCTAGTCTTATTTTGTCTCAAACTTTATAGATATATAGCTGTGCCCACGTGCTCTTAATTGTACTTCCTCAGACGTATCCACGAGTATGTGTGTGTGTGTGTGTGGAGCAGCTGCCCAGTCAAAGGGCAACCAGATGGACAGGATAATGATTATGATCAGACTTTATAGAGTTACACTCCTTAATGAGGGACATTCTGGTTAATTCATATGGCACTAACAAAGCCAGCATCATACCACATAATTAACACATCAACTGTGACTGACTCATAAATATACATCAACGTCTATTTAGGAGTCAAGCATAATGTGCAGCTGTCGACGGAGCTGGCAGACTGGGTGGCATGCTGACAGAATGTGGGAAGGATTTGACTTTTTTGACTTTCTCCTCTTTTCTGTTTGTTCATCCATCAGTTGGTGGCTGAGGTGAGGTGAGGAGCAAAACCATGTGGCTCCTCTGCTCCTCGCTGGCTCTGCTTGCCCTCGGCTTTGGATCATGTGACATGCTGACATCAGAGCAAGGTGAGTTTCCTTACTCTCTGCCTTTCTCTGTCTCTGCTTATGCATGATACTCACAGAAAATACAACACCCTTGTTTCAACAAAAGGGATAATTGGACATAGGCTGGTTTTCCCTAATTTGGCGGGAAGACAGATGAGATGATGGCCCCCTCGCATGTGTCTTTCAAAGATGAGGTTGCAGCCAACTTGTGGTTTGCTTAGCCTGGCATGAAAACTGGAAACGGGCCTGGCTCTGTAACAACATCTGCCCCCTGGCATATCTAAACCTTAATGAACTTGAGAACTGAGCTTCAGGGATGCTAGTCAAAGTTCCCAATTGTTCTCTGGCAAACCTCAAGTATCTGCAGCAAGAAATTGCCTGGCTCAGAATCCCATGTAAAACCACAACCTGCTCCCTTTATACTTTTGTTCTTATACAGATTAGTGAAACAAGCATCACTTGAATTTTTCAAACCAACTCAAGTGATGCTTTTTGATGAAATAAATATGGATTATTTATTGTGCAGACATTAGAAGAGAATTACTATTCTTATCTACAGTAACTCTCCCAAAGAAAACAAATCAGCATATTTTAACTTCTACACCTCTAATTTAACAAAAAAACAAGATTGAGATGAACATTTGATCCAAATTGGGCGTAAGAAATAAATCAGCACATTACATTTACATGACCGTGGAGCCCTATTAAACATTTTTTATTTATCCAACATTACTTCTTTAAGGCCATAAATGACAAATTACTTTCAACTAATGCATTTTCTTTTAAAAGCCAAAAAGAGTGACAAAACCATGCTCATTGCTCGAATTGTTGCTTTTCTCAAATGTTCAGTCTGGAACGTGACCAACCTGTCGCGTTTTGGAACCCATATGAGCTTGATGGAACTGTGTCCATCTGTGTGACTCTGTGAATGTGTGTGTGCATTCATCCTGCTATGTATGTGCAATGGGGCCCAAGGCTGCAATGAAAATGAACTGTAATTACAGCGTCTGTGCGTTTGATGCTGGTGGCTGTTTGTGGCAGTATGGTCGAGTTGTGGCAATGAGGCGTGTGTGTGTTTACCATGTGCGGTTGTGTTCCTCTTCATGACCCATCAATCATTCAGCTTCTGTGTATTTGTTGTTGAGGAACACAAGAGTCTGTATGGGAATATATGACTCTAGGAGCTTGTTGAGATATGGGTTTATCTATCTGGGGGGTTGTAGGAAAAAATGTGCATGTATGTGGGACAGAAAAAGAAATCAAGAGACTGAGAGGTGAAGTGAAATCTCTTTTGTTGTCATGTTTTTATTTATTTATTTCCCTCCCCTCTCTCAGAACTGTCATATCCCGTCATTGTCGCCTTGTTCTCGGGGGCTGGCTCTGTGGTATCACTGGAGGGGGCCTGAGCAATCCTCAAAGCTCCTGTAGCTCTGAGGGGAGCTGTGTGGGGGAGAGGGAGGTCCCTCCTGGGAGACCCTAGTCAGAGCTTTTCAGATGAGACTGAGTCTGAGTTTGCAGCTCCCCAGAGTCATTTCCCCCAGTGGCTGGAGGAAAGTGCTTTCTCAAGCATGCACACACACACACACACACACACACACACACACACACACACACACACACACACACACACACACACACACACATACGCAGACACACACCTTTTACTGGTAATTTGCTGACATTACAGTGAAAGAGCATGTTTAAGTAAAACTAGTGTTGAGGAATAGAGCTGTGTGATTACACCGCAGCGCTGTACTACATTAGCCACAGAGTTTTGTCCCTGTAGTGATATTAAATTGCTGAAATTCCCTGTCTATGGTAAAGCGTTGCTGATTTTCTCTTGTGCACTGCAGACCCTGAATGGTCTGAAGTAATGAATTCATGTATTGATTTGCTTTGACTTAATTTCCTTCTGTCTGTGTTTGAGCTAACTTGCATGTTGTCTGGTGCCTCTGAATTGTTGTAGTAATAAGCTTATTTGCACAGAAGCAGAAGTTGAAGTTATTAAAGCAGCTTGCAGCAAAGCTGTTAAATTGCAACACGCAGACAGGAGAAAAGAAATGAAGCTCCCGTTTGTGGATAGGATATAAACTGGTAAGTTGGGTTTATTACTTGATTGTATTTTGATAATTGTATTGATTATGCACTCTAGTCTCCAGTGCTGGGCAGGGCACTTGTGGGCACTTGATGTAGTGAGGCAAATTACAATTTATTCACTATAAATGAAAGTAGAAGTAGAGGTTTACATCTTATTTTTGTTGCACTGGGTCAAATTTTAGATAGGACCAGATTACATGAAATTAACTACTTCGGAGTACGCCCACAACATGTTACAATGTTTAAAAGTACAGTAGTTGTCCATGATTTTTAAGCTGTTTCTTTTCTTTTTTTCTGGTGAAAATGAATAATCAGACAAGTTGTTAACACAACTGTTATTGATCCTTATATGGCAGATATCTACCTGTTTGCTGATCCAACAGGTGTGGACTATTAGTATTTATGTGTCCAGCCAAGGGCCACGTGGTAGCTATATTGAGTGTGCATGTTCTCCCTGTAGATTTTCTCTTTGGGTTCTCAAGTTTCTCTCCACAAAACATGCATATTTAGGAAGACTGGTGTGTTAGTGAGAGAGTGGATGGATTGTGAGAGTGAATAGTGCTGAGCCTACCTTGCAGATCTCTGCTTCACTGCCCAGGTAAAAAACTATGTATAGATATCTCTGGCCACCCAACAAATATATCTCCATAATGACATTTCAAAAACATTCCACTTTCTTCCCCACAAACAGATTTTGTCCATTTGGTGCAGCAGATCATCAGAGGGTTAAGGCTCTAAGCATCAGCCAACGGCTGGGAAGGAGGTTGATTACTGAAACTGAACCAAAACAGTAAAATTGCAGGCCAGGAATATGAATCAGCGAGCTAACAATCGACTTTACAAGAATCTGCAGAGCTAGGGGGCCTGAAAAGTTGTGGGGGAAAAAGTAGGCTTGTCATTTTCATCAACCCAAACATGGGCATGTCAAAATTATTAGCGCTGCATTATTAACCATTACTTTTGTAAAGGCCATATTATGATCTGTTAATGTTTTCAAAGGATTTGGCACAACCTCTGATGACTTAATGACTCCATCTCCTGGCTGACAGGCCATGGTTAGGGCTTACGGGTAACCTACAGTGTGCGATGAGGAATATTTAGTAGGCATTTAGCAGGCAGAGCCTGCACGTTGCTGGCAAGAGGTGAATTTAAGTGAAACACTTGATGACCTTGTATTGGCCTCAGGATTGTTGTTTCATGAATGAACCTGTCCTGTGTTGCCTTGTGTCTGCAGAAGGGAAAAGTGCTTCAGGAGCCTCTCTTGCTGTGCTTTGAAAGAGCATAATGAGCAAAGCCATAATCTTGATATTAACCCAGTAAAGAAGTATTCAATAATAGCAGTACCACATTTAACTTCTCAGTGCATTACAATGACCTACAAGTGTTGAAGTAAGGAATTCAAAGTGACTTATGTTGAAGATATTGTGCTGACCAAGCAGTTTCTCTTTCACTGATATACATATGCAAATGGTGCCAGGCAGCATGTCAAACAGCACAATCTAATTTGAGAAGTATGCCAACATCTGCCTATCTTGTCCAAACTCACTTTTGTGAAAAGCTCATAAATTTGTTTGTCATGAGTCCTGTCTGTGCCTTTGTGTGTGTGTGTGTGTGTGTGTGTGTGTGTGTGTGTTTGTGTGTGTGTGTGTGTGTGTGTGTGTGTGTGTGAACTTGTAAGAGCGTATTTAATGTGGGCCAGAGGCTTACAAGGGGAAAATGAGTGAGCTCATCCATCTGAAATGCAATGTTTTAAGTACTTTCCACTAGTCGATGCGGCAATTGTATCTCTGGAAAAGAACCAGGAACACTCTCTCTCTGTTGTCTGCCTGTATTGGACAAGAGGGCAGGTGGCACGCATGTTCCCCACTTTCTTTTTCCCTTTCTCTTTTTATCTCCCCCCAACATTTCCCCTGTCACTGGCTACATTGAACAGTTGCACTGAATCATAAACTACATTACCCAGCAAGCTCTTTTTATGTATTTAAGTAGATACAAAGAGCGCAAGGAGATGAAGAACGTGCCCTCTTGAGCCTGACTTTCTGCTGATCAGCAGCCCTGGCCAATTATCTTGGAATGTCTCATTGTAGCACGTTCAATAACGACCATAGCCTCTCTTATTACTATCCACGCGCTACACACTCTGATACTGGGAGTGCACTTCTGACCTCTTCTTCCTAATGAAAGTACTCTGCCAAGTGCTTGCTGCTACAAAAACAGAATGAAAAACTCAGAGCCAGTTGGTTTCAGAAAACCAGAGCACCCAAGGAAATGTTAATAAAGCCACTAATTCCTAAACCCGCTTGTTGTTAAATATAGTCAGGAAAGGTCACACCACTTGTTTCAGCTGGCATGTTGCTGGGGATCAACTAAAGTTGGCACTGCAGATGGATGGAAGGTCATTCTCTGTCTTAATGAATCACTTATTCCCCAAAGGCAAGTTGCATTTTAGTTCCCTGATATTCTGTATCCCTTCTCTGAGCAGCTATCTTTTTGTTCTGGAGAAGTTTATCTAAGGTTGTCCATCTCAAATTTCTTCAAGTTGAAGGGACGATGTATAATATAGGAAGACCTTGATAAAGAGTTAGGGTATATTCTGACTCATGGCTCCTTTGCTTTGTTGCATCTTTCTCTTCTTGGCAGTCTCAACCCACTACTGGGGTCTGAATCGACTCTAAGAGGAAGCCTGCTGTGAACACCTGGTGGCCTGGGTTCATCCTGAAGCAGAGACATTGGTGCCTCTTCCCCTTGACCCACTACCCACAGGGGACCCAGAGGTGTACAATTCAGTGTGGATAGGGCAGCGGACAAAGTTACTGCCTCTGGCAGCACTGCTGAGTCTACTGCCCCCATGACCCGGATAAGTGGACAAAAAAAATGATGGCCTGGATTAAAAGGGAGCATTTTGTATATTGGTGCATTTACATTAACCAGCACATGCAGATTTATCCATGTCATGCACCTTTTACTTGTACTCCTTCTAAAGTAAGTGCAAGTCAATATACATCAAAGAGAAGTGTCTCACTTCTGTAAAGACCTAAAATGCCCTGATTTTTTATCTCTGGCAAGGTGGAGATTTGGGTGAACACTCACAGCAGCGTCCTGCATGACTGCCAGCATAGTATCATTACCTGGGTTGGCAAGACTCAAACACAGCCTATCAAAGACGATGTGAACCCAGCCAAGACCATCCAATCTCTTTAAGGCTACATGCAGCTACTAGCAGGATCCTGGAGGTGCACGCATACTATGTGCTAATTAGCTTGTCAACAAGCAAATGCTTTCCTTTGATCACAGCTTGGGAGGAAATGGGGTTCAAGTTCCGCAGTGCGTCCTCTGCCAAATAGAAAAATTACCTGAATGTGCAACAGTCCGATAAAATATTATCCATCGTCTGAGTTCTGGAGTAAAACATCTTGGTCTTCCCTTGAGTATGAGAAAAAAGTGTGATGTCACAAGTAAAATGGTGTTAAACTTGATCCATAGCTTTAAAGGTAGTAATAAGTATTGTGATTCACCCATATGCTCAGGCAGATCATAACTTTCTTCACTCAGCTGGAGGTTGAGAGTTAGTGTCTGTTGCTAGTAAATAGTGGCAGATGATAAAGATGTTAATCCCCAAAGCAAGCTGTTTCCAGGCATATATTTAAACATTAAAGCTACAACAAGGTCACTTACAGACGTATCATCCAGCTTGCAGTCCACCTCAGCCCTACTGGGTGTTTTAGCCCCAGTCAGCTCACTTCTTTGGTTACATGTCCCGCAGCAAATGATTGATATACAAAGTCAGTGGACACAGTACTGTATGTGGATCAAAAATTAGTTGGCTAGATTACAATTAAATGAAGCTTTTTTTGGCCCTCAGAGCCACCAAGGAGTTCATGCCCTTTCACCTAATAAAAGGTCAAGCAAGGTCCTAGCATGCTGGCTTTCTCTACATAAATAATATTGATTTACCACAGTTTCACTTCTCTCTATTCAGCCAGTTCTTTTATACAGTGGAGTGGAGCATAGACTATTGCCTGTCACTGCAATAGTCCGCACATCAGCTGAATCCCCCATCTGCTTCTTGGTTGTTTGAGTCTCTGAGGTTGATGTCAGTATGTGGTTCAGCTCACAATGGTCGACATCACTGGACCAAATCTCCAGACAGACAGAATCTGTGTGTTTGTGTTTGTGTGTTGCAATATGTCTTCATATTGCGTGCACTACATGTATTATATTGTCACAGTCTTTGGGTTTTATGTGTGTGTGTGTGTGTGTGTGTGTGTGTGTGTGTGTGTGTGTGTGTCTGTGTATACATATATAAAACACTTGCATCTATCAATAACTTTTTCTTGCCTCTCTTACCCAGTCTGGCAGACTTACCATCGCCTCAGAAAAAAGGAAAAATTGACAATGGGAGTGTTAGGGTGTTGCTTTTGTCAGCCAACACCTCTCTTCCATTCTGCCATACCCTCCCCTTCATTCATCTCTTTGTGCTTCCTCCTCTCTCATTTTTTTCTTCACTTGTGTTTCTTAACTGTTCATTCTCTTGCCTTCAAGCCACAATTACTCCTGACAAAGGCTTTGTCTTGATTCCGTTTAAGGGAAATGGGCCAGTGATGAACAACAAAATGAAATGTGGGTGATGAAAAGAGAGTTAAGTGTGAGACAAGTATTTCACCATCTTAAAATCTGACATGAAGATGAGTTCTTGGTGTATGTGTGTATATGTGTGTGTGTGCGTGAATATGCTTGTGCATAAAAAGCAGCAGTGTCTTTGTGAGCCTGCAGAGTGCAGTTTGTGCTTAGTTAACAGATAAGGTTTCAGTCAAATTATATACAGTAAGTGTATCTATGTGTGTATGTCTGTACTGTATGTGTGTGTGTGTGTGTGTGTGTGTTTGTTTGTATGTAAGTGAGAGTCTGTAAACTTTTAGGATCTCCCCTGTACTCTTTCTTGGATCTGTTTCTTCTTAGAACAGAAATGTACAATTCATGCAGTGCCTCTGACTTCTCATCTGAGTTTTTCTCAGCTTCCCACTACACCATATCAGACATTCAGCATCTCTTTTCCACATCTTGATTTGTACTTGTCGACAGAAATAAGGGAATGATAGAGACTATGCAGGCGGGTTGAAATGTGCTGTGCTTCGAGAGAGTCTTTGTGTTTTTAAACCAAGATAAGACGAAGCTGCAGCCTGCAGGGTGTCGAGTGATGAACTTAATATTAGGTGATGAAGCACTAAATGTGATCTAATTCTTTCTTGAGTCGGTCTCCGTGAAATTAAATTCCTAGCTCTTAATTAAAGTCAGTTGGCTGTTATTATTTCATGTTATGCTCTCTCCTCGATCTGATGATACTTCCAGCCCGGCTAAAGTTAAATTGTGGTTGGAAACACAAATTGTGTGCTGGCGATGGAGGTTTAAGGCAACTCACCATGCGATGAACTCATTGCCTCATCCAAAAGATCTCCTCAACTACTTATTCACACTCAAGTTGGAAAACTAAAGTCAAAACACCATGTGTTGGAAATGCATTAGTATTCTCAGTATTTCAGGTAGAAAACTTCTTCAGGCTTCTTTGAACTACCATTCGTCACCTGAACACTGATATAATAGTATATTATATGTATCCATGTCATGAACAAATATTTTTCAGGAGACTCATATGTCTTACACCTGAAAATAATACTTGGTTAATCTTACAGTGTGCCAGAGAGCCAGGCATGAAAAGTTTTCAGGTTACATGAGAGTGGATGCAGCTGGAGCTCCTCATTTCTCTTTTACTCCTTCATTTTTAGCAGTACCGATAGAAAAGAAGCTGCCCTTCAAGCACTTTTAAAGAATCTATAGAACTGTTCTTATCTGGTCCCCAAGGACATAGCTTCAGCATAAAGTATGAGCAGAGGCTGAGCATTGAACAAGGTTAAATTAAAATCTCCAACCTTCAGCTAGCACATTAATGATGTAGAATATAACTGACAGCCACACAGCTCAAAGAAAATGATTAGGCTTTATTTTTGGATAATGCAAGGCAACACCTGCTTCCACAGTCTACGCAGTCTCAGGAAAGAAAAAAAAAACAAAAACATTTTTTGAGAAACTGTACCCTGCAGAACGTCTGGCCTAGTGCCTTGGTCCTTGGCCCCAAAGAGATCAATTAACTGTGGATCACAGTGATTCACAGGGTCTGTGTCTACCTGTACTAGCGCTGCCCCCCCTCCCCACATCTCCCCCTCAGTCTGACAGGCAACACTTTTCTCTGTAACCTCCCCTGACAGGGTGAGAACATATCCATCAAACAGAGGCTACCACGACAGACAAGCCTGGTGCTAGACAACCTGTCAGCCCGGGTTGTGTTCCCCTCTGCACAGCTTTGCCCTCATTTCATCTCACTCTCTGTGTTTTACACACTTATTTTGACTCCCTCTCTTACCCCAAACCAACTCTCTCTCTCTCTCTAGGCCTCTTTCTCTTTCCCACAGATCGATATTTCTGTTCCTTGCAATTGTGTGTGTTTTTAAAGTTGTTTGTTCTTTCTCCTATGCAAACTCCGTCCACTTCACCCAGCATGAAATATGAGTTAACACTTGGGATCACCTTTTTTTGGACAGCTTGTGAATGTTCAAATCCAAGAAAATGCCTTTTCTTTCTAATTTACTTTTTCTTTTCATTTGTCCCCAAAGATGTTCAGTGCCCATCCTTACAAGTGGATGAGTGGAAGTTTCCTCAGACGTCCAGGCAGAATATCACTGGTGAGAAAAGACGAGCTCTAATACGCAAAACACATCGACATACCCAAGGTTTTTGTTTTGTTTTTTTTGTGGGCGTTGATGCACTGTATAACATTGGTTGTCAGGTTTTAATCTGGCGAGGCGATTCTCCCTGCTCAAAAGTGCAGATGTCAAGAAGATCCGCAACCCCCGAGGACCTGTCATCCTCCGCCTGGGCAAGACTGCACTCCTACGCCCCACTGAGTGAGTTTGCAATGCACGTCCGTGCTCTCGCTCTTTCTTCCAGAATCCACAAACAAAATGCATTTTGTAACAACACATTGTGCTCTAGCATTTTGGTGACAGAGTGAATTACAGTAAGGGGTTATCATCCTCATGTAGACCTTTGTTAATGCCTTGTTTTGACAAAAAGAACGAGGCAGAGATACAACACCCTCCGGCTGATCAGCCTCTGAACCTTCTACTCTGTCCAATGGCTGCTGTGTAGAAAGCAGACATTTGACAAACCACTGCACCATGGGTCAATCTCTGATTGCATTTCCAGAAATACCACTTCATTTTCCTCACCACTGACACAGACTCGTAAAGCCTAACGGAAACAGCCTTTCTGGTTTTCCGGCTAAGACCACATGTACTTATTGCAAGTAGTTTTCACATGAAAGACATGGGTTATTTGTCTGGTTGTGAACTATGTGAACTTTAACAGCGATGCCTTAATTAGTAAGCTGGGAAAAAACAAACAATAAAAGGGAGGAAAAAGTCATGGGGGTATAGATTTAACAGCTGTATTTGAGAGCTTGGGCTTGTTCTGAACTTGTTTCTGGGCGAAGTGGGACCTGGAGCCATACTGTAAAATCCAGAGCACAGCGTCTTTGCGCGACATGGTTTTGCAGCTTGACATGGTTTAATTATACTTCACTGGTTGTTCATGTCATTATTACATAGCAGTTGGACGTAGATTTTGTGGAGAAATGTGTGACAAGCACTTATTAGGGGTGTGTGCTGGCTGTTTTTCTCTCCTCCTTTTTCATTTCTTTGTGAATTTTAGCTGGTTTTCATGCAGCTGGGCTTCTTTTTAGCCACCGATAAGGCTTTTTTTTTTTTTCAGAACTTGCCAATTGGGTCAGCCCAGACTATTTTATCACTCTGTCCAGCACTGTGAGCTCCTCTTGCTTCAAGGCCCGATAAATCTGTCTACAAAACAGTCTTTTTTGGTAAAGATGCTTTGTTCTAAAAGTGTCAAATATATTGTTTGTCACAGGCTCAGAGAATAGTTATTCCTATGAAAACAGGGAGAGAGGCAAAAGAAACAAACAAAAAAACTGTCACTTCTCAGGAAATCAGTTTCCAAGATGAAAATCCAAGATGTTTTTGTTTTGCCTGGAACTGAACAGAGAGAGGACAGGAACACCACTCTTTATCTCCTCTCTGCTGCTGCTCTGGGAATTTGATATGGCGTGACGTTTATTGAAATTTTGATGCCATGGAGGGCTTTGCTGTCAGTGAAGAATGCTACCTGGGTGACTTCCTTTTAACTCAGACAAACAATAATCAATGTTTGCATATCAGGCTTGCCTGTCGGTTGCCTTTCATTCTCCCCCTCTCTATACATAGATCTCGCAGTCTTGTGTACATTGTTTCTTAAAATGACTAAAGAAAATCAGAGGAGAACCTTGTTTTTAGTAGTTCTTTTTTCTTTTTGTTAGACTTTTCTCCTCTGCTTTCTTAAGTAGGAATAATCAGCATCTGAGTCATAATGTTCCCTTTACCTGTTTATCATTGCCTTTTAATTTATGTATGCGTTTGTTGCTCAAAGTGGAGATGTGTCATTGTGTTTCAGGCACTTCAAAAAGAATAGTGGAGGCGGAGAGCGCGCTGGTTATGAAGGATGTAGTGGTGAGGGAACTGGAGGGTTAAAGGTTTAAATCCAGGCAATAAGTGAATATCTCAGAATAAACCCGGAGGTATTTTCCATGGCCTTTTCTCCTCAGGAACAATACTAGTGCAAGTTTTAACGTGTGTGTGTAATGTGTGTTTGCCTGTGCAATTACAGCATCTTTTCCACCCCAGTCTTATAATAGCGTAATACACAGTGTCTACCCTGCATACACTTCCTGTCACTCAAGCAGGCTTTTAAATGATCACTGCCAAACTTGACTGAAGTGTGTACAGCAACTGGAGAGCAGTGTTTTGCTTTGTATCAGAGACTAATCCATTCAGCAAATCCAGGCTAATGCAGATGTGTGACAGCTAGATGACACAACTTGCCTCCCCTCTCCCTCAGTTGTTCGCTGCCAGTGAAATGGGCATCAGTCACAGCTGGTCACATGTGTTTTAATCTCAGTAAAATGTGATTTGATTGCTTTGGGCCTGTTTTGTTTAGTGCTGCTTTGGTGGGTTGGACTGTAAGAAAGGATGGTATTATGGCATAAGGCCAAGATGGCCATTAGTTATGACATAAATCAAAACCATTTCATGCATGTGAGCTTATCTTCCTATTTCAGAAGTTACTGTTACTGTTTATTTACACATTAGGAATTCTACCGTAATAAGCTCGACTGTAAATCAATTTCAATCAAACGATCAACAAAAAGCTACAGATAAGGAGAGAGAAAGTGCAGACATTGGTGCGACATGTACAGTAGGAGATGAATAAGAGAAAAGCCTACTAAGCTGAAAAATGGTTTTATACTTGAAAAATTACAGAATCAGAAACGGGCCGGCAAGTCGGTTCAGAGACGGTGATACAGTGTTTGTAAAGATGTGGCACCATAAGTTCGAAGAAGTGGGTATGATTACTTGTCTCCTCTGGTGGACATGGATCTAGGTTGGCAGTGACAGTTGCTTGGTCATTTGGCCCACCATTTGATGGCTTTTCACAACAAAACATAACATCTCAACACAGCTATTGATATTTTTCATCAAATCATCAAATGAATATGATTTTTTGTGCTTTCATGGACATAGGTTAAAGGAGCATTGTTTTCTCATTTTTTTAGTGTAATAACTTCTGATTTCCTAATTTGCAAATGGCTTTGAGTGTAATATCTTCTTTGGAGAAGATGAAGGAAAACTTTGTGCTAACCTCTATAGCAAATTAGCAAATATTAGCATGCTAACACTGTCTACTGTAAATTACTAAAATATCAAATTAACTGTCCTTCTATGAGCCTGCTAACAGGCTCATATAATTCCTTTGCACTGAGCAACTTTGTTGAAGCGTAGTCTCGCTTGACTGAGAAGACTTGTCCTTGTTTTGACAAGTGAATGAAGCTGGTGCCTGTGCTTACAGCACTGAAATGAAATCAACTTGGGCACAGTCAATGGCACAAACATTTTCATATACAAAATACAATGTTTATAATGGTTGTCAAGGTGTATGCTGCTGTCACACTTCATTTATTTTCCTGAAGTTTTACTCAAATTGTATACAATACAATAAACAGATGATAGCCAGAGGGGATACGCTGTGCAAAAAACATTTGGACACTATAGCTTGAAACTATATTCTACCATTCTTTTCTTTCTGCTTTGAGCCGTTTAAAACTCCTCGTCAGGTACATTATACAATCGGGAATAGAAACACCGTCCACTGACAGCAGTTGTTTCTAGCATGGCTAGAATCTGGTATGAGGGTGCCTGTATACATCTCCAGGTAATATTCCCATCTTATAACAGAGATATGCTTTTTCATCATTTCTTTTCTCCCTCTCCTCTTGTGTGCCTCGCTGCTTTGCACTCACCTTCTTGGAAAAAAAGGCATAAGAGAGATAGTGTTTGTGAGTTGGGAGCAGCTAGATCTGAATCTGTCTGACCCATACTGAGTGATTTATCTCCCAGTTGCATGTTTGTGTGTATGAAGGTGTGTGTGTGTGTCCGTGGGGTTTATGTATTTCATTTTTTCCAGGACTCTGAATATAACTGTCCAAGGTGAGGTACTTCCAACTTCAAAGTCGATAGTTTGTGAGTGGTTTTGTGCCCTGCAGCGCATGTCACTAATCGCCAGCAAAACAACTCCATTTTCAACATCGGCATTTCTCCCTCTTTGTCTCCGTCTTGTGTACATTCCAAATACCATCCACCGGCATAACTTTGCTGCTTGATTTGTTGCTATCAAGCTTTCAGCCATTTTAATAAGTATACCTAGAATGTTTTGGACCCTCACTGTAGTTTTCACTCCATCTCTGTCCAGGTCTCCACATTCAAGCTCCTTTTCTTACTCACCTTTTCTCCTACACATCTTCTCTTTGTTTTGATGTCCTGTAGTTGGCTGTTTTCCCTTGGATCTTCCCTCAGTCATAAATCACTGTCACCCCATTTCTAGGAGTGGGAAACCAGCTGCCAGCATCAACATTTGTGTGTGTGTGTGTGTGTGTGTGTGTGTGTGTGTGTGTGTGTGTGTGTGTGTGTGTGGAGGAGAGAGAGAGAGAATTCAAAGTGTTCACCATTTCAGTGAGCATGCATTTCACTGGGTTTGTTTGTGAACCCTTCATCTCTCAATATATCTCCACACAGCCATGCGCAGAATGTTTGTTTGTCTGTGTGTGTTAGTGTGCATTCGTATGCCTAGATGCCCTTGACCAAAACTGAGAGATGAGACTTGCTGGACTGTATCTTCTATGAAAATTAATGCCAGGGGGTTACACGCATTGGGCTTTTCATTGTATTGCCTGTTGCTGTCACACATTGGGGGGAGACAAGCGGGGCTGGGGAAACAGGGAAAGTGAAAAACATGCTTGGAATTTAAAGATGCTCACATGGGAAACATACATACCCAAGAATACTCGGTGCACTCAGGAGGACTTCAAAGAAAACTATGTGACCCCAAAATATATATCTTCAAGTGTCAAAAGCTAAAATTAAAGGTAATGTGACCTCTATGGCTTATAGCCACACTTATGCAGAGATAGGCTTGTCCTTACCGTCACAGACTCTTGTATTTTTACAGCTTGCACATGTTAGTGTTGCAAATTAAAACACTAATCCAATTGGAAACACACAGAATATGCACCAGGTGGCATACATGGTGCAGAGATGGAGTGGTTTTGTAACACTTAAAAGCTACGAAAAACCTTTTTCAGTCAATCATGTCAATAACACTCAGCCTCTTGGGCATTTAGTTTTATTTACTCTTGCAAAGAGATTTCAGGGAGAGCAGATGGCAGTTTTTCCATCTTGGAGAGGTCAGCAGAGGGGATGTTGTGGGATGTGTTAGGTTGAAACAGAGGCTGAAGGTGTGAAAAGTGTTTTTCTTCTTGATAAGAAATGTCTTTTCGTGGATTTTCTTATTTACATGTCATGTCACTGTAGCTGCTTGATACTGGCAGCCTAACCTAAAGGTTACATGTGAGTCCACAGCTCAGAAATAGATATGTGCAGTAAGTGATGATCAGTGTGGCTGATTTTGAGGCATATTTGATACAATTCTGCTTCAAATAATTCACCAAGCAATTTTCATCAGTGCTAAACATGGCATTACACATAGTAAGGCACCAATTACAGCATCGACACTGTCTGTCTTGTAATTGCACGCTGTGTTCAACACACCCGGTTTGCAAAGGCGCCTGGATGCCAAAATGATATTAAATATTTCCTCAGACTCAAAAATGGCACACCAATCACAGGGAAGTCAAACTGTTTGTTTCACAGCAATGAAAAGCTGAGTTTTGCTCCACTGTTGAGAGGTAAACCTTCCCCTGACCTCTCTGAACTTCTGTTTTGCAGCCAGGTGTTTCCTCTTGGTATACCTGAGGAGTTCACCCTGATCTTCACTGTGGCATTTAAGAAAGCCGCCCTCAGAGACACCATCTACCTCCTCCAGATATCTGATCAGGAGGGATACCCACAGGTGCACGCCGTTCCATTTTTCCTTATCACTTGATTTGCTGTTTCCTCCTGTCACTGCTCAATCCATCTACTTTCTCCTCTGCAATCGCTTACCTTTTGTCCACCAGGGCTTTTGTCTACTCATCCCCCCCTGCCGCTCGTCTCTCTTTTGCATAGTCATCCACTTTCCCCTTCGATTTATTTTCCCCCCTGACACCTTTTCAATTCTCCCTCCCGCGTGCGTCCCAGGCGCCTTTTGTCCTCCCATATTCTTCATCCAAGCCTCTTACTCTCTCTCTCTCTCTCACCCCGTCTCGTCCGTCGCTCATCCCTCGATCATCTTCAGTGCTCTTCTTTCATTCTCCTTCATTGTTATTCATGTGTCTTCCATGATGAAGCGTATGAGTCCCTCAGAGTCCCCGTAATCACTAAGAGTCTGAAGCCAGATTTAAATACTCAATGTGTATGATGGATGGAGGCCAAGTCGCCTCATTAGGAGTGATTGATTGGCTGCATCACTTGCGTGTGTAATTAATATGTCTTCCCCTTTGCCTCATCTCTGCTACTGTGTTCTACAGCTTTGTTAGGCGCTAAAAGCGTGTCTGTATTTCTCTTTGTTACCAGTTAGACAATCACATATTTCTTGTGCATTGGCTTGTTGAATGCATTGTTTGATGTTTAATCAGCACTCAGATTATTCATATATCACTCACATCACCCGCGCCTTTCATCTCTGGCCCCCTAACCCTCACGTCTCCAGCTCTCGGTGGACTTCAACGGTGCCGATGGAACGCTGACCCTTCGTGCTCGTGGATCGGATGGCGCAGCAGAGCTGGTGAGCTGTGTTTTCAACGGAGAGGGCGTGGAGGCTCTGATGGACCTGCGCTGGCACAAGGTGGCCCTCAGCATCCAGCAGGAAGCTGCCTCTCTGCATGTGGACTGCAGCTCCATTGAGACCAAACCCCTGGAACCCCGGGGAGTTATTCCCACAGATGGACACACACTGCTAGGCATCCGGGCTTCAGATGCTGGGCCTGTGCAGGTACGAAACTGTCCACAGCTGTGGATTTCAAGATTCATGATTTTTTTTTTTTTTTATCATTTGTATTGTAAAATACACTGACAGTTAAATGCAATCGCACTGAACCCCATGAAAATAACATTCATCGACAAAATATAAATTACACATGAATATTTGAATTAGAACAAGCGGTATGTGGAATTTTATTTATCAGTCATTCTTATCAATTATTATGTATGTACATTATTCACAGATTATTATCATATAGAGTCTAATCTTCGATAAATAATAGCTTCTATGAGCTTCTGATTGAACATTCAGTAAGGGAGTCCAGTATGATGGTCATTCATAAGCTTTTGATCAAGTTTATGCTTTGCAATGTAAATGTCATCTGAATCTACTTTTTGAAAGCGTGGTGACCTTTAGCAACTTTCTGTATGAAGACGGAATAATATGCCAATAAATCATTTTCCATGAATCTCACCTTCCCCTTCTTTACACTTTCCATTTCTGTTCATATATCCATGAGGTCGGCATTTATTTTAAGATGCTCACATTCAACCCTGATGAGTAAAGTGACTGTACCATCTTTGAGAGCTGGCCTACATTGAGGTGGGACTATTAACACTGGATAGTTCCAGTAATCCGGGCACTTAGTTTGACAATCAATTAACTGCTCTATGTAGAAAGCGGATGGGATCTTTGTTAGCGTAGGGAGGAAATGTTCATACATGCACAGACACACACACACACGCACACACACACACACACACATGTACGTATGCATTTAAACATCCTGCCAAAGAGCTATACCTAATACTTTATATAAATAAGAAACTAATTGGCTCTTAACCTTGTTTACTGCCTCATTCAAAAATGCATTTACATTATATAATTAGTAGAGCCCAGTGGACTTATAAGGAATTGGGTATTGAATATATCTCAGCATCTTTTCTTTTTCTCCTCTGCTTCCTCTCTAGATGGACATCCAGCAGGTGATGCTGTATTGTGACCCCTCCCTCGCCATCCAGGAGGCCTGCTGTGAAATACCAGGGGCACGGGTGAGCCATCTAAACTATTACTAAAAATAACAATTTATTTGCATGCTGCACTCACCCACAGCTGCTACTATGACAACCAGCAAAGAATTCATATGATAAGCAATCTCCTATGTGTGTCATGAGTGAGATATAATGTGTTAATTGGTCGACTTCAGCCAAGTGCAGTTCTTAAAAGTGCCTATGTATCTTAGCAGGGGTCTTGAACCTTTAATGTGTACTCAGAGGGAGCCCAGTTTAACCTGTTGGCCCTTGCTACTCCAAGCTAATGGTCTAACCCCATGTTTCGACATGGGGCCAAAGGTAGGGAATGATTCCACACCATAATCACAGGGAAAGGCTTTAAAGTGATTTCTTTAGATCTTCCAGGCACCACACAAATCTTTATCTCTGGTGGCTTCCATTCTTCAATTCATCCACAAGAAAAAAATGGTGAAGCAATTTGGAGAAACTTACAGCTTATTCTTAACTCACCCCCAGTGAGTGCAGCCAACACCTGTTCCACCTGCCTTTCAGTAAAACAATTTGCAGCAGCTGCAAGGAAAGCTGAGTTTGCCAGTTCAGAATTGAACACTGAACTGTCCATGAATTTGCTCTGGAGACAGTGAGTCTTTGCAGTGTTTTACATTCTTTATAGGCCTATATGTGTTTGTACAAGGTTGGGATAAAGTTAAATAAATCGTATCCAGCAAAAGAAGCCATGTAATATGAGGGGATTTTGAAGAGGATTGTGAAGCTTCAAGTTGTCTAAAATTCAGTGTTTATTGTTTGCAGTGCCCACCAGATGCACCCAAGAGCCGCCGTGCTGCTGAAAACGACCTGTTGGAAAACACTTTTAACCAGGTAATTCAAAGTCTTGCTCCTAAACCAAAACAAAAGCAAATATTTCAATATTCATTGTGCAATATGAATCTGAATGTCACTGAATCCTCTACTAACACTTCCATCATGAATTATCACAGCACATGGTTCCCATCAGACACAGACAGAACATATGCAGACACTGAAAAACACTTGGCCTCAAACAGCTTTGTTCTTGACTTGACTTAGATGCTCTGGCTTGCAGGACTTGCACTGAACTGTCATTTCCCCATGAAGGTCCGCTGCAGAAAAACATGTTTTCAACTCTGCTGCCGTCTGACGTTTCTTACGACTTCAGTTCTCTTACTCCTTACTCCTCCTTCTAGCTATCGTTCAAAGTGTCGGGAAGCAGCGTTGAATGCATGACAAATACAGCCTTGCACAACACACAGGAACAGTTTTCCTGCACTTGCTATGGTTGCCTCTGAACCACCTGATACATGGAGTTTGTCCAACGCAATGTAAAGGCAATTTGTTTTTGTTTCCACACCCGCTTGTTTCATCATTCATATTAATGGGATCTATATCCAATTATCTATTCATTAGAGCCTGGTGTTTGTCTTGTGCAGTGCTGGTGTTAACTTAGAGCTCTGGCAGACTCCTGGACACCGTAATCAATCTCATAGATGGCTTCAGCCAGACACAGTTATAATAACTTAGTCATGGCATCTCTCTCCGGGTTTCTCACTCTCACACCTGCCTCTCTTTTTCTTTTACTCTTCTACCATTAGTTGCAAACTGTCACTAGACTGACTGTGTGTTAAGTACCACATTCCAGCCTGAATAATAAGTCTGCCGTTTTTCCCCTTATTGTGTAACAGATGCATGACTGTCAATCTGTGAATGTATTCCACGTTTCTGTCCCAATATCCTATTTCTCTATCTTCCCTGTCACCTTTCCTTTGTGCTCTGTTTCACAGCCAAATACACATGCTCTCATATGCAGAGACTAACCTGGGTACCTGGGTACCTGGGTAGAGCAAATAAGCAATTTAATCAAAGATTCCAGTGTGCAGCCCAGATGTTTCGGAGACATAACATGAGACTAAGCCTCGCTGATTTAAGTTTATAAGAGACAGCAAACATGAAATGTCATCTGTTTTGAATGTTGAAAGAATTCTTGTTGGTTAAGAAACGAGCTCAGGGTGACATAAGATGAACTACTGCTGATACACCATTTCTGTTCACCTGTTCTCCTCTTTAGGATCATTTCTGGGAGTAAGAAAAAAATGTTTAAAAATTTTAAGAGGCTCTAATTGTCATAGAAGATGGCAATTGGCTTATAGTAACACTATAAATGGTACAAATACTGAACTACTGTTTTCTATGGGAGGCCGCTTGAGCAGTAAATCATACTTGCTTTCACATACTGTATAACATCATACTCTCACACACACACTAGTATAGTCATTCATACACAGTAGTATAGTCATTCACACACACTAGTATAGCTATGCAAATATATAAGTATAGAAGTGTTTGTGGGAGGATATAGTAGTGTTTGTGAGAATGTTAGCAGCATGTGTGAGACAGTGTTTATAAGAGAGTTTAATAGCATGTGAGAGGGTATAGTAGTGTTTATGAGAGAATATAGTAGTATGTGTGAGAGGGTCTAGTAGTATTTATGAGAGAGTATAGTACTGTGTGTGTGAGAGTATGTTATATGTGAAAGCAAGTATGATTTAACGGCCTCCCATAGTTTTCTACTACTAGACACTACAATGATTTGTATTAGACGAGTAAGAAAATACACCATTCTAGATGAGATATTCTAGACCCCTGGTTCATTATTCTATGCACCTCCTCCCAAGTTCAGCAAGGAATTTAAAAAAAATGAGGATTTCAATTAAAATTTAAAACAAACTTTTCCTTTGACCCATGTATGATGTATGGCATTAGTTTTTAATGACTGCCCCTACAAGCTGGTCAGCGAGGACACCAGGATTGACTTTTTTCTGATGTGCGGTAACAAGGCGCAATCGTCTTTGAAATGAATCAGGTCTAATGTGAGGCTTTGTAGCCTGGCCAGTGTATCAGTGTGTGATTCACAGCAGTCGCTGCCTTCTTAACGAATGACAAATCTCACCAACACTGTTTCACCTCATCCAACCCCACCACCAGTGGCTTGCCTATTCTTGTTTTCCTTCCAGCTCTCAGTTTTAAGATCACACAGTTTTCAGAAGACATAGAGGTCTATTCCATGTCTTACCACTGGTTCATCTTTTTACGCTGAAGTCCAAAACCTGCATTCCCTCCTTGCCACTTTGAACAAATTGTGTCTGTTCGGCTTTTCTGTCCTTCCTCCATCTTTCCAACTGTTGACCCTTTTGTCTGATTTGTTACAGTATGCACAGCAGGGCGCGTCTCTCTATGTATACCTGTGTGCTCAGGAGGTGCAGTGCTTTTCCTCCTGTCTCTCCTCTTCTTCTTTCATCTCTTGTTTTCCTCATTCAGAATAAAGCATGGGGTCTTAATGACCTGTGTGTAGCCAGAGTAGTCTGTGCCTCTCCCTTCTTTGTGGAGTATCTGATGCAACAAATTGTAATGGCAACAATGTTTGAAGGGATGCCCTGCACACCTAACATGAACACAAACAGCTTGCCCCTGCTTAAGGTGCCATGTTGATGTTATGGTGGCTTTCAAATGCAGTCGCTGCCACTTCAGTGAATATTTCTGAGAGATTTGGTCAGAGACAGCGAGCATAAATGATACACTCAAAGGTTTGAGTGTTGAAAATATATATATTTTACTCACAGTGACCCTATAAGGAAAAAGTTGTATCTCAGTTCTAAGCTATTTGACATTTCTTGAGCCAGTTAGCACCATAAGTCTCCAAATTAGCATTAAAGCATAGACACAAACAAAGTTTTGGAGTGAGATCAGGGTAGGGAAAACTGGTCTCACATTTGTCTTTTCTCTTCCCTTTTCATTATTTCAACAGGAGATTTTTGCATCCAAGGATCTAGCAGAAAAAGTAAGTCTCACATTTTGTGCCCATCTGCACTAACACACACGCCCACATATGCATGTATGCGGCATTGACATTTCTAATAAGTCTAGTGGGACGCCACTGAAGTTCAAACCAAGATTGTCGCCTCAAACTGAGCTTCGAGCTCCCGCTGTCCAAAGACGAGCAGGTTAGATAAATTGATGATTCTCTCCCAGTGGGAATGGACGTGCCACTGGTCCAGAGAATAACCATTTCAGTAAGGAATAACACAGATGAGACATGGGTGTGTTAGTGTGTGTGCACCTGTAAGTGTGTCTGTGTGTTGCACATGTGGTTAGAAAAAGCATCTGCCTCTCTTTTTCTCCCTCTCCCTCCACCCCTGCCTCCTTTTAGCTTGCTGACTGACCGAGGACTGATTTACACCTCATTATGCGCTGGATCTCAGTCGGGAGTTGCTGCTGCCTATTAATTTTGTCATTCACCTACAATGAGCATGTTCTGGTCACAAATAGAATACAGAGCTCCAGACGCTTCATTATATTGCTCCTGTGTGTGCTTACTAATGTGGCTGGTTGCCTCTCATGACTCCCTCAATCTAGGTTATTACCTGGGTTGGAGCACACAGCTTGCCCTGCCGCTGGGGGAACACACTTGCAAAGAAACAAAAGTGACTTTTCTGCTGTTCTGTGAATTTAAATTGGTAAAATTACACAAACTGTTTTTTTTCTTTTTGAGGGTAAAATGGGTGCTGCAGAAATCAATAGTTTATATACTCTATATTATGCTCTGCAGCTCAAATACCTACAAATCTGCTAAAAAGACCTTTATATTAATGTCATGATGGTACAAGTGGTCTGAATAATGTGTTTCTGCAGCATAATCTTAAAGCTCAGTCAGAAACCAATGTTTTATCACACTCCTGCAGTATATCTCCTAGGTTCTAAAGTAGATGCAAGGCTCAGCTTCACCAAACAGCAGGTACATAAAGCCTTCTCCTCACCTAAATTTCCAGGCATCTGCTCCCATTGTTTTCCATCACATCATGCAGTAAAGTTATCATCAAATCAAAGTGGCACTTGTCAAAACCCAAAAACAATGGATTCTCCATCATTTCAAACTTTGCTTGTATTAGACTTGCATTAGTATGTACTGGTGTGTTCTTGCCCTTGTTCTGTCAACACCTGGCAGCTTATGCGACATTGCCAAAAAATGAGTTTGCTGGGCTGTTAAATACGGAAGAACAAGTCTGACTGACAGGATGTTGGAGCCTGTCTTATGAGACGTAAAAGTTAATACATGAGCATTGGTGTTGGCATGAATAGTGTACAATGAGTGGCACTATAGTGGTGTCATAAAGTAAAGCTGTTGATTCGGTTGTTAAATATAATATGAGGTGACACGTTATGATGCATATGCCAGAATTTTGTAATGGGATGTGTAATATAGGAGCACGTACCATTCTGTACTATGAATGGAAATTGATAAGAATATAGCGATACCAATTACATCATTGATACTGCTTACCAGTCCAAATCTGGTGTGTGTGTAATTTTTTGACCTCTCAGATTTCTTTTCCTCTGAACAGAACATACAGTATATAACTACTGCTTCATTGTGTAATGCTTTGCAGTATTTGAACCAAACTTCAACTTGCATAAAACATACAAAGAAGATAACATTGGACATTACTTGTCCAGTAGAAGTTAACACAATGAATTAACAGTATCATAAATGCAGTTAACAGGGCTTGGAGAGTTTAACTTTACCTTCTACACTAAAAACAGATTATTCCTGCAAATAGGTTGCATGTGCAGTGAAATAGAAGCTTTACTATAGTTGCTTGTGGTCTTTGTGTTATATTTTCCTGTAAACTACATTCACAATTTAGAGGGCTTCTGTCTCATAAACGATTCAGTGGAATTAATCCACTGGGCACTGGTCCTGAAAAATGTTTCTTTTCCCATCCCTAGCTTAACATAAAAGGCATGGCTTGTGGTGACAAACTCACATAAAGTTATTGGTGGGGATGTTTCCCTCAGCTCCATAGAGGTCTTTTAGCAATTTCACAGTCAGTAACTAGCTTTTGGACATGATGGGACATTTGCCAGCCAGACAAACTCTGAACATATCTGCTTGATGTGTTATAGGCACATTTGAGAGAAAACAAATACAAAAATTTGTATGGGGAAAAACATGGAAAGAGATAGAGGATGGGACATGCATCAAGCTGTATTCCAGCTGATAGAACTTGAGCCACATAACCTTCCCAATACCATGGAGACTTGGACGAATGACAAACTCCACAGTGACAAAACAGTCACAGCTCAGGCACAGCACACACACATGCAGAGGAGAAAGGAGTCAGACGCACACAGAGGAAGAGAGGCAAGAGGACAGCATGCAGTGGGGGAAACGAGGGGGCTGGAGGACAAAGCTCCAGATCCAAAACATCTGGAATGAGGCATAGTCAGCAAGGAGGGAGAGAGAGAGAGAGAGAGAGAGAGAGAGAGAGAGAGAGGGGTCCTGGGATGGCTGATAGTCCTCCACGGAAAAGCCTGAGAGAAAAGAACAAAGGAGAGAGAAGAAAAGATAAAAACTTGTCACCTCTGTATCTTATACAGTGCATGAAGTGTGGACATTCAGTGTGAATTCCAACATCAAAGTCATTGAGGATGACACAGTGAGCACTGCATTATTGTCACTTCTCTCTTTTGATCCCAGCTATTAGATCACAATCAATTTACAACAGTAACAACAGCAGAATGGGCTTAGAGCCAAGGGTATTTCAGTGCCATTTTATCATGTGCCATCCGAGAGGGTGCACTGCTCTTTTACAGCAATCTGACTTATCTGTTTCAGCATTAAATTCAGGGGTTAAACAGGAAAGACAAAGCGCAGCTGAGGTTTTAAGTGGAGCTATATAAGGACCTGAGTAAGCCCCCACAGTCTGACGGGAGTTTGGAAATAGTGACTCTGTGATGCAGCTGGTTGAGCCAGCCATTGATAGATTTGTAGCGCATGAGAGGGAGGGGCTGCATGGAGAGGAGGTAGGATTACACATTGTCTCTGTGCTGCCCCCCTCTTCCCCTTTCATAGTCGCATCATGCTCACACGCTCTGCTTCAATTTATGCAAACTTCCTGGTGTGACTCCAGGAACACAGGGTGAGGGATTTGGCTTTAATTACCCACTTCCGCTAAAAATGCTTCAGTTATTAATAATGGTTGTGCTTATTTAGTATGTGTATGGGTGGGTATGAGGGTGTTTAAGTCTGTGCGTCCTCCTGTGAGGAGCAGCTGGCCGGCTCACTCCTATACTTTGGGAATCAGACATTCCTATTGATCTCTGTCTCCCATGGGAGTAGTGTGTGTGTGTGTGTGCTCGCATGTATGGACATGCGTGTATGATAATGTGTGTGTGTGTGTGCCTGCTTTCCCACCTCTCATCCCAGTTCTGCATCATATAGCAGCACAGAGGTTCAGTCCACTCTAGTTTTGTTTAACAGTGCCACCACTTGGTAGCTGTAGAAACTACACCCTACCTACAACCCTAGCAGGCGTCCTTTGCCTCAAACACACAAATCTTTCGGTGTGTATTAAAAACACTATGATAATGATTCTCTCTCTCCCTCTGTACATGTGTCTCTCTGTCTGTCTGTCTATAGTGTGCTGGTTGTTTACTCCTGAATAGGGAGGAAAATGTAAGGGTCACTGATCTTTACTTTCATGTCTTTCTATTAATCACATGCACAAACGCTACAGACTGTGTAACTATGTGTGTATTTTGCAGGTTGTTTCTGGACTGAAGGGTGAAAAAGGCGACAGGGTGAGTGGAAAAAGTCAAAACATGCACACGTCAGCTTGGGTGCTTGTATGTATGTGTGGGTAAGACTAATATCAGTGGTATGTATGATGTAACCACATGTGTCCAAGCATGCCCAGCAATGAACAATCATACACACACACACAGTTTGATGCAGTCCGGTATGACGCTGGCTGTGGACCAATCCTCTACCTAGCTGATATGCAATCTTCACTGACTCCTCACCTCACCCACACACAATCATTCTTCTCCTCTCTCTCCCTCTCTCCCTCCCTCTGCAGGGTGATGGCTGCTCTGGCACCCATTCAGGTCCAGTAAGTAACTTTTCCATCGCATCTCTCTCCCTCTCTCTCTGTCAGCGCATGCCTCATGTTGTAGAACAGCCTTTTGTGGTTATTTGGCATGCATCGATGTCTGAACCTGAACGCCAAAAGTGGTCTATGATAATGATACATGCCAACTAAATGTCTGCAACCTCAGTGCACAGAGGGACCCAAAGGCCAGAAGGGAGATAAAGGCGAGCCGGTGAGTGCCAGTCCCGTGCCACAGGTTACAGCATCACACCCCACTGCCCAGTCGTCATCACCCTTCAGCTATTCTGTGTGATTCTTATTCAAAACCTAATTTTCAGACATCTAGTTCCAATATTAATTATGCAGAGGGGATGAGTATGTGCTCTGTATGTTTATTCACCTGCAAGTTATTGCCTGCAGGTCTTTGTGAGTGAGCTTCTGCATATAAGACTGAATATAGGACTAACTAATTTAATTAATATGTACAGTATTTAGAATACTTGATGCAAAATACTTATTGAGTCTAAGGTTGTGTATCTATATTGTGTGTGTGCGTGCATGTGTGTGTGCAGCATTTACATTCAGCTGTTGGTTTGCTGACGGGTATCACTGTGTTTTTTTCCATGCTCCAGTGGTGTGTGCTGTGTGTGTGTGTGTGTGTGTGTGTGTGTGTGTGTGTGTGTGTGTGTGTGTGTGCGTGTGTCAGAGTGAGTGAGCAAGTGTGTGATGTCTCTTTAGAGCAAGGGCATTCATCTGAACCTTGTCTCCATCCCCTTTCTCCACAGGCGCTGACTGCCAACTGGGGCGAAGCAGTTGGGTACAAGGTGAAAGGTTTAAGAAACTCACAGTGATGAATAATGAAAATACGACCTTTCAGTAATCACCCAAGTCATTTTCCACATTTTATTATTTTCACTTGTTGCACTTTCTACATGTACTCTCAACAGTTTTTTCTTTTGTACTTGTTTGCCTCCAGGGAGAAAAAGGTCAGAAGGGAGAGATCGGTCCACAGGGTCTCACTGGCACTCCGGGAAGGGATGTAGGTATTTTTCCATCCTGTATCTTTTTGCTTTTCTTTAAAAAAAGTGTTTTTTTCAGCATTGAACACTTGAACTCTTTTTCAGCTTTTATAATATATTTTCAATACCACAAATGCACTCTCATACCCACTAATACACCTACACACACATGCATCCAGTTACACAAGCAGTTTTATCGGGCTAAGAGCGGATATTCGGTAAACGTATGCCGTATTACTCTTTAAGCCGAGACTCCCATTGATATCTGCTCTCCCCCCACCCTGTCTCCTGTGGCGTTAAGTCGGCCTGTTAATGCCTGTTAGATTAGGCTAGAGCAACAAAGCTTGCACAATCAATGCTGCCTCATTGACTGTTCTGTTCGTCTCTCACACAGGCAGGCGCCTATTCAGGAAGACTTAAACCTTATAATCTTCCCTGTTCAGTGCTGTGATCCTGTAGACGCATGAAAAGTTTTGAGGAACAAATTACAACGCGTGTGTGCTCTGAGATATTGCCCCGGTCGTCGACACCAGACGCTCTCACATTTAGCGGTTAGCTGAGCTAAGTGCTCGTCGTGGACAGATGGATTTTGCGGAGGATAGATTTTCTTAAGCCTCCCATCCATCTGACATTGTGAATAAGAATGCGCTTGTTGATGTGACTTGAATGCGCGGGCAGGCTGAAAATATTGCAAATGCGGCGCTGCAGATAATACATCACACAGACAATTCCATTTCTGTTTCCAGTTGTGAAATGTCAAATGAGAGAAATCAACAAGTGTCTACATTGAGGCATTTGCGGGATTGATTTCTTTCGACCCGTTTTGATTATTCGCCGCTGATCCTGATGATGTCACTGACCCGTACTGATGCTGTCGCTTTCCTCTCCGTCCGTCTCCACTTCCCAGGGTCGAACAGGGTCCGTCTGTGTGGTCGGCCCCAAGGGACAGAAGGTCTGTTTGCATTAAGCCTGGGAGTTTCTGCCATCAACCTGTCTGTCACAGGCACTCAGCTCACTTTGGTTTTAATGGAGCTGTGTTGGACTTGTTTTCCTAGGGTAAACCTGGTGTGGTGGGTCCTGAAGGCTTGGCTGGAGAGCCAGGAAAGCCTGGACTGCCTGGACCACCAGGAGATGGACAGCCAGGCCCACCAGTGAGTTCCTGTAAAAAAATATACACAAATATACTTGCTGTGGATGAGGTTACTGTTGTTGGCTTTTAGTTTCCATGTGCAGGGCAGGGCAGGACTTGGCAGGACTCGCCGTGTTAATTGTCCTTGTCAAAAGACATGTCTGAATACGTCTGAACAAAACCATTTGAAAACGATTTATGTACTGCTTTCTTCTCTGTCAGGGTCCTCCTGGAGAACCCGGTGGTCCAAAGGGAGAAAAGGTATGCCTGGCACGAGTCCTTTAAGACAACCCAGCACAGACATGATGTGCCAACTGACAGGAATAAAATGAATCGAAATACTTGTGTTATGAGGGATAAGAAAATAAACCACAGCCAACTAGGATTCCAAGTGTGTGTAAATGTCAAAGGACAGCAACGATAAAGAAGTTCTGGGGCTTCTCTGGGGTCGACTCATCTAGACAAGCATGGTAACAGCACCCCATTTCTGATTCAGTATGTGTTTTCACTCTAGTTCAAAGGATTGCATTGATTGAGAAAAGTAGTCACTCTGTGACCTACAAAGGACTAAAAGATGCAACAAAGAAACAAAACCAAATATTCGAGCAGAGATTTTAAGAGATTTCAAGTCATTCTCAAGATAAATGGAGTCCTAAATGTTCACAGGGAGATTCAGGACTGAGAGGTGATGATGGACTGCCTGGAGATCCAGTGAGTGAATCTCTTAAAACTGTTGATTATATTCAGTAACATATGCATGAGATTCTAAGGAGTGGACACATTTTCATTGAGTTTGTGCTGTTTTCACAGGGACCAAGAGGACCAGCAGGGCATAAAGGAGAGAAGGTACCCATAAACATGTCTATAATCTCTTTATCCTCCTGCCTGTGTTGTCACTGTCATCCACGTTTCTCAACTTGTGTTCAATGTCCAGGGTGACCCGTGTGAGGTGTGCCCCGTGCTGCCCGTGGACATGGCCAACACAGTGGCTGTGCAAGGGAAGACGGGCCCTAAAGGCGAGACTGGTCTGCCAGGGATAGGAGAGAGAGGACTGCCGGTAAGTACAACAGTTTGACTCGAGCAGTAATGTATTCTGAATCTCCCCAAAGTGCTCAGTTTAACATCTTTACGATCTCACTGCATGTTTTATTAGGGGAATCGTGGACACAGTCTGAGCTGTAGCTGACAATTGAACCTTGAGCTCTTGTTTGATAGCATATGTATTTTATTTTTCTTATCATTCTGCGGGAAGGTATGGCGTTTACTTTTTCCTTGGGGTTGTATTTGCCCTTGTAATTCTCGCAGTGGTGCAGCGACTCAAGGAGAGAGAGGCTGATATGCTGTCAAAAGATTATTCTCCGAGGCAAAGGTCACTTTGTTAATGTAATCTCAATGTGTCTCTTTCTGGCTCTCTGGTGACTCAGGACCCCTTACACTGTGCATTGTGTTCCTATTTCTGTTCATTCTGCAGCTTCCAACTTCCCCCTTAGCAGGTGAACTGAAATAATCTGTGGGGGGAGGGGAAAAAATATATAAATCTAGAGCCTTATGAGATTCTCCGTGCAACGATTTCCAATAATGTCAGCATCCATCTGTCATACCTGGTTAGGGCACAAGGAGAAGGAGGTAGAGTATCAGTGAGAGAGGGAGGCATGATCTCACTCTAACAAAGTTGAACGAACAGCACTTATTTCTGACTCATCCCTGTTCCCCTCTTCTCTTGTCTCTCTGTCTCTTAATTTACCAGGGGCCTCGGGGTGCAGATGGTGTGGCTGGACAGAAGGTAAAAAGTTCTCCTTCATTCATTTACATCTAATGGTTCATTCATACTCAGAAGGAGCAACCTCTTCCCATCATTTGCATTTCTAGACATTCACATTTAGATATGCTAACATCAGCAATGCGCTGGCTTCTCTTCTCAAGCAGATGCAAACAAACAGGTTTAACAAAGCTCTGCAAAAAAAAAAAAAGGAGACCAAAGTGCAGACGTGTTCATTCAGAACTCCCACAAACAAGCACCATAGTCTGTCTGAACTCACCTTGTACATGTATGCCAACTCATACACGCAGCCTTTCACTCCCACGTCTGCTCAGCTGCACCACTGTGTGTAAGCTAAGAACAAAGATCTTCTCCAGGGTTAAGTCAGAACCATTTACTAACTTTTGTATTTTTTATTATTCTACAGGGAGAATCAGGATCAGATGGTGCCAAAGGAGAAAAGGTCAGCTGTGCATCTTTATTAGGCTTGAGGTTAAACAATTTTGTGTTTAGGCTGCTATTCTCAGCTGTCAACTAGATGGAGTGTCCTAATTAAATGGCTAATCTTTGTTTTTTATAGCTCTGCCGGAACATGTAATCTTTTTTTTTCTCTTTTTTTCTGGCATTAATTGCTATTTCTCCATCTGGATATTCATTTGAAGTTTTACCTTATTGTCTTTGATTATTGACTCTGTTTATGTACTTTAAGGGAGAGCCATGTTCTGTGTGTCCCACTCCTGGGGAGTTGGGTGCTAACATCGTCCCAGGTGTCTTGACCCAAACCCTGCAGCAAAAAGGCGAGAAGGGAGAGAGAGTAAGTGCATTAAAAGAAACACAATTCAAGAGCTAAAAGAAAGGAAACTCTACTTTATTGTCCCCATTGGGGGGGTTTTGATTAGAGACAAATTCCTCATACACAGGAAACAATAAAGCGCACAGATGTTAGAAAACCACTGACTATACGTCAGTTTTCATCCTTTCTTCATTAAATTGTGTTTCATTGCATGTGTGAGCGGTAATGAGAGCTGTCGGGGAACTGATGCAGCGTTCACTATTTCTGTCCCACAGGGGGTGCTGGGAAATGTAGGATCCCCAGGCCTTAAAGGAGAGCAGGTAAGCAGCATTAAAATAATACAGCAAAGGGAAAAGGTGACCTCAATAGAGCGTAAGGCTTACATAAGGGGAACTCACTCAGTAGGTTGCTGAATGAGGTTCTTAATAGACTTCACGAGGGAGATAATCACAGCAGTGCACTAATTTTAGGGCCCAAAACTGTGTGCCATAGGGATTTTACTCAGCAGGGACCTTATTCATAAAAAGCTTAGGTAGTGAAAATCCTGAATCATTTGACATGGCTGCCTGTAGGGTGCTCCTTGCTATGAAATGTGGATTGCCAATTTAAAAGAGCCATTTTTTTTTTTTATCAATTTGCGCAATTCAGTTACTGTAATATATTTTTTATTTGTCTGCAGGGTAGCGAAGGCACCAAAGGAGCTGATGGTAAGCCGGTAAGTTCTGCTGGAACGTAATCTCTCACTTCAAATCCCAATTCAGTGGAGTTTCTAAATGAAATTTGTCCACATGGCAGGGAAAGCCTGGACCAAGAGGACCCGTTGGCAAGGACGGACAGAAAGGCTCAAAGGCAAGAAGATACAAACTTGTTGATCTGTGAATTTTAGTGTCTGCCGGTTTTCTGCTTTGGACTGTCACTGTCAATAGATGTGCTTCCATTACAGCTTTCCACAAAATAAAAGCAGTATTTCTAAAACTTTGACAAAGTGCTACTTGCCGATGTTTCTATTGAAGGGCTTTTTATGCATGAACCATAATGCTCTCAAAGTCTATTCCTGTGACATCCATGAAATCTTGTCCGACAATGTTGTAATAGCTGTTTTAATTGGTCATACTCCGACATCTTGTTTTAAGAGAACTGACCCATGGTGACCCACAGTGACTTGGAAATGCAAAAAATGTGTTGTTATTACATGTTTGTGATTACGGTTTCCTTTTGCAGTTTTCTACTGCAATATTTGAGTTTTTCAAATGTCTTGGTCTGACGGTGTTACAAAGTGGCTTCTACATTTTCATCATCAATCTTTAGAAATTAACTAATTTGATCACACTTCTGTCTCTAGCTGCATATGAAAACATACACTGTTTATATACTGTATATACTGTATGAAACCACTATTTATCAAAGTACACCAAATATTGTTTCAGCCCGATATAGTATTAAAAAGGATTTTACTCTATAACTGCAGTACACGTCGGCAAAACTGCCCTCATATCCTCTCAGAAAGTAGACAACAGTCACCTTGCACAGAAAAGCATGCATATATGCGTGTACTCTGAGAGTACCATCTCATACTTGATCTCATTCCGTGCCACTTTAATATATTTTTGCTTTCAGGGAGAGCAAGGGCTGCCTGGTCTTGGACTTCCTGGCCTTAAAGGTGAAAAGGTAAGATCAGAATTGCCCCCGGCATCCCTCAGTGTAATTGGCACAGAAATTCACCCTCCTGACTTCCCTGCCCTTCTCTAGGGCGAGTGTGGTGTGTGCCAGCCAGCCGAAGTTGGTAGTGGACCCGCAGGATACAAAATGCCTGAAGGATCAAATGGCAAGCCAGGCGAACCAGGCCCTCCAGGTCCACCTGGACCTCCTGGTTTCGGAGCTGATGGCAGACAAGTAAGATGGAAGGGGAAGCAGCCAACAGAGGGATGCTGGATGTATATAGATATGGAACAGGCAGTTATTTGGCAGTGACTTGGCTTTCCTTCGATTCCTTAAATCCCTTTGAAGTATTTGTATTCTTTCTTCACTTGCTGCACAAACAAGGGAAATTGGCCAAAAAAGTAAAGAAATAAAACAAACAAGAAAAACAAGAGGACAGGACTTTATTTACTTCTTTCAGTTGGATAGTAACTACATTTTGAAGGGCAGAGTGTAAATTGTCAAAACCATTCATCATATCATATTCACAGTTTCCCATGACCGTGTAATTACCGCCCTGGTAATTTCACATTCTCATGTTTTACCTTCTACCGTCTTCTCTTTTGCCAGTTCCCTTCATAGCAGAGTTAATCAAGTCATTCTCATCCTCTCGTCTTTTGGAATGATTTCAGTTGTCAATTTAAGTTATTTTTAAAATTTAGTGTAATTTTAATGTAATCGTGTGTTACTGTGATTTTATGGCATTGTATTGTTTCTACACTGACTGCACATTTACATTTGCTGCGGTGCAACTTAAATGCTCTCTAGAAGCAAAAACCTCATCTGACAGAGCGGTTTAAATAGCTCAGGTTTATTTGACATAAACCACCAGTGTCAAGATGATCTGTCTTAATCATCATACAAATTCCAAGAAACCAAAACAGCTTCTTGCTACCTCATGTTGTTGCCACAGTAAAATGGATTAAACAGCATGCGTCCAAAATATGAGATGCTGAGAGATTTTTCTGCCCCAGGGTGAATTACCCATAATGCTTATTGTACAAATCGGATATGCAGCAATTCTCCCCTTCCTTCCTGCAGAATTGCTACTTCCTTTAAATTACATTGAAGTGTAATAAATCTTTGTTGGTTCGTGTTAGACCTCACAATTACATGCCGTGCACCTCTGTGGTTAGCTTCATGTCAACAGTTATTTTCACTTGGATGGAAAGGGATGTGTGCACGGTAATTCATGTGTGAGTGTGCTCTAACGTGCATCATGCACCTGCATGTTAATTGTACATCCTTTTCTATTTGTTCATACAGGGTCCACCTGGTGTAGCTGGTGCACAAGGAGAAAAGGTATTTTTTTTTATTGTTAAACCGTTGTACCATATGGATCAAAGTGACCTGGCTGAGTTTCTATTTTCTGTAGCTTTACAATAAATTATTTTCTTTATTCAATTTACTTTTTTTGATCATCATACATCCATATTTTCCCTTTCTTACTTGTTAAATAAAAAACCTCTAATGGACCCTAATAGGCCCAAAAGCAATGTATTAAAAGAATACTTGAAGGTGAATTTATTTCAGATAGATTCAAGATACAACAATGTAAAATGTAGCCAGCATGAACTAACCCAGGTAATAAATGTGGGTTATTACTTACAGATGTTATTACAGATTAGAAGGTGTGTGCGTCTGTTGTGCATCAAACAGGTTGATGTAAATCTTACCACAACATATGATTCTTTGTAAACTGTGGCAAAAATACTTTTTATTTTCTCCACCATTGACACAGCAACAGCTGCACACCATACTGACACTGAAGAGTCCTGATGTCAACTAAGAAATTAAAACCAATTAATACATGTCTCCGGGGCATGTGCTGTTTTTAAATAACTCAATGTCAACAAACTCAGAACAACTCTAACTTGGAGGAAATAGATACTCTCTCTAGTTTAGAGGCTGATACAGATTATCTGCCATCTTCTAAGAACAGTGGTATCTGCAGAAGGATCAACTGACTTAATACTGAATAATATTTTAAAATGCACAGGAATTCCAGTTCACGTCTGTCTATTGGAATGTTTTACCCCAAAAAAGTTTGGTATAAATCTGCCATTGACAGAGCCAGGCTGCAAATTATGTGAAAGCACCCATCACAAACACTTAACTGGGGGCTTTTAAGTGGTGCCAGACCAAACACAGGAACTTAGAAGCTGATTCCATTATCAGCAAATAAAAGAATCTCACAATAAAAGACAGGGCCAATGGCAATCAAACTATTTTTATTCTGAATATCCACAGTGCATCTACTGAACACAGAAAGAAGTGGTGTCTTCACTGGAAAATCTTTTTTTTTTCCTCCACCAAGTCTTCAGAGAGTCCACAGTATAAAGGTGACCACACATCCACAACTGTTATCTGTATTTCATTGTTACCAGGGTGACAAAGGCGATCAAGGAGATAAAGGAATAGACGGCACCCCTGGAGCCCCTGGACTTCCTGGAGAGCCTGGTCAGGATGGAAGAACTGGCTTGAAGGGAGAGAAGGTACAGAGGACTGTGCTTCCCTACACTGTGTATATACATATTCACACATATGGTATAGAGGACACATTTTTATCCAGTGCATGCAATACATGTAGGCACGTGTAAGAAAGGAAGCACTGAAAGTAGGCAATGTCATGTTTTTAACTTGTGTTTGTTATTCCAAAAGTTTCTGCATTGTAGTTTGGATTTGTTGTCTTTTCCCAGGGTGACGCTTGTACCAGCTGTCCTTCTCTGGGCACTGCCGTGGGTGATGGTGTTGCTGTGTCAGGCCCCAAAGGGGAGAGAGGAGAGCCTGGTCCCCCTGGGGACGGGAAACCTGGCAAAAATGTGAGAGGGCAGTTTTATTGATTTATGTCTCTCTGCACAATGGGGCCTGCAGATGATCATTTTAAGTGTTTTCTTTTCAGGGCAAACCAGGTTTACCTGGGGTGCAGGGGCCAACTGGTCCCAAAGGAAGCAAGGTGTGACATTGTTGCTGTGGCTTGATTTTTCTAAATAAATGGAGAAGAGAGTGTCTACTCGCGTATGGCTGACAGTTTCTCCTCCATGTTGTCCTCTGCCCCCCATAGGGAGAACCCGGAGCTGCAGGTGTTGGCCTCACAGGACCACAAGTGAGGCCGATGTGTCCTTAAAAAGAAACATTTGGATCAATAAAACCTTTTGTGTTGACAGCTGACACAGCTCTGTCTGCATACAAAACATCCCTAGTGCTAATGGATGGATGTGTTTCTGCTGTGATCTGAGCTATGGACACCACATTCTCCCATAATATCAGAGCTCTCATGCTTCTTAGATATAACAATAAAGTCCTTAGATTGTAAATAACCATCAGAAGATACTGCTCTGTTCTCTCATGAATCCTTCGATTCATTGTGGAGTTTTTATCTCAGTTTTGACATTTGGAAGCCAGTCCTTCCTTCTGCTCTGCTACAGTACAGTTCTTGTAGTCTCAGCTCAACTCTTTTTATTTCCTCACCAGGACACCTAATCCTCCCTGCTATCGCTTTGTTTTGTTTCTCCCCTTCATGTTACAGGGTGAGGAGGGTCCGACAGGACCTCCAGGCCTGGCAGTAAGTGCGCTCTTTATTTCTCAAGTCTACTACTTTAGAAATACCTGTCATTACAGTACATTTTGCTCTAATCTGTGTGTTTTGTGCAGGGACCTCGTGGACCCATTGGATTCCCTGGCCCTGTTGGACCTCCAGGAGAAAAAGTAACTAAAATGACAAAGCCCACACAAGAACCAATATACCGTGTTTTATTTACGATCCAACAATTTTGCCTATATGTTTCTTATGACAGTCTGAACTGCACAAATCCTGAATGTTGTGGTGGTCCTAATTGGATACATAGCAATGTCTGAGCGGACTCCGCATCCACACATGCTTTGGTATAGAGGAAGCAGCCACTGCTCCATGAAAGGCCATTATTAAAATGTGTGCTTTCCATTTTCTTATTCTCATTTTTCCCTTTTTAACTCAACCACAATTTGATAGACTGTTCACTCTGCAGTCTGGTGGCATTGCATTTGAATTACAATTTGAAGAAACATGCAGAGAAACAGGATCTCAACAAAAAATCAAAACTGAGCATTCAGACCTGTAGTGTGAACAAAGTCAAAATAATTTCTGTTCACAGGGCTCCCAAGGTGTTGACGGACCAGTAGGACCACAGGGACCAGCAGGCGTTGGACCAGCAGGACCCCCGGTACAACATAAATACACATCTTTGTATATATCTTTGTATATACACATATGTGCATATACCATATACATAAAAATATATGTAAAATATGTTTGGTGTAACACTGCTTTCTTATTTACCCACAGGGCAGAGATGGCTCCCAAGGAGTGCCAGGAGCTGATGGCAGACCTGTGAGCTGTTTTCACTCTTTATCATATTGACACATGTTCCATTTGCATGGTTTTTGCACATCAACAAGTTGATGTTGATGTTTGAGGAATTTTTGCCGCAAACTTGAGTCGTAGCCTCGGCCTTCATGTCTGTTCGAAGTTTAGATTTTCCTTTTAGCCTCTGTGGGAATTGTCCTTGATTTAGGCATCATTTGTAGCCAAGGCTGTGTGCCTAGATCCATAACAGAGGCAATGTCTGCTCCCATCTCATCCTCTGTCCCCCGATCTACACTCAGCTCACTGCCCCGTGAGCTTTCCTCTGAAACAACAAAGCAAGAGTAACTAAGTGTTTGTGTGTGTGTGTGTGTGTGTGTGTGTGTGTGTGTGTGTGTGTGTGTGTGTGTGTGTGTGCACATTTGTGCTGTCTCCTTGCAGGGCCTTGATGGAGCTAAAGGGGACAAGGTAAGTCTACCGTTTTGTTTGGATGAAGGCATCTTGAGGGGTTTGAATATAAGGGGGTGGAACAGATGGTAATCGCAAGAGATAGTTCAACAGCCCCCCTGCGCAACATACTCACATGCACACGTACACACACACTCACTTGTGTGCCTGCACGCACACACACAGGCTGGCCTCAGGGCATGGATAGAGAAGCGGCAGAGGTGACGAGTGTACTGTTGCTGGCAGACAAGAGGAGTTTCAGTGCCTTAAGAGAGAGAGAGATAGAATGTGTGTGTATGTGAGACTATTAATTACCGTATTCATCAGAGCCACCAGTCCAGACTGCCACTGAGAGGGTGGGAAAGATGAAGAAGTGGCGGAGGCAGTGCTAAAGGGTCGAGAGGAGTGTGAAATGTGGGACAGAAGCCCACAGTTATGAAGTGAGAAAACAGGAGAAAATAGGCAAGGTAATATTTTGCAGAGAAGTCAGAATCTTTATTCAAAGTATTCATACAAATTCTGCAGCTATCCTGGAGACCTCATGCATATTGTAAAAGCGAGGCTTACATGCTAGAAGCAAGAAGCAAGAGTAGGTATATAATCCTGTGAATCACACCTTTCAGTGCATGTGCACTAGTACATTCATTGTGTTTGACTAAATGAGGGTTCAAAAGCCAGTCCACATGTCAATGTAATGCTTTAAGACTTCACAAAATAGTACTGACACCATTCACTGAATTTCATCCTCTGTCACTGTGAGCGTCTCTGTCATGCATGAGATTTCAGGGTTTAGCTACGATGTTCAAAAGAGTCCTGAATGCTCAAGGAGATCTGACTTTGAGTGGTGACTAGAGGCATTTTAACATTGAATGAGGACTCAGTCTTGTAGCCCATATTTAAAATTGTTCTCCATGTATATTTTAGGGTGATCCTGGAGAGTGCAACTGCATAGCCCCGTTGCACCCGGTCATTGGTGGACCTGTGAGTACCCACACATACTGAATTACTCTTAGTTACATGTAGACATTTGTTTCCCTGCTTGAGAGTAGATATTAGGTGCATTATCATTAACCCTAATAAAGGTACAAAGCTTACATTTTGCAATAGAAACTGGTAGTGGAAACACTTTTATTCTGTTCACTGGACATACTTAGGAGGCCAAAATGATCAACAATTGATCGACTTCAAATTCAACGGTGCAGTATGAAGCTACACAGAATATTTCTCATTTTTTAGCTTTAACTTTGTATGTATTTTGAATGTCCATTTTCCTCTAAGTGATTTGAAGAAAATTCCGTATTGTCACTCCAACACTTCAAAAGTTATGATGCACGATGGGCAAAACACCCTTCAATGGAAACACCTACATGCCACCACTGTACTTTTCACTTTTCATTTCAGAAAGATTACTTTTAGCTATTGACTCCTAGGAGTTTTAAAATTACTCCATGTGAAGTTATTTAGAAAATAGTTTTTACAAAGTTATTGTTCACTTTTTGTTTCTGTTATTTGTAACCACATGCTGTCAACTTTCTGTATATTCCATATGTGCAAGTGCCAGAACAGCTCTGATTTTGATGACTCTTGCCTTCCAGGGAGCTCCGGGAACACCAAGCAGTGGCAACCAGTGGCAGCCTGGGCCTCAGGTCTGATCTGTCAGCAGGCAATCCTGACTGACTGATAACTTGGGTTTTGTTTGCAAGCTTTCTGTCTTTTTACCTCCCAAAAGTTTATTTGTCACATTGCACTATTCCTAAATTTGACTCTTAATCTGTGCTGTCATGTGTGGCCATGTGTGCATTGCAGGGCCCACCAGGACCTCCTGGACCCCCTGGGCCACCTGGGCCACAGGGTGTAACTGGAATCCAAGGACCACAGGTAACAGAAAAAGGCATTAGGAAGGAGGGATTCAGGGTATCTCTCCTCAATTCACTTCAATTCAGCTGTGGCTTCTTCCACCTGGATAAACTATGATGTGGGCTTTCAGCTTGGCCGTTGGGGGGTCCCTCAGAGAGGCAATTGCTTTGACATGCTATAAAATTCACAGTGTGCATGTTGTGAATGGAGCAACATCATGCATTGCGTGAAGATGTGTATAAAGTTTGGTTCATATAAGGGAAACAGGACCAAGTGATTAGTGCACTAACTTTCTCTGGTGCTTCACATTTTAACCTCTGTGAAAAACAAATCCACGCGCTTTGGGAATGTCCGTCACGACATGAACATTTATTTGAAGGTTGCGTTTTGAAACATCAATCTGAAACGTTCTGAAAACCACATTCAAAACACTGGTTTTGATGAATTCCCAAGCAGACCTTCAAATAAAGTGTTGCTGTGATCTGTGTTGCTAGAGTCAAAGGTGTAACAAGTGGTGGAGGTAACTGGATGAGAGAGGTCATGTCTTTGATAGGATAGCGACCACAGAGTTACACAAGTATAGGGGATTTTCTTCTCTTAAGATCTCAAATCTGTCAGATTTGAGACATTTAAAATTGGTAAGACATGGCAGGATAATTTTTACCATAACATTTTGACTTTCTCTGGTGGAGATTGGAGTGGCTAGCTCGATTAGCAACAAAGCGGTTCAACCTCAGTTCCTTCTTTCAGGGTATCCCTGGAAACGACGGGATACCGGGGAACCCGGGTTTGCCTGGATCCAGCGTAAGTAAAATTAGAGAGGAGAGGAGGAGAGGTGGCTTGTGTCTAAAGGTTCCTTATTCTTAAGTTTAGTTAGTTGACGCACAAGCACAAGCTGCTAATGAGCGGGTCCTGTACTTAGTTTACTAACTTTTATCTTTTTGCAGAGTAAATGAAGTCAGTGAAGGGTGTGATTTGTGTCAATATTTGATGAACCACTGTGTATCTGTTTACTTACTTTAGTTCTAAAATGGTTCATTAATTTATTTAATCATATATATATATTGTATGTATTTGTTTACATATGCATACATACGTGTAGATCATGTGCATACCTATAGGTGTTTTTATCTCATACATGTTATGTGGGTATTTGAGGAGGGAGGCTGTGGGATTGATTGTTTGCAAAGCTTGTGAATATGGCAGTTTATTTCATTTAGTATGTGAAACCTATGGCCTTAAACTTACCTGGCCTCAGGTCAGTGGAGAGAGCTAGTTTACTTATAGTCCATCTTCAAAATGGAGAAAAGTGGTGGGGTGTTGTGAAGTGAGTCTTCTGTTTTTTTACGGTTTCTTTGGAGTCGGCTCATGGCTTAATTTCATTGAGGGAACATCGATGCTGATCTCAAGCCAGCACTCAAAGGGAACTTCACCTTCAACACAGGAATTAAAGTAATAGTTTAGCAGGAGAGAGCAAGGTCCATAGTGCTCTCTGGAAACAGTTTCAAACTGATCTGATAGAAATACTTTGCAGCATGGTGTGGGCTGATCACATGCTGTAAAGTGTTGCATATCTATCTATCTATCTATCTATCTATCTATCTATCTATCTATCTATCTATCTATCTATCTATCTATCTATCTATCTATCTATCTATCTATCTATCTATCTATCTATCTATCTATCTATCTATCTATCTATCTCTCTCACTCTATATACTGTATATATATGGCTTTTTTAGCCTTAGTTTGAACAATGTCAAATGTCATTATAACGACTTTTAAACCAGGTCAGGTGCTACTGACAAGACTATTGGTGAGACTGTCCCACTATTTTGACAGGAGGCAGACCTGCTTTCACAAACATGTGACTGCTCTCACAGAGTACGATTTTTCTGCAGACTTTACTGTTTTTGCATTTCAAATCCTCAATGGCATTTGTCTCCTGCTTCATCATGTAAACTCACATACTGATTGTGTGTGTGTGTGTGTAATTTTGTATAACATGGGCATTTATGTCTGTTTCTTGGCCATTAGTGGGAATGGATACTGATGTCTTCTTGTGTGTTTGGAGTTTGACTTCAACACCAGGCTGTGTGGTGCACAAGAATGTCAGTACTGTAAATAAAGCAATATGTATCTTTTCTGCAATATCCGGCAAGGGTTCAACAAAACAAAATAAATGTAACTGAACAGTTACAGTATGAGTCTTTGAAAAGGCTGAGGTACAAATCACCTTATTTTGCTTTGTCTTTATGTTGTACAGAATGACTTTTGCCTAAAATGTTTCAATCATCTTTGTGTTTACTGTCCATTTGTGCAGTACATTTATTTCACAATTTAAATTGGAATAAGTAAGAGAAGTAAGAAATATCTTCGTTCCTTGAAATGCTGTCCAAATTGAGAAAAATGCTTGTGAGAAAAACAAATCCCCTTTCATTTATCCTCATTGCATGGAGGAACTATAATATTCATCAGAGTTTAAAAGTTTTGCCAATTGTATCCAAATTTGCATTTTGTGTGTTTAATTTTCCTAGATTTTACAAATGAATGCCCAAACATCTTGGTGGGAATTATAATATGTGCAAGTCCTCTGCATGATGTCATGCAGAGGACTTCTCGGATGACTCTTCTCATCCGAAGAGGTGTAGAAAATGTTCGTTTTATATTTAGGTTTCAGATAATTTAGAGGAATTGCAGGTCCCAATTTTCTTATCTTAATGTGAAGAAGAAGAAGAAGCCAAATATGATTGCAACCTCAGTCCTAAAACAGTATTTGGAAACAATAACAGCAAAACTTTGCTTTGGTCTGTCATTTCTGGAGGAAAAAAAAATGTGTTCATTGGTGTAATTGAGTACTAATACTAACTGAATTTTGATTTCACTGCATCTGCTTCAGAGTTTCAATGGACCATACCGGCCACCTCAAGATGAAAGTGGAGGAGATGGTGATGTAAGTTTTAGGATTTGCAAAGCATTCTGGGACACAAGGGTTTTTATTGCGCTCCATGACTTTGCTTTCTTTTTGCTCTGCCAGTGTTTGGCATGAAGACTCTTGTATGCGTATTCCTTCAGGGGTGTTCTGGTGAGGGCTGTGCCCAAGGGTTGCCAGGGGTGCCAGGCCTAGCTGGTACCAAGGGAGAAAAAGGAGAGGAGGGCAAGCCTGGCGTAAACCCTCTGGACAACTGTGACAGGGTGAGACTTTGTGGGCTGGGAGTTTCCGGGAGTTGAAATATTTCCAGCTTGGCTTCCCAGAATCATGCAGCACTATATTGTTGTCATGCTTTGATAGATGCAAAATGGAAATCCTTCATTTTGCATCGTGTTGAAGTCTGCATGGCTTGATGTAAGAAGTAGCAACAGACAACAGCAGCAGTGAGGCTTTACCCTCATGACTCCTTCTCTGTGTTTACAGTGTTTAAAGCGGCTGCAGGGAACACAGGCCACACAAGCAGCGGTCAGTGTGAGATCTTATCCCCAGAGCATTTAAGCATGTACAGAAATTTACAGCACATTTGCTGTCATGTCATTGCCTTTTCCTCATAGACTGATCCATCCTGCATTGGAACACCAGGAACCCCAGGAATGCCTGGATCACCCGGAGTAAGAGGAGAAACGGTGAGTGCTTGCTTCTTCTCACATTTGTTTGCTTCTGGTCACAGACATAAATGTTCCTTGCAGAATTGAATGCCACTTTTTATCAATGCTTTTTTTCTCATCTAACAGGGTCCTCAAGGAGAGAGGGGTCAAGTTGGAATACCAGGAAACATGGTGAGATGTGGACAAAACTGGACAAACTTTGATTGGATATGATTTCAGAGGAGTGTGTGCATGATGGGTTCTGTGATTTTATGGCACCCCCTACTGGTCTCAGTTAAAGTGTTTCACACTGGAAAACAAAAGGAGACCTGCTTTAACTGCCATTGCAGAATATCTTCTCTCAGGTGTTACAATGAATCCTCTTCACTTCCATTTCTGTCTACAGGGACCTCCTGGTTTCCCAGGGCCTCAGGGTCCGTCTGGCCTACCCGTAAGTTCAATTGCCAATATCCACTAATATAATTTTGATTTATATTAGTGAAGGTCTGTTGTATCAATGCTTAAAAGATACAAATAATGGGGTTAATATATCAAGCTAAATCCCTCTAGCTAATACATAATAATTTCATGATATTTGATAGTTCAGTTAATGAATGATGGAAAATAAGCACATAGTTTTATCCCATAGCAGGTTGAGAGGTATTTTTAGTTTAAACTGATGGATGTTTTCTAGGGGTTCCTGGTTCCTAGAAAAGTTCAACTCTTTGGGCTTATGTAATGCTTTATGGGCTAGAAATAATAGTTTGGTGGGAAATATTTTTGAATAAAGCAATTGTGTTTGTCTTAATAAACATCTTACATTTTGAAAATTAGCTAACATTAATAAATAAATATAGAAGTACAATCATATTATAAAATACATTGCTTTGCTATGAAATGTGTTGGAGCACATAACACATTTGCCATATTTGATGGGTATCTAGATACCTGTCTAGAGAAGTTACTTTTCACCCCGGATTTCAACATCTTCATCCAATCTCTTTTCTTTTTATTGGCTCCTTCAAGCAGTGATCGTCTCACTGTTCAGTCAAGCAGTTCTTGTCTTCCCTGTCTTCGTTTCCTCCCTGCCTCTCCCTAATGAAAGTTATTTCAGATGAGGAAACGGTTTGGCTGTCTCTTTCTCCAGTTGTTCAATTATTCCCCCGTCTAAGTGATGGAGAGCGTGGCCGCGGCGCAGACACCCCCTCCCCACTCCGCCCTCTTCCTCCTCATACAGATTTATTGTTTTAGGAGAATAGAGATGCTAAATGGACGGGGCTGTGTGAGTGCTCTGCTGAATCCATTTGCATGGTAGCAGCACTTTGTAGCAGGTGCTGGCTACTGCTGTGTGCAGCATTGTGTCCACCTGAGCTGCATGTGAGAGGGAGAGGAGAGATGTGTGACCTTACAGCTGAATGGATTACTCATATTCATCACTGAGGAAGTTACTCACCATGATCAGCTGCTAATTAGTTTCTCCTCAGTGTGATCTATTGCTTTCTCCAAATTGCCACTCCTCGGTAATCACACCACTAAATCTATCTCATGGCGATATTCTTAGTATTTCAGCAAGTCCAGCTTTGTCAATTTGCTTATTCTAAATGAACAATTCGAGAAACTAAACACATATACAACCTATTCTCAGTCTTAACTTTATTCTGTTGTAAAAAATTGTAACGTTTTCACATTTTGTACCCTGCTTCCGTGGACAGTGTTCTCCCAACTCATATGTCCTGTGCTTACAGCAGCTGTTGCTAGGCAACAGATCACACTCCCACATGCATATGAATATTGACATCAAAAACACCATTCAATATTCAATTAACAGTCCATGAAATGCACGTAGGCTTTCAGCACGTCATGGATTCCCATATTCTGACACTTAGTGACACATTATCTTAACTGTCTTCTTTATTCATCTTTCATTCTATTTCACAAAAGGGCTAGCTTACTAAATTAAGATGTATGCAGCTTTTGTTAAACGTGTATCTGAATTTACTGTGCAGCAAAAGTGTGAGGCTTCATTTTAAAGTCTGTATCATTTGAGAGGGAGAAAGATAAAAAATTCAGCAACCCCCTGGATCAGTGTTCAGCCTACGGATATCACTATCTCATACCTGAATCATCCTGACAACTCCTAGTGGTGTAGACCAGAGGACCAAATCAAATGTGGGCAGTCCCAGAGGAAGGCAGTACTAGCCAGTAAGCTGTTTCCTCTCTTTGATATCGACTGGCCTTGTCCTTGGCTCATTTCCACCGGACAGGCCTCTCTCTCTTTCTCTCTCTCTCTCTTTCTCTCTCTCTCAACGACATACATATCACATCACCGCCTTCATTTTCTAATCATCCCCCTCTCCCATCATCTTCAGGGTCAGCAAGGGGAGCGTGGGTTACCTGGCCTCGCAGGAATGAAGGGCGAGCAGGTAAAGTATCTGCCAATCAAACTTTGCAGCGCAGTATCATGTCGGAAAAATAAGTGCCTTCCCCCGCCTGATTGATTGTATGATCTTATCCCCCAGGGCCCGCCAGGAACGAGCGGCTATCCGGGAGCCATGGGGCCGCCTGGACTGCCCGTGAGTTTAGTCCTCTCAGCGTCTCATTAGGTGGAAATATAGGACTGACGCCACTATGACAGCTTAAACTGACTAATTGACTGGCTGTCTGTGTGTATTTGACAGGGACTTAAAGGTGAACGTGGGAGCCCAGGAAGCAGCGGACAGAAAGGAGAATCAGTAAGGCAGCACACCGTTATTGTTACATAACATCTGCAAAGTAACAGTGAGCCTTCATGGCTAATGTTTGCTGCTTTTCTGCAGGGTCCTCCTGGTAACCCTGGCTACCAAGGACAGGCAGGCGCGCCGGTCAGTGTCTCATCATAGATTCAGGCATTTTTACATCTGGCCCTATTAATTTCTCATTGGAGAATAGTACACCTATAATTAGAGCTGCAACAACTAGTCAATAAACCAACTATTAATTGACTAATAAAATGATCAACAAATATTTTAGTTATCGATAAGATGATGAAAGCATGTAAAAGATTTTTTGAGAAGGATTTTAAGAAATCTCCAATTTCTTAAATGTGAATATTTTGTGGTTTCTTAAGTCCTTTGTAATAGATTTCAAAGACCTTCTTGGCATTTGTGAAACCATTTTTACAGTTTACTTAATTTTATAAACTAATTGCATAATTTGGAAAGTAATTGAAAGGACTACAAAAATAGTAATTTGTTGCAGTCCTAACTGCAACAGTGTGTGTGTTCCTGTGTGTGTAGGGTATTAAAGGAGACACAGGACTAACAGGAGCTGCTGGGGCCAAAGGAGATCAGGTTAGTGCAACATAAAACGGAAAAAAAAATCTGAGGACTGGAGACACTTCAAAGAAATATTCACCACTTATTCTTGTATTTCAAGGGCTTCCAAGGACAGCCAGGCTTCCCGGGACCTCCAGTATGTAAAAGCTTACATTTGCCATGACAGATTGTTATCTTTGGAGCAGTTCAAATGTATAATTTTTGTGGTTTTCTTAAGGGTCCGCCAGGTGTTGCAGGCAAAACTGGAAGAGATGGGGCCGTTGGGCTCACAGGAGAAAAAGTAAGTACAAGCACACACATTTAGACATGTCTGATTTGCATCCGGAAATGGTCATGGGTTGTACTGACATCCCCCGCTTTCAAAGGGTATCAACGGTGCTCCAGGCTCTCAGGGACCTTCCGGACCCCCAGGCTCACCAGGCTCCCCTGGGCTGATGGTATACACATGTTGTATTTCTGCACATTATCCATGTTTGACCTGCTACAACATAACACTGAACCGCACACTGTGTATGGTGTGTATGTGCAATGAAAGGGCCCCCCTGGTATTGAGGGAATGGATGGAAAAGATGGTAAACCTGGCCTGCGGGTGAGTTGCACACATATATTTCATCTCAACACGCAATGAAGCTGTGCTGAAGTCAGTATAGTTTCAGACTTGCATAAAATAGCTGACCTTTGGCACTGGCTATTTTTCTGTTGTCAGGGAGAAGTGGGTCCTCCAGGCCCAGCAGGACCTCGAGGAATCCCAGTGAGTATCACCTCTAACACTGACATGACCTGACTTGATTCTCCATCTCCTGTACAGCTCAGAAAACACCATGAATTAGGCATGAGAAGTAGTATCTCATATATGCATCTTGAACTGCAATCTTAAATGAAACCTTAGCAGGATATGCACAATAAATATTTGATATCCATATTTTTCATGTTTTACACTGATTCATCACGTGACATGAACACTAATTGATCACGCACATACTACATAAGTACCACTTTGTGTCATAAACATTGCCTTTTATCCACAGTCCTGAAGTCAAATCTCTAGCCTATGCTTTGAAGTCATTTTAAAAAGCAATACAAGTTCAAAACAATGGAAATTAACTCAGGCACTGGCAGAGCTAACTTAGTTGTTGAGGAGATTAACCCTTCTTAAACCGTGTTTAAAAGCAAAGAAAACCTCTAAGATGTGTTTTCAACTTGAAATTTTATGATGTCTAAATGGCCCCAACAAAAAAAGAGCTATTCCGTTTTCATTCCATTTCTGTATTCATATTTCCAGGGAAGCTGTACATCACCTGAGTTCAAAGACTGTATTTGAGTCTTTTTAAATCATAGTCACAGAGTCGGTTACAGACACACACTGCTGATTAATCTTAGACAGAAATAAAATGTTATTGTGCAGGTGTGCAATCACCTTCCCATGACCCCAAACACAACTTTCAAAGATCAGAGTTCAAAGAATTCCAGACACAGCAATCATCTATTTCAGACACAATAACCAAGGTATTGTTTTCTAATACATCTAAGGCATTTTTTTTACTAATACATCTATATTCAGTCTCTAAATGTACTGCAGATGACAGTCCCTGATGGCAGTCCTGTTTTTCTTTCTTTTTTTTCATAAATGAGATTAAACTTCTTCATTTTAGATCTTTAATGAGAGCGAGTCATGTTGAACCCTCAGCTAAAGGAGTGTCTACAGAGTATAGAGATGACAGGGGTTAAAGCGGGACTGTTTTACAATGAGACTACATTTGAATTATTGTTTTTTTTATTGTTTTTTTTATTTATTGTCTCCTGGAAGCTTTATTTTAATGATATTTGGATCTGAAATGTGTGCAGATGTTTCAGACTACATGTGTGTTAGTGTATTAATGAGTTGATCCCATTAAAAACCTCTGAGCGTTCTATGATCTCTGTAACTTTTCCTCTTGTAAAAGATAGTGATATTCACACACTGTTACCTTCGGTGATAGATGAGTGTCTGCCTTTTCTTTCCTTTTATTTCTCTCTCTCATCCTCTGTATCTCATTTTGTGCTCTACCCAAGAGCAGGTGTTCAGGATTTCAAAGACATGTCTGCCCGTTCTTTGGCAGCCTCGACTTTGTGAATTTTGATACTGTACCAATCTCATTCTCTTTGATGTCTCTCCTCAGGGATTCAAAGGGAAAACTGGCCATGTTGGCTTCCCTGGACAGAAGGTTAGCCAACAACTCGCTGCTTTGCAATCACACTATCTTTGTCTATTTACTGTTGCTGTCTCCTGCTTGTGCATCAGGTTGCAGTGTTTTGTTTGAGTGATAATTATGACACGTCAGGCTCTCATTTCCTCATCGACTGATGCACTCCAATGATTCCACCACTCTTACCTTTTTATTATTTCTGTCATGGCTTCAGGGTGAAGCTGGGCCTTCTGGTCCACCTGGGTCACCGGGCAGACAGGGACATGATGTGAGTATTTTTGCTCAGTCCAACTCGACCCAGAGACAGTGTTAGAAATCCGAAAAATACAACCGTAGCAGGAGTATACCATACCCATTGCTACCCTGGAGCTCTGTAACGTCAAATCATGATGTTTCCAGGGCGATCCTGGAACTCCAGGAGCTCAGGGAAGACCTGGACCCCCCGGATCCATTGTAAGTTCAGTGACCCCTCAGCCCAAACATTTGTGATCTGTTTACAATACAGTATGTTAGTGTATTAACCTGAATTATGCATTTATTGACCTTTACTACTACTGTAGGGCCCCACAGGTCCAGCTGGGTCTCCAGGTCCTGCAGGTCCATCAGGAGTGGTAAGGAAAATACTCATGTTACATGTTACCCTCATAGTTTACAGTAATTTAACAAGACACTGAATCTAACAATCAATTAATTGTGTCAATACATTTTTGAAATGTGACATTTGGTTTGTTTCAGTCGCAAAATACTCAGACTCAGGAAATAGGGACCCCAAGCTTGATAAATAGTTTACATTACAGTATGTATGTATGTATGTAATTTTGATCACTGCAAATAATACAGCCAGACAAGGGAATATAATTTAAACATGGTAACTGATAACATAAGGTTAATTTCCTTTTTTTTTTCAAAACAAAAGTACATGTTACATGTTCGAATTGACGTTTGTTATGGCCATATTCTCGTGACACAACTCCACAACTTTATGGAAAATTTGTATGGAAGTGCATCTATAGTTAAGAGTATGAGTCCTTCATTTGTGTAATGCTTTAATTTCTTTGATCTTGCATCATCTAGGGTATCAAAGGAGACAAGGGCCAAGCTGGTGAAAGGGGTCTTCCAGGGATGGGAGGACCTCCAGGACCTCCTGGGCATCCAGGAGCTATGGTTGGTACCTTGTCCAAATCCCAAATTTGTTCGCTGTCACAGAGTAAATTTAATTAAACATCATCCAAGCTGCCACCAGGCCAATACATCTCACTTAACCTTTTTTTTCACCTGCTTTGACTTTGCCTTTTAGGGAGAGCCTGGCAGTGACGGCGCTGCTGGTAAAGATGTGAGTAATGTCTGGGTGTGATGTTGGTCCCCATTAAAGCATAATGAAGAGATGTGTCTGTGCTGATGTGTATAATTCATTCCTCTGATGGATATTTCTCTGTGTGACCTGACAGGGAGTGGCTGGGCTTCCAGGGGACAGCGGGCCGCAAGGTCAAAAAGTAAGACTTGATTCAAGGTGGTGCAGTTTATTGTCGGAGTGCGTGCATGTGTGTGTGTGTGTCTGTTGTCAAGGAAGAGCATCAATCATGTGTCACCTCAGCAGACTGTCTGTATTCAGTGAGATTCACCTCTTTTCTCTCTGCGGTTAAGCTCAGGGAGACTTTTTCTAATGCTGAACATGCTCATTCCCTCTGTTTCTGCCCTCTCAGCACCAGTACTTAACACAGTCATCAGTTCACTAACTCTCTAGCCCACCGGGCAACACCCGCCTCCCTCCTTACTTCGCTCCACAACCCTCCAGCCAGCCGCCTTTTGCCCCCCTTGCAGCCACTGCGCCTGTTGGATGTCCCCTCAGACCCAGGCTTACTGTACTGTAGGTGGACGCAGTGATAAAGTTATTCTCTGCTGCTGGGATAATGCTATTAAGCATGAGGGGAGATGCTAGATGAGGCTATTTGTCATACTGACAGGATGGCATTGTCAGGGTTTTAGCAGCACAGAAAAGGAGAATAGAGGAGAACGACAAGAACGGACTCCTCTATTCTCTTCCATCCTCTCTGTGCTGCCTGTCTGTCAGTACCGTGTAAACATTAGACATCCATTATGGGCTGCTTTGTCCCTGATAAATCACTGTCTGCTGTTTTTGAGTGTATTTTTGCACATACTGTAGCAAGCTGTAGAAAGAGATATAGATGCAGCGTTGAAGGCTTGTTGCTGCTGTTGCTGCTTTTTTGAAGTCAGGATGCTCTTGAGCTTCAAATATTTCACAATATTAGCAACAGATAAAAATAGAATAATACCACACTGATGCCTCTACAACAACTTGCCAAAGCTATTTGTCTTTAAACAGTCTTGAGAAGGTTCTGATTATTGTGGTACAATGGGTAGTGCTGAGATTTAAAGGTGTGGGATCACTCCCACTTTTCTCACTTTTTTTCATTGTGTTCATACATCAGTTCTAGCAACAGTGGTGGCCCAAGGCATCGTGTTCACCGATTGTCCATATTTGAAGCTCATTGGTTTTGTTCATTTTCAGCTTTAGGTGACTTGTTGCTTGTTACTTGTTGCTAACAGAAATCCACACATAGACTCCACCCTGTGAACTCCACCCAGACACACAATTCTTGAATTTGAGTTGAATTTTGAATTGCATTTAAAATGCATTATCTTGTCTGTGCGACTCAGTGGAATTTCTCACTTTCATCTGCACTGTTTTGTTCCCTAATATTTCCTTTGTGTGTCTGTTTGTCACCCAGGGTGAGGCAGGTGCTGCAGGGCCAAGGGGTCCACCAGGGGAGAGAGGTAGACCAGGGCCCCCTGGTGGTGGAGGTTACCCCTACAAGGATGCGCAGCCCATGATTGGCCCAAGCGGACCCAGGGGGGAGAGGGGAAGCCCGGGCTCAGACGGTGCCCCAGGAATCCCTGGACCACCAGGTTCACCAGGAAATGATGTGAGATTTCATTGCATACACCACAGCTTTCCATCTGCTCCATGCAACATCAGCTGGGTTGTGAGAAGAGATGTAGCAACTGTGATTCATATGTCTCTGTCTTTCCATACAGGCTGTGGTCAACTATGATGAAATCAAGAACTTCATTCGCCAGCAAGTCATCAAGATATTTGATGGTGAGGGCAATGTATTGATGTCTTTGTTACGTTGCTTGTGTGTTTTCTGTCTTACTGCAGTTTTGTTGACTGCTCTCGCTGCACACATGTTTTCACTTCCCCAGAGAGAATGGCCTACTACATGTCCCGCATGCAGATGCCAGTAGAAATGGTGGCATCCCCAGGCCGACCTGGGCCCCCAGGAAAAGACGGAACACCAGGTGCACCCGGATCTCCTGGTGCGCCCGGGCTTCCTGGACAAATTGGCAGGCAAGGTCGACCAGGAGGCCAAGGACTGCCAGGTGAGCTCTGTGGTTTTTCAAGCCACATGACCTCTCATGTTGAATGCACTACAGGATAAAGTATCCCAAATAGAGCTCTTGTGCACATATGTGACCCATAAGTTATTTATACAATACATGTCTTGTTTTTTTCAAATCAGAGCAAGGTCACATTCATATGTGGTTCAGAATCTGTTACATCACTGTAAGGTGCTGGAGGAGGAGAGATGTCGCAAAAACAAATGTAAACAATGGACAAAACAAGCATTTGTCATTTCAAATTGCACAAGAACCTTAATAATGATACACACATGCATGTGTAGCAGCCATTTGATTTGATAAACACCGTGCTGCATTTGATGTCACATCTTCACATGCATTTCACTTAGGGGCCATAGACTGTTCATAGACTGACTAAATAAAAAGTCAGAATTGAGGATTGAGACTTGCAGTGTTACAGACACACAGGGAGTGGTCATGTCCAGCAAACGATGTCCATCTGTCCATCTGTCATTTGCTAAATATTCATCACTCTTTTGTCTGCAGGACCGCGAGGACCACAAGGAGAAAAGGGAGATAAGGGCATTGGAGAGATGGGTGATGTAGGACCACCAGGTGCTCCAGGTAATGCAACCCCTCTCTCCTCGGTTGATCATTGCAATTCTTGGCTATTCTCAGCAATAGTTTGTTAGGAAGTCATGGGTTTAGAGGGCTGCAAATGCAAGACAAGTCAGGGCAAGCTGGCTTGAACAAAAAACATGAACTGTAGTCAGTGCTGATAATGTTATCTCCAAAAAGTCTCACACAATTTCAAAAAGGTGATGAAACAAAAAGCCAAAAAACAGTTTCTTCCACAGGGACAAAACAAGCTGAACAGGAATGGGCACACAAAATACAGACCAAGGAAAACAAGGGAGATGGAAAACAAATCGATTAACTGACAAAACAACTATCCAAAAGACAAGGCTTCAATACGCTCAAAAACATGGGGTGCAGCTGTGGAGATACAACGCTTGCTGGGAACGCTGAAGGACTAATAGGGAAACTAAGGACTAGAGGGGTAAACAGAATTACAAGACAGGGAGCAGAATTAACACATGCCTTATAAACCTGTTTAAATAACACAAAAAGTACATTGACAACACTTAACATCAAGAAATAGTTGTTTGGCCATTTGATTATTTATGTTAAGGCATTCAAACATCTACTGTCAGATGTGTCAAAGCACATTTATCTGCAGCAAAGCCCCATTAGATATTCAAAACCTCTTATTTATAGTGGCAAGTTTCCCCTCTGGCAAAATTGGCTATCTTTCCATAAATGATGCTAATTAGCAAAGGATGTCAGGATTTATTGTTGATTGGTACATTTCCAGCATGATAAAAGTTGTGTTTAATCATTCTTAAAATGTGCTTATTAAAATTGCCAGGCTAATTCATAGCGCCCGAATCGACAACTGAGAACTCTAATGGCTGCAGAGTTGAGTCTCGGCTAAATTAGCAAATTAACATCTGAAGTGTATTTACATGGAACAGATATTTATCTTGGGTTGACATGTAGTTTTGGTTGGAAAAGCAACCAAACAGTGGCAATTGTGAGATGACACTAAGAACATTAGATTACAGCAAGGTTTTAATCTCTCACAAATGTTTCCCTCATGTACCCCTGCTAATGTTCAACCCATTAAAGATCAATCTTCAGTCATTACTGTGTGCTTTCTTGACATATTTCTTTTATATTGGGTTCTTTCTTTTTTCTTTGCTGTTGTGGTAAATGACAACAAGATGTTCAATATCTGAGAAAATTATACATCAGTGGTCGTCATTATGATTTCACTCTGAGCTGCAACAACTAATTGATTAATAGACTATAATTGATCACTGAAATAGGCAACAACTATTCTGATCATTGATTAGTCAATTTAAGCATTTCAAAATTATTCTGTTAAGGATTTTAAAACATTAGAAAGTCATAATTCTCAGTTCTGAGCTTCTTATTTTGGCCTATTTGAAACAGATATTAACAATGTTGGTGATGATGAGGAAGTTGCCTGGCTTTTATCCAACTAAAAGTAGAGATACCCCAAATACCACCAAATTTATTTGGCTGGGAATTGCTCAAAGGTTGTTGAAAATGTTCTTTTTCCTACAATACATTTATCATTGAAACAACACAACTGAAATCAGATGTTTTGACAGTGTAAATTAAAACCATGACCTGTACTTTTGTGCCAAGCATTGTCACGAACTTAGTAACTGTCGCTGTATTTAGCCAGTATTCACAGCTTCCTAGTGATTCTTGTCCAAAAAGAAAAAAACAGAGCAACAGATCTAGTGACTTTTTCTAGTGTTATCTGAGACTTTTGCCTACTTCCTTGTGAAAGTTGCTGTGGTCCCCTCCATCACAAAACATTCTTACGTGCCCAGGTTTCCTACAGTAGTCATACAGGAGATGTTGACCTTAATGCGTCCACTTTGTCAGTGTTTCAGCTTTGTAGGTTTTCAGCCAGTCGTTCCAAATTATCCCAGAAAGTGTAGTTGCTACAGTGTGTGTGGAAGGAACTATTCCACATCCACAACAACACAACACTACAGTTATGGCTAGCTTCTGTAATGTAGGAAATTATTAAATTTCAAAAATGAAAGTGACATTATCCTCTACTCCTTCCAGGTGTCCCAGGTCCCCCAGGCTATGGTAAAATGGGACCGCCTGGTCCTGTTGGTCAGCAGGGTGTTCCTGGGATCCCAGGCCCTCCTGGTCAGCAAGGTTCAAAGGGTCGTGATGGGCGGTGTAATCCAGGAGACTGTATGAGCCATCAAGTCGAGTACACTGCCAAGGGCCCACCTGTCAAGGGACCCTGGTAGAGAGATCGAGGAGAATGGCAGAGAGGACTGAAGCAAAAAAGAAACAAAGTCAAAAAGCCCTGTCCCAAAATTATTAATTCTGGCCATGAGATGAAATAAAGGAGTTCTGTTGTTCAATTAAATAGATTTACTCACAGTTTTCTGCTGCAATTGTGAGCAGTTTTGTTTTTTTTGTTTTTTGTTTTGTTTTGTTTTGTTTTTCTAAAGGCCCCACTGGAATGAGGTTTGCAAAGACACAGCAGCAGCACATTTTTATTGCATCATTCTTTTTTCCCCATGAACGCCTATCCAATGCTATATTAGTGCCTTTTATTTTCATCTCACCACTTTTTTATATATTTTTTTAATTTGTACATTCTCAAACAATCCAAGGAAGGTGACAAGAATCTCAATCTCTATTTTCTCCACTTTGATTCATTCTGGCCTCTTTTTTTTTCCCCACGATCACTTTGCCTAAATCTGTAGGAATCTTGTTTGAGACAGAATCACATTCAGATGCTGTCCATGCATCTCTATAATGTTCTGTCTCGGTGTGTACGGTGTGATCCATGTTTGAATTTGAGTTGTAAGGGAATATCCATAGAAATTACTTCTAGTTCTGTAGCAGCACATATCAAAAACAAACAAAAAAAACTTGCTTTCAAACCCTTTGGTGGATTGATTGTTTTGTATATAGTTATATTTATATATAGTGGCTTTTTGTACTTTTTTTTTTTATCGGAACTGATGGTTAGCCACTTTTTTTTACATCTGCGATGGTTATAAGGCAACAAATATGACAAAAGGGTATTTTTTTAAGGTGCATAAGCTTCCAAAGTGGAATAAGGTGTTCAGAAAACGCAAAGTATTTATAGACAAAAAAAAATGTGTTTACAGATGAAAACATTGGCCACTCTAACAAAATTTCTGAACACTTTGTGTGATTTTCACACATTTTTGGAAACACAGCCATTTGAAAGCATCTCGTCTCATTTTGCACTCTAAAGTAGTTGTAATTGCCATCTTTCACCAGGCACTTGTTTGAGAAAGCTTGAGCAATAATCAGTCCATTTCACCACAGGTACTATAATGCATCACACTGTGCATGGCCTCCAATCAGATCAAGACAAAGAAAATATTCTGAAAAGACAGGTCACAAACTGCTTTTTGTTGGGGTTTTTTTTATAATTTTTATAGTCTGGATGTTTGTACAGATTTTAGTTGTGACCATTTTGTACCATCTCCATTCTTTCTAGATAGTTTGAACTATGAGCCAAGGTCAGTGTTTTGTTTTTCATTCGCTCGCTTTTCAATGTTGAATCATACTATAATAAATAATAACAATAACAAAAATAAAATATCAATATCGCTTTACAAATAAAAGTGACATTTCTAAAATACAATTGGTACTTGTATATTAAGGTGTTTTGGCATCTATCTGTAATTGTCATAAAGTTTATTCAAGCTGCATCCCATAATTTTCATAAAGTTGTCATATAAGACTTATATTTCAAATATTTTTATATGATTTTTGGCAATTTCTAGTGGAAATTAATAGACATCTTGTGTCTATAGTTTGCATCTCATGTTTGTGTTCAGTGTTTTATCATTGAAATCTGCAGTTTTTGTTTAATTCTTGCAGTGCAATTGGTGTCACTGCATTTCCAATAAGAAATACTAGTCTGTGAGTCACTATGAACCAATCCCGCACCTGCTCAAGTTAGTCATTTGTCAATGTATCCGTTCTTTCAATGTCATTTCTATGAAACCCTCCATGTGCCTTGCATCCTGTTGCCTATGTTATAAATCATTTGAGGAGAAAAAAAACATACATTTTGAAAGCAAAGTTGTGCAAGTGTGGTTGTTTTTCACGTCCAGGAAATGCAGGATACAAACACTTTTGTATTGTCTAGTATTGTGGTATTGTCAGAAGTTTGGCCTTGGTGATTGACAAAAGCTGAATATTCTACAGCTCTGGACATGTTGGCGTTTATTTACATGCATGCATACTATGAAAGATTTGAAAGAATAGGAAAAATGAAAGGAAATGGAATTTAAACAATGGAGTCAACCTACAGAGACTCCTTTCTATTCCCCACATGATACAGAAGAACATTACATCGTATAAAAGGTTCCTCTTTATTAATGGGATGACCTGAACAGCCAGAAAAAAACCCTCTTTACAGATGATTATATAAAGAACAATAAATAATTTATGCTGATGAAAATAAATCAGTCATTAAATCGCTGACACCCTGTGGAAAGTTGACAGTGGCATAGGAAGCACATTCGGACCAATTCGTTTTGAGAAAAAGTCGTTATATCTGTAGGAACTTTTTATTACTCACTGAATTCATTAACACAGGATTTTTGTTGGTGCATAACCCATTTCTTTTTCTCTACATAATAATCAACACACATTTACAAAGATTTACAGCACTGCATTGTGGGAGATGGGAGTGCCCATCGGGATATGCTGTTGCCAGGCAACAAGAGGAAGAGATAAAGCTAGTTGTTCGTTTCTAAAATGAGACTTGGGTAGAAAGCAGGAATTGGGGGGGTGGGGGGCATGGGAAATGTACACATGAGGTAAATCTGGGAATTCACTCGCTCACAGATAAAAAAACAAAAACATTTTACAATACAGTACAATACTGAGTGTAAATTTAGGCTTCAATCTTTTATTTGTCCTTTTGTACACTTGTAAGGCATCAGGTGTGATGTGTCAAACTCAAGAACACACCACAAAAGAAAATGTTACATATGTGAAAACCATTTAAAGTGACCATGATGTAAAAGAAAAGCACCTTTCACCACACTTGTGTTCAGCTCCTCTCCTCTCGCAGATACTGAGGTGGTGTTGGTGGTGACAGAGAGATGCAATACAGAATCTGTTCCTGTTTCACTGCTGGAACAGGGCTGGGATATTTGGATGGGACTGACACTGGCATCATCCAAAAGCACTAGAGAATTTTTAGGGGATGTGGGTGGCTGTGAGCTGCTGTTGTCATGGTGATGTGGGGGATTAAAGAACAGGAGTGTGTCTCACCAGTCAAAACTTCAGGTTGTCAGTTTCACGAGGGGGCGCTGTACACCCAGCTACTCTTACTGTCCCCCACCCTCGTTCTGGATGTTGTCCTGCTGAGAAGAGTCTCGTGACTCTCTCCCTCTCTCTCTTTCTCTCTCTCTTTCTCTCCCAGGTGTTGTAAGTTGCTGATGGAGGAGAGACGGCTCTCTAAACATTGGGTCCTTTGATCGTTCCCGCCTCTTGTAGTCTTGGGGAAGTGTATGCCGATGCAGCCAGACACATCGCTGTCTCACAGAAGCCTGGGAGACCTGGTGGACCCGCCTTGCCGGGGCGGCCGGCCTCTCCGGCTGCTCCCTGAGGTCCCCTCTCACCGGGCCTGCCGTCCCGAGCCACGCCATCGACTCCAGGAGGACCTGTACACCAACCAAAGACTTTCACTGAATCTCAGTGGATAAAAGGATCTGTGCCATCACAGTTCATGTTAGGAAGCTTCTTCCAAACTTGGATTACTCTTGCGAGCTGCACTGTACATATATTTAGGCTGTGTGTGAGGGTGCAACCAGGGTGTCCACAGTTTGAATTAATGTGTGCTGTTGCAATCCTATTACATTCTCAGTCAAGAGCATCTGTTAAATGACTGGAGCTAATGATGCTTTTAAAATGCCTTTGAGCAGCCTCTCTTGTGGCAAGTCTCTCACTTTCTTATTATGCCCATACTCTATGCTTTTGCTCTGGTGAACATTACATACTGTTTTACACTCCAGCTCTTACCTTGTATTCCTGGGGGTCCTGGTGGTCCTGGGTGGGGTTTACCAGGATCTCCTCTATCTCCCTTAGGCCCCCTCTTTCCTGTGAGTGAAAAACAAGGTCAAGTGTAAGTCAGTACTAAAGAGCCATGCATGCATATCATAGCTAGGGATGCGAATCGAGAACTGAGACACATCCACAACCCCTCAATGGAAACTCCTGCAAGAACAGGTTGTACTTAATGTAACTTAACTGCATCTACTGTCTGCTTTGTAGATGTTACCACCATTTTATTGTCTTAACTTTCACTATATGAATAATTTTGAATGCCATCTTCAAGAAGTTCATATGATTTATGTCACATGAAGTTTTGTTCAAGGTGAATGCAAAAGCACTACAAATTTTTCAGAATGTTACACAATCTTATCTTATATTATCTTGTTGATTCTCTCACCCAGTGAGAATAGAGATTGGAATCAGGACTGTTAAATTCCATTCACATCCCTAATTACACCTAAATGTGCTAATACTGTATGTTCTGACCTTTAAGTCCTGTGTTTCCAATCTGTCCAGGTGCTCCGATCATGCCAGGGATTCCGCGGGCACCAGGTAAGCCATGTGGGCCCTGAGGGCCAGGTGACCCTGGAGGTCCAGGAGGCCCTGGAGGACCCATCACACCTGCCCCGCCAAGCACGGCTCGCTTGGCACTAACCGCCACTGCTGCTAGTCTCTCTGCAGCGGAAGGCACAGTGTCATCATTTTGATTAAATTACCTTTGATGATGGGGAAGTGATTGCTCAGGAGATGAAAGTAGGGAAATGAGCTCATCTAATCTCCCCTATGGACATCAAAGGTGAATATTCAGGTCTAGACGCTCACCCTGCAACATCTTCAATACCACTTCAATAATATGCTGGTCAGAGGCGTCACGGCCCTGGAGAGAAGGAGAGGTAACTTAACTTCTATAGAGTGCATTAATCAATACAGCCTGCACATTATAAATGTGATCAGGTGAGAACTGCACTCACAGGTGAGCCCTGAATGCCTGGCATGCCTGGGACACCTCGCTCTCCATTGAGTCCCCGAGGGCCAGGCAGCCCTGGTGGTCCCAGGTCTCCAGGTTTACCAGGGTCTCCAGTGGGTCCATTGTGTCCTTGGTCACCCCTGATTCCTTGCTGTAAAGAAAAGAGCATCACTTGGGGCAAGTGCAGTGAGAGGCCAGTTAAAGCTTAAAAATGCAAAGAAAAACTGAAAAATAATAAACATGGGAAGAATACACTTTCAGCAGCATAACCTTACCTGTCCTTTGGGTCCCGGTTCACCCGACAAACCCTGTCACAGCAAACGCACACAACTGTCATTTTCACATTCAACCATTTCAATCCATCACTTCTGCTTGAAAGACACTCATTAAGCAATAATTCAAGACTGAATCTTGTAAATGAATGTGTTAAAACTGCTGCTCCAATGAGCCAACGTGCATCATTGCTTCACTGTCATGTAAATAGCTCATTTGCCATCTGGATTATAGTGGGGATTCGTATGCAAATTCAAAAAACAGACTTCCTCTTCCTCTCAACTTCACTACCATTCTGACATTTTGTGCTGTATATTTCTTTGCTTTGATGCTTTCTTACCCAAATGTTTAAACCTTCTTATCTAAAGCCTAGAAGTTTTGAGGATTTTCTAGATTCTGAGACTTTGTGAAGAAAAAAAATTGAACAGCTTTAGCTTGTGTAGTAGTGTTGTTTTTTTGTCTTTTTTTTACCTTTTCTCCTTTCTCACCAGCCAATCCCTCCACACCGGGGTCTCCCTAAAAATAACAGAGGGCAAGACAAAATTGATCAGTATTTCAAACATGGTGCAGAAATAAAGACACAAAATGCGACAAGTCTCTGAGCAGAGTCAAAGCTACTCACAACATCTCCCTTGGACCCGACTTTTCCTTGGAAGCCCTGAAAGCAAAGATGAGGGAATTCATGCACTGTAAATGCGCTCAAGTTTAATTTCTAATATATCTCCAAAAAATCTGATAGATAAATGAATGTGACAGCAGAGATCACAAAGTAAGAAAGATGTCTCATCACTGATACATGGAAGGTGAGGATGTTTAGATTATCATTTATATTGCTTATTTATCTTGCTTGCTTCATCCAATGAATTGCTGTGGATTCATGCCTTTTTATTCATGGATTAACACTGCCCCCAATAGACAGGTCTGGGTATCTGAATTATTCTGAAGTATTTTTGAGCACAGGCAAAGATGTGACTTTATCTTTACAAATACACACACAAACACAAACATACCTTGTCTCCCTTGGTTCCACTAAGACCCTGAGCACCTGGAACACCGGTTGGTCCTCTCTCACCTTTGCTGCCCTGTTACAAAACATGGGAATTTATGTAGCAACATGTAGCAATGGATTAAATATTTTTGTAGACAGAGAAAGATGACTCACAGGCTTGCCGACTTCCCCCGGTGGCCCAGACTCTCCCCGCTGGCCTCTGTCACCCTGTGGAAATCACATGGGGTCAGTATGTTTGCTTGCTTCAGTCAAGGCCCTCTAACGCAGAAGATTTTGTATTTATACCTTGGGTCCAGGAACTCCTTCCATACCAGCCTCACCAGGAAGACCAGGCTCACCCTAGAAGTTGTTCAGTGAAAATGAAAAGTATTCACACCACTTCGCAATATAAGAAGAAGTTTCATAAAAAATGTTGTTTATAACTATATATTACCAGAGGTCCAGGAGCACCAGCCATGCCAACATGGCCCCTTGGCCCAGGCTCACCCTAAACAATGTAGGAGACATAATAAAGGAAAAGGAAGTTTGAAACTGAGGATCAGAAAAAACTGCAGCCACCATTATATGGTGTGGATGTCATTAAAAAAGGCTTACCTTATCCCCAGGCCCTCCTTTTGCTCCAGGACTGCCAGGTAATCCCTGCAGGTAGAAACAATTCAATTAATGTAAATCAAAGTCTGCATTCAAATTGGTCTGGTAGAAAGAGGTAAACTTGTATATAATACCCCTGGTTTCAAACTGTCTTTTTGTATGTATGTCCACTGCACACATTCCAATTATAGCTTAATATGCTATATGAATAAATAAATATATATATATATATATATATATAAAATTTGTAGTAGAGTAATAGAGGAAGAAGAAAAGAGGAAGAAGAAAATGGATGAGCTGCAGTGCCAGTGATTAGCATAGACCTTGCAGGAGGTTCCCTTGCCTTGTTTGTGTCTGTTGTGTGGATGAGTTTGTGTATATTGTGCGTTGTATATTATAAAATGGTATAAAGTAGAGAAAGTTACAGTGTTAAAGTTTGCAGCAGTGTTAGTGTCACAGCGGTGACCACACAGCAAAGTGTTCAGCTCATGCTCCATTACCCCTTAGTCAGTGTGACACACACACACACACACACACACACACACACACACACACACACACACACACACACACACACACATAATCACACATACGCACAAGTATACCCAGTGGGCTGATTGTGATAAATCACTCCCAGTGGGAGGGAGAAATGCTATTTCAAGGTGGTTTAAATTCTGAAACAGAGTGGGTCAGGGGGTCAATGCTGACCTGGACCAGTGCCCAGAAAACAACAACATAAGCTAGGATTTTACAGGCGAGTTCATGCCGGCTTCTCTTGTATGTGCTGTGGCATTGTTAGAACCAGGAGGAAAACAGACTGACCCTCCTACGTGGTCTGAGTGACAATTAGTGTTTACAGACGAGTCTCATTTGCATGTGCCTTTGCTGGCACCGCTGAATGATCCTCAAACAAACAGCTCACACCCGCACGCCTCCATAGTGAAGGATCACTCACCGCTGCTCCCTGAGGGCCAGGAGGACCAGGCATCCCAGCCTGGCCTGGACCGCCCTGCGGGGAGCAGAACAGAAGAAGGATAAATTGCCATCTTTCAGAGTCAACTTCCTCATCATTATCACGGCTGGCAACCCCTTACCTTCAGTCCAGGAATACCAGGTGTGCCGTCTTTTCCATCAATACCCGGCAGGCCCTGAAAAAGCAGGCAGATGAGTCATTTGGCACGGAGCTCTGAGTGCCGTCGCAACTGCGTGCCACACAAACAAAAGTGCGTTCACTCACATTCTCTCCTTTTTTGCCAACCGCACCCTGTGGGCCCTGGATGCCTCGGCTGCCCTGCAGATGATAACCAAACCACCATCAGGATCACTGTACTGATTCGAGTTGTGAGAAATGTTGTGTCTTTTTTAAGTCTTGCGCCACCACTCAGACAATCAACTTCAAGGCAAAAAGCAGACCCGCAGAGTCACTCACTTTGTCTCCCTTATCTCCTGGTTCTCCGGGTGGTCCCTGAGGGCCCTCCTCACCCTGCAAAAGAGAGAGGCTTTAGAGAGAAGCTGTTTTTTTTTTTTAATGAGTCGGAAAGTCTGTTTATGCGATAAAATGTGCGTATGTGTTCTTACAGGAGGCCCAGGAATCCCGACAGGTCCATTGATGCCCTTGTAACCACGAGGTCCCTTTTGGAAAACAAAAAAGTGCCATCAGTCACATCAGATCAGAAAGGATGCAAAGTCATGCTATCCCACTATTCATTGTGATAAAGGGGTAATTAGCGGTTAACTCACTTCACTAATGGGAGCTGTACAGAGAGCCAGCCACTCTCGTGTTGGCACTAAGCTGGGGTGCTAACTTGGCTAACGCGGCTAATGTTAACAGTAAGACGGATGGCTACAGCGGATCATTAACTACAGATGGAGGCACCGTGGACCCAGACAACCCCAACTCATTAGAGGAGGGGAGAGATTTGTGTTAGCATCATTTCCATATGTCCCCATTGCTGATAATGGATGGTGTTTGTATAGTGGGGGCAGGTCTGGCTGTGCCTTTTCTGTGCTCATCTCAAGAATGAGAGCAGCCTTGCACCATAAAAGGAAAAGGGCAAAAAAGTTAAATGTGGCGTAAGAAAAGATGTGGCGGGCAGCACTCACTGCTTCTCCTTTTGGACCCATCATTCCTGGATAACCTCGAAGACCCATTGGACCCTTTTAAGAGAAAGAGAAAATCAGGACTGAGACAGTAAAACAACTTGTGACTAAGAGCAAGTAATTACCCTAACAACATTAGCTTATGCATCAAATGTTGGTGAGTGATTAAACAAGATGATTTCACAGCCTACCGGAGGTCCTGGGATGCCCTGTTCCCCAGAGATGCCCACTTCTCCCTTGAGACCCTGGTGGGGAAGAGAAAAAAGAAAGAGGCTGATTCTCATTCTGTACTGCTTAATGCTGCACAGCTGTTGCTCAAGTCAAACATCATAAAGCTGTAAGAAAGCTAGCATCTGTGTCCATGTCATGATGTCCACAGAACATGATACAAAGAAGTCCAGGCTCGACAGAAAATCCAGTCGGAACCAGCCTGCAATGCCTGTTTGTCACTTCTGATGGCCTGTCATGTTCATACAGTGCACTGTTGAACGTAAGACAAAGACAGTCAGTAGAAATGTCACATAATCACAGAACGTTTTTTAGTCTACAGTACATGCTAATCCAGCCAGATGCTACGTTTTTAAAAGGTTAACGCTTATCTCTCTTTCATGTGGCTCTCAACTTCAGCTAAGGCCATCGTCTTTTCCAACCTAAACAGGTTGGACCAAACCTCCCTGGGCTTGGTTCTGCCCAAATTTTTCCTTCACCAACTGCCTCTCATATGTGGGATTCGTTCTGCTATATTTGTTAATGAAAAGTACCTGGAGATAACATTGCTATACAGTAAATTGAAACTTTAAATAAAGTTGTTTTGATACTAATCAAAAATTAAAGATGGAGCCATGGTCTAGAGTCCCGCCCATCCGTTACATCACCTGCTTTGTACCTTAATGGTGTTGCAGGATTACCACTCATGGGGAAAACATATAAACTCCACATGACAAATAATTGTTTTGGTCTAATTTACTTCATCAACAATAATGAGAATTGCATACAAAAAGCATTTTCACGGAAGTCTCAAAACTTGCATGGATTTTTTCAGGAAATGAGCGGTAGCATGGAAATGAGTGGGAGCATGGTGCAACGTTGATCTACAGTATTGCAAGTCTTCTAAAAATCCCGATCTGCCTGGGAGGAACGGTAATGTGGTGCATCAAGTGTTTTTGAGTGTCCAAGGCTCCATGTGTGGGGAGATCAGAGGCTAATTCCTGGGGCCTGGCGAGCTGCTCCCTCGGAGCCCACTGTGTGCTCATTAGCTCTGCTTAATACGGCGAGGTGAGAGGGCTGCACGAACCCTGACTCTCTCATCCTCCCCTTCATGTACCTGGCTCCTCACCACCTCTTTCATCTGGATCGCTGCATGCTGGCTGCAGGGCCAAGGCCAGGCCTGACTAATCGCAGCCAGATTAGTGCCAGTCATGTGCCTCGGGGGGCTTCATTAGAGCTAATCCTTGCCTCTGCTGGTCCTGAATGGTGGTTGAGTGTGCAAGACTGTACAAGGCCTACCTACATATGTGTGTGTGTGTGTCCCATCCCGACAGAAATTGAGCAGCTCACCGTTTTACCGATGTTCCCAGGATCTCCAAGAACACCTGCACGTCCTTTGTGTCCCTAGAGGGCAACAAATCCACCCATGGTGGTGAGCTTAGATATTCACTGATGCTGAACAAATAAAAAATGCTTATTCCTTTTTTTTTAAAATAATATGCTCACTTTGACTCCTTGCAGTCCCTGGGGGCCTTTTGGTCCTGCTGGACAGTTAAGAGGACACTGTCGAGAGAAGGGAATATATGGATTATCTAGAGTGGAGTCAAGAAAGATATGGAAATGAGGGTAACAGTTGTCAGATCTTACCTGAAACTCTGCGCTGCCTTCCTCTCCACCGATGAACTTCCCAGGAGGGCCCTAGACACACAGAAGGATACCCATAGATGAAGACTGTCACCTGCTTAAACTTCCCATGAGCTGAGCCAGCACTCTCTCTCTCCATTTCACCCTCCATCTTGCTTATAGATCGAGTTAGAAGGTAAAGTATCTCTACAGGGGATGATGTTTTCTTTCATCAGTCAGACGAGACAACCCAGTGATCTAATGGTGGTTTATTTACCCTAGGACAGCACTAAAGCTAAACAAATATGCTCCCCTTGGCTGAGAACATCACTCTCAATGAAGGCACCTTCCCTGCGTGGAAGCACTCACAGATGCATACAGGAGAATTCCACAGACGCCTGGAAAAAACAGACTTGAAAGTGCTCCACTCAGAACTCTTTGTGGTGCTTTCTCACTTACTGTCTGTAGGGACCTTGTAAAAACTGCTGTGCACCAGCTGCCTTGTTATCACGCTGTACGTTTCAAGTACGCATTAATTGCTGCTGGATTTACAGAACACAGTGTGACTCATTGTAGCATGACCAGACGTGATGTACTATAGAGCTTTGCTTTTTACAACACAATGCCATTCACTGATATCTATCAGATGCTTGATATTGATGCTTGAAATTTTATTCCTCTAAAGTAAATGTTTGAATCAGAGATTGTGGAAGCTCATTTACTTTATTCACAACGGCTCTCCTCACCAGATTCACTCAAAGTGATGCATTTGGAAAATTACAAATGGATATGGGGTAACCACTTAACATTTATTTTTGGAGTGGGATATTGACTCAGGGGCACTGTCTCTGGAAAATTAATCAATTAATGTATGAATTAATGATTAAGTTTGAATGTCAGTCATGACAAAAAGACCAAGCGCAACATGTTTTTAAGACTTAAAAAAAAATTGTTAAAAATGTAACAAAAAAATTCACACTCATGTCAAGAACTTACAACAACAACAAAAATAAAGCATTTACAACTGTATTTTCAAGACATTCAAAACCAAAAGTACAGGTTCGTATTGATCGCCAGTCAATTTGCAGGACTCCTTGCAGCAATTTTGAGTGTTTAATAAACCTAGGTACACGTTTTTGGAAGCAATTGTCACACCTGGAAAAACTCAGAAGAACCCAATCAATCACAGGGACTCAAACCCTACTTGGCAGTAGCTTTATCCATGCTATCCACTGGGCTGCCCTGGTAGCTATTTAGTAGTTTGTGTTCAACTTAGTTATATTTGCATTATATTTCTGTAAAGAGTAAAGGCAGGACCTACATGACCTAGACCTAGATGTTCCTAGTCCTCATTACAACAATAGCAGTCCAACCTGCTAATCTCAAGTCTTCAGGTGTGGACACTTACAGGCTTGCCAGGAGGTCCAGGAAGTCCAGGAGGACCAGGTGAACCCGAAACACCCTAAAAGAAAAGTAAAGAGAACACAAAAGAAAAGGTGAAATTCGTGGCAGACCATAACCATTTATACAACAGCTTGAATCAAGGAGGTGTAACAAAGTGCTACCTTTGGTCCAGTTAGTCCGATTTCACCTGGAAGACCAATGGGCCCTGGAGCGCCCTGCACAGACCAACATAGAAAGATAGGGAGAAGGGTTTGTGCATATCCCATTAGCCCCAAAATTATTTCCACTCCTTAAAGAAAAGCCATTAAGTGATAACAGCATAATTGCATTATACCATACAAGCTACTTACAGCCAGTCCAGGAAGGCCGGGTCCCTATGTGGACAGAAGGGGCAAGGGGTTAAATTACTGCATAACAAGTGGAACCAATCCGTCACAGTATCAATTAATGCTCACAGAAGCTGATTAATAACAAGGGCAGTAATTCAGTAATGCGTGTGTACAGTGTCAGCGCACAGGGTAAACAGTACTCAAGAAGAGCAAAGACGCAAGGACACAGTCAGTTTGTGCTTGTTGTGTATTTTGCTTGGAATTAATTATGAACAAAATAATGAAGTAAGTAAAGCCTTGTTGGAAGAAGAACAGCCCACAGGGCAGGGTCTCCTGTCTTTGCAGTGCAGCTGGGTGCACAAGCATGGCCCCCAGACAGGACGGCTGTTAATGCTAAACAAAGGATTTAACTAATAGTGTTGCGTTCAAGCATGACATTGGATGACTCTGGACTTAATGTTTGAATACATTGGATATTGGATGATTAGTGGATGCTGAGCACCACCTAGTGGTAGTTTACTATATAACAGATGTTGTAACATGTATTTGGAAGTTGCTGCTGAATTGACAGGCAGTGCCAGTAAGTATGTATGAAGTCAGGGGTCTCATTTGATCATAATTTGAGGCGATACACACTGGTTTCTGTTAATGACTGCGTGGAGGAAGAAGGCTCATGTCAGCTGTAGGAGGCAGATGCCACATCTGGGTAAACTAACCCAAAAGGGGGCACAGCTGGTCAGGCATCCAGGCATGAAGAAAAAAGGACTCAGGAGGTTGCCGCATGAGACCAGCTGTGTTTCAATATGTTTGTTTGGAGGCGGAGCCGGCATCAAATAATTCATAATCCTGCCCGTTGTAATTCATTCTGATAAGTATGAGGGACAGCCTCATGAGATCCAACTTTACAGAATTAGTCACAATGTGCCTTGTATGAATATGAAATTAGCAGATTTATTCAATTTTTTAATATTCTTTAAATTAAGTGCAGTTTTATACTTCTACAGCACTTTTTTTGGATGGAAAAACTTTGTGCATCAGAGACATATTGTAACTTTGACTGATATTTACTTTGCAGATTTTACAAAATCATTGAACTAATTACATTTAGCACTAGTCTTGTGTGCACTAAGCTACTTGTATACTCAGTAAAGTGGCCAAAATATCACCTTATGTAGTGTAATTATGAGACTTAAATACTGTATTACCATTACTTTTTCCATGCTCTGCTGATGCTGAAATTATAGTATCGTGCTTTTGTTATCATTGTAGGCAAGTGCAATAAAACTGTTAACATTACCATCTAGCACAAAGACGGCAATCTGATGATTAATTATTACTAAATGCACTGCTGTATATTCTACATTGCCATACTGTCATCTTAACTTCCACCAATGTAATGCAAAGCATACAATACAGTATATCCATCAATTCAACACACTGGCCTCAGAGGGACCAAAAGAAAGATGATGATTTACTTACGGGAGGCCCGGGTTCACCGCTAGGACCAGGTTGACCCTACACAAAACAGAAAAGTAAAATTTTTTTGATATACATACATATAGACATATACATATGATATAATTTTGAATGTCATTGCCTCCCATACATAAATAGGGATAACATTTTCAAAAGTCATCATTGTGTATTCATTGTGTGTTTGTGTGTGTATGCAGTGATTCAGCACCATGTTAGAAAACAACCCTGAGACATCTATTGTATGAAGATGATTCCAAGTTCAAACACTTGCCTTTTGGCCGGGGCTGCCGGAAGGACCCCGGTCACCTTTAGCTCCAATCAAACCCTGGAGGAACATAGAAAGATATGTCAGCATTGAGACAAGTATCTGAGGGTCAAAATACAAAAGAGGGTTAAACAAGGAGATTATCAGATACCGCAGGCCAGACGTGACTTGAATCCATTGGGGCTAATCGCACATTTGATCGAACCTGACACTGTTCTCTTTAGTAATTAGGAAACAAACCTAAGACTGAGATTCCAGGGCGGATTACTGGATAAACCTCAGAGGAATGCATGCTGAGTGTGTGTTTGAGTGTGTGCCTGTGCCTCTGTTAGCATGTGATAAAGAGGCATTGACACTTCACCAGGCAAAACCAAAGCAACAAGTTGCATTAATGCTATCAAAAGGGTATCAAAACCATGAAATCACTTCAATCGCTTGTCTTTATCTGCTGCTCCTCACTCTATGTAATGATGTGACCTTAATTTCTATGACTGAGAAGTGAAATGAATGCTAATTCAAGTTCAGTAACTCAGCTATTCATAAAAGTAACCCCATGTAATTACTCATTGAAACAACATCTGTAAGCTTTAAAGCGGAAAATACTCTACTAATGTTCCTTAATGGTCTTATTTTCACTATTGGAGATATGCGTTATGAAAAAAAATTAATAGAAAAGAAAAAATAAACTAATAAGAATGTTATAAATGTTACAGTAAAGCTAAAAACAAAGACTGAATGACACCACTAATGACTAACAGCTATGGGTAGTTAATTTCTTGAACAAAGGAACAGTTTTCATTTTTATTTTGGAGTAAGCAACTTTTCTTTAAATTCATTTTAATCTATTATCTGCATCTTCTGCGTCACCAGGTCACCAGGTCACACATTCACTCACACTCACACCTACTTAGGGTCAGTTTAGAGTCTACAAGCTAAACGTACATGTTTTTGGACTGAAATAAGAAACCAGGGTGTCCAGACTGAAAAGATTTCAGTCTAACCATGAATTTTCCTCGTTATGTACGTGACACATTTTAAGCAGTAGCATGCTGTTTATGTATGTCACCATGTAATGATGTACCAAAAAATGTAATGATGTACCAAAAAACCTTTAAAATCCTGATTTCACAATATTTTCTCATTTGGCGTAATATTTTTAAAAACCCTCGCTGCTCCCTAGTTTGCATCCATCTTCTGCTTCTCCATCGTTACAGGGTCTTTTTTTGAGAAAAAATAATAACTTCTGGCTCTAAGCTTGTACTGTTTTTTGTTTTTTTTTAACGCAGGAGGAGGTCCTTAGGGCACGAATTTAGTTTTTTTCACACTGTTTTCTTCGAAAAAATTGACAGCTCTGGTTAAGCTCTGGTTTCTTTCAGACCGTTGTTCTTTCCCATGGGATCTTTCTCTCACTTTGCCACCTTAGTTATTTTATTCCTTATTAAGCTGCTTTCACTTTTAGCCTGTCAGAATGTTTCCAGTTTTTGTTGTTGTCTCATTTGAATATGTTGCACTGCACATACACAAATACACACACATACACACACACACACACAGTCCCTTTTTCTAAACAACCCACTAAACACCAAACATCAATCAAGTGCTTACATCAATGCCATTCTCTCCTGGTGCTCCATCAGTACCCGGCTCTCCTGGCTCTCCCTTTAGTCCCTGTGATAAAACATCATTGTTATTATGGACAAACTCAAATTGGGATCCATCATACAATACAGTTTTTTAAAAATGAATCTAGCATAGTGTTTACTTACTGGTGGACCTGGGGGACCCGGGGGTCCTTTGTCTCCCTGCAGAAAGAAAGATATATTTTTGAGTTTGGAATTGTCACATAAAAAATGCATTACTTTTATTTTGCTGTGCGCTTGCATTACTCTGTCCCCTAATAAAGTGTAAATAGGCTGTCAATTTTACTGTATGGTTCGCTTCAAGAAGTAATGAAAATGTTGTTTTTTATCAGGTGCATGTTAAACTTTTGCATCAGCCATGTGAAATAAAATTAGACCTTAGTGAATTGTGTGGTTGGTTAATAATGCTTGGCTGTCCGTGAGAGATCATAAGGCTGATCAATGTATACAATCACAGCTGTATTTTCATATCCTTTCAGGGCATTTCATTACAGTTATTGAAGATCATGGACAACAAAGTCTACTGTCTTCTATCCAGGAAAAAATAAAAATAAAACAGTGCAGAAGGTAGTGTCATTGCACAAGCTCAAAAAGCACAGAGCTAAATCTGGGAGAACTGTCGAGCAGTCAGTTTTGCTTGCAGTGTGTGTCCTGCTCCCCCAGCCTGGCAGCTTCCATTTAGAGCCTAGTCAAACAACCCATGTGTAGTTAACCCTGTGAATATCTCAAATGTATCACATTACTGTGACACAAACCTGGGCCTGAGGTAAGGGTCCCTTCTCAAAGACCCCTCTCTGCTAGGAACAGAGCAGCTTTTGTGGCAGTGTGTTTTCATTTACAGCGCCCTCTGCAGGTAAGACTGCAATACTACAGAGAACCACTGGGCTGGTATGTCTCCAGCACAATGATCGTCTTTGTGACAGATCTGCCAGGCAGACCCTGTGTGGATACTCACATCAATGCCATCCGACCCTGGGGTGCCAGAGGGGCCTGGTGGGCCGGGTTGGCCCTGAGGTCCAGGTGGACCTCGCTGAAACAGATAGAAAGCAGTTTTCAGATATGACAAAAAAAAAAAAATCACATAATTGGGCTCTCCAAATATGAGAGGACGGAGCAACAGAGGTATCACACAGGTTCTGTCTGGGGAAGGGATATAAATAGATCAAATGTAAGTTTAAAAAGCTATTTCTGACAGCCCTTACAATGTTGAAATTATAAAATATGTTCATTTACATTTACAGCTCCATTTGTTCACTTTGCAAACATAATTCAGCAAAGCACTGCAGCATTATCAAAAGAAAAATGAATAAATAATACATAATATATATACATATGTCCAGGTGAAATTGTAAAGAACCAGAATAAAATGTATATGTGCATGATGGAAGGGCACCGAACATTGAATTGATTGATTCTGGACAGGTGATTGAACTGCAGTAAAAAACACACTCAAAAACAAAGTTTCTTCAAGGCTCAGGAACAATCAGATGATATTGAATAAAACTGGTGCAGAAAAGCGGTAAAACAAAGTAAAGCTTAAGAATGTGGAAGGAGGGGTCATGAGACTGGCATTGTTTACCCCCAACACCCCCGCCTCACCCCTGTCTCAATTCCAGTGTCCCCTAATCATCTCTGTGGGTCATAGTCCATCAGGTGTTACAATCCATCTTGACTCCAATTTGTATTCTTCATGGGCTCAGGAAAACATAGAAAATAAAAACAAGAATAATCCTGAAGAGTAAAAGGTGTTCAGGCATCCAGCAGATAACAAGTAGGTGTGTATGTTTGAATAGGGGGCTTTCACACTCACAAAGCTTGTGTGTATGTGTGTGTGTTTGTGTGTGTGTGTTCTATGTGGCCCCACTGATTTCCATCTCTTTCATTGTTGCTGTGTTTGCCCCTGACAAACTAAAACATCTTCAAAGTTTTTCCTTCAAAAAAAGGGATAAAAAAGCCTCCCTGGTAACAGTAAATCCTTGTTTTCAAGAGAAAACTCCTGAGTTACATCTTCAAAACAGATAGGAGTCCATGCAAGATAAGGATGATAATCCACAGGAGGTAGTCCACTTTCATCCCATTTCCACGGTGTGAAAAAAATCGGGAAAAAACCCATTTCAAGCTCACGCTTCTTTCACATTCACCCCAAATAGATCTGTGTTGGTTCAACTTTCTGCCTTCTGTTCACCTCGACCAGTGCAGAGACACTCAAGCTGTTGCATCCCTGGCCCCATTAAGTAACGGGGCCCTCATCCCTTCTGAACCCCCAGAATAAAGAACTTAACCTGACTTGAGCAGGTCTCAACCTTCCCCTGTCTCACTCACCACTTGGGCCAGAGCCAGGCACAGTGTCTGCAGCAGTACCCAGGTCTTCAGCAAGGCAGAGAGAGCAGCCATGGTCCCTCTCCCCTGTCCGTCTCGCCCCGCTTCACCAAATCCTCTCCTCTGGCTCCTCTTTCCGCTCCCTTACTCCTCTCCGGGCCAGCACAGCTCGGAACTGGCAGAGCAAAGCTGACTGAAAGGAAGGAGTGGGGGGGGGGTGGGGGTGGGTTGGTGGAGGTGGTTTGTAGGATGGTGGGGGTGCCTATGTGCACTGCCCCGAAAAAATCTACTCAGCAGGAAGGAGTGAAGAGAGGGATGGATGGATGTGGGGGTGAGGAGGGGGAGAGAGAGAACGAGAGAGAGAGAGAGAGAGAGAGAGAGAGAGAGAGAGTCCTGTTCCACCGAAGGCCCCTGATATTTCCCCTGCAACACACGCTTGCATGCATGCACACACACACACACACACACACACACACACATTCATTCACATACCTACCTATATATAGTTTACACACAGGAGGAATCTCTGGGTTCGGGGCAGGAGGGGAAATTTTGTGACTTTTTGCAGCTGGGATTGAATAGTTAGGATAATTTGTGTCTTGAAAAACTGATTAGTCCCAGCAGACATCAAGCTCCACCCAAAACTGTGGGAGTGGACCAGTGACTGACAGCTGGGTGTGAAGGAAACTCTTTAAAGTGCCTAAACACAGACTGTGAAGAACTTTTGCTTTTCTTCTGTCCTCCTAGCACCTGCAGCAACATGCATTATCTAGAATATTTTTTTATTGGCTTGTCAAGGTCATTCATTTGCATAGAGGTGGATATATCTGCCACAAACATTTTCCATCTAAATGTCGAAATGTATCATGAAATGAGGAAGGTACGATTTCTGACTCGTGTCCAATCACTTACAGACATTTAGTGGTCATTTTGCGCAAAACAGTTTAGTTCCCACAGTTCTCAGATATAGATGTTTGGGGGTTGAATAAACAAAACTAGTAGCAATGAAAAACGAACTTATAGTGACCCCTATTGTTTGTATGCGACATTACAGCAAATTAAACAGTCTGTTGTTTGTGTCACTAGATGGCAGCAAATATGCATGAAGAGAGTGAGAGTGAGGAGCAGCTGTGTTGCCATGGTGGCCACCCCAGTGCTACAACTGGGTATTATACATTTTCTTTCCCCAGGGATGATAAAGACAACACTGCGGATGCTGAGCAGAGATGCCTTTATTAGTGAATTGAGATTTATTGCACACAACAGGGAATCTCAACAGACCCCATTAAATAAATTAGGAAACCAGTGCAGAGGCGGCTTCTCTACCAAATCTGTTTTGCACATTTTCACTAACTACATTTATCACATTCAAACTTTATATTGCTCCTGCCCTTTTTACACTCTGCACAGACGCTAAAATATTAACCATTGCATGGTGAATACTCCTGCACTATTCCTGCTATATTCCTCCTGCTATTTTCATAAAAAAAAAAACAGATGAGCTGCTGTTTCAACCCTTCGCAGGTAGCAGCGGTGCGGCGGAAAGAAGTAGACACTGATAATAAAAGAGGTAATAGTCCTTAAACAGGATAATGACAATGAAATATGCAGTGTAGCACAAAGCTGTTTTTTTTGTATAATTTATCTATTTTACAATAACCTCAATGTCAGTTTTATTAGGCAAGAGTCTTATCTGAGTCTCATCTGCAAGTAGAAGCAGATGAACCCAAAGGCTTTGTCTTGTGTGACAGTACAGACACTGTATTTAAGAAGTTGAAAAGAGCTGCAATGCTTGACAGTTAAAACTTGCAGAAAGGTACAATAGGTCTTGTAGCTGGCAGGAACGAATGAAGACAATGACAAAATGACAGATGTACCTTAAAGGGTGAAGCACTTCAGTGTGACTCATGGAAGTCTGTCTCTGTGCCTTCTTTTGCTGTGACAGAATAATTGGTTTAACTAGTTTCTGAGGCTACGGTTATGCATTGTATCATACACACTTTGCTAGATTGTCATGAAATCAGGTTGATGTTTGTTGCGTGACATGAGTGGAGCTGCAGCGATTGTGAGATATCACCAGCTGCTAATGGCCCTCTAGTTCATTATGGAGTGAAGTATGTTGCATTTGCAACAAGTGTGTTACAAAAGCGACAATGTCAGCAAAGTTTTCCAAATCCAAATGACGGTTTTTCTTGTAATCCTCATGAGTCACTTCCTTCAAGCACTTTTGCAACATCAAGAAAGAGCTTGGCTGAAATCCCGTTAACTGTTTGATGCTGCACGTCACTGATCGAAAACATAAAAGAGGTGATGCAAAAAGAGCTGTTCGATGTTAAAGCTCGACGCTGAGTCAGCCTGACCAGTCCTCATGGTCTGTCAGACAGAAGTTTTATGCTTGGTCCTAGCTCCAAACCAAACAGACAAATATGGAACTGGCATCAATCTTCTCACCCATCTCTCAGCAAAGAAAACAAATCTTTTCCCAAAATGTTGAACTATGGCTTAAACAATTCTAGTACCTTTCAGTGAGCATAAACCATCAAATGCTCTTTCTCATGTCAACAGAGTTTGGCTCACCCTTACCGCTCTGAAAACCTGCCAAAGTGTACTGAATCTTGTTCGATTTTGCACATTGACAATTCTCACACACAAAACCATGTAAAACACTGTGGGAGCGCAGAATATCACAGGCTCAGACACATGGAAATGAAAATATGTATAGCGGCAAAACCCGCAGCGCTGATCCTCTCTCGGGTGAAAACTGAAAAGAATTATCATCCAGTTGTTGTCTTTCTCTTTACAAATGAATCCCCTGTCTCCTCAAACTTCGAAAACAGGCAAGGAAAACATTGGCCTCTCCCCATCCCCTTAGCCTGAATCTTTCCTGCTCTGACTCTCGCTCTGCTCATGTTTGAATTCTCTGGGGGAAATGACTTAACTGTTATTTTTCTAAATGAAAGCAATCATGTCTTGTTTCTCCGGTGCATGGCGGACTTATCAGTGCTTACCAAGAGATGCATGCCACCAGGAATTCACCAACATTCACCAATTCCAATAAGTGATCAAGCCACCTCACCACACCCAAGGTCTCACGCCTCTGTGTTTATCTGGCTTCCAAACAAAGTGCACGAAAACTCACAGACACACTCATACTCCAATGCTGCGCCTAATTGAACTATTATGAGCGACAGGGGAGGTATTGGTTCCGCGGTGGTATTCAGCTCTCTGCTCCCACTTTCCCTGAGAAAGATCGGTTTTCACACAGACGGGATGTGTCCGTTCCCGTTGCCATGAGACGAGACAGTCAGAGAGAGAGAGAGAGAAAGACTGGAAGCCATCGTTAAAACCTGACACAAAGACAAGGAGACACACTGTGCGAGGATGACGGATGGGGTAAATATTATTCTTGAGTGCAGGTGTGAGGAGTAGCGGCATGGCGATAACAGAAGAGGTCATTAACAAGCTGGCGAGGTTTGAGGCCGACCCCGAGGCCCGCGTTGTGTCAGGCCCTCCATGAAGAAGGCGCCGTGTACAGTCAGAGCCGGGGGAGGAGAGGCACATGCTGACAGGCTGATGATGTACAGGCAGAGGATATGAGTCTGTCTGCTATGAAACATACCCATTAGGGTTTTTCGCAGGCACTCTCTTGGTGAGAAATTCACTCTCGTCAGTCACGAAACTGGGCAGATGTGTAGAATTAGTGGGTAATTCAACAGACCAAGACATTTATATGGTGCCATTTGGTTGTCGATCATTCAGACTGATCTGAATCTGGACTTCAGTTCAGACTTAGTTCAGCTGAGAAATCTTGCGATTTAAAAAAATCATCAACCCACTCTGAAGCCATGTTCAAAGCACGATCTTTGAATAGTCGGGTCGTGTGCGATCCCCGCTACCTGATCTGAACCTGATGTAGTGGTGAGACCCAGCTGTGTGGTGAGCAGCCCACGGCCACAGGCTGACAAAGCCATGACTAACATAGAAAAGATGATTTGAAAAAAAAAAAAAAAACAGTTTAGCAGCCATTGACCCTAATGTGAGCTGGAGATGTTGTTTCAAAGCAGAATAGTATAGCACGCTGTCACACATAGGGTCAAAGCCAAGATCCGTGCTTCAGATAAGGGATAAGGAGGAAGCGTCAGCAGATTGTTAATCCCTCTTAGATGTGTTTGCATTGGCGTGCGTGTGGGAATATTTCATGTTTTGACATTGTTATAGTAGCTAAGCACATTGTTACCGTTATATCCTCCACAAGTTTTCCCTACCTCCCTCTGAATTTGATTTAATTGTTGGGGTGCTGAAATAATGTTTTCAGCAAACATGATTGGTGAAATATATTGGCCTGCGGAGGTGGTCTGGCATGTTTGAGCTCTTAGTGTGAGACATCCAAACTTCAAACATCATAAATAAACAGTAAATCCAACTTATCACAATAGATGTGTTGCAGATGTAAAGCAGATTACCTCTAAAGAAATGATTCTGTTTTCTTCTTATTCTCGGGATGGATGCCACGTGTTGCGTGCATCGAGCTAGAGCTCTTGAATGTGGCACTTGAAGTGATCACAGGACTCTTTGGGGGAATTTTTTACAATTTCCAAAACTCAAATGAGGGGATTAACACCACACCCATGTTTGTACACTATAAGTGAAGCCAGGGGCAATGAGATTATTTTCATCAAAATGTTGAATTTGATTATTGTACACTACTATTGAGTCATTCAATGTATTTTATGTTGGATAAAGTTTCAGCAAAGTAACTTAGATTGTTCTGTGGTCTGAAAAAAAAAGTTTCCTCTTCTTGAACATTTAACGTCTTCCACTCAGACTGTGGCTTTTGGGTTTAAAATGTGCAATAAAGTGTGAGGCATTTTCCGTCCCTCAATATGTGGAAAAGCCAAACTCAATACCAGTAATCTTACCTTAACTCCCCTCTGCCCCACTCTGACAGAACACCCTGCTGTTTGCTGTCTACACTGTTTTCTATACAGGGCCCAAGAAGTGCAAGATGTCCATGGATATAAGACGAGAATGCAGTAACCTCCTCGTGAAATATGAGTGAGAGCTGTAGTGTTAGTTTGAAAACAGTGCAACACAGAAACTGTCAGCTCGCATTGATGCAATGCAAAATAAATCAAAATAAATCCATGCAGCGTTGCTGGCCAGTATTGTCTCACAAAGCCCTACTACCAAAATGAGCCAAGACAAGCGAACAATGGTCGTAAACAGTCCAGCTCTGTGCCCTCTGGATGATCCAAAAAATCACTTACAGGAATAAATCATGGTTCATCTGTATCTGTTCAGTTCTAAATATGTGCATGTGGGATATAAAAGGGACATTATATAAATCTCGACTTGCCCCTTACACAGCATGAGTCGCCCTTTAAAGTGAAGATAACATCTGATTCTTCAAAGCTATTTCAGGAACACAGTTAATTAATTGCTGCACGTATGGAGATAAGTGTGATGTTACTATGGTGAAGCGCTGCCGTGACATAACAGGAGGCAGGACAATTTCATGCATGTTTGCTGTAATCAACCTCATTTCCTGCGTTTAGGCTGTGAGGAGGTCCTCAGACTGTGGGCTGACATGTTTTCAGAACAGCACATTACACTTGTCATTCCGTTTCTCTGCAGCTTCCTCAACCACAGAAGTACGCACACGCACGCAAAATCACCTTTGACAAAAAGACACAGACATCTGAAATGGAAAACAGCAGAGGTAACTAATGCCAGGCTTTGTTTCCACTTAACTTGAAGCTACACTGATCTGTGATTTTACATACAATGGCCAGCATGAATATGTGTAATGTGAAAAGTGTTGATAAGCCCTGCAGCCCCCTCGGAGCCTTTTATCCTCTTTCAGCCCATTGTTTTGATTTAAGGGCAAAACACTTTACTGTTCTGTGTCATCCTCACCGTCCTTTCCAACACTTACTCATCACCTCACTCATTCCCAGCTGTGATAACCGCACCGTATGCTGCTCGCCAAGTACCAAACAGCAAGCACATGAAAACAGCAACCAGCTTGTGACACATTCAGTTGCTAAAGACCTTGATGAAAAAGTTTTTCCAGGAGCCGACAAAGAAACAAACTGAGCTAAGACAAGAGTGAGAGCGTGTAGACCAGCAACAGTTTGTTATTATCCATATGGGGCATATGGACTTTATAAGCCTCTAATAAATCAAATTTCTACTGTCTAACTGTTTGTGGAGTTCTACTATGAGTGCGATAAACAGCAGATACTCATAGACACAATCAATCAACAGCAGCTAAAGCCAAAAGTAGTGAGCAGTTTAGTTAGTTTCAGTGAGTTCAGTTGGATTAGATGGAAATGGGCCATTTTCATATGTTTTTGGACTTCTTGCTATGCACCAACAGATAGAAATATAGTATACATGTACATATGCAGTCACAGGAAGATGTATACGGGAACTAAACAGAGAAGTACAGTAAAAATGTCTGCTTGAGATTTCCCCTGCAAAACCTGATGCTCAATCAGATTATAGGTGGGAGGCTAGAAGTGGGTTAATATAGATATGTTAGGTGTAGCTATTATTAATTCTTGCATTAGTGTTATAAACTATTGAGTTGTTGTGTGGCAAACATGCAACATAATTACTGTATTACATCTGGATGGCGTGCACAAATGGATTGTTAACAATGCCACATTTAGACTGCTAAAGAGGGCTGTAATTAAATCTAGTGCCTGCTGTGACATTACAACATCAGCTCTGAATTGGATTAGGCAAATAATAAAGCAGAGCATGATTCATTTTTACAAGCAGTAAACACGCGTTCATGCTCATCTTATCCTCTCTTCACTTGCATCCAAAATGGCCCAGGTAGTCACTCGATTGGAGCAGCAAATAATTTGGCGCCACAAAAAAATCGGCTGTCTGCCCAAGCATGGGTGACTGATGGAAATCTGTATAATGTAAGGTAGATTAGCGGACATGCAGGAAAGTGGCTAAGAAAATATAAACTTTAATGTTTCAGATCCAGCCCTGACGTAGTAAATATCATTCAGGGGCAGGATTTCAAGCTCAGAGCTTTCTGCAGCACTGCTGACACACACACACACACTGCAAACTGAAATACAAATGCTTTAATAAGGCATGACTGACAACTGTACTTCAGATTGAGCAACTTTTGTATCAGCTGTGGATAAAATTACTGTATGTAATGTGAAAGGAGTCGCTCATGCTGACAAAGCCCCAAATAATTGCTGCCAGACTGTATTTCCTCTCTTTGCTCTCTGTGACAAAACAAAATAAATATATATATATATATTTTTTTTTTACATATGTATTTAGTAGTATTTTACGCTTTCATGCAAACAACTTACAAAGGATAAAAACAGAGACAACATTTGAGCTATATGACAAAAGACACCATCGTGTAAAAAAAACAAGCTCTAAATTCTTCAGACCACAAAGGAATGAGAGCACCAAAGAACATAGTTTACTTGTAAATTGACCCAATGGTTCTTAGTGTATTCACCCCAGATCCCAAGACATTTCATTCCCGATCAAAATGGTCCCATTCCAATTCACCAGAAATAACACACATACAGTACTCACACACCAGATCCAAGATGACTGACTTTTCCTGCATGGTTTGATCCTGAAAGCTGGAACATGCGCTGCACAATTGAGCAATAGGTTATTTCAGGCAAGACATAAAGTGAGACCATCTTGTTTTTTCTTATTTCACACTGTTGTGCTTTATTGTAAAGCAATAAGAACTAACTTGATGTTTTGTTTTGCTGGATGTTATTCCCTCTCCAGGAAGACCATAAAGAACCAGGATGAACATATGGGTTACTGCATCTCCTCTGTTTTCCATCTCTCTCATCACAGGTTTTAGTGAGACAGACCAGCTGTAACACTCCCACCTCATCCTCCTCCTCCTCCTCCTCCATCTGCCCTGACTTCACTGTGGACAACTCTCATCCCATGTCTTGGGCTGATCTTGTACGATAAGACTCCTGAGTTTCATGCTTTGGCTCCAACCTGTGGCTTCCTTGCGTCTTCTACTCAAAAATCTTCCCCCTCCTTTGGACTCTATGAACTCTGTCTCTCTCCACTCCTACTTGTCTTCATTTGCGTTATCTCATGACCATTTCACTTTTTGGTCTCCTGTCCGGCTCCATCCATCTCTTTATCTTCCAGTCTTTTGCTGCCTCTCATTCCTCTCCCTCTTCTCCCAATAACAAGCAGCCTTCAGAGCTTTCACACTGTGCATTTGTCACTGACATTTTGGGGAGACTTGTCGTGTCTTTTTCCCTCTCACACGACTTGGGTGATTGAAACGCTCTGTGGCCACTGATCCATACTGCTCACAGTATTTTATTTTAGTGCCTGCATCTGAATTGAGACATCCTCCATACACATGGCTCTGTGGCCTGCAGTGTGCAGCACACCCAGAGGCTTTTCTGGGTCAGTGTGCTACAGTATGTAGTGTGTCCCTGTATGATTGTTTGTGCACACATCATGCTGAGCCACATCATAGATGGATTTAAAACAAGTGAGGAGCAGCTGGGGTGTATATAAAATTGAGACAGAAGTAGCTGCTTTGAAAGCAAATTCCTGTTGTCAGGGGAATGTGTGAGATGTAGACAGATTCGAAGTCTCCTGTATGAGGGTTGTTGGGCGGAATTTCAAATGTTCGTCTTCTGAAAAGAGTATTAATCAGAAAAGAAAAATAGATTTGTTTGATGAAGCGATACTCAATCAGGTCTGATAAGCTACAAGAGGGTTAATAACAAGTGTGAGAGAGGGGCCAGGGACAATTTCGTGCAAGTCATTGTGTTAAGATTCCATTTTAGGACACATTTGTGTGTGTGTGTGCGTAATTGTTTGCGCCTCCCTTGTCTCTTTGGGTCATCTTGCCCTTGCTGCTTTCTCTGTGTTTGTTCTACCCGCTGACAAATACAGACCTACTCAGGAACAACCTGAGACCAACAGTTGAATTCAGAGCCAGCTCTGAAATTGATGTTTCAGTTGATGTGTGGCTAAACGCCCCAAATGTTGTGCTTTAATATTGCCAGGCTCCCACCTAATGTCAAAGCCACTTTTCCAGGACTGCATTTGCAGAAGAGGACACCATGATGAGTAAATGAGAGGAAAAACACTCGGTCCCGCACACAGCCCACTTTGCGAGCCAGAGCAGTCGTGAGTAGTTATCAGTATCAGAGGGATCTGGAGCCCTCCCTCATCACCATCAATCTGTCGAAATGGCTCTATCTACTGCCGGTGCTTCGGCTGCTCGCCCATTTTATCCACACATTTTATCTCCCTCCGGGTCGTATCAACCTCTCTCTCTGTCCCTCTTCTTAATTCCTTCGTTTACAACCACTTATCTGCATGCCAGCTTATTTTTCTCAACATTTTCCTCACCTTCTTTGCCATTTCTTTCAAATCCTCCATCAGGTTGAGACTCCGTCTCTCTCAATCATGAGCGTTTCCTTGGCCTGATGAGATGGCTACATGACGAAGCGGCCCCTGCTGTGATGGATGGCTTAATGGGACTGGATGAAACATTAAAGCTGTAAGTCACAGAGACACGATGAGCAGTGAGATCAGGATGCTCCAGTGTGTGCGTCTGGGTCAGATTGTAAGATTGTCTTGGCGCTCACCTCCATGAATGGAGCTGGGTTGAATGAGCATAGGTACAAATTGTCAAGACGCTTCTTTCAGATCTCATCTCATGTCTCAGAACATTTTAATAAATAAATGATTAACTCGGATATATGATTTTTTTTCTTTATTCTGCTTACCTCAGTGGCTCCATCCAAGCGTTAGAACAGGGCTAGCCTCAGCTGTCACGTTTCCCACTAACTATTCTTTGCACCTCCATGTGGATGAACCAATATTCTATAGCAAGACAGCAGCTAAATCCGGTCAGGATCAAAGCAGTACTGTATTTACTCTTCACACACAAGTGCTAATGTTTTAAAATAGGACTAGCCTGAGCTGTTATGGTTAGACTAAGATATCACATAAATTCCAGTTCATGCAATTCTTTGCAGAGCTTGCATGTCCTTAGCAATGTGTATGTAGGTCTTCTCCGGGTACCCCGATTTTCTCCCACAGTCGAAAAACATGCATTTTAGGCTGATCGTAGACTCTAAATAGTTCCTAGGCAAGAAGCAAGTAGCCAAGGAAAGTGTGTGTATTATGTGATGAACGTTTGACCTGTCTAAGCTTTATTTCCTGCTTTCACCCTATCTGAGCTGGAGATTGGCTCCGTGACAAATGCAAAATATAAAATGGATGGATGAATTGTAAATACATTATCAGTTATATATTTACTACAGATGACTTCAAATACAACAACTAGTACTATTACTGAACCACTAACAATGGTAGTGATAGTGCTTCTATTGATAATGATAATACTGTGGTTTACTGTTCATTGCCTATCTCCAGGATCCCTAAAGACAGAGCACTCTATGATTTACTGCACATAAACTAATTGATAACCAGCATTAAGAGTTGTAAATAATTGTGTTTATGAGAAACCTGCAAGCAGTGCAAAAAAAAAAAATCCCACTGACACACACACACACACACACACACACACACACACACACACACACACACACAAATAATTCTTCATCTTCTTCAGTCAACTTCAGTCCTCTGGAAAAGTCCACACTAATGAGCTCCAATCAGTGAACCTTACCACCTCCAGAGCCGGATACTAGGGGCCTGAAATGTACATACATGCAGCCTTACAGACACACTCACACACACACACACACACACACATATATACACACACACGGGATGGCCCCTCGGGTGAAAGAGCGTAAAGAGGAAAACTGCACCCAGGTGCTGATGTCAGGAAAAGGAAACCAACTACAGAGTGTATGAGAGGTCAGAGGTCATGTTGCATGTGTTCCACATGAGACCTAATGTAAGTACAGATATGCAAACTCCTGTGCAATGTGTATTAGTCTGTTTACATGTTTCTAGGCTACTTTCAAAAACACAGCGGATATTAATAGCCCTATAGTTTCAGCAAGCTGTGACACATGTGATTTGTTACACAGCAACGGGTTCTGGACACTGCATTAATCCCATAAGAACTCATGACAATCAGCAAAAGCAAACAGACTCAAGCTTGCATATCCTCAAGTACAAACTTCTCATTAGCCGAGAGGGTAGTGACGGGTAGACCAAGCGTCCGGGCTGACTTCCTGAGCCTTGACACAGAACAAAGGCAACGCAAGAACAGCTGGAGAACAGCAGCTGCTTCCAATATGCATTCCATCCATGCTAATGTTTTGCATTACCTAATCTCACTGCACAACAGAGGGGTGCCTCTGAACAACACACACTCATACACAAACACACACCCTTGTATACCCTGCAATCACATATGATGCACATTATGCATGTGGTTCCACATGTAAGTCATATGTAGAGCCACTGGAAACCTTTTGAACCAGAGAGGGTTTAAGACAGGGAAGGCATACACATCAGAGGAGCAGACGTGACATGAACGGTGTGCTTGCATGCAGCAGATGAACCTCCCGATGGCTTACAGCTTAACCCTTGTTCTGACGTTATCATTTCTCTACCTACCTAGTTTCTGTTAGTGTCTTCAAGTAGGAAGTTACTGTGGTTAAAAGAAACTAATAATGACCACATTACAGTGTTCATCTGTCTATTTATTTGTATATATTTGTCTCATTAAGTGAACCCAGGCTTCAGTCAGGGTGTTATGGGATTTTACAAGAGGCAGCTTGCTATAAATAATGGTTTCTGGGCTGCGTAACAAGCAGCTCTCACATAGCAGACCGTAGGTGTCACAGACGAACAGGAATGGATGCTGAAATTTATAAAGGGAAAGCAAACTGGAGACGTCACTCATTCAAGAGAAGGGGATCAACTGGGGAACGAATGAGGAAGGTCGATGGGAGGCAGACGTGGATCTGGACCCGCTTTGCTTAATGTTCCTGCTTTTACGAGGGCTGTTAAATTGTCTATGTACAGTGGTTGGCAGGCTCGAGCACTGAGCGAGAACTACATTCTCACAACTCTTAACCTGTCTGCTTTCAACATTCGACTGCATGCTGGAGTTGGAATACGGTATTTGCCAAGTGTCCATTTGTCAACGCCAATATTGTTTTGTTTTTTTTTCCTGCCTCCATCAGCCTCAATCAATTACACACCACTACATTTTATATTTTTAATTGTGGTAAGGTTGGGTTTTATGGCCAATAACAGATTTTTTTCTTGCCAGTGAAGGAATTTGCTCTTTGGGATTGTTGGTGCTGCTTTGATTGGTGGGTCAGAGGAGGTAAAGCTATCCAGCATTGGGAGCGTGGAGCACCAACTGCTCTTGTTTGTGTAGTCCCCATGGAAACAAACACATATCATTGTGTACACATAAAAAAAAAGAAAAAAAAGCAGGCTCCATGGTTGAATCACTCCTCGTGGCATCTGAGTTACAATTCAGCCTCCATCTCTTAAAGCCTTGTTTGTTCTGGAACTGTGAGATTGTGATTATGTCATCTTCAAGCACCTTTGCCCAAGTGTTTTGTCCCACAGGGGAGTGCACACACCAGCAGTTTGATTTAGTTGCCCTGCACGTCTTTAATGAGCACTGACTACGGCAGAGTCTCACTCTTTAGTCTGTCAGATGTGGTTCATTCAAGTTCACCTTATTTCCAGTTCAAATTAGCGAAGCTAAACTTTGTTTTCTCCTCAGGACTGCTCCCCCGGGCTCTCTCTCCATTGCCTGGATGCTTTATTCTCCCAGAAACAACGTGAGGGGTGGCAGTGGAGCTACACTACAATAAATAAATAAATAAATGAAAATAAAATAAGCATCATTGTTGCAATAAGCTTGAGTAACCTGCCACTGAAAGAAACAGGCCAAGCTGCGCCAGGCACTTCTCACACATCTCTGGTTTACCAGTCCAAATGGATCTTAAACAGAAGGTCATTTGTGAGTGGCAGGCTGAGTGGATGAGAGTAAATGAGAGTGTTAAGTGTTTCAGACGGGCCTTTAAATGAGGAACTTTTAAAGGGAATCTGGGGCAGTTACGTTTTCCCTCCCTGGTCTTTCCACCCTGCCTGTGAGGAAGGTTTAGATTGCTGTGAGGAGTGATGGGTCCCATTGCACGAGGCGGTGGACGAGTTCAGCCTCGAGAAAACTTTCAGCAAGTTAAGCTGAAGACAAAACAGCTTTTTTTTTTATTTAAATAATCCAATTAACCTAAAAAAATAGAAGAAAAACACTGCTCTATTTTGCTCTTTTTTATATGATTTTGTTATTTCATTACACTTTACTCAGGGGACAGGGTTGGGTGACAAGTGGTGCAGACAAGGAAGAAACCCAGTCCTTCTACCCAGACCAGAGGGAGGGGAGACTGAATGTCACCTTCAGATCCAGCAGGCGGATTGATTCAGGGCCTTCAGGGAGCAGAGGGAAATACCTCGGCCTGACAGGAGACACTAAACTAAACAACCAGCGTTCCCCTGGGAAGGCGTTAAACTGCAGCATACAATGAGTTATGGGCCCCTGGCAATTTCTTTTTACATCATACTTTGTTTTATATGGCAGAAAATGTGTTTATCTTTGAAATGTACATTTCAATAAACAACACACTTAACCTTACATATGAAATGTTTCCTTCAAATTTCTGGGGTAGATCTACAAGAGCGGATGTCTGATGTTTAACACAGGTTTTTACAGCAACACTAAATGCGTCACATAAAGGGGATGTAGACTGTGATGCACACATTTTATGTTATGGCTAACTATGAAATGGTCAGATTTCAAGATGATACAGTGTAAGATTTATGCCATGATGTTTTCAGGACTACTGTTGAGCCTAAATGGGTACGTCATTAGATTTTCTTCATATAACAAACAGTCCCACAGTTTAGTCATTAAAATATTCATTTCAAAGCACTGATTTTCTGGTGAACTAAACAAAATATATTGAAATAATTCAATTAATGTGCAACAACTATTGTAATAGCTTTAACTTTGGAGCAAAACCTTGACATACATTATCCATCTTACCTGCACAAATGGATATAAATCCTGCGACACACTGCATTGTTTTAGAGCAAGACATAGGCCTGATTTGTGACCTGATATTTGTTTTATGAAAGAACGCTGGATTGCAGTCAAGCTTCTCTCAGTGCACAGCAAAGACTACTTTTCACTCTCACTAATATCCGGTTGCGTAATCGAAAGCAGACTCTGTTTAATATTTACTCTCATGCTGTGATTGAATGCTGGAAACAGTCAGATGATGCATAGTGTCTGTCTGGACAGAAAACAGACCAGAGGCAGTTTGATTGTTCAAGGATCTTCGTGAATAATTGTAGCGATACAACAATCTCCAGCATTACTCGCCTGGATTGCTCCTCGGTTTATTTCTGCTTTGTCCTCTGCCAAGCAGATCTTATCCCATCTTCCTCTTTGGTCCGCCTTTAAATAAAAAATAAAAATAAAAAAATAAGTTCAATAAAATGTTAATGTGCTCTTTTTATTCTCCAGAAAGAGGCCACATGGGGAGCAATCCTGAGAGGTCCCCCACTGGATATTTCAGTGTCAGAGAGTTTGCATGGAATCATTATTTAGTCGTGTCCTCTTACTCAACACACTTACTGTATCCATCTTTTGTTTCATCTTACGAGTCTCACACGTAAATATTTTTTTTGTGCATAAAAACAGCAACATGCTCGTGCATAAATCTTTAATCAGTGGGAAGTTTTTTTTTCTCTTTCATCATCGGGTGTTCCTCATGTCAGAGTTTCCAGATTTTCACACGTGGGTCAGCGCTGAACATGAAGTGACATCTGATTATTATCCATGGCGAGAGTAGACACTAAGGGGAATTCTTTCTGCTGTGAACAGTAGTTGGAAGTCATTTAATTTAATCAACATACAAGTCAATTTGTCTGACTAATGCCTTTAGAGACCTGTTACGCATAGTTAAACAAAACCATGCCATAGTCTGAGGTTTGAGGGAAAACGTTCATAGCTTTTCTTGTTTTTCCACAGTAGAACATCACGTTATGCTGAAAATCAGTGCCATCATGCAATAGACTTTATTTACTGTAAATGAATCAGTCGCAATGCCTTTTGTAAGGCAAGTTCTGCATACAGTATGCAGCACATGCATGACTGAGATGGATACTGTATAAGTTGATGCATATCTCTATAGACCCGAGTCATTACAATGCTGAGTGATGGGGCCACACACTTGGGTTTAAAGCTGCCGGGTCATTAAACATCCACACAACAGTAACAGTGTGGAATGCTCATCATGCCTGAAAGATAAGTGCGAAGGTGGCCTGAAAAGCACATGCAAGTTTTTAACATGTTTATACAATAATCCTTATGCCATATCTGCATAACATGGGGCAAGGGCAAAAGTAAAAGCGAGCCAGAAAGAAAACTGAGGAAGTGAGGAAAAGCTGAATCTGAAAGTCTAATATTGGTGTCTCCCACTCTGGGAGTATTGATCACAGGAAACAAACAAACAGCCTTCATGTTGGATGTATGACAGGGCAACTTCCCATCTGGCTATCCTTGGAGAGGTTTTGTTTTGCTTGCTTGAGTCACTGGTACTTGATCACTGTCACAGGAGAGTAGTGAAAAGAAGTGGGATATATTGAAAGTGAGTCTAGTGCCCTGCTGTGATGACGTTTATTCAGACTGTGATTAATCTGTGCCGTGGAGTGGATTTAATGTTTTAAAGCACAGCCAGAGATAAGGCCAGGGAAACATTTATGATAAATCAAAAAATAGGAGCACTATGAATAAAAGAATAATTGTGTGTAAGGTGAGAATGGAAAGTGATGAAGAGGCAGGTTTGGCTAACAATGCAAGTGGGAGACTGGAAGAGAGCATCATTCGAGACCATAGAAACAAACCTCTGTCAATTGTGCTGCTTTATATTTCCAAAGGGAAACACAGAGATAAATCAGATATATATAATTCTATCTTTGCAATCTTGTTAAAGGTGACCCCGGACTCTTTTTCTCTGCTGATAAGAAGCTATAGCAGATTAGTTTAATCAGAAATGCCTTTTTCAGAAATTCCCATTTAAGATTCTTTTTGGTGCGTGGATACTCCATTTCTGCACATTTTTGTTTTGTACTAATCCACTTCATGCTTTATGTGGCAACCATATTATACTGATTGGCTGTCTTCTCTGATGCTCATACGAATGATCATCTGGTTTTGTGTAAACTAAAGAGATAAGCAACTGCTGATACAGCCATAGCAAGCGTACTGTATGCATCCAGCTGTAAATTTTTTAAACCATATCAGATATTGAGGAAGAACCGTAAGCGAGTCAGACATTTTGCTGGAAAATTTACCCAACTGCAGCTTTGCAGTTAAGTGCCTTCAGTGGCATTCATACCAGAGTGGAGGCAGGTACATGCTAACATTATGGTTTGCATCATCGTATTTTTGGTTACATCCCATCTCTTTTTAAATTCCACATATAGTTTTCATTCAACAAAGCCAAGTAATTTTTTTTTGGCATTTTCAAAACCCTATAACATTCACTAACTGTTAACTAGGTAACAATACTTCAAAACAGTGGCTGACACATTTTCTTTCTTGAGGTATTGCCACAGAAGTTGTGCTAAAAGTCCATCCATTCATCTTGGAGACACAGCGGATGTGAGCCAGATGTGTGGTAAGTTTAATTTTCCGGTGTCTGCAACGTGCTAGCAGTGTAAGCCAATGTTAGGCCGCCAAGATACATGATGATTCATGTCAAATGCTGACATAGGATTTTCCTGTGGCTCTATATTGATAACAAAAGTCACGGCCAGTGTTACTCAGAACAGTTTTATCAGACCACAAACCTGCTAATGAAATCAAGCAGAATCAAAGCTAGGGCCTGCCTGAGTCAAGGTCAAGGTTTTCAGTAAACTCTAGGCCAAACGGATGATGGGATTTTATTTGTGAAAATAAATAAATAATAATAAAAAAATACTCATGCCTCATTTAGAAATGTCTAGAGTTAATATGTTGACATAAAAAATGAGGGTAAGAACCTGACACCGCACAACATAAAAATATGTATTCACACATGTCAAAATATGTGAAAGTCTTGGGAAATAAGCCAAACAACAACTTCATATTCTACCTACTACTTTGTTTTTTCTCTTTTTGCAGCAAGTTGCTTTCACCATTGCTACTTGCTGCAGTTTCTCATTGTGCCCTAGTTTACAGTACATTATGTTGTATAGCACACTGTTTAAAGCACTAGGGGGCAAGCCTTCTGTCTGTTATGTGTTAAGAATCTGGCAGCTGAGCCCTAATAAAATGTAGAAAACATTCAGTCATTTGTATATTATGTTGCAGTATATTCTACTTTAATTATGTCATGCCAATAAAGCACTTGGAAGTTCAGAAAGTGAGAGAGGTGGGAAAATTAGAGAGAATGGGAGGGAGCAAAAAGTTGTCAGAGAAAAGTTCGGAGCTCTTGCACTCATGGTGAGCAGTGTGGCAGTGTGTATTTTTGTAGCTTCCTCTTCAAACCCCCTCAAACAGGAGTAAGAGGGAGGGAGAAAGTGAAAGAGGGAAGGGTGGTTGAGTGATTCTTCACTAAGGAGGTGTGTGTGTGTGCATGTATGTGTGTGTGTGTGTATGTGTGCGTGTGTGTGTGTGTGTGTGTGTGTGTGTGTGTGCATGTGTATGTGGAGAGGTACGCCACTCTCTCTCACTCCACTTTAAGAGCTTTACCACTTCAGCCAACATCCTGAAGCGGGCCGCTCTCCTCTCAAGCCCTCCTCTTCTCTGCTCTCCTCTCTGGACCTGAGGTATGGACTCCAGCAGCTTGAAAAGAAGTCAGTGAGGACAGCAAATTTTCAGGGGCAGAGATAAATGGTGGGAGGGAAATCTGCTGTTGGTTTCCTGGACTGGGCTGCATGCGCTGGCTGAGCGTTGGAGTTACAATAGGAGGCAATCCCCCTTTCCTGTGCGTGTTTTCTGTCAGCCTTCACGGGGAACAGCAGGACCAGGAGCCGAGCTGAGGACTGTTTCTGGATGCATCAGCAACATAGGAACAGCAGCCAAAAGAGAGAGAGAGAGAGAAAGTGATAAAAAAGGAGCAGGAGCAGCAGGGGTTGGATTGAGAAGACAGCGGGAAGTCAGTCTTGAGGGATACCTGACAAAAAAAAAGGAACATTCAAACGAGCGATAGAGGAGCTCACCTGACCCACTTTTCTGCTCTGCCAAGTGGAGCAACCTCCTCCCTCCCTCCCCCTTTTCCTCCCCTCTCTCCCCCCTGACATGGGCCGCCTGCTGGCCCTGACCCTTGCCTACCTGGCCTACCTGCTGGCCGCCGCCATTGGCTCAGAGCGCCAACAGCACCGTGTGCAGCACGGCCCCTGCAGCTACACCTTCATCCTACCTGAAGTGGAGCACTGCCATCCTTTAGAGGACTTCCAGGTCACCAACACTCTCCAGAGCGACTCCCCGCCTGGGGCAGAGCCTGACCCCAGCCAAACCAAGTCCAGCAAGGCCCACAAAGAGAGGCCTTCCTGGCAGGAGCAGAAGCTAGAGAGTCTGGAGAGCGCCATGGAGAACAACACCCAGTGGCTGCAGAAGGTACACACTCTGAAATAACGACTACAGATAACTTTTTACTCTTTCTCTAACCACTCAGCACTAATAGTTGTCCATGTCTTCCTCCTGTCATTTTCATATGTTGGGTGTTTGAGCCTGCAGACCATCAAGTGAAATGCTGGAGAGAAAAAAAAAAGAATGGAGTGCACGATCCAATAACATCTGTTGACAAGCCTTCATTATTGATAAGTTCAGTGCTTAGCTGGGATTTCCTGGATGCTCGCTGTATGCACAACTGGCTCCATGACAACGCCTGGTGTATGAGTGTGTGTCTGTATTTAAGACCACTGGGATAGCTGAACTCCCTCTTGCATGCGAGTGGAGAAAAGACAAGATGAAATAAGTTTGCTGGTGTCAGACACTGCCAAATGTGTCTCACACAGTTCAACCTGCTAAATTTGTATTTTCTCCCCGCTGGCAAGAAGTAGACACAAACTTCACTCATTTTCAACCCATTTAAAAAAACTGGCTGTATCAAACTGACATAAAGAAAAAAAAAGCACGATGGAAAAAATGTTTATCTGTTGGAGACACATTTCAGCATGTCTCTTCTCTGGGCTGTTGGCCTTTACAATTCCATTTAGCCTGGATTATGACTGAGTCAAATGAAATGATACGATTAAAACCGGCTTCACAATAGTGTTTTCATTGCTGAGGTCATCAGGGCACAGAATCAGTGTTGGGCCATTGTCTTGCAGGGACCGACTGACACGCCACCCCTCTCCACCCGTCTCCCTATTCTTGTCTGCATTGCTCTCAGAATATTTACAGTATACACTAATCCGCAGGCCGATTATGTGGGCTTGTGTTGAGTGTTTAGATTGGCCGTCTGAGAGTCAGTGTGTTGACAATATGGGGGCATTATAACTGCCAGAGCTCCCTCTCCCTCTCTCTGTGCTCCTGTCACTTCCTAGTCTCACTCTGGCACACCACAACACAAAACTGTTTTCCTTCCTCTCCTTTCCCCAGCCTCCTTTTTTTCTCTCTTGACACCTCGCTCCTCTCGATCCATCTCTTTCACTTCTATCTGGACCATTCTGCACCTCTGGGATGATGAATGTGCCTCATCTCACACCTTGACTTGTCGACCGTCAGATCTCAAACTCTTTGTCTGTCTTGCTCACGACACAAACTTGGAAAGGCATGTATGAAAATACACGCACACACACACCCCACACACAGACGCATGTTCAGCTCTACCGTGCATGCTCTGTCTGATGCTCAGTGTGTGAGCCAGAGACCTGGCTTCCATGGAAAAGGGTCCCGTGAGGACAAACTGTTTCTGGATGTGTGTTTCAGAGACAGAGGAAGCAATAGTAAGAGAGTGCACACACTTTCCCACATGTGCACAGTGCATTAATCACAAATACTTTGCAAAGGCACAGGCCAAACAGCAGAACACAGAAGATCAGGTACACTCTGGTCATATTCTGTCTATAGTCTCTGTCTTTCACCATCCCCACCATGGGGGTCACGACACTGATGTAGTTTAAATCCCCTCCATCTCCACCAAAGGCTCTGCTGACACACATGTTGTCTGGTGCCAGACTTCTTCACATGAAGTCTGGAGTGAACACAAAGATCCAACTTTTCAACAAGTCAACCCCCCACATAAACAGCAGGCCAGTGAGATGAAAAAAAAAAAAAGATCACACTCTAGATGGGATTTCCACAAAAACATAGCACGTGTCTAGGGAGCCCTTTAAGGTGTGCACAGGGGTTTATTGACCTTTCACCCCAGATGGTGAGGACTTTTCAGCACCTTGTGGAGTTCATTAGATGTATCTACATAACTGGTGATATGCATGAGCTTGAGGCAAGTGTGTGTCGGAGTGTCTGTGAAACTCGATACGATCTCCCTCAAAGCTCCCCTGGGATGGTATGACTCTTACCATGAGCCTTCCACCCAGAACCATCAAAAGAAAACACACTCACACACCCACACACAGAAAAACACAGGAGCACACACACACTGACACACGCATGTTCTGCAGAGGAATCTCCAAGTTGATGAGTGGAACAGGATTGTGCTAATGTTTCCAGATTGCCTCTTTACCGTTTCCAAGAAGAAACTGGTGTTTGTTTTCTTTTGTTCTTGCCCCCCATGTACTGCATCCTCCCATCTAGCCCTCCCTCCTACCCTCTGCTGCCCCGAGGCATTGGCAAAAACAATGTGAGCATGATATACAGTAGATAATACTCCTAAGTAACTAAGCAGATTAATATAATGCAGGGATATTGCATATATATAGGAAATCTGATTTCTGGAATATTTCAGTCAGCCAACACTATTACATGTCATTGGTCTTTGACTGCAACCCTTAACTTAAATACTTTAAAGAGTCAGTTCATCTTAAGTGCAGAAACATAGTGTTATAGAAGATATTTTCTCCATGGAAACCATCCCTCCTTTGTTAGCATGGAGGAAAGCTGGAAATAAACATAAAACTTCAGACCTCACTCACGTCACAGTACATCTGCCAAGGCAAAACAGAAAACAAAAAAACAAAACAAAACCCTGTAGCTAGTGTTTCAGATCTACCGTGGAAACTGTCGGAGAGATCTGAAAGAACAGACAGAAAAGCGGCGACAGCAAAATATTGATGAGCAAAGAGGGTGACAAGGTTTGGTCAGGAATTTTTAATGCTGACTTGTTGTTAGTGGTACATGATGGGGATCAGACGGTCATTTAAGTAATAACAGTTGAGGCCGACCGTGAGATTTAAAGACAGTCTAACAACAAAATCCATATAAATCCTTCAGTTGATATTTAATGTTGGTATGTGGAAATGTTAACCTGCTGGTGGAAATGACTGACACATCAGGTATTTCCAAAGTCAATAAAGTTCCACTCAGGCCCATTGATTTTGGTATGAAATGTAATGCCCATCCATCCGGGATTGGTTTAAATGTTTTTCAAAGAAACTAAAGCAGTGGAGCAACTCACATTGTCATCCCATTAAGAAACTCCAGGTGAACTCAATTTCCTGAGATTATCCCTTTACAAAAACAAGGTCCTGGTTGGTCTGGTAAATTTCCAGAAGACGCAGTCCACCCTTTTCACTGGGATTAATTCTCCCACAGAAAGTAGTTCCAATGAAAACTGTTCAAATTTGGATCATTTATTGTAAATAGGAAATTGTTTCTAGAAAGTGAGTTCGCTGCACAGTTTTCTAAATCTTGTTTTAAAATGCCGTCGGCACCAACAACAAAATTGAAGTCTGATAAACAGACTAAAACCCAAAACTATCTGTATGGTTCGACATCGGTAGTAAGTGGAAAAATAGGTTTTTTGATAGCTGGACTGATGCAGGGATGCATTTAACACTGGCAGAAAAAAGGAATCTACACATTAAATGAAATATCAATCAAATCACCTTTTCCATTAAAAAATATTGCCTGTATTAGTATTCCCTACAGCCATGGCTGTCTGTGATGTCTCATGCCATCATTATCATCTGTGAGAACATCCAGCAGATCCGATCTCCCTGTTCTCCATTATTGTAATGAGAGCAAATGTGTATATTGGCTCAACAATTAAGATATCAAGTGATACAGAGCACTGATTCCTACTCTGTCCCCCTTCCATGCAACTAAAGAGAATTATCCCAAATGAAATTTATCTAGCAGACGGGTGCAGCATGTGATGGAGCTGCTACAGTATGAATGCAATTGGCAGCGGGAGACGCGGTGTATCAAGACCTCTGGATTGAGCTCTATCAGAGACAGCTGTAATAGGCAGACTTTGGACAGACGGCTGATAGCGGCTTCAATAGACGAGGCTGATTATGACGTTGGGATCTTTGATTCTTCCTGGTGGAGTCGGCTATAATCCGCTCGTAATCTCTTCATTGCTTTTGTTATGGGGCAATCTTTTTTCTTTTCTTTTTACTGTCTCAGTTGTCCTAAAGCAGCAAAATGTGAGCTACGGATTTGGAGAGTAAGAGGGAGGAAGGGAGAAGTTTGAATGAAAGAGGGACTTAGTGAGGGAGATCAATAAGAAGAACGAGACAAAGAGAGAAAGATTACAAGGAGGCAAACAATCTAATTGCCAATTCATCTCTATTTGCCTACTTGGATCAGTATTTTTTTGACTGCACAGAAAAAATAGAGGACACCTCCTGTGGTAATGTATTATCATAATCAGAAATGTGTATTTGCATAGAAAAGGAAAACAAAAAACACTTTTTGGCTGGTGACCTGTCCAGTGTTCCATACAACACCAGTGGGTACAAAGTGGGTATGAAGATGAATGAATGAATGAATGAAAACAAAAAACAAACAATCATGGTCTCATTTGAATCCCCTTCGATTTTTGCAAACAGCTACTCATTAGCTGGATGATTTTGAATGCTTTCTCCTGAGAGACTTAATTTTCCAGTCATGTGGTTTAACGAGTGAAGTCTGATCTCTCCCCAGAAAAGTCATAAATATTATTGTTCAATATTTCCCATTTGCTTTATTGCGAGGTACAGGCCGTTGCCCGTTGATCGTCAAACAAAATTCCATCGTTCATGGCCGGAAAAGACACATTTATCTTCCAGATGCCGTTTGCTCCAACTGACCACATTAATAGAAAAATCTATTTATTGGAGCAAGATGGATGCCAGCCTATTTATACACCAACTGCAACATGCGATGGCTTTTGCCAGGGCTATCCTGTTAAGCTTGTGATCGACTACAGTGTAGGTAACCATCCCTGAAGTCCCTTATATAAATGCCATAACGTCAGATTTTGGTTTACATCAGCAATACTTTTTTCAAAACCCTACTGAGAGATGTATACGCAGCTTACTTTATTGATGCAATGGCTGTTTTTTTTGTTTGCCTGAGGTAGCTTGCACATGGAAAGATGGGTGGAGACAATGTGATGCCCAAGAGATGCAAAATTTTATGACTCCATCACAGTGAAAAGATTGATCCCAAAAGGCTTCTGTTGCTACAGTCACACTACACAGTGCATATGTGAAGACGTCACCTTCAAGCATGATTACTGCTACAGAAATAACAGGGAATCTGACATTCTGGGTAAAACCCTCTGCTTGTTCTTCTCACAGCTGGAGAACTTCATCCAGGAGAATGTGCGCTCTGGGATGGAGGAAATGAAGAGAACTGCGGTGCACACCCAGACAGCTGCCATGCTGCAGATGGGAACCAACCTCCTCAGCCAATCGGCTGAGCAGACTCGCAAACTGACAGATGTTGAGACCCAGGTGAGCCCAAAAGGAAGCATACAGGCGAGCCTGGGATCTAACATTTGCAGCCAATCAAAATGAATAAATGTGGTGGTCACACCCATAGAATAACAAACGATAAGTCTTGTGATACTCTTTTCTGAATAGCAAATGAAATGCAAATCAGATGTAACCCCAGCTAAGAGGCCATGCCCGAAGGTGGCGGCAACAGCCCTAAAACAGCTGGTATTTGGTTCTACAGGCTTTGATTGACATGGAGAGTTGAGCGTGGCGTCTGACAACAGGCCAATTAAAACACAAAACTCAGAAGCACAACACAGATGTGTCTTCAATCACACCACAGAGCTGTTATTACAGATTGGCTTGTTTTGGTCCTCAAGCTTTTTTTTCGTCTCTTATCAAAGTTGGTATGAAACTGCAACCTGTACAAATATCTGAGCTGCTTTGTTCACGATTTTGTTTCATCTGCCATGTCAAAACATGTCACAGGTGCATGTGAGATAATAATCCTGGCTCAGGTTTTCATTGGAAGATGAAAGAATGAGCTTCATTAGCATTGTGATGTGTTGGATGATGCTGTTTATCCCTGAGGGGCTTTTTTATTAGTTCCTCATGAGTCTCATCAACATCCTCACATTGCCTGAACATCTTTCATCTTCAAACCCTGAATGTATGTGTATATGTATTTTTTGTTTGTTTTTTAAATCAATATATAGGTGTTAAACCAAACCAGTCGCCTGGAGATCCAGCTGCTTGAGTACTCGCTCTTCACTAATCGGCTGGAGAAACATATTCTCTTGCAGACCCAGGAGATCTCACGCCTCGGTGATAAAAACAGGTAAGCACACCCAAATACTAATACACTTCAAACGAGTGGCTTTGTGGGTGTGATATTTTTCTTTTGCAGAAATGAAGTTCATTTTCACATTCATTATTTTTCCTTAAGTGGCAATTTATCAGCCTTTTTTTTCTCTCATTTTTGAATATAACAAGGTCATTTTATGTATTCATGTCCATGACTGTTTTTGCAGTCAGGGACTGGGCACATAATAATGTATTTCTGTTTTTCTATAACTGAGGGTTAGATATGGAAGGCACTATTTTCTTTGTCAGATTAGCTGCAGTTTTTCCTTCATTGACTCTGAATGAGCTGCTGTGTGAAGCATAAAAACGCATCACTTCCTTCACCCAAAAGTACACTTCCTCAGGAAAAAACTACTTGACACTGGGTGGCAAAATATAAAGGCCTTCAAAAATGTTATGCACTATATAAAGACATGCACACATGTACGACACTGGTCCTTTTCCTAAGAGCCGGGAAAAATATGCTGAATGACTACAGCAGATCAGGAAAAAAAAGGGCACTTAGCAACAATATAATGTGTATTGTGTAAGCATACGTGCGTGTCACCGAGCGGTCAATGTTAGGAGGGGTTTCCCATTCTTCTAGGAACAGAAGGTCAACGCAAGGACAGCAGGGGTTATGGAGCGGTGTTAAAGGGAGTGTGTGTTTTCTCTCTTTGTATCTGAATGTTTTATCACTCCATCCATCTGTACTGTGTGACTGAGAGAACACAGTTCTCCCAATTTTGACACCTGTGACACATCATGCCCTGCCTGGGTCATGCTCTGCCTTTAGGCCCTGATCCTTCATGTTGGTGTCAGGGCTCTGACGTGCAAATAAATGAATACATCTACACTGGGGTAAACACCATGACGGGATGCGTGAAATTATAAAGGTCACAGTCGATGTGCAGCTCTGCAGCTGTGGAGCAAAAAAGAGAGAAAAGGTCTGCAGTGGTGGTAGGGGGCTACCGCTGCTGATCCTTTAGGGCATGGAGCCAGGATTTGAACTGCTGCCAACTAACAAGAGCAGAGAGACGTGTTTGTTTTCCTAGGCATTACATGTAAAATACTATTGGCAGGAAGCAGAGAGTGTGAGAGCAGCCTTAATCGCAATATGTATTTATATTACAATAATAATACATTTCACAAGATCATAAGCAGAACAGTTTAATTGCTTGGGATGCAATGTGATCCAGAAAGCCATGTTTGTTCTGTCAAATCCTCTAACTGTTTAAATAGTGCTGTGCTGGTTTAGCACCACACTTTATACGTTACACTGCAGAGAAGAATACATACAGTGGAGAGTTTGTTCACTTGCTTTGCCACTTTTATTGAGTGCCCCTGTACCCCCACAAAGAAAATATGAAATTGAAGTGATGTTAAAAATGATTTGGATTGATCCAGCTCTCCTACCAGGCCACATAGTGAGTCACTGCCCAGAGAGGGGGACTGAGGATACACGTTTAGTGGGTTGGCTGCATGTGCACAGGCCTGACAAGTAGCTTGTTCAATCTGGGTGGTGGGATTGTTTCAATAAATAACTGCTGCAGAGTCGTTAGTCAAAGCCGTAAAGATCAGGCTGCAGGGATTTATGATCTTCATTTGGAGGTGGGGGTGTGGCTCTAGTGCCGACACACACACACTGTCAGACTGTTGCCTCGTGGCTGTGATCGAGAGGCTAAGCATGCGGGCCCATCTGTGAATGCTGCAGCAGTACAGGTGTTTATATGATGTTAGCCCAATGAGACTGTCATGCTGATGTCTATTAGTCATCCTCATGTAAATGTGCAAGTTTGTGCAACCTTCACTGTGAAAGGTAAATGGATTTACCACCTGCACCCACTCACTTATATCTCCCACCAGCCTTACCATTCACCATGCAACACCCGTGCATAATACATCAGATGTTTTTTAGTTTCTTCCAGACGTTTGTGAAGGTGACTGTAGGACAATGAGTCAGCACTTGACTCTGATTGTTTTTCGTATCATTTTGCATTAGTTTTCTGGAGCAGCGTCTCTTAGCCTTGGAGGCTCGGTACGGGAAGGCACTGCAGGGCTTGGAGAGCGAAAAGCAGCAGCTTCAGGAGCTTCTGGAGAGGCAAAGCCGATTGGTCAACCAGCTCCAGGGTGAGCTGGGCAGCTCCACACTCAACAGCAGTTTACTGCAGAGACAGCAGACCGTGCTCACAGATACTGTCCAACAGCTGCTTGCTATGGTCAACCACTGCAACGGTAAGGCCACTTATAACCGACAAAGATTTACATTTCTATGAGGATATACTTTGTAGGTATAAAAGACTTAAACACAAACTTGTCAAGGACAAACTTACTAGTATGTGGCAAGATATGCACTGTCTCTGATTCATTACTTCCTCACCCCCCCCTCACCCCCCACCCCCCCCCAAAAAAAAAAAAAAAAAGAGAAAGGACTGACTCATAGCATCAATAAACACCAGATTTTTAGATAGGACAAGTGGAGACCCACAATATTTCAATTAATGAGCCTGGGATTTGTGGCTGAGTTTGAAAAAGTATCGCTTTACAAGAGAAATATCACCTAGAGCAACTTGTAATTCAAATCTCTGACACACTACATCCACGCATGCACCGCAGACATCACAGGCTTAAGCCACAGCTTAACATTACAAGAAAGCTTGCATATGGGCTAAGGATTTGTGTTTAAAACCCATAAGGTTGCCATCTGTAAAAAGCTGCCTTTGTGTGTGTGTGTGTGTGTGTCACGTGTGTGCACGTGTCCGTGTGTGTGGTTTTTCCAGAAATCTCTAATGTGCCCAAAGAAGATGCGCTAAGTTTCAGGGACTGTGCAGAGATCCTGCGATCTGGAGTCACAGAGAGTGGAATCTACAGCATCCGACTCTCCAACTCCACCCAGTCTGTCAAGGTAGTAGGGCTTTAAAGGTCACTGGCCTTTTCTTGGGAATATCATCTGACTGTGACATGAACGCTTTACTTCAATATTTCATCTATTTGCCCATATTAGCACTGAAATTGCTTCCCCTTGTCCAGCCTGCATAGTGCAACAAGTACACAAACAGTACTTAATGACCTTGAGAGGTCTTTTCATTATTTTTGGAGCACAGTTAACACTGGAAGGACAAACTCTTCTGATGTAATGATAATTATTTGATATAGTGGTTGATGGAAATGCCATGCTGGGTTACAGAGTACTAAAATAATAAGCAACAGGAGCATTATGCCCTGAGGGCTTCACACAGAGTGAGAGTGTGCAGCTGAATACAAAATCTCCACCGACCCAAAGGAGCTCGTCCTCGCTATTTCAACCACAGCTTCCACCACCAGGCCACCCTTCTTTGAGTCATAGTGAGCCTTCTTGGCTGCAATCTCCACCTTGGGAATTTTCAGCGGCGGAAGAAACACTCTTTTGTTGTTCATTACTTTTAGTGTAGTTTGCTCCTCCACTTTATTTCCTGAGCAGCCAGGTGTTGGGCTTTGTTGCCATGTGTTTTCTGCCAACCAGGCCCAATGAACGTTTCCACTGATGGAAGTTAGTGCTCCTCAAATCTTTGCTGCTTTCAATCTATGCCATCTAATTCCAATGTGGCTAGCAATCTGGGTGGCTGTGTAAAAGTGGGGCAGATACAAATTGCCCTATTTTCGAAGCAGCAAGCCGGCTTTCTCGGTTGGAGACGAGTCAAAAAGCACACGTGTGTAGTGCAGAGCTGCCTATATGAGATCCATACACTGCATGTCTAATCCCCAAGGTTTGGAATAATCAAGAAATTAATAAACCGAATAATTGATTGTTTGGTAAAACTTGTTTTTTCATTCTTTATAACGCTTATGCATATTTTTATCCCTATATTGACAAAAAATAAATAAATATTGCACATCTCATAAAATTAAACACATTACAGCTATTCTCTAAACACATATTGAAAGTTAATTATTTACCCATGAAGGCCCTTTCCAAATAATTGCTACACTGTAAAAGAAATGGAAATGCTTAAGTTTGGATTTTTGCATTTTATTGTAATGGATTTGGCTCTAACTAGATTCTCTCTAGCTAATGATAAGAAGAAGTGAATTTAGAGTATTAAAAATAGGTCTGGTGTCTTGGCCACATTTAACGAATGGCTGAAATTGAAAAATTACATTTTGAGAGCCTGTTTTTGTATTCAGTGCGATGCCTTTAAGGCCAGAAAATTGACTTAATGTGCCAGAGGATAATCACAGCATATTGCCACTCTACTCTGTTTTTTGAGGTAAAGGACCTGAGTACCTTTTGACCTTCATTTAGCCTTCCTATTCTGGGAAAGAGCTGGAAACTCATTTTATTTCTAGCAGAAAATAGCCAGATGAGGATGTGGAAATGTAGGGACCCATTGGGACACTGTCCACATTACAGCATCTGCACTGCAGGACTCTTAAGACCGGTCAGAACATATTTGGTGGACAATATTCAAGCAACCAGCCAAACAAATCAATTTTATTTCAGCTGTAATTATTCCCACTGCAGGCTGCAGAGGGTTGTTATAAAAGTAAAATCAGAGGCAACATCTATTGATGTGACAGCACTGCAGAAAAATTCAAACATAGTCCCAGGAAAAAAAAAAAAAAAAAAAAAAAAAAAAACACAACAAAACATAAAGCTACTGTCCTGTCACCTTGAGCTGTGTAGATTGAATGTCCCTGTGCAAATCAAAGAGATGGAAACAACAAAACAAAACAAAAAAAAATCTTATTTGACCACCCACAGAATAAATTCACATTCATTTCACATCAATACCAGAGGAAGGCTGTGATGTGTCTTCACAAGTTTCAAATTAGATGAATGAGATGAATGAGGGCAATTAATTCCAATTTGTTCTTGTAAACATATCTGCATATGGTAAAATGTGCAGCCAAGTGAGACAAAAAAAAAAAAAGTGTAACCAAAACCGCAGATGCGTCTCAACACCCACTCGGAGGGGATACAGAAACATGCTGATATGTTGTTTTTTCCCTCCCACCTGGGTCGGATCACTGCCTGACACCCTGTTGGGTCCAAGGCATCCCTCAACTGACAGATTGTAAAGTGTTTCATTTTTTTTGCCTCTCGTTTTTTGCCACTTTTGTTTTTAGCTTTCAAGCCCCATGCTGTGAAGCTAATTTCCATTTGTAGATACTTTTGACTAATTCTGTTGACATGGTTAATATTGTAACAATATGGTAATATGGTTATATCCAAGAATTTTAATTAAGATTACCTCATATCCCAAAAGTTTGAAAGACACACTGTTATTATTGAAATGAGAATGAAAAATGAGGAATGAGAAAAAAGCCACAGACTTGCTCCTTATTTTGCAAGTTGTGTTGTTTAGGCGTCCTGCAGCTTGAGTTCTATGATTCTGTCCCATAGGTTTTGTTGCATTCCATTTAGGCTATAAGCACAAAAATGTGAATATTGTAAAAACATTTGCAAAAACATTTTTAAATTCTCAAGAGATGTTTTTTTTTTTTCAGATATGTCAACATACAAGAGCATCACAGCAATGTAATGGAAAAGCTTTTTCCATCCAGTGCTTTGTCCATCTTGCTCAAAATGGACTCTTGTGGGATGTGATTTTACAAAAAATATAGGACGCCATAGGACTACACCTTATGAGAATTATGAGAACTCTTTAATGGGAACACCAACAAGTGGCATTTGAACTTTATAAACATTTTATATATATCACTTTTACTATTTGGAAAAAAGTAATAGAAACACACCTAGTGAGTCGTAAGAGCCATGGGTTTCTTCAGCTGCTGGTGGTGACCAAAGGAGAGTAAATATTGAAATTACTTTTGCCAGGTGCCTTTAACCGCAGCTAAGTAATGCTCTGCATCTGGTGAACAGGGAATATGGTTATGCCAAATGTGGTTTTGATCAGGTAATAATATGTCAATGTTGTGTTTACTGCATGTTCAGCTGACCCCCAAGGGCCTTTAAACAATTAGCTATTGCGGCTTTAATGTCAAAAATAGGAAACATCTGCTCATTGACTTAGCAAACAAGGCCAAAGAATCCAACCATGCAAACCTTTTTGATTCAGACATAGTGTGTTCACTACTTAAAACCAATTAATTTTTGCTACTCAGCCCCGAGGAACAACAGCTTGGCTGTAATTTGTCTTTATTTCCACAGGTGTTCTGTGATATGAAGACCAGAGGTGGTGGGTGGACTGTGTTGCAGCATCGGAGAAATGGCTCCGTTGACTTCCACCGTGGCTGGAGGGACTACAAGACGGTGAGTTGTGCAGAGAGTAGAGTGGCGGCTTCACTAACAGCATTGGTGGTATGGATCACTCCTGGGGAGCACAGGCTGCACAGGAGGTTTCAATAATGACCCACGGGTGGTTTGGCACACAGAGGCGTGGGATACCAGCGAGCCTGTGATCCCAAGTGACTCACGGCTGTTGTGTTTGGCCGCCCTCGCCCTCTCTACCACCCCCCATGTTATTGCACCTGCTCTCACTGCCTCTCCCTGTTGTCCTCCCACACACCCGTGTACACACACGCATACGCAAACACACACACGCGTCATGTAGCTCACTGATCCACAGAGCACTTACTATTTGTGTACCACTAAGATCATAAGATCCCAGTGGCTTTTCTGTGTAGGGAAATTATCATGTGGTGATGAAAGTAACATTGTTTCCAAACACAAAATGAATATTATACTGTCATGCTCAAGGGACTATTAACTTGTTCCAGAGCCCTGGATGAATCAGACATGTTTTAACACCTTTGGCTTTTGCTTTGTTTGGACTTACGTTTAGATAATGCGGTTTTTGAATCTCATCTCTTGGTTTTCTCGACAGAATCAATGTTCTGTTTGCGCAACAGAGAAAAAAAAATGAGAAAAATGCCTGCAAGCCCTTCTGACTTTACCTCAATTGCTCACAGGACAAATGAGTGAGGCTAGTTTGGGATCGAATGAGGTAGCAATTTATCTCTCACCCACGTCAACAAATCAATTGCCACAGAGGATGACTGTGGCTGCAAACTCAAAGAGTGAGGGGGGATGGACAAACCTTAAAAACTCCTTTCAAGAACAATATTTTTACAAGAGGATGATAAATATTTGGCTCCAGTTGGGGCGTGGGAGCACCGGGGCCCTGTAGATGGTAGATAACATATAAACTAAAATGCTTCACTGCCCATCCTCCATATTCTCAGAACCTGTGGTCACAGCGGTTGATCAAATGTTTCTCACAGGCCTGCTGGTCAAATGACAAATGCTCCGGAGCTCTCACAATGTATTTCCTCTCACTTAAGACCAATAACAAACAGAGAGGGTGACAGCTAGACAGAGTGACTTCACAGAATTTGCAGGTAAACAAGAACAAAATGTCCTTCTGTCAGACTAAGCCAAGAAGATCGAGATGCAGAGCTTCGCTGCACACAGTCTTACCCCCAAAATGTATTTACGCAAGTAATCAGTCTTAATGGCTGCATGCATATTGACTGCCAGTCAACATACCCTAAAATTCCTCTGGCCCTTGCAGACTGTGAATCCAGCCCTGACATTTGCTGGTGTCAGCCAAGCAAGTCTCATTTTGTAGCTGACAGGCCTCTGTGAGATTTATTAACTGAAGCAAGGTTTTGTCCCTCCTTCTCAGGTGTCTCCTTGTATAGAGCATTTCATGTTCTGTCATTTCCCAGGAGTAAGCCATTTCTGTCAAAGCCACCATGAATGTACTGCACACTATTTTCACTTTAAGCAATGATTCCCTTTGTGAAACCGTGGTAGTTGGACTGTGCCTCCCATGTGTTAACATCCATTACCATCTGCTCATGACAGAGTCATGCACCTAATTTTCCACTCTTGTTTTATGTTCTTCACATTCGGTCTTTGAAGAGTAATCATGAATGATGGTCCAAAGAAAAATACCAACATTTTTCACATGGGTCATTGGGACACCAATTTTTGAGTCTCTGAACTATACAGGAGGGATGAGAAAATGAAAATCTCCCATTCACTGATGTTTTGATGTTGGGAGGGGAAATTACTGCTAGTGTCCTTACCGTCACCTCCAAAGATCTAAACTGACACAGCTGACATCATTCCATCCATGCGTTTTTGGGCTTTTTTTACAGTAGTACTGAGACATTAAAGCTTTTGTTGAATAATCTGCTAGGATTGCCTCGTTACAGTATTCTGGCTGAAAAATGCACTTGGTTCAGGTTAAATGATTAAGTTAAATGATCACATGACAAGTAATTACTTCCCCAGGTGCAATAAACTCCTTATTATTTTCACGTGTACTGCACAAATTGCTATTATCACTGACAGTTTTCTGCACATTTTGTTTGCTATATATAGTGTATTTTCTACCGTTGCGATATAACTCTATAACTACAAGATCTACCTCTAGCTCTCTCGGGTTTGCCTCCCAAAAACTGTGCACCCCTTTGTGTGTTCATGTTGAGTCCTTGTCCAGGGATGAATCAGAAAACACTTGCATTTACACAACAATAGATGAACAGTCGGGGAGGCTTTACAGACTACCTTGCCAAGTGCCTTGAGTGATCCACTCGTTTGTAATTAGCCCTGACCATCTAAGGTCACCCGAAGATATATGCTAATACCAAGTGTTAACAGGGACTTTATATTTTCTAGGGGCCATTACTGAAGTGATGCACTGTGGCTCAAAACTTACTCAGACTGTAAGTGTGCAGTCTGTGTGAGATCTGTGCAATTGTGAAAGCTCATATCATATAATTCACATCATTGTGTTTATCAAAGACTTTATTTGTCCCCTGTGCCCTTTACGGACACATCTGCACCTGTTTTGTGTTCCATGCACACCACTGCGTTCCCTCATCAAAACATGTCTTCTGTATTATTGCCCATTCTGCATTAGTGATAGCTGTTCTTTTCCATTACTAAAAATATGATAGAAAACGTATGTTCTTGACAAGCTTGGAAGTTCAAACAGCGACCCAGTCCACAAAGACAGTTTTTCTTTTTATTTACAGTTTTTTGGATGGATTACTGGTTGGATATTAGGACAAATCCATGTCTCCACTGACCAGCCGCTGCTTTTGGGAGTGGAGTATTTCACTTCATAAACAGAGTGGACTGTCTAAGGCCATTTCAGTGATAAATGTGAATTCTTAAATTGAGGTCCATTTTCATATTAACTCCAAAAGCACTTGGCGGGACATTGGTAAAATCACCCCACTTGTTAGAATACTTTCTTATTCAATTGTTTCTGTCTCTTTATGTCCGATCCAGGGCTTTGGAGAGCCGTCTGGGGAACACTGGCTCGGGAATGATATCATCCACAAGCTGACCAGCTCCCAGGAATACAATCTGCATATCCAGTTGAAAGACAGAGAGGGAAACGAAGCCTTCTCACATTACGACCGTTTTCTCATCGAAGGAGAAGACAGCAACTACAGGTAACCTAAGATAACAATGTCTCTTTATTGGAAAACACATAGCTGAACAAAGAGGCTTTAATCTGGGCTCTAATGATTTAATGCTCACATCGAAATTAAAATATCAGTATCATTCAATTCCCATAAGTAATTAGAATATAGCAAATACAAGCACTTCTGTCCTTCTTTCTTCAATTCTTTCACTTGCCAGAACTCAGACATGAATAGAACAATCATGGAGGTTAAGAGTTTCATTAAGAGCTGCCTATGGTGAAAGACATAATTGTGATGGCCTACTAATTATGCAATTCCAATTGCATAACTGAAATACCCTTTTGAATCCTTGCCTTCACTCAGCCTAAGAGAACAGATTAAAAACCATTATCAACTGCTCAAACTTGTGTCTTATTCCCCATTCTGTGAGCTTTCTTATCCCTGAGCCCTGAAGTGAAAGGACCACTTGGACCATTTTTAAGAGTGTCATTCAAAATGATGAGCTCAGTGGAGGGCGTGCATCCACTTTTGTCTGCCTTTCTCTTTGCCCATCACCTCAGCTACCATTGCCGCCTGAAAATCCCCAAAGGGAAGCTATGTCCATGAGAGTATAACAGGAACGCTCGGCAGTACCTGCCCCTGCCAAGACCTGACAAGCCAAAGCAGGCTCCTTGGTAACCTTTGCAATCACTAACAAGATTAACAAGATTACTATGCTTCCACAGAAAAAGACTGAAAATAAAACACAAACCAAAATAGTTCTGTTTCCATTTCATTTCAATTCACATGGAATATGCCCTTGTTTTGTGTTAAAAATGTGTGTAGATTGATGCTCTAAGAGATGACAAATCATAATCACATGTGGGTGTATGCCTTCCAAGATCCCTAATAGTGCAGCAAATTGCATTTGCCTGAGTTTGTTCCACATAATTAGCGTGATGGAACTGAATGTTTCACAACTTTGCTGTAGGCAGCACGGTGTGAGGTGAAGCACCTGAGTGAATATAATCACCTCAGCAGCTTGCTAACTCTGAGATCATGTTCTGTGTAACTGGTTCAATATGTACAAGCTTTACTAGCATGCTGAAAACCCTGGCTGTGTCTGTGGGTTTATATTATAACTCCCGAGTCGGAGCTGTGGTGCTGTGCAGCCAGTCAGCCAGAGAACCCCTCCTCCTCAGCTACATTCAACGCACTCCCCAGAGCCATATGGAGGTCTTCACCTAAAGCTCAGTAACATTATTCATACATTAATCATTGCTGTGACTGACCGCATTCCCTTTGAGGTAGCCAAGAACAGCCATTTTTACAGTAAAAGAAATGCTAGGCATCCCCTGTAATGTAACTGTATATTTGTCATTAAAGGATACAAAAACAATATATAGACAGTCACCTTGACAGGGATTTGCCTGCGGTCTGTGGTTTAGCTTGTGGAACTGCTGAACTAATACATCTGGAAGTCGAAGCTAATGCAAATGTTTTGGAAAGCAGGAAGAGCTGGCAAGGTCCACAGGCTGCTCTTCCCAATAGGATATCCTGTAGCCTGTGGTTGCCATCCTGTCTAATTTGATATTTTTTTAATTTGCTCCACGTCACCCATCCATCACCGCAACAAAAAAGTTAGGCTGTCTGACAAAACATCCCCCTGTCATGGATTATTCCAGCCTCAGAGCTGTACCATCATCACTCTCCATCCCCGGCAACGCCATTTCAGTCTCTCCTCCCGCTGCCCTGCTCATGATGTGTTGCCCTGCCCTGTGAACTTACAAATTCGAGAGGAGGATTCTTCATTTAGTCATCACAGACAGCGTGCCCTGGGCTACACAGGGGGGTCACATAACTCAGGGGAGAGTCCACTGCTAACTAGACAGAATGACAGGGCAAAGGAGAGGCCAGACAGCAGAGCTGACCTCCTTGTTCACTCTTTTCAAACCAGAACTGACACACACACACACACACACACACACACACACACAGACAAACACACAAACACACACACGCACATATACTGACTCTGTTGGGCCTCTGTATGAAAATAACTGAGTGAATCAATTTAACTCAGGCACAGACTTCTTTCAGACTATTTGGGGTTGTTTCACAAAGCACAGCATGGAGGAAAATAATGAGACGTTCTTTACGTTAGTTTTTGGATTGATGCTTGGCAACGATGGAAGCCACAGGGAGACTGTACCATGTATTAAAAAAAAAAAAAAAACATATCGTACACACTCAAAAAGACTAAGATTCCCTGTAGTGGCTTAAAGGTGTTTGTAACTTTAGACTCTTTGATTATATTTTATTTATCTTTGGAGATACTTTAAACAGAGCATGTTTAAATTTAATACCTTGCAGAAGAAGTGTACCCATCTGCACCAACTCTAAATGACAAGATTGAGCTGCTCAGAGAGTAGCACCATGCCCTACTTACATTTACTCTGTTTTGCCAAATTTGTGTTCTAATGTCAGGTATGCCCGGAGGCTGATCAAAGTGAGAGGAATTAAACGTGATCTACAAACTGTCTCCTAAATAGCAGCCCTAGTCAACTCAGATATATCACCCCGATAATACAGCACACTCTGTGGTATTGAGGCCCCACAGATTGGCTGAGTTGGTAAACATGACTGTGCAGTGTTCAGTTTACAGTCACGATCTCAGTCTTGCTCAAACAATTTTGGAACAGTAACCACTCGCTGCCATTTGGAGCGGTAAACAAGCAAAGTTGCCCAACCCACTTTAAATTATGAATTTAGGAGCGTGCAGCTGAGTTTTTTTCTTCTTTTTTTCTAAACTGAAATACTTTTTGCAGTCTTCATGCTGAGGGCTTCAGCGGCACAGCAGGACGCACCAGTAGCCTCACCCATACTGGCACCCAGTTTAGCACCAAAGACAGAGACAATGACCGCTGCACCTGCAAGTGCGCCCAGCTTGCGTCTGGAGGTATGTAGTTTCCTCTCTGCCTCAATCTGTCTCTCCTTGTAACCCATCTTGTTAAACATTTCTATCCACCCCCTTGTAAAGGTACCAAAGTGCATTTCATTTTCCCTCTGCAGCAGTATAACATTACTGCTGACTTCCAGCTGTACATTTGGGTGTTGTGTTTCATGAGCTTGAATTCAATTAATTGGGACTTCTTTTTTACCTTGAACCCTCTGACATATTATCTCCTCAGGTTGGTGGTTTGAGGCTTGCGGCCCATCCAACCTGAATGGCATCTACTACCCTGGCTCATCTAGCGTAGTTCGCTACAATGGCATTAAGTGGTACTACTGGAAGGGCCCAAATCTGATGGCTACCATGACAACCATGATGGTGCGCCCGGCAAACTTCTAACAGCACGGTATCAGAGGAGGCGAACGTCACCTCGTATGAACATGATGAACAATATCCAGGAAATTGTACATTCTGCAAGGAAATTAAAAATCAAGGCTGTTGCTGCTTGAGCTTCTGCACATACCCAGGAATGTGTGAAGACTTAGCAAATGATTGTGGATTCCAAAAAAAATCCTGATAAGATGGTGGTCAGGAGCTGTGCACCAAATAACAAGCAACATGGGTTGATCACATTAAAATAATGCACTTAAATATGACCAGTTACTTAGCTCAGAATCAAATCCAGTGTACTAAAAGATAAACCTTTAGAGACACTTTATCACAATATCTATTTTTATACCAGTGTATTAAAACTAATGTTCTGTTTGTCTGTTTGCTGTACATATATATATTTTAAATCAACTTAACTCCAATGATTCACAGATAGTCTTATATAATTTACATCGTAACTAATTAAAAGAAACCTCATAAAACAATGTCTTAATTTCACATTTAATGCTTCACTTACGTGGATTTTAATAAATGAGAAAAGCGTTGCAATGTCTGATATTAAGGAGGCACACTTTAGGAAATGTCAGTTACAGTTGTAAACAGTTTCACCTCCATTGCTGTAGTTCCTCTTCCTTGCTGCCTGCTATTGGCTGAGGAACACATAACTACTTGCAGCCTGGAACCCCTTCCACGGTGGCATGGCAAGAAGAGATGTGCATACTTATAGTAGGCAATAAAATATGATTAAGAGAGATAATCTTGAATGAGTGTACATTGGTTTTTAAGATTTAAGTTCAGAACTTCTAAATCTCCTATGTGGTGCCCTGACCATAACTTCATAACACTAGCTTCCATGGATTGTAAAACATCAGTACTTTAAAACTGCAGTTCAATCAATACACAATATAATGTGTGATAACCTACAGTGACTTTAGTTTCCTAATGTTAATAAAACAGCACCATAAAGAACGTCAACAATAACAGGTTTTGCCCTTTGCCGCATCTTCCAAAGGCCTTTCCATAATGAAATACTCCTGATTCTTTCCAGGCACTCCTCTCATAAAACTTTATTTGTGAAAGATTTTGCTCGTAAAAGTACATCATACGCTACAAGTGGTGTGATTTACTTTCAAAAGTGAAACATTCTGTAATAACATCTGGGAACAAAGTTGTAAATTCAATTTTTGCTTTGTTAAAACAATAAAATATAGTCGTCCGTGCCTATAATACACAGTGCCAGGTGCTTGTTACCATGTAAGCTACATAAACTCCAACAAGCTGCACATGCTGGATGAGGACTCGCAGCCATTGATCTGATGAATCACCCAATAACGCCAGTCCCTGTGGTATCCATTAGAGAGTGGATGGGTTTCACCTCCACTAACAACGACCTGGACGTCGCTTGTCGGAAGACAACATACAAGGACATGTCCGGCCGTGCCTACAATGTCTGTGCTTTATTCACCAAAGGACAGATGGATGGAATACTTTAAGATCCAATCTGCAGGACTCACTGCAACGCCTGAGCATGATTTGTTTCTGATTGCTGCAATACTTCCACAGAAAAGATACATTAGGCATAATGAACTGTACAAGAGATCAGGCATATTTGGTTTCAGCTAATGAAAGAACTGGAGAAAACAGTAAGTTAGTCTATTATTATCATCAATTCTGCCTTTTTCTTCACTGAATCTCTGAAGGTCTTTGATTTACTACTTCATAAGTAGATATGCAGGAGCTGCTGGTGATATAAAAGCTTCTTGATGGCATAACAGTGTCTCACCACTGCTTTAATGTGTTTGTATAAATATATGATGAAAACAGGCTGCAGTCAAAAAAAAATACAGATATGATCGCAAGTGGCTATAATGCCTGCGGCTCTATGTAGACACAACACTGGTTGTGCCGATGCACATGGGCCACATAACATATTCTACAACACTAAAATAATTCCCCTACTGCTGCAAACACACATAAACAATCAGTCACAGTCCCACATCCACACACTCATACGCAGTCACACGTATACGCTCTGCTTGCATGCAGTGACCCCGTTGCTAAACAAGTTTATTACGACCTCCAGGAGCCGGACAGGCGATAGATCACAGTGGGGGAGGCCAGGAGTGAATCCATCAAAGCGACTTTAATAAAGACCACTTGATTTGGCCTGCTGGCTCAACAGATGAAATGGTTGTGTTCAGGTCCAGTGAAGCAGACCAGAGTCTGGGCCACCACTGCTGCTTCTCCACTCCTCGCCGACCCTGTTTATTAGACAGGTTATTTGTAGGCAGAAAGATAAGGGGATCGTTAAGGTAAAACGGTGTCAGTATTGTCTGCATTTGTCTAATACTAACACTGATGAACTTATAGGAAATTTAGCTATTTCTCAGGACTTTCCAGACCCTTTTTTGATAGGACAGTTATAGAGTGACAGGGAATGAGGAGAATATATAAGAGAGAATAAAGGAGTAACACAAGGACCAGCTAACTGCAGTCTCGTGCATGTGCATCGCACATATATATGTATATATATATATATATATATATATATATATATATATATATATATATATATATATATATATATATATATATATATATATATATATATATATATATATATATATATTTAGCAAAGGTCTGACTACCTTACTATTAGGGTTCTTATTCATATTTTCCTCCATTCACACTGGAAGAAATATATAAAAAATGCTACAAGAAACAAAAAATCTCGATAAAATGATGCAAAATGTAACATTTCAAGGTTTTTTTTGTTTGTTTTTTTACTTAGGATCTTTTTTTTTCTTACAGGTTGTGGGAAGCCTGTCAAATACTGATGTAAATGCTTGTTGTTGTGTTTCAACTCACATACTTTCTCAGACTTACTCAATTCAGCTTGCACTACTTCTACCCAGCTCTTAAGTCTACCTCAGATTTTTGTCTGAACGCACAGTAAAAATGACAAGTTGTGCTTTTAATAGTGCTTATGTTGAACTATTTCTTGGCTGATCACAGCAACTTCCAGAGGCCTCACCAGGTTGCCTGTCAACTTCAAGGCAACAGAGATACTCAGGGAAGCCACTGAGCCCATTCAAGATATAGTACATGAGTGGCCAAGTTGGCATTTTTACATTGTGCACTTTGTACAGAACAATAAATAGTTTGAAATGATTCAGTGTACAATGTCGATGTGAGCTCACGCTTTTGTTACAAGGTGTTTGGGTTACTAAAGCAATGACGGAAAGTGGAGAGGGACAGCACGTGCATTTTGCAATCTGTTATGCATTAACCAATGTGAGGAGCAGGTTACCTGGGCACTTTCTGCTCCACTGGTGCTTTAAGCTGCGCCTGAGGATTTACCATCCCGACACAGCTGGACAGATAAATGTGGGAGAGGAGAGAGAAAAATGTACACACTGCAGGAGAGAGCGAGAGAGAGAGAGAGAGAAAGAGAGAGTATAGAATAGAGAAAATCGGGATGTGATGCCAAGTGCTCGTAAGTCCTTGTCTCTTCATACTTCTGCTCCGGTGTCTTTGATTCATGCAGGGTATGATGGCCGGCCAGGGCAAGGGCCAGGTGAGGCGCTTTGGCAGGAGGAGTAAAAAGAGGGAGGGCTATGAGACTGATTTGTAATAGTCGTCCTTGCTTTGTGGTTTACTGTGTCAGCATGCAGCCCATTTAACAGTGGTCATCGAAAAAGCAATACCATCCGTATATCAGGCTGTCACGTGCTATTCATCAGCTCCTATGTCTCTTGAGTTTTTCTTTATAGAAAGAGAAAAGGCAAAGCGGCAGTTGTCATGTCATGTTTGAGTAGGCAAGGAGAGGAGTGCCACCTCAGACCACTTGGGGGCACTGCTGGCACAAATAAAGTCTCCTGGCCTCAGACTTGTGGCTGCAAGTTTCTCCATCTTTCCACCCTCTGCCACAGGTCTGAATTATATAACTGTGCATTCATTAACACATCCTCTGCCATGTGCTGCTCTGCCAGCAGATGGTTAACTGAAGGCTGCCGAGGACATTAGGCTGGGGCTGGGGGTGGGGAGGGCACTTCCTCAGGAAAATCACATTAGAGTCTTTCAAAAGCAAGAGCTCTTTAAATCAAACCTTGGCTCACGTGAAAAGGCTGAAAGTATACTTTGCTTCCACATAATGAGGAATACCATAACTGTGATTGATGATGGGACACAACTCTTAAGTGACACCAGTGAAACTGCCTGGCATTTCTGTTGTCATATCAGCTTTTAAACTGTCCTCTCTTCTGTTTTCATGTCTTCATTTCCAGTTGTGTCCAAAGAAACTCTCACACTGAAACTCCTTTTCCGTGCAATAACAGGCTGTCCCGGTCCACATGACATGTAAGCACACAAGGTGGGCTGGCAAAGGTGAGAAATTCATCTAAATGTTGTAGTTAACTGGACTTGAGATTTAAGTAGTTTTGAATATGGATGGTTATTAGGGACAATGTGGTCCCAGCATCTAACAAACAGCTGCCAAACTGGAGGATTTACGCATTACAGAGTTTGCCCACTCGGGGACAGCAGTGCAACCCGTCCTGACAGCAGCAGCCATTCTGAAGAGAAAAATGCATTGTGAAACAGAAGAGGTCAGCCCAGAGTGACGAGAGGTGTTCATGCCAGATGACAGGTCATAAATGCAAACTCACAACACTGATGTGCACTGGGATCTCTCTGTCTAAATGGGCTACTTGGGCAAAACTCTAGGACTATTGCTACAGGAAAAAAGCTGAACATTATGTGATCTGCGATAACTGGAAACTGAAGATGTACTTAAAAAGCACCTTGTACAACAAATCCCATCACAAAGCAGCAACTGAGCACCATTTGAACTGCACAGTGTACTCATAGTTGCTGACCAAAGTACCGCAATTTATCACCACAGTCTACTCTTTCTCAAATGAATGCCTCCAGCAGCCTAATGTGCCATCAGATGTATTAATGTGCCCCTGGAATATCTGCGGGAACAGTGTGATGCTATCTAGTCAGCAAGGGCTAAGACCCCTGTGGAAAGTTTCCAGCATCTGGTTGAGCCAGTGCTTCATACAGTTCTAGGTTGCTTAAGGGGCAAGGAATTCCAACCAGCTAAAAGTCATTTCAGGGATGTCAGTTTGTCCGAGGGGGAAGCGTGTAATGTGTATATGTACATATGTCAAGTGAGGAGGTTGGGAGACTCCCGGACCATTTGGGTGACTTGAGAGCTCTGCTTCACAGTTCAAAAATATTCAGGGTTTAGGTTGATTGGAGACCCCCCAGGGTGCAAGTGTGAGGGCTCCTAGCCTTTGCCTTGTAGGCTCCAGCTGTCCATACCATTAGATAAAGCATACATTTATGAATGCATCACTTACCACTTTATCTTGTTCTTAGTTTTTCAGATACAACTGACAAATTCTCAATCTATTGGTTGCTCATAGCTCACAGATTGGTAACAGGAGCCCCTTTCAATACTCTCTCTCTCTAAAAGATGCTTGTGAACATTGTTCCTGCTCATCCTCAGTCCTCTGGTGTACATCTCATGATGGCGAGTGAGTGTTAGCGTGGCTCTCCTCGAATTCGTTCCATCTCTCATAACGCTCCTGAGCCTTGGCTCGGCACTTTTGATGGTTCTTCTCTCTGTGCTCCTGTTACCTCTGCATCAGTGGCTGAACACTCAGTCTCCTCTGTAGCTACTGCAGCACCTGCCCATCATGCTCCTGGCTAGATCCCGCAGCAGGGAGGGAGCAGGCGCTGCTGCTGGGGTCAGGTGTCTGTCAGAGGTCTGTTTGTTGGTGTGGGTTTCTGGGCCACTACTTGACCTTGCAGTCAGAAGTCAGGTACTCTGGTCAGGCTTTGTCAGCCATTTTTCATTAAGTCTCTGCGAAATACTTACCATTTATGGGAAACGTACCTATAATCAGCATCTGCAGCATAATATATAATTGTATGGTTAATTTAAAAACAGATGTAATGCAAACACTTTAGCCTGTCTATGGTGTTTGAAATGTTAAATTAGCTTTAAGATATTTGCTAACTATTGGTGGGATTCAACCAATGTTAATTTAAGTATGTACATATCCCGAAATCCATTGCTATCCTTTTAATATATATATCGTGACCCTTAAACTCTCCAGAGAGTAAAATCTGTATGATGAACTGGTTATCAACACAAACACAGCAATATCACACGTTTTGTACTGGAAGGCTAAAAGTACTTCTACTGTCCATATTTACAACTTCAGTAAGATTTCATTCATTCAACAGACACTTTTCCAAAAATCAGCAGAACAGTTGTCAATGCTCTCTTGACGCTAGAGAGCACTTAAGCTCCAGTAATAATTTAATAATTTACATAGATTGTCTCTATCTCTGCACTGCTTACATGACACATGTAAGGCAAATAAGTGCTGACTATTAAGTTCAAGGGTGTCAGCATTCACTCAAATGTGGTGTCTTTCTACATGCATTAACAAAAGGTAAAAACATACATTAATGTAAATTCCTGACTATGTGTGTCGAGAGTATGCCCTGTATGTGTGCTCGTTGGCATCTAAGTGCTCAAGTCTGCAGAAATGGCAGCTTGTCTCTCAGGTAGTGTGTCTGGCCAGGTCCCATAGCATGCGGGCAGCAAACAAAAAGGCTGCTTTCTAAAGACATTACAGCCTTGACAGTGAGAAGACGCAGCATGGAAAACATGGCACTGAGGAAAAATATTTGCTGAAGGATATGAACTCGCCTATAGTAAAGCTTTACAAACACTGCATACCAGGGGATGCCCAGGCCTTGTTACACTGCTGTCTAATTTAGAGTTCTATCTGGATGGCAACTTTTTCAATAGCTGTAGAGCTTTTATGTAATTAAGGTGGCCTTGAATATGTTAATTGTTCTTTTTGCTCTTCAGTAGAGACTGTTCAAACCTGACTTTTGAGACTGAGCCAGTCACTCGAACTCCAATGGATATATGCCAAACTTGTCTATTTCTGTCCCTCTCTGTTCAGTACCTGGGCAGGCCAGTCAGAACAGGTTTCACTCCCCATGAGCCCAAATGCCAAGAGCTCTGCAATTATGGCTGTAATTGACTTGAATTGGCCATTAGTACTCAGCTTGTGTCAGAGTCCAAAATGCACATCAAACAGATGTAAATTCAAACAATCGCAGTACTTCACTAATGCACTGGCTTGATTTTTTTTTTCATTTTGTTATGAAATTTGATTAAAACTGTTCTTTTGATGTATGGAGAATAGGAAAGCACATGATATTTTGTTACAGCAACTCCTGAAAGTATTTTTTTTAGCAAATTTAAAAATGGCTTGTTATAACAACTGACATCTATCTATCTATCTATCTATCTATCTATCTATCTATCTATCTATCTATCTATCTATCTATCTATCTATCTATCTATCTATCTATCTATCTATCTATCTATCTATCTATCTATCTATCTATCTATCTATCTATCTATCTATGTACCAGAAGAAAACACAAACACAAAGAATATGCAAAATCAGCGTATAAATATGATTCTTTCTATTTAGAAAGAAAAGAAAGAAAAAAAAATATATAAATTCTTACCCAGAGTCAAAACCACGTACTTTGAGGCAGTAGTGCTAACCACTCATCCAATGTGTTGCCCCATTTATCTTGTATAATTATTTTGTTATTTACACTCATGGATGCTGCCAATTGTGATTAGGAGTTGGATGTTAGTTTGTTGTTTGTTGACACTGGACAGATATAAAGTGTGTCACAGTCTACAAATGCCAATCATAATAGAACAGGGTACGAGCTAATAATCACTTACAGCTGCTGACGGCCAATTGCTCTGATTTCATTATGCGCAGCAATAAGACTACTGGCCTGCTTAAAGATGTCCATGATCAGAGCCATAAGCATTGTTCTGCATTAGGAAACCCTACGCAGGGGCTGTTAAGTTAATATTTGCAGTTCATAGAATCTAATTTACATATTCAGGTTTAAAGGAAATTCAAGCAGAGCTGATGGCTGGTCAAGGTAATTTGCCATCAAACTTAGAGAGAGAGAGCTGTTCTTAGTGATCAGTCTACCGATGAATTAAAACAACAATGATTTGAAAACTGACAGATGAAAAATGGAAAATGTGAATACCAAATAAATCAGTATGATTCATCAGCTTGTGAAATCCTAAAATCAACATGAACCTTGCCATAGTCTCTGTGCTTTAAAATCACAATTATTCCTTTCTTTCCTGGAGGACACAAAAAGACTTGAATGAGGAGTATTCAAAATTATTACTTTTGCACTGTATAAAAAAATAAAGATTGCCCTTGTACTCAAAAAGGTGGAAAACAACCACTAACAGCATACTTTAACAGCACAATTTAAAAGAGATGAGGCTTTCCTTTGAGGCCTCTGGCAGATAATGTCATTGGTGTGGTTCGGCAAAGGATGCACTGGGGGAACTGGGACCAAAGGTATGGGTACAGTCTCATCTATTACGGATTCTAAACAAACAATTCTTTATTATGTGGATCGTACCTCATACTACACTGCCCCCTGTGGCATGCTCACAACATATGATATACCTTTTATGTTTGGAGTTATGTTAATGAGTTTTTTTTTCAAAATAGTAAATGAGAGTTTTTTATATCAATAATTTGCATATTCAAGAAATATAAATCTTATGACCAGTATTTGCACTTCAAAGGCACTTACAAAATAGGATGAATCCTGTATTGAAAGTGAAGCACTATAAATCAGACCGAGAGGCTGAATTCTGGGGAGAAAAATAACTCTTTAAGGGACAAAGCATTGTCTATCTGGCAAAACCAGCCTGAGCTGCTCTAATTACAATTTGGCTTTCACCAACACCAAGGAAAACTTGCCCATCTCTCTTACTACTCATGTCAACTACTTTGTAAATTAAAAGGGGGAGATTAAGCCTTAATATCTCCATGATCCTGAGTGGTTAATTTCATATTTCTGAACTTGACCACAGCTCTGCTTAGGCTGGCCTGCAGACAGACCAGACTGCAGTATATGATTTACAGGTCTTGGAGCTGCTCCATAGCCTGTTAATAATGGAAGAAATTCTACTGGAGTCTGACAGCACCCATTGTGATTTATTGGAATATAAGAACAAGTTGGGATCTAGTGCTATGTTAAAATAAGGCTCATTTGCATGCAGTGTTGTCGGTTTTCATATTCTAAAGGTGGAGGTGATCACAAACTCTCTGTCAATAGACTGAGGACATATGTTGACTTCATTAGTTTAATTATAGGGATGGTTGTCTGTTAAGGGATATATAACTATAAAAATATGTTCAACTTTAAAATCCAAATATTCTTAAGGCAGATTTTACAGAAAAATGCTGATCTGAAGTTTCAAAGTTTCTGATAGTAGTAGATGTTGTAGGATAGAAACGTTTGACATGATAAATTTCCTCCGAATGAAGCATGCCACCCTTGTCCCAATATCTGAAAATACCTCAAAATAATTCAAATATGTCTCATTACTGTCTGTGACGCAAATGAGAATATGTCCCACTTTTTTCTTGCTTTAATTCTGCCTTTGTGGCTTAGCTATTGTTATCCCTCTCTCTTTCTCTCTATACAACCCTCACATTCTACCACCCTGTCATACAAACAGAGGCACACTCTCATAGACATGGACACCATGAATCACTACACACTTGCGACTTTTGCAGAGCTTTTAATGTCTTTGATCAATAATTGATCAAGGGAATCTTCAGACTGTTCAAAGAGTGTAAGGAGCCTGTAGAGGCAACCGTTTTCCCTTTCTCTTAGGATCCGAGCGCAGAGGAGCCCCCCACCAAGCTGGAGTTTGGGAGCCACGACATAAATCCATTCCACAATAACATAACACAGCATCTCTGCATGTCTGACATTACCTGAAGCTCTAGGACCTGTCAAGTCATATACATCCAAGCACAAGACAGCAGACCGAGGTAACATGTCACCTACTGAGATCTTAAATGTCTTGGGAGCTGAGATCTAAAATGTCATGACCTCTGGGTTCAACTACTTTCTGATAGGCAATTCTGCCTGAAAAATCTGTCCACGTACAATGGCACCAGATGTGCCACTGCCACTTGACAGCTCCATTTTCCATCCCCATGAAAGGGACATGTCAGGTAGGTGCACACAGTCATTGTTTCTTTGCAGGGTGCGCACGGATGCAGAAGTGAAATGCAAGATATACGAAGAGAAAACCCTTCTAAGACTTCTTGTTTACCCTTTCATCTGCCCCACCTTGGGATTCAGTTACAAAAACTTCATTTTTTTAAAATATCTGTCAGACCCTTTGGATTGCAACAAAATATACTAAGTATTACAAATAACACATTTGTTAGTGCTGGTTGCACGTTACTTGATACAGTGGTGCTGAGTGTTTGCCCTTGCTCTCCTCTGCACTTCTTTTCTTTTGTGTGTGTGTGTGTGAGACTGACTCCAGTGTGTTTGCTCCTGCTGTACTCTGCTGCAGAAAGGATTCCTCTGCATTCCCCTGCCCTCTCTCCACATGCCCAGCCTCAGGGACCCTGAGAAGAAGGAGAGGATGGAGGGAAGAAAAAAAAAAAGAACAGCACGGGAAAATAGAATACCGAGTGCTGTTGTCCAGGACCTGTTTACTCTGTCTGCAGGCTACATGCTGTGTTTGAGCAAGTCTGAATGTGTGTGTGTTTCTCTTTCTTTGTGTGTGTTTGAGGAGGTGGGGTGGTGGGACGGTGAAGGGGTGGGGGGCTTTTGTGTTTACTCCCCCTGCTTGTAGGTGTGCTATCACAGTCTGAGTGAGAGACAATGCTTTACCAGAGAGAGACAGGGGGGCAATGAGCGCGAGAGAAAAGGAAAGAGAAAGAGGAGAGAGAGAGAGAGAGAGAGAGAGAGACAGAGGGGGCGAGAGTTGGCAAAGGGAAGTGAATGAAAAATTCATACGGCTGCAGGTCCCAAAAGCCCTTCTGTCTTTGCCAGGAGTCCTCAGCCTCAAACTGCTGGGCAGGGGCGATGGGACTGTGCCACAGAGATGGTAGGCACATACACTCACGTATACGTAGCAAATGGAAGAACAGAGCCAGAGGAGGTGTTATCTAGAAAACAGGAGTACGTTGAAAAGAGAGTCAACAGCACAACAGTATCCCTTAACATCAATAGTGTGCAGGACAGCATCCTAATAGTATTGTGCACTGATGGCAGCCATCACAACAACCCACAGCTATGCTTCATGCCAGTGTGATGCAATGTGTTTTGTCTTCAAGCAAATTGTGCGTGCTGAAATAAAATTGATACCATTTCACTATTAGCCTATATAACACATGAGCCACTGAAACAGACTGGAAATGCAATTTGATCCAAATGAGGCTAAATGAGAAGCTCACTGTAAGATAAATATCCATGCAGGCATGCTAAATAAATCAGAAGATGGGGATCTTTGTTATTACAAAGACGACATCTTGATGGCTGTGCGTGACACGGTCTTAAGCTGACAAAAAAAAAGATAACTGAAGATGGAGAGGAATGGGAAAAGAGAAGGAGAGAGGAGACACCTCCTCTTCTTCACTTACTACTGCAGCGTTGCCATAGCCACCGCTGCATCCTAAGGATGCCAGAACAGAGCGAGTTGGAGGAGGTTGAGCAGAGGAAGGAAGGGGGGGAAAACTTTTACAGCTCTACCTCTCTTGCTGTGTGAAAGTGGGTCATCAAACACACACAAACTCCCTTCCTTCTGCTCCTCTCTGACACACACATAGAGATGCACACAGTGCCCATCATTTCCTTGGATCAAGCACTTGGTGAGGTGAGGTGGGGTCTTTAAGAAATCAGGCTTTTCTCCAAAGGAATGTGAAGACAAGCAGAGAAGCAAAGGCAAACATGGAGTGTTTGACGTGGACTGCCTCACGCCTCTGAGATGTGCATCCACAGTAAATCCAATCAGATTTGTCAACACACTCGGCATGAGAATATTTGACCATTTAAATCCGCTTACCCTGTGCTGTACAGCAATTTTGGAAAAAAAAATCAATATCTTAAAATCCAAAAAATTCTAAAAAGGACATTTCATTTGAGTTTTTATTACAGACGAGAAAAGATTAGAGGTCCTGGCCTCATGGACTTGGTTTTGAATATACCATCTGGGATATTTTCAAGACAGCGCAGCATCTACTGAGTTGTATGAAATGAACACTATACAAATAAATTGTATTAGTTGGGGAGTTTGAGTCATATGACGAGGAATTCACACCATATTGAAGCCCTTGTGTTGATTTTGATTTTAAGTACTTAATAAAGACATCCTGCTTTCCTCCATCCATCCATTATCTTAACCACTTGACACAGTGGTGTCACAGGAGTGTGCTGGCACCAATCTCTTGCACACAGAGGCCAGAGGAAGGAAATAAATGAACACAGCATTTACTGTCTCACTCAAATCTCAGTCAACTCTGCTCAATTAGTCTTCACATGCATGTTTTTGGACTGTGGGAGGAGACCTCAGGAAAATCCATGCAGCAAACATTGAAATGATGAAGAGAAAGGCCCTTGGTCTGACCAGGATTCAAAGAACTGGGAACGTTATGGCTGTGATGCCACTGCACTATTCATGTATCCATTGTGTACTACAGTACATAGCCTGGATTGATTTTGTGAGTTTTTGTTTTGTTTAAATGCCGGACAGCACAGTTCTTTATTAATTTTTGATATTTGAAAGTTTTGGTCTGTTACAGGCCCAGTGTGCATTCATGGGTAGGTGACATGTTTTCAGATCGGCACAGTACTCTGATCTTTTCAGTGACCCCTCTTCTTACAAGTTGGGATTTTCAGTTCAGACAGGCTGCAACAAAACAAAGCGACTCATTTTTTGGTTTGTGCAAAGATCCACCCAATTGCGTCAAAGTGGGCCCTACAGGTGCAATAACCAATTTCCCAAGTCTCATATATAATTACGGCACAACATTTTCACAGATTGCCACACTGGACCTTAGGGTTCAAGGCATATTTGTGAGGGTGTTATAGCCCTGTGAAAGGCCTGTTGACTCCCCAACCCCCAATTTCACTTCTAGTTTAGATGTAGGTCATGAAGTCCTTCCATCAGCAAGAGTGTGGACATCCATCTGTAAAGACTGTTGGTTTATCCTCACGGTCAGAATGGTCGTTTCTCTGTCAGACTGGGATCGGGCCCTGGAGAATTGGAGGGACCATTGACTAACACTGCAAGACATATGGCACATAAACACATAACTGCTCACATGTGCACACACACATACACAAACACTCGAGCCATTTACCAACATGACGCCCACTCAAGAGTGATGGGAACAAACCCCAGATGTCAAGGAAAATCACACACTCTGGAGTGTGAGTGTGTGTTTTCATGTATGTGCTCTTCCCCAGCGTCCACATCTCTCTCTGTGACCTGATGAGCATCTGACGGGAGAGGGGGACCATTGAACTGAGTCATAGCCCCCAGGTGGCCCGTCGGATGATCAAGACGACCTTTGGGAGAGCAACTGAGCCTTTACCTAAACAGCTCTCCACTCATTCCCAGAGTCATCTCCTTTACCACTCACTAACCTGGCCTCATAAATTCACCAGTCCTGTCCCAATAGACCAATACCGATGACGGACCTTGACGAGTAAAAGTTATCATAGACTGCTTTTCTGGAGGGGTGCCACTGGAAGATGTGTGCTCTCAGAAGACAGGACAAGGCCTGAGCATGGACAATAATTGTGTTATGTACAGTACGACATTATTTTCAGTGCCTTCTTCACAGCGTTCTTTTTCTTATTCTGTTTAATCCATCACCAAGCTGCTCACATGGGAAGTCTCTTGTCTGTGCCACCAACCATTTTTGTCTTCCTTCCCATCATGACCCACTCCCTCCATGTTGCAGCATCCAGAGTTGAGGCATCAAGCCTAAAGCATCTCCAGCAGGCACCAAGACAGCAGCTGTGCATGACACATGTTCACCAAAATCTCCTCTCTTTGCTTCATTTCACTCCTCCTCACCCTTCATTTCACCGCTCCTCTTCCAACCCACCCTCTTCTTCTCTCCAGCCACCACCACCAACACACTGTATAGAACAGGTGATCCCCCACAGGGCCGGTTTTAAACCCTTCACTTATTCTCCACGCTGTTTCCTCCTCCATCTCTTTCAGCCCCACTGGAACCCTGCTGCGAGTGACAACCAGAGACATCTGTCCCAAGAGCTGACAGCACAAACCAAGGAGAACACCTCGAAGAAAGGTCCAGGCTTGATGAAAGGCAGTAAAAATAAGCCAAGGTGCGGCTCTCAAGATATTTTTTTCCCTCCAAAAAGTCTCATACCAAGTATAAACATCTTTTTATATCGAGTATAAAAAGTCATAATCTGTCCACATTATTCTCTAAACATGGAGCAGCAATGACTTATAATATACTGAATGTTTATACTGAATGTTTCGAATGTTTCAAAGAAATGTTATGATGTCAAGTGTGATTATTTGCTTGTTTCATTATGTACACAAAACGCATGATGTAGACAAAAAATACATATGTGAGGACTTTATCTTCATTTTAACATTTTTACAATCTTGTGTAGACCAAATAACTCAATTGAGAAAATTATCAATAACTCAATGAACTACAACAATAATGATTTGTTGCAATCCTGATATAATGTACAATCTAGACAATCTTGAAGCTAGATTTGTCGTCAACATAAAGTGTTAACAGGAGTCTCAATGTCAATACTAAGTATTCATTTGAAACTTGCTATGGATTTCACTGACTGATGGAACCCTCAGCTGTGACTCCGCACCCAGGCTGTACATCTGATGCATCTATTCAGCACTGGCTTTCTTCAGTATCCAACCATGACCATGATCTTTGCATAATTGCAAACTGTTCTTGTTTCATGCAAGAGCATAAATGATGCTTTAGTGGCCAGGTTAAGAGATTGAGAATGAGTGAAATAACAAGTTGGTTAACAAGACTCATGTTTGCATAATTTGTCTTTCAATCTTATGGAAGAGAGAAAAAGACAGTAGGGAAGATGTTGTGGGATCAAAAAGCAGATCAACAATAAAAAAAAGAACATCCATTATGTGTACAGCTACAAATATGTACAGCCTGGTAAGGTTTAAAAAAAATTCATTAGTAGTCTATGATTGATAACCAACAACATAACACTTGAGAGGCGCAAGAGTATAAGGAAAGCTGGATGAAATGCAGTATCAGAGCGCTTCATCACCCTAAGGTGCACAGAAATGAAATCCATCAGGTCTAAATCTAGCATCGATATCTCTCAACACTCGGCCCTGACTCCAGCAGTTTGTTCCATTACCATTCCTGCGGGTTTATCTAGAATATGCCTTTTCCAGCTCATTATGCCCACTTTAGGCTCCCATAAGGTCATTAATCCCAATCACTGTGTTCATTTTCACACATGCCAAACCATTATTCCACACTTGGCATATCTTTTTACCCTTCTGTAATGCTCTCCCACACTTACACGTGCACCCACACACACACACACACACACACACACACACACACACAGTCTCTTTATACTTAGTCATTGTACACTCTGTGATTGCACAACAACAATATTTAAATATATACACACACACACACACACACACACACTATGTGGGGGGATAGTAATGTGACAGTGATCAGAGACTGTCTTGCCAAATATAGGCTTATAGACTAGAAATGTATCTGTGATGACACATTTCAGCACTCTTCAATACTATGAGTTAGATTTGTGAAGCAGCTTGCTTGGGCATAGACGATTTGCCCTCATCCAGAATATTTGTCATGCTGGGGTCCTTTTCCAGCATCAGGGCTCAATGCCTCATAGACAGTACTGCTGTTTTGGAAAATAATTTAAAAATCTGCTGAGGTGCCCACTGATGTTGAAAACTTACCCAAGAAGAAACGAGAAAGCAATGCAAACTTAGATTACTCTTTCTCTAATATTCATTATTCATTCAGTTGTCCAGTTATTGATCTGAAACAATAGGATCTCAGGCAAACAAGAAAAAGATGAGGAGGGAACTGGGTTCATTAGCATTTTGGAACACCAGCAAGGGAAATTTACAAGGGGATGACATGCATGCAGGACAAGCATGCATGCATGAAGTATGAGTCTATACATGCAAATGATAATACTGTTGAGTATCTGTATTTGTAAATGAAGAGCTGTGATCGATGTCGGGGTGCTGAGCTCAGTTACATGCAACGCTGTGGAAGCAGTCGCTGGGTTGCAGAGATGCTAATGAGCAGAGCAACAGGACGAGGATCAGAACATACAATCAGAGAGAGGAGATAAAGAGGGAAGATGATCAATGAGTGTGATTTGTGCCAAAGTTCTGCGCTGGCAGATTCATCTTTCTTGTTGAGGGGGCGTTCCAGACCTTGGTTGTTAGATAGAGGTAGTAACAAGCACAGTAAAAAGATGTATACAGTCCTACAGAACAAAAGAACCTATCAAATTATTTGTTCTACAGTAGCACACAAGCCCACAGCAACCTCCTTTTCTGTCTGTCATGTACACAAATGCTGATTCTGATACCCACTCTCAGCAGCTTAGTATTTGCACACGACTGTGTGGCTGTGAGGGAGTAGCCCTGTGGTGGAGGGAGAGGAGAAGCATAATAGGAAAACTCATTTGAAGGGAACTCAGGAGCCCAGAACCACATTAAGCTCAGCCGCCGGCCTGAATGAAAGATCATGTCGAAGTCGTCACACAGTGAGTATGTGTGTGGCAGAGAGAATGAGAGTCAGAGAGGGAATAAGAGCATTATAAACATGATAAGAAGAGATGAAAAAAAACACAGAAATCAAATACAGAAAGCTGAGTGTGCAAAAAATGGGTAACATATTCAGCACTGTTCCCTTACTCTTGAGGCTATGAAATTTTTCTGGGTCTGTTTCCATCCTTCATTCAATGGATTTCACAGTCGGCAGTTTCTACAGACAAACTGTTTTCCTGCAGTTTACTCCACAGTTTTAACAGTTATTGATTTTTCTTTTCCTGACCACAGCAGTGTGTATTCAGCGAAGAATATAAAATGAACCAACTTGCTTACTTAACTTTAACGTTAGAAAAATGAAAGTCCCGTAACTGAGACAGCTTGTGTAAATTGACATAATAGCACAGAGCCTCAGATGACATCTTTTATGCATTGCTGTATCTCAGATCACGATCCTGGTTTTCTGCCAGACAATCCCCCATGTGAGTGTCTGTGTCTTCAGAAGCCCTCAGTCAGGGGAACACTGCCTCTAATTTCAAGGGCACTAACCTGCCTTTTCCCCCTTCTGCTCTCTGTTTCTAACTTGAATTTCCTACAGGCACAGAGATGAGTTTAGCCCATTTTCTTTCATTTGGTCGAGGTCAGACAGGAGGAACACCTGTGGGATTCACCATTAATCTTTTTTTTCTTTTTACTTTCTTCTTATTCTCCACTTCTTTTGTCCCTACTTCCCACCCCTATTCAGCCAAGGTCAGGGAGATTTCTACGAGCTCTTCTCTCTCCCAGCTGCCCTTGCTGGCTGTGTCTCAAGACAAATTGCCATGCAGAAATTAAAGGTATGGACATCATGGGAATGTCCATCTTGACATTTATGCTGCTTCATTCATCCACATTTCTAACTTTTTCTCAAATGTCAGGGGGGATCTCTAAATAAAACATCTTCTGTCTCTCGGTCGGGAAGGATTTACCTTGTATTCAACCCTATGACGTGAAATTCTCATAACACATCAGCTCACATCAGCTCAGTGAATGACCCTTCCAGTGAGAAAAGGAATGTACTCAAATGCACAAAAGTACATTGCATGAGATAGAAAGACAATTGCCAAAGCAAGGACAGGTATCTCACAGATCACACACCTCAATGTGCTTTTTGGTTTTCTCAAACATTTGATCAAGACTGTTTTGATTTATTTCTTTTTCGAGGAATTACTATCTTGGACTTGAACTTGTTCTGAGTTGCAAACCACAAAAATTTCATCTGCCACATTAACAAGTTGATCCATTCTAACTTGTGCTGCTGCTTGAAATACTCAAAAGTTTGGTTGTATAGATGGCACTGAATATTCAGTAAATCATAACCAGTCACTAATCTTTTTGAGCTGGGTTGGCATTTGTCCAATGTTTACTTGAGTTGAAAGCGGTCTGCATTCGTGTTTCAGTGGTTCATACTGTAAGTTTTCTCGTTCTGTGTTGGGGTTTGTGTCCAAAATACCAAAAAAAGGTCTGTCACCTGGGTGGGGAAATGGAGGGATTAAATGAACAAATTTTAAAGCCAGTGAAACCATTCTTTCGTAGTTTTGAGTAATCGATTGAGCCATGAGCTGTAACATGTTTTTAGTCCGTGACTCTCTCGATTGCCGCTGCTTGAGCCACAATTAGGTCTTACATTGTCAAACCCCAATGACTTAGAATCAGCTTAAACAATCAATTCCAGTAGTGAGCTCCTATTGAGTTTTAATCAAGATTTCTACTTTGTTCTGTCTTCTCTCACGGTTGCCTGGCCTGGAGATTTCACAGGTCAAGGAACCATTCAGAAAGCTTTAATTAGCTTTCTCAAGCTAATGAGTTCTCAGGCATCATACAAATTGTTCTGTCAAACCCTGACTTTGAGCCAGTTCTTGCTAGCTTGGATTGTTTGGGTGTCAGCTCAACAGAATAAAGGACATTTAATCATGTTCAAATTCATTACCCCCCAAATGAGTAATGTTTCATTCTCCCCAGTCATTTTGCCTCTCATTCGTAGTTAAAGCTGCCCCTCTGCCCGACAGACACCAGCGACCTGTTTAGTGTGACTTCCATCATCATTACACAGGATACCGCCACACATGGCACATTTTGAGGGGGGAATTGTAATAACTAGACGAGGCTGATGGACTGAGCGAGCAGGAAAAGGAGGCAGCATACAGGGAATGTAATTTCGGACTTGGGAGTGAATTTGAGCACCCAGTGCTTTTATGAAGACAGCGTGGCAGGGTGAAAAGTCAGACAGAAATATGAGCTTTGGTTTAAAGATGAAATATGATAGTCTGACCCCATTCCCTCATTCCCAGATCCTTCGCATGCAGCCTGGTCTAAATGGGGATGGGTATTGCCTAAACCGATAAACTTGCCGGACTTGAAATGTCTTTTTTGTAACCAGTTTCCGGGGAATTGAATTTCAATCGTGCGAGCAGTAAATGAGGAGGAGATTTATATGGCTGGTGCGTGGGAAAGGGTATAACAAGGCAGCAGCAGCAGTCGCTTTACACTTTGTCACATTCACAAAGAAGGCATTAGGGCTATGACCCACTTCAAGTAGGGCCTGTATAATGCTGCCAGTCTCTTATACTGCCACAGTGGTGGTTGTCATCATCCTTGTCAACTTTATTCTTACCAGCATTCATGAGTCAAATTGTGCCCCTCGATTAGTGGGCGACCATTAATCTTATGAGCCTCACTGATTCCCATGGTGCATCACGCTGTTTGATATGGTTATCACTGGAAGAAGGGGTGTTTCATAGAAGAGGAGCCATAAGGTAAAAGTACCAGCTGTTATTTACCCCTCAATGCCTTTTTCTCCCCATTTCTCCATCTCTCTTTCTCACACTAGCTTCTGATGTGGGACTGATAAAGCTTGGAGCACAGCCACTAGCTGTCAGGTCCCAGCTAATGGAATCAACATGGTTGACGGATAAACCCACCGAAAATAAGTTGTCAGAGAGCTGCGAGCCCTTCATCAACCTCGCTGCCGCGTGTGGCACTGCCTTGACCCCTCTCAATACCATATCAGGAAGGTGTTTTATCTTCAGCATGGTGAAATTACGTTTCAAGTTTTTATTTATTTATGAATATTTTCTGTTCTCTATGACATAAAAATTGGGTTAAGGTTGTCCTTGCGGTCAGAAAGACGCTGCTGTATATCTGTGCCAAAATGTATGCTTTGTTACAGAATTTATTTCACATTTTGCAAACTGTTGTTCACTTTCTTGCCGACATGGATTGGTAGGTAGATGCTACAGTTGCATGTAGTGACAACCTGCAGCTTATATACCTACTAAAGAAGAATTACACCACTGCTTTATATTGCTTGCTTCCAGTATGTAAAATCCAATGTTGAAAAATAATGTGATTTTACAGGGTGCTGGGTGCCAAAATATTCCTTGGCCACCTGATGCTACATCCTGGACTCTCTTTTATACAATATGTCTCCATGAATTCACTGCACTGTAGCCAAATATACACTTAACTTTCATGCTTCTGTTTTAGTAGGCTATACGATGTATACAACAATACGGTCTGTTAATTGCTGAGCTTTAATGGTTTTGGTACTTACTTTTTGTTACTCTAGAACACAGCCAGCTTGGCTGCTTCACCCTATTTTCAGTCTGTCCTGAGCTAGGCTTGCTGACAGCAAACATGAGAATAGTATTGATCATCTTACCTGACTCACGGGACAAAGGCAAATAACCTTATTACCCAAGATGTCAAACCATGCCTTAAACATAAGCAACAGGCGTCATTGAGACAGAAAGTTTATAAATCCTTACTGTAAATACACAGTCGGACTTCAGAGGAATAGGTGTGAATTTTAAATAAAAAAGAAGCAAATACACAAGCACTGAAGACTTAAACCAATCCACAAGAGGACTGATGTGGAAGTGCAGCTAAAAACACAGGACTTATAAAAGAGTACAAAGAATGGGTCATACACCAAGAGCATAAACAAAATCTTATGTTTGTGGCCAGTAGAAATGGAAAGGAAAAGGAAATAGAGCACAATGTTTCTGACTTGGTGTCAAACATAACTTGGTGTGCCTGCTCTCCCTAGAAAGCAGCAAAATACTTCACAATTTAGAAAAGCTAATGTTGCATGCAGGAGTTTCTCTATCTATCATACCTTTTCCTTCAGTACATTATGAAAGTTAAAAAATAAAAAATCACCCATTAAGATTGCATTCCCCATTGGGTTACAATACAAGCAGTGGGACTTTAACACTTGTCCCAAAGGACAACAAACAAAGGCAAACACAGACACATACACCTACACAAACACACACACACATATACAGTACACCCAAACAAACACACATACATCTGTGGCTCTGTTTCTTATATGTCAACATACAACAAGTCCATCCATCCATCCATCCATCTTCTTCCGCTTATCCGGGGCCGGGTCGCGGGGGGAGCAGTCTAAGCAGGGACGCCCAGACCTCCCTCTCCCTGGACACTTCCTCCAGCTCTTCCGGGAGGATCCCGAGTCGTTCCCAGGCCAGCCGGGTGACATAGTCACTCCAGCGTGCCCTGGGTCTTCCCCTGGGTCTCCTCCCGGATGGACATGCCCGGAACACCTCCCTAGGGAGGCGTCCAGGAGGCATCCGATTCAGATGCCCGAGCCACCTCAGCTGGCTCCTCTCGATGTGGAGGAGCAGCGGCTCTACTCCGAGCTCCTCCCGGGTGACAGAGCTCCTCACCCTATCTCTGAGGGAGTGCCCCGCCACTCTGCGGAGGAAACCCATTTCAGCCGCTTCTATCCGGGATCTCATTCTTTCGGTCATGACCCAGAGTTCATGACCATAGGTGAGGGTAGGGACGTAGATCGACCGGTAAATCGAGAGCTTCGCCTTTTGGCTCAGCTCCTTCTTCACCACGACGGACCGATACAGTGACCGCATTACTGCAGCCGCTGCACCGATCCGCCTGTCGACCTCTCGCTCCATCCTTCCCTCACTCGTGAACAAGACCCCAAGATACTTGAACTCCTCCACCTGAGGCAGGGGCTCTCCACCGACCTGAAGAGGGCATTCCACCTTTCTCCAGTCGAGAACCATGGCCTCGGACTTAGAGGTGCTGATTCTCATCCCAGCTGCTTCACACTCGGCTGCAAACCGCCCCAGTGCATGCTGGAGGTCCTGGCTCGAGGGAGCCAATAAGACAACATCATCTGCAAAGAGCAGAGATGAGATCCCATGACTCCCGAACCGGACCATCTCTGGCCCCCTGCTGCGCCTAGAAATTCTGTCCATAAAGGTAATGAACAGAACCGGTGACAAAGGGCAGCCCTGTCGGAGGCCTACATGCACCGGGAACAGGCCTGACTTACTGCCGGCCATGCGAACCGAGCTACTGCACCGGTCATACAGTGACCGCACGGCCCTCAGTAGAGAGCCCTGGACCCCGTACTCCCGGAGTACCCCCCACAGGACACCACGAGGGACACGGTCGAAAGCCTTCTCCAAGTCCACAAAACACATGTGGACTGGATGGGCAAACTCCCATGAACCCTCGAGCACCCTGTGGAGAGTATAGAGCTGGTCCAGTGTTCCACGGCCGGGACGAAAACCGCATTGATCCTCCTTGTATCCTGGATACAACAAGTCCATTCAGATAAATTAGAATTGGATAAAAATCTCTTTTCCCTCATCTCTACTGTATTATGTTTATGACATAAGTCTTACCCAGATGCTAGATTCCATGAAAGCAATGCTGCTCTTTGCCAGCTCACCATACTGAGAATCAGTGGATCTGGGCTAATTTGACAAACTCAGCAGGCGGCTTAGTGCTCATTCGCCCCTGTTTAGTTGGAGAAAGGTCCACCAGTTTTCTAAATGCTGATTTTATTCACAACAGACAAGTGTTGTGAACAAACAAAAAAAAAGAACTAGGTCAATGATTTCAACCACATCCACTGCATCCCTGATTCTATGGCACAGTACCTCCAGGCTCCACCAGGAGCCACTGTAGATCCGTCTGTGCTACAGGGACAGGCAGACAGAGGAAAAAGAGTGGGGGGCATGCAGGGAGGTAAAAAGAGCTCAGTGTATTAGATCAGCCACCCCACTGGTTTTGTATACCGACAGCTGTGCTCTATAACCCACTTGACAAGATTAAAAGTCCAAACATATAAACAAATAGACAATCTGCATCCTGGCTTGCAAAGGCTCAGTCATCAAGCCTGGCTCCCTCCCTCTGTCTTCTTCTGCACCTTCTGAACTCCAGATGAGATGGGGGGTAGAGTTTTGTGGCATAATTCAGGGCTGCTTATAAGATCACAAAATGTGACCCACTTCAATGTTGCGCCGGCTAAAAGATGCAAGACTCTAATAACATTTCAGCAGACGCTTCCTCATAAATCTTGAATCAAATCCCGTGCAAGTGCCAAGATGGAATCCCTAACCTCTCCTTGGTTTGGCTTGTGGCTGCCGGTGCTTCACTGGGCCATTGTTTGCCGACATGAAAAGAAAAAGAAAAGTGAGACAGAGAGAAATGACAGATGACAGATCCACAATGCTAAGCAGAACATCTCTCACTACACAGCCACACAACCAGTCCACCTCCAAGCTAAAGCATCCATCCATCCGTCCGCTCGCTCGCTGGTGCTTTGTGGTTTTTTGTTTAGTTTGTTTGTTCTGACATGTTAATGGGACAGCTGATGGACTGGCAGTCAGATCCAGCCAGAGGGGCTGGGGCTGCTGGGTTTATTTTATTCTGACAGCAAGGGGGAAGGTCAGCATGCTCATAGCTCACCTGCTTTCTCCTGTCTTTCTCTGTGCTCTACTCTGCTCCCTTTCATCCTTCCAACCTGATTTCTGCCTTTGTCTTATTCGCCTGCATATCCCATGGTGTGTTCTTGGGCACATCCGTCTCAGCTCATTTCCTCTCTCATGTTCAGTGCTCTTCTGAAACATTTCCCCAATGATTGACCGACAGCTGCAAAGGAAATTGGGACAACAAATTAGATGAACTTTGATGCAATACTGAAAGAAATACCCTGAAAGAACAGTAAGAAAAGCTTGAACAGAACAGAAAAAGAATACTAAAGGCAACAAACACATTATGAAACTCACAGGACTAATCTCTAGAAGAGTTTCTATAGCCTGCAGACTGCCAGGAGGAAAAATGTTTTGAAAGTGCACACAGTGAACGAAAATACAAACTGAACACTGACAGAAGAACACACACACACGTAAAAATGTGAGCACCTAGACCTGTATTTCTCAAACATCTCTGAAGCATTCAAAGCAAAATGCAAAAACAATGAGATTTAACTCTGTGTAACTTTGTGCTGCATCTTTCAAGTGAATTACAAATAATCTTGAAAACTATTTCAGAGAGCTGTTTGGAAATAGGTGAATATAACAGGTGACCTTGCTGCATGCCACAAGAAGCCCAAACTACATTAGCCTGCAGAGGCGAGGGGTGATTAGGGATGTGGAACTGACTGTGAGTGAGTGAGAGCCACAGAATAACCACACACCACTAATGGCTCTATGCAGTGCAGGAGCACACCGTGAGTCCCCTTTTCCGACGCTTTCATGTGCTCTAGGCCTGAGAGCAAGTGGCAAAGGGGAACACTGACCCGTAACAGATAAGTCAGTAAGTGTATCTGTGTGTTTATGTTTGCTGCACTGCAAACAGATTGTAGACTGATTGTAGAGCACCCATGCGCTCAGCTATGCATGTGAAAGTGGTAAGCTGCAGGTTTATTGATGATAACAGAAGCATTATCCTTGGCTTATGTCAACTTTTCAGCAAGTCAGTTCAGACACTGCTGAGACAGTTGTATGATTATTTCTCCATAATTGAGCCTCTGCAAGCCAGGATGCCTTCTCTCGTCTTCTCTCTGACAACTGTAAAAATCCTACAGTGTCCCAACATTAAGATGTCTTTAAATCAACATTTACAAATACCAGTGGCATAATGTTCTTATACTGTTGATTTGGTGATTATGGGTCATCCGTCCAATTTCTTAGCCATTTTATCAGTTTTGCAGTGGTGTGCTTGAAACTTTCACCTGCACAAATAGGGTGAAGGCAAGGCCAGACAGGTTGCTAGTCAATCGAAGGGCACAAAACATTTGCTAACACACACCCAGGGGCAATTTAGTCTCCAATCAACCTTAACATGCCTCTTTTGGACCGTAGTGGAAACTGGAATACCTGCAGAAGACCTGACACAGGGAGAACGTGCAACCTCTACACAGAAAGGCTATCGGTCTGATTAACGCCATTGACCAATCTATCCAATCACTCTGTTCATCATTTCTTACCTTTAGAATTTAACTGTGTGTCCGAATATATGACGAGTACGTGTAATTAAATGTCTAATTCAGTGTCTAATTCAGTTTCTCAAATGTAGTGGTGCTAGCTAACCCCTGGAGAAACCCTTTATGGAAAAAAGACACTGGGATAGAGAGTCTTCTCTTTCTGAGACCAAGGAGGCAGACATTGAGTACTTAAACAATAAAACATCTAATTGCGTTCCACCCGCCCATGTCATTTTAAACCCTACTGTATAACCGTTTTCACCTGTTATTTGACAAAAAATACACCTGACTTTGATTGAGATATTGAAATATTGAATGTCCTTTTAATGATCTAATACCAGCATCAATTAACACACCTTACTGTCAGTCTTCAAAAGTGCATCCATGTAGTGTTGATAATACAGGATAGCATCACCAAAACTGTGATGTGACTTAGAGGTCTGTTAACATAATATATACTGTTCTTCTACTGTTCTTCTAATAGGAAAATATGAATGTAAGGAGTCAAATTTATTGAGCCAAATAAAGAACAGTGCAGTATGATGCAAAGTGTAAATGATGGTTAATGGAATATGTTTTGTGTGCATGCTGAGTTTGTGTGCATGCTGAAGTCCAAATACTGCAGACTCGTTTGGAGAGCCAGTGATAAATGACAGCTTCCCCCAGTGACTGTAATTCTGAGAATCATGAGGTGTTTCTGAAAATATGTAACAAGTCTATAGCTGGGAAAACAAATGGGGTTATAATGTAGCCATCATCTAGCCCATTAGCTATAGCCAGGATACTCCATGCAGATGATGATTTCAATCACAAGGGAAAAAGAAAGAACACAAAGAGGGAAATAGCAGTGGACACTTGCTCTCCAAAAGTTACCAAACAGCAAATGATTACCTGTGAAGGTGAGAAAAAAAGGAGAAAAGTCAGGGGAGATGAAGGAAGACAGAAACCCCTCCCCCATCTGTAATTATCTCCCCCTGTTTATTTACTCTCCATCCATCCCTTTAAAGCTGCAGGGCCTTTAGCACCCTTAATCAACCTCTCTCCCCGGCAGGGTCTGTAGCAGGCATCTTCACTCGCCTACGTAATTGACTCTTAGTGTTTGAGAGGCAATAAAAGTTTATGACTATTAAACATAACATCAAGCAGGCTGTCTTTTTTTCTTTTTTCTTTTTTTAACCAAACTATTAGCAGGGGCTAAGGCAAGTTGTGAACCGATAATTAATTGCTTACTCTGGGGATGCCTAATTACCAATTGTTAGTGTTATTAGCTGATTAGCGGGTGGGTTTGACAGCCCTGAAAGGCTGTCAGTTGACAGAGAGGATGGAGCAACCATTTGCACTTGGAGGTGCTGACATAATTGGTGTTTTTTTATTATTATTTTTTTAAGTACACTGCTTTTGCCCTCTCAAGGCGAGCGGGAAGTGACAGAGCTCTTGAATGAATTACAAGCTATGGATTGATTTTCATGGTGATGGACTGAAAACAAAATGCCTACGGTATAACTGCTGTTCAAGTTCTGACGACATGACTTGTGTTGATTAGATATGTATATTATGAAAAATGTCAGATGTACAGTATAGCTGGTGACATTTAATCGAGTGTTAGCCCATGCACATCAGCCCTCGAGGACATTCTATATTTGACACGATCTCAAGCAGGTGACATCTTGGGGTCAGAACCTATAGAAAATGACAATAGTTGTTACCTGTATAATTGGGTGTATTTTTAGGATTCTGTTTTAAATTGATATGGGAGAAGGGGGTACTGCTCAGTGATCCATCCTTTGGTCCCAACCTTGGTGACCACAGTGACAAATTTAGACATAAAATGTTCTCTTCTACCAAATTAGATCAAGCCAATGGGCCATGAAAAACTTGCCTCCTTGACCCTGGAAACAAGTGAAAGCCAAACTGCTAAAGAAATGAACTTCTATCAAGATTTCTATCCACATTTTACTGGGTGGTTTTGGAGCCAGCAAATATGAACTGAAGAAGAAATTGCATCATGTATGTTAAATATTTCAATGAGCAAATTATTGTATAACTGGACCGTGGACCATGCTTCAAAGCTGAGGGATGTACCGAGGTGAATGACAGACGTCATACAGACACACACACACACAAACAGACAGATAAAGAAACTTAACTGATCCCTTTAGGTTTCCACAGGATAATTCCAGCAATAAACCTCCAAGCCACGGCCATCCTTGAGGATTTGTATTCAGTGTAAGGATGATCCACCCAAATTTTTGGCGCTGTCATTGAAAGCAAAAAAAATTATGTTTTTTTTGAGCCATTCATACAGTATGTAGCATTCACAAGAGCTAAGATGGCCTTAGCAAGGTCAATCAGGGCAGAAATGCAATTGAAGTTTTATTTACTTTAACAGATGATGTCTGATAATTACATCTCATTTGAAGTCTCAAGTGCATGGATTGTAAATGGAGATTTTGTAATCAAGAGGCAAATGGTCTTATGGTACATCCCTGATACCCCAACATCTAAGTTGATGAAGCTAATGAATTTAAAGAATCGGATTCGGAAAAATCTGGAAAATTCGTAACAGTGGCATTGATGACCTAAGGTAAACAGGGAATCATATTAAAGAAGCAGGATAACAAAATCAGTGGAGGGGCATTGGATGAATGTGACGAGTTGATGGCAATAGGTTATACAGTATCTTGCTTAACAGCTGCACACAGGGACATTGAGAAACTATTGGTGAGCCTATGTGGGGAGTAAATGGCATAAGAAATTAACAACAGGCCTACGCATGCAAAAGAACCATCTCTTTGTTGCTCGAGCTTTGTGTGAGAGGCACAAACTGGTGCTATGACTGAGGCAGAATTCTGCTATTTATAGTGCTGCTTAACTGGATCCAAGCAAAGAAAATAGTTTAGGCAAGACTTTTGAATATGTATTTTTGTGTTGTCGGAAGAATGATGTCCATTAGCATTCTGTCGGATATTATTTTTCTCTTCTCTATCATTGACATTATGCAGTTCATTAGTAAGATATTTCCCTGTTTCTGTGCAGCCCTTTGAGTCATATCAGCAGTGAAGTAACACATTGAAAATCCATAATTAGTTTTTCGTCCAGTCTCCTCTATATATTAGAGTATGATATGTAGCTGGGAGATCATGACATAGGTCATGAAGAACGAGCCCACAAGATAAACTCAAGACAAGGAGTCTGGCAACAAAGCAATAACTGAGAGAGAGGAGGAGACACAAGTAATAATAGGTTAATAGATGTTATTTCTCTTTTTCCTCAGTACAGGCAGCAACTCCAGAGCACATAATCTCTTTCCGTGGCCCCTAAAAGGTACTGTTGGGGCTTAAGAGAACTTGTTGCATTATTGAAAGGGAGAATCGGAGTCCAGTCTTCACTTCTCTGATCTGCCAGAATGCAGAGGAGAGCACAGTCAACGGATAGAAAATGTCCTTGTACAGAAGTGGGCAGATTTTAGCTGGCAGAGAGTCAGTGAGTCATCCTATTTCTAAATTCAGGGATGGACTGAGAGCAGGAATTACTTTTGACAGAGGGATCGGGGTCCAAATGAAGTCGCCTTTTATCAGTTAGTAGAACGAAGCCAAATCCTCTCACTTTACAGTCGCTAATTTGACTCGGTGGCAGTGTGTTTGATCAGAGCTCTGCACAATTCAGGACACATTTTGATCATCTTCCATCTATGTCAAGGCTGAAGTCTGCCAGAGTAAAAGAATCTCAGATATGATGGTAATGTCAAAATTGAATGCCATTTGAGCATTTAGTACCAAGTAAACTAGATTTGGTGCTATTGTCATTCTGGCAGTATAGTAATTAATATGCTGTTATATGTCATAGTATAATGTTATTCACATATGACTGTTGTAGATTTCATTACAATAATATAATACAATAAATAAAGGTTGGTTTTTTATCACGTACTATTATATATCTTATTTTTTGACTGCCTTTGTTTTCCTTGCATAGGAGGTTTAGGTCACATACAGTATACAGCAAAAGTCATACTTTGACAAAGAGAAAGACACTTCAGAAATATTTCAAACTGTTTTGGCCTTCTCTAAAAATATAAAGCAATTCTATCTCTGCTTGACAACAGGAAAGAGTAGGAAAGGATAAAAAAAAGAACATGTTCAACACAGGAGATGCTGGCTGTCTGCAACGTTTGCTTTGCTGTACACTAAGTAGGGTAAGTGCCTCAAAAGATGGAGGACTTATTTTTGTTGTTTTGTATTGACTCACTGTCTTTTGAAGGTTATGTTATCTTACAGATGCAAACGTATGCAAATGCTTTGAGATAAAAGATTACACAGGCCTATCTGAACCCTCCAGTTTTTTTTCTCTCTTCTTCACAACATGTGGCTGGATAATTAGTGTATTTAAATCATTGCAATCTGAAAGTGTTCTTGATGATCAAGGCTTATCTGAAAAGAAAACTTTTTTTATGAGGGGCAACACAGCTTGCTCTCAGGCAGGGTTAAAGACTTCAAAAACGGGTAACTGATGATCAGTTTGTTAAATATTGTCTGAGGACACAAGGTTGAGACATTAATCACCAAAGAGCTGAGAGTTTGTGTGTGTGTGTGTGTGTGTGTGTGTGTGTGTGTGTGAGAGAGAGAGAGAGAGAGAGAGAGAGAGAGAGAGAGAGAGAGAGAGAGAGATGGGTTATCAGGGCCATTTGATAGAAACAAGTTCTGATTTTTGTAGCTCTGATGGCCATAAACCAGCAGGGCAGCACTACCTGCAGGACAAGGAAGCCAGAGACCTGAGGGCCATGTCTCTTCTTAACAACAGAGCACAGTCTCGTTCAATTACCGTTAACTTACAATCAATAAAATGACCTACAACACATGAGTGGAACTTGGCTGCCTTCACTGATGCCTCCAGTTTGGAGAAAAAGAAAATCTTCTTCCACTATAGATTTTTCCCTTGTCCTTAGGCTGGTCAATTACATCAATAACTCCCAACAACAACACCAGCAGAAGAAAATAAGGTGAAGTAGCTCACTGCAAGTTCAGTCCCCATCCCTTTCTTGACGTTCTGCCAGGTAGCTTGTAATTTTTTTTTTCACCCCCTTTTTTTTGTCTTTCTCTTTCATAGCCTTCCTGCAATTTTGTAGCCGTCAGAGTCTGGCAGCATGGCAGTTTTACCACACTCCCTCACTGCATATCACAGCAAGATGGAATCACTGCCTAAAGGTTGGCAGTCACTGAGACATGGCCTGTATGCTAATGACAGCACAGGGGGGCCCACTATACCCATGCAGAGTTGGTGCCAAGCCACCATCCACTGTGAGTCACAGAAGCAACAGTGGGAGGTCTGCATGTAATCACTTCACTTTGTATTCTGCAGACAGCAAAGTCACAAAAAAATGATTTTTTGGGGAGTTGAGAGTTGATGCATTTGAAGGAATTTGGAAGATGGTGAGATTCTGTTCAACGTTAGGGAGACTACGAGTTCAGAACCCATCAATCATAAGGAGCAGAAATCCAGAAAGGTTGACAGGTCCTATTTTTATTAAAACACATGCTGTGAGAGTGTGAAACGTGCCTCTTTTAAATACCTGGAAGTTATCTAGTCCATAATCAAGCACTGCAGAGGTCACATATCACAATGGAGGGGCTCTCCATGCATCATTAGCATACCTTGTTACTAATCCTTCTATCCTTGCCCTAGTGAAGTTTAAAGGGAACTTCTAAAGCATCACACTTTAATTCATCTTCAATAATATCCCCTTTGCGGCACTTTCAGGATGATTTGTAATTGTTAAGCCTCTAAAGTGTGGGGTGCAGGCTTGGACAAAAGCTTTGTTGGCGCAGTTCAGGCAGACAAAAGACTAAAGACATGAATGGGATAGCAGCAGGGGGGGTAATGTTTTCAGCAAATGAGTGGAACAGAGCAGAAGTAGTTCTAAACTGCAAAAGGGAAGGTCTGTTCTGTCAGTTGTGGACCTTGAACTAGAGCTTGTTACCTGAGCAGGATTATCAGAGGCAGAGGACTTTATTCTTTCAAGGGTATTTGATGATGCAGGTCACACAGAAAGAAACGGACGGCCTGCAAAACAATGAAACTTTATTCCATTCCGTTATTCCATCCACCTTTGTTCCTCCCTGAATGCAATGAAATGGCAGATAGCTATTGATCAGTGTGTGTCAGTATGTATCTGTATCTGTATATCTGTATGGTCAAATATGTTGTGGTTGGTTACTTTAGGCAATATTAGATATTCAGTTTCCTTAAGGTGGCAAAGGCGGTTAAAATAAAACCATTCCACGATGTTTGGATATGAAGAGTGGGATCTGATCTAACTGAATTAGAATTTGATTTTCTCTGTCTTCCTCCAGTTCTCTCTGTGTTTTTTGAAAAAAAAAAATAGTGCATGCATGTCAGGTTGGCACAGGTTTTGAATTGGACCAATTTAGATTCGCCCCATCAACTCAGACCAAGGACTCAAAGTTCATTTCCAGAGAACGGATTATGAACCCCTCGCTGAGACCGTATTCCAAACGTGTCACACGAGAGCCTGGGGCAGACCCAGAAGCACTAAAAGGGAATACATATCCCATCTAACCTGGCACTTCCCTAGGATCTCACAGGATGCAGACGTGGCTGGGGAAAAAAGATAGCTGGGGCACTTTGCTGTGCTTGCTGCATCTGCAATCAAGAACTGTATAGAAAGTGGACTGTTGGATTAAAGTGTGCACTGTCATTATGATTGTGGGTTGAACTGCCTGTATTGTGTATTTCAACAACTGCCCAACAAACATAACCACATATAGCAAGCACCAAGAAAGGAACACAGCTACACATTATCAAAATTTCATAAACATTGCTTTGATCTATATGCATAAATGCCCAGTAAAGTCCCCATGTGAATGGGAAATTTATTTAGGAACTGGGTGGATTCCTGCAACTGCCTTTATTTTGTGAAAAAATGTGGACTGCTATCTAAAAACAAACATTTAACATATTCTGCTTTTATTGTCCCCTTTATGTTAAGATATCTAAATCATTATTATTTATTTTTCTTTCTGAGAAGCAGTGAAGCAAGCTTCCCTCTTACTGAGCATGTCAAATGTGATGAAATGAAACAAGATACATTAGAGGGGTAAATTGATGCAGGCAGACTTGTATGTGACACACAGTGGAATTAGGTGGATGGCTGGCACTGGCAAGGAAATAGAGACAGATCTGCATGCCAAAGGATTGATTGTTATCCCCTGGCTCGGTTGAACGCGACCCTTCATTTATATGATAAACAGCAAAATTTAATCCAAGCACTTGTCTTTTGCTTTCCTTCCATCCTCTCTCATTTGTGATGCTGTTGTGTCATCTTTCTATCCTATCCTCATGACCCCCCCCCCCACTCTCTCTCCCATGTAACTACCTCTCTCTCTTAGCCAATGTGTCACCACGAAGTCACTGTGTCTTTTTTCAAACAGCAGTCCGACGTAGTCTGGGGGGGTAGGGGGGCATATGCAAACCTGGCCATCTAATTGGCGTCATGTAGCTTTGGCAGACACCTCAGCCGCATGTTTCTTGGTGTTTTATTCATGTTAACATGTGGCATGGCCTGTGGTAACGGGAAAGGTGTGCAGTTTTGTGTGCACACCTCAGCATGACTTTGTGATGTGGGTATAATTTACATTACGGTGTGGCTGCCCCATGCTAGCTGCCACCCATGCACACACACACATTAAAAAAAAAACAAAAAAACATAGACGACCTCCGGAAACGTCCCATTGTGTGGAATGTGACCAGCACAGCCCCCAGCGCTGTTGTGTATAAGATTAGAATAATTAGCATGGAGTCAATTACAAATAATGACTAAACCAACTAGACCTCTGTGAAGGTGAACGTATCTATTCAGTGAATCCAAACAAAGATGCTGCATAATGTGCCTGCCCATGTCTATACGCAGCAATCAGGATGTTATGCAAAAAGAAAAAAAAATTGTGGGATATATAGTTACTATTCATAGTCAAATAATGAACTTGTTGTAATATGCTGCAATCCTTCTCTTTTTGTTCATTTGTGTGACCTTCAATATGCCGGTGTGTTTCCAAGCAGAAGATGTTGTAACGGCTTTCAAAAGTCAGGAAAAATGCATTCTCAATCTTTCACCAACCGCAGCTAATGAATCACAACACATATGCACACAGAGACACACACATGCAATACAACAGCACAGAGAGTGATAAAAATGTCACAAAAAAACAGATAGTTCAAGCATTGTTGTGGGCGAAAAGATCGAGAAGCAGAAGAATGAACAAGAAAGGCAAAAAGTCACCAAAGTACGCATATCAAGATTGTTTGAAATCTGAAGTCTTTAAGGGTCCAAATGCGTCATGTCTTCACTGTCGTGACAAAGTCAAAACCAGAGAAAAGTTCTACTTCTGACACAATGAGATCAATAGCACATTATTCACTTCAAAATTTGACTCCCCACACACACCACACACATCCACACACACACATCCACACACACACACATTCAATTTGCAGTTTACAACGGCTGCTTGATGTTGACCACTGAAATAATGAGGATCTTTCTTCCTGTACAGCGGCTTTGATATGTTAAAGCAGACAGACACACCAACTGGCAGCAGTAACTGAACTGCACACACTTTACTGTCAGGAAACTGAAGAGAAAGAGAGAGAGAGAAAGTCAGTGTGAGAGAAAGGAGGATAAACAGTAACATGGAGGAGTGAAACAAATGAAAGAGTGCACATCTATCTTAAGGTATAGAAGTACAAGGGAGTATTATATGAATTGCATACTAATTCAGACACTCCCCCTGATGACCACTTGGCACATCTGAGATGTATTTAAGGAGCTCTGTGTTCAAAATATACAGATAGACTTTTGTGATTCACTCATTGGACACACATTTCACTGCTATTCCTCAGAAGACAAGAGCAGGCCGCATTCACATTCATTAAACTAACTTTTAATCTTGGACAGCCATATCTGAGACAGAAAATGTCAAAACTTTCATCTGAAAGGCTGAATCCATTTCCACGTTGCCTGTGGCTCAGAAACATCATTCCAAACTTGTCTGGGAGAAATTGCATCATTTAAAAAAAGGTTTGAGTTCGCATGAGAGTCTCATCCTGCAAATTGCTAGTGTACTGTGTTTGTTTTGTCAAAATGCCACCTTTTCCGCACTAGAGAAAAAGACCGACTGATTTCGCTGCAGACACAGGTGCATTTTGGATGTTTGTCAACTTCATGCTGGGGACTGTGTTGTCTCTTACAGAAAATATGAACAGCAAACACTGTGGTCACACAATAGGGCACAAATGAGTGAGCAGCAGAGAAGAACAAAATAAAATGTTAAATACAGAGAAAACTGAAGGTGATTGCTAATTGGTGTAGAGAGTGGTAAGAGCCTTTTCTATTGCATGTTCCATATTCATCTGTAATAGCAGGGTTTTAGACATATTCAATTATGATGTCAATCATATCCGATGTGAGGGAAAACATATCTAACATGCTTCAGGTGAAGTACCAATGCAACTTTTCAAAATCCTTACTAAGATGTTTTGGGCTTTCATAAGGCAGTTAGTGGTTCACAATTTAACAAGGCACTCCACATGAACTTTGGTTTACCACAGTAATTAGGTTTTAATTACTCAGTCTGCGAAGACAATATGAAAAATCCTCTGTGGCTCTGATGGAAACTTTATGAAGTCTGAAAAAATTACCCTCATGATGTCATGAGCCTGGAGACCACATGCTAAGGAAAGCTTAAATTACATAATGAGACATTGTTTATGAGAGGTCTGGCACCATAGGAAAACACTGTTGAGCTGCAACAAGAGAGATGTAGGCTATAACGCTTCAGTTTTATAACAGAGCTCCAATGTGTCAACCACTGAATCTGATGCACAAACCTAAGTGGGCCTCAGAGAAAAATATTAATATTAATTTAGAGTCAGTTTGTTCATACAAACATGACATACATATACAATATGAGCAAATGAATCTCAACATATCCATGACAACTGGACTGTTATTCTTCTGGTTTATGTTTTTTTTAATAAATGATAAATGCTACCAAGATGAGGGAGGAGTATGTCACAAAGAGTGTGATTGGCTCATGAGGACTACATGGAAACTTCATTACATAACCATTTAAATGCTTACCCGTGGATTACCTGGCATCTGCTCACACATGAGCTCAACTGGATATCTGGCAATGTGATATGGTCAATATCTGGACATGGGCAACCCTAGTAAGAGCACCCTGGGTCACATTCACACATGCTTCTAATCTGGATAAGACCCGTGTTAATGCTGAGCAAGGCTGCTTATGTGAAAGGGGCTAACACCTTTTATCAGTTATACCTTCAGCTATGGATGAATGTGGCATTGGCCCATATTGAACCTGACAATAAGCCTGGTTATCCATTTCATCAATACTTTTACAGTTGAGATGGATAATGGTGGAAATGCAGGGTGAGGGTCAACACTGTGGGTTGGGATGTTTTAATTAGTTAATTTGTGTAATCCAAATTAACCTATCATTTTGGGGATTAATTAAAGAGCTGGTTTGTTATTGACTAATAAATAAGTCATGGTGGGGATTGCAGTTCTGTTCAAGAAGTTGGTTGTGGCTCAATGTATCCTTAAGCTTGATGCCTACCTTCATATCGTTTTATGCTCTGCCCATGGCACTGATGGGCAACGTAAACTGCAGCTGGGGTATCTGGGATGTTTGAAGCCGTACAATGATTTCCTGAGGGATAGCTGGCAGTCGACATTGTGCATTGGTGGAAGTATAAAAACCATTGATGTACTGGGTAGACTTAACAATCATCAAGAGAGATGTGGTCTATACAGCAAAGCGGTTTTCCACAGTGGTCAGCGATGGATCCTTCTAAAATGTCTCCAGATTTATAGCATAGTGAATTCCCTCTTAACGTCTATTGCAAGTTTGAGCTGTGCCTGTAAAACTGTCATTTTATCTTTTATCTTTATGCTCACCATGAATATCTTCTCGGAAAAAAAAAACTGTGCCGCTGCTAACATAATTCTCAGCAAAATATTCAGAAAGAAAGCTGCCCTATCAAACATATAAAGTAACCTTCAAAGGCACATTCACACTGTTTAGTGAATCATTCAATTCTCCCCGCACAAATTCCACTATGCACTCATTTTCTTCCCAAAAAGAAGTAAAACTTTTCATTTCTGTTGAGCCTTTGAAGAAGTACCCTTGGAAGACTAGCTGAGTATTCATCCACCCCCCTACCCCAATTTCTCTACTCTGTCATCCTGTCTGTGTCCATCTCCATCTCCCTCTTTCACCTTTGTTTTCTAATACTTTGGCTGGGGAAATGATGAGCAGAGGCAGCAATTGATAGGAGGGACAGTCACCCATCTGTTGGTTGATGCATTATTGATCCCTGGATACCATCAGGGTGAAAAGTGAAGGTTTCTGTGGACGGAGACACACACAGACCATACACACTAATGCAAAAACACAGCAAGTACACCTCCACCCAAGTCTCTCTGTAATTGTGTATGAGCTTTGCACGTAAACGAGATCCCGAACGTAAAAGTTTTGTCTGCCTCCTGTTGAATTAGTGCGGTATACATGTGCCACATTCAGATGGTTATTCGTGAGTCCTCTACATAATTCTGCTTAATAAGGCTCTATTTCAGTCAATTTTCAAACAAAGAACATCTGACACGCTGTTGTTGAGGTGCTCTGAAAAACTTTGCAACAAAACACCTCCTGAAAACTTCAAAGGTTACAAATGAAGCAGATGATGGCTGTGAACGGCGGACAGTTTTATGACATGTTATCAAATGGCTGTACAAGATGACACGATGCGTCAGGAGAGCTGAGGGCAAATTAGACAGCAGATTAATTACGTTGAATATGTGGCCATACTGCAACACGGTATAAATGTCCTCATCTCCGGCCTGTCTGCAGCAAACAGATGAGTTCATAAACAGACAGTGGAGGACAGTCTGTTTCCTGAGGCACACAAGTGTGTATGTGTGTCAGCGTAGGGGTTGTATCTACATGCATGTGTGTATGTGCGGTGTATAGTGTGGAGGTATTGTAATCATGAAATAGATGAGGAGTGATAGGTCATTTCCACCTCATGAGTTGCTTGGAGTGAATATTTGTCTGTCTGTTGGCGTGCATGTTTAAATCTGTATACGCAATGCCCTTCCGCTCACATGGTATAGTGAGTTTGTCAGCACACTGTGGTGTAACCAGTCTGTTGTGACACTTTAATTATGTCTTCCTGTCCTCTTGTTCTCCAGGTCAGTGCACTGACAGCATGACATTGTTTTTAAACCGTGCAATTTCATAGTTTTAAACTGAATGGCAGAAGTTGCAACTATTTCTTTCTTTATTTATTTTTTGTACTTCTGCCTTAAGGGCTTCTAATATAAAGGTGCACTTGAGGCCCCAGATAGTGGGGTTGAACTACAGACCAATGTACAAATAACAGGTGGGGCATGCCAATGCTATTGTGTTTATGGCCTCAGCAACAGTTGGGGTTATCAACACAAGACATGAAATTAAACCATAATTGCCCTTTACTTTCATTATTGACTTGTGTCATTTACTCATTTATGTCTTACTCATCCTGTTTCTCCCGACCTGAGCTGCAATTGAGAAGTTAATTTATGCAGTGCACAGTTATTAATACTTCACAAGTGGAGGTGTCACCTGATTTTGGTTCACCTAATACAGTCCTAAGGCACTCCTGAGACCAGACAAACTCCGCACAGAAGGTCCCTTGGTACGACCAGAAGTCAAACCTTGGGACTTTGCATTCATCCCTTCCATGACCCTACATATTTTAAACATTCTACATAGAGTATAAGTAGTACATATTCATGAATGCAATTGTGCATACTGCATACTACAGGGGTTTTTGTTATGGCCTGAAGGAAGTTGCAATTAGGCAACATATCAGTGATAATGACAGTGAGAGAATTGTTCACAACTCAAACCAACCGACACCAAGTTATAAATCAGATAGCCCAATAAGACAAGATGCACAACCTCCAGGCTTAAACCCAAGAAACTATGTGACCAACAACACTGCAACAAATATTCCAACCAGTTCATCTTCCTCAATATCCTTTAGCCCACAGGAGAGTGGATAATCCACATATTTTCATATTTTATTCATATTATTTAGCTTTGAAAGATTGATGAGGAGGATGGAGTTGAATGAGATTTTACATGTGTATGTTTGAGTTGCTGCCACAAACAAATGCATGCATGTCTATATATATTGCTGAATGGCGATACTGATCCATCTCATAAAAAAATTGCTATTTTTTTTGACATTGCTATTTTCATCCCTCCATCAATCCATCATTCCCGTTAGTATGCAATATTGTACCTCTCTTTTCCTCTGCTCTCAGTTCAGTTGGAATAATGGGGGATAGAGGAGTGCACCATTCTAGTCATTCAATTACATGCCATGGACATGATTCCCCCCCCACACACACACACATACACACTAAAACTCTCTTACCATCTCCCTCTGTTTTTCCCCTTATTGTTGTAATGGAACTCTGTAAATAAGGCCATTTCGAGTTGAACAAGCTTGAGGATGAATTACACTCTATAGGCTCCATGAGTCAAGGCAGCACCATAATGGATTTTTCCTCTTTACATTTTTTTCCCTCCTGCCTCACTACAACATAATGTATTCTGCCAACCAATGCATGTAGTGTGTGAAGTGGCAATGTGATGTGTAGGAACAAGGGATAAGATAAAAAAAGAGGCCTATTGCTTGGGTGGCTAATAAACTCAGTGTTTCTGTTGGGCAGAGGAGAGATAACTTTGTCCTTGGCTCGCTCATAACCTCATCAGAATCGCTCAATGAATCACAGAGTGCCATAACTCATGGTAGGGGCAGCTGTGATACAGTTAGAAATACCCTTGGTGGAGAGAGGCGAGCTGCATCTTGGGTAGAAGTGTAAAGAAAACATGATGGAAGACACATAAAAAGCAAAAGCCGGGCACCTATGATCTTTTCTATTACTTTTCCAAAGTTATTTCACAAAAGAGACATGCACAAATAACCTAAACTAACACACGGCAAACAAAAACATCAAAACATGATTTGTGGTAATTTGAGAGGTACAAGGATAGTTGATCATCCTGCTATATTTGCCCCATCCTTGATGGCGTACTTAAAAACAATCATGTAGCACTGAAGCTGTCAACAGATATTGTACAGCAGCCTGTTTTATTTCCCTCTGAAACCAAAGCCAAGTTCTGTCATTTTTCATTTAATTTCCTCCACTAAGAAGGTGCGCTTAAATTAGTTAGTTTAGAAGGGTTACACAAGAACTAGGCAACAAATTGACACTAATTTTTGAGGAAGGGTGACGTGTTGGCCAAGGAAGAATCTATTATATCAAATCCCAATCATGGAGCTGGTCTGTGACATTGCACTCTTTTAGAGAGTGGTGAACTCACTGTAGGTGCTGTTCGTAATTTCAGAGTTACCTTAGCAGAGGTTCATGAGTACTTTGGGGGCAGCTCCAGGTTAATCCTGTGTATAAATGTGGTACTGTGAAAAAAGGAAGCTATGAAGAACAGCTCAAGCATTTTTAATTATTCATCACACACGGCTTAGAAGACTCATAACAGAGATGACTGTTCCCACTTTAACCTCAGTTACTGTGTCACTTGCACCGTAATTAAAAAGCATACAAAACCACATCCAAAAATATGCCTGTGTGAAAATAATCTTTGAGGTCCATGCGATTTTGTACCTACACACACATACACACACGTAGAAACGAAGGTAATGTTCCTTGAGACGACTTTCCAGCTTAACTTGTCTCAGACAAACTCAGTAGGGGCTGAGCTCCTAGTTGTGGATGAGAACTGTGCAGCAAACAGACTTACATTGTGAATTAACAGGATTAAATGTTTTAAGAGGCTTGTCAGGTAAACCTGAACCTGCCTGCCTAAAGACTGAGGCAAACTCTGAGCTACTTTCAGCCACTTTGAAGTCTCTAACTATCTCATCCATGACTGGCATATCAGAGAGCCTGTACAACACAGCTACACTGGTTCAACACTGTGATTTGGCATGCACTAATATCAAGCACATGAAAGTGTGTGCGCATGAAAAAGGTGTGCACCTCTACACTGATGGAAAAAGCAAACCCAGGTTTACAGGACAAAAAAATAGGTGCTTGACAATTTCTAAGCGTTGTGTCTCAAAGCCTCAGAAATATCTTGTGTGTTTTAGCTGCTGATTTTGTAGCTATGAAACACCTTCGAAACGTATAGAAAAGGTTCACTCACATGCATGACTTAGCATGACTCTGCATTTATGCAATAAAGAAAGAGAAGGTTGGATATGGTTTTAACAGAATTATTGACACAGGCATAACATAAGAAATACAAGAACTTCCAAGACAAATCTGAGGGAATAACAGCTCATTGAAAGGGAAAAAAATCTTCCATTGTGTCTTTTTCTCTCAGAGAGAACATGAAAATGCTTTGTGAATCCATATTCTCATTTGTCTGCCTCTGCAAAACATTCTGACAAGCAAAACTGAAAAAAACACCTCCACGAAACAAAACATCTTCGCCAAGTTGACATGTCATCTAAATTGATCAACCACAATTAGAAATCGAAGAGGAAAAAATGTGAAAATGTTAAGCAGATACATATATTTTGCAGGCCTGAACTGTAACATTCCAGAGATAAAGAGGACAATTTACAGCGTTTTAGAATATAAACCTTAAAGATTAGTTTTTGTTTGTCTTTTTTTTCCTACTCTTTTTTTTCCTACTCTAAAGTGGCAGTGAGTGGAACTCAAACTGTTACTAATCAATATCACTTTTTCCTGTCTGCACCCTTAGGCCATACTGTTTGAGACCACATGGATAAAATTGGCTTTGATGTACAAACACCATGATTAACTTAATGTCACTGGGTCTTTAGCAAATTCTTATTATTTACCCATGTAAGATTCAGTTTACCAATTTGAATTTCAATATTGCTTTCTTATGACACAGTAACTGACAAATTTCTGCTGCAGGAAACAGACCAAACATAACTCAGCACTTGAGAGCAAAACTGTCCGTTTCAAAGACCAGAGCGGGGAAGAGCACGAGACTGTGGCTACTTGGTGACAAGCAGTTAGTAAGGTTGCCGCGCAATGGGTGGTATAGGTTAATCCTGTTTAGTTTTGTAGGGCTCTGCTCTGTATCTGTTGCTTGTTGTTTTGTTCACGTAAAGTGTCTTCAGATAACGTTATAAACTAGCACTTTAAAGAAAAATTGAATTGAACTGAACAGAATTTCATTTATAACGCCACAGATCTCTGCAAAGCTTCAACAGTGACACAGCTGCTCCCTCTCCACTTGGATCTTTCTCTTTATTATTAATGCCCTACCCAGGAGGGGGAGTTGCCTTCAGCTAGTATCAAAGGCCTCTGCAGACACAGCACTTCCTCCTTTATTAACAAAACGACTCTCAGATCGAGACTGCACCTCTCAAATGGAGTGCAAGGAAACGTAGCTGGGATAACAATGCAAGAGGGAGGTGGAGTTTCAATAACCGTAATAAATCTGCACAGTACATATTTTGCTCATGTAGATCTGAAAGATTCAACTGTAAATGTGTGTATTCCAACAAGAAAATGAGAATACAGTAAGTGCCTAAACCATTTGTGAAAAAAAAAAAAAATTATCTTTTTCGTCCACTTATCCAAATCCAGGTCTTGGGGGGAAGCAGCTTCATAAAGTAAGGTCTGACCATCCTTTCCCTGGTCTGAACAACCTAATCTGGCCCCTCTCGATGCAGCAGCTTTGAGCACTTTGAGTTCTTCCTGGATATGTGACCTCACCTCAGGTCAGCCCAGCCACCTATGAGAAAAAAAAAAAAAGTATTTTAGCTGCATCCACCGCGTCACTACCAAGTGGTTATGACCCTAGGTGAGGATCAAAATGCTGACAGGTTGGTATATGAAGAGGCTCAGCCAACAATTTAGCTCTCTCTTCACCACAATGGATGAGTATAGCATCCAAATTACTATGGATGCCACCCCAAAACGTCTGTCTATCTCTTGGAGGAAATATGCTTTATGCAAGAGACAAAGTGTACTTTTTTAAAATTATACATAGCTTGCTATTATACAGCTTGGTCCTAAATTATATTTTTTCACCCTCTGAAGACAGGCTGTCAAGAAGCAGTGACACACATTTCCATTCTGAGAGAAATGAATGCCAGTATTTGAAACTCACACAGAATATGCACATGCCAATGCACTGAGTAAAAGGTTGTCTGGGTTTGTCCAATGATAATGGGAACATTTTGTTTTGTGTGGAAGTATAACAAAACGCTGTGGAATAACCAGAGCCAGGGCATGGCAGTCGGCAGGTCACTGCATTAACAATGTGTTAACAATGTTGACTAAAATTGTAAAAGCCCCTCATTTGAACAGTGAATATTGTTGCTAAAAATATCTCTAATGCTACTATCCCTCTATAAGGCTTTAAAGGCAACACAGTCAGTCTGCAGCAGACTGCAGTAGTTGCTATGGAAGCACGTCCTGCATTTTCTCCACTTTCCAGTGTGACTAAAACAAGCCTTAGAAAACTCCACTCCATCTGATTCCATAAACACCTCACTTCATTCACTCATGTTGAATTTTCCTGACACAGGGAAAGTCAGCACTAAACTTGTCTAAATATTATTGTCTAATCGGTCCCTGCATATTCACAAGTGATATGCTGATAAAACAACACAGTAAATTAGATACAACTTGGATACAGAAAGTGTGGTTCTACAATGAGTTTACAGTCAGTCACTTAACTGAATGGCAAAGTCAACAGGATTTTTTTACTGCTTAACAATAAAAAAACAAAAAAAAAATACCATGGCTTCCATTACCCAGACACATTAAACTGGATTGTAACATGGGAAACAGCAAGACAGTGTCTTGGCATGAACATTCAGTTGGAGATGAAAACTACTTTAAGCTGAATATGGAGAGGAGTTTCAAACATCTCCCTAAAAATGGCAACATACATTAGACGAATGAATTCTCTATGATGCTGAAACAGCTAAGATGAGGACAGGGAACATCACAGTCTAAATTAGAAATAGCTAGACATACTTTGCTGATGAAAAACTGCGGTCAAGGTTGTAAAGATTCATAGGCAGCAGCAGGCACTCTAGTCCCTGGCTGCTCACAGTCACCTCTGAGAAGTTTTACTCTCGTTCTCAGGTTACATTAACGGTGACCTTATACAAATATGAGAGCATTTAAATTTCACATTAAAGGGGTTGTGACGATACCTGTTTAAATCTCATGGAAGTGGGACGGTTGTTTTGTACTTTAACCCCAATCTGTGTAATGACCGAGGAAAGTGCAGGATGAGAAACCTCTGATAGGAAAAATGTAGATCTAAATGACAGAGGGTGTTCGCTGGACCTTTAAAGCGGCACTAAGACCCAATAAAATGTATCATACTCTGTCAGGTCAGTAAATTCATGTCTACCACTTTCCTGTGAGCACTGATAGGGAATCTGTACCCATGCACTGTTTTCTATGAGCTGCACCTCGAAGTACACTCTGTCTATAGCTATAGTGATGTCACATCCTGTGTCAGCTTTCAAAGCCAAAGCCTGAGCCTCTTAAAAACATCCGCAGAGAGCATCACAGCAACATGTACTGTCAACCGTGACTCTCGTTTTACCCTTTCAGGAACTTGGGAAATTAAAATATGAATGCAAAAGCTCTCTGAATGTGACATAAACAGTTTGAAGTGGCAGATAAACCTCGCCCCATGCTTGCGTGACAGCTGAGAGGTACTAGAGGCAGCAGAGCCATTCATAACATTAAAACTCATTAAGGCACGATAGTTACCCAGTTAAAATGAATGAACACTTGAGGAAATTCAGTGAGGAACTATGTACACCACTCAGAGCTCCACAATGTGGCTTAAAGTGTCTGCATCCAGCCCTGCTTGGCACTTAATTTAGATGCATGCAAGAAGATCACTACAGTGGTTTACAGGTGCTGAAGTCAATCTAAGGTGTTTCCCAACAATGTATAGAGGATGGGTAGAGGATAATATTTGAAATATTTCATTAATATTAAACATTAACCATGTTAAATTCCCCCCTATGATTCTATATATACATATAAAAAAACAGCTCTGGATGAACCTGTTGATGTCTTAATATAAGTTATGTTGGTAAAAAGGCATGTTTTTCAAGACTTCAGCTGTCCAACCCTTAGGATTCAACTTTATCTCCTGGGCTCATGCTGGTTTCCATCACATTAACCTTAAAATGAATACCAATGGACTACCTGATGTTGATGGTTTTAGTTGTTTCTCACCCTGAGGAAGTCTCTCTGAGCTCTATTAGATGTTAAGACTTTGGACCACTATTGGGAACTCTATAAATTGGTTGAAGTAAGATTTCAAGCCCCCAGGCATCTGTGACTTTGACCCTGAGTTTCTCAACAACTCTAAAAAGCTTACAAGTGACTCTAAATGTTGGCCATTCCCGATGATAGGCTGCTTTAATGCAATAAAAATGGTCACCTTGCTTTGTTTTTTTTTTAAGGAAACTTTTTTCTACTAGTGTGACCATCTGGCCAATCAGTGTAATTTTTATTGCCTGAGGAATGGGGGCGATTTGAAACTAATCCACACAATTTGATTTCCCTTGGTCCTCTGGTCATGGGAGTGCAGATCACTGTAGAGCAAAAATGTATAAATATAGCTGTGTCTTAAGAAAGAGGACAGAAGGAAAGCAACGATCTCATGGGTCCAGACCAAGGCTTGACCCCTGACAACAAGTGTGCAATCGAGCTTGTAATGTCGGTAGAGATGGTGGTGGTATATGTGCAACAATGATGATGGATGGTGTATGTTAACTGAAGGTTGAGGGAAGAATAATAATATTGGTGCAATATTGACTTACAGCTTCTTGACTTAACCCCAAGGACCAATTATAAACACACCTATTTGTTCTTAAGTACTGAAGATGCTTCAAAGTACAGTGTAATAGGACCTAGTAACCTCACATCCAGCTCAAATCAAGGTTTCACTTTGCTAGGTCCTTGACTGCACAATCAAATATCAAATCAAATTCTAATCTGGCTGTGATTCATCAAAGGAACAGTGTGAGGATTTAAAACTTTAAACACCTATAAGCTGCAAGCTCCTACATTGATTCTTAAGTGTGAATCTTCATACGTGGCAAGATCTAATTCTGTATCATACAGCCTCAAACTGCTTGTTCCAGCCATACATTAATATTTAATGCAACTAGACATATCTGAACCATCATGTATCATAGGTGAGAAGAATTTTTCATTTTTTCCCCTCTTTCTGCTCCAGTCTCATTTGTTAAAAGAGCTCTCGCTGCTACCACAAGATCAACTGTCCACTGAGGTTCCTCTTAAAAAGAAGATTATATCGCTGACAATTTGACAAGCAATAATTCACTTGGGAGTCTTTCACAGTTGTACAATTTGTCTTCATATACTGATACTCTCATGTGCCTAAATCACCAGTTTTCAGGATATTTTCACTTTCACACACTCAAAATCCTACAGTTTTTTGATAGTGAGCTATACAGTTTCCTCAAAACTTAATGAAAGACTTTCAATTCTACACAGCTTCATGGCACTCATTGCTAGAGGCAGCAATCATAAAACATGGAGATTCTTTCAATCTCCAGAGCTGCTGTCATTTATTGGTCTCTGAAAATTGAGTTATTCATATAAAATCATATAAAAATAAAAATATGCTGAGCTTCTAACATGTATTATAGTCTAGTGTTTTAATGTCTTAGTTCTTTGTGGTTTATGACAAATAGCATTTTTTTTATTCCACCCTTGATTGAACAAATAAGTATTGTTTAATTTACAGATACATTATGTGGCAGTGTCCTTTTTCTTGAAGGTGTTCTCCTCAGTCATAGCCACATCTGTATCATCTCCACGTCAATAAATGATCAAAGTTCCTATTAAATGTACATTTCTGAGCCATAGTGTGAAGGGTGAAATGTATGATTACAAAAATGATAATATATGTAGTTTGGAGTGAAGTGTGTGGCTAAGAGTGATTGTCTTCATTAAGACATTAAAAGCGAAAATATATTATTGTAGGAATGAAAATATGTGGTTGTCTGGCTGAAGATGCACATTTCTGAGAATAAATTGTGTGCCATCTGTGCATGTGGGAGTGAAAATGAATAACAAAAACATTAAAATTACATGAACGCAAAAATGGAATTCATATTAATGCTGTGATATTATGTTTGCCACTTCCCATTGCCATTGCATTGTGGTGTTCACGTTTACGTTTATCTTGTATTTGGACGTCAGTTGATGACAGAGTCACTACAAATTAAGACATACATTTTATATCACTCTGTCTCCCCTGAGAGCTTCAATCAGGAGAATCACTAGCAGCCCAGTCAGCTATCAGAGCTGGAGATGACGCCTCAGACACCAAAACTGATTTTGCAGTATATAAACGCCGATGACAATATTGATTACTTCAGATTTTATAACATCTTGTCACAGTTGAAGCGTCCTTTTTATGACCCAGAGTCCACTGCAGAGGAAATACAACATAGTAGCACAGAGGTTCATTGCTACTATATATATATATGTGTGTGTGTGTGTGTTTGTGGGTTTATATATATATATATACACACACACACACACACACACACATATATATATATATATATATATATATATTTATATATATACTGATAAACACCAAAAATTAAAGAATAGTTCTTTTTTAGATGTGATGTCATATATTAAATTTAAAAAAAAAATCTTAGTCCTGCCTTAATCTTTAGCTTGAGTGTCAATTAAAATAGGTACATATACTTTAAGTTGTCTTCCATTATGAGATAAATAATAAAGAAGCCAGTGCATGTGTAAGCAATGGAAATGTGACCCGCACTGACACTGACTGCTTTGTGCAGTGTGCCTGGCCATAAACAACTGATTTATTATACTACAATTTAAGGGGATATCAATACTGTAAATGTGTGCATTTTCTATTTCTTTGTTTCAATATAATTGTTTTCATTCAGGCCTCCATTAGAACAGTGGAAACAATTACTACCACACACACAGGCACCTGACTGAGCACGGAGGTCGGATACATAACTGGGTTTAGGGGTAGAAATGGAGGAAGACAAACTAAGGAAGGATACCCCTTGCCACCTTAAGGACAACATTATTAGTCACAGGAAGACTGGGGGAGTCATGCACTGTTGACTGTTATTTCTTTCCCCCCTATCAGTGGCCACATCTCTCTGTATCTCACTCCCAGCCTGTCTCGCTCTCTCTCGCTTCTCGGGGAACTCGTTATCTCCTCGCAGAGAGGTCTTTGGTCTCGCAGAGGCCAAGGAAAGGATCATTGGTTCTGGTTGTGTGTGTGTGTGTGCATGTGTATCATACAAGTGCTTGAAAAGGATTGGTGCAATGCCATAATAAAAGCATTAGAGGAGAGGTAAGGGTGGATGGGGTGGGATAGGATGAATACAATGTCAAGAGAGCAAAAGTTGAAGTGGAGAACTTTATGTGTGGGAACTTTTTCTTTTCCTTCCAGGTGCTCGCTTATGTCTTTTATATCCTTCCCCATACTACTCCTATTCCCTTTTTTTGTCCACAAATAAGCCATCCTTCAGTTGATCAAATTCAACTCCGTTTGCCAGCCCCCTTTTCTTTCATTCCTGAATCACATCAGGCAAGCTAAACATATTGAGTGCCAAAGACAGAACAAATAGGCAGGAGATTATATTCCCATTAAAATCTTGGCTTCTCACATTGTTATTGACATGGTGAAGATCCTTGCCTCTGTGAGGGCAAGCAGTAGAGATTGTGTATGAATATGCAGATATACACACATACAGTATAAGCAGACAGAAAAACACACGCAGCTTTAAGGATGTTGGTTTCAGCAGTGGCTGTGCGTGCTATCTAGACAACACATCCACCTACCAAGAGGGCCTCGTGCTGCCTTTGTGGAGGTCTGCTGACAGCCCACTATCCCCTTGTGTTGCTGTGAAATCAAAGCTCTGAAGATCCCTTTGGATCACAAAGAGCCAAGTTGTGTTACAAAGGCAGCTGTGTGTACATATGCATACTGAGACAGTGTGATGTAAGTAAATACACCCAGCAGGCGAGCACACACACAAACTCACAAGAACAAAAAACACAGCATTGCATGTAAAGTACTTACAAGCATGGACACACACTGTCTTCGCAGCAAGCAGAACTCGCCATGAAAAAGAATGGATGGGCTGCTGTTCCACTCATTGGTCTCAGTGTACGTGTGTGTGTGTGTGTATGAATGAATGAAGGCAGTACTTGTGCATTTGCATGTGGGAGGGCTTGTTTGCCTGTGAGAAAGCCAGTCAAGGGAGATGCTGTCATGCTCATTTGGAGGGGATGATGCCATGAAAATGATGTTATTTACCACTGATGGGTAAGATGTGACTGAACCATAAAACAAGTACTTTTAAAACCGCTCTGCGAAATGCTGTCTTGCTGTCAAAACAACCCAAGATATGAAAGTTCAGCATCCAGTCATGTCAAATAATTCATCTTCAGTTAGGAGAAAAAAAAAATACACACACTTACACATACACACAAACCTTTGCAAAGTGCACAGTGACACAGACTTATAAAAGGAAACGGATGTTTCCCTAACAGTCTCCTGAACATTTGTTACCAGCTGGGACTTTCAATCTGGGTGTTCAATCTGTGCCAAAATTATGTTTAACTCAACTGTATATCTCAGTGGTAACTAAAACACATGATGCCAAATTCATCCTGATGTTTTGTTTTATTGTTAGTTAAATAAAAACTGTCATCTGGTGCCTCTGCCACATTGCAACTTTTATAATCACAATTAACACAGAATCAGCATCTGTTGCTTATTAAGGATGTCTGTACACTGTGACTACGCAGTGACATTGAGAGGTTTAGGAGGCCAGTGTTATCCAACTTAGAACCCAAGAATGGAAAGTGTATGTAAAACATATGAAAACAGATTGTGTTAGTTTGCAAAACTTTTTTATAGTCAGATGAAAAAAGTAAAGAAGTGGATGAGGAATTATCACTGTCACCTCACAGTAAGTGGGTCCTGGGTTCCACTCCCAGTTGAACCAAAGGCCATTTCTCATTAAGTTTTCTTAAAATCTCCACAGTACTGTATGTTTTTTCAAGGCAGTATGTACACTGGATATAGGCTACAACAAACTCCACAACACTGTTAAGGTACAAAACAGGAAAGTTCATGGGTGGATGGTTAATATATACTATTTTAACTCATCTACACCTTTAATGTTTGCTAATATTTGCACACATTGAATTTGGTTTTCATTTAATAACTCTTAACAAGAAACATTGTTGGAAGCTAGGTTACTATATACAACCAAATCCAGGTCATCAAAATGTTGATTTCTCCTTCATTACTGAAACTAAGTGCATGTCCATTTTCTCATTCACACTCAATTTCAAGAGATTCAATTTCAAGTAATTTCGTATTAAATTGCTATGACTCACCAAATCATTAGTTCTGTATGGCTGCACTGGACTTAAATTCACTGACGTTGGAAACAAATCAAAGTTTCCTTGAAAAAGGTTTCTCTTTTATTTTACATTGAAGTTCATTATACCTGTCCACACAGCTGCACAGGCTTGTTGTGTCTCTGCTTTTGATAGTGACCAGCTTTCACATTGTTGCTTTTAGATGTAGAAGCATTTGTGGATGGGGCTGCAGGTCCCTGCATGGTGTGCTTGTATATCCATCAGCTATAATCAGTAATGACTGAGACTGATAACATGACATATTGATTGGAGGAGTCCTGCACCTTGGCATAGGGGGCGTGTCCAGCCAGGCAAACAAAGGCTGCAAGATGGGCTTTAAGAGTGAAAAACACTGTGCATATCGTACATGCATCTAATTCAGATGGTCCTAAAGGCCCCATCAGAACTCCTTTTTATCTATTTCTTATCACAACAGACTGGTCTCACGGTCATTTGTGAGACGGACACATAGCCTACATAGTCTAACTGTGATTCTCCTTTGTCATTTGATTTTGGGCCTGCTGAGAATAGATACAAGATGTCTGAACTGTTTTACACTTAGATCTTATTTTAGGAGTCTGCAATAGATTTCTAAAAGTCTAAATAAGTTGTATAATAGAAGTCATAAGTCAAACATTTAAAAAAATATTTAAATATAAAAAATATAAAATATATATAATATATTTATTACTGAAATTTAACTTAATTCTTAATTAAATTTCACTGTGGACAACCTGGCTGCTGTAACTTTAATAAGACACAAAGGGTTAGACTGCGTTTGATTAAAGCTTCAACTTCTCCAACTAGTCCCTCTCCATACCTACCTTGTATCGATTGTCTTCACTGTCCAGTCCAACAATATGCAGAGAATGTGGTACACTAAAATAAATAACATATTAACTACAATTTATAAAGGGTTGATATACTGTACGGCCATTGCTTTCTTCTTTTCAATAGTTCAAATTAAATATTTAAGATTTGGCCATGGCCCTGCTATTTCATCCTCTATGTTACTTGAAAAAAAAAGGTAAAATCAAAAAATCATATTCACATCTGAATTACTTGGGTCTAAAAGTGCAGACCAGAGAAACTGAGACTGCAAAGCCTGTAAAAGCCTTGTGACCATGCGCTTACCCTTTTCCCCTCCAATACTTTGACAGACTTCACAGCAGAAAAACTGTCCATCTGCCCGGCTGTAACACTGGCTTCTTGCCTTGTGGTCCCCACTGAGAGATAACCAGGCGTAGCTCTAAACACCCCCAGACAGACCCTTATCCCTCTGGCTTAATGTCCTTGCGGCTAAGGGTAATGCTGAGAGATGGATGGCCCCGACCTATCCCTCCTTGCCGGGGTCCCTGGTTGTGAGATTGCATGCCTGATATTATCCTCCATCTCCCCGTCTGTGACAACCAAACTCCAACTCTCCATCCCACCCCACCTCCCACCAAACCTCCCAGATCGATGCGGCTCACTGATGTGCCGTCCGTCAAATCCATGGGCTAAGCAATACACCTCCTACCCATAAGGAGTGATGGGTGCGAGACAGTGCATGAAATGGAGGTAATACACACGCACACACACGTGTGTTCACCAGTTCCTGAAACGGATCACTCAATCCCATGCCAAACGATGAGCATTTTTTCTGACTGTTGTACCATCTTTCTCACCCGTTCTCCTTCCCTCGCTCTCCCTCTACTCACATCCTTGACATGTCATGATCAAATGGGTGCTTTAAGAGTTCAGTGGTTGACCTGGACTCCAGGAGGCCACCATTCCATCACGTCCACCTTCGTCTGACTTGCGTTCTTTTATCACTTCATTTCTACATCACCCCTCCATCACCTTACATCCTTTTCTCCATCAACAAATCCCACCATTTCTCTTGCTCTCAGGACGGATAGTGTCCGTATCATTCACCCACAATGCCCTCCACCCCTTTCCCCAACTCACTGCCCCCCTCCTGCACTCTACAAGGTATGACAACTGATTGGTTCAGAGGGTAATGGTGAAGTGGAAGGGTGGCCACAAGCATGAAATGAAAACATGGGTGATCCACAGAAAGAAAGAAATCTATCTTGGATGGATGCCAAGAGGAAGATGAGCACCTTGATTTAACCACATAATCCGGAATTGCTCCACTTCCATTGACAGCATTGGAAGATACTGATACTATATCTGGCAGGCTGCTGTGGCACCAGCAGACCCTCATGACACCACTGGGTAAAGGCAGGTAAAATAATGAATAGCTGGACGAGTCACAAAAAGCGAGTATTATTTTTACAGTATACAAAGTGCACTGAATTGCAGGTGATTGAACATTATGATGTTTAAAATGCATTTTCCTCACATCCTCTGTGTGACTTCCAAATATAGATGCGAGAGCAAGTACAAAGACAATGCCATCCATGCACATTCAAACAAGTACTCTGTCATTATAATTTTTATATAAAGCTCTGATATTTCAAAAGAAATACTTGGAAATTGTTATATGCTAAATATGAACACAATTATTCCACATTATTATTATATTATTATTGATGGTTGGAGGACAACAATGGCACATATTGATTGAGAAATACGTCAAGTTCATTCACTAGTTCATCAAGTTACAATAAAGAAAAAGTAAAATCCATCATGTAATTTCTCTGATATCACCAGACAAAATACTAGTTGTTGCTGTTTATAGTTTGTCTTCATGTTTTTGATTGTCTGATTTTATTTGTAGAGTAACCTTGATTTTGCCATGAAAAATACAATTTTCAAAATGTATTATATATGTATTATATAGATAAAAGTACATCATAATTTGTTTCCAGGGGACAAAAAACTATTACAAAATGCAGAAACATTACATGCTGGGTAAATTTACAGTGAGCAGAATGTTATGGCTGTAAAAGTTAGATCCTGCGATTAATGGTATGATGCGAATGCAGGAGCCCTCATGTAATGCAAGCACCACATATGGCAGAAAATACAAGCTGCAGTCACAGGCATCATGTCATTGTGGGTGGCCAAATGTATATGGGACAAGAGCTGGTGCACTGGTGCAAATGCAGGGCCCAGTGTGAGCAATAAAAGAGATATTTACTGTAAATCTTCTGCAGCTAGGGGAGCGATAAACATCACAAACACAATCAGTGGCTGCTTTAGTGCTGCCCACGCATCTGTTCTTCTCCTCGGGAGACAGAGTGAGTGGAGAAAGAGGAGGAAGAGTGAAGTCAAGCAATCTATGGCTTCCTTTGCATAATTGATACAATGCAGATAGCGCCTACTGTGATGGGTCAGATGATCGTTTGATTGATTGTCAATTTTCTTTTTAATGGAATTGTGAAATTCTATCAATTTTTATTAGCCACACCATAAACATGGCATAGTTAATACTGATCCACAATTACCCTTAAATTGACCATAAACACTATAAAATGTGTTATATATTAATTGCATCAGATTTTGTTTAGGTTTGACCCAGACAACCAGACAAAAAACTGTGGTGGCAGAATCTTATGCCTCTGACTATAAGTCTACTATAAGTTATTAAGAGAAACTTTTGAATATAGAAAGTGCACCAATTGGCCCCAAATTGAGGAAATGCAGTATATAAGGTCTGAGTAGGTTTGCTCTCTAATGTAAGTAGATTGAAATGGTAAGAAAAAAAAAAAACAAGAAACTGAGTCCAGTATCTAAGAAGACACTACTGCAACTGTCTCTTACCAAAAATCTAAGTATAACATGCTCATGACACATACAGTACATGGTGTGCACAGATCACAAAGCTTGACACAATGACAAAGCTTGCTTCCCATACATGACAGCACATGCCTCACAGATCCCTCCTACTGTAGGTGTAGAGAATATAATACCTACATGTAGTATCCCTTACCCAGGCTGACTTTACAGTGCAGGTGATACCCAATGCATAAATGGAAAAAGGAGGAAAAAAAATCAGCCAGCAGCTTTCAGATCGCTGTAGTCACAAAGCCCATAAGGGGACTTGACAACCACTGTGTGTAAATCTGGGTTATTCCAAATAAGCTGTCAAGCCTCTGTCTATGGTTCTCAGACTGTTTGTGGACGGCAGGGAGAGACAAATCCAAGTAGCCTCAACACAAACAGCAACAGAAAGCAAACAAGGTGTGCCACTTCTAACTCAGTGTGAGTGATATAATCACTCAAACAGTGACAAAGTGTGTGCTTTCACACACAGAAAACCACAGAACATGCTGAGGAGGACCATTGTTGTCTTATGGTGGTAAAAAGTCAGTGAAAGCATGTGTTTCACATCTACTCATTCCACTCTCATTTAGACATAGACACATTGTGCTAATAGCTTCATGATAATGTCATTTGTTGTCAGAGTGAACAAATACATGGTGGAAAAGAGCACTCCACGTGTTCATTTTCTATGGGTGGTATGGCTATAAATTCAGCTTTACGTGTCTCACAGAGTCTCAAACTATGTAGCAGGTGCTACAGTATATTAGAGAGCAGTGATGATAACCCCAACACACAGTATGCAGGTGTGTGTTGTGTGAGCATTTGTTACCCTGTCACACAAATGTTGTTTGTTATTGTGCAGCCTACCTGTTTAACCTGACCACACATGTGAGCAGATTGTCAATGACTTGTTAGTATTTGTTTCCAACACAAACCCATGCTACTTGTATGCACAAGATGCAGGCGTTTAGCGTAGAGAATCCTAATGATGCCAACTGAGATGCTCGTGTAAAGAGCACATAGGTCATGTCAAGTGGCTTCGGTGCCAGGGCCATGAAGAGTGATGGAGGGAAGCATCGCTGAAGGTGAGAGCGTGCCATCTGTGCAGCTCTTGCAATTTCTCACCTCACTGATGCACATCTACCCAACAACTTCTACTTCCCACCTTCTCTCAGTCTTCTCACAAGTTGGCCACCATCCATCTGTACCCCACACAACAGTCGACTTATACCCTCCTTTGTTGTTTGCTGCACTCGCTCTGTGTGTTACCTCTCCACATTCTGACATACATGTCTACTCTCAGCTTCAAGTACAACATCTGGAAGGACACAAGTTATTGTAGTGTTTTGTAGTGCTGCTGCAATTTACAGAGAACAGGGAGAAAATGAACATGGCAAGAGGAAGACCTCAGTGACAAACCAGTTTCTCGAAGAAGCTTAAACATCTGGGTTTTTTTCCCAGCTTATTAATCATACAGATTTTTTTTTCTAACACTCTTACTGTAACAAAAAAAATCAACAACAACAGCTTATATTACAAGTTCTGGTTCTAGGTGTATTCTGAACAATTCTGAATATACCATTCTAGTTCTCATGAACTCCCTTGCAGACCTGCAATTTGGACTCTATTCATCTGGTTAATAAAGTGCACCAGTTGTCAATAATTGTCATATAAGTCAAATGTACTTCTCAATTCCACTTCACTCTGATCTGAAAGTGAGTTGAACCCTTGGGATTCAGCTCTGTCAGATTTGAATCTGAGTCTTGTGCTATGAATGGGATTTCTACCTGCTGGGATAATCTGGTCACCAAACCCAAAGATAAGTGCAAGGCTGGTCTTTCTGCAGAGAGCCAAATATATGTATATATATATATTCAGTTCAGCCAACTTCGATCCCAGACACCTGGCGGACAGCCAGAATGGGGGGCATAAACACAGAGTACAGTCCACCCTAGTATTACTGTCAAAATTGGAAAACTGGTTGGACCCATTAATAAATCTCCCTGAGACAGAAGGGGAGATGGCTGCTGATTCATTTAGACAGGGAAGTATCATGAAGAGTGCTCGCAAGCAGAAAAAAAAGATAAGAAGAAAAAAATGTCAGATATGATGCCCAAGGGAACCAAAACCTGTATCTGTGGTATAGAAGACTATCACCAATCATAACACTGTATCTCAGAGATAAATTAAATTTATAAAAATAAAACTAAATTATTACTCTGTAAGTAAGTGTGCATCAGAGTATCATTGTTCTTTTACCGCCTGGATATGCTTTATGAGTGGACTCATTACAACCATCAACAGATGAATTTTATCATTTTCATTAAAAAAAGCAAAAGAAAGAGGTAGATTTAGTATTTTGATATCTCTCTCCAGAGCAAGTGGATGTCCGATGGTTGTGCTTAAAAATCCATTGGCTAACTCAGCATTGTGCCAACATTTTGCGGTGACTTTGCTAAACTACTCTATATACAGAGCCCACAGACAATGAGAGACCTGATCTGTACTTTTGTTAATTAATCTTTTAATAAAACATGTCTCTTGGTTGATTTTGTTTTTAAAAGATGACTTTTCAGTGCAATGGTCAAAAAGCTCAAGGTAATCATTGAAAAAACCAATGGGTTATCTAGCCAGGCTTTTTAATTCCCTCATGTCTCATTTTGCATTCCAATTAATGGTGGTCTAGACAATTTGAGCTCCAACATTACAAAATGTATTGATCCCTGTTTCACACCAAGTCAAAAAGCATTCTCTGCAAAGAAAAAAAATGACCATAGAGAAATGTCCCACTGGTAGGAAAGGCATGAGCACATGGGAAAAATAAAAAAGTTTTATTCATAATTAAGGGCTAAAAAAAACATGTAAAGGGTATCCTGTTTCTCATCACTGCCAAAACCAATAACAACGCATGTCTTACTTTAAGCTTCCCACAGGCAAAAAAAAACAAAACTGCAGTTAATTAAGCCACACTTAAAAACACTATCAAAACTACTCACTTGAGAATGATTACAGGCCCATATCAAATCTTATGTTTTTTGTTGTTGTTGTTGTTTTTAGCAAAATCATTGAAAATGCTTTTCTAGCAACACATTATCACCTCCCTGGCCTTTAACAAATGTTTTGATGTTTTTCATCTCAAATTTCACAGTACAGAGACTTTTGTTGATAATTGTTGAATGAACTCCACTTGAGATCTGACAGTAGAAAAAAGTTTTTAGCCTGTTAGAACTGTTCACCCTGCGGCATTTCTACATAATGGATGTTAAACCGATCACAAGACAGACTTGGTGTGACATTCTGGCACAATGGTGAAGTGGTTGCACTCATTTGAAAGATAAAGAAAAAGATTACCTTAACAGTCCTAACATAAGTGATTATGACAAAATACAAGATAGGTGTCAATGGTAAATTGGTGTGGATTGCTGGTCTTCATCTTCACCTTCACTTTTACAACTCAAGGTTCACTGACCTATGCACACACATTGATCTATTGGTCCAGGAAATTCTTAACTATTCACACTTAATAACACAATGACATGGCATTAGGAGAACTATGGAGTTCAGTTCTTGTCCATATATACTTGACGTATCGCCTGCAAAGGTGGCAGATTAAATCCCAACTTTCCAATGCCTGATTACTGAAATGCATGTGGCTAAGCTGCCATTGAAAGCCCTGCATAAGTCGTTGATATGAAAGACCAAAGCAAGTATAATGTGAACTACTGGAACAGGTTTTTAATATACATTAATGCAGTCACAAAATCAGTATATTTTACACATACTGTAACAATAATTAGAATATTCGATTTTTTAGCATGATCTAGCAAACCTTAATATTTTTATTCTGACTGTTGAGTCTGACTGCTGAACCCTGTGTTCACTGGTCTCTGAAAAGTCAATCAGATAGCTCCCTCAGTCAGAAAAGTACTACGAGACTGAAGGCGAAGTGGCGAGTCACATCACTCCAGTACAGAGAACTTTATGTCCTTATACTGACTGTCTACATGTCGACATACTGATTTGAAAAATGTGTTGTTGGTATATAAAGCATGAAATGATTCAAGGTCAAAATGCATTCATGATCTGCTACCCTATACTATGAACCATCTAAACCTTGTAAATTATCTGGGTTATGTCTGCTAACTGTTCCAAGAGTCACAATAGCACATGAAGAAGCAGCACTCAGTCTGCATGTGGTGCATACTGTATCTGGAACAAAAATCCCAGAACTCTCAGTTCTTTTAAATCAGGGCTTAAGACTTTTTTCTTTGCGGCTGCATTTTATTGAGTTCAATTTGGGACTCTTCATATCTTCCACTGCACTCTAATTTTCTCTCTACTGTTTAGTCTGTCTTATTCTATGTTAGCATATTTTAATCTTCTGTATTCTTTTAAAATTTTATTTATAAATCCTTCTTAAATCCTTTTTATGTCCCTGTTTTTATATCATCCGGTGTTTCATTTTCATCTCGTCTTGAGGCCTCTGTGTCTTATGCAAAGCACATTGTTTTGCCCTGCTGTTGAAAGGTGCTGTACAAATAAATTTACCTTACCGCAGCATATGGCAAAGAAGAGGTCAGCACTCTGGGACAGCCAGTGAGATTTCATCTGCAGCAGAAACTTGTCTTCAAAATAGCGCTGTGCGGGTCCATTAAACAGGACCTGTGGAATAGGGAGAGAAATGTGGAAATAGGCAGGGGATACAGGACCGAATAGGACAGAAAAGGAAGGAGTAAAAGAAAACAGAATGAAAGACCAGTCGAGATAGTACTGGCAAAAGGTGACATTCTCCAAACTCTTCTGCAGTGGGCTGGAGCCAGCAGCAGGTAGCAGACCACATGTGAATCTAAACTGCCACTGGCAGCCTCTGTCCAAGCTTTTCATGTGTCACAATTGGAATTCTTGGAAGAGCAAAGTTTGTGGTGTACAAGTGCTTTCGAGTCCAAATGCTGTCTTGTGTTTTACGTCACAATAGGTTTATGCTGTGCATTGCCTTCATTGTCTGCAAATCTTTAACTACTTAGATACTGTATCGAATAAATGAGCATGTGTAGGCAGCCATTGAAAAGCACAAACACTCTCCAGGCAAGTAAATATTTTATGCCAGGGTACAGTAATTGCGTGGGGGGCAACTCTTGCTACTTAATCTCTGACTATCTTTTTTTTTGTGTATGTATGTGTGTGGGGGTTTATGTGTGTGTGTGTGTGTGTGTGTGTGTGTGTGTGTGTGTGTGTGTGTGTGTGTGTGTGTGTGTGTGTGTGTGTGTGTGTGTGTGTGTGTGTCATAACAAAGAAAACAACGGGTCCATGTCCATGTGAATGGACAGCTTTAAGCACCCAATTATTTCCCGGAACTGTTCGTGGATTTGTGTCATACAGTACATATGCTGTGCAGCTCAAATGAAAGAAATGTGTTCTCACTGAACACAGCTGATATCCTTTCCCATGTCTCCTTTCACATGTTTGCAATTATAAGGATCACTCAGGCATATAAATGGATCTATACGCTGCAGCATGTCTCCACTCTTTTCTGCACTGCCCTGACAAGTGATGAGGTCGAACTGCAATAAATAAATAAATAAAGAAATGTGTTCGACTTTGAAGTCCAGATCAGCTGCGCAAGTGTCCAAGGGTGGCATCTGATCACTGAATGCCTTCATGTAATCCAAGTTGTGTCTTCACTAAGTCACTTCTCAGAAAATAAAATACTGTGCAACCATTACAAGGGCTAAAGGATGAAATAACATCCATTTATTCATCAAAACTAACTTTTTTTTTTTTTTTGCTTGGACTCTGATTGGTCAGTGCATATAAAACTCAAGATGCTTTCAAATCTACATAAATCAATTCTCAAACAGTGTTAAAAAATGCAGTGTTGTGACCAGTGGTGACAAAATAGACAAGATTCAACAACCCACAGGCTGGCCTCCCTACATGTATCCCCCATCTTCAAGGTTATTGCTGAGCCATTTGTTGCGCGTTAGATAATTGACTCTTAGATGAGGGATAACCATGATTTATGGACAAAGAGAATACATATTCCTCCATATCTCAGTGGTGATTTATGGCATGATAGAGCCCAAGTGATGGCCATTTTATCTGATTGTACGTCATGCAAAGTAGTCGATCAAGACGTGCAATCAGTCACAAACCTCGTCCCGGCTGGGATGACAAGGATGAGAGACAGGGGCTTCTCTCCCTGGATTTCTTCAGTCTACTTAAAGCTCTTTAAGGCAAGTTATGATATGCAGAGCTGGGTAAACCTTGGCCAACTAAATCACACCCACTGCAGAAGCACACTGGATTTATGATGTGTTTGACGTATAAACCTGAGGCCTTGGAGTGGCATTCGTCATATGAAAGGATGCTTGGCACTGCAGGTCCATATTTAAAACATATTTGGCTTTTTCACATACTTATTACATAGAATGTCCTTGAATAGAGCTTACGGAAATTTGTAAACATTAAAACACATTTTATACATGGGTCTGTGATCATGGTGTCGTGATTGTGATCATTTGTCATCACGCAGAAGAACTATACCCTGCCAGGTTCCGTCATTTCTTTTAGAGTGGCCAATTTAGTCCCTGCTGGTGCAAACTGAATATCGAACCCTGTCCCTCTGAGAAACTCAATATTTAATTTGACCATAAGTAACCAATGAGGAGAGAATCTAAACTCCCTCTTGACCTCTGGGATGCAGATCCTTATACTTGAGATGCTGCATTCAAGGGTGTGTGTGTGTGTGTGTGTGAGTGTGTGTAACTGTGGCACCATCAATTATTAATTCTCTGTGTCTAATTCAGGCTTCTGTCCTCTCATATTCTGGAGTGCTCTCCTTATGTTGGAAATGAAATGGAACTCCAGATACAATAGATGCGAAGTCCTCGTTGAAATTATTTGGTCCAGATACCTCTCGTCCCCCCAGATTTAGCATTGCATATTTGACAAGCAATTTACGTACCTCATTCTGCCTTTAATCTGACCCAGTCTTCACACCCAACACCAATTCAATTTAATAACACTGGCTGTGGCTGTAGTTCTCCAATTATTTGTCATATTAATCTTTTTTTTGCTCCCGGCTTCCTTTGCCTCAGTTCTATTGATGCATTGCTTATCACGTTGTTTTCTACTTTCTTTCCTCTATAATTCCATTCACACTTTTATCCATAAGATATGGAGTTATGGAATCTCATTGCAATCGTACAGATTTTCTCTCATTTTCATTCCAAACCATTACCCTGTTCACTGATAAAAATCATTAGAATTAATGTTTTAGGTTAGTTTCAAAGAAGCACATGCATCTGCTCTACCTAGGGGTGACTACAGTATGTGGTGAGTGATTAGACGAGTCACAGTGGGGGAGCTCAAAGTGCTTACCCAGTATTCCCTTTGCTAATGGGGGATGGAAAGAAGAAGAGCAAGTGTGATGAAAGAGGACTGAGTGTATTCACTTGATCTGTGCATTTACTTGGACATACTATGGGTTCCAAACAGGGTTAAGGCCAGTTGGTTGCTCCGGACTTTTGAGAGACTTGCCTGCATTTGTGTGTCATGCTGAATAAGTAGGGCCTATGTGTTTTGTGTTAGAATGAGAACATGTGGAATTCAACAAAGAACTTTCGACAGTCCAGCTCACTTTTTATAATGGGTCCACTAGCCCCCAGGTCCACTAGCCCCCAGGACAAGGTGTTTGTGTTTGTTTGTTGTGAAACTTTGCCTTTCTGCTGTGTGGTAATTCTGATCTTCAGATTTAAAAACAAACAAATAAACAAACATACAAAAAAAGAAACATAATATGTTTAAGCATGATGGTGACACAAGCAAGTAATGTTTGCAAGAAATGCATTAGAACCAACAGTGTTCATGATGAGCTATTCTCTAGCAAGTTTCCTTTTGATTTCGTCTGCTTGTGTCTAAAATCCGCCTAGCAGTCGCACATCTAAAGCTCATCAGTGGAATCTATACGACTGAGGGCACTGACTTCCTTGCCTGGCAACTGGTCACGTAAGAGCATGTTGAGAAATTAGTTTCTCATAAAATGACACTAATATGGACATTTTTGCACTTGTGTGATTCTGTGAATGATCAAAGAAGTGTGATTTGGTGAATAGTGCTGTAGCTTTATAGCAAGAAGATCCCTGATTTGTATCCTGGTCGGACTAATAGCCTTTTCTCCTTTTTTCCTTTCACAGTCCAAAAAGAATTGCCCTATGTGAGTGTAAGAGTGAGTGAGTTGAGTGTCTTGGGGGTGTTTTCTGCCTTTGTCCTACGTCAGCTGGCTCCAGCAGACCCTCTTTGGATACTTAGTGAATAAAATAATGGATAGATGGATGAACAAAATAGCTTTAAAGATGCTTTTGAGTGTATTTTATGATATTGGACAGAGTGAGTCAGGATATTTCCAGTCTGGCTGTTCAGCTAAGTTAACCACCTACTTGCTATAGTCTTGCATTTAAACACTCTCTAAACTCTGCATGGACGCATTCAACCATATTATCACAAAATGTCAAATTAATCTTTTTAAAGTGTGCACTGACTAGGTTTAGGTCTTCCTGCTACATTCAGAATGGGAAAATCTAAAAACCCGATGGCCCAAATGTGGAACAAGAATTCATTATTCATCACACCTCAAAGATATTTCTAAAGCACACTTTTAAAAATTCTCCCTAAAGTTGAGTGGTGGCTTCTTCCTAATTTTTCTAAGGCTGCCCTAACTTTCAACATGCTATTTTATCATCTTTATGTACATGTTTACTATATCTCTTTTTATACTTAAAAAGAAAACAAAAAGCAAGGGAGGGGGGGGGGGGGGGGGGGGGGGGGGTCATCTCATTTTCTCCACTACTTGAAATTAAAAAAATCGTCAAAATACAAAAACATTTGGCAAGATTAAGGAGTCTGCCAAAGTATTGAGGATACTTTGAGTACAAAGAGAAAAGGGGTGTACAGGATGGAATACTAATATGAATTATGACACAAATATGAATTATAACACAAACTAGATTTCACAGGAAGTAAGTCATGTTGATGGTGTAGTGATTGTACTAAAACAAACCTCTACACAGAACATGGTTGTTTGCTCTGCCACTTAGAGAGAGCAGAGTTTTCCTTTTTCTTTTTAGTCAGAGGGACTAATGGAAGCTTGAGTCAGAGACACTGAAGCCACCACCATGTAAGACCAGCCATTAACTCCACATTTAACCATGAAATGAAAGCCCAACAGGAGGCCGGAGTTCATTGCAGGTCAGATTGCACATGTTCTGCCTCTCGACTTATTTTCCCTTACTTTTAGCCTATGGCTTGACATTGAAGCATTTTATTTAAAGGAAGACGGATGTATGTTTTTTGCACATATCAATCTTCAGGGAAGAGGCCATTGATACAAAACACCCTATAAATATATATATGTGCTAGCTCCAGGGTCCAAGGTCTCCCGTGTCCGTCACATCCAGTAAGCATCACTTCCTGCTGACTGCCGACAGCACTGCTTCAGCTTCTGCTCTATTGCTATTTCTGTTCTTAGTGTCTTTTCTTTGATTTCTCACCATTTAAACATCCTGTGTGCCATTCGAGCACTCTATCCTGTTTTCGGGTCCTGCTCTCTCCCCGACCTGCTTCCTACACCACTGCTAATGTCTTTCTATCACCCTTGCTCCGGTTAGTGGTAACTGTTAGTTTTAGCCCGGTTAGCAATGGCTTCTCATGTGAGAGACGAACAGCCTTCTGCTGTCCCTCTCTCCTGCTCAATGTGCCACATGTTTAGCTATACTAATGCCTCCTTTAGTGAGGGTGGTATGTGTAAGCACTGTAGTTTATTGGTTGGGTTGGAGGCCAGGCTTGGTGATCAGCACCCATTAGCCACCGCGGAGCCGCTTATCTCAGCTCCCCTTAGCTCCCCTCTGGCTTTTCCCGAGCAGCCGGGAACACAGAGACACTGGGTGACTTTCAGAGGGAAGCGTAGTTCTCAGCCAAAGTCCACCGGGGTCCACCCACCGCTTCCCACTTCCAATAGGTTCTCCCCGCTCGGCGACACACCCGCCGAGGATAACCCTCTGGTCATTGGCGACTCTATTTCACAGAACGTGAAGTTAGCGAGTCCATTGGCCATAGTCTGCATCCCAGGGGCCAGAGCAGACGATAAAAGCTGCTGGCTCAGCGTAAATATAGTAAAATCATTATCTACGACGGTGCTAATAACCTGCGGTTACGCTAAACTGGGTCACTAAAATTAGTGTGGACTCGGTGTGTTCAATGGCCAAACAACGTTTCCCTGCCCAATCTGTCAAGTGATGACATGTTTAGTCGTACATCATCATTTCACCGCTGGTTATCGAGGTGGTGTCCCGCAAATGGTGTGGGCTTTGTAGATAATTGGCAAATTTTCTGGGGTCGACCTAGGCTCATTAGGAGTGACTGCATCCACCCCACGTTGGAAGGAGCAGCCCAACTTTCTAGCAATCTGGCCAAGTGCATTAGTCCTCCCCCACCCTGACTCAGAGTTGAGACTAGTAAAATCCTCTCCATTGCTTGTTGGACATTAGTGCTGTATGCTCAGAGACCTTGTTAAGGGCCCTTTGTGTTATTAACCTTTTGGATCTTTGTTTCCTGTTTTCTTGTTTTTCCCTTTTTTTTTGGATGAGTGCCGCTCTATCAATGAGTGCCTAAGTCTCCTGAGTTTGAGGATTTCCTGAGTTTGGCTTATGGTTAGAATAAACAGCCTTTCAGTGTTGCAGCTCTGGTCTTGGGTCTTCTTTCTCCTTTATTCACACCTTCCACTGTAGCACAGTGGTTAGAGCTCCTGCCTGCCAATCAGACAGTCTGGGTTCAATGCCTGTGGTCCTGACTGCCCTGGATAACCAATAATTTCCTCCTTCTGAACTCTGAAAAACAGAGTTACTGCTCATAGGTCCAAATCACCTATGTGACTCTATATCTGAAGCCATAGTACTACAAAATACATTCGGTACTCCTTCCACCACCACCGTAAAGAAACTAGGTATTACCTTTGGAACAATCTACCAGTCTCAAGGCAGGTGCCCTCTCTACCTACAAGAATAGGTTCTCCACCTCTTCCTGCCCTTTCCCATTCATGACTATGCAGGACTAACGTATTGACCGGGGACTGCGCATCCCCGGAGTGTCTGTGCCTTTCTTCCCTCCCAGATTCCACAGATGCTGAGGTGGATCCAGGATTCCTTCCCTCAACCCGACTTTTCCAGCTGCGGCCCTTCCCGCTTTCTACTCTGGACTGATTCAAGTTCTGATAGATCTTTATTCTAAATTGTTAGCCATCAGTACATTTATTTCTCTGTACTGTATGGCTTGTGCCCACCTGTCCGTCTGGGTGAGGATCCCCTCCTCTGTCTCACCCTCAGGTTTCTCCCATTTTTTTTCCCTTCCAGGTTTTTTTTTTTTTTTGCAAGGGTCTAAGGACAGGGTTTTTTTACATATTGACATATTGTTGCTCTCTTTGTAAAGTGCCTTGAGATAACGGCTGTTATGAACTGGCACTTAAAACAAATAAAGTTGAAGTTGAAAGTTGAAGTTAAAATTTATACATCAAGCTGAACTAGCTTTGACATGACTGTGTATACACACTCTACCATCCTTTTCACTCACTCTGACTGACAATACTTCAGCACCAACCCCTGCAGATATCATTTGCAGGTTCATGTGCCCATGCTGCCAAGTTCCAGTGTTTGCCTGAAACAAGAAATTAGGTGGACTCCAACAGCAGAAAACAGCACAGCAATGTAATGAATGTGTATACCCATCGGTAACACACAATCTATCTGCCAACCCTGGCCTTGGCAACACACCTCAGCTCTAAGATAGCAAGACTATAACCCTGCGATGCAGCAGAGATCCCGGTTTGAAAGCTGATCAAACCCTCTCGACATGTTGTGTTGTGTGACTGGACGCCCACTATTTTGAGGATTGGCCAGTCTGTCCACTTGAGCCTCAGAAAGCAATGGAGAGTGGAGAAGAAAGTGAGTCAATGTTAATACTGATACTTAACACATTGAAACCTTGGTTGCCAACATTTGCTAATTAGCAATAAGCATCAGTTTACTTGTGCCTAATAAGGACATCAACAGTTTAGCAGCCATGTGGTCCTGAAGCTAAGAATAAACTCTACAACATAACTTGACACAATCTGCTGCATCTTTTGTCTCTGTGCTTTTCTGAAGCAGATCCAGGCATCAAAGACACATCATCTCTGTGTAACTTTGCACTGTATCTAATGACTTTGCATGCAGTCATGCCACCTCTAAAATTTACTCCACGTATTGTCTGAACACACAATTTCACAGTTATTGGTTAATTTAACAGGGACACAGGGGAGTAATAAACATTGCTGTAAACGTGCCAGACTTTGCCGGGAAGCAATTTATCATCTGTAGCTCATGGACAGATGTTACAAAGTCACCCTAAAAAACATAATCTAAAATACGAATTATTACGATATTATATGAAAAATTGAGACGGAGTCTAAGTAAGCAGAACAATAAGAAAACAAAATAATGATGTATAATGAACACTGTCTAGCCTACCATTGCACTACATTTGCAGGTACTGTTTAATACATGCACTACAGAGCTCCTTTCTCCCTGTGTATCTTCACTTTACTGTAACGCATGCAGACATGGGGATGCCTGTGTGTGTTTTTTAAATTACACTCCACTGCACGTACAAATCTCTGTTTCTGTGCAATCCCAGTTTGACATGCTCAGCTCAGGCCTAGCTGCCATGCCTCAGAGCTCCAAAACAAAAGCAATCCCTCTCTATTTGAAAAGTTACCATGTTGACTGCTCTACCACTAGGCTGCTTGGTCACCTTCACTTGGCCTTGCACGAGATTTGAGATGCAAAGGGAGACTTGACAATACTCATTTCTCCAGACATTTGCTAGACTAGCACTGCTTGACATGACACTTGACTTCGCCTCTCCGGTGAAGTAAAAGCTCTGCAGTTTAACTTCTCTCTCAGAATAAGTGTATTCATCTTTATTCAACACCATTGTAAGCATTTCTCCCATCCAGTCATTAAATGAGTGAGGTACTGCCCAAAAAGTACCTGCTGCCATCTAAGTACTAAAACATTCACAGATTCACAGCTGGCTGGACCATGTGTTCTGTGCAAGCCAGACCACTTATTAGCGATGTTCAGCGGAATCTGAAAGCTTAATGGCTTGTCGCGACTGTCGTTGCTTGGCTCAGCTTGCTTAAGTGCTTGTGTTTAATTTTTCATACCGCATCCACTTGTTAGGGATGTGCAGAGGGGTCCATCGCCAACATCTGTTTGTTTTAATCAAGGCTAAAAAAACTTATTTTCATTAATATTCTCTCCTCAGTTGACTCTCACAGCATTCATGGCAAACTAAAGGGTTGTGTGGCCTTGAAATACTTATGCATGGAAACCCAACTGTGGCCATGACTCAGCAGTGTGTGACTTCAAGTTTAGGACACAAGATCAGCATTGTGTTGTTTTCCTTGTTCCTTACATTTAACACCCTGTGCTTGACAAAATCTGTTACAGTATATCAAATCCATTCACCTTTATCTGACCTACCACAGGGGTCTGCAGGAGACATCACATGGCTCTTTCTGCGATCCCTGGGACACCATAGGGCAAATGCAGAGATTACATCCTCTCTCTCCTACTCTGGAACCAGTTTTTCAAGGCCAGGTCTGGCTCTGAAGCAGAGGCAACAGGAAAAGGGGTTCCAAACTAAGCACTGGTTGGAACGAGTGGAAAATGGGCCACAGACAGGTACTTTATCCATCGGGGGTTCAAACCTGGAATGTTCTTGACATGGGGGTGAGAGCGATAACTACTTCTGCACCGCGTGGCCTTTGCACCAAATCTTAGCAAGTATGCACAAAAGTAGTGATGCTTTTTGCCTGCAACAGTTGCAGGATATATGACTGTCCAAGTGCACATCAGTCTTCTGCCTGTGACTCACAGTGATGAAAGCATAGCTGCTCTGCCTCAAGTCAGAATGATATTTGACAATTTTTCATGGAACCTTTTCAGCCTGTCATCGAATCTGGCTGTTATTTGATTTTATGTGAATGTGACCATTCCTTTCTTTGTAACGAATTATAGGTCTGATAGTGTACATTTTTGCCACTGGAGGAGAGGAGTACAAAGGAGACCCGAGATAAATGAACACTATCCATTTCTACATTATTTCTCAGAACCAAAGTATTGTCTGTGAACAGGAATGTATTCAATTCCAGGTGTGAGCTGCATTGTTTAGCAACATCATATGGAAGGTGAAGCACTTTTTTCTCCACTTGGAGCTTTAACTGAGATGACGTAGGTAAGTGAGTCTGAAATAATGAAAGAAATAGGTGTTTTGTATCTTTTTATGTTATAAATGGTTGCATTTTAGCTATGTATCAAAGCCAGTAAATTAAAATGTCAAATTCACAGTCTTCTGTTTTGTTCCTTGTTTCCTGATCATTTATTTTGAGGGTTTGACATTTTGACAAATTGATATGTGTGGAAACTGTTCAAAAGCAAGAAAATTATGGTAAATGGACTTGTTCCCACGTAGCGCTTATCTCACCTGCATAACCACTCAAAGTGCTCTACAGACTATATCACAAGTCAGGTTCACCCATTTGTATACTGATGGCTCGGGCTACCCTACAGAGTTCATCCTCCTTAACCAATACTCTAACACCCATTCTCATTTGATACAGCATCAGAAACAATTTTGGGGTTCAGTATCTTGCCCAAGGACACTTCGACATGTAGACTGCACTAGACTGCGATGGGATGGGATGGATATACTAACCATCTGATCAATAGACTACACACCCTCCAAGCCAGAGTCACTCACGAATTAGACCATCTAGCAAATGAACACCTATTTCTATTTAACCACAGTGGTTGACTACAAACAGTAAAATGAACAGACAAGGATTAAGACATCTACAAATCTCAGCCAACAACGCTATAAATGATGAATAACCGTCTGCTCTGCAAGCACTTTCGCAAGATTCCTGTGCACATAACATTGTTTAATTTTAAGGTGTTTCCCCAGTTCTGGTATAGAGAGGTAATGCTGATTAATTGAATCTATGATGGAAGAAAATAATGTCGGGGAACAGTCCGTACACCCACAATGCTGTTCTGAGTACATCAAGAGCAATTAGACGGCAATTGTGAACTATCCACTTTTAATCAGACTTGCCAGCATATACAGTAGTAAGATATTTATGTTGCTTCAAAAACAGTTTGCACAGATTATCTGTATGCACAAAACACACTATTAAACACAGTCCCTTCATTACATATCCACAGACCAACCTGTTCTCATCCCAACGCGTCAAATACCGACTATTTGTCACGCCCCTAAGCGTTGCATATGGACGCCGAGGGAACCCTTCCGCGTCTGTTTATTGACGCTCCGGGTTTTCCATTCACTCTCATGCAAACCCCAACTCGGCTGTCCGGGACGCTGAGAGCAGAGGCTCCAGCCAAAGCCCCTAAACGTCAAATAGAGCCGCGGAGGGTAAAAATCCGCGTCCGGATTTGACGCTGCGAGTTCTGCATTGACTCTCATGCAGACCCCGGCTCGGCAGGACGGGACGCTGCGAGCAGAGGCTCCAGCCGTCCATTCACTCCCATGACGCATGACGCTGCTTACTACTGTCTCATTGAAGAACCGAGTATCCTCTGCCCGGAAGTGTTTTTCTCACTATTTTCTCACTATTTGTACACTTTGTCCCGAGAATATATCCACTGACACGTTAAACAAGGCCAAAATGTGAGATACCTGGCTAAATAACTACGTAAATAATGTGAATTTATACTAAAACAACAATGATAACAGTGGATCAATTGGATTTCAACAGACTGTTGACATTTACTTAGGACCCACCCCCCTCGCGTGTGCGGCGTGTTACCATGGAAACGAAAGGGTTGTTTCGCTTCGCATTTGTGCCGACATAATTCGCTTCCTTATAGTCTCCTTTTATTCCTTCAGTGAGTGGATATGATCTTTTGTTTGTTAGTTCTTACAAATAAACAAAAAAGCACAGGAAGTGGTTTTCAAACGTTGCTGAAGCAATTTTGACTTTGAATGCACCCTCTTCAGTCTGCGACACAAAGTGAGTGTTTACTAATTGCAGACTGAGGCAGGAATCGAAACTAAACTAATGAAGCGTCCGAGGTGTAGGGTTTCTTGAACTGCTCTTATGACTGCCAAAAACTCAGGAACCGAGACTATTGGAGAGGCATCCCCACAACTGTTTATTATGGTTTACTACGTTTTCACTCTGACACAACTCCAACTCCCAGCAGCCACCACGCCGCACTTTTTCATGACGTCATAGCCGCGCCGTACATGACAAGCTGGCTATGCAGTGTCTACTCTTACACTAGTTCTAATAAATGTAAATGTTTATGATTCATAATGTACTGTGTCACATTAAATAAATATATATGTTGTGGTTATATATATTTCTTAGAAAGAGGTTTTCTGAACCCCCTGAAGCCTTAACCAAAAATGAACTACATTGCAATACACACTCATGTGCTCCGCCATTTTGTTTGTAGTCCTAATGTGTCTGAGGCAAAAGGGAGGAGGGGAGAGAAAAATACCTTCCCCTTGGAATTTCCTCCTGTTTTTTGTTTATGTTACTTGTCAGAAGGTCTTGTATTAGGATCTGCTGCCTCCTAGTTAATAGCACCTTCCTAGAGCAACTTTGCGTCCCCAAGGGCCCCCAAGGGTCTATGGAGGCAGGGCTCGGAGGGTCTGTTCCAGGTCCGCTATGGGGTCTGCAGACTGAGTTTCAGGCCATTTGGTGTATTTTTGAGACTGTGGCAAGTCCTCAAAGGTGGGAAATGGCGAACGTTCAAAGCCCCGCCCTTTGAAAAGTGTGGCTCCAATCAGGACCAACCCAACACATATCATCTTGTCCAGGGGCCCCCTACAACATACTAAAATGTCAGATTCACAGCACCTTTAGAAAGAGATCTCCTCCAGATTGGCCTTCAGAATCTGATGGTCTAGTTTGCTATAGCTTTTAGACCCTCTCTTTGTTCAATCAGGGACTCCACCTCAACACTTTGAGCTAAATGGCTGAAATTTTACTATGTTCAATAGTAGGTCAAGAGCATCCATCGTGCTGAGTTTCAGGCTCCTACTCCCTCAGAAAGTGTCTGAGAGGGCCATACACAATTGAAGGACATGCCAAGGGTGACATGACAGCACCCCTCCAGCAGATGGCGCTCCATGTGACTGCCCATAACACTTATGGCAAGAACCAGCCCTCCATAGATTTTTTGAGCAATGAGGATGACATTTTAGAATGTTTATGGGGAGGTCAGAAGCAACACCGTTCAAGCAGGCCCCAAAATCTATAATAAGCTTCCAAGGTTCCTGACCACAATTTCTTCTTCTCATCAATCTTTCAATCTTCTCATCAGAGCTCAGAGATTCTCATATACCAAGTCAATATTCAAAGAAATATGTATAAACATGACATATTTCTCTCTCTCTCTGTCTGTCTCTCTCTCTGTGAGACGGAGAGCGACCAAATAATAATAATAATAATAATCATAATCAATAATTTAATCAAGTCACTTCTGACAATGCGGATTGCACACAATTCTCTATTTGCATATTTCACTCTCAGTAGCTGCTATTAATTCGGTGACTTTTGTAGGTCTCATGGCATAGACTTTAGATGATAAAAAAATCAAATAAAAATAATGTTTAGAAATTCCATTACAGTTTGAAAATTAAATGCATTTTAATTGACGTTTACTTTACAATAATTTAAAGTCTGTATACATTTTTTGGGGAAACCCTGACTAGACTAACTGAAGCAACGCCGTCCTTTCGTTTCCATGGTAACACGCCGCACACGCGAGGGGGGCGGGTCCTAAGTAAATGTAAACAGTCTGTTGAAATCCAATTCATCCACTGTTATCATTGTTGTTTTAGTATAAATTCACATTATTTACGTAGATATTTAGCCAGGTATCTCACATTTTGGCCTTGTTTAACGTGTCAGTGGATATATTCTCGGGACAAAGTGTACAAATAGTGAGAAAATAGTGAGAAAAACACTTCCGGGCAGAGGATACTCGGTTCTTCAATGAGACAGTAGTAAGCGGCATCATGCTTCGCGTGACCGGGTTATTATGGGAGTGAATGGACGGCTGGAGCCTCTGCTCGCAGCGTCCCGTCCTGCCGAGCCGGGGTCTGCATGAGAGTCAATGCAGAACTCGCAGCGTCAAATCCGGACGCGGATTTCTACCCTCCGCGGTTCTATTTGACGTTTAGGGGCTTTGGCTGGAGCCTCTGCTCTCAGCGTCCCGTCCTGCCGAGCCGGGGTCTGCATGAGAGTCAATGCAGAACTCGCAGCGTCAAATCCGGACGCGGATTTTTACCCTCCGCGGTTCTATTTGACGTTTAGGGGCTTTGGCTGGAGCCTCTGCTCTCAGCGTCCCGTCCTGCCGAGCCGGGGTCTGCATGAGAGTCAATGCAGAACTCACAGCGTCAAATCCGGACGCGGATTTTTACCCTCCGCGGTTCTATTTGACGTTTAGGGGCTTTGGCTGGAGCCTCTGCTCTCAGCGTCCCGTCCTGCCGAGCCTGGGTCTGCATGAGAGTCAATGCAGAACTCGCAGCGTCAAATCCGGACGCGGATTTTTACCCTCCGCGTTTCTATTTGACGTTTAGGGGCTTTGGCTGGAGCCTCTGCTCTCAGCGTCCCGGACAGCCGAGTTGGGGTTTGCATGAGAGTGAATGGAAAACCCGGAGCGTCAATAAACAGACGCGGAAGGGTACCCTCGGCGTCCATATGTAACGCTTAGGGGCGTGACAAATAGTCGGTATTTGACGCATTGGGATGAGAACGGGTTGCACAGACAGAAAATATCAATGATGTATTCATTTTTCAGTATCTGGGGAAACAGTTTAGCCAGAGATAGGTCCTTTTTGTTTAAGTGCAAATATGGGACAATTTAGTGCATTTAATCATAGGAAATGAGTAAAATTCAGTAGGAATTCAGTCTGTTTCAGGTCAAGAGCAGCAAATGATGATGATAAATGATGATCATGATGTGTTGCACACATGCATGCACACACACGCATGCACGCACACAGCTCAAAACAGACGGCTGTAGCACTCAGACACTTTATAAGCAAACCTTGTTAAGCAAATGAGTTTGTCAAAATGCAAAATATATTTGTGATTGCCTCATAATACAACTGGTTGTATTACTTGGTTTACAAACAAACACTAATCTAATTGGAACATAATACACACAGTGGCCATTATACTAGCTTTCAATGGCAAGAAGAATAACAAGAAAGGTTTTATTCTGTTTTGTTTTTCTTTATTTTCAGTGCAAGACAATTACATAAGGTAATTGGTTAAGAAAAGTTAGGCTTCAGAATTGCATGCACATTTCATATTAGTAACAGTATCAATTCAACTGCTTTCTATGTGCATGAGTTTGACCTTTCTTCCTTTTTTTATTCACTGATATAATTGCATTGTTTTCCAATTTGAACCACTGTGTCTCAGCAGTGTTGAGAAACTGTTATTTTACTTTTCAGTTTAGAGACATATAACAGAGAATACCAAGCTTTATTTAACTTGGTTTTCAACATCTCTATTTGACAGATGTTTGGGTTTATTAAAGCCTTATTAGACTGAAAGAAAAGTTTTAAATCGCATCCATTGTTTCTGTTTACTGCAGTGTGGAGGGAATGTTGAATGAAGGGAGAGAAAACGTGAATTTTTCTATTGAAGGTTGGATTTTCCTTAAAATGAATAATACTCTCCTGTGGACACACTGTATCATTTTGTCCATGATGCATAGTCCAGTCTTCTGTTTAATATAATTGTCTTCGACAAACATACTTAATTTTATAAAGGAATTATTTGGTGTATATTGGCCAATCAAGTCTAAATGTTTGCCATGCCTGAACCTCATGCAAAGTCACTATCTTATAACATACTTGATAGCCCAAAGCAAAAGCCTGTATCTTATTGAAGTGGAAGAAAGTGTCTTCAAAGGAAGGTAAGAAACACTGGCTCTAGAGTACCTGGAGGTAGGTATTCTGTTATGCAATTATTCTATTTCCAAACTCATATTGTTTTAGTAGATTTAGAAAAACACATGTCCCTGAAGCGAAACCTTCCTTCCCATCATTCTTCATTGTGTTTCCTGACTGCCTCGTTCTTCTTGTCAACGGTGTGCTACTGGAAGCCTATCCCGAGGCCCTTAGCAGAGGCACAGCTTACTCAGAGTGATGAGGCTTGTTTTTCATACCATGTTGCTCAGTAAACAAAATCAAACATTTATGAGAGTTTTATGCAAGGCATCAGAAGGACCCCTGTCTGTAGCTAGTCTGGGTATGTAATTTGCCTCTCCTACCCAAACCAACGTCCTTCTGCTCTGGGCCCTGGGCTCAATGTGATGCTGACTCGTTAGCTTGCTACAGGAGGAGATAGCGGGTCATTGTGGCTGACAGCATAACTTTCAACAAACACCCCCTCTGCTCATCTGTGCTCAATTCTCTTATTTATCTTTCCTCTTCAGGATCCATCAATCCTCTTTGAAGGATTGATGGATTCTTCCAGCCAATATTTGACATGTTGGAAATAAAAACATAAATGAATCTGTGAAATGATTTGCCCCAATTTAGCTGCTATGCCTCCAAATCCAAGACTGATATCAGCAACCTCACTCAAAGTGGTTGAGGAGACGTTCTGTTTTTTTGGCACAGCTCCACTGAGTCCAGGCCGTTTCAATCCACCCCCCTCTCTGTTGGGCCAAAGTTGATACAGAGCCATCAATTCCATTAAGCACCAGCCTGATACATGAAACTAAAGCTCCCCTTTAGAGCGGGTCTCTGAACCCGATAAGCGTTGGCAAGGAAATAGACTGAGTTGTAATTCATGATATGTCACCGTCTCAAAGTTTCCCTGCCCACCTCTCCCCATAGATAGCTTGAGACAGTTCTACTTTGTGACTTAATTACAGACTGTGGTAAGTCTGAGATAAAGTCATCTTGTATGGGGGGATTTAGTTTGTCCTAGACTTAAAGCACAAAACAGGAGGTCTGAGTAAATATTGAATGCCCCCATTGATTTCTTCAATCAAAAAAAAACACAAAAAAACAGCAAAAACAAATGCAACTTCTTTCTTTTTTTGCCTCGGATTTTCTTGGTTCCACCATCCTGATAAATAATATGGCTTATTTTATTTTTCTCACTATGGCAAATTGACCCAGGTCTGTGTCTTAATTAGTATCTGTTTTCACACAGAGGATGATCATATCAAAGCTGGAATGCTTGCACCTTCAGATCAACTTCACACCTTCTATGACACCCTCTTCAAAGCACACACTGGAGAATTAATTGATTTAATCATCAACCATTTGACTATGTACAATAAGCTCTTCTGAGATCTGAATCACCTTTCCCCACTGATCATATAGTGTGCTTTTTCTACCTGTTTTAGGGAAGAGCGATGCTAAGGGCTAAGGGCACCTAGAACACCTTGGCAGGAAAAACTGAATCAACTGTCAGCTTACAGAAAAAAAAGAAAAAAAAGATGTCAGACCAACAGTGTAAGACAGGCAGAACAAAGAGCATCTTGTTGTTTACCAGCATTGCAAAAGGACAGTCACCCAAGAAATATTTGTCTCGCCATTTCATTATCATATGATCCTTCAACCAGTTGATCTTTTACTGTAGGTTTTCTTCACCTGGCTCCACATGGATACACACAAGAAGGTGTCAACATGGTTGAAATCTTCAAAACAAACTGACTACACCCAATATGAAAGACTGGTAAAACATTGTTCACCTTTGCATGACTTGAAACACCTTAAACAAAATCAGTGTCTGGAGCCGATTTTTGGAGCCACTTCCAAAATATCTATATATTTTTTTTTCTTATCTTTTGTCGCTGAGATCAAAAATATTGTTGTTGCCTGAGACTTTGTTGGTATACATACCAAACACATCACCGTATTAGCCTTTTCTAAATACAGAACATCTCTCAAATATGTCCCTCTGCTGCAGAGACCATTATCCACAGCTTTAATACATCACAACTAGGTTTCTGTGGTTTCTGGTTTTCTTTTCTAGCCCTAACCCTTCTTATATCTTCTTCCTATCTAGGGATTAAAAATACTACAGTATGCCAAGAAGTGTGCTGTATTATATGGCCCTGCGAGAACAACCCAACCCATCAGCAACTGATGCACTGGCTCACAATTAAAGAACATAGTTTCAAAGAAATTCTGACATATTGATATACATCATCACAGTTAAGAGTCTGGTTCTTGGTAATGTGTTTGATCTCTATTTTCATATAAGTTTAAGCATTATTTAGCTTCATTTGCTAATGATTTGGAGTTGTCCTTGAGTGTTTAATGATAATGTATTGACTTTGCTTCACAATTATTGTGGCAAAAATAGGTATTGAAAATATATAGAAGGGTCAAACAGTCTATATGCCTGCTTTTGCTTGGATCTTGTTAAATAAAATGCTTTGGAGAGGCAGAAGCCTTAATCACTCATCCTTACGGGAAGATTCTATAGAATCCATTTCTATACAGGTTAAGCTTTGCCATGAGGGCAGCTCAAGATCAGTCTACTGCTCTAATACCACAACAGAGACAAGACATGCAAAGAGAGAAAACACAGGAGGAACTAAAAATACAAAGGCTCACATCCTTGATACTAAAGGTGGACAGAGGAATCACCATATGCACTTTGTCCTGATTGTAAAGCACTTTATTCTACAAAATCTTTCCCTTGTTTCATCCTTTAAGAGGTCTAGCAGTGAATGCCAAATAATCATTAGGAATAACATTAGACTTTAAGTATACATACTGAATATACTGATTTGCTCTGTGATCCTGAATATCTTTATCCAAAAGAACAATTTCCTCTTTAAAGTAATTGGAGAAAATGATCACAGAGAGAGAGTGAATCAATAAGAGCAGCAAATACACACTGCAGGAGGTTGATCATATTGAAACAAGTACTTGAGATTAGAAGAACTGTCTGTCTGTCCGTCTTTTTCCCTTTGACTCGACAAATAATAAAAAGCCCTCTCTGTTTATAGTCCAAGAGGTGATAATGCTGTATATGAATACACAGGGAGATGAAAACTTGACTGGAAATGATGTGTTTGTTCAATATAATGCTTCAAGGTTTGTGGCCAGTCTCTCGATGCAGCTGAAAGAAAGAAAACAAACATGGAGCTAGATGTGGAACACAGTGTTCCCAGTGTGTACTACAGATGCACATTTAATATTCGAGTTGTCTGAGCTTGTGTGCATGCAGATTGGTCCATCGGACAGACAAAATGTGCTGCTGCATAATTCCAAGAATTAAAGAATGAGGTATGCTTTTAGGACTAAACTTACATAAAAGAGCAGTCACTGAAAGAATGTTAATTAAGTCAAGGTTTGTATGTTTTTTTTACATTTTCTGGGGAAGTTTATTGAAAAAACCTAGATCTAGTTTTTTTGTCATTCTGACAAAAAAAAACAAATTAAAAAACAAGAGGCAAATACAGTCATAAGTGTCTGCTTCCAGTGGCTCATTATATCAGTAATTATGTCGGTAAACAAATTCATAGCTGCATGAGAACAGGCAGCAAATAGACGTCCAAGTTCTCAGACTGTTGTCCCTCAACAGCATCCTCTTGCATTTTGAGTTTTGGGTCAGACACACTTTCCCATTGCCTCTTTGCAGATGGTGATTAAATCTTTAATTGTCAAGGGGAGGCGGGACTGTGGAGCAGAGAGAGGAAAAACTGGCAAACAGATTTTTAATTATGGCCCACTAAATTAAGACACCCAGATTCAGTCCCATATCTCTGGCTGATCTATTCCTCTCTCACTCACCTTCACTCTCTTCTCTCTCCAGTGCCCCATGGCTCTGATTGTATTACTCATTCAGTGAGATCATCCGTCATTTCCAGTCACTGTACAACATGGCCACATATCATAACATCCCCGAAATGAGAGGAGGGGGTATCGCAGAAGAGGCCAATGTAGAAAGAAAAATTAAATTCAGATGAGAATTCATCCACGGTTGCATCCTCCAAAAATCTCCAATAGTTGAGTCTTCCATCACCAGTCAAAATATTAAAACTGTGTTTTTATTCCAGTGATTAAAAGCAATTCAAAGCTAATGGAAGCAGTGAACAAGCCATGAACACAGGTTGGCAAAGATAATCAATTGTTAAGATAATTCAAATTAAATGTTAAGCAAAATACATTATATGTCAAGGTAGGAGACAGTCTAATGGTCTGAATACTGAGCTTCACTTGTTTTGGGTCTTTGACTACAAATTAAGACTTTGGAATTTGAAAAGTGCCTCGAAGCAGAATTCCCAGCATGGATGCTGTGTGGGGAGAAAACACATGAACATCCTTTGTGCATCAACCAACCCCACTGGCTGGATGTAATTACTGAATATCAAACTGCTCCCAACGTGTCTGGATATCAACTGCCCGAACGGCACAAAGACTGAGCTGAGAATATTGGGCTCGGCGTCCATCTGTCTGTGTTTACTATATGCCAAGTCTGGCCATGCACATGTATCAACATGCAATTCAAGCATCCATCAAGCATGGCTCCTCATTTGCGCATGGACTGTGTGAAGCCTTTGCCTGTCAGGAGATCAGAGCATTTGCTAGAATCCTGCATGCACACACACAAGAATATGAGAAGAATGGCATTGATGTCTTTGAGACATCACGACAGTGTAGTAGCTGTGGGAAACGGCTGCAGATTGAGGAGAATTTGTGCCTAAGAGAGATGACAACATAAGTCACAAAGTGAGGACCTCATGTTGAGAGGCACCATTTGGACCTTTCACCACTGTGAAAACCTGGTATACTGATGCGCTAACTGCAAAAAGTTAATCCGGAAGGGGAACAACGCTTCATTCATCAAATCACTTTTCTTACTGGCATATATATTAGCCCAAAATATGGTTTCAGGTTGGGGACAAAGTCTTGGAAAGTAATGCCTCACTCATACAAGACGGTACTCAAATATTGAACGATTCACTAGCTAAGTGACTCACTCACTTTAGTCATTAGGAAGACATTATTCCTAAAATATCTTGATCAACGTACAAACGGCTTAATTTCATTTTTACCCTTTACTAAGTCTGATTTGCATTATAGTTGGCATAGTTTTTCTTAATTTCTTCTGAAAGCAATCTTCATGGCATTATGCACTGTGTGCATGGGTGTTTTTCCAGGTACTGGTTTCCTTCTACAGTCCAAAAACAAGCACCTTTGCATTGACCAGAGACTCTCGTAGCCCCATAAGTCTGAGTGTGAGAGTGAATGTGGTATGATTGTGTCTGTGTGTGTGCCCCGTGATGGACTGGCAACCTATCCAGGGCATATATTCCCTGCGTTAACCCTGCGTGTGCTAGAAGTAGGCACCAGACAGACCCGTGCAACACCTTTGGGTACTTTGGGTACACAACAGGTAGGATAATGGATGGACAAACACAATACAGTCATTAAGGATACTGGGTCAAACATTACTCTGTGTCCTGTACTCTTACTTTTAAATGAAAGAGGTCAAATTCTTTAACCACATATTTGTTTCTTATTTTCAGAACTGACTGAAACCCTGCAATGAGAGAGATGAGGACTTAATCCGCTGTTGTGAATCTCCCAGGTAGACTGAGTCTTGGCAAGAGGAGTGAAATGTTGTTCTAAACAGGCAGAGTGAGGACAGCCTGCCTCAGAGTCTGGGTCATCAGTGTGGTCATTAAGCAGACCCTAATGGGCCATGAGAGAGGCTGTTCTGCTCTGGCGCTGGCCGGCCGACCTGTGGATGGCACCAACATTATCAGCCGATGGATCACACCATTATGTTCTTGATGGAGGGGAACTCTGGATGAGGGGAACTCTGGATGGAAGAGACCGACTGGTTCCAGTATGCAGCAAAAGTGCACAAACATCTCAAGCAGGTGTGGGAGTGGGCTGGTAAAAAATTATGTATGTATGCAAAAACACATTCAAATGAATTATGCAGATAGCACTGCAATTTTGACTGTAAATTCATATTCAGCGGGTCTACATTTAGTCAAATTTCAGGATCAAACACCTGAGATCCACATCCACAGAAACTTTGACATTTTGAGAGAAGTGTTTCTAATTCCTTTTCTTTTTTTTCCCCGACAGGGTGGCATCTGGCACCAGCCCTAGAATCTTCTGCAGTAGTGTTGTTTTGCATTGCACCTGTGTTTTCCATGAATTCACTTTCCTTTTTCCCAATTATTGTATTTCATACAGGAAACCTAAAGGTCACACACATCTGCATGCGGCAGCGGGGACAGCTGAATGTGACGACAACGGAGGACAAAACAAAGATGGTGAATCAGAGGATGACAGAAATGCATTCCCCACTACAAGCGCTAATCGCAGTAAATGTCAAGCCAGCCACTCAGCACTGCATCTCCTTCCATATTTATTTCATTTCCTGCCACAGACATGTCTGTGCCTTTCTGACAAAATGAAATGTGTTTCTAGAGGTCTAATGAGGGCGTTTTCATAAGAAACCAGAGAAATAAAAAAATGTAAAAAAAGGAGGAAGACAAGGCTGCAAGATTATCTTGGGAAGAGAAATATAAATCAGTATTCTCCATGTGTGGCAGGCATGTGTTCCAGCACTTTCCATCTGCTCATTATTTCGTCACAATGTCCATGGTTTCCAGGATTCTGCTGAAATATAAATAGGCATTTATGTCATATATGATACAAATTAATGAACAAAAAGCATTTCTTCAAATAAAAAGGGAGCATTTCGTGTTTAGAGCCTAAAAACTCCATACAAAAAGTCCCATCCCCCAACTCATCTCAGGTCCAGTGGTCCTTGTGTTTGATGGCCAGGCATGTACGAGCAGACATAGTAAAGCTCATTAATCTTAGAGTGACTTTCGCAGTGGGAGATGGGGAGTTGCAGCCTGTTATGTCTCCCCACATCTCAGACCCGTTGCCAGGAGTGGTCCGGGGAAGCAAAGAGGAGAAGAGGAGAGTAGGCCGTCTCAGTGGATAGCCATGTGGGCAGCATAAGTCCAGAGCAGCTCCAGGACAACACTCATGCAAGGAGGGCAGTTGGCCAGATAAACTGTGCTCAGAGTCAAATTCACTCAGCATGCCACTGAAGTTTGCAGATTCTTTTTTTAAAGCTTGCACGAGACACAGTATTTTCTGTGAAGATGATTTGCATCAGGAGGAGAGGGGGCGGTGGGGTTTCCTCTTCTCAGAAGTTTCAAAAGATTGTTGATTTCTCAGCAAGAGTGCATTTCAACCTGCCCTCCCTCATGCATTCTGCTTCATCTGTTGTCCTCTTTGCCTTTTATTCAGCTTTCATACAGTGCTCACAAATTGTTCTATTCAGCTGCCAACCAATCAGCACAGGAGGTCTGGACGTGCCACAAACTGTGGTCAGTTGGCAAACTCTTATACCGGCTACCAAACACAATTGAGTTCTGACGGCAAAATTCTCCTCACCACAAGAAGCACCTCCACCAAGCACCTGCTACAAAATTAATATCTGAAGATAATATACAGAAAGAAAGAAAATAAGTCAGTTCAACAGAGGACATATTTCACAGTCCCTGCTTCAAATAAATCAATATCCAAAGCACACCACTGATCTAAAGATGTCTTTCAATTTACATGCATTGATAATAATGGACTCACAATTTGATTTATTTCCATGAGCCTTGGATTTGCCTCTTAAAATCGTTATATCGGAGGCCAAGATTCATCATGCATGCTTTTCTAGAATTCAGTCACACTGATTGATTTGTATGTCAGGAACGGACGTCCAGAGGTGAAACAGTCTTTTTGCAGTGCAATCCCACCATGCCCTTGTACTCCGAACTTTAGTCCAATCCATCAATTGTCTTATTGTTTTTAAACTGTTTTATACTGACTGCAGAAAAAAAAAAAAAAAAAAGTATGTATATATACATACACACACACACAAAGCACATGTTCTAGCTGTGCACATGTGCATGCATTACTGCATGGGTTCCAACAATGATTAATGATCTGGCTTCGGTGCGTTCACTTCTGCCTTCACTCTGGTCAGAAGTACTCTGTCCATGTGACCAGAGTACTTTCATGCACATGTGCAGACCCTCGCACTTTTCTGGAGCATATTTGTAAGGTTGCAGGTCTGCAGAAATCTCCACCGTGTGCTTCTCACTCTAATGTCCTACTTACTCAAGCATTGCACATGGTCGAATAGCCTGAATGTTGAGTTTAATATCATTTGACATTGGAGAGCAACAGGTTACATTTCAAAACATGATACAACTGACCAAATTTCAGTGTCATCGTGCTGTGTTCTCAAATATTTGGTAATAAATTATACATCATAACACAAAAAAATTAATTTGTCTCACATGGGTGAGTAAAGATGCATGCAAAGCTTTCTAGTCTGCTAAGTTAAGGTCTAGAGCAGTGAGAATGGTCACACACAAGACATAAGAACACTGTTATTCATATACATACCATTCATCCATATCCATACGTTATCCCCTATCCATACAACAGAGCAATATATCTAAATAATCACCACATTGAGGTCCATCATAAGCTCATCAATGAGTACAATGTGTTCATAGGAAGTTAGCAAATGTAACATGTAATTAAGCATGTTCTCCTAGCACTGAATAAGACAACACTTGGTTTTGAAGGTGAGCATGCCCTGCATGTATTTTCTCATGACCATGATCCTAACAAAAACACAGCAATTTAGTTTCCATGTAAATGTAGATGTACATAAATCTATGGCAGCTTGCCATGATATGGCCACATCCGATATGAGTTATTCTTTGTAAAGTCTCACTGAGAGAGCCATTGACCAAGCTATGATGCTTGTCACCCTGCATTTGATCAATGCTTGCATTTAAAGCCTCTTTTAAAATGTCACATCTACTTAATATCACATTATTCACCAGATAGAGTCAAGGCCTTTAAGGGTTTTCATGCCGTCTAAAGCAGAGGAAATTCCCCCTCGCATGAAAATCTGTGGGCAAATGTCACTTGAATGGTAATTTGTGCATTGAACATCAAGGACTTTGTGCCTTTTTAAATGTCCCTTTTTTATGTGCTTGTATGAATAAAAGCGCATTTTTGCCCAGGGCTTTTGATTCAGGAAAATTGCATTCAATACTGGGAGAGGGGGGAATCAGTTTGCAAATTATGGATACCATTATGGGAAACATGAACAAGGGAAAAAAAAAGAAAATCAGCAAAAAATGTCGTGGTTCTGGTAAAGAATACAAAATAATATCACAAAGAGCACACAAGTGTGGCTTTACGCACAGCTGTTATTTACTGCATCTCTGAGTGCATGAAACTAGGTGGCTTAACACTAGAGGGCTCACACGCCTTGCCTTACAGTAGAGCTACTCTTTGTTCAAGCATTTCTGAGGCTGTTAGAAATCTCCCGCTATCACTCAGATGACTGTCCAATGCATTATTGATTATGCGTTATTGTGCCGAAACATCCCTTTTATAGCCTCAGACAAAATTCTACTGAGTGGATGGATTATAACATCTGAATTCATAAGCAACACTCCATCATGTCTCATGACACCGCAGTGCAAATTGAGGACAGCGTGAACTCAGGATTTTCCTAAATAAATTTAGCTGTTTAGAGGAGGGTGGAGGAGTAGGACATGAGTGTTTTTTGAGATAGTGTGGGAGCATAAAAGAGAAAAGTGTGTCTAACTGCGTCTGCTTCTGTGTTACCTTTAGTCCGAGTCTTGTTAAGTTTGTGTTTTTCATGTGCACCGCTGAGTCGATCCTGCACTGTTGGAGTGCATGCGTAAGGTTTTGCAAACTGAGCAGCTGGTCTCCCCTGTGGGAGTCATTAGCAGTGAAGCTCATCCTTTTGTCACACACTCCAGTGTCTGTCCCTCACCTCTCAGCCCAACCTCCGGGCCCATCATGTTCCCACTGCACACCTGGCTTTGCTTCCTCCTTTCTCTGCGACTTCCAAGGCTCCTCTGGCTCCTCTGGCTCACTGCTCCCAGAGAAACTGAGCTAGATAAATAGGAAGCAGGGGACAGAGGGTGAATGAGCACGAAAAAAAAAGACAAGGTGGAGGAAAATGGACACAGATAGGGAGCAGGTGGAGGAGGAAGAGGAAGGGGGTAGCGGGTGCTGTCTGTGGGCTTTTCGTGTACTATTATCAGGGTCCAGGAGGATTCTGCACCCCTCCCTACAACCCCTCCCAATACTCTTTGTACAGTTACAGACACAATAAAAAAGAGAGCTCACTCTCACTTTCTTCCTCTGCATCAGTTCCCATGTTATTTCTCAAATCCCTTGCCTCCCTCATCCATCCAGCCGGGCAGAGCGACTGCCTCCCTGCCTCTCTGCAGTCATGCTACAGGGAGAGTCGCTTGCATGGAAGCCTCCTCTTCTCCCCTAATCTCACCGTGGCAGAGATGCTGGAGCTGGCTCTGCTTCAGATACACAGACCCCCACACGTTTGCTTCTAGCTGGAAAACACACAGACTCCACACAAGACCTGTAAACCCACAACTTGAGTCTTTGTGTCGTAGCTCTGACCCCACGCCATCTTCCACGCATGTACAGTATAGGGATGGGATTCTGAAATAGATATTTGATGATTTGCTGGGTTGGCATGAGGATAAAGGCAGAGAGGAAGCAGTTGGCTGGATTTAGGGATGAGTGGTGATCTAGGAGTTCAGCAGTTCTCCAGTGGACATGTCTGCTGCCTCATCTAGATCGTGCTGAAAATGAAGTGCAATTGATCCCTAGGGTACTTGGAGGCAGAGACAAAATACATCTCTCCTGTCAGGTAGGTTTGGAGATGCTGTTGCTGTGGCCCTGGACTGCAGAAAATTAACTTGATTTCCACGCTTGCCTCTCTGTCATATACTGTACCTACTGTACTCACTTGGGATGGTTTAGGATCTTTCCCATGAGGCCATTCCTCAACGGATGCAAGCAAAGACAGCGCAGATTGGAAATGAATTCCCTTTATGGATTTTTGTTCCAAATAAAGTGGCTCATTCCCCCAGAATGGCCATGACCCCAACACAATTAACCTAGCAATTTGTCACTTTCAAGGGCATCCACTGGGAGTTTGGGGAAATTGGCCAACTCGTCAACATCCTTCACCCACTGATTGGTAATGGAAGAGAGATGATAAATGATCATCATGATCTCTCTTTCTTCATCTTTCTATTTAAAGTACACAGCCATTAAATAATCCTAGAGCTTTGGATAAAACGTACAATGTCATTGTCTCATTTCAAGACAGCGGGTGCTGTTTCACGTCTGCATGAGACACACTTAATTTTAATCTAAATGCAAGGTAAAACCATCTGCAGAATTACAAGAAAGGTGTTCCTGCACTGGGCACAACTGAAATCAGATTCTCTCTGTCTGAAAGCTTTTCTAGTTCTACTTATTTTGTAGTCAGTGTTGCACATCTCCTTTCCTCTTGAAAGGAAATACACCCAAACTTTTTTAGGTTGCAGACATTTTTGCACTTCATACTAACTATGATCTGTCGCTCTGATTGTCTGCTATTGAGGAATTTATGGTAGGTTTGGTTCAATGTCTGTAACCTGAAGGTTATGCTGGGGCATAACAATGCAATCGGTACTGAAAATATTCTCTTGATTTTAAGATAATCTCCATGCAGATGTTTAAGGAATCATTTCTACAGTCAGAGCTTTTACTTAAGAATCACTCTATTCCCTCCTTTACAAAGCTGTTAATCTCTGCTCCTACAACTGCATGTGGAGGCAAAGTGATGTGCACCCTCCCAACTGGATGAAGGAAAATACCATTGATTTCCTATGAAGGCACAGCGCCAGGTCTGATGCACAGGCACACAGGGTAGATCAGGTGTTAATGAATATCAATGTTAATCTAATGAAGAGTGAGAAAAAAAGCAGAATGAAGAGCATGCTAGGAGCGGACAATGGAAAGAGCTGGTGGGTGAAAAAGCTTGACAAAGTTACTTGATACTGTGAATCAAAAGAACATTCATTTTACAGACATTTTTGGTTTGGAGAACAAAATACTAAAAGCATTGGCAAGAGTAAGAGGACCGAGATTTTCTTACCGGTGTAGAAGGTTTTAAATGTTATTTAAGTTGTTAACTTTCACCACCCTAATAAGAACCACTAGCCCTCCTTGGCAACTATTCTTTTACTCAGACACTGGGGAGCTTTTACTTTATCACAGTCATTCGTGTTTGGTCTTATCCCCCTCCAGTGGAGCGATTATCAGGGTGTTAAGGTGAAGCTTGTCGTCTCAACACACACCAGGTCAAAGCAGACTGTCCTCCCCATGCTCTGCAACCATTGTTAATTCTCCCCTATTTTACACCATTGATCTTCTGCCTCCTAGCCCAAACATCCAGGTCTTTGTGGAGCTGTTAAGCTGCTTCACTGCTGGACTTTTTGCCCTCTTGTTGCAAGCAGGTTGTCGATCCCAAACTCTCTACGAACAGTGAGCTGCAAGAGCAAACGTGTTGTACTTGGCACAAATAATAAAACAAGCTTCATCATGTTTACATCATTTCTAAAATACAAACTCACATTGTAAAAAAAATAAAAAAATAAAGAAATACTCTTGAACAAGACAGAGAGGTGGAAACGTCTTTTTTTAGAGGATGAGAGGATGATGAAATGAAATACGGTGACGGTGATGAAATAAAGAGTAAGCATTTTTTGGTTAAAAGAATTATTACATAAAATCTTTCTCTAATAAGGGAGGGAAACGGCGAGCTGTCTTGGTTTGACTGTTTCAGAATTGTAACTAGTGGAGTCATAGGCATCTGTTTGTTAATGCAAACAAAAAGAAGACCCAATCATAAAAGCAGTCCTTCACAGTTAAAATAATTCTCCACAATAATTGTCCTTAAATGGCTCCAACAATATAAATGCAGCCTTAATCACAATATGTAAGAAACCTTTGAAGGCCTTGTATAAGACTTGCCTATTTGCTTATGTTGTTGCTATCCTCAAGGTTATGAATGGGCCTTCAAACTAAGTTTTTCTCTGCTAGTTTAATGCATTTTACACAATTCTTAAAGGGCAGTAAACATGACTTGGAAATGGTTCCTTTCACAGATAAAATTCTGGAGTCATCAATACTGAATACTCAATCACCTGCTTATGTTATTAGCTACAAACAGGACATTGGACGCTGTGGTGAAGAGAAGGACACAATGAACTGTTATCCATAATGAATAATCCCGATCACCCTCTCCACCACACACTGGACACAGAGAAGGGCTGAATACATAAACATATGTGTGTATATATGTTATAAATTGTTTAGATTTTCTATTAAATATTATCTTATGCTGTACAGTGTTTTTTGTATGCCCGCCATATGCTGCTGTAACATAAGAATTATGCAATTTGGAATCAATGACGTACATCCATCTATTTATCTATCCATCTTTCTTATGCTGAACAGAGCAGAGGCGGGAGGATGAATAGAAGAACCCAGACACACTGCTGCACAGCACTGTGTTTCAGTTCGTCCTGGGGGACAGCCAAGCACTCCCAGGTCATCTCCAAGATCTCCTCTCTCTGGTGGGCCTTGCTCTTCCCTGGGGCCGCCTCCCTCTCAGCCGGATCCCCAGTGCACACACACACACACACACACACACACACACACACACACACACACACACACACACACACACACACACACACACACACACACACACACAGAAGCCGAGTCATACTCCCTACCTTTCATTGTTGAGGTGCTGTGGCTTGGTGCCAAGGAGGTGTGGGCTGATCACATCATAGTCTAACCTGAGACCATAAAATAAAGTCCATAACTGGAGGAAAAGTTAACTTAAGTGTTGATTTGTCATAAATAAATAAATAAACAAACAAACTGCTGCTAACTGTGATGTGTGAGTATTTGCTGAAGGTTGAATAAATATTGATAGCACACTGACCTCCAATGACTTGCACTCAGTGCATTGCTAAAGGATAACTAAAGACAAAATGGAGCAAAAAGACATGGTGGTCTGTTTAAAGCAAGGTCTTGATCTTTGAGAGTAAACTAAATAAGACTCTATAGGTGCAATATACCGGCACCTACAAGTGTAGGATAATGTGCTACAGCCACACACTGAGCCAAATACCAACACTGCGATTCACTCCATCACATTCTAATGCTTAGTATGTTAGCATGCCCAGATTTGTTCATTTCAGCCTCACGGTGCTGCTGCAGGAGAAGCCAGGGTTTCACCATCTTCATTAGCATGTATCCTTTGGGAACCAAGAGTAGCCTGTCTGTGCAAAATTTCACAGCAATCCATCAAAGTTTAATTTCCTGGACCAAAGGACTTATAACCAACCATATTGCCTTAACTAGTGAGAATGGCTATCACTGTCAGATTAATTGACCGAAGCCCATACCTCATACATAAAAGATCAAGGTGAGTTGTGTGTCACAATGGAAAATGTCCATTTAAGAAACATTGCAGTTTATCTTTCAGACCAATCTAGCACAACAATTTGAGTGTCCAAGCCTGGATTGACACAGGCCGTATACAAAATGCAGATACGCACATCTGCAGCTATATGAGAAGGGTTGTGGTCATCCAGTGGGAGGGTAGACTGTGCTATCAAAAGCTCTAAACACAGATTAGTGTTCCTAAAATGTATTACTTTGACTAATAAAAGACTTTAATTAGGCTCTTGCATTTCCTTTCTGAAATCAAAACTGTCAGTTTAGAGATCAGCCCAGGCCGTGCGAGAGAGGAGAGGTCAGGCCTTGCTGCAGATATTAAAAGATGGGGTCAGCAAGTGGATCTCTTCTTTGTGAAATCCTCCTCAGGAATGTTGCTTGGTGGAGAGGGGAGCTGAAAGAGCATCCTCTCATTCTGCGGTCTGGTACAGTTGGCTATATCGGCCTTAAACACGCCACAGTACTGAGGGACACTTACCAGCACGTCATTTATGAACAGATTTTCTGCACTTTATCTCCAGAGTTTTGGTGCTCAGCCATGAAAGGGATATTTCTTGCTTACTATGTTGTAAAAAAGCAACACATACACACACACACATACAATAATCATTACATTTGAGACAATAACAGTTTGTGGAGCAGATTTAAGTTTGCAGAGGCCTCAGCTCGCATCAAAGCAGAAAAACTTTACTACACAGTAGTTGAAGTTGAGCCATGAGTTCCAGCTTGGCAGACGACAGGTGACAGTTGAGTGTGCCCTCAGAGCTTTCTTTTGCAAGGACTCAACCCTTCCATCCATCTGTCGATGTGTCTTTTCTTCCCTTTCAACTGTTCTCCCCCTCTCTCCATTACCCCTGCCCATCTCACTCATATTTCGTAGCCTGTGGAGGTGTGGTGGGGTTAAAAAAAAAAAGGTGGGGGGAGTCTGCATTTGACTCAGCCAAAAGCTCTCTGGCTGAGTGAGTCAATAATTCTATTTCTCTACTCTTAGCAGGCCCAAACAACCCCCTCGCACCCACTCCTCCACCCCTCATCCACATGCCTGCATTATCCTAAGCCAAAGCATCCGAGGTGTGTAACGTAAGCCTCTGCAGTTCGCCTCATGTTTCATAAAGAGATAACGGCCACTAAAAATACCCATCGCGTGTGGAGAGATAGCCCAGCATTAGTGGTATCTATGGCGGGCAGCCAGCAGAGCACAATCTCCTTTAATTCCAAGCACAGACAACGAAGAAAAAGAAAGCACCATTACACAGACCTAACCACAGATACCACTTTGTCCAGATTGAAAATGTTCACTTAAAACTGCTCTGCATGGATGTATTATTAAAACCCACCTGCTCTGGAAACTAGGAATTGAAAAGAAGGTAATTGTTTTTACAGGATGTCACCATCACACAGCATCATGCCATGAATAACAAAAATAATAGTGTGGGATGCGTGGGTTATGTTTCCTAACAAAAAACATGGAAAGATAAGTTTTAAGAATGGAACCAACAACTCATTGATCCTCAACTTCAACAGCTGTTGAATTCATTATCGCCTTTCATTACCAGTAAAAGTCAGCCTGGGATGCAAGTCTATCCAGGCAGTGGTATTGTGCAGCTTTTAAATCTTGCATGGCCCTGCAGACGTCAGTGTCCTCCAGCTACAGAAGAGCTGTCGTTGAGTTTCCTACTGCTTCAACGCGCCTCAGATCCTCAGAGGGACGTCCACCCCCCCTCTCTGTAGACACAAGGCTGGGCCACAGCATGGTGAGTCTGTTTGCACTGCTGTTTTTATCGATGCGTACGCAGCGCCAGTGGTACAGCTGTGAGCGCACACACTTCCAAACTAATTGGGGTGTCTGTCGTCACTCTAACTCTCGGGGCAGGAGCTATTGTGCGCGCACAACCTGAAGTTGTGCGCAGCTTGTTAGGGAGAGAGTGTGAGTGAAAGGCAAGGCAGATCAGGAATGTTTTGGCTTTGAGCAAGTGTTTGTGTCTCTACCCATCTGCGTCCCCTTCGCACTATCCAGTGCTCAGTCTGTTCTCTGCAGAGACTACATTTTCTACATGCTCAGACAGACAGATGGAATGAGACAAGAGAAAGAAAAAAAGTTGCTTAAGTAAGAAAAAATACCTGGCCACAGTTGACTGAGTAGAAAAGCTTTGTACTAGTGATTGAAAATACTCGTCATCAAATTTCATCCCTCTACTCCTCTTTGCCACGTTTGCACTCATGAGGTCGGGTTCAACCGACAAAATGCAAAACTCCTAAAAGTGTCTTGACCTTTCGGAGTTATTAACAATGATCAATAATTCAGAGTCAAATTCTGAGTGCTGATTTAGCTGAACTCCAAAAAAGTTCCCTCCTTTCAGCAAAAAGTGTTGCATGTCCACTTGCATGGTGTCAGACATTGGTGATAGTCAGGGGTACTGCCAGAAATCTTGGGCCCCAGTTTAGGGCCCCCCTACACAAGAAAATACTATTAAAATAATATTAATGGCCCTCAAAGGGCCCCCAGTCAGTGCCGGGCCCTTAGCATTATCCTTACTTTTGGCACCCATGGCGATAGACATAGTTTGGAGCGCCACTGTAAAAAAATTAACATCAGTTCAGAGCGTATTTTTGGACCTTGCACCTCTTTTGTCCTCCTCTTCATTGTCATATTTCACTTACAGTACATCCATTTTCCCTCTCCCTTCAGTTAAACCTCCTGTTACCTATAGTTGTTCTTCCTCTCACCCACTCCCCACTACAACATCTTCTTCCATCGCCTCCTTTAACTGTCGTAACTGGCTTCCTTTTCACCCATGGTTCTTTACACTCCTCTCCTTTGTTGTTCCTTTTTTAAATTTTCCTCCATTTCGTCTTCCACTTCCACTTACTTTACTTCCTCCTTCACAATTGTTACAAATCAGTTGCTTATATATTTCATTTGGCTTTATATTTTATTCTTGTTGCTTTAACTCCCCATGAGTCCACTTCATCTTTTCCCCCTCCGGACTTCCACTAATGTACTCGCATCCTATGTTTCTCTCATTCCCATTTACTCTTCCACCACAGCTTTCCTCAATTGTCACCCCTTCCTTTGCCATTTTCACATCTCTGCTACTCCTACTACACCCTCTTCCACTTCTTTACATCTTATTTTTCAATTTCAACTTTTCTTTCTTCCCTTCTTTTCCCATTCTGCTTGTAAAGGTGCAGGCTGATTACAAATTATACAGTCCCTGTTGGCACAAACAAGGCACAGACTTCAGTTTGACAGGAAACAGATTACTGCCGGGGCAAAAGCTTGAGCCATTTCCACTTCCCTCAGATCTTTTCTAGACTTTCACCATTTGGATTTCTATCAAGCCAAAGTGGGTGTCGAGTCAATGCTTGCTCTTCATCTTTGCAGGGAAACGGATGGAAGGAGATTACTGTGGATACACTCACCCAGCCTGCCCCACCAGTCCAGCACTTCATCTCTCAGTGTGATTAAATAGGAGACATTCACACCCGATTTGTTAATTCATCAAAACGGTACCTTGTGGGATACAGAGGTTGTATTAATCACATTTTAGGCATATTCATGTTGGCTTGCATAAGGCTCAAACAAGCATGCATTACAGATTAGTCATCTGGTGAAGATACCTCACCAAGGGCTCATCACATTAATATATTACACCAGTCACAAGGTCTGAAGGGAAAAAAGACTGCAAGACAAAAAATATTTTTTGGTGGAGTTGACAAGTTATGGAGTGAATACAGATGATGAACTTGGAATATCGACCGGAGATCTATGAATGTTTTTTGGAGGAGCAAAACCAATTTGAGATACAACAAATGGAGTTAGATATGAGACCTGCAGATTTGTGAACTTCTCACTGCCCTGCCCATTTTGAAGATATTGGTTACGATGAGTGAATTTCTACAGCAGCACAGCAGTACCTACCTTGTTAGGATACTGTTTCAGAGGAGGTGGAGGTGGGGGATTGTTGGGCACCACCACCACCATCACCTCTCCCCTCATTGTTGTCTACTTTGCCTCAGAACTACAAGGCTTTATAACAGTCATTAGAAACTAAATCCCTCTGGCTCTACTGGCCACCGTGAAGCACTGGCATTCAGGGCTTGATAAATGGACGCTCAACACTGGTTATTATGATGAATGGGAATTTCAAACTGGTAACAGTGCCAGGTATAGGAGTGAAAAGATAAATAAATAAATAAATAAAACCCTGAAAGGAATTCCTCTGGAAAGGGCTCCCAATGACAAATTGGAAACGGATGCCCATAGGGTCAGTTGACAGTCACTGTATTGGCTTTTATTGGATTGTTGGACTTGCTTGAAGTTAGGCTACTGTGCAGGGAGGTGTTTTGACAAAATGAGATCTATCCACCCCAAAAAAAGTTACGAAAAAAAGTCCAATACCTCAGCAGCCTGTTGGGAAAAGGACGTCAATAAACAGATCAGCCGTAACCATGATGAGTGCAGAGTAGTGAAGGTCCACGCTTGTGTAGCCACCGGTGCAGGTTACTTGGACTTCTGCTGCAGACATGGACGCAGTCAAGCAATACATTACATCAGCCGTATTATCATTCGAGAAAAACATGAAAAAAAGGGAGGAGAAAGGGAGAAAGAGGTAACACTGTGAACTACACTACACTGGGTGTCTGATCAATGAGGGGTATCAGGCAGAAGAGAGGAAGGGAAAGAGGGGATGAGCTAAAGGGAGGGATGCAGAGACGGAGCAGGGGGTACAGTATAAGGCAATTTAATCACAACCATCTCGGCTGGATAATAAGAGAGGAGCGGGAGCATATAAATAGTGAGCGAGAGAATAATGGGACTCATTTTAGGAGAGTATTTAACCTATTTCAGAGAAAATCCAGGGTAATCAATTAAAAGCTCTTTTAGCTCGGGCCTCAACTTTAATTACTCTTCAAATGCGATTATTCTCTGACATGCTACCTTAGCTCTAGAAATAGATATAATATTAGCTAGATTTAAGTGCTGGCTCTTGTAATCAGCAAGCAAAGAGAAAGACCCAAAAATGTCAAACAATTGCAGCATCATGTCAAAATTATTATTTGTCACCACTATAAGATTTAAACCTACTATGCAATATTTCTATATCACCATTATCTAGAACTGAGACTTATTGAGACATTAGTTGAGTGTGTGATGGTAGCATAGTAAACATGAGATGAGAGATTGAGGAAGGAAGCCACCAAAAGGTGAATAAAACTTTATTCCTTTAACTTGCTACCTTACTTTGCATTTCCTTCAAATGTTTTTGCCGAAGTCATATTGGATAGATTTTCAGGAGAGATGAGGGTTGGTTAACAATGAAAAAAAACAAAAAAAAATCTCCCAAGGTCCAACGCTTTTCTGCTTCAAGATGTGATCAAACCACTTCCACGCACAGCAGCCAAAGATGATATACTGTACAGCACCTTTAATGCAAATACAGTGATCAGGCATGAAGAGATACATGCATGTGTGCTCTGATCTCCTTCATGCATATTCATAAATCTCTGCACTGCTCTATCACATCTGTGATTATGTGCCGCTTATTGAATAAGTATGTAGCACTGTTGCCTCACAGCAAGAAAGACCTGGGTTCAAGTTTCTTGCCACAGCGTAACAATGTGTGAACGAAGTGATACTTTTCTAGTCTTAATGACCATGCAAAATTTCCTCTAAGTGACACCGATGTGGTATACAATAGGTTGGGAAAATGGCTCGATGGGTTCTGATTTATATGGTGCTCAACACAGATTGATATCTGTATCTGTACTTATGACTCACTTAGGCTGAAATTCTGAGATAGTTACAAAGCCTAATAATTATCTTAATTCTTGCTTAGTGCCAGGCCTGACATGACAACCTAAAAACCCCTTCTCCCCCAACACCTTGTCAGCAGCCGGCTGTGAAAATGTGAAGCCTACTGGGCTATATTCACATAGCAGGTCTGAATGCTCAATTCCCATTTTCTAGACAGATCTAATTTTTTTTGTTTGGTTGTTCACATTGCTTACCAAATGTGACCTATTCAGTACATGGCTCCTGTGTGAATGGTTCACAGGCTCACATGCTCAGAAAAACAAAAACAATGATGTCATCACGTTACACACGTAGCCAAGCGCAGGGTCCATTTACAGAAGGAAACAGATACCACTAGCACTATGTTAACTTTCCAGTTTTTGAGCAGTGGAAGAAGGTGACGGAATGAACACATATGCTGTTGTCGTGGTTCATGTCTACTCTGTAGCTCCAGCGCAGAATTGCTATGACTGTCACTCTGTCACTCTAGAGTGACTAGGAAGCCACGTTATATGCGTCATGACCATTCAAACAGCACACGCAGACATCTGTCTATATCTATCCAGATATCTATCTGGACCTGCTTTGAAAGCAATCCAGGTCCGATTTAGAAGGATCTGATTTCATGCAACTTGTGCATGAGTCGCATAAAGACAAAAAGATCGGATTTGAGTTACATTTCACTGCAGTGTGGACATCGCCCAGGTGTTTAGTCAATATGTGCTCAAAGTCGCCAGGACACTCAGAAAGTCTGTTACTGCCACAGCGGCAAGCTCACAGTAGGCCTGCTTGTTTGACAGTCAACCCAACACTAATCCACTGCTCTGAATCGCTCACAGAGGGGGAGAGAGGTTGAAATGGCTGCAGGGCGTACTTCTGAAGATATGCAGCTCTGCACTCGCATATAGTCCCAGTGAGACCTTGTGTAACGTGGCTGTTTGCAAAAACATGTGTATCAGCATCGCGATGTGCATAGTTCGCACAGATGAATGCACATTACATAGACACTGGGACAATACATCATGCATAGATTTTGGAAAACTATCATGTTCTGATGCCCATTTGGATAGATCGAAACAGAAAACAGGAGCATGAGCTTTGATTTAGAGACGTTAGCTTTGTAAAGCTCGTCATTAGCTGTTACAGCTGATAACTGCATGGACCAGGAACGATGCAACAGGCTCTATTTTATAACTCTATTGCAAGTCCAGTGGAGAGAATTGTGGCAAAGTACATGAATGGGCGAGTGCTCACTCAACGTAAGCAAGTGCCATTCAGTGAAAGATGGGACACTGAGCGGCAGGCAGACATCAGATTTTTGAGCATCATTTACAAGGCTGAAAAGAGGTTAAAAAAATAGAAAAAAGATTCAAGTGGTGCAAACTAGACTGTAGTCATGTTGACATTCACATGCAATGTTAAGAGCGTTCTTGTCATGAGCACATCATATCAGTTGACACACATTTGTTGTTGTATTTTGTGTTAATGGTGTATGCCAAACCTCATTTCAGTCTTCATTCTCATGCTGTTTGCAGTATTGGTTCCCTGACTGAAAGAAAAAAAAAAACACAGACAACACTGTTATTGTAAGCAAGACGAGAGAAAACACTGCTTTTCGATTCAACATGAGGATATAAATATAAGTTAAACAAACGCTACCGTATTCGCTGGAGTGCAATTATGTGTAAAGAGTTACAGCAAACATCACAGCATTGTAAGATATCCAGATAAAGTATTAGCTGTATGGCTATAACTTGTGACAGAGGGAAAGAAAAAAGAACATTTTACAAATGTTTTACAGAGCCAACCAGATCAACAGAGCTCATTGTTGACATCCCAGACAGAGTATATAAAAACTCACAGTTAATTTGAACTCTTAAGGTAAGGCAACTTGGGTTGTACCCATTGAAGCTTGTTTCAATGAATGCAGGGCAATAAAAAAGTACAAAAAAAAGTCCATTCCTTTTTTTTTGAGAGATAGGTGAAGTCAGACAAAAGGTTTGGAATTATGAATTGGCACTTGTGTGATCAGCACAGTCCCCTCACAACACACCACCTCACAACATGGTTTGACTCCCAGGTTGGACTGAAGGCCTTTCTGAGTTTGCATGTTGTCACCACTTGAGTTTTCTCCAAAGACCGTGGTTTCCTCCCATGGCCCGAAATCCTGCGTGTTTAGGACAATTGGAGACAATAAATAACCCGTGGGTGTGAGTGTGAAAGTGTGTGTGCCCTGTGATAGAGTGGCGACCTGCACAGGTTGTACTGCATGCATCTGTTCTATATGTACTACAGGTAAACGCAAGCAGACCCCTGTGACACCAGTGACACAGGTATAATGAATGGATGGAATTGGCACTTCAAATAAAGTTGTTTTTATAGCTACTGAATTACTCACTGCAAAACCATACAAAGTGTCAATTAAAGCACCCAGCATGGTTCTATTAAGCTCTGTTATTTCTGCATGTTGCATGTCCCTTCTCTAACCCTCTTTTTTTTCTCCAACTTTTAATCCCTCCAGCTTTAGGTCAACATACTTCTCACTCCTCAAAGTGATTGGAGAGAACAACCATAGCTGCAGACTCACAGCTCCACACCCATCCCACCGGATGAGCACTCTGTGACTCAAAGATGGCTCGACAGATGGATTATATCCTTGTTGTCGGTGCCTTGCTGCCGGCCATGAGGCAGAAGTGTTTGATAAAGGCATGTCAAAACAGCTGTAGAGCTCTCTGACTAAAAAGTCCACGCTGGGGGAGGACTGGGATCAGGTCAGCCCCAGCTCTGCCTCATGCATGGTAAAGGATTGCACGTTCACTTGAGGTGTTGAGAGAAAAGAAGAGAGGGAGAGCCACACTTTTCCATGCAGCGGTTGTTTTGATCCTTAGAAAGCACAGCTCTGTTTGTTTGGAGCCCTGGAGGAACATGCTGACTAACCGCTTCTCACTGGTGACCTTGCATCCAGTTTCACTGTTTGTGGGGTGCTGGTAACAAAGAAAGGTGGGGGCTTCTATAGACACAGAGCAGCTTAAGTTTAATTGCTTGTGGTGGCAGTCAAAGTCAATATGCTGGTCAATGGCCCGTGCATCCTGCAGGTTCATTTCCCCATAATTACTCTACATGCGCCCGGCCAATGCATAAGTCTGTCATCATTAAAATAATAAGAATGGGTTGGGCAAGGAGGCGGGCAGGAAGAATGGAGGAACAAATGCAAAAGAAATGAATGAATCAATACTGCAGACAAGAGGACGACGTGGCCTAGTGCAGCACAGGCCCAGAATTGAAAGGTAGGTGAGTTTGTGGTTTCTTACGTGCACACATAATCACATGTAAAATGCATACATTTACACACAGAAATGCCTCAATATGAACAATATGGCTTTAATACAAAGGGGATATTTTTGCCTGTGAGCAATGGCTATTTCTATAGCTTTGTGAGTGGCTATTTATTTACACTTTTTCAGACATTTGCCTTTTTCCACTAATGCTGCCTAATTCAGTTCATATCTTGGATGAAAATACTTGGGTAGGAATGCTGGTTATTGACAGCAGGTGATAAACATTCCCAAAGCACCAACTCGGCTCATTATGGCTCCCCTGAACCTGCTGGATTGCAAGTTAATACCAGACAAAAAGATGAAGCATTTGTGTCTGCACTCGTGCACATCTGTGCGCGCGAGGTGGTGTGCGTCCACCGTGGCGCAGCCATGTGTTGTACAGTTGCCGAGTGTAATCCTCGGCCTTTACCAGCTGCCCACAGGTCTCTCAAAAACGTCTCACTCAAATTAAAAACAGGTGGACACAGTTTGATTAGCTTGTTAAAACACACCTGCTACTGAAGGGTGAGGCATCATGGACACACACACACATTCTCACACATAGTGCACACCTATCACAAGTACAAAAAAAACTTATTGGGGCCTGTGGAGCAAAGATAACTATAATATGAGGAAATATTGGAGGTATTAAAGGCTGCAGTTATAACTGCAATGCTGAGCTCGGGTGACAATTATACCAAAAAAAAAGATACAATACAATGGATTTCACAAGCTGACAGTCATTCAGCAGTCTAGCCTCTGTATTGCAATGTGCTAGTTTATTTGAGTGAAATGACTTTTATTTCTGGTAACAGGTGGAATTAACTCACTCAATATTAGTCATGTAAAGCTGCTACTTTAGCCACAACTAGGAATTAAAGGGAAAAGATGAAGTATTCATAAGACAGTCTGGACATATTTTCTTTTAGCAACAAAATAAAGTAGAGTTGCAACATGGTAGTTCTTGATCCTCAAACTTTTTCCATGTTTGCTTGTTTTCCGATGCCTCAATCAGGCAACAAGATCAATGCACTGGAACAGTCAGGGCCAGTAAAATGGTTAATTTATTGGTAAATTGAAACATTTCTTATGATCATTCGTATAATCACAATCTGTCCCGATTCCTTGGAAGATCTCATGCACTTAGTCTGGCTTTATTCAGCTCTGAGGCACAGACAGAGGCTTTTAAAACCATCTCTGATATTATCAGGGTTGGACTAAAGCTTTGTCCAGTATCTCTAGCTCTTTCCCTCTGTCTGCAAACACACACTGCGACCTTTTCCAACCTCGCTAGCCTTACCAGTGATACCACTTCCAAAAAGCCACTCAAAAAAATTATTAATACATTCATTCATTGATTTTCATTTTTTTTAATCTTACAGCGTAATTTTTTTATTATGATTATTATTGAGACGATGTATTTGTGTGTGTGTGTGTGTGTGTGCGTGTGGGTGGATATGTGGGTGGGGGTGTGTGTGGGGAGGGGGGGGGGGGGGGGGGGGGTTCAATGGATGGTCTAATGATTCAGCAAGTATTATCGTTTTATGGTGTGCTGTGATGTTCCCAGTGGCTGCATTTAAAGGCACCAGAGACATTCTCTGAGAAAGCATTTTATGGTATGCCAGTAGGTTAACAGCTATTTGAAAACCTATTGAGTCATTGTTACATTTAAAGGTTCTCAAACATGAAGCGTTTTATTCCTATGTCGGCCTTTACTTCAGCGACTGGAATGGATGTGTGCGTGTGTGTATTGAGGAGTTATTCCCTCCCATCGCCAATGGGATAAGGGCAATTGAACCCTGGCACATCAGGTTTTAAATGCTCACTTATGCATCAAATGCATCTCTGGAAGATAATAAGATGCCATTATAGATTTTTGTGAAAATTCATTACATGGGAGGAAAAGCTTGTGCATGTTAACCCTCTTCCCTTTCCCTTGTCTCACCCCTCAACAAATTCTTTTCAAGCAGCTTCGCTCTGGGTCCATAAAACTTCTCCATATGAATTATTAATGCACAAGTCGTGTAATGCAAATTCCTCTTTGTTTTATTTTTCTCTCTGCCTGGGACATTATTTCACCAAAGTGCTGCGACAGAGCTCAGGTCTCACTGGTGGGCATCCACACAGGTTTCCACAACACCAGGGACAAGACTTAACCTGCACAAGGGAACACGTATCGATTTTATGCACAGTTTAGCCCCATTTGAACTTGTTGGATGTTAATGCAAACCACATGTATTAATTATCATGTAAAATTGATTCTGGCTGCTTGAAAATGTGCAAAGACATAAATTAGAATAAATGAGAAAAATTAGAAATTGATCAATTCTCAGTCATCCTAGTCAGAAAATCTCTTGAGTTATAAATCAAAAGTAGGTGGATGTTTATTCTTGATGACGTTTCAGCGAATTAATTTGAAAAAATTCATCAGATTTTATGTTCATTCAGGACGCCATGCCGGTGAAATATCATTAAGGTCACGGAGACATTTAGTGAATCATCAGGGCTACATTAATCACAGAAATAGTTCAGCAAATTTACTTTCTCGGAATCTCATCGGGCCAGTTGGAGACATCATGACCGCTTTTATGAATGCCGCTTCCCAAGCTCTGTCGAAACTTAAAAACATCTTACCATAGGTATCTCTAAAGTTGAGCAGCAATAAAGACATTATGCAGTACTACATTTCTACAGTGACCCTAAAGTTAAGCAGATATAATTTAAACACATAAAAATACACAAACACATGCAAATTTTAGCCTTTTTGGAATGTGAGGGGCAATACGAATAATACAAATTCCACTGAAACATATAATTACTCTGCAAACAGTTCCAGAGTGAGTAGTTTGGTGTACTGGGTTTTGTTTTCCCACTTCCAAGCATTTTAATGAGACGCTTACAATGACAAATGTATGATGGTTCTCATTTGTTTTTCCTTGTGGCTACGCATGTGTTTTCTTGACCTGCATTGTCTTGGGCTCTCAAATAAGTTTGTTGAATTGTACAAAACCCAGATGATGTTGGGAAAAACAATTTGTGGTATGGGGAAGAAGTGTATTTCTTGGCGAATGTCGGATTGGTGGAGTGCAGCAATTCAGTCTGGAAACTCGGTTCTCAAGGTCAATACCGGCAGACAGAAAGATAGACAGCAGACAAACCAAAGCTACCGGAGTAATGACAGGCTCTGTTCTGCTGTATTTACCTTAGGAAACTGTGTTTGTTTTTACAGTCACTTGCTGGCAACACTAAGAGATCTCCTGAAACGAGCAGGTGTGAATGCAAGCCATGCAGCAGCATGCACATTGATATGCAGCACTACGATTATGGGCCTTGAAACAGCAGATGGGCAAAATGGTGGACCCAGGTCTGTCCAGGCCTGTGACCCTCCCCCTTCCCTCTGTGCCAATGTTGGCTTGCCAGGCTCAGAGTGCCAGAGAGCTCACCCCTTTCCCCTCCCTCGAGGGGTATCTCTGTGTGGGGCAGCAAGGGCTTGGCACAGCAATCTGTGGGGCAGGGGTAGTAGAGGTCAGTGTGTGCGGTTACTACCCTGCGGCAAATCAGTGCTACATCCAAACCTCTGCCTGCTTTGCCAGAGGAAAATGAAACTGGAAAAAAGGAGGTGGATGTGCTGGGGGTATCTGTAGATATTCTGTGATTGGTTGATTTTTGACAGGCCTAAATCAACACAATAGCAAGCCTCAGCCCAATCACATGTGGACTGTATTTATAAAAGGTTTCTATAGAGTTACAAACCAATCGCTGCACTTAAGTCAGCATCCATCCACTCACACAAATTCCTCCATGTGACAGATGCTGCCATGTAAGGACCATCTGTTCATCAAGAGGCTCCCTGATTGGTCACAAATCTATATCATGAGTAAAAACTACATACATAGTTCTAGACGAAACTGGGCTTACTATTTTGTGCTGCAGACATTACTGAAGACCTGAATGAATTTCCATCCATTAGCTTACCTGCTTTGTACCTTTACAGTGCATAGCGTCTCCAGTATAATACAGATCGCACATACCATTCACTCTTACAATCACCCCTATGGACAATTTAATCGATTAATCTAAACATGCCTGTGGACATGGGACATGAGGAAAACATGCATATCCACACAGAAACGCCCTTAACCTGACCCAAAAGTCAAACTATTCATCTGGTTATGAGGCAACCGTGCTTGTAGGAATATGACAGGAACACTAGGCAGAAATCACACCAAGGTAAAGAAAGGTCAGTCAGGTAGGCAATACCCCCCTTGTCCTTATTTTGTCTAGATGGTAAATGGTAAAAGCAGGGGGATACATTTTGATCGTTTTGGAAACAAGCTGATGGACGTCCAAATAAACAGAGGTCCAAATAATCAAATACCTAAGAAAATTAATTCTAAGCCAAGGAGACATTACCATCACCTAGAACTGTATCACTAAAAACCCCAAATAACAAATAACTGCATATTGGGTGAAAATAACAACAGGGCAAGAGCAAAGGTGGGCAGATACAGTACATCAATATATCTGTGCTTATGTAACTAATCAATATCTTCAGCACACAATCAATCCGTTTGCTTGAGAAACCATCTAGCGTCTCTCTCCACTGAATCCAGACATAAGGTTTGGGGCTTTATAAAGCCAGCTCATTAAAGAGAGTAGACTTAAAATATATATATAATACTTGGACTTATTATATATATATATATATATATATATATATATATATATATATATATATATATATATATATATATATATATATATATATATATATATATATATATATATATATATATTATTAGTGTGCATGTTTCTGTACACATTCAGGCATTCCCATCTCTCTGCAGGGAGCAGATCCGTGGGTCACCATAAAATATATTGTTGTGTGTGTGACAGGAGTTGCGACGCAGCAGTGCTATGTCTGAAATTGGATCTATGCTCATTTGTGATTCATACAGTACAGCACTTTGCAGAACTGGAAAAAATGACACTTAAAAAACCATGTCATCACAAAGTCATATTATACATTGGCTTTTGTTTTGCAGCTTTAAGCTCTCTATTTTAATGGTGAAGATATAGCAAGAGCCCTCTTAGAGGTTCATTTCAGCTGCTCCAAATACTGACTTAAATGGAAAAAAAAATAAAATCACAAAAAAGTGCTCCTTTTCAGTTATTCAACTAGCGAGTAGAAAAAAAGCTGGATGCTATTTGAAGTATTTGAAGTCATTAGTGTAATGATTTAATTATTTATGAGCGCATAACTTAGAATGGGAAAAGCTTTCAAGATATTATTGAAATGAAATGCAAATGCTTTTTCCCTCTCTGTGCATAGGCATGTCTAGAAAATAGTTTTTGAGTCAGCTCTTTTTTGTCTGGGTGATGGAGAGAGAATCTAAGCTTTGTGTACATCTACCATTGTCCTATTTTTGTCTCTTCAATTTTTAGTTCTCCTCCCTCTCCTCGCCTGTCAGCACATTTTTTTCTCCTCCTGCCACATCACTTGCCCCCTATCACTGCGCATGAGTCTGCACATGCTCCGTCTACATTATTCAAGATTAAGCAAATACAAGACAAACACAATAAACAGGATGGGCTGAACTGACACGAACCCCAGCGCAACATCAGCAACGTCTGACAGACTGCTTACATTTAAATGCAAAGAGAAGGAAGCATCCTTTTGATTTCCTCTGTCTCCAGCCGAGCCTTATCATACGGACAGACACACACTCAAGCACTTATTTGATATCATTCATTGTTGTTGCAGGTACATTTATTCCTAGCAGGATGCTGAGCTTGCCAGTCAGGCTGTATACATGCTGATTCTTTGGTTTTCTGCCTGTTTGGTGATCGAACACAAGGCCTAATCCTCAGTGTTTCACTCTCTGCCCAATCATCTGTAATGACAGAATTAGAGATGAACACGAGGCAACAAGCTGCCTACAGGGCAGAACAGTGGCCTCTGCATTGCACGCATTGACATCACCGTGTATCTGTATATGCTATTTCCAACTTGCATGAAACTTATTTTAACATCCCGCATGCTGTTATTATTTATTTTAACTCTTTTCCAGCCCTGCACTGACAGCATAACTTAATCCATAATGTGCACTGATTGCACACCCTGCTGCTGTAAATCATCCTGCCAAATCCATACATGACATGGGAAGGTGATGTAGCGATGGGGAGGTGAGGCATGATTTGTGTGGCGTTCACAGCCTGCACAGTGGATATGACAAACAGCTTCATTTCAGCGTTTCCTCCTCCTCGCTGTCGGAACTCCTGATGTGAAAATCAGATCTCTTGAATACATTTGTACTCAAGCTGAAGGGCATAAAAACAAAAAGAGCCTGCTTAAAGACTTGTTATTCCGCAGCTTAGAGACAGCATGATGGCAGTTTGTAAAAAGTATTTATAAGCTCTTTTTTCTGTATGTGTAATTAGTGTGTGAAAATATGAATCATTGAGACCATTTTTGTTCATTTATTATTGAACCACTTATAATTAGAAGTGGTAGCATAATTCAGAAGCACCACTTTTACTATGACTGTATAAAATAGCAACATAGTGTTAAAAAGTGCAGTGACAATAGTGACATATTATGTACTATAATCAAAGTTTGAGCACTGCACTTAATAGTATTAACACTTTGATATTCACTAAGGCAACAGTGCCACATTATTAGATTATTAGATCTCTTTTATGATGCATGAAGATGTAAGGTTTAATTGTTTGCCTGTCTATGCCATCACCAAAGGTGCACATTCACACAAATTTCTAACTTAGTTCGATCCACTTATGCAATCGATTCGAAGATTCATGAAGTGCTTGTGAAAGTTACGGTGTAGGCATCATGTACTGTAGAGTCACTTTATTCTATTTAAGTTTCAAAGCAAAATGACGCTACTCAAAATGTCTCAGTGAGAAGTTATGTTGTGGCCTGCGTTGCGTCCACATTACACAGATATCCAGAACTTGACAGACCTGCTGTGCCTTGTTACAGTTGCTAAGTCCCAACTCGTATCAAGGCCGGTATTTAAATGAATGATTTGTTGGCATGTTGAAGAAAGATCTTCCCATGGATATCAGAATATCACTCGGTGCTGAATACTAGTCTGTGCCAGCATCCAAGACATCCTCAAATTAAGTATGGGAATCTAGATCAGGAGCACTTGATTACAAAGGGGAAGAAAAGGTCAAGCCATTCATCACCTGCATACCTGGTCATTACAGCAACACCAATGGAAACTGTGACAAATGAACCCTTCTTGCTTTAATGGACTTGGCATTCTGGTATTCCGAACGCACATGCTGGAGTCAACAAGCCACATATATTCACTGTAGAGAGCTGGAGCACTTGTAACCTCTTCAGCCAAGACCAATTAACAAGCACCTACTTGGAAAAAGGAATACGCATTGGATGAGAACGTGGGAGGAAATGGATGAATGAGAGAACAAGCATTGTGTCATTGTGAAACCTTATAAAAGAGGCATTGTGGATGGAGGGCAGGGGAAGAATTCCTGCATGCGTGCCTCTCTGCCTCTAATCCTCCGTTGGTGTGTGGCTCTTTTTGTCTTCCTCAATTTCCACCTTTGTGCAATTCTATGCCTGTCGCTGCATGCATGCACCGTGTGTTGGATATGTGTGGGCATTTGACAAAAGGCATATCGAATGCTTTTCAAATTGCAGAACAGCAGATCCTATTTCACCTGAATGCATGCTGAAAAAAAAAAATAATACAGTAATTTTGGCAACAACTAAAGCTGCTCAGACAACTGGAGTGCTGTCAAGGAGGAGACCAGTCAAAGCATCTCCTCTGGGGACCTTGCATTTTCCCAAACTTTCCCACTGTGTTGTCCCATTGACAGCACTCTTTGCTCTTCGGCCGAGACCCAAACACAAGAGCGAGCCCCCGATAGCAGTAATTACTGCGCCACTCAACCAAAATGACAAATGAACAAATGTCACAATACCGCTGCCTACTTGCTCACTCTTCCCTCCATCCACCTCTTGCCTTCTCCAACACATACACAACATGAGTGCAGAGCAGTCCCCTCTCTCATCCGCTCAAGTTTTTTTTTTTTTTCCTTTACTGCAGGGAAGTAATCAAACAGACCAGGTGAAGGCTGTGACAGGCGTACACACCCCTTCCATGGCGACAACCACGGAAGTCAGGATGAAAGGAAAGGAGAGGGAGGATGGGAGCCTTGTAGATAGCCTGTCAGAAAGCAGGCAGCCATGTCCGTAGCAGCAGGGTCTTATGCCCAACGCTAATTACACTGATGAATGGCGTTGGCTGTGCGTCCCGCTACTAGCGATTTACGGCCTCTGTGACCCCAACTATCACTGCATGTGAAGGACAAAGCATGCGGCGAGCTGAGGGAAAGAGACGAGGTAGAGGCAGGCTCTTGCTCTCGGGGTTTAAAAAAAAAAAGAAAAAAAGATTTGATGCTTGTTGACACTACCCGCCTGTATTATCACCATTTCATGGTGCCCACAAAGCTAATTGAATCTGCACCTCCACCCTGCACTGAATCCTCTTTACTGCTGGCAGGGCCACCTTCATTAGTTTTTTTTTTTTTTTCAGACCACTTCACATTTGACACATGACTCACTCAAACACATACACATGGGGGATGGAACACATTAGAATGGCTTCATTTCCACTGTGGCTCAGTCTGACAAAAGCCACATAATACATGTTCACTGGTTGTGTGTGCGCGTACATTCTTACAGAGGTTAAATTCAAGATTTTTGCTCATATACTGTAAAGGATGAAAACAAGAGAAGCAGCGTTTTCATGTGTGTGTGATTACATGTGTGAATGTGGAGTCGAATGAGAAAAGAGAGAATACGAGATAGACCATAGATAAGAAAAGAAAAAGAATAATATTCATCTGTGTGTAGTTCTGGGTGTGAGTTTGTACATTTCTCCTTGTGCACGCTTACCTTTTTGTATGGCAGAGCAAGAGTAGGGCACCCGGTGATTGATTCTCCCTCTGTTTCCCACGTTCGCATCATCAAAGGGAGACATGGTGATCTTGAATACAATTAAGAAGGCTCAGCCCTGACGCTACTGTAATCAAACAGACCGGGGGAGAAGAAATGAGGACGTCAACCCCGGTTGCTGCATCTGCACTTTCATCTATTGCCCTTTTCCCAACCTGTCAGTTTTTTGTCTATGTGAAGGATGTGCCTACAAAACAAAGTGGATGACAGGTCTAACTGAGCAGACCCAAGTCATCTAGCATATCTCCTAAGCAATACATCTAGGAAGTGCAAGGTTAAAAGTCAAACTTTCCATGTTTTTCACTAGTTTTCGCTAGTTTCTGCATTCTTAGAGTTCCTATATAGCGGTTCAGTTGAACCTTAAGTGGGCATGATTTTTCTTTACCTTTTCATTTCATTTTCAAAAACTGTATTTTTGTGTTATGTATTCCTGAGAGGGAGAAAGTCCATTAAAACATTTATGTGAGCACCCCTCTTGCAGCTACAATGGAAACACTTAATGAGAATTGAATCTGGCTTCTCCACTCATGAATGTCTCATCTGCCTGTAAAACCATCAAATCCAATACTCGTAGAAAACAGATTCAATCTTGTGACAAAACACCCTTCACTGGCCAGCTAAGACCTTCAATCCTTATAGTGACAGAGCTATGAATAAAAGGCAAAATATTTGCATCTTGATTTTAGTCCTTGAAAGCCTGAGATGAAAGCTTTATTTTACTCTTTATTAAGTTGGGGTAGGTCAAGGCTGAAGTTTAATAGGAATGTTTTTTATTGGATTTTCCTTGTACTATGGGTAAATATATTACTGTAAAGAGACCAGAGATGATAGAAAAAAAAATGATTACAGACTGAGAACTTGGGAATAAAATGTGCTTCCAGTGATGCCATTCTGGGTTATTTCAGCCCTCTCCATAATGACACATAGCAAGATATCTTTGAGCAATATGACCACTTGGTTTTGTTTAAAATATAACATAGCATGTAACAACAAAAGCTGTTTTGGAAATATTTGAAATTTTTGAATGTTTGAAACATACCCTTTTACCACAAGGCAGGTCCCGTAGTGACTAAACGCTATGAACCACGTTGCATTACCAAGGACGCGGTGGTAACGAAGTCGTGTCATTACGTCACTGTACACGTCAGTTACGTGGGTTTTGTCTGTGTCTGGGGGAGGGTCCTGGACACCACTCTGTGAATTTATCCTTGGCCACCTGTTGCTGCTTCCCGGTCCCGAGTCGGTCCATTTCGTCTTTATCTCCTTTCGAAGCCACTGCTTGCCTCGCATAGTTTTTCTATAACCCCGCCCCAAGCCTCAGACTTACAGCAATTCCTGTAGCCAAACCAGTCAAGTCAGTTCTTCTGTCTGTCAAAAAAATAGGTCAAAATTAATTAAAGTAATCCGGAATTCACCCTTGTACTTTTGTAAGATCTCGTAACTTTTAACTGACGTAAAGCTGATTCTACCACAAACTACTTCCTTTTAATCATCTCAGTCTCCTTCAAAATAAAGGCATATGTTAGATCCCACCACGAGCGTAAATTCCTGGACGAGCACAGCCACATCTGTTATGGACAAAGGGTTAGCAGTGGACCCGTGCCTTGGTGTTCAAGTGTTAAATACTATCTAGTATTTAATCTATCTATCTAGTATTTTATGTGTGCTTGTATTTTAATAAATTTATTCTATAGTCTGTTTTTGTATTGTGTGCATTGTATGTGAACCCTATCTGTAATAAATAATACATACTGGAATACTACAAGTGGGATCTCTCACCTCGCAGCTTCACATGTCTGAAGGGTGAAAAAGGTCTAAAGAACACTAACAAAATTGTGCTAAATCGTCTGCTAGATTAACAGTTAATGAAACAGGGACTTTTATAAATGAATTATAAATGAATTTATTTTGAGATGATTCATTATTCCAAAGGTTCCACACAAGATGAACATTATAGTGTAGAATAAGAACTCATTTTTTATTTCTTATTTTTATTGTACATGGAAATAATTGTCATGATTAGTACATGACAAAAACTGCAAAATAATGTGGATAATATTAGCTGGGTGTGCTGCCTACTTTGTTGAAGGTTAATTAGTTGACATTGTCCATATATTGCCGGTCATAAATCCTGTTCAATAACACAGTCCATGAGTTTTCTATTTCAAATACCCACAAAAGGTCAAGAATAACACAGTTTAATAAACACTTTTTTTCATTATTTCACCAATGACAAACAGGTTTAAGGCAACCTCCTCTTAACATCCTTTTTAAGTATGAATGTTTAGTTTGCCAAAACAGCTTTTGTCATACAGCATCAGCTTGGGTTAATTTCCTGCACCCCCAGTCATACAATATGTCACATCACAGCTTTTAATTGATTTAAACAGCCACACATCACTTTATGCCCTCTTGAAATATTTAATAGTTAATAGGTAGTAGGAAGAAAACCTCACTTTTCAGATCAATTTCAGGCAGCATTACATGTTGGACTACAATGTCCAGTGCATAATAATGCATGATGCATAATGCAATAGCACACCCCAAAATTCTTACTGAAACTAAAACTCTTTACTGTAGTGACCATGTGTTTAAAATCGATGATTCATTGATGCGTTACAACCCAATGCTGGATCAGAATATTACATCATAGTAAAATAGAGCATGCACTATGTGATTATCTGGAATTGTTCAGTTGTAAAGGACCGAAAAAGCTGCATACTGGTACTATGAAGAGACAGAATAAATATACTTTTCCAGTTTATCTCCTTCATGCAACCAGCAGGCTGCCAATTGTGTATGACATTTTTGAAAACTAGAATGGCCTTGGCTGAAATAATACAGGCCTCATTGTTCAATTGGCCACACAACATGAAAGAGCGAAACAGAGAAAACAATGCACGAAAAGGCTTCACAGGAGCAAGGGGCATGCTTGGGGAAAAAGCAACGGGATCAATAAAATTAGGGAGAGTCATTTCAGTAAGCATTAACATGCTCATCATATTTCATGCTGATCTGTCCATTACACTTGGATATTTATTTAACACAAGTGAATATTTAAGTCTTAGCGTTGATCCAAATCAATTATATTTTAATGCAGATGGGCCAGTGAATATTGACAGCAAATTTGTGGAAATCTGACCATTAGCTTGCGAGATGGCTTGTTATGGATCACATTGTTGGTGTATGTTGACAGTGGTGCATAAAGGATCAATGGGTTACCAGACTTAATTGAAAACCATCCAAGGGACCACAATGAATAAATTTCAACATCTTGGCACTGCAACATGTTGCACATCGGCCTTTAAGCGGGACAACATAAACATGGCGGATGGCGTATTAAATGTCAACGCCCATTTTAGAAAACGAGTCTCCATTAAAATGGCTGACATAAACAGCTGTCTGCCAGCTGGTTCCCTGCACATCACCATAAGAAAATGGGGTCAGGATACATTTTCAGATTATTCTACTAAAATCACTCACAATACACAGGCAGGTCACATACAGGAGAGCCCATTCAAATGCTGTCTGTTCTCATTGTACAAGGACTGAAGCGTAGGACCAGAGCCAGAAGCACAGAAATGTGTATGGTATGCATATTAATGTGGGTTTGCTTATGACATGTTCTGCTTTGCAATTTCTAGGAGAATGCTTAAAGCATGGCCTCTAATGCAGAAAGAGGAAACATTTTTCTTTTTTTTAGCTGTGCTTCTCTGAGAGGTAAACTGATGACTCTTAGCCTATCCTTTCCTTTGTCACTTGGAAAAAAAAGTGAGGGTAGTGCTGTAGACAGAGTTGCTGGAGGTCACAAAGATTCTCAAACCACTTACTAAAACAACCTGAACAGCATAATTGTAAATTGTGCCTCACTGCCTTTTGCTGCCTGTTGAGAGCCATAGAACTGAATGTCTCCTTTAGTATTTGACTGCAAGGCATTCAGGTAGGCATGCCCCACAGCTCAGGTTAGCGTCCCAGTGCTCCCTTCACTCCGCTCGTCATCCTCTCATCTTTGCTTCTCTTCAGCCAACAGACAAGTTCAGCAAGGAAAGGCCTGTTGCCAGGCAACAGCTCAGAGTGTATGATTAAAACTTTGATTTCCAATCTATCACCTGAGAGACTGATGTGGCTCTTTTCCTCTGATGCTCTGCAGAGCAGCTGGGATGGACTCTCACACAGCAGCCCCACACTTGTCAAATGAATCTTCACTGTGAAATGAAACATTTGGCTCACATGGAGTCAGGGCTTCCTCATCTTCTACTGAGCTACACCCTCAGAATGTCATTTTGCACTGGGCTCCGAACTTGTGCCTGGCTAACTGAGTTTATTTTGGGACTTTTGAAGAAATTTGTGTCCGACTCCATCAAATTTGACTAGAAACATATCACCCTGGCACTTTGGTCTTTTGTCCAATGTGCCGCGGCTACAGACAGAAGTATTTATCTTTCAAGGTACAAGAAAGATGAAAGGATGTACAAAAAGCACATTCATGCTGGCTTTGTTGAATGACTATGGCTGCATTGGTCGCAGTGTTACAAGCAGGTTTCATCATTATGACTGATTTTTATCTTTCTGAGATGCTCTCCTGGTCTGGCTGACTATTTAAAAGGGAGAAGAAATATAGCATACTGTAGGTGTCTGGGCACCTAAGTGTGTATGTGTCAGGCTTTTCAGATTTCCAGATGATGAAGAGTGTCACGGTATCTTAAGAGTTTGGCCCCAGGCACCGCAGTGGAACATGAATGACATATTTATACCAGGCAAGAGATGACTGTATAAAAAAATGACAGCTGTGTGTGTCTGCACACAACATGCATGTGGTCAGGAACTGTGTGTGGCCTCTGGCAATCTGAGATTCATCAAAATACTTCCCTCTGGCATCCCAATAGGAAGGAAATCTAATCTGGAGGCCAAAGATGATAAGACGGTGGCATCTTGCAGGGGCAGGGATGAGATGAAGCTAAGATGAGATGCGGAGCTTAGAGGAGGAAACGGGGAGGAGAAAAAGTAGGGGGATGTGAAATGGATGGGGTGAAAAGAGACAGGCCTCAGGAGACAGGATGAAAAAAATACAGAAGATTGAGACTGGAGTGAGGGTAGAGACACAAGGGGGCTCAGCCATGGCCACCACATAGAAAGAAAAGATGGGGAAGGAGAAGAGATGAGATGCGCCCAAGGCTGACACAAACAAGGATGATGATTGCACCATAGAGGCAAGAATTTACCCCAAACATAGCCTGCTCCTGTCTTGATTACCAGGTTGGGGCACAGAAACTAACAAATAGGGCACTTTTCCAAATATCAGCCACAGTTGTCTCTTTCCTAAATTACAATCCCTGGGTGATTCTTATTTACGATGCTGTTGTGAGTGGTCCCTCTCACTTTGCACACACAAAGTTTTGGTATTCACCAAGCATCTCTCTGCTGGCTGTTACTGACATGACTACACAGAGCAGTTGGAGACAGGAGATGACACAGGCCTTGGGCATGTCTGTGGTTTCAAGTTAGTGAGGCTGCTCCAGAGAGCAGGTCAGAGAAACCCTCTGTACCATCTGGTGCTGGAAGGCGAGAGCAGACGAAAGGCAGAGCGGCTGGCTATCGGTATGTTATTGCGTGTGATTGCTGCCAGCATTTATCTAGGCTCTATCCATGTGCCTGTCACTACACTATAGCTACATACACCTGCCTATAAATAAGCTTTACACAACAATAAAAGATTTTATTTAAAACACACTCTTGCTTTAACAGTATATATTTTCATATTACGCTCACTTAGTAACTTCTGCTTTTAGTGTAAAGGTTTCTCTTGTCCCTATTACACAAGGCAAAAATGAATCAACATTGCTTTAAGGCTAAAACTATGTGTTTGCTGGCATATGTTTGTCATGTGTAGTTCGGAGGTCACTGTGTGTGATACCATATGGTATCATATTCTATGATACCATAGAAACCAAGTTGCTTTACTCACTGAACATCAACATGTTGGCAAAACTTTTCTGAATCGGACACAGAATAGAATTGGGATGTTCAGAGTCCAAAATACAGACTCTGAATTACCCCTAGGTGTAAATGTGATTGTGAATGGGGTGTATGTCGTGTAACTGTGTCAGAGGTGTCTGGGACCTCATTTAAAATAAATGGATTTATAATCAATTTGATAATTAGTACAATAAGACACAAATGAGGAATTATTTTATGCCAGGCAAATCATCTTATCTCTGTGCAAAGCCAAAACTTTCCTATGGGTTACATCAGGTGACTGCAGCTTGAGTCTGCAGAAAACAGTGCCTGAGCTTTAGGGACATGTGAGGAATCATCGCTTCAGGATGTGAGGAATTAGCAGACCCGCAGTCAGTCTTTCTGGTCTTAAATTTTTAATGCAGCAGTTATGTATGCCTATTCCTTCTTTCCGTTTGGTCTGGCCTTTTTTTTTCTTTTTGGAAAATCAGCCACAGATCTGTCCTTAATACAGCCAGAGGGGGGGACTCAAGCCAGTGTCCTTTTTTGTGCCAGTCCCAAGTCCAGATAAATGCAGAGTGTTGTGTTAGGAAGAGCATCTGATGTAAAACCTGATGATGTGAACAGATGCTGTCAGATGAGGTTGATTTCGGGTTGATTTGGGGTTCTAAGATTCATAGAACCTTCTCATGCAAGGTTTTTTAAGCATTCATTTATAAATTGAACAGACGCAAACTGATGGCTATTAAATGGGCTATTAAGGAAAAGCTAGGAGGATTTTGCCAACCATTCGATCCAACCATTGAATGAACCTACAGCCTACATCCTGTCAGGAATATGCTAAATAATCTTGCCTCAAGCTGTGCAAACAAAGAACTGGGACTTTTATTTCAAACATCAAATTACATTTACATAATTAGCATAATACTCATAATAGAATAATTTTTTTGATGCCCCCAAATATTTATTGGGAGACTTGATCCAGAAGTTTGAGGACAATTGTGTTTATTTTAGGACAAGCTATGTTTGAAGTAGTTCCACTTCATTAAAAAAAGAGAAAGAAAAAAAATCAAAATTAAATCAAATATTATATATATATTATAAATCAAAAGTGTGAGGCGGTCATACTACATCTAAATGCAAGCTTTGCTTCCACTTACACCCTGCAGAGGTAAAAATGTCTCGATTATGTTATTGAACACTTTGCTCACCTCATTTTTGAATCAATTTTTGGTAAAAAAAAAAAAAAAAAAGAGATAGGCCCCTCATGTTCATTTGAAAGGCTAATTTAGTGTCTCTCTCATTGGTCCATCACTAAAACCCTTGTTGTAAAGTTAGCCCACATTATCATGCCTGATTAACAACTTTAAATCAGTGAATTATTAGCACTTTGAGTTTTCTCAGAAAGAGGCTGCTGAGCCTGAAAATGTCCCCTCTCTATGACTGTTTGTCACTCCAAGAAGTTCAAGATTGAGTCACAGGCCACTCCTTTGAATCACAATTACACAGGAAGGATTTATCTGGCCTTCCTATCACACACGACGGTAAAAGCTTGGATAGCAAAGCTCCTGGCTACTCACACTTAAGTGTTTCTTGAAGCACTATGAAGTGCTGCACATAGACTGTACATAGACATAGACAAACACTAATAGTCTGCAGTAATGTCATGACCACTCAGTCATGAGGATTAAATGCACACCAATTAAACTGTGCAAATTTAGATTTTTTTTCTTCACTCCAAATAGCTATTATTTCTTTAGATTTCTCTCCTACAAAGAACTTTCAAAGTCAGCAAAGAGTATCCAAAGTAATTTCAGCAGCCACACAACAGTGTACAGTACAGTAAGTCAGATACAGAGAGAGACAATGATGGAGGATCTTATCAAGCAGTCTTTACTGCTACTGGAGCGTTAGTGTGAGGTCAACCCCTGCTTGTGAAGCAAATCTGCTTGTTTTGAAGCCTTCACTCAGCATTGAAGCAACCATAGCTGTCCTGTTGAAAAGGAACCACAGAGTAAGTGTTTAGCCAAGCTAAATTCCCACCCACTGTTTCTGCAGACCTCTAGCACAATTGGGTTAAAATAATGATGAAACGGGCCTTTTCTTTTACACATCAATGCAGTGAAGTAGTGTTTGCTCACACTTGTGCTGGATGTGAGTGGTTGTGCTGCTACTGCTCCATCCACTCTGGAACTGATTGGTGACAGAGTGTGATTGAAGTGGAATGAGTGATTGTTTGATTTTACAAATGTCTGAGAAGCTGGCCACAGCGGCGTATCTAGCAGGCGTCGCACCCTGTGGGATTGGCGCTGCGTGTTTATTCGACCAGTGCCCACAAAAGCAGCTGGCTGGGAGCTTTTTCATTACAGAGAGTGTAGCTGATTGCCTTTTCTCCAGCACTCTCTCAAGTGCATAAATGGAGCTGCTATACACACTGATCATTTCACCACCATCACAAGGTGCTGTTGTCTTTAGAAAGTTTGTGACAGGAAAGCCAATAGAACATCAGCCTGAAAAATTTGGAGCACATTGTCATTGAATCATTCTTCTCTTAATGCTTTTAACTTCAAATATCTCCCTGCCCGGGTGTCATGTGATCGCAATGGAAACTAACATCCTTTAGTAGTGTCTGTACTCAATCTGTCATCAACAGTTAGATGTCTGAGCCAGAACAGCAAGGAGAAACGGGTAATCACAGATTAAAGGCAGTGAAGAAATACATCTAATGATGAAGGTCAGGCCATGTGAGGAGAGTGTAAACACATTAAAGCATCATACGCTAAGTTAGTACATTTAATGGAAAATCAGCTAATCAGGTGTGATAAGCATCAAAGTCCAGTCACAGACAGTCTGACTACTTGGCTGCAAGGTTTGATTCTTTCAGGTTGGAAAATGAGGCCAAATGTTGAATTTACGAGGTCTAAAATTGAAGCAGAATACAATTGAGACATTTTTCAATCAACTTCCACATGAAGGAAGCCAGAGGATGACTCAAGACGGTGACTGTAATTACCTTGAGACATCTGAGCTCTCGCTACACCACTCAGTTCACCAGTGATGTCTTGGACGGACAGGAAGCCCTGTGATATGAGTTCACTGCTTTACAGATTTATGTATGAGCACACTGTGTCCGCTGCTGAAAAAAACATACCGCCATAAAAAATGCAGAGATGAACATGGAGAATACATGGAAGTGCAAAAATAAATATTTCATCATTGTATGGTCATTGAGATAACGTCACATTCACATACTGTGAAAGCCTGTGTCTGTGAACATGTGCAGGGAAAACAAATCAGTGTTTGTCTGTCTGAGAAGATCTTTGAATGTGTGCAAAGGATCTGAGACTTGATTATTTTCGCATTGGAGAGGAGAGGCAAAGTGATGGACAGTAACCTGAGGAAGAAAAATTCAGTCAATATCCATGATTTGTTGAGAACAACTGAAACCAATAAGATGCGGGAGGGTTGCAAAAGTGCAGATTTGTAAAGCTGGAGGCAAACATGTTTTTTTGTACATGCAAACTGATTCCTTTCGCTACCTTATTATCACTCCCTGCTGCTTTTGTTTCATAACAATAACTGAAATAATCCTTAGCTACAGGGATTTTTGGCAAAAACACCTAGGATCAGCCGAATTTAATTAGAGATGTCTTAAATATCCCCTAATCTCCATAAATAAGTACATGTTTTATGAATGCCTTATTCATTATTTATCCTCTCTCCAACTCTACGGGGGGAGGGAGTACAAGTGCTGAGAAATCCTCATCAAGAATTAACAATGAATTCATCTGTCATGTTATTGACCCTACACAAAGCTGATTACTTCCCCCCATTCATGGGCTCATTTCTGCTAAGTTGTAAATTGTGTAAAAAAAAAAAAAGAATTAAGAAAAAAACATAAGACTGAATTGGAGCAGAGTTGATCGGGTCATGAGAGAAGGAAACAAATGGCATCAAATTGTTGGGCATCAAGTACTGTAGATTAAAAAAAACATTTTGATGCATTGCTTTGTATATTAAATGATTTGAATAAAACAGCCTGGTTATCAGCCTTTTAATGTTAATACATGGCAAAGTTAAAGGCTGTCTCACCCTCTAATCCACCATTGTCAGACAAATGTACATGACAAAAAAGTAATAACACGATACACTGAGTCCAGGCCAAGTTGACACGATTCATTTATGGCTCACACAGAGAGGCTATTTAGTGATTTTCTTTTCTTTTCTTCTTCTTCTTCTTCTTTTTCTTTAATGATGAATTCAAGTTGGATTGCAGGTTGTGCATTGATTCAGCCAAATCCTCCATCATTTTTGTTTGTGTTTTCATTTGTTTTAACATTCAAATCCCCAGAAAATTTGGGATAGTGTTTGTGCTGACTTCCATCTGAGTTAAGTTTTAGTTTATGTAATTACATGTTAGTTTATTGTCATGCCAAGCACATATGAAAACTCAATAGCTGACTGCGATTCACCACCCTGAAGCAAAGAATGTCACAGATGACCCATGGGTAGAAACATGTCCCCGAAGTATAATGTCCCAAAACTGCCATAAAGATCAGCCACTTGAGATTGGTCCTATAAAAAATGGGGGAGCTGAGTGCCTCTGTTGCTATGACTACGTGGCTTTGGAAACTGTCTTGTTTGCAGAGCTATTTTTCAATCCGGTGGTGAAGTGGGGCGTTGCGGTTTGTAGTGGCGCCTCCCTGTCGAGAGCTTATTACCTGACTGAATGAACAGGATCTCGCCATGTCAGAAATGTCACGAGGAGCAAAGCCTGCTGGGTCCGGCTGTGGTGCGACAGCAGTGACCCCCTTCAAAAGTTTCCTGTGATGCCAGACAAATCCCTGTTAGCGTGGCTCTTCAATCTGCAGCTGCTGATGGTTTGTGATGCCACTGGCACATCCGAGGGTAAGAGAAATGACAAATATGGAACAGAATGTAACGTCTATGGTCAGGCCTATAATCACTGAAAAAATACAATTTCATGATAACAAATTTGCAGGAAAAATCACAATCTACCATTCAATACTATTCACTGGAATACAGTATATCATACAAGAATAAACACCAGTCTCACATTTGAGGAGCTGAAACTATCAAATCTTTGTGATTTCAAGTTGAAAAATGACTTGAATGATTAAGCAATTATCGCAGTAGTTGGCAATTAACTTTCTTCAGCTGAAGTAATCAATTAATGAGCTTATGGTGTCAGCTCTAATTTATTTGCAAGTGGTGTTTTTTTTCCCCTCCCTTGTCGGGCATAATTCTTATTTGAGCACTGTTGACGCAGGCTTTCTAGAGAGAATATAAATACATTCTCACAAGGTAAGACATTTAAAAATGATGTTATGTTATGCCATTATTAAAGTATCTTAACAGCTCCTGATCAGATCATATGGACTTTGTTTCAGCTGAGATCAAACACGGATCCTGTGGAGATACTTCCACATTGTTGTGTTTCTACTGATGCATGATTCTCTCCTCTGGTCCTCTTATGAAGCATTGACCTTTGTTTTAACAGTTAAATTAAGGTTATATTCTTTTAACCTGTCCTCACTCACGATGATGATCATAACTTTGTACCCAGATTTTTCTGAATAAAGTGTAGTTCACATCTCTGTCTTCTCTCTTTATCTCTCTTTTAATCAGCTTGATCTATGTTTGGGTCTGTCAAGTTTGAAGTGACCTCAACCTCTCTTTTTATCTCTGACTTATTACGACCGAAGGATCCTGTCCTGACTCCATTATCTCAAAGCAGGAAAGATAATCAATCAATTAGCCAAACTGATCACCCAGATAAAGTAAAATGAAAGTAATCTTATAGTGACTGCTACACTGCACAGGAACACATTTCCAAGATTGAAAGACGGAAGATTCATCTTGGTGGCATCTAATGCCCCGTTTCCACTACACAGTACCGGCTCGGCTCTACTCGACTCAGCTTGGCTTTTTGTATGTTTCATTACCTGGAATGTGAACCTGGTACTATTTTTCAAGTATCTGATCGGCTGCCAGGCCAAGCCAGGCCAAGTCGGGCCAAGTAGCACCGGGCGGGGGTGGCGCTGGATGACGCAATGACGCAGTGACCTATTATAGAGATACAGAATAGTTCATACCTTGTGTCACCATGCAGCTCGACTCGTTTCATCATCTGATCCCAGCAGAATTTAGCAAACAGCCCTTTATTTTTCCTTGGTATTCCATTTCGCTGCTTCTAGCCTCCTCTGAAATACCTCTTTTCTCCTTGCTTTGGCAAACAGCCAGATACCCAGGATCAAAAATATTAACCCCTCGATTTTCTCCATTGTGTGCATGTCACTGCTGTCATTGTTGTTTTTCTTCCCCCTACTTTTAACTGTCGGTCAGCAGTGTTGCGTTGAAGATGACGTCTCGCGCACATGTTGCTATGACGACCAGGTACTCCCAAGGCGGCACTGTTTTGTAATGGAAACCTGCTTGTGCCAAGCCAAGTAGAGCTGAGCCGGTACCACGTTGTGGAAACGGGGCATAAGTGAGGCATTTTCTTTTGTATCAGCTAGTTGATAATTTCAAGTGTATGTCTTTAGCTGCAGAACTCTCAGACTTTATGGCCTGCACCTGGAACATGACATAACAATGAGCAACAGGAGAATGTGAAATCTCCCTTGGGAATTCATAAACTTCTGGAGAGGTTTGACTAAAGTGTAACTATGCCTCAAGCACATGTACAAGTTGTTCAGTGTGGGAAAGAAAACCTCATATAGGTCATACACTAAAGCAGGTGTTGAAGAAAAATAAATCTTCAGGTCTAGAATTGTGGCAAATTCAGATGAGTTTTAATCACTGTACAACGGAGACAGAAGCGGAGAAAAGAACCACTTTGGTTCACTATGGCAATGTCCTGCATCTGCAAAACCTTGGTGCCGATTCATGAAGTTGCATTTCTGACAGTCACCTGAAGAGACGAACCATTGTACCACTGTGCGAAACACTGTTAAAGTCAATCTTTAATACTGTGTGCACTTCCTTTTCTTACCTCTTTTTGTGCCCTTGGTATAGTAGCCTTCATTCCTTGTAAAGTTTGCAACTTTGCTGAAGGTGCCCTCAAAGGAGTGACTCCACCACCAACAAGCCACCAGGTCACTGGTTGAAGTGGACCACATTTCTGAGGTCACACCTGTGGCCGAGGTGATCACAGAAAGGAGTGTGTGTGTGAGTGTGCCAGTAATTCTTCAAATAAGGGACAAAACATGTCCAAGGGATATATATATATATATATTTGTTAAAAATGTATATAAAATATGTCACATGATTTTCTTCAATAAAAGAACAAGTACACAATTGTACTATAAAATATGAATTCTATGAAGTCTATGTACCATGCTGCTTATCTCGCTTCCTCTGTTGCCATGGTTACTAGTCTACACTTGCATAACAGACCGCTGTGTGGAGGTGCTGTGAGGGCAGGGGAGTAACGCTACAGAGAGCAATGGTGGAGGGCCTGGGCAGGTGTACTCCTTGAAATTTTCTATGTCTGTGCCTTTCTGAAAGTTAATCTCTCTTTTTATTCCGCACCTGCAGTCAACTGCTGATTTACACATACATGTTCAGTTCATACATTTAACATATTCACCTCCAGAGTAACACAATTATCAATTTAAAGGCTTCCAATTTAACACAATCATCAACTTAGCGCCTTCCAGTTTAACATAATTACAATTTTAAAGGTGCCCAATTATGGAAAAAGGCATAAACACAATTATGGCTCATTAACCTGAGATTTAATCTCGACTGCACAAAGAGCTGTACAACACACTGTAGTGCACGAGCAAAAAAAAGGTTAGGCTGTAGTTGAAAGGAAATGGTTCAGTGGCTTCAAATAAATTAAGTCTCATGTGGTTTGTGTGTGGAAATGTTTGCAATTCATTATTTGACACCATGGTACTGAAAAAAAAAACAAAAAAAAACATTTTAAGGCCTGTGACATTTTCAAATGTTGCCAAATTTTCACAGTGAGTTGGGGATTGGCATGGCTGCCTCATAGTGAGGAGGTTGCAAGTTCAAACCCCTGTCAGGGGTCTTCTTGTGAGGAGTTGGCCTTTTCTCATGTTGTCTGTTTGGGTGTGTGATCCGGAAGTCCATTGGAGAGAAATGCATTTCATTAACATGCACTGTAAATCACATATGAAATATCTGCTTAAGTATGTCATAACGTGTTCACTGCAAGATGATCAAAATGAAAACATCGTATTCAGCTGCCTCATCAATAGCTCCTTCACCCACTGATTTCACATTAATTACCCTGATAATTGCACAAACGTGCTAATGAATCAATTTGACAGTCACACATGAGAAGCCTGCTTGTTTCAAGTCGACTGAAAAGGAGGAGGGAGTGTGGCGAGTCAAAGGAATAATAGGAAATAGCGGAAAAGAGGATTCTGAGTCTGGTTCCACGTTTGTGCATCTCCTCCTGATGAGCCTCAGTTATTATTATCCCATCATGCCACAGAGACCTGACAGTTTCCCATTAGTTATTGTCCTATTGTTATGAGCAAGGGATGGTAATTGGAGATTCACTTTTGATTGTTATCAGAGAGCTAGGATTTTCTTTTTACTCATTTATTATTCAAGATAATGAGAAGTTTTCTCTCATTCTGAGACTCACGAGAACATTATCAGCCTGTTCTTTCTGCTTTCTTTCTTTATTAAACCATTGCATTATTTGGAACAAAGACAGGCCCATAGAGATTATTGTTATTGTCATACTTTATGAGCAGAAGTTCGCTGCTTCAGCAGAGTAATGACTAAAAACAAACAGATATGTAAGATACATTTTGATCCAAATGAAAAAAGTTGACCCAACTAATTGGATCTGAAGGTTTCTTAGGTTTTTAAAGGTTTTTTTTACATTTGAGTTCATTGCTGTGTAACTTCATCATCTTACAGGCACAGGTACAGGATACAGATACAGACAGATACAGATACAGGAATCCCAGATATGGGAGCTCTGTCTGCAGAAACGCCAGCGATATTTACTCATAATTACAGTGAGTTAGTCTTCCCATGGTGTGCTGCTTCCAGTAAGTAAGCCAGCCCCCTGCTGACAAATTCAACTGACAGAGCAAATATATACTTCCTCTCATCAGTCAATCCCTTCATCCTTGGTCCAATGTCTTCTGGGACAGCAGAGGGTGGATTTTGCCTGATATTAGCCGAGGCCCGGGCCAGTACACTGGGGGGATTTGCAAGGGTAAACCACTTGCTTTGATGTCTCCTCGAATATCCCGGCTTGACACAATAAAAACAAGGCCTCGCAGGAAACTGAGTGGACCGATCCAAAAAGCGTTGCCGCCTCTGACCTTGCTATCAACAAACACGGTGGGAAGTAATTAAACAAGGGGGAAAATGGGAAAACAGATTGGAGAAATGCCATATTATACCCCCACTTCAGTGTGGTTATGCACTGGGACACTGAGATTTTTGTATTGAAAAGTATTAAAGATGGCAGGACATTACCTCTCAGAAACCCCACAAACTCACTGTGTATAGTGAATTGAGATGGGGACTTCTTCAATCCCAAATGATCTTTGTATTGACTCGTGCAGTCTTGTTTTTCAGTGCGGTGTAATGAGTTCCACTTGGAACATGGCTGCCGGACACCTGGGTAATTGGAAGAAGCTGCCATCACTAGCAAGACAGCGTCTGAGTGTTCGGCTGTCAGTATTGTATGTCAGGAGTTTCTTTGAGTGTGGAGATGCGAGGAGACAATTAGCTTTGTCACTTTCATTGCTGCGCTGAGCCTGAGACCTCTGAAAAGCTTTTTTCACTTCCATTCTTTCCACTCAGAACTTCGCTCATTGATATTAAAAAGCCTGAGGGAGATGCCGTAAGAAAAAAACTCTAAAACTGACAGTACTGTGTCTTCTGAATGTTGGCTGGTACAAAATGTGCTGCTCCAAATACATGATGAGCCAGACCGCATTCAAGTCGACTCTTCAATTGATATTAGTAGAAGTAACATAAGCTCTTCTCAATGGGCGTCTGTAGAAGTACAAACTTATAATTCATTTTAATTTCTAACCCTGCAACCCTGAAGTGGATCTCACCACAGCACTTCACTGGATATTACAAATGTAGGATCAAGTGGGTATACACCGCTGCTGAGCACAATCAGATTTTAATTTGATGAAGAGGCAATCACAGAGAGCGCCTTGAGTTTGTAAGATGGCGGCATGGATGATTCATCTTGAAATGGAATCAATGGTTTCTTTTTCATCTGCTCCGTCAGTGGGTGATAGAGTGGAGAGGCGGGTTAAGTTAATACTCGGGCATTGACTTGGGACACAAACACTGAGGCCGTGAACATTTTTTATGGTCCGTTCTTGAGGACGGAGGGCTAAGTGGCCGCTGCGAAGGAACACTCTTACAGGTCAGGGCAACTTGACAAGGTTTGATTAATCACCGTGGGAAACCTGGTCGAGAACAGGAGTGACTAATGACCCGTGTATGGCTGTTGATTTAATCAATCAAGAAAAGGCTCTAACCTTGCCAATGCCTGGGTGACACAGCCCCCCCCCATACACACACATGCGCACACACACTCAGTCATTCCATCCAGTATCAGGAATTGTTCAAATGCTCCACTAGAGGCACCCGTTTTATTCCTTGACACACATCTTCACATTGTTCTATTAATAAGACCAAGGTGTTTTCTCATGAGGCTGCTGGTCCTTCAACCACTTCTATCCCCCATAAAAAAGAACTACAAAAGCATTTCTTTTTAACATTCAAAACTTTTCTTGCTGCATTTAATATAGGAACCAAGTGGTTAGGGATGGATGTGTTTGTGTCTATGATGTCACAATACATTATTGGATGAAATGCAAGGAGGCTAATACTCTTTTATGACTATAATTTTGAGATCAATGATGCATTATTCAGTTTGTTGGCTACTGAGATCTTTGCTTTTACAATTTTCCATATCCTGCTGTGACAACTTCCCAGCAGCTCAAACATTAAAATCTCGTCTCCTTGATTTGGTTGCGCTAAAAGCCAGAGAGAAAAATGATTATTTTGTTTCTTTGTATTTCAAGGAGAACTAGTGGAATATTTTACATCTCTGAATATGTTGAAATCACAATATGTTACATATATACAGGTACAAATGACATTTAAAGGGTACTTTCAAGTACAGGCATACTTGAAATGTAATAAATGTAAATGCAGCACTCCTAGGGTCTTACACTAACATGTACATGCCCCATGCAGTCCTTAGGTACATAGTATGCTATAGTATATGTTATATTATTTCATTTTTAAACCTTATCACTGATGAAAATAGATTGCTTGTGAATAGACAAAATAAAGCTAATTTTGTATTGCAACGCAAATGCTGTAATTAAATGCAGTTAGGAAAAGTGAAAAATGGCATTAAAATTTACCAGAGACAAGAATGAGATAGAGAGAAAACAGTGTTTGTACTGTCCAACTTAAAATGACTGCAAAGAAAATTGTTGAAGTAAAGGAGAAGCAGGAGCCATGACTTGTTCGATTGATTTGCTGTCAAGTGAATGAATGAAAACATTTAATTTGTTAAGTAACTAAACCTGTAGAGTAAATATGTTGAGGAAAGAAGCAACAGGATTATAGCAGAGTAGGAGTCTAAAGGTTGTGTTCTTTCTCAATGTTTGTGAATTCCAGTTTGCTCCCAAAGACAAGCATGTGTACATCAATTTGAGACTCTAAATGGCCCTCTGGTATGAGAGTGTGAGAGTAAATGTGCAATGGACATTAGTTTCGGCATAACCTTTAAGTACAAAGCAGGTAAGGTAATGGTGACTGTGTAAGACAAGGAGGCGCATTCATATTCATATTCATGTCAAAATGGTGCAACTGTTTTTACCAAACAGGCCAAGGCTTATGGTGGAAAATGCAATGCAATGTAATTAATAAATACCAGGTTGGAAAGTAGATTTTATATTTTATTCCAAAAACCTTCAAAATAAGTTTCAAGTTCAAGAAAGTAGAATAAGTTTAGACACAATGCAAAGCATCATATACAGACGGATAAAATACATTTTATATATTGCAGACAAGCCATGGTGGGTCTTACATATGTACAGTATGTATGTAAACTTCTATGTACAATCTTTTTTACATATACAAAAAGCCTTGTTTCTATTTTTCTTTGTATATATATTTATATATATATATATTTATATATAGAGATTTTTCATATACTCCCCACTAGCATTTGTACTACAATAATGAAAAAGAAAAACATTTACATATATGTCAATCCATTTTTTCGTTTTATATTACAAATGTATTTTCATAAAAATATATCTCTGTACAAAAAAGTTTTTTTTTTAATTCATGAACATGTTCCCTTCTCCTCTTAAAGACCCCTTCCCCCTCTAAGTTACTCTCCGCAGTTACACACAGTCTGCTCAAGTCCGTGTTTGTCCATTTCTCTACAGGTACCTTTTGGTGTACAGCAGGACAGTAACACTGAATCTCTGTCTTTTACTGTTGTTGTCGTTGTTGAGGCAAGTCCAGGGCCGTGTCGAGCGCTCTTAGGTGCCACATGTTGTCATGAGTTAGTCAAGAGATCCACAGGGTCAGTGTGAAATAATGTTTAAGACAGAAAAAAAAAACAAACAAGAAAAAAAGAAAGAAAACATGGGACCTTATAATAGCTTTGTTGCCATGACAAACATACAGGATTATAAAATCTGGCAATATAAATCAGCTCTGTGTAAATATTTTGCTATATTATACTCTAGACATATTGGACATTCTGTTTTTATTCCGAGGATGACGCACTTTGGCAACACGTTGTCATCACTGCACACACACACAGTTAAAAGGAGCAGTTGTGGGATTACAGATATTGAGCACAGTATAAATAGATAAATTCTGATGCACTCAGTGAAATGAAATACATTCAGTAATTTTTTTGTCTGTAATAACTCCACTGATCTGATCCTGAACTGGGACTAAGAGTCCGTTCTTATCTTCGGTTCAAAGAATAAAATCCGTCTGAGCGCCAAAGCCTTGCAAAATGCATCCCCCTCCCCCACCTTCGCCCTCCTCAATGCTCGAGTCCAGCACATGTACTGATATGGGATGAATAGTGGAAGGCAAACTGCATGAAATGGGCCTGAAAAACACGACTTTGTCGTCTTTGTCAATAGATGGTGACGATGGACGATAGGAGATTACAAATGGTGGCTGATGCAGGGAATGTCATGCAGCAGGACTGATGGATCGCTGGGCTATTCAGTGCATGCAACACTTCTTCCTGTGCTGAAAACTGAAATTTGTGGCTGCAGAAGGGAGAAAAAAAGAGGACTGTTTTTGGTCCAGTCCATGACTGTGAGCAAACTCAACGGGAAGTCAGAGAACATAGATGTGGTGTGCTTCATTATAGAGGAGATGGTGAGCGGGAGAGGACTTAGAGCTGTGGCTGACTGATAACGGAAATGAAGCTTGGGTGAATGGAGTTTCTGTCTTAAAATATGCAGAGAGAACCAGGAAGTAGCCAGCTGCTATCAAGAAAGGGTCTCTTCAAACACAGCTCTATCCAGAACTCACTGATCTGAATTTTTTATTTTATTCTATTTTCCAGAACTGTGATGAACTTTCGGGACTGGCATTATATTTCTGTCAATGTTAAATTCCCATGTCTTCAAAGTTACCGGAATGATTTTTGAAAATTCCTTGAATGAAACTACATTGAAGATGGATTTGAAGACTTTTTCTTACTTTTGCCTGATTCTAATTTTGGTTGAATGTGGAGAATTGTCTTTGGTTAAAAATGTAAAAATGCAAAAAACACTCAAAAAAAAAAAAGTGCACAAAGTTCAATAAATCCTCACCAGCAAAAATATAGTACCACTAAGCTCATTGCTCATTAAGCAAGGACAAATTTTACAAAAAAACAAAAAAGAAAATATTGTAAAATTGAAAACAGTGATGCAAAATGGGTTTAGGTCGATCAGTCAGAAAAAAAAGAAACACTACAATGCCCCTTATCTTAATCTTGCTTAACGCAAAGGTAGAGCCATTCCAGCTGGTTCGTCATCACATGGGGTTTGTACCAAGGCACTATAATGAACGTAAAGTGCTTATTTTAGCCTGGAAGGCGCAAAAAGGTCAAATGAAAAGACTGAAAACAGGTATGAGTCTGGCTCCTTAAAACCATTTACGATTTTCTTGCAACTGAGCCCTTGTTCATCAAGACAATCATAGCTGTGTGAGCTTTCGCTTCTGCACCTTGTTTGTCTTTATCTAGAGTCTGAATCTTGTCAAGCAGAACTGCTTGTCTTTCGGGGGTGGGGTCAACCTGTCCTATTTCACCAGCTGATCACACTTGTTTGTTTAATACTTAATGCAGCTTAATAATGCCATGCGTAATGTATGTTAAATGCTGCCATGGGAGGAATGAATGGGGGAGAATGACCAATTCAAAGTGGCCTTAGCAGAAGGGAATGTAATGAAGCTGTCGACTCGGCTGAAATATCTAGAGCAATATTCTGAATAAAAGTAAATGAAATGCACAATTCAACAGCGGTGCAAAACTATGAGAACTGAGTACCAATGTCTTTGAGATAATGGGAGTGCAACTGCTCCTCTCCCAGTCAAATCTCCGGGGTAATTCAATCGTTTCCTTTTCCATCAATTTACAACCAGAGCAGGCAAGGGGCAATATTCTATCTGTACTGTCAAGATAAGCGAGAGCTTTAAAAGTAATAAAATTGTAAAAGCAATTACCGACCCACAGCGAAACTGATTGAAGGAACAATACAGTGATTGGTTTCAAAGGCCTGGACTTCAGAGGGAAATTATGGACTGTAGGTGATTTTAAGGACTTCATTAAAAAGACCTGGCTGAAGGTTGCTTTCCACTGTGAAAGCCACATTTATATACATAAAATGTGTGTGCCAATACACCAAAGCAAAACCGCCCAAGTTTCATTCTCTTCCACACTGTAAAGAAGGATGGAAGGGAGGATATGGTGAATCAAACAAGTATGATTGAGGTTTTTTTTTTTGGCTTGTTTTTTTGCTTTTTTTTGTGGAGTTCGATGCTACATAATTCAGAATGTGTCCTGGCAGTGATAATGGTAAGATGAATCCAGGATTCGACATGGGTACAAAAGTGAAGCAAGGCTAAATTAAAGCAAATTGCATGTAATGGCTCACTTTGCTATGAAGAGATTTGAGCAGTGTTCACCCTATCCAGCATCCACAAGATACACAGGTATGGGGATAGTAAGTGGTAAATAGCTACTGTAGGAGCTGTACATTTGAGAATGCATTTCCGCTGTCAGCAACTCATGTTGAGGGTCAAATAAGCCTTAATGTTCTCAATTCTCTCATCTCATCTGGCGCCCAACACCATCTCTGATGACAGCTCCCTCTGCTTAGCACTTTCAAACAGTATTTTGTGCGTATCACTGCTCAGTTGACACAGATTTGAAGTGTGCTAGCATTAGAGGCGTAAACACTTATTTTCTCCTGCAGTGCATTTATCATTTCCAATTTAATGCATTGGGTAATCAGTATGCCTGCACCTCCCCTGCTGTCACGGCTTCTAGGAAGCCTTCTGAAACATTTTCATGAAAAGCGAAAACAAAACAAAGCAACATTTTTTTTTCTTTTTTCAAAAGGATGGAGCTGTCAGGAGTTAACTCGGAGGGAGAGACCTGAACGTAATCCAGGGGGAACAGATCACTGACTCATCAATTCTTCAGACTCAAACGCCTTCGGACGAACATTTTGAGGGAGTTCAAACATGACCACACTTTGATCTCTGTTTTCCTAAGGGCAGGAAGCCTTGGAAGCTCATACTGCATCTTGATCTCAGGGAAATTACAGTGCATGTCACCTTTAAGTCGTGAAAGCACGTGGAGGTGGATACAGGATTAAAAAGAAAGTCAGAAGCGCAGACATCAAGCTCGCAGTTGTGACACTTGATGCTGTTACTCAACACTACATCTGCTAATTTAATTTTCAGGTGACTTTCAGGGAAAAAATGGAAAAAAATAAGATGTTGTCCCACAACATTAATGGTATTGCGGTCATCATTCCTGCCTTAACCCATTACTCCGTGAAATGAGAAAACCTAAATACTGCAATAAAAAAGAGATAATGGAAACACCTACATTTTGAAAAACCTCTCAAGTATCATTAAGGAACACCCACGCGAGGTGGGTTTTCTGTTATCGATATATAGGTTTGTCTTAACTGTGCAATGGAAATACTGAATGCATAATAATAAATGCATTTACACGTCAACAGACATCACGTGCAGTAATATGACCAGTTGACTTCAAACAAGATGGTGAAATATGGAGTTAGACTTGATGGAGCAATAAATTATGGGATATTGTGTTTTGGCTCATGTGCAAAACACTCTTCAATGAAAACACCTACAAGTATCATGTGTACTTTTACTGTGAATGAAATTTTAGAAATATCACTTTTATTTTGGAAAAAAAATGTAATGGGAGCACAGGTGCTTCAGAGCGACAGTGGCAGGGACTTCATAACCAGCAGTAAAGAGAAGTGAGTCTGAAAGAACTACTTCCTATTGATGTCTGTTTTCATTAGGCTGCATTGGTTGGAGAGGGGAACTTCAATTCAGTCTCCCCCGGATGTGAAAATGTCAAGCACATGAATCACTAAAGAGAAAGAAAGGAAGATAAAAGTTGGAGCCAGACCCTGCCTTCATTTTCTGGTTTCTCAGTGGGTCCACACACTGTCAGTGCTTGTTTTATCCTACTGGTGTCCCAAGCATCCATTATAGCTAATACTGTGACCTCAAAAAACATGGAAGTCTTAAAATAAAATAAATGTGGAGAATATTTAGCAACTGTCATGGGTTTGGTGGGATAGGACTAAAAACAGACACAGGATATTTTGGGTGGATTGCAGATGCAGCCACCACACTTATGCATGCTCTCCTTCTCTCTCTCTCTCTCTCGCTTCCTCTCTCTCTAACTCACTCACAGATACACATAAATCCTCTCTACACCCTCACTAAGTGCTTTTATCTGCAGCCCTAGCTTCCTTTTAACCCCTGCTCCGGACACAGCTGCCTCAGCAAGCAGAATTTCATCCCTACTTTATAAAAAAAAAAAAAAAAAAGACTGAGTCAAGCTCAAAAAGTAATGATGTGTGTGTATGTTCTATGTGTGTGTGTGTCCAAAACAGTCCTCTAAACTTATTTAATTTTTAATTCATGCTCAGCCAGGGCCTCAGATGAAACCTTTCAAGAGCCTTGGGAGCAGACAGTAAGGGAAAAAAAACAGTCCCCAGTTACTCACCACAGAAAGCAAGCAGCACATTAAAAAAGAGAGAAACAGACAAATTAAAATAAACAAAAGCAAATGAACGAGAGGAAAAAGAGTGATTGGGAGCAGACTGGACCCTCCGTCTCCCTCTCCGACTGACTTGGGCTGACGCAGCGGTGTCCACCGCGCAGCTTGCTCGCACAGGGATCTCTGCTGCTACGGGTTCATTTTTCTTGACTCAAGGTCGATTCCCTTTGGGTTCAGGCGGGAGGAGGGCAGTGAGAAAAGTCATCACAGCTTCACTTCTGGCATCACTCCTGCCCATTGCAGTTTCAGGTGGGAAGCATTTTTTCCTCAAAATACAGGAAAATGATCAAGAAACCATGTAAAGTTACAAATAAAAGAGAAAAAAGCATTTTGTTGTTGCCGTTTGTTACAGTCACTGTCTTTACATGGTTTCTTTTGGTTGTTTTCTTTTTTCCGTTTTTTTTTCTCATCCTCCGTGGGCAAGAGCTGTCGTCACTGGAGATGTTCCTTGAATGTGTTTCAGCGGATAGAATAATTTTTGTCTTGCCCTCTGCTCGGGGGAGCATAGAGGTCCTCTCTGCTGGCAGGCAGGCGGGCAAAGTTGTGGCGCACTTCTCCTCCGCTTAACTGAATCATGGATGAGTGCATGGATGTCAGAGGCAATGGGAGTGTGGAGGTAATGGACAAGAGTAGGGTGAGGGGGAAAAGAGAAAATGGAAAATAGGAAAGCAAGCGAAAGGAGAGATGATTAAAGGGAAACAAACAAAGAGAGAAAAAGGAGAGCGATAAACAAAGGAATGGATATTGAGATGGGAGAATTCAGGGGAGAAGATAAAAGTATTAATAGAATACTCTCATCAGTGTCTGAATAAAGCAAACACATTCCATCTATTTCAATAGCGTACAAACAAACCGAAGGAAATTCGTTAATATAGAGAGATAGAAAGAGATACAGATCAAAGACGACGCCTGGGAAAAAGAAAAAAACTGAAAAATCCAATTCACATTTTTCTATCATCAGAAAATTCCAAAGGGATACCATAAAAAAGGTTTAGTTTGAGGCAGGGTGCTGACAATCTGTGTCTTATTGCATCAGCAGTTCAGATGCTGTGGAAGTGTGATTAGTCGGAGGTAACTGTGAGGTGATCGCATTTCTGAGAAACAACTCTCACCTGTGGAGGAAGCAGTTGCTATACAGCTGTGCACACTGTGCTGACTGTGAACTCAGTCTCGTTGGCCATGATATCAGTGGGCTGGATGTTGCGGTCGTACATAGGGTTCTCAAACGTAGCCCGTCCGTTAGTGTTCTCATGGCCGACGTAACCGTTGAAGGGGACTTTGGGTCTTCTTCTGAAATGTAGTGGGTCATTGTACCAATGTTATGATCTTAGAAGTGTGAAATGAGCTTTCTGAAAGTAACATAGTTCAGAATGATTTGATTCTGATGATATTTGGAACCATAGCAACATAAGAGCAATGCATGGTGAGACATTCACCATGTGTTGAGCTGCTACTGGGAGGCTCTTCTTTCACCGTCTTTACTAATGTACTGACTGAGTAGTACTTCATCTGGCAACATAATATTATCAGGTGAGATGCTAATATGCTAATTGTGTTGCTAAGCTACATTAGCTGTGTATTTTACTGCACTTTTGACCAAGGTTAATGGTACTTTGTTTATTTCCTACATTAGGTTAAGTTGGCTCAGGGGTAGGGAACCTGTTCCACAAAAAGCCGTGTGGCTGCAGGTTTTTGTTCCAACTAAGCAGGAGCACACCTGATTTGGCTTATTCAATCCACTGATCTGAGTCTTCAGACTGGAGTTGACTGGTCAGTCTGTGTGCTCTGGATAGGTTGGAACAAAATTCTGCAGCCACATGGCTCTTTGGGTTCCTTACCCCTGAGTTAGCTATTGATACTGTTGTGATCTTCGGTTTGTTTAATAATTTCAGATTTCATTGTACTGCATTCACAGTTTCACAAGATTTCCAGTAAACCTAATAAAGTAATCATTTGTGTCCTGGAGTTTTTGGGGCGTGTTTAATGTGATTGGAAATGTGCCCCATTCTACACAAGCTACTGTATGAGATCAGTGGACACCACATTCTTTCAGACAAAGGCATCATTATTGCTGTCCATTTTCACTGAGTTGTCTTGTATGGATTCTGAAATGTCTACAAAACAAGATATTAATGAACAACCAGGTGATGGTTGAACAAGCAATGATTCCTGCAAATGAATTTACTTCCAATCGACAAACTGATAAATCGACTAATAGTTTGACTATGGGGTCAGCGTGTACTGATTTGTAGTGCAGCGTGTTTCTTTAATTGTCACATCGGCACTGTGGGAATTCCAAGTGCAGATGGAGGTCACCCGCTCACTCCCTTATTGCCCATCACTCAATCATTCAGTCACTATATTGAGCAGCCGACTTATTCACTGTGTCTTGCTGCTACGAACCAATTAGTTCCGTAGGAGAGGGAAGGGACTTTTCTTTCTGTATCACAGATGATGATTTCTCATTTTGAGGTCAAGCACATGCCTCGCCGTACTGTAAAATTCCATATGAATGTCATGGAATTTGGAGGGTGAATGCATATTCCTTTCATCTTTAACAAAAGGAGATTCTGAATCTCTAAATCCTATCTGAAGACTGCAAACTTTGCAGATGCAAATTGAACCGTGACTAACAGCAATTCCAAATGGAGGCAGAACAAACCGAATGTAATGTCATAATGCTCTTTTGCGGACAAGTATTGTGAAATACATCAATAGAGTGGGCCTTACCTATGCTTGTAGAGGTACAGAGCAAAGCCTGCAATGATCATGGCTATAAAAGGCACTAGAATGGCTGCCGCCACTGAGCTGCTGTTGGACGCAAAGTTGTATCCTGGGTTGTCTCTGCTGGGGTCTAAACTCTCTGCAGGAGGAAAGCAACAGGGCAATCAAAAAAGAGAGACAAACCTGAAGTGTTCACTTTCTGTCAAGCACTCAGACAATAAAACAGTAAAATAGCTGACAGGAGCTGACAGGTGGGCTCCACTTACACACATTTTTGTGTCGTTTGTTTCAGCTAAGTACATTGCAATGTTTTGGTTTTACCTCCCCTCACTCCCACAAGAATGTCAAATCCCATTACATTAACAATGACTCTTAATAACTAACCTCAAAGGCCAACAGCCATTTCAAAATCACTCTGTAATTCATGTGTGTGCATCTGCAGCAGCAGCAGCAGAGGAGTGACAGCCCACCTGTTTGTCACAGAGCGCCAAAAATGCTCCAACAAAGGACGAGTGACAAACAAGAGGGAATTCAATTAGTGATTTACTGTGGTGTTTACCAATCAACCCCCCGCCATAAGCGTGTGAGCAGTCACACAAACACGCCCGTATACTAAAACTGGACTCGAGTTGGTGCTGACGCCAAGAGAACGTCAAAACGCCGACAGCTCAGTACAAAACGGAGGCTGAGTCTCCAAGACGTCCAGCACCGCCTCGCAGACAGCCCCTCCTTTTTTTTCTCGCACCCACTTATTAAACACATATACACATGGGTGCCCTGGCACCGGCCCCAGTCCTCTGTATTAATGAAGAGCTGTTTGCTCAATCAGTGCGCTGTGGAGGAGGGGAGGAGGGGGAGGTGGTGGTGGGTCGCACCTGCTGTTCAAGCACCTCTCTCATAACAGCTGATTTTTACATCCACTTTTGCTGTGTTCACACAACTTTCTCCATGTATACGCAGGGCGATTAATCTACATTAACAACGCAGACCTGGGCCGTTCCATATTCATGCTTGTGTCTAATTCTTTTTTCATTTTATACCTTTACATCTGCTCTTTAGTCTGTCCTGTAGCCAATATAAAAGCCACGAAAATCTGGGTCGGCATCTGCCATCCTCAAACAGCATTATCAAAAGAGAAAACGACCAAAGTGGTTGAACTCTTTTTGTGCAGTTAAATGTCACCGCAAGGATGTGATCTGCATTAAGTATGGAACAGAGAGTGGAACATCTGATTGTGCAGGATTTGATGGTAGAGTGAATAAAATACTAGATGCGTTTTCTGTGACTTCACCCAACTGCTCATTTAAAAAGCCAGTGCAGCATCTGACCCCTGGACGGACTGAGAGGAGCAGGGTCATGTAGTTTATTATACGAGTCTGAACACCACAGAGAGAAAACTAAGGCCACTACATAACCGCCTATGTTTGGAATCAGCCAGGTCTGATTTTCATATGAAGCTTTACAAAAATGAGCTGATGAATGCAAAGATCTTTTTGACTTGACTGTACTATTAGGGCTGTAACAAGCCATTTTTGTATCAACCTGCTAATTACCATCTCAATTTTTGCTTAGTTGTTTGGTTTGTTTCACAAAGGCCGGGGTATGCTTTTTAAATGTATTTTTTTGTACACACCTCTGTCACATTCAATCTTCTATCATAGAACGTTAAGAATCCTGAAAAATATTCACATTTAAGAAGCTGAGATCAGAAAATTTTGCCTCAATCATTTTGAATTATTCTTATTTCTTCTCAAACACATTGGGGAAGCGCAGATTTGTTGTATATAAACTGCAGCAGAAATCACAGCAAGGAAGATCACATGGCTATGATTTCTAGGTCACAAACATGAAGGAGAATACATGGATTGCGGCAGCCTTGTGAAAAAAAAAGAACACAATCCCATACATATGACAGCAATCGCTGAAGGAGCCACAGAACTACTTGCAGCAAAGCCTGCATGATATTTATTGAATCAAAACTGTGACATGTGGGGTTGCTTGATATGGCAAAGACTCCGAAGGCACCCACACGTTACCCACAGACTCCAGAAAAAAAGACTGTGTACAGTGAGCATACATAGTGTGGCTTTTTCTGACTATTAATCATGTTTGTCAGCTTGTCTTTGCCTCTTCATGCTTGATTCACAGCCATGTTCTCCGCAAGCCTTTTCACATTTGTAAAAGCTAGCGAATGATAAATAAAACACAGCTCCTCTCACGCTGTGAAAGCGTTTGGCGGAAACATAACAAACCCTCAGACACACAGCTCCCTCCCCACGGGGCGCCGCTGCCTCGCTGTGACTCCTGTAACCAAGTGGTCAACCCGAGCTCACTCACCCAGCCTCTGGAGACCAAATTGGCCGAAGCCTTTCCCTCTGACAAATCCCTGGTACACAAAGGAATTGGATGAAGAGATGTAGGACACCTAGGGAGAGAGAGGAATGGGGAGACAGACACTTTATGTGTCACATCCAGGCTTTACAAAGGAGCGTATCATCAAAGTGTCAGCAGCTGGTGAACGCAGAAAATGAAATATCATGTCAAAGGAGCTGAGAGGCGCTCTCACAGCTGACATTTAATATGACGGTTTTCTCCTCAAGAGCAAAAACATAAACATGACACACAAACACATACACATACACACACACACACACACACACACATATACATGCATGTACACCCACCCACACTTTCCACTTGTGCAAACACATGTGTATACCGTGACCTGATTTTTTAAATTATATTTCTAAAGTGCGTGTGCAGTCAAGGTGCCTGGGGTTTGGGGAGGGGGAGGGGGCTAATATGGGAGAGAAGGGGAGGAGGGTCTGTCGAGACCTGATTACCAGGGAATGATTTAACTGACATTTTAATTAAAGAGAAAACTCTTGGTGGGCCCTACATTTCCCCAGAGTGACAAGGTTAGTGAATGTGTATGTGTGCTCGTGCATACTTAACAATAAAGGGGCTTGTGTGGATTGTGTGTGTGTGTGTGTGTGTGTGTGTATGTGTATGTATGAGACGCAGGAGTCTGGCCCTGACCCCGGTCTTGCACTTACATGTCCGTCAAGGGCCCAATTGTCTATTTTGAACTTGTTGACAAAGATCTCCACAGGGCCTCTGATCTGGTGGACCTGCAGCAGCAGTTGGGCTTCTTCCCTCTTATATGTGCCTATGGAAGACACACACACAAAAGACAAGAGAGGGAGAGAGATATGCATCTTTGAGCAGTGGCCATTGAAAAGGAATATGTGATAAAGGTGAGTGACACAAGAAATATAAAAGCTAAATCTGATTCATCCTACAATCGTGGGCTCCGCTGTCATGCTGATGCCATGTGGACTCAAACAGACTGCCTATGTTGACAGAAAGTCTCGCTGTAGTCTTGACTGAAGCTCGAGTACAAGGACAACTTTAGCAGCGCTGTACGTGCTGCAAAAATCCTGCGCAAACCAAGAACATGTCGACTGTACATTTGTCGAGTTGTATATATGAAACAAATCCAGGGGCAGACATCACGGTATTCATCGTGGCTTCCTTGGGAGTGCTAACTTCAGCGGCACTTTGCTACTGAGATGATCACAGGAGAAAAATTGAGACTTTGATCATGGATCCTTTTCATTTGTCTTTGTGAGACCACGGGGGGGAGGGAATGATGCATGATGTCAAGTCAAGAAAATAAACCATTGATGGATCTTGTTTAACTGCTCCTGCTGTGATGAAGCATGTATAAACCCTGCAATGGCTAAAACAATGAGAGCTGGATATGGTTTCACTTTTTTTTGCATGAATACAGATCAGTGGTAGGGAAACGACAAGTTTGAACAAGTGATGAAATGATGTATTGCAGAAAATGTGATCAGCATATTTGAAGTTAAATGGCACTGCCTCTTTCAAAAAATGCACTAAAACAGAAATAGCAGTTATACAGTAGCTCATGTGGAATCACAGTAGTCTGCTGTGAAATGTTTGAAAGATCAAGGCAAGCTGCCAGATGCAACAAAGACTTTCAACAGCATTTCCCAGTAGTTTCTGAATAAAATAGTGGCCCTTCAGACCTAGCGATTTCGAAGGTTTTGGTCCCCTCAGTCAATATGAGACTTTTATAAGACACAACACTAAGCCAGGTAAGAGGCATTAACAAAGGAATTATGTACTGTTAATCTGAGACTGGCGCTGTTCCTACAGAAATGCAATTTCTTTTAAATTGGTGTGAAGATTTGCACCGAAAGATTTTGCAATGACACAGTGTAATCGACACATTGTGCAAACACAACACTAATCTAGAAGTCTGAATCAGCAAGATTACATTCAGTGGAGAGTGTGGCAATTTGCAGCTGTGCAAACCAATTTTTGCTCCGCTGTGATGATGACTGATCGCATCCAGGTACAGAACAGAGAAGAGTCCGAGCCGTCACAAATTGAAGCAAATCTGTGTCCTAATGACTACACCTGCATGGCTATTATGGCAAAACAAAAAAATAAAATAAAATGTCTGATTTCTTGCTTCTTGTCCACACTTGAGTTTATTTAACACCTCTGTTTGGATAGAACCCGACTGTCTGATTGATTTGCCTCTGGGATGTGTGTACCCACCAGCCAGCTTCAGCTCCACTCCACTGTGGTCGATGAGTGTCCCGTTAACCCGGTTGCTGAAGGGTTCAAAGGCAGTGATGCTGAGCATGGCTGGCTGTTTCTTCCCCAGGTACTCGTAGGATCCCCTCCAGAGGGAATTCTTAGCAAAGACACCACCGGGGACTGAACCAGTCAGAGGGCGGAAGATAGAAGAGGAAAAGAGAGGCGCAAAAAAAAAGTTGTTTCACTTTCTGGAATATACATGGAACTTAGAAGATATTGTGACCTGGTTTGACACTATACAGACCCACCATCTTCAGACTCCAACTGAGAACCATAAACATGAGAAAAAACAGAAACAGACAATGTTTAAAAGCGTAAATGTACCTGGTAGTTTGGAGGGTGGCTCCTGCACTGTCCCCACCGGGGTCTTACCACTTGGGCGATTGTCAGCTGAAGTAAAACCAACACACAAAAAAAACACAAAAAAAACATTACATTAGTTTCCATTACAGTTTTCACAGAATAAAAGCAATATTTCTAAAATTATGATGAACAATTAGAAGTTCGATTGATACTTGTAGGTGTTTACATTAAGGGGAATTTGTAGCATAATTTTCTGGTAACAATTATTGTACAATCTTGTCCGGCAAGAGTAAAATCTGATGAAGATGGATGTTCAAAACATTATTTTATTTTGAGACATCTTAATTCAATTAGAAAAAGTTCAGACTCGCTCTATACCGCACCATTTTATTTGAAGTGAACTGATCAAGTGATCGTGTGATGGGTAAATGCGAAAAAATATAATTTCCACTGCATTTTTATGGTTCTTCTGTATGGACATTACTGAAATACCACCACATCAGAGCATACAAATGTTTTTGCCATATTTGAGAGGTCTTTCTATGACCACTTTTGTATTGTGAAATTTTGGTTTTGCACATTCTTAGGGGTAATGGAAACAGATGCATGTTCAACAGTTCTAGGGTAATCACAGTAGAGGCAATTTTTTTCTTTTTTCTCTTTTTTTTGTCTTTCCCTATGACATACAGGCCGTGGTAGTGGCACTTGTGCGGCAGGACTCACCCTGTGTGTCAGCCTAGCTCCTCCCTGTGGGTTCTACCGCCAAGTCAGAGACATATCTCTCTGCTTCGGGGTAAGCACTTTAATAATGCCTTACTACTCACATGGGGTCACAGGCCCACGCCACAGTAGTAAACACACTCCCACACAGGCAAACAGAGCGAGGGCGGCTTTACATGAAGCCACAAACAAAGACAGGTATACTGATGCTAGTTTATGAGAGCAAACATCACCTCGGATAAACGCATCGCACAGACACAAGCAAACACACATGCATGCACACTCCCACAGCCTTGTTCTTTATTAGCTGCCAGTCTTCTGAGCTTCTCCTCCATCACTGCACCCACAGGCACTGTTAATATCCACCATGTGCTAAGGCCAGTTCTTTTTCTTTCCTTCACTCTTAATGGTGCAGCCTTAAAAATAGCCATTGGACTCTATATTTTAGCAATAGCGTGGCATGGAATCCGTCACATGGATCTATCCCTCTAATACATTGTTCTCCTTAACCCATTAGCATTCCTCCATCCTGGATAATTGTGTGTCCATGACTCTTTATTTTTTTCCCCTGTATGTATTTAGGCCTACGCTTAGGGGTGTCTTAATGGCACTCTATTTGTCTGCTAGACCTTGTTAACACTGTCTCACCATTTGTAAGAGGTACTTCTGCTAACCTAATCAATGCGATGCATTGGCCTAATCAGGCACCCTTGTTAATGTTCTAAAGCTTGTGTGTGTCGGTGCGTGCGTGTGCACTTCCATGCAGCGTAATTGCATGATGGATGGGCCGTCCTGCCTTGGCATGTGCCTGAAAATAAGCACGTGTTAACTGAGCTATTCATCAACAGTTTTATTCCCAATTTCACTGAATCCGTAGCCAGTAGCGACTCTGGAGTGTTAGGGAGTGTTAGGCAAATTGGAAATCATGTACTTTGAGTGTTGCAAAACATGTGTGTGCTTCCTTCACTGGAAAAGCAGTTGAGCTCATGTATCATTTAAAAGCAGGAAAATTATGACCTGGATGTATGCGTTTGTGCTGACACTCACTCCAGTAAACTACACAATACTGGCTCAGCAGCAGCAATTCTAACAAGCTGCAGTGTGTTTTTGTGCGTTTGCATATTTAATATCCAGTATTTCTATTTGTATAGTCCCTTATGGTGTATACGTACCTGCACAGAGAGGTGGTTTCCCTGTCCAGCTCCCGTCGGACCTGCAGGTCCTGTGCTCTGATCCTCCAGCCAAATAGAAGCCCGGCTGACATGTATAGATGAGCGTGTAGCCAAGAGATGGCAGTTCAATAGCTCTCACATCAGACTGGGCTGGCAGCTCGGGCTGGCTGCAGTGGTGGGCTACAGAAAAGGATTAAAGAGACCAAAGAAGAAGAGGGCGGGATTTGAGAGAAATGGGTTCAAGAAGGGATGAGGAGATGTGCAGGGAGAGGGATCAGGTGGCGGAGAAGAATTAGAAAAGGCAAGAGGTGTGGGTTATAAAAGTGTGGAATGTTTTTTCACTTAGATATAAATGTCTAGTTTCCCCACTACGAACATACTGTGCACTTACCAATGCACTCAGGTTGAAAACCACTCCAAGTCAGGTTGGGCAGGCAAGTGCGAGAGATGGAGCCCTGCAGTAAGTAGCCCTTTCTACAGCTGAAGAACACAGTGCTGCTGATCTGTAACAAAGCATGGACAAGTCGATAAAATACTTACTGGACGTGGAAATGGCAGTTTCATTCCAGTCAGTTGCTAAATTAATAGTCTCTCTATGTTGTTTTTTTTATCTAAAGAAATATGGTTTCTATTTATGCAAAATGTAAACTTTTTGTTGTTATTCCCCATTCTAATATTGCCCAGTAGAGATATGAATTGCTATTTCTAGGAAAATGTGCCCATGATCTGACAATAAATTCAGTCATGAATCATCAGACTCGATAATTATAGTTGTAAATATTATGGAAATTTTCAAGAGCTGGTTTATTTGTGGTGACTTCATGAGGTTTTTTTTTTTTGCAATTTACTCATTATAGCTAAGAAAGCAATAACACAAAAGTAATGCATATTTGATCAAGTGATGGTCATTAAAGTGGAACCTCCCTGAATCTTTGTAAAGATAATAACTTTGTAAACCAGCCTGCAAGAAAACACATTAGGGACATGTAAAGTGGACAAAGGACTGAAGCACACTAATTGATTTGCAGCATCTAATTGTGCAAACTGGTTTGCAAATCAATCAGTGTGCATCAGTGACCCTCCGGAGGCTGCCATCCTCCCGCTGTCAAGTGGCGGACTCAGCTGCATTCTTCTGGAAGAAATTCCGCAGCACGGAGAACTGTTTCTACATTATTAACACACTTTGTCGTATCAGAGCAGAGACTGTGCTCAATAAGCTGAGGCATTGTGTAGGCATGTGTACAGTATAGAGGAAGAAACCCCATATTATAGCATAAAAAACATATTTTTTACCGGAACATGAATTCAATTTCCTTTGCGGCTAATCCTCACCTGGTGGCCTTGGCTGTTGTTCTGATTTCCAAAGAGAGGCGTGCCAGGATCTCCACAGGTCGTGTGAGTAGGATCTGTAGTATACACACACACACACGCACACAAGCTTTGTATGAGAATGAAAATTTCATATACAATTGTTCTCGAAATACTGTGACTATTGGGAGTGACAATCATGCACACTCTCTTACAAAGTATGGACTCTTTTCACATGGAGACAAACTCCCTGAGTACAATCATTTAAGCGTTTGACAAAAACATGTTTCACAACAAAAGATTCCTTGCAACAGCAAATACAAAATATTGATCAATTCTAAAGGAACTGGAATGTGTTTCACAAATTTGCTGTCCAAAGTCCAGAGTTTCAAATGACTGTCATACAGTATGGTACAAGGCAACAAAGTACCATTTTTCATCCCAGTTCGGTGTAAAAAAAAAGAAAGGAAAAAGAAAAAGAAAGTCACAGAATGAATGGAACTTGTCATTTATAACAGCCTTCTGTGGGTCTCAGCTCAGTCATCATCTGATCTAGAAGTTGAACAAGAGGCCACAAGGGGCTGCTCTGTCCAGTGAATTTAGAGCAAGAGAAGATGGAAAACAATGTCAGCTGTGACTACATTCTATGAATGTACAACACAGTTTCTATTTTGAATTGATTAAATGTCACTAAATCTTAGTTTAACCTTTCCAGCATTTCAGGCACTCTTGGTTTTTCAGCAGTGGCTGATAAACGATGCTACAGGGCTGTGCTGCTCAGGACTTTTGGCTATAATGAATTAATGTTTAAACAAACTGTTACTGGGTCGTTTGTCGGTGCATGTGCATATTTCACAGCACTGCAAACGTCACAATGGAGCTAACGGCTGCAAACAATTCATTTATTCCCATTCTGTCTCTGACCACACAGTGTTATTTCCTTAAGTGCTTCTAAATGCAGCATCTTCATTTATACTTGTAGCTCAAATGGCATTATTCTTCCTTTTTACAGGAACTTTATGGCGTAAGGAATGCTTATCAGAGCAGGAACCAAAATGTGTGTGACACTGGGACAAACAAAAGCATGGAAATGATGAGGTAAGCACAGCTTACGGAGGGCAGTGTGCCATCTTTACTGGCACAAGCACAGTCTTACTTTGTTACACCCACAGTGCCACTGCCTTACATCTACACAGCTGAGAATGGTTTAACTGAACCTCATTTACTCTGAAATTGGTGTCATAAATGTTCTTAATCAATGCTTAATTAATTACTCTGATCAGACGGAGAAAAACTGGATCAATACAGCTTGTTAGGTAGGTCAAATGCTTCAGCATGCATTATTGCTTTGTTGCAAAGGGCAATCAGCACTAAGAGGGAGAACATGAGAGTGGAATGCAAGTCAGCTGATAGCAGAGTTCTCCTACACTGATACTAGTGCTTAACTTCTATATGAACATGGAAGAACTTGGTCACGCTCTCAACTGCCAACAACCACCGTACTCTGCCTATGTTCAGGAAAATCATTATGTTGATTTCACCTCTGATTCTGAACACAAAGCAGTTGATGAAGCTAAATAATTTCATTAAGGTGGTGACTTCATCCACCGAGAAACACCCAATGAATAGAGAGCATCTGAGAGGCTCTTCTTTGATAGAAGATATTGACATCACATTAAAAATTGCCATTGCTAGCTTGCTACACATTACAATGTTATCATTCTCTCAGTATCTGCGAGTTTCTTTCAGTCGCATATAGCCATTACAAAGAGTTTTTCATGCTAGAAACTGACTTTTATTGATTGACTGTGAGTTTTGTTCAATGCTGTCCACATGCATTGTTACATTAGCTTACTCAGAGTTAGCATTTTGAGGCACTTAAACTTCCATACTACAGGTACTGCAAACAGTGTCTGCTAAGGGTATCACCCACGTTACTGATCACACATAAATAATTTTCCCTTATGTCCACATGCTGTTTTGCTATTCCTATCATTTGCAGAAATAATGTGAATGGCCAGAAAGGTGAAATATCCTGGAGAAACTTCAGCAGATTGAAGGGTGCTAACATTCAAATGATCACATCTTTGAATATTTTTCATATTGCTGCATCCATCCTTTAAATAACAAAATGCAGACTGGTGACATATTTTATGGCTTTATGGTTTAGATGAGGAACTGAACAGGTAGCTGACCTATGCAGGAAGGTTGTGTGCCACTCCAGGTTCCATCATATTGACAATATCTCCTAGGAGAGCCCACGAGGACAAGGGGAGGGTAGCAGGAGAAGGAGACAGAGGACAGGTAGGTGAATCCTCGGTCCTCCCTCCGACCCTCGGCTGGTGTCCCTGGGTCTCCGCAGAACACAGCTGCAAAGACGGACAAGGGCAGAACTGTGAGGCAGGTTACTCACCATGTTGTGTTGTAATTCAATATTTCCCAAGGAGGTCTAAATATCACATTAGAGACACACATATTATACATACATAAATGTCAAGAAGAAACTGGGGGCATGTAATGCAATCCGACATTCTGACGTGATGCCACTTACGGAAGCACTGGGGTTTCTCTCCGCTCCAGTTGCCATTGCCCTGGCACATTAACACAGTGGGCAGGGACAGCTGGTAACCTTGGTTGCAGGAGTAGCTGATGCTTGAGCCCCATATGAAGTCCGTACCAACGACCTGCCCATTTGGTATGGAAGGAGGTGGACCACATACGATCGCTGCAAGGAGTTAAAGAGACATCTCAACACATTAATTCCTGCCTCCTGTAATTCAACGGCTTTCCTCTTCCTGACGCTTTGACATCCACATCATTCAGATCATCATTGGAAAATGTTACCTTTACAGAGTGGTTTGGTGCCATTCCAGGTGCGGTCCTTGGTGCAGATGAGGGTCGAAGCCCGGTCAGCATCCATTGTGAAACCAGGCGAACACTGGAAACTGACCGTACGGTTATAAGTGAAGTCACTGCCCAGCCTCACCCCATTGGCCGGTACTCCAGGGTCACCACAGTTGATGACTGTAGAAATGAAATTAGATAAAGATATTAAATGGTGTGGACACAAGAGATCATAGTGACGAGGAAGGAGTTTTTCAGATCAAATACAGTGGCTGAAACACTTAACTACCTCAGCTATATTATTTAATCACCTAGTTTGTTCCACATTAAATTGAACTCTATAAAACAGGAAACACAAAATACAAGAAAGTAAACAAACTCAGAGTTAATGAACTGTTATATGCACTCGACCCAAGCAGTTCACCTCGCAAATAAAACTGCAGTATCACTGATACATCTTCATAGATAATTAGTACTTCATTCATCTATAGCAGGGAAAAATTTAGGATGACAAATTCACGCGAATACTTGCTCCAATATTTTGTGCCTTTAATACCGCTATTTAATACTGCAACTGATCCACAATCACTGTAGTTCCAGCTCTGGTTCTGGGCTATCTTGATTTTGAACTGCAGTTTCTGTTTTCATGGACAACAAACTGGTTTTTGTCCTGAAATTCTGGTTTCAGAGTAGCACCACTTCTTTGCTGAACCACAGATGTGATGAAACAGCAGCTGAAGAAGTTAAGGGCAGCAACTGGCAGCAGAAGAGAAATCCACATTTTGATGTCCTGAACTTGGGGACAGACTGATGGCTATGTAAATTCCATATACATTGATGTAATGAGCTTTAAGTGGTGGGAAAGAAACTGGCTATCAACTGATTAGAATGTTCTACTAACAGCAGCTTTGGGCCAGAATGGGAACTGTTTTGTTTTTTTTGTTTTGTTTTAAGACAGAAAATTAAACAACTATCCTTGTCTCGAGTATGGTGCTCTAAAAGGCTTAATCAAGTGATACAGTTGCTCCCATAGACTCTGAATGTGAACCACATTTCTCCTTGATTGTGCTTTTACGTCCTATGGGGCACACAGAGCAAGTGAGTAACAACAGTGTGAACTCCTCCGCGTGACTCAGCAGCATCATAGCCTGGCTCTGCTATACATGGGAAAATCCAGGGAACAGGAGGACAGCCTGTGTTAAAAGTTGCCGTGGGGACAAAAAAGCTTTATTAAATGCATATGACCAACATTCAAGCGAAATTCCCCATAGGTTGAGGAAACTGGGCCTCTTGTAAGTGTAGTGTTTCCCCTTGGCTGAGTAAGCACTTAGCTTCCCCAGTGGGCTGGTGCGAGTCTGCCACCAGGAGCCACGGCGTCAATCTAAGACTAACACGGGACTGAGATAATGTTGCATAACAATATTTTTACTTTGCTACTGGCAAACAGCTCACTGCTTTGAGACTGCGGGTGCTAAATAAAATGTTTTAATAGCTGTAAACGTCAGTAACATTAAAATGAAAAGAGGAGAGCACTGAACCACCTCACCCAAATAAATCCAGCTTTTATAATGTATATATATATATATATATACATATGTATCCCTTTCTTCAGACCAGCTGAAATCATCCAACTAAAGTGCTTGTGTTCACAAGTCCTTGGCTCACTAAAGGCGTTCCACTGTAGTGCGTCAACATGTACCCTTTCACTCCTATGGATTACTAGGGTCTGAAATCCATAATGGTGCTGCTTAGGATTTATCCGCTCTATTCAGAAGAAGCTGGTTCTTTCAGTGACCCCTATTTGCCAGGGTCTCTTTGCTCTGTGCAGCAGCTGTGTGTCTTTTGTGAGGCATGACGATAAAGGGCTGTCAGCCGGTGCTGGACCATGTCAGGAACCAATTTTTTCCCACTGATCCAGAGATGCATGTAGGCCATTCATCACTAAAATAAATATCATTGCATGACTTTTCTGTTTTCTTGTATGAAATATTTCCCGTTGGCCATCAAACCCTTCTCTTTAATCTCTTTGTTTTGTTATTTTTTATAATATATCAATATAATTAGAGAGTTCACCTCAGACACGAATATTAGATTTTCCATCTAACCCTGTACAAATGTTGAGCACTTGACATCAATGTATCCACAGTACTTTTTTCCACTGTCAGAGCAGTTAATTACCAGAGCACTCGGGCATATTGCCCGTCCAGGTCCCGTTGACAGTGCAGTGTCGAGTAAGCAGGCCAGTGGAGTAGTAGCCCTCCCTGCACGAGTAAGTGATGGATTTGGAAAAAGTCAGTCCATCATGGATCAGGATCTGGGCATTCCGTGGTGTTCCTGGGTTTCCACAGGAGATAACTGAAAACAAGAGAGAAAAATATTACATGATATACCTTTACTAAATCAGATCTAGTTCTCATGTGTTTTTCCCTCTGATTCGCCAGGGGAGAAGATGTATGGACAACTGAACGCATCCAGTTTAGGATGTGTTTATATGTGGACAGGGCCTAAGACCTGAGTTATCAGAGAATGTGTGTTGGTAGAAGAAACAGATGAGGACTAAAGGAAGTGTAAGTAAAGTGCACTAGTCCGCAAAGATTAAAACAAATAAATTCTCCCCACTCTCTTATCTCTTTGTTTAACACATCGACTGGGACTCAAAGAAGCTTTGTTTCTTTCAAAGACCCTTTATCCATTGAATTATACTTTTATCCTATTCTTAATTAGTATAATAAAAGGACTTCAAATAAATGAACCAAATACAGTTTTTTTTCCTACAATCGTTTCCTCCCTTTCATGTATCTGATGTGTCTACCTCACTCACTAAGTTCCCCCTGTCCCTCTGTTCCTCATCCACTCGCTCAACCACCACCCATCATCCTCTTCCCCGGTGTCCCACTTCATAAGCAGCTTTGATGGACACATCCTTTGCTGAGAGAGTCTCTCAGTGTCTGTCCAGTCGCCAGTGACAGTTCTGTTCATTACAGTCTCCAGCCTGCCCTGGGCCCTTGCAGCCCTGCAGGCTTCACCCTCCCGTAATGACCAGATGTGGCCTGGCCCTTGAAGTCCGTGCCAACGGAGGACAGGTGGGCAACCTCAGCTTGTGGGCAAACCACACAGCAGAGAGCAAGTGAGACAGAAAGTAAGGGAGGGGGAGCTAAGAGTATGAGTGAAATCAGCCCGGGAGACAGGGATGAAGCTTTTGGAAACAAAGATGAGGAAGGAATTGAGCCACAAAGAGAAAGAAAGGGGCTGGCAAGAGAAATTTAGCTGCATGGAGTGAGGTTGCCAGCTTGAAGGTGGAAAACTGCAACTGCTAAAAGTTTATGGATGGTTTTATTTATTTCAGTATTTGTGGGAGATGAGTAAAAATCTTTGGACTCAGCCCACCGGCTTTGTGAGACTGCGTCAACTTTGTAAAGAGACACACAACACATCACAGATTTGGATGTGACTTTCATTCTTTTCACAAAGGCAGCGGCTGATTACACAATCACTGACTGTTGCCGTGTTATTAGCTGCAATCTCTGAACAGAGGAAAAGCTGAAAACCTACAGCTCAGAGTTGGGATTTGTTCTGATCGGATAGCTTGGAAAATCTATGATAATGAGAAGATGATTACGGATACCCCTCAGTGAATCAAGTGTTTTTAAAGAAAAGAACTTCACCGGCTTGTATCTGTGTCAAGACAATCTAATATTACTGTTCATCAAACCACCCATCCACCCATTCATCTCCAGTTGTGTTTAGGTCTCTAGGAGCCCATGCAATGTTTCCCCAGTGAGGCTCCAGCTCCCAGACCAGATGGGACTAATAATCCTCCATAGGCTTCTAGGTCAGCTCCAGGGTCTCCAGTGGGATGTGTCCAGAATGCTTCCATGGTATAAAGAGGATGGGATCTGGATACAATAACCTCAACTGCCTGCTTCCAGCATGAAGGAGCAGCTGTTTTACTCCAAGCCCTCCCTGGATATCTGAGCTGCTCATCATGTCCCTGAAGGCTTTTTCCCCTTTTGTTCACTACCCAAAGCTGAGAGCCACAGTTCACAGCTGGAACTCAAAGAGAAGCTAGATTTAGTGCTTTATCTGAATAGTTCCATTGATCTTATCTTACTCTCACATTAATGAACCCCAGTGCTTACAGTGCACACTCCCTTACATGGGAAGGGAGTTTTGAGATTCCAGTTTCGAGAACTAAATCAGAAACAGGTTTTGATACTGTACCACCCATAAACAGATTTTCTTCCACCGGCAAATGCAGTTTGCATGCACACTGCTTCGGTTATGTAAAAACCTCACAGCTGCAAGCATTGACCTCAGTATCCCTATTTCCACAGCTACCGACATAAGACGTGTCAGCTTCGTCAAAGTGCACGAAACCTGTGTAGATAAGAGGCAGAACTCCTCTGACCCCTCCAGTTTCTGTGTGGGAGCGAAGACATGAGTAGATGTGACTGAAATCCATTTTATCCCCCTGAAACCTAAACCTTTTCTATGGCTGGAGTATGCTTCCCAGAGTATGAGCAAAAACTTTTCTCAGCAGCATGATCTTGCAGTAACTGCCATAAGTTCCTTCCCGTCCATGTTTGCCAGAGCAAAGAGGTGGCAGAGCTAAAACCACTAATGAATGAATCGACATAAAATAATCAACAACTATTTCAATGATCAATTAGTCACTCTCAGCAATTGACATTTTTAAAAGGATTTTGAGAATTGAAATTCAGGTATTTCAGCCTTGTAAACATTTTATGGTATCTTTAGTAGCAGAAGTATCTGGTGACAGATATTTGAATGCAATTGAGGTGAGGACAAAAAAAATCTATGTCTTTGTAAAAGATCATTGTTTTATTAGGCAACTAATCAATTAATCGATGAGATAATAGACAGATTAACCATTTGTTGCTGCCCATAATAACATGCTATATTCCTTACCATGACACTCAGGTTGGGTGCCCAGCCAGGTACCGTTGCTTAGACAAGTCCTCTCTGGCGAACCCTTTAACATATATCCAGGCTCACAGCTGAATCGGACAACACTGCCCACTGTAAACTCCTCTCCCAGACGGATACCGTGCACAGGAATGCCTGGATCTCCACAGAGCCCTGCAGAATCCCCTGGAAAAAAAGAAACACAAACATGTTGTTGGCACAAAGTAGCACTCATTTAGAAAACACACCAGAGAACTGCCTTCTCCACACAAGTGGTGGGTTCGTATTAAAACATAATAATAATTGGATTCTCTCACTTGACTGCAATCCAAAATGGAAATAACAAGCCACTCCTCCCCAGAGGACTACACTACACACTATATTTTTGTTTAAAGGTGCACTACGAGCTGCTTTTTTATTGACCTGACGTGTCTTTAGCACCATATATTCTTTTTAAAACAGACCGGCACTGTTGCGTGCTGCTCTCGCTCCTTATTTTACAAGGCGTTGGCCAACATCATTCTAACAGCACAAAGCTAAGAAAGTCAGGCAAATCTTTATAAAAGCTTGCGTTTATTGTCTGTAGAGGGAATGCTCGTAGTCCCCAGGGATGTATATGAATGTCATGAATTGTGACGTTAAACTGTCAGCATTTAATTTTATTGTCAGTGTGTGGGTCTCTGTGTAAGTTGCAGCTTGTTTGTGTTTCTGTCTCACAGTCGTAAAGGTCCTTGTGTTTGTCTCTGATCACATTAGCATGCATGTGAGATATGTTCCTCGAAGCATTTAGTTGCATCAAAGCAAATTGCTATAAGGGTAGAGACAGTATAGGGCTTTATGTCTTTATAGTGCTTCATAACCCCTGTGAGGTGTGGGCTTCACTATTCCTCATGCTGATTACAACAGTTTTATGAGGGACACTCTCTTTGCCCTTGAGCGCCATCGTTGGTCCACCTACTTTCCTCATTATCTTCTAACAGCTGCCACCCAAACTCTTTATTTGTTGACCTGGCATTATGAGGGCATTGGTGAGCCTGGGTGCAGGTTTTACATCAAAATTAATCAAGTATTACAAGCAGGGAGCCAGAAACAAGACAAGAAAAGAGGCAACAGTGTTGCAGATCTTTTTCACTATACATTAAGATAACAAAAAAATGTAACTGGATTTTCAGTTTCATGCTTTGGAACTGTCAAGCGGTCAGCCTGGGTGTGGTTTTGTGTACCCGAGCAGTGTGGTGGCGAGCCGCTCCACTGGCCGTCCAGCTGGCACATTCGCGTAGTGTTGCCGATGATGCCACGCTGGCCGATGCAGGTATACCTGATGACTGAGCCGACTGTCCGGCGGTCGCCTGAGATCTGGGCGTAGGGTGGCATGCTGGGACGGTCGCACAGCACCACTGTCCAATCAGAGCACAGAGATTAGAAAAAGAGACCCAAGCCTAAGAAAGAGTAAGTGACAAGTGAGGACAGTCATACAATATAATAATGTAGAGTAACATTGGATAAATACTTTTAGCTCTTATCATATGTGGCATGTTTTGATTAAATGCAGAACACGATTTTCCAACTCGAAGGGAAGCAAAACCTGGAGGTCTGAGTCTGGTTTGTTTAATTAACAATTAGTCAACAAAATAACCAAAAAAAAGATTTTTAAAAATTGAGATAAGCAATTAATCATTTGTCTTTTTTTATGGAAAATGGTTTTGCTATTTTCCCTACTCGAGGAATTGATAAATGTGCTGCTTCTAACTGTTTTATTGTATCCTTGTAATATCTGTTGGTTGTATCTCACACATGCTGGGAAACTGCCCATTCCTCACTATTATATGACATTTCAGACAATAAACAACTGATTGATTAACCATAAAAAGAAGCCAGATAACAAAACCCGTCACAGCCGACCCCCCTGAGGTACTCACACAGGCACTTGGGCAGCGATCGATCCCAGGTGCCGTCCCCCTGGCAGGAGATGGAGCTGGTGCCCAGTAGGTAGTAGCCCGGGTTACAGCGGTAAGACACAGTCGTCTGAAAGCTGTAGCGATGCGGCCCGCTGGGCAGAACCTGCCGGATGCTGTTGTCTACGTGGCCTGGCTCTGTGCAGTTCACAACTGGAGAAATGGTTGTGGAGGAGAAGAGAGAAAAAAAGCAATTAAGGTTCGAAAACCTTTATTCTTTGTCAGTGAGTGGAAATGCTTCAACCTATTTCAATGCAACGCTATAGATTTCTAACACTCCAATTTTAGAAGCAGTTATTTTTCTTGCACGTCTACTTCCACCCATCCAGCATCAATTCATCTACCCCAATCCAAATGAAGTAGCAGGCAGACTCCGGAAATAAACATTTGCTTCATTAGAGGCGGTCTCCTGCTGGCCGCTGCGGTGCAGAGATGCTGATGGATGGGGAGCTCACAGGAGAAGAGGCACCATGTCAGTTTAGCACCAGATGGAGAGAGTTAGGGAAGGGGGGGAATGAGGGATGAATGGGGAGTGAGGGACAACGAGGGAGCTGGGAGGGGGGTTTGTGCTGTACAGAGCTAGAAAGTAAAGGGCCCTGATGGTGCAGCATATATTAAAATTCATGACAGCATGTCAGGCTACGACTGCAACCGGCACCAATTCATCTCGAGAGTCTCGGATTTGAGACACAAACCAGGGCCTTGCACTACAAGTCAGAGCACAGTGATGTACAACTGCTGTCTAGCTTTTTACTCTGAACCACGACGAAATGTGCAGCTGCATGCCAAAACTCTAATGACTTCTAAAACATTGTCTGGGAGTGCCCTGTGTTGCCATAATGGCCCAGTTTGCCTTGCCAGCCCCCCTCCCCCCTCCAATCCAAAATGAACCCATTGTATGCTAATGTTCCTAAAAGCTCACTTATTTTCATGCTTCCACATTGGCCAGCACAGCTAAAATCACAACCCCCCACCTACCGAATCCATATTAAAATGTACTCCTTCCAGTCAGAGTGCTGACCTGTGGTGCCATAATTTACAACTTACTGGATAATAACACTACAAAGTGCATTTGAAGCTGCTGCAGCAGACTTTCCAGGCTGGGAAAAAATAAGAGGAAGAAAAAAAATGCTCTGTCAATGTGGGCTCAAGAAGAAGAGATCCAGCAGTCATCTGAAAATGACCAACCTCCTAGTAAAAATGTGAGTGCGAGGCCCTCTGGGGCCAGAGGGAGAGAAGGGATGAGGTGGAGGAGGAGGAGGTGGTAAGAGGATGAAAGCTAAAAAAGAATAAAAGTGAGAGGGGAAGAAGGGCTGAGGTAATCCGTCTCTGTTCCACTCAGAAGTGGGGACCCCGGTCGCCCTCTCCCTCCTCCTGGTCTCCTGCCAGCTAACAGCCCTGTAAGTGAAGTGTCGGAGAGCTTTTTTTTCCCCTCTCTCTCTCCTGTCTCTTGCCTTTTATTACTGAAAGACAAATAAAGATACCCGAGTCATCCAACAGAGAAGGCAGCGTTTTGCCTGCGCTGCTGTGACTCAAATTGCTGGCGATTAGAGAGGGACGGCATGGGGAGAAGAGAGCAGCCAGGTCCGCACTGCTTCTCCCGTCCCCTGTATTATTGATGGAGCCCACAGACTTCCGCAGTTAAAATTTGGACAGCGGAAATCATTACCATTATCTGACAGACTCTGGCCCCACCCTCACTCTCTTTCCATCTTCTCACACCTATCATTGCAAAGAAAAGCCAATGGTTGGGCTTAGCTGTGGTGGAGTTTAGATGGATGATGCGGACGTCATCCCAGCACTTTCTAACTCAGTTGGGAGGAAGCATATGGCAGATGGCAGCACGCACCTCACCAAATATGCCTCCAGTGCTGTAATTAAGGTGATAAATCTGATTGACAAAAAGACCTCTAAGCTACTTATGTCTCAACATCAACAGTGAGGATAATGTGCCATCAAAATACACACACGCTCACACTCAGAATCAGCGTCCGCATGAAAACAAGGCCAATGCTAATATGATGTCACTACTGGAGTGGAGAGATTTAAAGCATATGCCTGCTTATGTATGCAGGCACCAAATGCACTTCACTCCTTTTTTTTTAACAACGGAAGACGGCTTCCTGAGAGACTTGTAACCTCCTCATCCCTTCATAGATGTCTAAGACAGAAGCAAAAAAACAGGCCAAATCCTTCTCTCTCCTCATTTAAAACAAACTCATAAGTCAATCCGTCACTGGTCCTGTCACTGGCTTGTCACATTGAGGGCCCGACCTTGCGTGTGTCCTTTCTGCGCCTGTCACAAAGCCCTCAGTTAGCCGGGACTTAGAGACAGTCGCGGGTGGCGGGACACGTCGCTTGTCGCAAAAACACTGCCGAAATAAAAGCCCTCTCCTTGCTTATTCAAAGCAGAGAGAGGGTACTTCTCATTCTGAACCAGAACTTGCGTGTGGGTCTCTATAGGCTGCTGTCTTTCATACCAACTCAAGGATCCTGTGATTGTTTCTGGCCCTCTCTGCATGGTTATTAACCAAGTTTGTTTCCCTGATAGACAGGTGAGCCTTGGGGTGCAACGGAGGTTTAGCTTAGGCTGAGAAGAAATAACATCAGATATAAATATTACCTGGAAATCTCTGCGGATGATGCGGTTGAGACCATGGTAATTAAATAATCCAGGCCTCTCTTTGGTTTTTCATTTCAATTTCCCCTAATATGCGTCGTTTAAACCCTTCCTCCCTCCGGGTGTCTCTGCGCCTCATCTTTGCTCTCTCTGTGATTGGGGTCGTCTGTGGTCAAAGCTGATATGACCTTGCACAATACAACAGGTAATTTAATACCTACCCGTAGAAATGGAGAGAGAACCACACCCCCATGGGCAAAGATGAGGAAATGAGCACACTATCTGGCAAAATCCTCATTTTGTGTGTTAGCGTCTTAGCTGCGCTGTGATCATACATGCATTTGAACCCTCGGCTCAAATTTGTTGAAGAAATATGCACATAGGTATTAAAATCACGGAGGTGTCAGGAGAAAATTATTTGATAAATTGTTCTCTCGTATTAGCAATTTGTTCGCTTACTTACAAATTGCACAACTTCATGCCCTGAAATTACTTTTTACAAATAATTTACTGCATTTACTGACTACTTCATCTGTGCCGGTTCACCCAAAAATTGCATTTCACTTTAGCATCTATTTGACACTTACTTTTACACCTGGGGAGGGCGTTGCTCCACTGCCCATTTGCCTGGCAGACAGATTTAACAGCTCCCTGCAGAACATATCCGGTATTGCAGACGAAGCGCACCACGTCATTAAGGTTGAACTGTGTTCCTTGGGTCAGACCGAAGGTTGGGTTGCCAGGATGACCGCATGTAATAGCTGAGGAGGGAAAACAAGTCATGGTTGCATAAATGCAGAGGTGTAATAAAAGCTGAAAGCTTAATAAAAAAAAATAAAAAAAACTGAATAAGGTTATGCCACTACAGTATCAAAGCTATGCTGACTGTAGAAGCTGACTAATGATCCAAACTACCACGCCACAGGCGCATAAGAATACAGTATATTATTTTAGAATAATTACCCCAGCTTTGAAAATGCCAAGGTGAAAATGAGTCATGAGGCAAATGCGTTTTTTTTGTGTCTGTTTTGTTTTAGTTTTTTATAGCAGATTCAGTGCAGGAGGCTTACTGTAAAAATTCTCAATATCACAAATACACTGGTGATCAGTACAAGAGGGCTGAGCTCTAATCACACTCAATTGGCGGCTGCTATCAGCTCTAAACTGGTCCGATAGGAGCACCCCAAAGTAATTTATGTCTGCCCTTATTACAAATCACTGATCAGCAAACACTATTAATCTGAGAAAAGGGCAACGTTGTTGTTCTTAAAAATTCCAGTGTTCCACTTAGAAACTATCTGAAGCTCCGTACAGTTTAGAAAATGTAATTAAGCGTGGTCGCATGTTCACAGTGCAGGTCTTAACTTTAAAACAATTGCCATCAGATTCTGGTTTAAACAGTCTATGCCCTGAGGTGATTACATTCATCATACTGTATTGGGTGGATGGATGCTACACAGGTCAGCGTCAACATCAGAACTGTTGCTGATTCAGGCACAATTTCACATTTGAAAGTGGCTTGAGTTAGATTTGGGAAAAAGAAAAAAAAATCACATATGAACCTAAAAAAAGGCAGGTTTGGGTGGCCTTTGCCTACAGTGTGAATGCAGCCAGAAAATTAAACCAACCAAAGCTCTGATTGTACAGTAACTACTGCTTTTAGGGGACACTTACGGACACAGACAGGAGTGCGTCCTGACCAGCGGTGATCCTGCTCACAGATTCGTACTGACACACCAATGAGTCGAAATCCCGGGTTGCACTGGTACACAACACTGCCTCGATAATTGTAATTCTCCCCGATGATCTGTCCATTCACTATGGGCTCTGGAGTACCGCAATGGCCCGCTTTGGATGAAGGAACAAAGGAGAGAGAAGGCACGGCTGTCAGTGGCTGTTCATTGACCTTTTGGGGCAAGTAACTGGGGCTTATGAAATTGTGTTCATTTTCGAGAGAGTTTCTCACCTAGACATTGAACTTGTGATCCACTCCATAGACCGTTGGACATGCACTCTCGTACGCGAGAGCCCACTAAGGTGTAACCCGTGTTGCAGGAGAAAATTGCAGTGGCTCCGTAAACAGTCAGTGTTCCGATCTTATTGCCATTTGGTGGAGTCCCAAGGTCTCCACAGGAGATGACTGAAATGAGAAAACAATATACATTACAAAAAAACCCCCATCCGGTCAATGTATCATCATCAGTTTTCATTTGCTTGGTTTTCTAAAATAATTTTGTTTGGACTTAATTTCTTTTGCTATTATTATCTTGGCAGATTAGAATATCTGTTCCTTATTGTTTATAGCCTTTTATTAATGCCACAGTGGAATGAGTTACATTGGAATGGATACAAGTATTCTACGCGCTTGACAAATTGCTGTTTTTCTGTTGAAAAGTTTTACATTTATCTTTAGTTGGAATGAGAAAGTTAAATTCATCAACTTCAGGAAAATAAAACCACAAGGCGAGAAGTGTATTTCCACCTACTCTCACAAACAGGAAGTGGATCTGGGTAGTTCCAGGTGCTGTTGGCCTGGCAGCGAATGACCCTTTGACCCCTGTAGTAGTACCCGGGGTCACAGATGAGCATCATGATGGCATCGTACTGGTTCTGAGTCCCATAGATCAGCCTCCATCTCCCGTGTTCCACGGCGGAGTGGCCAATGTCAGGACAGGTCACGGCTGGAAGATTAGAAGCACACAAAGGTCACTTACTCACACTACTGGAGACACTGAGCAGTGATATGCTGTCAGGTTATCTCACTGTTTCTACTACTACCGCTATTACTATTCCAATGGTTGTGAGGAACCTCTAATTATGGTTGCCATGGTGATGGCAGCAGAGTGTTCAGTGGCTCTGCGATCATGATCATAGAATGCTGATTTTTCAAAATCAATACAACATATCAAAAAGTGAAATACTATGTCAAAAGATGGGAGTCATCTCTCAAATGTTACATTTTTACATTAGAGACACATTTGAGAATGTGTTTGAGAAACATTTGTCTTCAGGTGTAGAAGTTTGAAAAAGTTAACACAGTTAAGTACTTACGAATACATATTGGTGGGGCCTCGATGGGGGTCCACCTCCCAGACTCCTGACAGATTACTGAAGTGGTGACGGGCCCTGCGAGCCGAAATCCTGGATTGCACTGGTATGTGGCCCTGGCCCCGAGAGAGAAGTCTTGACCCACAATGCTGCCATTGACTGGAGGCACAGGCATCCCACAGGACATGACTAGACGAGGAGGGAGGGAGGTGGCAGCAGGAGAAAAATGTGACTGTTTAGAGCTGAGGCACTGGTAGCAAAGTATATTTTAATAACCATTGTAGTGTGCGGTGTGCCCAGCTCATGTTGTGAGTTGGGCACACTGTACAGCTGGGCTTCCTGTACAAACACTCTAGTGGAGCCAGCGTTGATGTGCAGTAAACATTAGCTTGGGCTGCCATCTGCACAATAGCAAACAATCAAGTCTAGAGGGAGCACTGGCAATTCATGTGGAGATTACACCTGGTGCAGACTTGACCAGACACTGAATGGCTGCCCCGCTGCTATCAGTTTTTGTTCACCCAGTTAATAGATTTTGTTGGATAGGAGACCCAGCAAGTTGAGCTCTTAGATTTCACACTCTTGAAATAGAGTATGAAAGAAAATCTGACAGTTTTGCAGATAGGAAATCAGTTTGCAACATCTTGTATTTTTTTTGACAAAAGCACATTTAAATAAAAGTAGGTAAATAGCAACTCAAGCGGTTCATTCATATGATTCACTTTTAGTTATTTTTAAGAAAGCAACCCTTTCAAACTCTGGCAGTGTGTCAGCCTCAGTTAAAGGCAGATCTGAAGGCAGCTTCTCTTGTTGATTTCATCACTGAATGAAAATAAGCATGACAGCCAGGTAACTGTGAATGTAACCCCTAAGTTTGGCACATGAAACAATTCAGTGCAGGTACAGCCAAATAATAATCTGATGATACATTATCTTCAAAGTCATTTGGAGCCATGGTGAAGTGAACTTCCTCGCAGTGCGCCCAAGGCTGAGGGGTTGTTGGCTATGGCACTCTGTCAGGTGGAATCACACTTTGATCCAAGGGAAATGGATTCAGTGGTACTTTTTTTCCCACAATAAACCTGAATGAGAATGACTGAACTTACAAAACACATTTGCTTGGAAAATGACTTCTTTGACTCAGCACGCTAGCGAACCCACGAGTGCTCAAATCTCATTTTCTTTGCACAGTTTCAAGGTTCATTTCATCACTTTAGAGGAGTGGGACTATGAGATCAGTCACAATGTTGCAAAATGCATCGAACATGATGAAACTTAACTTAATTGGAGTACATCTTGGAATGTGTTGATTTGCATTAGTAATGAGAAATTTGTCTGCCCCAGATAATTTTAGATGAAATAAAAGAAAATACTGTAAGACAATTGAGTCTATGTGGGCATAGTGGCTCATTATATGATGCTCTCGCCTCATACTGTATAAAAGAGGTCCGGTTAGACTGAAACTCTTTCTGCATGAAACCCAGTGGATTACACAGAGTCCAGGGTACCAAAATGTGGATTTCTCAGACAGTTCTTCAGCTTCACCTAGGTGTGAGTGAGAGAGTGAATGATGCGTGTGCCCTGCGATAAAGTGGTGACCTGTCCAGGGTGTATTTCCTGCCTTTGTCCTAAGTGCACTGGAGAAAAGCTCCAGCAAACCCCTGCGAAACTGCTAAGGCACAAAGCGGGTAAGATAATGGATGGGTAACAAGTGCAATTTCCAACCTTCCTCACCTTGGCAGAGTGGCACCGGTGCGTTCCACTGGTAGATCCCCTGTGCAGTCCGAGTGCAAGTGGCACTGCTCTGGCCAATAAGCCGGAAGCCCTGGTCACAGCTGAAACGCAGGGTGCTGCCCAGCTTCGTGCCTGTCAGACTGTGCACCGTGCCATTCACAGGGTTGTTTGGAGGGCTGCAGTAAGCCGCTATGGGGGAAAAAAAGCGATAGGTAAAGATATAAATATGTGTGCTGCTAAAATTGAGTGCAACAAGCATAAAAACCCAATAATGATGCAAGTTGTTGTTGAGGAGGTGAAGGATTAATGTGCCGTCAATAACACAGAGCCCCAGATCTCTTTTGCATCTGTCTTTTACGCCTGGCGTGGTAAAGGAGGATATGCATTAATACAAGCGCGACAATGCAATCGCTTTAAACTGCAGACTAGAGACAAGGGAAATTGATTAAGGGAAACTGATGTTCTACAAAGCGAAACAAGAGTTTGTCAGCAGCAGCAGAGGAGGATCATAAAAGTGACTGATACATAATATCAGGAACAAAGTATCTGTTTTTGTTTGTTGGCTAAATTGGTGGCTGCAATAATCATTGATCATGCCAAACGGTGCCTGCAACAGGTCCATGATTTCTGAAAGACAAGACTTCGCAAGCAAATCTCAGGACAAATCTACTGCACATACACATGGTGAAAGCACTGATGAAAATATTGTGACACTAGGGAACGTGGCTATTTATACATAAAACGGTCCTCATTGTGGAGAGATTAGAATGGAAGTGGACCACGGACGCAAAATTGCGTATTCTCCATTACACTTAATCACTGTGACCACTTTACAGTCCTATAAAAATGCAAATTCACACTCAAACCACTCATATGTGGTAACAGCCTCTCTTTCAAGTCGGCGGGAATCTTTAGCACTGCGCCATCAGATAAAAGTCCCTCACTGTATAAAAACTTAAAGCCATGTCAGTGCTGTAATGTCTGTTTGCCGTTTATGAGATGTTGCTGTCTCACACAAATTGTTCCGGCAAGACGATGTTGCGCAGGACTTTTTTGAGCAGGCTGACGGACCGTTTTGCAGTGAGATGGAGATAAAGCAGAATTTATCTGGGATCTGATGCCAGGGTACAGTACAGGGGAGGAAGATGCTAGATTTCTTACTAGATGACAAACAGGAGGTGTGTTCCAGGCTTTGGTGGTGGAAGCAGAGAGTTTCATCCTCTCCACTATGTTCCCTGGCACGACTGTCTCCTGTCAGTCACGGTGACTGGCGGTTCCCGAGTTCAATTCTTCACTTCTATCTGTGTCTAACTCATTTGCTACTCTCTCTGTGTTCCTTGCTCCCTCCCCTCCTCTCTGCCTGTTAAAGCCTAACTCTTGTCTCACCGCAATCAGTCCTGCAGCTCAGAGGAATCAGATCTGCATTGACAGGTGACTGTATTGAAATAGATAATACATAAAAGGAGAAGGAGGAGGGATATGCAGACAAAGGGAGGGATGTACAGTAACACCAGAAGGAGACAAATCCAAATGAGGTGAGCGAAATGGATAGAGAGAAAAAAAGAATGGAAAGCTGAGACAGGGAGTTGCTGGAGGAGGTGTTGGGAAGTTCCTGACGGAGGATGGAACCCCGCTGAGACAAGAGATGAATCGATGAGAAACACAGCTGAATGCATGGATCTGTCCGCACCATCTGTTTCAAACAAAGGTGCTACAGAAGGCAACTCCATATTGACCATGGCAACTTGTGGATTCTCAGCCATCTCTATGTATATCTCTATATAAAACAGGGGAAGAAGTTAATGCCAAAAGAGGGTGAAAGAAAGGAGGGAGGAATGACGAGACATCGGGTCGGAGAGATGGAGAGCTCCACTGAGACGAGGAGAGAGACGATTAGTCAATCTGGCTGAGTGCTGTTGATACAGAACGGAGGGAGCCTTTTAAATATTTACACAGTCATAATTCACGGCGAGTTATGCAGGTGTCGTATACCAACAGATCCTTCATGGGAGCAGGACAAAACAGAAGAATAATAAGTGATACGAGAAAAGCCGCTCGCTAATTCCCCGGGCCTGTGCTTGCACAGCAAGGAGCGCTGCAGATGCCTGCCGCCCCCATTGGGTTGTCATGGAGATGGGTCATATTTCTGGCTATTTCAGTTGCTGTTGGCAGCCCAAATCTTGCTCACGTTGACATAGTAAACCAAAGGCACCTCTGATGTGATCGAACCATACGACAGTGTCCAGATGTAACAAAGCCAAACATCAATTTCCTTCTAGTAAATCAATTCTACATGGACCCCGGAAACTGCACTGTATTCAAAATGAAAAAAAAAAGGATATTATTTCAGACGAATGTTTGTGTGTGTGTGTGTGTGTTTGTGTGTGTGTGTGAGTGAGTGTGCCTCTTCTCAGCTCACCTGAGTAGCGTATACGAAAGCCTTTGTGGCTGGTGGTGTGATCAAAGGACCAGTGCAGGTAGACTTTGTTACTGGAGCTAGTGATGCTCAATGGGCTGGAATAGTTCCCACTGAGGGTAATCAGGAGAGTGCTCTGTCTTGAGGGGCCTGAGAAGGAGTGAGAGAGAGATAAAGAGAGAGAGAAATGACAATTAGTAGAATCAATCAGTGAGTATTTTGTCTTATGAATATAACCAATAGTGTTATGCAAAGGGTCTACACACTTTAGTTTGAGATGCAAATTAATGCAAACTGAATATCATTTATGGAAGAAAAAAGACCCCATTTGGTACAGATTATATTAAGTGTGAGTATTTCAATAGACATCTTCTTCAGCAAATTGTGGTGTTCGTTCACTTGTGGTATACCCAAAATTTGCTCCACTCCTATCCGTGAAATAAATTAAATAAATAAATAAAATGAAATCTCCCCATAATTGGCTTGGCAGCCTTAAGGTTCGCAAATGTCTGTTCCACCACTCGGCAGCAGACAAAAAGCACTAATCAGGAACACTAGTGTGTATCAGCGCCATTTTCTCCGAGCGGCCTGGCAAAGTTGCTCATTGTGCCTCTAATCACATGCAAATGTACAAGGCAGATGTAAATGTTCTGTCACCATGAAAGGGAGCTCTGTGTGATTTTCTGCTAGTTGATGCAGAGAGCTTTGTTAAGCTTGGTAAAGTCAGCTGTCTGGCTCATTTTAGCTGATATTGTGGATATTTATAGTCTTTGGCCAGCGGAATGAGTGGCAATGTGTGTGTCTATATTTACATTAGATAATATTATGATTGAGAATGTAGCCATTGGTTTACATAAGTTCAAAGTGAGACTCACCATCGAAGATCTCAAGCTCATCAAATTGTCGACTGGTCTGGAAGTGTTCAATAGTGAAGGTGATGTTGTAGGGGGGCTCTACTTTGACCACCCAGGAACATGACTCAAAATGGGGGAAACCACTGCCTGGAGACTGGCTCATGATGACGCCAGTAGAAGCTGTCAGGACCTCATTCATGGGACAAGTCACTGTTGAGAGAAATAACAGGCAGAAATGTGAACAAATTAAAACATTAAAAAACTTCAGATCATACGGATTGTTGGAATCATGTTTTGTTAATGTGTGCTTTTCTTATATTGTTGGTTGTATGGTTGGGGGGAGCTTTGCTCTTGGGCCATCATAAAATTAGTACTACTCTAGAACCAATTTTATTTTTATTTTTCAAACCAGTTCTTTGGTGGTGGAAATAGAAAGAGGTTTCAAAACAACACAGGAACACATGTCAGTGGAAACAGAGCAACAGTCTCATATTACTTCTGATAGTTCATTCTTTTTGGATAATTTAATTTACCTTGAAGCACAAATTGGATTGGTTATATCTGTATTGCTGTTGGAGAGCAGCTAAATGTGACAAAAAGCATCACTGAGCTAACTGTCATTCTGGTCTGAGTGCTGTCACAGGAAACAAAGCTGTCCATGCTGCTTAAGGCAGTCCAGAAACCAGCTTATGCATTATATAATATTACTGATTCCCACAAGCGAATTTCCTTCTCTTTGCACAATGTCAGTGTCTGACACGTATGGAGCTAACTTGGCAGCTGATGCACACATCTGCCTGGAAGCCGTGTGGCTGTGGCACCTCTGGGCGGACCCAATCCATGTCACATCCAACTCTGCCATTAGTATTCTTGTGAGACCTATCCACGGCATCCTTTGATGTTTTCTAGCAAGTTAGTCTGTGTTATCAGACTACAGAAAACTCCTCTTCTCTTGCATCTTTGTTGCAAAGCTGGAAATGCAACCTGGTAATCTGCCAAGCATCAATGGACAGAGGAACCCCTACCCAAAAAAAAAAAAAAAACAGACATGAAAAGACGCCAGGGCTGCAAGTGACAAAGCTGACAAAGTTAGTTCAAACCTTTCAGCTGTTTTGTTGCAAGGTACATTGACATTTCTTCATTCTTGTTTTGCTTACAATTGTCCTTGCAAAAGTCCATCATTACTGTATGAAATACAGTAAATGTAACCCATTACGAAATAAACATTTTTGGTGTGGCAATTCTTTTGCTGTGAACCATAACAAATCTTAAGGGCCTACTTCTTTGTGCATAAAAGTTTTGACGCAGAAGCCATGTTGGGGCTCAGCCTAACAACTTAAGAGCTTTACAGTTAACTCGACCACTTCAGTCTTGCTTTTCTGCGTAGACATATATTCACCAAAAAACACAAGCCAGAGGCTTTTATTACAAATATAGTCAATAAGGAAAAGAAAAGAAAAAACATCTTGCCGTAAAATGTGACTAAAAAAACAAAAACACGAACAAAACACAAATGAGCAGACAGGTACTAGCCAGTGCATTAATTTTGAGTCTGAGTGTGTTCATCAGAATTTTGCCTGAGGTGTACAGTAAGTGCCCCAGTTGTGTGCTGTGATTTGAATACCCAACCCTGTACTGCCTCGGGGCCAGGTCCTTCATTACAGTGGTAAAATATTGAATGCTCAGAATCATATTCAGGCAGTGCCCTCTTTGTAGGACAAGGTGTACATCTGTGTGTGCATGTGTAGGCATAGGCTTGAGTTTCTGTGTATATGTGTGTGTGTTTGTGTCAGTGCGAGGAGATGATTAATTCTTCAGGAGAAGAAATGTGGCAGACATTTGCAAATAACTCTTAACACTGGAATGTGCCTTGCTCAGCAGGTCAGCCATAAGTCGTCAACATCAGGGTTGTTCCTGTTTAATTTGTAGACCTTTTCACCGCTCAGTATAAATAGTTTTGGTTGCAAGCAATAACCTAATGATGCACCTTTTAGGATAAAACAAACCTAAACACCTGCAAATGGTACTTCCAAGAGGTGAGCTGACTGTCACAAGTGTTGCTTGTGAGGCTTTCTACATCTCCATAGTTTAAAAGCATGGAGGAGAGACAGATGAGAAACTGCAATAACTAAAATGTTACTCTGGACAATATTCTGCTGTCATATCTGCTGAATTTGAGCAATGGGATAATGTACTGTAGCTATTTCACCAGCTCAAAAACAGGGAACACATTCTGAAAATGGAAATGGGGTTAAATCACCACTTGAGAGCAAAGTCTGAGAATTTCCGCAACACACAAAAAAGTACCACTGTGTTGCAAGTGGGAACTGCGAACTCCAGAAAGCTCTTTTTGCCATCTCACTTGGAAAGCTATGTATTCTCCTCCCAGATCCCAAGAAGATATTCACCACATCCGTGAAATCATTTACAACCTCAAACACCACAGCAAATGTGAGTCAAAAGGTTTAAATCCGTCACTGATAGTGAAACTGATTGCACCTGGAAATGGCATATAAAATCTAAGAGCGAAGTTCATTAAACAATCAGTTCTCTGAGGAAGGGATGTGTGCTGTCTGTGACCTTTCAGAAAGTGTCTTTAAAACTGCTTTCAGCCTGTCCGAAGAACTGATAGACAGCCACAGGCGGGGGACTCTTATCTATAGGTTGCTACTTATTAAACTAATCCATTCTGAAATGGAAATCACTCTGTTTGGCTGTAAACAAAAGGGTATTAGGGGACAAATATGACAGTGGGAGTTTGGAGAAAAAATAATGCAAAACACAACACAAGGTGAGATTGGCACAGATAGAGCTCAAAATGAAATTTCATTTTAATAAGACAAGGAATGGAATAAATCGGTAACGGGGATGGCAATCAGCAAGACATCCCTCCTGTTTGTGTTTAAATTGTTCGACAGCTTCCCAATAATAAAAAAAAAACATTAACATGCAGATGCACCCACATCTGTACCCACAAACACATTTGTGCACTCTGGCGTGCATGCATCGACAATGTGTTGGGGTGGTGGTGCTGCTGAGATGCCTTTACACTTGTTGGTATTTAATTAGCATAAGCTGGGGAGCAATGACTGAGGAGCTGATTGAAGGGGATGGGACAAAACATAAGCGCTGGATCAGGACCTCACCACTCCGGGATGTCATGGATGACAATAAAGATGTGAATAGGGGGCGGCTGTAATCCATTCTGTGGGATTGAAATGGGGGAGGAGGGGGTGGGGGGGGGGGGGGTGTGTTGAGACAAAAACGAAGATGGAGGCTGGGAGTTGAGGGAGGCTGAAGGGTCCAAGTGGGATGAGGGAGGCGAGCTGAGCTGGCTGGGAAACTAATGTGATGGGTGATTATGCAGGTTTTATCCAGAAATCTGTCTGGGGGATAAACATGGGGAATTTGACACATCGGAGCTCATTGTTTTTCATTAATGAATCCAAGCAATACTTTGTACTGACGCTGTTCCTATGTGTGTGTGTGATGTTCAAACTCCCTGTGGTCTCTGCAGACAGCAGATGTGGTTAAAGGCTGCAGGTTCAATACGGCCCTGTTGATCAAACAACAGGCAAATCGCATACAGTACAAACCAACAGGTTGACCCAGTGGCAGGGAAAACAAAAAAAAATCCAACCCGTTTGTTTGGGCTTGGTGGGAATACATAGAGGGGCCTGTGTGCCAGTGTGGAGAGAGGGATGGACAGAGAAAAAGCAGCTTTGGGTGTGACAAAACATCGCACTTTGTTGTTGTGTTTTCAGCAAGCCTCAGAGATGAAGAACAGAAGAAAAAAAGGAACAAGAATGGGGAATAAAGGGTACATGTGTTACGTAAGGACAGTCAGTGAGTCAGGGGAGGTAAGTGGCTGGCGCGGGAGGGAGGGGTGGAGGGAGGGATTGTAGATGGGGGAAGGGGGGGTGGATGAGAGAGGATATTGGAGCCGAGGGGCGAGCAGGCACTGCAGAGCCAGGCTTTGGGCTCGGCTGCTGCTCGCTGGAAGACGATCACAATGACAACAACCGCTGCTGTGTCACCCCAGAAACATGCATGTGTGCTCATACAATACATATGCAAGGGCGCTACTGAGTGTGCACGTGTGCAAAGGATGGGGGTGGGGGGGCAGTTCAATGTGCAGAGGGGAGGTAGTTGGGGGGGGCTGTGCTTGTCAGAGCTGGAAGTGGTGATTTGATAGGTGCAGCTGCAGCCGGCATGTCCCCTGCATTTCAATGAGCTACGTGCGTCGTCTCTCCGCTGCCCTCCAACTACACCGCTCCCTGTCTGTCTCCCTCGCCTCGCTTTTTAACTCCTGTCCTGCTCCCGCTTACTTGCCATCCCTCTACTCATTTAGCAGTCTCTCCCTCATCCTTTCCCAGACCCAATTTTGTCTCTCTCCACCAGGATCCCGCTCGCTCAGAGTCATCGCAAACTGGTCTTTTCCTCTGTTTTAATCTCCGACGCTCCTCTCTCTCTGCTCTCGATCTCCTTTTCTCCTTTTACACTTTACGGTCTTACTTTCCTCTCCACTCTCATCCTTTCTCCTCTCTCAACTCCTCGACTCCCTGTCTGCCTATCTGGCTCTCTTCTCCATCACTCTGCTCCGTGTCGATGCAGGTTAAGCAGCAGCTTGCAGAGGAGGAACACGATGGAACTGTTTGTCCCGGGTAAAAATGTGTCTCTCAGCAGAAGGGGAGCAATTAGCGGGGCCACGAAAGTCAACAGCACGGGTGCAGACTTGCAGCTGACGTACACCTCAAACTGCAAGGAAATGCATTCAACTGTCGCTGACTTTAAGTTACATTTTAAGCAGAACCTAGTGCGATAAAGCATGACGTTTTCATAAATTAGATACATTTAATTATATGCATATGCACTGCCTGCAGTTCTCTTGAGTGGAAGGTGAGCAGGCAAAAGGCAGATTTCCCTGCTGACACTTCTCAGTCTCTTTATTCTGCCCCTCTATTACTAGACTATACGTCGGTCCCCTTCTCATTTCATTGCCCAATTTCAGCTATTCTCACCCATAATGTATAGTGACGCACACACGCAAAAAGGACTAGACAGAGATGGACTCGAATCAAGGTGTTATAAAAGTAAGCAGGGGACTGCAAGATTGAATATATCACAATATTTTTTAGCAGAAAACAACAAGAAGGACACCTCTAAACACCCAATCTTTTGCCTGGAGGACACAACACAAGGTATTATGATGATGCAGTGAATGATTCCATTGGGAGAGTGATATCACCGCATGCAGAGAGGCACTAAGCAGCCACTCTGAACCACATGGGAGCTAAGTATCACCCACAGAGATGGAAACTGCTACTGAACTGATATGTGGCTGCAGTTCTATGGCTACAGGCATAGAGCTCCCATTGGGATCCACAAATAAAGTAAAAACCTAAAATAGAGCATAAGTCTACGATAAGAGCAAAATGACACTGGCTACCTTTAATCCTGCAGGAAATGTGGCATCTGATATATCAATCTACTTCAGAGAAGAATTTACAACTCTTTAAATCTCTCAATAACATTTCATCGTTTAATAATTTATCTTTTTTGCTGGATCAATGTGAAATTATGGATGGGAATTAATAAGAATTCAACTATTGCATTTTTTCATGAACTGTCTTTTATATCTACTCACAACTTCAACTTTGCACTTCTGCCTTGGCGCCATGTTTGTTGCAGTCTGAACAAAACGATGCAGGATGCATGTGAACAAATTTTCAGTGAAGCAGAACTGCCCATCAAGCATACTTGATGGGCAGGCATGCAAACAGGTCAGTGGAATTGATTTACTGGATTCTTGATTCCCAACCTCAGAAGCTAGTGTGTTAAAAGACTGTTTAAATAACAGTGTCATCTGCTTTCCCTCCTAATCCTAAACCTAACCAGCTGAACGATCACTCACCATCACATGAGGGTGGAGGACCTTCGAACTCCAAGTGCGTTCCCAAGCGGCAGGTCAGGATGCTATTCCCGCTCAATTGGTAGCCTGGGAGACATCGGTAGCGCACTATGTCGCCTGAACGTTGGAGAAGAAGAGGAAGAAAGAGAGATATTGTCAGTGACAGCTCAGGGAGAGTGACAACAGTCCATGTGCGAGTGATAGTTGTCAAAATATCCTTCATACACGGAACAGTGTTCCTGTAGAGGCCGGATGTCAGACAAAAGTATTTATGATCCATTGTGCCTCCCAGAGAAAGAGAAACTTCACAGCAAAAGAAAGCACCATAATAAATCCCCACTGGGAATCCTATAGATGAAACACTGTGTCACTGTAGCTGCCTTTGTGTCTCCAAATAATAACCAGTGGAGGAGTTATGCAAATAAACAGATAAGGGCAAATAATCTCTATTGTCTTCTACAAGAGACAATGAGAGCACCTGCCTCTAATCCCTCTGGCTTCCAGGTTATTTTGTCATAATCATTCATTTATAGTGCTGTCTAGGCTCTGTTGTGGGTGTGAGGCTGCATTAAGTACCCACTGCCTCATGGGGTGTGTAGTCAATATGAGAGTCAGTGAACCTGGGGCAATCCACGCTAATGTTGGAATTAACTCTTTATGGTGCTGATGTCTGTTAGCAAATAAAATAAAAAAAATGAAAAAGTTGGCAGCACTTGAGTTGAAATGAGTGTGCTTTCTATTTTTCCTGTGACAGTGTTTCGCACCTACCAATTTTAAACTCTTTGCTTGCCATCAGGATCTCAGCATTAGGAATGATGGGTGGAGGCAGGCAGAACTGCAGCCTGTAAGCTTTATTCAGAGAATCAAAGACACAACAGAGTCAGAGTCAGTGTAGGATGTCTTTTAGAAAGAAGGATCAGACAAGAGGAGTAAAATCACACCTTGATAGCTGATTCGGAACAATCCGCCCTTCTCCGTGTTGCTGCGAAAGCGTATCAGCACCTGATTGGATGTGCTGCTGGGAGGTTCGTTGGGCTCTCCGTCTGTGAAGACACCAAGTTTCCGTGCCGTCTCTTGTGGACCATCCCTAAAAGAATGGGGTAAAAAGGTCAAAGCTCAGAAGTTATTACAAAATCTAATGACACCCTGGTGTAAAGGGGTGATAATTAGCGGCAGGGATTTTCTGTCAACCTCCTCTGCTCAAAAGCTCCATCTCTACGCATAAAGCACCTTGAGGCTCTGTGACGCATCTCTTTGAGAAAAACCAAACAAAGCCACATGCCAGATTATTGTCAAACAGCTTCCAGCGGCAGAAGAGAACCAAGCTGCTCGCTTCATCATACCCAAAGCAATTACCGTGGTCCGCTCGGGGTGATTATGTTGAAATAAGGTAAAAATTACAGATAAGCGTGAAATGACAGGTCTGGATTGCTGTGCTCGTGCTAAGTGCCATCCAATGGGAGTGTCTCTGGAAGCTGTGGCCCAGCCTTGGCAGTCCCCTGGTGTGGGCACGGCCGATTAAGCCAGCTCCCAGATTCCTGCCACAACCATTCAGCTTAAAAACCATCTGTCTTTGGCTGTCAGACTGGGCATGGGAGATTACAAGCAGCTCTGGAAACGGCTGGCTAGGGACTGCTGCCTGACAGCACTCTGGCCAAGCCGCCATTACGGGGCCCATTTCCTTGGCTCAGTAGTTCAGTGGGTAGATACACAGCGGTGGTAACTGGAAACTGGGGAACACGATAGTCCCCATCTTGGCTCTGCAGGAGCTTGCTGGGAAAGATCAACACAGCAGGGGGTGTTTACAGAAGCACGGCAAAAACAATAGAAAGTGGACATTTTGGCTCAGTTCAGCCACGTCAGCCTGGTGACATTAAGTCGTCACAGACGACAGAAACTTCAAAATTTCTATGAGCTGAGATGTCATCCCACGCCATGTGGACTTTGTGTGGCCGTCAAGTTGCCAGGTTGGCCAGCACTCAGATCTCCGTTCTCGCTGAGAGTTGGGACCTTTGGAGCTCGTCTCGGCGAGAGGGGATCAACCGGGACTGGCAACCGCCATGCATGCAAAATCCTGTCTTTGGTCGCACATATGGCAGGCTCTGCCGTGTATTATGGGGGTGATGAAAAGAAGCTTTAGCGCTTGGTTCTCAGTGAGGCGAGAAGATAATATACACCTTCCACAGACACATCATGACACAAACACTAATGCACAGGACAAGAGCAAACACACACACATACACATTTCCATTACTGAAAAAAAAAAAAGATCAAAACCTACTCTCTGTGTCCCGCTCCGTTATCTCACACACACATATTTAAAATGAGGGAACCATATTCCACCTATTGGTTTTATTGGTCCTCTATGGCTGACTGCAGTCATTACATGTTGGTGTTTGCAGTTTAGGAAATGGGACACAGACGTTTATGCCTCTTTTGCTGTCAGTTTAAAGTGCAAATAAATGAAGAAGGAAACCTGGTTGTTTTTGTTCCACCTCACATTTTCACCCTTTACATTTCTAGAGATAATTCAATTCATATAATTAACATGCCAGAGAGCCAAGATGTGTTTTAAAAAATAGAAATAACGCCATGTGTCAATCTGATAAAAAGGGCCACATTGACAAGAAAGTAAATATATTGCTGTATTTGTCTCTTTTAGATGTTGTTTCCAGAATTAGCAGGATACAATGTATCATCAGCAAACAAAAGTTGGGCTGCAACTAACAATACATTACTAATCAATTTGTCAGTTTAATGCATATTCCACAAAGGCCTTTATTTTTTCTGAATGAATTTTCTTGTCACAGACAACTAAAGAAACCAGAAAAGACTCACATTTAAGAAGGTAAGATTGACTAATTGATTCCTAAAATAGATGTTGATTAGTATATTTGGCAATTAACAGTCAATTAATTCTAGTTGCTGCATGTATATACAGTAGTTTGTAGAACATATGCAGCCATGGAGAGGGTTGTTTCTTACCACACGGTGATGAAGTCATGTGGCCCGTGCACCTGCATCAGGGTAAAGTTGAGTTTGATGCCGAAGCCGGGGGCCACTGTGATGAGCCAGGAACAGTCGGCTGAGCTGGGGTACTCCTCTGGGTATCCCGGGGAGAAGATGGTCCCGTTGTCTGACGTGATGTTCCCACCGCATGGCACTGTGGGAGGGAGGGAGAGGGGGGGCACAGGCAGGGAGACAGAGTACATATATCACTGGACCAGGAATGCAATGGAACAGATCCATAATTCGACTGCAATCACTGGAAAAAGGGGATTTTTCAACCCCCTCTCTTCTTCCTCTCTAACCCTTCTCAGTGTCTTCCCCCCCTCTCCTTCACTCTTCGTCTGGTGCCCGGGCGCTTGTCTGAGCTAAAGATTAGCCAGTAAAGCCTGTTAGCAAGTGGGGACTTGGATGGAGTGTTTTGCTAAGATAAGGCCTCAACCCCTTTCCCACTGGGGGTGAAGAGAGGGGGAGAGAGGGAGAGAGTGCAGAGATGAGGCACGGGGGTTAGTGTGGACTGGGCTTTTGAGATGTACAGTATGTGTGTGAGGAATGGCTATCCGTGTGTGTGTGTGTGTGTGTGTGTGTGTGATTGTGTGTGTGTGTTTGTGTGTTTGTATGTCAGCCGTGCTTGAGTGGCAGGAAAGGTTAAAACAGCATGGCAAGGACAGTGTAGAAAACACCGTTACCTCACCTGCCCCACATGCTTTTTTACACTCTGGGATTAAAGAAACAGTACAGTAACATTCACTGTAATACACACACACAGGTCTAGAGGTTGTCTCAAATCTCCATGCACAGAATTTGTGACTAAATTCCAAGCATTCCTCTGGAACTCAGGAGGTTCTAACTAACTTAACGATTACGAAGCTTAGCATTCCGACTCATGCCCTGAGAGAAACCCCATATTCACTGTGGTGGAGCTGAAAAAGTCAAAAGGGAAGAGGTAATCGCGGCAGTGCAGGCATCTCTGCATACTCCAACAGGGTATCGAGGTTAACAGCGCACTGCTGGATGCTTACGGGGAATACGATCATTCCCTCTGCAGCTGTTGCATGTTTCATCCATCTGTGTGTCTCTCTCAGGTAATGTGTATGTTCATGTTGTACAGCAGCGTGCTGCAGCCCTGTGGCTGATAGGTCGCTGTGCCACAGGCCCACCTGTTAAATGAGATATCGATCAGGCCGATTGATTAAACCCGGGACACTCTGTGGAGCTGCACCTCTGGCTCATGCCTTCAACTGGCACACGGTTCATGTGAAAGTATGTGTCAGTGCTTTAGGGGTTTTTGGGGAAGACGATGCTATTGGTTTTAATCACAAATGGAGGAGCTTTCTCAACAAAGATATGCAAGAATGGTGCTGTGTTAAAAGTCAATTATCCCTTAGAAACTGCACTGAATTGGTGCAACTACGACTATTTCAGCATACTTGCTGCCAGATAATGTCTTCTACTTTGATAACAAAATCACACAGATGCATCATAACAGCAAATCAGGATGCAAATTTTAAATGGAAACTATTTGGTCGCGTTGTCTGGCTTGAATCTAAAATATTGGACTGATTCACTAAAACAGCAGTGTATGGTGTGCACTTGTGTGTGCGTGAGTTGAAGTGTATCTATCCCATTACCGCTGAGATATCCATAATCACTGCATCTCCTGTTATATCACTGCCTTCCACCAGGTCACAGCCTTACAGCCAATTCAATTACATTCACAGTCAGAGGCATCAGGGCATGTCCTCCTGGTCATTTCAGATGGCAAATACCCACAACAACACACACTTGCATGCACACTCACAGACAAGCACACATTGTCTGGACAGGCAGAAACCAAAAAGACTAAATGCATTTGTTCTACACTAACACGTGCAAAAGCTGTACACTACAAAGTGGTAGGTGTATAGAAAATTCTCTCATATATATTATCACAGCATTTTGTGTTTTTGCAGGAGGATGCTATATTGAAATTCAGGACATTGCTTTGACTCCTGGACTCACCACCACTACTACATTAACCTTAGGGCTCTATCTTAAAAGTGAACAGTCCTACATTCACTCACTCTCACACACACATGTACATACACATACCCACACACACACACACACACACACACACACACACACACACACACACACACAGGTATAATGGCCTTGACTAATAATCTTGTGAAAATTGAAAAGGCCTATGCTGAAGGAAAATAGCTGTGAGAGAATAAACTCTATCTCGTGTCCTTCCCTCTTTTCACACTGTTGCTCCATCTCTCACTCACATTTATCTCCCCCCACTCCCCAATTCAAAGTTCTGGTGTCACGGCCATCACCTCCCTCTGTAATTTTGCTCGCTTCATTGAACAATCGACAGCTGGAGCATGAGAATGTGGGTCAAGGACGAGGCAAAAAGAAAGAACACCCATTACTTTTTTTTCCAATTCAGCCCCTCTTTTTATTCAAATTTTTTTCTTTGGTCTCCATTCCTCCTTACAGCAGTATCGATTTTCATTGAGGAATGCTTTGCTCCATTAATGTGGAATTATAATTCAGTTTCATTTCATTGTTCATGAGAGGTAATTGTTATCTCCATAGCCACGAGTTATGTAGATGATCTAATAGCAGCAAAATGAGTATAAGGTTTTATTCAACCCTGGCAGTTCTGGAAACCCAAAGGTTGTGCCATTTTATTTATACAGTATATGCAGTAAGCATGTAACTGAGTCTGCTGTCACGACTGCTATACAAAACCAACCAAAATCATGTCATGTCCAAACCAATCAAACAACGTAATCTGAGGCCACAAGAACTGTCAGCCATGGCTACCAACGTGCTGTGGTGATATCAATCTGTTTTGTGGACATTCCATTCATTAAGTGAACAGGGTGTGTTCGTGTAGCTGATGTTTGTTTTGTCATGACCAATGAAAGAATGGTTGGTTTGTGCGTGGCATTTTGAAATTTGCCTGTTGTGGGTTGAATAAAGGCAGATTATATCTATCTCTTTACAACTTTGTAGCACTTGGGACTATTCCCATGTGAACACAAATCACCCAAAGTAAAAATGCAATCGTAATTACAGGTCCTGAATCTGAACACAACCTAAGTATAAGAAGCTCATGAATGCTGCTGGTGCATTCATACAGTCAGTACTACATCTCTTACCTTCACAGCGTGGGAACGGGTGGTCCCAGTTGCGGGTGGTGCCGTGTTCACAGGTAAGAATGGAGTGTCCCATCAGCTGATACCCAGGCAGACATTCGAAGGAAATAGACTGGCCCACGTTGAACCCAGCTCCCACCACCACCCCATAGCGGAAAGGCTCCGGATCGGGACACTCCTGTAGCTCATAAGCTGAAAGAGGCATAGTGCATGAGTCTATGCAACAAATGCAAGGAAAACCTGATGTTCAATGTGTGCATCTGCCTCTTTCTGCTCTTATCAATTAAGTCATTCCCTATGAAGTGTTAAATGATCACAGACACTTTGCTATCACACATTTGCCGCGATGTGTAACAGAGGCATAATAAAGAAACATCCGTGTCTTATTTTCCATCTCTAATTGCCGTTCCTCATCTTTCTGATGTTCTCCCTCCTTCCTCCACTGCCTCATCCTCCTCCTCCTCCTCCTACGCTGCCTACGCCTCCGCCACAGAAAGGAGCTTTCAAAGGAAAAGAAATGCCAGAGGCGGGCTCGTCTTGCGCTGGAGGAGTATGATGCAGTCATCAGAAGTAGCGTAGGTAAATAACTTGTACTTTTTCTCCCCCTCTTGAATAGAAAGCAAAGCAGCCAGTGAGCCTTGAAGAACCAGGATATAAATATGACTAAAGAAATTGATTTCTATGGATCACAGCTTCTTTTTGTTGGAGATACCTCATGCAAATGCCGCAAGAAGGGGGGAGTATTTGCAAATATAATGCCTGATTTATATGCTAATGTACACATAATTATTCAAATGTGCAATGCTAACTTTCAATTTGCTGGCTCATTTGTTGAATCACAGAATATAAACTTTGTGTGCCTGTTGCATGTGCAGACAAGAGCAACTCATTCCTCACAGTCATGCCAATACACACAAGGACATTTATAGGCACGTTATGCAGAAATCTTCAAAGTTTTATACAGTGTGCACAGATATATCAAGCACAGTGCATGTATGCCAATCAGTCTGACAAAATCAGTTCCAGGGATAATTCAGTCATGGCTTTACACGTCAAAATAAAAGGCAAAAATAAAAAGATGTTTGTTGTGTAGTATTTTGCAGTAGGTTTAAGCATATATCGGGCACGATAGGAAACTGGTAACACCTGGAAACACCTACACACCTACACAGAAACACCTAAACCTCTCAAATATTGCAAAAACATTTCTATCCTCTCATGAGGTGTTTTTTCCAGATATGCTGTGTATCACAAAAGTAACGAGAAAAACTGAACTTTCTAATAAAACAATGTTCTGGATGCACACCTTTGTCAAACTGGAGACTTGAGACAAGATGAATTATGACAGGAACACCTTCAAGTGGCGATTGTACTTTTGTACGATTGTACATTGAAATTTTGAACATATTTTGCAAAAAGCTCATTTCCAAAAACTTGGGAAATGCACCTAGTGGCAAGGAAAGGTAATCTGGGGCAAGCAAAAATCTCCAGCCACACTGTAGTAATTACTAGTATCTTAAGAGCGGCACAAAATACTGATACTGACCCTGCTTTACAATTGGCAAATTTTTGTCATGGTTATTATCCTCATTACTCCAAATACATATTAACTGAGTCTATTTTAGTCCAAGACAGTCCTCGGGCTGATCATTATTTCCTGCTCCAATCTTCTGCATCTTTAACTGAGAGCTTTGTAAGTTCACTTTCTGCCTCTTACCCTGGTATTCCAGCCTGAACCCCGGCTTGTTCTGGGAGTGATCGCTATGGAAATACACTGTGGTTTCATGGGAAGTGGTGAGGAGGGAGGACGGTATATCCTGCCCGCTGAATTGACCAACCACTGGGCTCGTGTCAAGGGGCCCATTGCGTATCTCAAGGAAATCATGGTTGGCCTCGGTGGAAAAGTTTAGGAACTGCATGTGGGCTCCTGGGAAAAGGAGAAAGAAAGAAGAAACACTGATAAAGTCCTATGTGGAGAAAGCGTGGGCTCACAGACATAAATGCATAGAAGTCTCTACAAAAATCACAGCACTCAAGTTGTACAATGAAAGGTGCTTAAGTGCGAAAAGCCTGACACTGAATGAGACCTTCAGCTTCACGATGCTCACCGTAACCAACGGGCAGGTAGATTCTCCAGGTACAGTCGCTGTTGCTAGGGTAGTTGCCAGGGAAACCAGGACTGAGAATCATGCCCTCCATCTCTTCCCGGATTCCACCACATTGAGCTGGCAGAGGGGAAGACAATGCATTTCATTAGTGTCTGCAAACAGAGATTCTCCGAAATTAAAAGAACATTACAAAGGAACGGCTCATCGCAGACCTTTGTCTGGTGGGAGTTCTGAAAAAGCTATAGTTACTGCTTATAGCCAAAGAGAACTCAGTGTTTTCATATGAAAAAGTGTTATATAATGTGAGTTTTGAACATTCTGAACCAAGGATAACAACAACTCTTTGAGGTGAGTTTCATATTCATTAAGGCAAGATCTGAAGTTAAATACACTTTGGTCACTAGTTGAAACAAAAGTGCTCTTAACCCTCGTGCACACTTGAAAAAACATCCTAATTTCCGGATATAATAATAAATGATATACCCTAAATATAGTCAAGTAAGAATTATGAGAAAATCTGATACAGCACAAAAACAAATAAACTCCTGACCCTAGACCCCTTTTTTTCTTCATAAATGTACTGGTTGCACTGTTAAACTGACCAACTTTGTTCCAACCATCTCATTAAGAGACACTTTTGCTGAAAACTTAGGTACTCTGGGCTGCCATGTACTCTTCTTTTCATCCTCCCTGTCAGCTTAAACCACTGGTGCAGAAGTTTTGGCTGACATCCAATATTGAGAGGTGATATTAGTAAAAAAAAAAAAAAAATTAAACCACATTTTTAAAAAAGATGAAAGGATGCAAATCTAGCGCTAAAAGAATTAGCTGACTAGGAGAAATAAATGCAAAAATTGTGGCACACAGGGACAAAAGCAAACACGGTGGAAAAGATTAAGAAATAAATGGGGACAAACAGCCGACAGGAGCTGGAGGGAGAGAGCACACGGGGAAACTTACAGGGTGCTGTGCGACTGTTTCTGTGGCGGAATAACTGAAGGGTTAAACGTTACTCTGTAGCAGCACAAAAAGCCCAGGGTAATCAGGAAACTGCTGATGCCTAAGAACGCCATGAATCTTCTCTCTGCTTCGACCAATCGCAGCCGGAGATGGAACTAATTAGGCAATACCGGGTTGTTCGGATAATATGGGACCTGTTTGTCGAGGTGCTCTCACAGGTGGCAGGACGTGAGGTGTAAGATGGAGAATGCAGTTCCCTTCAGTGTGTGTGCTCAGCCTTCAGATTACAATTTATCAAACTGGTTTTTAAAGTGCGAACACTGACTAATTAAATATCACCCTCACTTTTATTGTTTGGATCATATGTTTCCTTCTGTTTCCTATGGATTCAGGAGTTGGCTCTTGTCCATTACCAAAAGCCTATTTGTGTGTAAGTTGCAATGTATTGGTAAGCTTTGTCACCATGGTGACATTTAATTGTCCAAAATAGTCAAGGCTTTGTTTATTCACAGAGATTGCGACACTGCTTCAAAGTTTTACAGACTCCAATTTACAGACTCCAATTAATGAATGCTGCCTCCTTTCATTCTCCAACCACCTTCATAAAGGTTCACTATCAATACATACGCACATTCAAAAAGTTGTTGATATCAAAGCCTCTCTGAATATTCAGAAGTATGTGTGCTTTTCAAACCACAAATACCAGATTTTCTTCTGTGAATGCAGATTGACCTTGCAGTCTGTTGACTTCACACACTTCACACTTTTGAGTTTTTAGATTAATATGTCGCCTTGTGCAAAGGAGAAGTGGGAGAACAATGCAGGACACGTGGAAAGAGAACAGGAAGAAACGGGTGCCAAATGAACAGAAAACAGCCTTTTTTTCTACCTATGCAGAGAGGAGGTGGGTAGTTCCATCGTCTGACGGTCCCAGGCATGCAGGTGATGTGTGAGTTCCCCTGCACCGAACAAAGAACAGGAGATTAATTAATTTGTTCACTCTACTGTCACTCATCTGATGCTCCAATTATTTGAACCTGCTGCCTGTCTCCACATGACTTCGTGTGGCAACTAAATGACTAAATCCATCCAAAAGTGACAGGAAACAATAGAGAGAGGCATCACATGCATATTCAAGGGATTGGATACATTGCAGCGCTGCTATAATAGGCCCTACAGTGGAGTTACAGGCAGCCATAAATACTCAACAGTGAAATATAAAAGACTGGAGAAGTTTAAAAGGACCAATACAATCCTTTTTTACTATTATTCTCTTTCATGCATTTTACTGATTAAGGAATACGGTGGGTGATAATGACTTCAGATGTTTCATAGCTTGAGGGATGACATTTTAATTACCTCTTTACCCTACGTGGTTGCATCTACAGCATGAATTTAAATGAGATCTAACACTTTCTGATTGTAGAATTCTTTTTGTTGATCCCAAACAGCTAGACATGTCTATAGAAATGGGAATCCAGGACTTTTACCCACTGGATAGATTCCACTGGATCATTTGCACGCCTGTTTAATAACTCCTACTTATGGGTACCACTATGTTGCAAATGGTGCCATGTGCACACCGCTGTTTGGTTCAAACCATGGATGCAAAGAAAACCAAAAAAAAACATCTGTACTGTTCTATATCTTCACACAATGTGAATGATGAAGGGAAATGCTATGTAATCCCCTTGATAAGTAACATTGATAATGGAATAAGAATTGCTAAATTCATATCAATGTCCATCCTTTCATTCAATATTATGCTGCAAAGCAACAACATCTTATAAATGAGGAACATTTTGGTGCAGCGTAACACTATGTGCGTTCCACAGATGTTACCATCTGTCACCTGAAGGCAAGATGACAACAGTGGAAGCAGGATAACTTTTTCCCATTAATACTGATGAATGTCAACTTCCTGCTTCTCACAACAGACCGGTAACAATTTCTAATAGTTTTGATATAGATTTGCTGAAGAGAAAGCAAAAGGTGTGGCAAGCAAAGACGAATTTGACATTATAGCTAGATGTGTTATGATCTGCGCTCTTTTGACCGTCTGTCATTCGCATTTTCTTTTTCAGAAACATTGAGGGCCCACACTAATAAACGCGCTGTATTTTTATGTTTGAAGTGAAAATCAAAATCATGACATTTTGCATGCCAACAGCAGCAGCACAGGGCAAGCGGACTTAATGTTGGCTATTTATAATTGGCTTTGGTTATGAGCAAAATATCACCGTTACTGTCGGCATTATCGGTGTGACATCATTTTTTCCAGTATTGGCCAGAGACTTTTTGGTGCGGACAAATGCACATTGTGCATCTTTTTTATATAACTTGTGTATTTAATATTGTAGTCTGCATCCGGCCCACTTTTCTCTGCTTTATTTTGCTTTATCCACTACTGTAAATATGCCATTACTGTTTGAAAAGGAAAGTGAAGAAAATGAGAAGTGACAGCGGTGCCAGAAAAAGATTGAGGTTTCAAGGCGATTTACTGTATTGGCTGAACCACATCTGAAGCTTGGAGGTGTTACCTGTAGAGTATATCCAGGTTCACATTGGAAAGAAACCACATTATTCATCTGAAGGCGCTCCCCGACCTTGATGCCATTCATTGGAACCACAGGCTCTGGACAGTTGGTCAGAGACACCGCTGAGGAGATGGAGAATAGATGAAAAACACATCAGCGATGAGAGGAAGAAAGAACAGGATTAAAAATAAATAGAATGCTAAATGTGACTAAAACATTACAGAAAGAATATATGCCCCCAGGGAGGCGGGCAGCCAGCAGAATACATAATAAATACACTTCATGTCAAGTGCTTCTCTACTTACTTTTGTATTCCAGCCTGAATCCAGCAGCAGACACACTAATATCAGAGAAGAAGTGGAGGTAGAGTTGGTTGGAGGTGCTGTTGAGGAGAGCTGGGACCGTTGTGCCTTAGGGAGAAGATTAATAGAAGAGTACAGCAATATATAAGCTGCTGGCACACTGCAGAAATGGTATTGTTCCTACATTTTCCGATTTAGGACTGTATGTATCCATGTGCATTTGTGCATGTATGTAGTAAAATTGCATCTGCGTGTGTTTGCATGCAAAATTATGTGAAATACTGATTTTTAACAAGACAAAGAAAAAGGACACTCCCCTATGTGTGGGTTTGTAATAAGCACAATAAACACAACAAAAATTTAAAAAAAGCAAAAAACCAGAGACAATGAAATTGAATGTTCTACAGCAACTACCTGAACTAAAAATGTTGGTTTAATAACTCAGATTTGTAAGCTTGGCATTTTTCTTTCATCTCTTTACTTCAGGGTACTTCTAACATTTATTTTTTGGTTTGGTTCCAAGCACAAACAAAAAAGAGAATTCCCTGCTGCCGAATCCTCGCGATGGGGGCATGTAACACAGATACTGTAAACAAACACTCACTGTAACGGCACTCGGGGAAGGCTAACCTTTGTAGAATTGTACCAAGATTTTTCCAGAGGAAGTTCAACGTTTCCACACAACTCCACCTGCTCCCGTTACAGAATTCAATTTTGCCATGTTGCTTTTTCCAAAAAAGTGTCGCTTAGGTTTGTTGTAAAAATTCAGTTTTGAGCCATATGCTGATACAAGCACGACGCTGCGTCAGCGAGTGACTTTGAAGATAAACATTAAAGGGAAATACATTCCTACATACTTCCTACAAACAGACACATGGCGATACCTGAGAAGCTGCCAAGCATGGTGTCGGTGTTGTCTCCTCCGTCAAACACCTCCAGCGAGTCCCAGTTCTGCTCTGTGACAAAGCTGATTACCTGGATCTGAGAGGGAAGAGGATGAAGTAAAAAAAAAAGGGAGTTGAGGGAGTTGAGTGAGGTCAAGGGTGCATGTGTGTGCGAGGAAAAAGTGGGAAAAAAGTTTATACAAAAAAAAGAAGAATTAAGAAGCTCAGACATGTGGCTAATAAGTGCTCTCTTTTAAAGAGGCTGTGACACAGAGTAGAGCTATTTCTATTTGCAAAACAACCACCGACCCTCCCCAACTCTGTGCTAATTTGGTGTTTCACAGGATCAAAGACAGACTGACTCGATAGGTTCAAATAACCGCTCAAGCAGCTTCCCACACTGCTTTAAGTTTCTAAAAAGGTGCTACGTGAAACGATCAAAGCCGTGAAGGACTTCACGTATGGCAAAAGTTCAGAAATCTCTGCAGATGGCAGCAGCACACGAGAGAGTGTATCCTTGTCCTTTTATAACATCTTTGCGGAAGGCTGTGCTTGACTGGAGGGCATAGGAGCTGAAATTAAGAAAACCGGATGACAGCCGCACAGAACGTGGGACATTCTTCAAAGGAAGGCAGACTGAGACCCAGTAAATGGTGATGAAAAAGGCAGCACACGTTGTGAAAAAAAGGCTGCCTGAATGATGGATTTAAAACCTTATTTGGATGTTGAACTCAAATCAACGGGAAGTGGAGGGATCAGTCCTAATGTGCGAACTTGCCAAAACACTTCGATACAACAGCGGGCGAGTGAAATAGGCCATAATGTGCCATCTACTATGTACTGTACATATCTGACACTGAGGAAATTCAACCATAATGGCACCTTTCGCCAACTCTTTCATTCTCGCAATGTCTCAGAGACTCCTTTCTGTTCCCTCTCACATTCAATTCCCGGCCTCTCTCCTCTGCCTCTGCCTCTGATGGTTATAGATCGGATACGAGCCAATTAAAGGGGCGGTCGAGGCTCTGGCGTATCCTGGGAAGACGGCGCAGATCACAGATTGATCTTTCATTAGGGGGCCGCGGCAAATGTGCCAGCAAGGCACCTCACTCCTTTAAGTTCTCTTCTGGATCGTGACACTCCAATCTAATGTGTCTCTGCTCTGCTCTGCTCTGCTCGGTGGGAGGGGAGCAACAGACAGTCAGGGGGGGAGAGACAGAGGGTGACAGTGGAGCACTGCGAGTAGTAGGGGAATCAGACATCACAGTTTTGGCAACACGGGCAATGATGGTGGGAAAGTGTGTGGGAGTTACAAAACACTCAAAATTCAAATAATCGACCGGTAAATCAATGAACAACTACTGTAATAATCCATTAATTGAAGTAATGTAGAAGAATAAATTTGGTCGTAGAAACTTAGCTTCTTAAATGTGAACATTTTCTGTTTCCTTCAGTCTCTGTGACAGAAAATTGAATGTTAATAATCACTTAATCAAGAAGGTAATTGATGGACTATTCAACTTCAATTGTTGGGAGCCACCTAACTCAAAAAGGCTTTTTAGACCACAAACTAATGATTACCAATGTCAGTGAGGCACTGTGAGTCCCAGTCTCCTGTCATGCTCTTTGCCTTTCAGAAGGTGCAGGCGTCTCTTCACGCTCATTTACAATTTAATTCACCTTCGGGGCTGCCGCCACGTTAGTGTGTACTGTGGCATGTTAAGTTGTCTTGTGTGTGTTTGACCTGCAAGGACAGTCAGCTGAGGTAGAGGAGCTAATAGCCGAGGGACGCCTCCGAGGTCATTAGCCACAGAAGCTAAGTGTAAGCCTCAAAACTTTCCGTTGGGCAGATCCACAGGGGACTGGGCCCAGCTCCTGGTGGACCTCCATCATGCATGCATCAAAGACTGAGAATATGCAAACCGAAATAAGTCCCAAGAAAGAAAAGTAAAAAATTCCAAAAAACAATTATATACACATTTATTTCAGGTTGTGCTGCCTGAAGCTTCTGGTATAATACTGAACCGCCAAATTAGTTTCAGGAGCCTCTGTGGATGGAGCTCTGTTGTTCTCCTATTTGTACCTTGAGAGCTACAGATGCTAAAAATGGATATGGCTGAGCTATTAATGCAACAGGATAAAAGTAAACATGTCCATCGATTCCTCCAGCACTGAAATTACTGAATATGTTATGAGAGAGAATGACAGGAAAAATCAATCACTAACTGTCTTGATAGAAAACTATAAAAGTTTCAATCTATTGTGTCAATATATTATATTGTTTAATAAGCACTTTTTTTCTATCTTCATTCCAAAAACTATTCAGGTGAATTTCTGTAGGTTTAAAAAAAGAGATATTTCTAAAGTTTAAATAAGGGTACACCAGCCACCTGTAGGGTGTGAAGGGTGTTTTGTGCATGAACTCCACGTCTTGTTAAGTCTTATTCCCTTGCCATCCCATAATTTGGAAAATCCTGTCCTGCGAGACTCAACTTTAAAGAAGATGGACATTCAAAACTTTGTATCAGAACCTATGATGGTAGAATCCATTTGGATACAAATGATGGGACAGGTTGCTATTTCTCATGTATTGATGGATCTGGCATGATGGATCTCGTCAAATGGGAGCCAGGTACAGTAGAAACTCAGCTGCACAAACCTGGATTCCTGATCCCTCGGGAACAGTGATCTTCCAGACACAGTTGAGACTATTGAGGTATGGCTCAGGAAAGCCAGGTGACAAGATGGTGCCAGTCCGGTGGGTCAGATTGCCTCCGCATGGAACTGAGTGGACAAAGATGCAAATCACATTAGTACCTGATGTGTCATTCCTGCAGTGTGGATAAAGAGAGATGCAGGGAGAATTAAGATTAGGCATATGCAAACAAGTATGCATAAATCTGCACACTAAAATTACTCAAAAAAATTATGTTAATATTAATCTTCCCCCTTAATCTCCCCCCCCACACACAAACACAGATGTGACTCTGCTGGAAGGATTAAAGAATTTTCTCCAAACATGTGTCAGAATTACAAACAGGATGAAGATCAAACAAGCATACCAAAACATTGGAAATTTGTATATTACCCTAAAATAAAGAAACAGAATTATTATTTTCAAGAGTGATCTGATTTTGCACGTGACTTCACTCAAGCATTCAGAATGAAAATTTAGAGACTGAGCCGCACATACACACAATGTAAAGCCACATGTACATTTTTGCAGTATTCAGGCCCTGTCTGCTTTGCTTGTTCTAAACAGCTCCACATCTGCTGATGCCAGAGCAACATCTGCTGCAGCTGTACGTACAGTTTGTGCGTATACTGTACATGTGTATGTCTGTGTGTGTTTGTGACCCTTTGCGGGAGCCGGCTGCCTGCGTGGTGTATGGCTGAATGTGGCTGCGTGGCTACAGGCGGCGGCTGGCAGCTCACATCTGCGCCAGAGCGACGAGAGCACCAAATGAGTGGGAGAGACAGACGTGAGGAGGACAGCAGGGAAATAAAGCAACGGATGGGGAAAAAAAGTGATGTAGGTGTTGTTTAAGCCGTCTACCTACCTATACAGCTGGGTATTGAGCTGTTCCACTGGGCCAGCGCATTGGGAACCGTCAGACACTCGATGGCGCTCGAGCCCTCCAGCACATAACCCGGACTGCACTCAAAGCGGATCACGGCACCCACGGCAAAGTTGTTGCCCATGCGCCGGCCGTTTCGGGGCTCGGGCACTGAGCTGCACTGGGTGGCACTGGTCCGTGGCACGGCTTTGGAGAAACACGATGACATTGAAGCGCGAATGAACAGTCCATACTAATTTTGTTTTGTTTTGTGAGTCCCACAGTAAAGAAAGAACAAAGATAAAGACTGTAGTAAGAGCAGAAAATGACAGACAAAAGACACCAAAGGTTGAGTTTAAGTCTTCAGTGGTGGCATTTTTAAGACGTCTTCCTTTTTTGCACATCTCTATTACCGGCGTCCCAGTTCTTGATGGATAAGCTCTTTTTTGGAGGATTATCTGAAAAGCTCATCACCTGATCAATGGAGTTTTTTTTTACAAAACTTAGTTTAGGAGTCAATGTAAGAACGATGGCAAACGGATAATACAAAAATGTGCGATTCAGCTTCTCTGCCTGGTGCTTCCTTCAGCGTACTTATCATAAAACACAAGCATTAGATTCATTAAAGTTTCACGAGGGGCTGCCACTACCCTCAGACACCTGCAGAAAGTGACATTTTTGTTACTATCTTAAGGGAATAGAAGAACATAGACAGTGCAAGCACAACCTTTACAACAGACTTCTTGCCACACTTATGCAGTGTTAATGCACCAGAGCACATATGATTGCTGACACACATTCCGGGGGTCTTCTATTATGCAGGTACTGTAAACTTGTGACTGTTGGAATAGACCAAATTGAAAACATATGTCTGAGTGTCTGAAACCTACCCTGGTAGACCAGGTGGAACCCTCTGGAGCTGGATTGGCCTTTGGAGGTGAAGCTGATCAGGATTTGGTTGGAGGTTGCTAAGGGCAACGATTCACCTGGGAGCCAAAGACAAAGTGCCCAGTGTTTTAGTATCTTTGTTTCTAGAGACATTAAACACATACTGTATCACAATCACACTAAAATAAATCAAACTTCCTGCATCTACCTTGCAAAGTTGTGAATGTTCGTGTTATTTTAGGGACCGATCTGTGTGTTGACAATGTGTGGAAGAGGAAAGAAGAGGCGCTTAAAATGGACATGTTTAGGACAACATGATCACGTATGGTGTTGCAGCAAGTGTGAAGATCTGTTGTTTAATCTAGAAGTGTGATATAACAATATGCAAATGCATGACACATATGAAGATCATACTCATATCTAACCGTCATACAGGGGCCATATTGATGTGCTGTGCTTATTAAAATGCAGACAATTTCCTTCTGCTGCATTGTGCCTGAACACAGGTCCTGATGATTAAACCTGATAACATAGTGTCACAAGCCCTCTACTGGCGTCACCTTCTGGGAGCTGGGGAGCAACTTTCGATCAGCGATTGTGCCTTAAACATTATGTCAGCTCACTGTCGAGTTCTTGTTTTTCCCACCTCAGAAATATTTCTAATCAGCAGTTAGCGCGTTAGTCGCGTCCCAGCTGGACCGTTGCAGCTCTCAGTTCGCACGCCAGATTATCAGATCATTACCGCAGAATATGCAGCTGGTTTGAAATGGTGCAGCGAGAGTCTTAAGTGCTGCAGAGACCACAGCCTCCCGTGGCTTTATTCCACAGGCTGCTCACATTAGAAAGTCTGGTTTATCACCTGCAGTGAAAGTCTCTCCACAATCAAGCTCCCGCCTACATTCAGGAAGTGTTAACAGCGTTCTATCCGGGCAAGGCTCTCAGGCCACCTGACCAGGGCTTAGTGGCTGTCCATCTGTCCAAACTGTTCAAACAGAAACAGCAAATTTGGTCTTTAAAAAAAAGCTTCCAGACATATTGGTTGAGACAGGCCATTTTTTGAGGCCATGTTTTGTTAAATTGTGCTTTTCATTCCTTTTATGAGTGGTGTCAGGGTGAATTTTGGGCTGCAACAAATGATTATGTTTGCCGTCGATAAATATGTTGATTACCTTCGCAATTAATCTATTAGTTGTTGGTCTACGAAGACTCAAAATGGAAAAAAAAGGTTAAAAGATTGCTTCAAAATGGCTAAAATAAATGGCTTTGTTTGTCCTCAATTCAATGACATCCACTTTTCTTGACGGCAGAGACCAGACAACAATCAGTTATAAGAAATTGAGAGCAGAGTTATTCTCAAAAACACATTTTCATTGTTTTAATGGACTAAATAATTTAAAAAACATTTGTCAATGATCACATTTAATTGACTGATAGTTGATTCACTGATTATTTGTTGCAGCTCTATCCCACAGCTATGCTAGATAAACGATCAAGAATTCACGAAGAAATGCAGCATTTACCTACACAGAACCTACCTACACAGTACAATCTCGGTGCAGAAATGAAATATTCCGAAATGAGGACATTTGACGTCAGCGTCCTCTTCGGCTCATTGTGTAATTAAACACAAGGAAAGCACCATGACGCAGCTACTGTGGTGGAAAACTATGTGTTGACTGACGTCGAACATGATCCGAAGTGTGAGCGTCTCTGCCTCAGCCTCTCTGTCTTTCTCTCAGTGTGCCGCTGACTGGCTCTCTGCAGTGGATCTCATTACTCTGTGTCTGCTTGCTGTCACACTGTAGTGGGAGGCAGACGTGCTTAACCCCAGAGGCAACATCTGCGCGTGTGTCGGCGAGTCTATCCTGCGCATGCACGCCGTCCTCTGTTTTTTTTTTTTCTCCCTCCTCTGGGTGTGTGGGAATGTTTCCCCTACCTTTAAGTGAAGTCTCCTGAGTTAGCTTAAGCGGCACGGTTTCTTAATTCATCATCTCCGCAATTGCTCGGAAATCCACTGTAAAGTACGCCCCCGCAGCACACATACTCATACACACACACCCCACCAAGTCACGCTGGGTAGTTTATTAGAGGAGGACTCACTGGGTGCCATCATGGCGACAGTGTTTCATAATTTGCTGCGCAGGGCAGGTATTCATCCAGACAGATCAAACATGTGTCAGCATGTAACTTATCAACCTTCTGGCCGGTCTCCAGCACAAACCCACTTTTCCTTTAATGCGATCCTCTGTGCTGGCTGAAAGGCACAGATAGGACTCACTTTGGCTGGAAGATGATGGTCCACAGTCAGGCGTGTGGGGTGCTTGGTGTATGCACACAGTTCTGATAGAGTAGCCATGGTGGAAAATTAGAGAGACTACCGCTCAAGTTGTTAAACCGCAACTCAAATAGGTTTAGAGTCAAACTCTGAGTCTGCCCAGCAGGGATTACAGGAGAATTTTATGTTATATATATATATATATATATATATATTATATATATTTATATGTTGTAGTCAACAACTATTTTAATAATCAGTCAATTAAAGGGTAACATTTTCTGATCTAAGTTTTTTTTATGTGATTTTTTTCCATTTTTTTGTCTATTGTGACAGGAAATTAAATGTTGCGAGGATGATGACAAACAAAAAGCCATTTCAAGACCTCAACATTTTTTCCGGTTTTGCACCACTTCATGAACCAAACAACTAAACGATTTATCGAGAAAGTAATCAACAGTTTAATCGACTCCAAAAGTAATCATTTGTTGCAGCCCTGGTGTTCTCCCACTGAAACCAAACAGTCACACCTGAAAGCAGTTGAATGTAAATGAGAAGCCCAGTCACACCTAAAATGATGACTAGGAGAGCGACAATCGTCTTTTTGTGAGATCAATTAAGTAAATTTGCATTTAGATAAGTCTCCTTGATTTCTCGATCCAGTCCTTTTGTCCTTCCTGCCTGCGTGCCATCTTCTTCTTTAATTGCCACTGTCTATCGTTCACATTAAATTGTCCCTCTCCCCTCATTTAATACTGTTTGTGACCGTCACCGCTGACCATTCACAGTCACTGCCTTCTCTTCCCACCACTACTACCATAATGAAAACATCCTGCTCACTATTATGCTCAGGCTAGTTGAATGAAACATTCTTTTCAAGGTCAGCACATGTGTTGACACCAGCATCTTGCCAAACAATAAAATAACATGACTTTGTCCCTATGGCACATGATAACAGCTTCTTCAGCTGGACTGTGTGGGTGAGTTTCTCCTCTTTATAAGCTGCTGATGTGCATGTATGTATTTCAATGGTTGCCAGTGGTAATTCATGCCATTACTTGAGCAGCACTGACTATGTGGGCTAAAGGTGTCTCCACCCTCACCAAAGTGGCAGCTTTTCTCTGCCATGCCTGGTTAGAGAGCTCTGTGTGCAAGCCCGCCGCCAGAAGTCCACAGTTAATATAGCGTCCTGTTTATTGAGCTGTAAACTGGATTTTCTGAGGCTGCCCTGGACGCAAACCAAAGTAATCATTTTGCTTTTGTCAAGCTGTGAGGCCCGAGTGAACGGGCAGAAGACGGAGAGCTGCCCTAACCTTGCACACCTTCTCACCCCAACCTCTCTCAAAAGGTTGCACCTACGCTATTCGAGCCATTTCCTTTCGCAGGCCATAAAAGCAGATGTGGCATTTGTCACATTCAAGCAACCACAAGTTTACAATGTCAAGTTATTTCTGCAGCAGAAATAACTCTTCCTTCATCATCGCCTTTGCACTTTTCACCTTCCGTCCTTTGATGTCCTTTTCACCTCCCTCCAAGGTTCCTCATATCGGGGCTGTATTCACCTCCTCCATGTTTGTGCATGTTGTGCTGTAGTGTACAATTGCAGTACATCTGCTCAGATGTGTTTGCATAATAAGGAGCTATCATCTTTTCCCACATTTCCCTTCAGTGATCGGTTTTGGTTTGCAATTCATCCTCCAATTTAATGATGACAAAAGGATTAGATCCTCAGATAAATGCTCAGATAAAACTAATGAATGAAGTCAGAGTAAGTTTAGGGTGCAGGCTCAGTGCAGGCAATGATTACATTTTGGAAAATGGGATAGTTAAGGTGGTAAAAGTCAAAGCTGTTTTTCTCCCTGGAACATATCATTGCTTTTCATGGGACACTTAACTGCAGCCTCATTAAAGTTTTAACTGTGAATAATGATTCATTAAGTGTCTATCCTTCTTTATTGCTTGTTAACTATATGATATTGTCACTGAATGAGAAAATACAAACAAGGGTAAATTTGTGAAGTGTGATTTGTGTGTATTTGAAGTAATTACTGCATGCAGTGGCATGGAAATGGAATCTGTGGAACAGTTTTAACAAGGATTAAGACTGCAAATAAACAGCTGCAAGTCAAAAAGTCAAACCACCATAATTAGTGTAATAACCATCGCTTTATGCAATTTATGATGGCTGTAGTAATGTGGATGTGACTTTGAGTAGGTGTCTTTGTTTCAAGTCCAAAGGTAAAGAGGTAGTTACTAAGATAGGAAATAGGATGCCTATGGGTGTGTTTTAATGAACCCTAAAAATGCATAATAACAAAATATCACAATGAACAACTGGTAATAGAAAACGTCTAAATGTCAACAAACCTCTCAAATATCACTAAAATATTGATGAAAATATTAATAATTCTCTCATGAGTTTTTTTGGGGGGATATATTGGTATGAAAGTGTAAAGGAAACAAGGAAAAAGTTTTTTTGCAGTTACATGCCACCAGACATAACATAGGGGGTCACATGACCAATTCTCTTCAAACAAGATGCTGCAGTATGGAGCCAGACTGAACTTTTTAAAATCCAATTAAGATACCTAATAAAACAATCTTTTGGATGGCTATTTTCCTCTAAATGGTGTTCAGCAGAACAAGAACTCACAAAAATGATGGGATGGGTAAGATTCTGGGGGTAGACTTAAAGAGATTTAGGTCTCTTGTGAAAAACACACTTCAGTCGAAACACAGACATGTGGCAACTGTACTTTGTCTGTGTGTGGACAGGAAGGTATACAGAATTACCATACATGCTGTACATACATTCCAAATGTGTATTTTTTTCCGTTATACCAGCACAGGGCTGAGAGGCATGTGCATGCCAGTCTCCCTGCTCTTCACTTTTGAGATCTTATCCCCAGGTCTGCTTCAGTTGTTGTTGTCACCGCTGAATTGTTTTACAGCTCACTAGAGCCCACCTGCAGCCACGGCAGCTCAGGCTGTGTCAGCAATTTGTCCCTGGGTTTAACTGGATCCTTGTGAAAGAGCTCAAGCAACAATACTGTTTGTTTTTATCCGCTCTCATGTCAGAATATAACGCCCAGGGGATCAAAGGGTGAAACCACATTTGGTGACTTGTATTATGTCAACACAGAACAGGAAACAAAACAGTGTATATCAGTCATGTTTCGCATTCCCTTAGTTTAGTGCTGAAATAACCAGAATGCAACAGTGTGAATACATGCAGGCATGAACTGTAAGAATGTGTGCTTCAACTACCTGTGTGCGCTCCAGACAGAGAGCTGAGGACGCGGGAGTGTTGCGTCGCCCCGTCGTAAACCTCCACAATGTCATTCAGAGCCGTCTGGAAGAAGGCAAACTGACTGAAGACGACTGGAAAGAAAGACAAGAAACACAGGGAAATGCGACATCAGACGAACAGCGACGAGAAAATTAACTAAAATTCGCAATGCGGTGGCACTGACGGCTCTAAAGCCCGTTTGAGATGACACCGAAAATCCATAAAAAAACACTTTGCTGCATGCACATTCAAAAGAATATTATCAACAACAATTTCAATCAAATTGCCTTCTTTAAAGTGAGCTGGATAATACCGGCGGTTATGACAACACAATCAGAAAACTGATATTACACGCAGAGATCAGCAGTCCTGTCTGGGCTTGATGGCTTGTCAGCGGATGAAAAGCTTTGCCGATGACAGCCAATCTGTTGCTCAATGTGCTGCTAAAGCACCACCGCGCAGCTTTCATCCACCCTTTCAAGCCACCCTTTTTACTGCTGTTGCCTGAACACACTCAGCCCTTTCACATCCAATCTGTGTCTGGTTTACTCGTGGCAAATATTACAGGTTAAAGGGAAGGATGAAGAGGATGATGGTCGAGGAGGGAGGAGGAGCAAGACTTTTTCATTGTGACTGTTCTTTGGCATCTGTTTTCTCCTGCTCAACTTCGTCGCTTTCCCTAATTTGTACATCCCCCTCATCTCTCTCGATGATGAGAGAAGCCGCCGGTTGCGGTGTCACCCACTCCCCGTCCTGCGTGTTGAGGAAAATAGCCCATCATTAGGGCCGGTGCATCAGCCTAATGAGAAGTGGCAAGAATGGAGGCGAGAGCAATTTTGACTCTGCACGACAAAGCGAGTTGCCTTGGGCCTCGCTGTCATTTTCCAGGAAAATGCAAATGTGGACTTTAATTATTTCAATTTCCTCTCTCTCGCTTTGACTCCGCTGGGTGAAATATGTTGCCGACAGGGTCCGGGAAAGGGATGGGTGCCCAGACGATTTGGAGCAGCGCCGGACCTCTGAATGGGCGTCGTGACCTCGGCATTCAAAAGACTGGGGGCGAAGAACCCCAAAGCCAAACACATGCCAGCCAGTGCTGTTTGGTGTGAATTAACAAAGATAGGACTTGAGCTTTTCCCTGAGAGAGACCGGTGCTGATAACTCTTTACAGAAAAGGACATAAAAAAGTGACGTGAGGGACATGGGTATGTACGTGTGTACGTGAGCGCATGTCTGTGGCTGAGCTTTGTCGCACATCGGCATTGTTTGGCTCTTTGAGTAATTCGCAGCTCCTGCTGTATTACGGATACATATTGGAAGCGAGCTCTGACCTTTAAGATGGAAATGCCAAAAAGCAGAAATAATTCAGGAACTCTGGATCATCCAGACACCAATTATTTTTGGTCCGGACGTGTGTATGTGTGTGTCTGTGTGTGTGTGTGCTTGCATGTGTGACATTGCATTGCCTGATGTCACCAATTTAATAGAATTTAATAGCTCAAATGTGTGTGTGGCAGAGACAAATGGATAGAGGAACTATCAATCATTGTGATTTTACTAAATGTAGAAAAAATGTGCAAGAAAAATCTGCCTAAAGCACTTTAATCACAAGGTAAGAGTAAGTCTTTACAAGTTGTTTTCTCCCTCGCGTCTGTCAGAAGATTCAGGTGTGAAAATGGTTTACTTCCCACTTTCATTAGGCGCCACCGTGAGAGAATATGCAGAAATCAGCGAGACACTCGAGGATCACTTCAGCGTAGTTTGAGCCTGAGAAGGGCATTTTCTGCATTTCTGGTGAAAAAAATTGCCACCTAATTAAGCACACACGACTACCCACCTGCACGCAATCAGGGACACATAATTTTAAAAAGCACACTATCACAGCACCTTTATTTTCATCTTACCGTAATCCTTGGGCACCACCACAGAGTAGAGACAGGTCCGTGCGCTGCTGTAGTTGCCAGGGTAACCAGGAGACAGGACCACCCCTTCCAAACCCGAGTACTGGCCACCACAAGGAGCTGGGGCGAGAAGGGACATGAGAAGAAAGGTCTTCAGCTAACTCTGGGATCCCAGTCCTTCCCCTCACCCCCTGCCTTCCTTCCCATCCCCTCCGTTCTATTACCACTAAATTACTTTTCTTGTCTGATTGGGCTTTTGCCTGGGAGATGTCCCTGGTGTTTGCCACGGTGAAATTGCAATGTTTTCCAAGTGTCCCTCCAGGTTAGCTTGTGTGAGATGAGGCTCTGGATCCCCTTCTTCCTGCTCTAAGTGCCTTAAGAAATGCGACAGTATGTGCCTGGCTTGCGGTATTGTCTACAAGTGCGAATCCCACGTATGGGATTTAGCTTGACGTATAGCTTCACAGACGCTGTGAGAGCCAGATTCACTGCCATCTGGTGACGGACGCTGTGTGTTAGCCACATCGTGGTGTTATCGGAAACGTGAAGTGGGTTTTGTTGACCAAGTGAGGAGCAAGTATGTAATGCTAAACTAGAGCGGCAACAACTACTACTAATAACATAGTAATTTGTGATTAATGAAGTCAAATATTTTGATCTCAGCTTCTTTAGTGTGAATATTTCCCAGTTTCTCTAGGACAAAATATTGTATGTTCTTGAGGTAAGGAACACGAAAAAAGATCTTATCTTGACCTCAATGAAACGGGCATTAGCAATTTTTACAGTTTCTGCGCCAATTTATAAACCAAACAACTAATCAAATAATTGAGAAAGTCATCGACTGATTAATCAACCACAAAAGTAATCATTTGTTGTAGCCCTAAGCTAAACACTCCTCTAACTCAAACTCACTCTCAAAGCTTCACCCTGATATTCTATTAACATTAAGAAAACCCTCACGTCTCCACACGGATACCTGCAGGACATACCATTGCACTCGAAAAAAACAAATAAATAAATAAAAATGCATAATCACACACGCATGTTTACATGTGATAAACACTGATGTGGTTTGTGTTCCTAACAGCCGTCTCCAGATGTCAGTGTTTACCAATGCAGATGGGTTTGGGCTTGTTCCAGCTCGGCTTGCCGTCTCCCCCCATGATGCAAGTGAGGGTTGGGTCTCCCTCTAGCGTGTAGCCGCTGTCGCAGTGGTAGGTGACGATGGAGCCCAGCTTGAGGTCGGCTCCCACCCGGGTCCCGTTGCGCACCAGACCCGGCTCGAAGCACGACTCCCTGGGGTTCTCTGTGGAGAGAGGTAACACAGTGGAAAATCGCCCAACAGACGGGGAGCGCGTGTTGGTATTCAATAAAACAGGGTTTCTGCATCAAGCTGCAGACACCGTGGCAGTGGCGAGAATGGAAATTGTTTTCCTGATATTCTCGGATTTCTCACTTCCTTCAGTTGCTCCCTCTGGCCCCCCCTCCCCCCCCCTCCTTCTCATCGTCCAACTCCTCTTCCTCCTCCTCCTCTCTCTCTCTTTCAGTAAATATATCTCACTGACTGCCACTTTTCTCTCCAGCCCTTGACGGTGCCCTTTCATCTGTGGCTGCTGGAGGTATGTATGGCTGTGGAGACAGACAGGCAGCTGATTGAGAGTGGCACTGCTCTGGCCCAAGGTCTGCTGACTGCACACAACCGCCTCTCACACAACGCTCCGCTGTGCAGTCAAGTAGAGAAGACAATGCACATACGCAAGCTTTCTACCACATGCACACACACACACACACACACACACACACACACACACACAAGAATACCTAACCTCAACACACTCACGCACACTGAATCTAACCACATATCAATCACCACTCCTGGGGTCGTAAGAAAGATGTCTCGCTCAATCTACCGTCACATTGTTCTTAGGTGGAAAATGTGCATGTGAGAGGAGGCCTGTCAATTTGGCACACTTCGCGCCCTTGCTCGCTAAAATAAACATAGGAAAAATGCCCGAGGCAATTGAGTTCAATCTTAAACATGGTCCACATTCGCCACAAACTTCAATATTTGATGACTTAACACTTGCATACAAAAGAGAAAGGTGACGTGAAATGTTTTCGTCTTTCTGGGAAAATGTCCACTTGCAGTTTGCCATCTGAGAAAAAAACTAAACTAAAACCTTTGAGTATCTCAACACTGACTTGTTGAAAGCAAACTTTAAATAGGAAACATTTTAACAAATTTTGTGCATTACAAAAATATATTTGTAAAAGTCTAGAGGTGGTCTTCACTTTTTTGCTTTCGCTTTTTTTTTCTCTCTCTAAGAGCATACTGTAAAGTCAACTTCCCTTCAGGGTATTTCACCTTTGATGATAAGGACCAACAGGCCAGAAGAGATTTTGACTTTTTTTTCCTCTTTTTTTCCACCTTTCCATCTGCCACTTAGAAACAATGTACAATACCCTCTACCTTGGGGTGTTGTTTAGCTCAGTCCTCACTGCAGCGGCCCCAGTTTGAATCCCGCTGGTGGCCGTTTGCTGTGTCATTCCCCCTCTGTCTTTCCACTTCCTGTCTCTCTAAAGCTCTTCTATCACTAAATGCTTTGACAAAATCCAAAAAGTATGTACAAAAAAAAACCTCAACAATAACGCACCTTTGTGCATTGTGAGAGAAATTCCCGCTTGAAGAATAACCATGTGCAGTACCTAGAGCAGTTTATTGGTGATACTATTATACATGGAGCACCGTGGATGGATATTAGGGCTGCAGTGATGCTCCAGATGAACATGGGTATTGGCTGATATTTGGAAACAAATGGTAAAATGTACCCGTGGTGGTGACCAATGCTTGTTTGTTATGTTGTGTATTTTGCTAACATGAAGGAGACACCTGCTATTTCTTTTTGGGTGGGAGTGACTACGAAGATGCCAGTTGTGTGGGAGTAGAAATCTGCAAAATGCAGTTTCCAAGACATGTTCAAGTGATATTTCAAGAGGAGGTGCCAAAATAAGGGCTTTAAGACATAAAATGAAAATGGACATTTGAAAAATAAATATGAGACGGTGTATAATGATAACCTAAAAGCTGACAAAAGCTAGAAATCATAATATAATATGGGCGTTTAACAAAGCTATCAAAGATTCTTTCATAAATGTCTGATTGAATTTGGGTTTGTTCAAAGACATTATGATGCAGGGCTGAAACACTCAGTTTAAACATTTCAGTAAATTTTCATAAGGAAAAGTTCTTGGTTTCCTTTGCTTAAAAGATGAGAAGTGATATGTTTAAACATCGCTATGAGGTCAGAATTTTACAATTGCTTCAGTAATAGATTCGTAAGTACTAAGCTGAAAGCGGGGTGCCCTTCATGGCTGAACAGACAGCTGGGGCCGGGGCATGTGTCCTGTCTGTCACCCAGGGCTCCTTTTTCAGACAGGCTGAGCCCAATCAGGGGCCTATGTAAAGCCCATGCTCTACACAGGCATCTTGGACCAACCTGGGTCAGCACAGTCTGGGGACAGATGATTTAACAAGACCTGCTCTGGGACCTGGACGAGTGGATGAGGGGGAGCGTCTGTTTTGGAAAACACTCAAATGAGTTTAAAGTCAAGTAATGTGAAGCGAAAACAAGCTGAGTTTACAGAGGGTATCAGATTAGACGGTTGCCCAATGTGAGGTTGCTTGTATGCGTTTTTCCTTTTGTGAACATGTCTATTTATGTTATTCAAATGTGGCTCAGGCGTGGAAAGTTTTTGCCCCCCTGAATTTCCCTGGAGAGCCTAATCAGACATGGCCAGAGATGCAGAAACAGAAAGACGTAACGATGGCTCGGTAAAGAGGCTGACAGCACCTCGGGTGCATTTTGTAATGTGATTTTCAGCAGCGGGCTGACCAAATACTGACTGGGCCAGCTCGTCAACTTGCCGCGTCCTCCCCAAATAGACCCAAAACCCGCAGCCAAACAGGCTTTTGTGCCATGTTGTTTGTCTGAAACTGAGGAGGTAATTTATGTATTATTTGGTTATGGTTCATTAGTGTGGAGAATTGGAAGTGTGGAGAGAGAGTTTTTCTGAGCCACACACTGGGTCCATCTGCTCAACCAGATTGGTCATACAATATCACACACTGCATCACACACGCTGCAGTAAATATAGCTGGGAGTGAGTTAAGGGGTAGGCTCTGTAACACTGTCTCGGCGAAAAACATTGCGCTCTGCTCCATTAGTGGGCGATTTGCAAATGCAACAGAGAGTCGTGTCACCTTAACAGGGCTGCGTTGTGAAATCAGACGCACGGCTCACATAGATCAACTACTATCCAAATGCTGCACAGGCAAGGTCGATCGGAATCGGTTAAATGTCTGATACCTGAAAGAGCCTTAATTGAGGCCAGGAGATTTAGGAAGATTTAACACTGTTCTCTCAAGTGAAGCTCTTAACAAAGATGCCCTTTGTTTAATTTAGAGCTTGCTCCGAGTCTGTATATTTGTTAAGGAAAAGGCTCTAAGTGGGGCGTGCTGAGGCCAGAAAATGCAGGTGCATCGCGTTACCATTAAACAAACCGGCCTTCCCTCCAGGATGTCTGTGATCATTCTGCACCATGTGTGCAGCCCTGCGTGAGCAAATAAATTTGGGTCCTCGGAACAACATGCTGCAGTCAGCTAAGCTCTGACACGAGACAACAAAACGTTGTTTGCTCTAATTTATGGGGAGCCCTTTGTGCAGCTGCAGAGCACTGATCAAAAAGAGCTTAAGCACACATGCTGTCGGCTTTTCATTTTCATAATTCTTTGTGTTAGGCGGCTACTGGAGGAGGTACAGATCAATAATGACTCCCGAGCAGACCGTAGTGCAAATGGGAGGGTGGTGATCAGGACGCTGCGGTGCAGACACGCCATCCGTTCTCTGAAGCAATTTTCACACAACCCATCTCGCTCGCTTTGGACGAGACACAAGAGAAAGTTAAAAAGAAACAATCTGCAAGGTCGATAAGCAGCAGAGGGTAAATCCATTCCCTCTCTGCCAGAGGAAGAATTTTAAAACATGAATAGTTTAGGGGATAAAGCCTCACATACTATTTAAAATTCACTGTTTAGTTGAGAATCTTAAGAAGCTGAAAGTATAAAAACTCATTTACGTGCGCACGCACACACACACACACACACACACATTAAAGTTTTCACTGGCTCAAAACATCCAATTAGCCAAATGCTGTAGTTTCTCTTTTACCTTTTTTTTTAAGTCACTCCTCTGACAGCAAGGTACCCACCTGTGTACTGCAGCACAAAGCCATTGCTGCTGAGGGAGGCGTCGCTGCGGAAAGCCAAGAAGAGTGTGTTGGAGCTGCTCTCGATGCGATCCGGAACATCTGTTCCGTAGAAACTACCCAGCAAAGGGCTGAGGGAGTCCGGGCCGTCATAGATATGAAGGAAGTCATAGCTGGGCTCCAAGCTGAACCTAAGCACAAAAGTCACATTTGATACAGATTACCACTAGAAACTCACTTCAGCCATCAAATGGTTAAAAAAAGATGAAAAAAAGTTTGTTTTCTTTTTTCCTGTGTACAACAATGATTCATGATTCATCTGCAGTGTCAGAGACAAGTCACATTACGCTGCAATTAACAAGGCTTACTGGTTGAAGCTCAGAGCAATAACGTAGTCCTGCGTGACAGTGACTGTCCAGTCACATTCCCGTCCATGCGGGTATGGCTCAGGATAGTCTGGAGACAGAATCAGCCCACTGGGACCCGTCAGGTTCCCGCCACATGGAGCTAAGGGAACATCGGGGAAATGTGACAGTAAACAACACCAGAAAACCAACTTTCACAATGACTGTGTGCTCATCCAAGTGTAACAGAAAATGGGCTGATTTGGAGACTAAAGGTTGTACCTACAGGAACAACTGGAGTGCATGTGTTTCCTGGAATACTTAATGGAGAAGTAGCTCATGCCCATTACCAAACATTTTAACCTTCAAATGTCAGGGGACTATCGTATACAACACCTCAAGATGAAACTGTTTAAGATTAGCAGGAATTGAAGGATATACTTTCAACAATAAGAACATTTTCAATGTGCAATATGATACTTTAAACTGTGCAATAAATCATAACTGCTAAATATGGCATATGTGTCTTTACACACATACATATACGACATCCATGTTTATTTTGACACTGTTGTTTTTATTTAAAAATATTTCTTTTTTAACCTTTGTATTAAGTAGAATAGTTCAACAACAAAGGTCAACATGCACCTCAGAGATTTACACCCAGCATGATCTGATATATCTGTATTGTTATATCTACCTATCTGTATCTATAAAACATGGGAGCGTGGAAGTCTGACTGGGAGGTCTGCGTTGTTATTGAGAAACAGGGTAATCAGATCTATCTGTCTGCTGCAGTGACTTCAGGAGACATCGAGGGAACACGGCAATCAGGTTTGCCACTAAAGATCCACTTAAGGAGTCTGTTAAATAATCACATTAGGAATTCGCATTGTCTACCTGTTTCACAAAAGTCTGGCCAGTGAGAGAGGTGATACAATACAGTGGACTGCACAAGGCAGGTCGGCAGACATTATAGGTACTTCATAACTTTTCTATACTGCTCTCTTCCATCTTTATAAAATGTATCACTTAAAATCTCATAACCACAGAGAGTTTCAAACCTGACAGAGTTACTTTACTTTATTGTGAAGTGGATTAAACAAAGGGGATAAAAGTTCAATGTTGTCATGCAGCAAAAGTAGATATTAGAGCTATATAATTTATAAAATGACCATTAACATAAATAACAACTACTTGCTCTGAACAATTAAAACTAATTAAAATTAATCAATAAATTAAGTCAAAATTTGCTAAACAATTTTCATCAACAATCTTTAGTTTTTCCCACCATTTTATCAACCAAACCAAACTAATCTGTATATCAAGAAAGTAATCAACAAATTAAGCCATAATAGACAATTCCACATGCCGTATGTGTGTACCTGTGCATGTTGGTGGGTCTGGCTGCCAGAAGTAGCGACCATTGATCTCAGTGCAGGTGATCCTGTTGGCTCCCTGCAGGATGTAACCAGGATCACACTGGAAGACCACATGGTCCCCGGGCTCCCTGCTGTCCCCACCACGGGTCCCGTTGGTAGGCATTCCCGGGTCATTGCAGGAGGTTGCAGTGGAGACTGTCAGAGCGGATGAAGATGCAATGATTGGAATGACATGAAAAGGATTATGATCTATTAGAAATAAAACACAGGGTCTCCTTCCCATCCATCCTCACCGGAGAACTGCAGTGCGAAGCCCTGCTTGCTGGTGAAGAAGTCGGTGGTGAACTGCAGGGTGACTGTGTTGAAGGTGCTGTGGGCATCTGGGGGCAATGCCGAGCCGCTCAGCTCCCTCAGCAGGACGCCTCCGTCCTGGGGCCCATCCCAAATCCGGAGCACGTCGTGGACATCCTCAGTGTGGAAAACCAGGAAGTGCAGACTGTCACAGACAAGGACAAGATGCTTCAGAAGCCGTGGCATTTGATAGATGACCCACTGTCTGATATATTTAGCATCCAACCCTCACACATCACCTCAGACAGATGAAGACATTTACTTTTTGACCGAAATTGAAGTTGGCTACCAGCATTTGATTTTGTTCGACAAACCTTAGGCGCTTTAAAAGGATAATAATTTTGGCAGATGTCACAGCTTTCCATTAACAGCTTTGGTCAAGAGAAAAATCTCAGTCCTACAGTCTGTCGTACAATGTCGTAGAAGCTAAACTGAAGGATTTGAGTTAAAAAAGCCTATATATATCAAAAAACTATTATCAAGGTCAAGTGTTTTGTTTGCATTTTTGGGCACTAAAGTGAAACATCATATTATCATATTTATTTTAGGCAGAGAATGAAATCGGGGTGCTGAACAAAACAATTCATGATTTGCAAATGTCAAAAAGAAGGATGAGTCAGAGGAGAGGAGGAAGAGGAGGAAATTAATGGATTCAATCAAACTGCCGCATATTTAAAGAAATCGGCCCTAGTCATGATGTGATTAAAGGAGATGGTAAGAACAGAGCGGAGACAAAGGTGCGGGGTGAGAGAGACGAATAACATTTTCAAGTGAATCATAGATGCATCCAGAGCATCCAGTGGATGTTGCACAATGTCAGTCAAGCAGATACGTCTGCCATAGCATTAAATAGTTTCAGTCTCGACATCAGAAAGATGATGCTGTCAAAATACCTCCCCTTCACTTTGCTGCAGACAGCTGTCAGCCAGCTGGTGGTCTGCTGGTTATGAAATGTGCCGTGTGTATGTGTGTATCTTCAACAGTCTCAATGCTGAAAGTCAAAAAGACACATTGCCAGGTCTTGCACACAAGCACGTGTAAGGATGTGTCCTGGACAGGCTCAAAGACTAAATGGGTGGAAAATTGACACAATATAAGGACCTCTTCACAGACAACACTCTCTGTCATCTCAAGGCTGGTACAGACAGCAAACAAGAAAGCTAGTTTCACCAGATTCCTCACACTCTGCACACTTCTCATTGTAGAATGGCAGCTTCAGCCATTTAAAGAGAGATCAAAATTTTGTTATTTTAAACTAAACCTCGTCATGAATGTGTTTAGTAGCTATTCCTCAAATAATCATTGGAAACGCACTGCACAATCATCTGGAGGAAACACAGATTTTCTCTGTGCTTCTACCTTTACACATACACTAACATACGCACACAAACAGACACACACACAAAGACATGTGCACACATGCTTTGGGCTACACATGATGCAGAGCAGAAAGAGCAGGCCACTGACATGTCGGGTTTAGCAACAAGTCCCCACCGTTTCCGCATAATCGGTGTCAGACTCTGATAACCATACTGTCTGATGTTCAAGCAGCAGCCAGAGGCTACTCAACAATGGGCTGTGAATGCCTATGTGTGTGTGTATACATGGACACACTGTACATAACCTACTGGTACATTTTGTCTTAATGCCTGTGAATAACATGCACATAAATCAAACAGATGCAGACAAGCGTACCAGCAAAATATTCTTGGATCTAGCACAAGGTTTGTTACATCCAAGGCTGGGAAACACATGCAGGAGACACACACACATTCATTAAACACATTAACCTCCAATAGCATGTCACATTTCCACCATCCATCACCGAAGAACTGTCTAAATACTGAATAAATACTAATCACACTGTTTATATTTGTCCATCTGCTTCCACTGCTCTTGCTAATGGTCTCAGAAGCATAGATAATACAGCGTGATATACAATAATCATTCACTCAGTTAATGCAATAATAGAGATGCGTTATAGGAGATGGAGAGATAAAACTCAACTCTCTTCACTTCGCAGTACTTAGCAACCCCTTAAAACTGACAAATTACAAAACACGTTTCCTGACACACAGCATCACACCCAAAGGTTAACAGTATTATAGCAGGTGGTAGCTCAAGAAAAACTTAAGGATTCGTATGTAAATGCAATGTTGTACACAGCTGAGAGGGAAAAAATACTAAATACTAAAATACTTTTCTGCAGTATTTCTGGCGCTGACCTATTACTATTTCCCATAGGCTTCTCACCTCCAGTGAGCAAAGGTTATGTTCACAGACCTACACCTTCAACGTGCCTGTGCCTCAGGTAGTTGGATTCTTGTTATGCAAATGCTGTTCTCAGGCCTTCAGGTGCTCTGATCCTTTTACCTACGCTCCACCTCCCCATGCCCTCGACCAGACATGCCGAGGTGTTCCGCAGGATTTGCCGGCACGAGTAAAACAAGAGTTCTCTAATATGTGCACGTGTTTGTGCGTTCCTCCTTCCCATGTGCACATGTACTGCAAGGTTATGTGAGCACTGGTGATGAAGGCATTCACTGTAGACAGTTCCAGGGATTTTCAATGAACGGAATTAAGCAACAGTCACGTGTGCTGGATCCACACTCGTGTGCCGAGGGGGTCTCACGTTCAGATGCAACCTTCAAGACTGTCAAGACGCCAAACAGCACCGTGTTCCATTCTAGGATTTATGTGTTTGAATGAAGATGGAAAGGTGGGTGGAAAGGAAGAGGTGTGTTGAGGGAAAGAAGGAGGAGCAAAAACAAGACCGGTGTTAATCTTGACTGGGTCACTGGAAGAAAGGGATGATGGCGGGAGGATAAGAGGTTGATGGAGAGCTAGCGGAAGCTCTGAGGGATGGAGGGATTTGTGCTGAGTGGTCGGATGGATAAGATGGACGTGGGCTACATGTTAGCGTAATTGGTTCCTTTCATACACGATCTAAATAGCCCATCGCTCCTTGTCACTTTCTGGGCATAAAGGTACAGACGAGTGAATAAGAACATAGTATAGAGTAGAACATTATGTTTCAGTGAGAGGAGGAATGTAACACTCAGCCGGGCACATTTAGATTACGCTTCTTGACATCTTTTGACTAATCCTTAGACTCTTTCTGTGTGTTCTACCATATTATGGTAACTTTTATATGTGTGTCATATTGTGGTAATGTTATAGCCAATGATAGAACCATATGACAACTACTGTATGTTGAACATCCTTTTAGTAAGTAGTAGTAGTAGTGTTTAAACTAAATTGTCCCCAGTTTAAATCACTGGGGGATCTCAGTTGGACCGATGACTGTTTTGTGTGGTGTTTGCTTGTTCATGGTGTATTTGCCTTTTGATTTTAACCTGAATTGTGCTGAACACCATTGGGTACAAATCAGGTAAGATAATGGATGTATTTCTTCCTTCTTGCCTTGAGTTGGACCAGTGTATCCATTGCAGCAGATTTTACATGATTACATGATAACAGAGGTGCACACACACCTGATTCGCTACACCTCGTGGCTTAAATATACTGAGCAAAGGAAAAACTTTTACCTGAGAGAGAAGCTCTTACCAAATCTTAACTGGATATATGTTCATTTTGTCTTACATAAAGACACTTAGGAATCTCTTGGCAGCTGCTTGTGGCAGACGAATGAGGGAGAAAGGTGTGTGCCAGTGCTGGGCGATTCCAAGAAAAATGTCGAGCAACAAGGGGGATAAAATAGAAAAGAGAAGCAGAAATATGGCATGTCCCACAGAGAGGAAGGAAGTATTGGGGTATGGTTTGCACTGAACATTTTGTGAAATCATAGGAAGCCATGTTTTGAAGTGTACAGCTAAGGGCTCTCCCTTACACTTGTCCCCTTCATGATGAGATAAAAAACACTCAAGTGTCGGAGGAAACGCTGCCAGGAGAAGAGATGGAGAAGTGGGGGTTGGGGGAGATTTCGCTCGATTTTGTGCATTTCTTTTATTCTCCTTTAATTATTTGTATTCATTCATATTCATTCCTGTGGGGTATCTTCAGAATACGTGTAACGTGCATGAAGATGATAAATAAGTAAAAATGTGGGGGGGTGTGCGGATGTATGTGTGTGTGTGTGTGTGTGTGTGTGTGTGTGTGTGTGTGTGTGGGTATGGAAGAGGAGACGTGGAGATAGCTCACACACATGCACTTGTCTCACAGCTAATTGAGATTGTGCGTACAGACTGTGTAGCGCTGAGTGCTGGCCTCATCAGTATGTGTGGATGTGGCCTCTGTGGGACCGTCCCAGTGGGATAGTAAAGGCTGAGCTGCAGCCACGCCACAGGCTTTAAAAGGATGCTGAGCACAGACAGGACATCAGCACATGCACAGACGAGTGTTGTCCTGACACCTGAACCAAGCTGTGATAGCAGAGGGTTTCGTCCGGGTCATGAACCCTAAAGGCATGTGATGTAATAATGAAATGCATGCATTTCATGTTCAAGAGACATGAGTAATTAATTCTAGGCAGGAAAAGGTGTGATATTGAGAAATTTGAAATTCATTACTTCTGTCATTGCAAATGCAGACTATTTTTTCATATATATCCTTAAATTGTCTCTTTAATAGAAGTGAAAATGATATTTGATTTTAACCCAGCACCATATTCTAAACTCACCCACATACGAGACAATGAAACTTAACTTTCCAATTTTCAGTGGTCCAAAAGTCAAATTGATTCTGTGGTTGATACAGACACACATACACATGGATGCGCACACTCTGAAAGGCCAGAAAACCCAAAACTTATTCTTGGCCAGTGAAAACAGTGAAATATATGTGCATATTCATTTGGAAGTCAGGGCACTATTTCCGTGATAGAGCATGACAAATGGAGTATGCATTGGAAAAGTGGTATACGTGGCTGCTTAAAAGGGAAAAATTCCACTAAGAAATTTGCATATGGTATGCATTAAAAAAATTCAAAGCTCAGATTTCATCATATCTGAAATAAGCCTCTCTATAAGCTGAACAGCACATACAGTCTCTACAATCCTATCTAGGTACAAATCCTGGTACTGCTCGACAGACAGTGAACAATGGATCCACTAAGACTCTACAGCAGCTCTAACTGTACTTGAGAATTACTCAGTTTTCTTCAGAAATCTTTATCAAGGGTTGGATGTTGCAGGGATTAGAATAATAATTTCATTTTGCCCTTAACGTTAATCAAATTCCTTGAGCGTCCAAATAAAGAAAAAAAAAAGGTTGCACAGTATCTAAGGCAGATTGAATGTAAAAATATTTTTGAGACGTGTACTGATTTAAGTGCACACCAGAAGTGTGAGGGAGAGAAAGACGAGATAAAAGAAAGCCTAAAGAAAAAAGCCAAAGCCACACTGCTGCACAGGCAAGATTCATCTCCAGGTCTAATTACAATGGCCTCCCTGCGTTATTCCCTTTGATGCCTTGTGAACACCAGTCAATAATGAAGTTTAGCGTCATAGACCACACAATGCCTCATCTTACACAGCAGGACACACCCCTCACAAAATACCAAACAGTCAGATGATTATGGTTTGATTGTGCACCACGTGGCCAGGTATCAACCGCACGTTCTATATGTGAGATGGCTCATTGCCTCTCTTATCATCCATAGTCTGTTAATATTGTTATCCCTTTATGTCTGTTTTCCACACTCTGCCTCCCACCTGCATTCTCTTCCCATCAATATTGCTCTGCAAACGAGTCCGTGGGCTTTTCAGATGTTTGCTGTCACTCGGCACAGCTCCTGGTCTCTCTCACAAACTGTGCGATTTGATTAGTGTGCTACCATCAGCTACGCCATTTGATATCCAAGGAATCCCTGGGCTAATGCATTGCAAATTCTCCTCAATAATGAATTGCATGCGTAGGATCAAAGGCATGGATATGGAGCATACCTTGCAGAGGAATGGCAGAGGTAGCGAAAGCGCTAATGAACCTAAACTAGTGATCAGGAGGGGACTGGGAATGTCAGATGTGCAAGCTACAGGACAGCGTGCACACACAAAGACATATAGATGGTCACATATTATGAAAAATTCAATGGTGTATTATTATTAACACATAAACGCCTGATTTTTTTCATTACTTTGATTTACTTCAGTGTTTTAGGTTTTGAAATGAAACATGTGGCATCAACAAGCTGACAAGACATTACCAGGGGAGATACTAAAACCCTTTCTGTCTTCAGGCATAATCAAACATAAAGTGTGGTTACTTTCATTCCAATGAATTGAATTGTTTTGATTGCATTGCCTGCCACATAAAAAATGTGGAATGATATTTACAGGACTTGTTTTAAAATCTGTGCCATTTTCATCCAAAAGTGTAATCTTAAACTCTTTGACGGCAGCACAATGTAGACCAGTATACAAAAGTATGGTGTAGAGAGAATTCTGCAGCCATGATGAGCATGTGATCTACTGGGAGAAGTTAATCCAATTTATGAAGGAGAGATTATAGCCCTCCTACTTAAACATATCTATTGTGTTCCCTGCCTCTTCCACATGTCCCTTCATCTACACATGTGCTTATGGATTTAACAGTATTCTCCTTGAGGAGCGTTGTTCCTTCAAGTATCCAGGCTTACGAGATTATTACATTAGTTTGCGTTGCTCCTCCATGACAGTGCATAAACAATTAATATTCAGAATACAATCAAGTCCCTCTTACTTGCTCCAATGCCCGTGGCTTAGTGGCTGTCCATTTTCATGCTGCCAAAGCATGGAACTTATCATGAGCATGCTGAGAGATGGTCTTAACATGTCTGCACTTTTAAGTAGCTTAATGGATAGAGAATAACACTAATGCCTCTGGGGTTAAAGCATCAATGCCCACAAGGACAGTATTTTGTTAAAACTGTGTCATATGCACTTGTTTTTCTGTCTTTGATTAATGAGCATAAATGCAACCTTTTATGGTTAGATCTAGTTGAAAAGAGGTGAGGGAAGGAAAAGTGAGTTATTTCATTAAGGACTGTTGCAGCTAATTACATACTGGGCCATTTGCCTCGACTGCCTTTCATGCAAAATGTTGTAATGCTGGTAAAGTAAGGTGGCTGGAACGGCCATAACTCTCTCCTCTCTCTCAGCCGACATTTGCATACATGACTGAATGCACTCTAATCATGTTCACGCATGTAAGAAAAAAAAAAGAAAAAAAAAATATACATGCTTGACTGAATGGAGAGATTGCTGGAGGCGTTGGCAGATGAATCATGATGCTTATTTTTTTGTACTGTTGCATGAGAAACAAAGCACCATGATTTTCATGCTGGACTCTTTTTTTTCAAGCTTCAAAAATGAGGGTAAGCACTGTAATGAGGTGACAATGTCACTTGGTAATATTGTCTCTGTTTGGGGTGTACCATTCATTGCGTGACCTCCTCTGTAATGAAACATCATTAAATGCCCTCATCTCAGAATTCTGCACAGTATAGTAAGGTCCCTAAGGCTATAACCCTGATAGTGATAAAGCTGAAGGAAATGATGATGCAGGACATATTGTGGAAAGAATATGTTTGAAATCCCTCGTTTGGGGATACATCCATCGCATTCAGTGCTGAATGCATAGGTCTAGTTGTTGTTATCATTCTCCACTCTTCCAGCTGAAAACACTACATTATTTCAATGCCATGGTTTTGCTTCTTATCTGTCAAAGCAAGGGAAAGCTGACATCTAACATCTACTTCAATTTATATCAAAACTAACGGCTAAACAACTTCTGACCATCGGTTGTACACTACTTTTCAAGATGCATTGTGAGATACAATACAGTAAGTGCACTAAATATTGTTTACTCGGTGGACACCCTACTGGATGTATTGGGCAGTATATCGATAGTAAGGAGTTATTTTGGATACAGTCAATATCTTTGTTCTTTATAGAGAGGAAATTAATTTTGAGTAGTTAGAATATTTTATAAAATGTAAAAAAAAGAAACCTTGCATGATTTTGCTTCCAGGAACAAATGCATGAGTAGAAATAGCAAAGTGAGAAAAAGAGAAAGAAAAATACATGAGTGAAAGGTATAAAATCCCAAATTAACTTGAAACACTTGACTGTCTTTGGTGTAGTCTAAAACCTGGAGGCTCTGAGGAGGTATTTGCCCCTCACCCAGTAGTAACTATACCGCTGGCCAATAACCGCTCTCTGAAGATTGATTACACAGCAGCCTGTGAAAGTGATGAATACCACTGCAAAAAGGGTGGCCAAATTGGAAGTATATTGAGAGGCGGTAGATTGAAACAAAGCCCGGGAAAGCACAATGTAATCAGAAGAATAGAAAGGGGGAAAACGGGAAACTGGGTGTTGTTCAGACCTGATGGTGCTTCCAGGAGCTGCCTCAATGGTCCATATGCAGTGAAGGTTGTGCTCGTATGGAGCAGGGTAGCCTGGAGATAGGATCCGGCCAGAGGGCTCATCCTTGATGGTGCCACCACATTCGGCTGAAGGAGGAGAAGGAGAAAAAATGAATGAGTTCACCAATGTTCTGAAAATCAAGTTCATAAAGGGAAACAGGAGGGTTAACATATGTAGCATGGCACAAACAGCATTATCTCATTTCCAGGAAAGTGCATGGCATCGGTTCCCTCTTATGGTTATTAATTATTGACATAGCAGTAGTGTCTTCAGATGTGATGTGCTTCATCATGCTGCTTGCAATTTGAATGATAGAAGGGACAGTGGCCAAGTCAATATACTCTGCCTGTGTCTCTTTGGCTCGGCGGAGCCAGGATGCCAACCCAAACAATGACTTCATCCTATCGCCTATGTACAGTAAGTTGATGGACTTGTTGAGTGGACAACTTGATGTTCACTATGTATGACTCAAGAACACTCAAACTTTCTGAGCAAATGATTCATTTGTAGCTGTTATAAACACCCAGTGTTCCACTGCTGCTCAAAACATAACATGAATATATGTATAATACATACACAAAACATAAATATCATAATAGAAAAATGGAAATGGAGAGGAGAGGTGTTTTTTCAGACAAAGGAGAGCTAATCCCTGAATTACAACAATGACAAAAATACATAATTTTAATAAATGAGTGAATAAATATATCAAAACATGTAAAATCAAAGTGATATAGCATAAAATGAGATTCAGGTGAATACTGTATTACATTTGCTTTTAAGAATAAATTTCAGCAGTTTTCTACATTTCAAACTGGATGGCGCGTTATCTGTGAAAAGACGGGACAGAACTACCCGGATCTCATTAAGATATGAAATCCAACCATGTTTTAGATGTCCATCTTCCTCAAAGTGGACTCTTGTAGGGTTGTTAGTTACAAATATTATGCAATGTTGCAGGAATAGACCTAACGAGAATTATGTCTCATATGCAAATCTCCCTTCAATGGAAATGCCCGCAAGTAGCAGTGGCACTTGATGAAAAATTTTAGAAAAATCTGTTTGATTTTGTGAAAATGTAATGGAAATGCACCTGCAGTGCCTCTTGCATCATACCAAGAGAATGGAGCACTTGCTACGAATCATCCCAGGAAAGTCATTGAGCACGCTTTCAGTGGAGTTTGCAGTGGTGGTAGCAGTAGACAGTAAAAAGCTTCTAGTATCATATCACTGTTCAACAAGGTCCCCCCGAGGTATGAACTGACAGCAACACAAATGTGCATCAATGGAACTAAAAAGCAGAATCAGAGGCCAAAACATTTTGTCAAAAACAGAGGGAAGAAAGGAGTTTCTCTCAGCCTCCAGTAATGAATTGCCATCAGAAACGCTCTGTGACTGAAAAGCAATTTTCAGCCACCCCACCTCCTTCAATTACTACCTCCTCCCCCTTTTCCAAAAAGTGAAAAAAAGAGAAAACAAAATGTTCTGCAACAACTTCAGACTTGAAGTGTTTTGTTCACATTTTGAGGTCATCTCAGTTGACAAGAGTAGAGTAAATGTGTTCTTGTTTCCTTTCCTTCCCCTGTGAGGGAAATAGATCCTTCACACAGAAGGAAAATGGAGGAATCATACTGATGATGATGGTGATGATTGTGAGAGCCATCTGTGTCGAGCAGCCCCAGTACTGAAACACAATGGTAGCAGACACACACAGACACACACACACACAAACAGGGGAGGAGGCTGCACATCAGATGATAACATTATAGTACATAACCTTTCGTTTTTTCCTTATGTTTGCAAATAAATCCTCCTTTGATTCATTCCTTGTCTCCCTCTTTCACACACTCCACCCCCTTCATGCATTATACATTCAAACGGCAATCATCACCTGAGCTGGCCTCCGATCATTTTTGCTGCCAAAGCATAAACACGCTAAACAATGCCCATGAATGCATTCACACACAAACACACACACAAAGTTTAAACACATTCCACAAATGTAAAAAGGAATGTGAGCATATCCATCTTAACACTAAGCTTTTCAGTAACTATTCAAGCAATTTCTCTCTGTTGCGTTTTTCTCATTGGCAGAAACTTGCTTTTGCTCTCACTTGAGTGAAAGAAAAGAAGAGACAGTGATCAATCACAGCAAGACAAAGCCATGCCTTCCTGCTAGCTTTCTGATCCCAGAAATGACTCCTCAGCAGTCAAACTCCCTGTTTGAAGCAGCAGAGTTTCAGTCTTTGTCTCCACATACACACAAACACACACACCTCACACACATACACACGCCTCTCTAATATCAACAACAAAGGTTCTGCCTCAACCACTGCTGCAAGTAGATGGATTTTTCTATTCCACAGTGCGACATGGCTTTGGGTGGTCATATTAGATAAAGGTGTGGCATGTTTTGTAAAAACAACAAACATTAGACGTCAAACAACATAAACTGACACATTGCGGACCATTTCAGTGATACACAAACAAGTCTATTACCCCTTTTCCATCAAAACAGTTCCAGTGCTGGTTCAAAGCCAGCTCATTTTGCGAACCAGTTGTTTTTCCACCACTCGTAAGCCACGTCATACTGTCAATTCTCCTTGGCTGCCCATTTACCTTTCAACTGCTATTCTTTTTTGGCCTCTATAGTCTTTCTTTGGCTTCTTTAGCTACTGTTTTAGCTACTGTTTTTTAACTGTGACTTCTCTAGCATAGCAAGAAAAAAAATCACAGACAAAGTGACAAAGTGCTGCTACTCTGGAACCAGCTCTTTGGGGACAGACCCAGTTTTGTGGTCGTGGAAACAGAAAGACGGTTTCTACACAGTGCGACCCTGTAAGGAGCATTTGAACCGTGTCCTTGTGGTCTGACAATTAATTAAAGCAAGATTATCAAAGCAGATATTTGCAGGTAAGTGTATAAAACATTTTCATGTGCTTGTACACATTGGTTATGCACCAAAAAGTTATATGTAACACTATTTATAACTCAGGGTTCACTCCAAAGCTGCTCAGGAATTCAAAGTTCCTCACCAGTGACTTTCAAGACATGAACTCTGCCTTTAAATCAACTTCACTCATTTCACAAACACAAAAGAATAATCCTGCTGTTTCAAACGAAAGCAGTCACTCATCTTCTCCAAAACTCATCCTGACTGCTTGGCTATCATCTGCAGTGAAGGGGGCATGGGGAGGACACGCACGTTGGCGGGACGTTGTTTGTAGCCAGACATGAAATTACCTGTCAGTTTGGGTTGAAAAGGGAGCTGAGCAATATTATTCTAATCACCTTGGCTGATGTCAAAGAACAGCACTCCGACTGTTTTGCTTGCTGAGCTACTGGCTGAGAGACTGTCAAAATGTTGAAGAGAATAAGATCCAGAAGAACTGCTTTAGGTTTGTTATCGTGACACCATATAGGCGACATGTGTGCCTCGGTTTTACAGTTTGGGAAATAATAACGCACAGTGTGTGTGTATAGCTGGCAGCTAGTGACAGGTGAACTGTCAGTGAACTCAACAAACGCTATCAATAAGTAATTATTTCTGTAAAACGGATATTGAGTTGTTGCACCCCAGACCTCGAGGAGTTAAATGTATGTGTTTGACGTGCTGCTGATGTGAAATGAGACTCGCTTTAGGTTAAAGAACTTTGGAGCCATTGATGCAATATAAATATGTGGAGCTAAACAGAGTGCAGTCATTTTTGATGAGATAATGCACTGAATAAGGTGCTGGGAGAGCAACCAAATGGATGGGCCCAAAATAGCTGAGCTGCAACAACACACAGAGCTTTTTCTAAACCTGCTGCGGCACATTCGCATTGTTATTACGATCGGGAAGTAGGTCAGACATTGTAGTTCAGTGGGAAAAACAAAAAAATAAAAACATAAAAAAAAATAGAAAAGAAAACAAAACTAAACTAAAACTGGCAGGAATTAGCAGTGTGCCAAGCAGAAAAGTAAATGCTGATAAATACTGAAGTCAAATGAAACGCAACATTAATTAATGCAGAGTCATATTTTAGCTGAATTCAATGCAGCGTAATCAAAACAAATTGTGATGTAACGAAAAGCAACCAGACATTGTGATGTAAGGCAAGATCGCACAGAACATTACATTACAATAAGAAAACATCCCATAGGGCATTTCTAATCAGAATTAATTATCACCGCTTCATCATCAGACTTTAATTCAACTTGTACCTCGCTGCAGTTTTGTGGCAGTTGTAGGTACAAGTCAGTGATGGCTCATCTACTTCTTAAACGTGTGTGTGTGTGTCGTGTGTAAAACACAGTGTGTCAAAGCGTTAAGTGCCCTGCTGCCTCATTGAATTGCTGCTGACACTGATCTGTAATTACAATCCGATGATATAATTTAAGCAGCGCATTTAGGTATGTGTTTCTGCATAATGAATACTTGCACTTTGACCAACTGTTGCTGTTTTTCTGTATGTTAAGTGGTAAAAAAAATCTCATACATACATAAATAGATCTCCTCCCCTACAGTTTGTATATCATAATGTCGAATTGAGAGAAAAGACTGCAATGTGCCTTTGTGTTTTAATAAGGCTTTTAAATTAGTTTTAGATCTCTCTCATTCTCTCTCACTCACATTTAAATGGTTAAACATGAGGGGACAGTTTGCTGCTCGACTTGTCTGAGAAACAGGGGCTACAGAATACATTATGGAGGTCGCTGCTACATGGAGAAAGTCACATTAAAATGTTTTTCTTCAGGTTTTGGCTGCATGATTTTACATTGCAAGCAAACAGTATGGCAGAACCTCATTTGTTTTGTTGCTTTTACAATTTGACTTCTTTTTTTTCATTTTTAAAAGCAAAACAGTGCAAAACAATGCATGTCTGCATGTGGAGCAGACATAGATCTCCACTTGGTCTGACTCACCTATACAGAGAGGGAGGGGGTTGTCCCATGCCCTCCTCTCCCCCCTCAGGCAGGTAAGCACCTCTGGGCCTTTAAGGGTGTAGCCTGGGTCACAGCTGTACGACACAGTGCTCCCAGCGAAGTGACCCTTGTCTTCCTTCTTGTAGCCAAACAGGGGGACACCTGGATCCTCACATTTAACCAACTCAAAACCTAAAGGATAGAGAGAGAGAGAGAGAGAGAGAGAGCACAGATGAGGTTTTTGAAGAAAAAACATAAAAGTGTTTTTTTTAATACGGCAGGGGGAATAAGGGATACAAGCAAACAAGCTATAAACGTAAGGAAAGGTGTACGGGTGTGTGTGCAAGAGTGTTACTCACTAATGAAGTGCAGTTCAAAGCCTTTACTGGTGTTTTGCGTATTGGTGATGAACTCCAGCCACATGGAGCTGGAGGTGGAGTTCAGGGTTGTGTCTAGCAGCTCGTTGCCTGTAAACACCCCCAGCAGCCGAGCCTTATTACTGCTGCCATCAAAGACCTGAGAGGGACAGAAGGAGAGTGGGAGGTAGCGCCTGAATTAAGACGATCGGGGCTGCACACACAGAACTACTAACAAGATGTGCACACACACACACACACACACACACACACACACACACACACACAGCTTCCCAAATTGTCTCACTTTGAGCACATCGTCCTCCTCTAGCCTGAAGTCCCGCGCCCGGAGCTGGATGCCTTTGCCAGGCTGTGTCTGGATGGAGTAGATGCACTCGTGGTTGTTGCCGTAGTAACCGGGGTAGTTGGGTGAAAGTAGCACCCCTTGCATGCCGGTCACGGATGAGCCGCATTCAGCTAGGGAAAAAGAGAAGGGGGAGAGGGACAGACAGAGACAGAGAGAGGGAGAGAGAGAGAGAGAAAGAGAGAGAGAGAAAGGAGAAGGCAGTAGTGTTGGAGAGAGCAGAGGACATGTCAATCGCTATATGATTGAAACTCAAGAGTGTATAGTATTTATTCATGCTGTCATGCATAGGGAGATGGGGAGGGAGGGTGGGGAGTGACAGGGGAGAGGAATGTGGTCAGTGACGATGCCTGAATGCTGAGTGGCACATCATCATAATCAAAACACAATCTGAATATCATTAACAGCAATTTTCAGTTCTATTCGAAAACCCACTGTCTCCGATTCATAGTGGGAATAGAGCGAATAAACTGTGCTGTGGAGTCTGAGGTGTGTTCCATAGAAAGATAGCTGCCAGAGTTTAAATGACTGCAAATGCAACAAGAATTTCGACTTCACAAATGTGAGCCGAGATGATGGGACTTTGTGAAAAACACATTTTCCTGATTTCTTTTTTAAAATGAGGCTGAATGCTACTGCCAGAAGTGTGAAGAATAACACGATTTGTCATCACAGCTGGACTTTAAACAGATGAATCAGCCTTGAGGCAAAAAAGACCAAGACACCACAAACCAGCATTTTTATTCCGCTTGATAAATATGTGACAAGACAAAATGTGAGGTTACTGTGAGGACTGTTTTGTAAGGACGTCGCCCAAAAGAGACAAAACAAACAAACAAAAAAGAAAAAAAGAAAAATCGAAGTCAGGTTCGGCTACAGAAATTATTAAGTGATAGCACTGAAATGTCAAACTGAAATAACTTGGTTACAATAGAACCTAAATTGAAAATCTTAGGGTTTGTACATGAGTTGTAGAAGAAAGAAGAAAAACTCTGAGGTGGTAACTGCTCAAGGCTGCAGTGAATGAACATGGCTGTTCACAGTGAAAACAGCCTAATTATTTTTTTCATTAAAAAATCTTTTTTTTTCTTTTTACTTCTGACGCCCCTTTCTTGCATCTGTACACTCTGAAAGCCTATATTGGAAGTACATAATATGGCCTTTGAATGACCCACAGATGCATCCATGGCGTGCGTATAAATGCAGGCAATCACAGTCTGTAATTCATCCATCATTAGGAGAATTAACATCCCTTTCATATCAACACATTGGGACAGCTCTTATGGTTTAGTGCATCAACATACTGACCTAAATTTCTTCCTTTTTTAAAAAAAATTGCAATCTGACTCGTCACATTTCCCCTGTGTCTGTAACAGGCAACATCAATAATTAACATATTTCGGCTTTTTTATGTCATCCTCATTAGCGCTGCTGCTCTATATAATTTGGACAAAGTCAAAAAGGCTGTTTCTGGGCCACCATCCAATGAAGAGGCAGAACGTGGGTGGATGGAGAGGCGATAATGAGCGAAATTGAAAGGGAAAGGCCTCTTGTTCCAACCTGACTAACAGATTTGTACATTTCTGAATGGGTACGCGAGTGTGTGAGGACTTGTGAGGTAACATGGCATAAGTGGTGGCGGGGTTAAAGAGGGGAGTGACAAAAGCCAAAATAAAGCATGTGGTCCACCTACCAACACACCTTGGCAGAGGGGAGCTCCACACTCGCCTCCTGCCCCCTAAGCAAACCACCCTCGCCGGACCCTCGAGCCGATAACCCGGGAAGCATGAAAACATGAGGGCGTCACCCACACCATACTGCAGGCCCTTCCTCGTGCTGTAGGCTGGGATGCCAGGATCCTCACATGGCTCCAAATCATACTCTGGAAGAGTAGAGTAACAAAGAAAAGATACATCTTAACTGTGTTCAGAGAAGCTATCGACAGTGACTTCACCGTTACCATGATCGGATGGTGCTTGAACGTGAGAAAGTGTTGATTGAACTGATTAAGGGTTTTGTCTTGTTTCAAAAGGTTGAGAATGCATCTCTGCTGATAAACAGGAAGAGATTATCACGACCAAACAGCGAAGTAGATGTCATTCATTAAAATTAATTAGTGTACCTCAACACTGCATCCACTTAGTTGTCCTTCCTGTAAAGCTAATATGTTTGACACAGGTGGCATTTGGCATTTCATTTCAACTTAGTTGTTTTTTTGTTTTTTTGTTTTTTCTCTTCATTATATCTCATTGTTCAAATCAAGAGATGGTGGGAAGTGAAATGATGCCCTCAGCAGGCCTTTACTTTTGTGCTCAAAAATAACTGATTCATTTAAACAGAACCAATACTCTTGATGTCATCCAACTGTTTGGTCCTTTTCAAGATAACTGTAATTATGTATTTCCAGGACAATTACTGAAATTACTATTTTCTCCTCATCTGCAATGGCATCCCCCTAACTAGGCAAGTATACACCTAGCATTTACATCAATAAACTGCTGAAAAAGACTCTTGTTATTAAAAGGTTATGCCAGATTTCTGATGCATACTGAGCTCAGACCTGTATTTTTGTTGCACCACCTCATCGCTCAGCATGTCTGAATTCATCCCTACCTGAGAAAGTGATGTTGAATCCCTCGTAGGAGACTGAGAAGTCGGACAGGAAGCGGATCTGGGATGTGTAGTTTCCGAATAGACCTGCGCTGAGAGGTGGAGGCAGGGTGGAGCCTGTCAGTCTCCACAGCGGCTGTGAGAAGCTGCCGTTCTCTGTCACCAGTAAATGGTCATGAGGGCTCTCGAGGTGAAATGTGTGAAAGGTGAACTGGACACCTGAACAACAAAGAAAAATCAATTACTTAAGGTTATTCTTTGACCTGTGCGGACTAAGATTGGAGAGGCGACATGTACATATTACATGTATACACAAGATGCATGTAATGAAACGAATGAAACTGGTAAACAGCAGTATTCTTGCATGACTCGACTAAATTGATTAATCATTGTCATTCTTTTGAGAAAACCTTTTTTTTTCATTTTGTTATAATCAACAATGTCGAGGGTCAATCTTAAAAGGAAAGAAATGGGACATTTTTTGAGGTATATTTCCAAAGTATTGGTCAATTGTGTTGAAAATTAGGTGCCTGCAAGTTGTAATTTGCAGTAATAATGGGGTGAAAAAGCCAGAAATAACTTAGTCTTATATTCCTTTGACACAGGTAGGACTCATTGAGGATGTGGGGAAACCAATGCCCTCGTCATATGATGCATACGAGCTGATCCCCTGTGGTCAGCTTTTACTTATCAAAGGCATTCCACCCACACTGAAACTCCATTCCCCAAATAAGGCTGTGTCAGTATGATGAGGGCGCTGCACCAAGGGTGACATGAGTGGAGAGTAGTCCCGTGGCACTGTAGCCCTAGGCCAGCCTCTCAGCACTACAGTCTCACAGAGACAGCCAGTTCGGCAACATAAGAAGGCCACTCAGTGGGGGGAGATGACATAGTAAGGGAAATTGAATTTGACTGCTACATGTGTTGACTCTAAATTTCTTTGCTAACCTTTGCCGTGGGAGGTCTCAATTATCCACGTGCAGTTCAGGTTGTGCGGGTAGAAGTCTGGGAATCCGGGTGACAGGATGGTTCCAAAGTTGCCCTGGATGTAACCTCCACACAATGCTGATGACGCAGAGTACGCATGGAGCCGGCAGGAGATGGACGTAGATGACAAATGAGAGTGGAAAAGCAAAGAGAGGGAAAATCAGAGAGGGCAAAACAAAGTGGATAAGGACAGGAGTAAAATCCATCCCCCCACTCCAATGGCAAAACGCTGTGCATTTATAATGTGGTAAAACACATTTTGCAAGAGGTGCCCTTCAAAGCCAGCGTAAAAAGAGAGAGACTAGTATCATCAATATTATTTCAGTGCAGGCAGAAATCAATACTGTCCTTAAATATGAGAGCATTTACAGAAGAGGAAAAGGGGAAACATCAAAGGGTGAGATTCCCACTGTACATATAAAACATTGATGATGAAATGAGGCAGAAACTTTTACAGCCTAAAAATAAGAGTCGTTGAAAGAAACGTTATCTTCTTCTATGGATTTTATAATAAATCAGGAATATATAGCGATCTAAATGTGATGCAATACTAAGCAAAGTGCTCAAAACGATTTGTCATGTTGTGTCCGCAGCAACATACAACAATGAATTTTGCTATAATCCCATTTATGAATAGGAGCAAATCTGGCAAGAGGCTATTCATTTCTAGGTCAATATTATGGAACGTACCATCACAGCTTGGCAGGGGGCGGCTCCACTGGAAATTGGGTTCACATTCTAATGGCTCGGCATCGCTGAGTGTGTACCCGGCCTCGCAGCTAAATGTCACCAAGGCGCCCACGTAGAAGTCGTTGCCGTGGCGCTGACCATTGACAGGTATGCCCGGGTCCACGCAGTGATCCGACTGTAACTGCAGAGCTGCAGAAGAAGACAAAAAAAAAGTGTTGTGGGATGTATTAAGCATCCAGGTGCTGGCAGAGTAATTACATTTATGTGTTCTTTTCAACAGGTCAAGCATAGGTCAGGAGAAATAATTCACTCAAATACCGTATTTTAACAGGAATAAACCAATGAGAAGTTGCGGTGCCTTATCCTGCTCCACCTTGCATAGTCTCTGCCTGAGCAGTGCTCACAGTGAATTATTGAAGCTTGGCAGAGATTTACCACACAAAGTGCAAAAGGTCACCAGCGTGAGACTCACAGGTGCCGTAGATATTAGGAAGTCACAGCCTGAGTAAAGACTGGTATGTGTGTGCATATGGAATTCTGAGCAGGCCGGCAGTGTGTGTCAGGGCAGGGTTATCCCACAGAATTATCTCTCTATATTTACCGTATAATTACAGATGTTGCATATTAACATAAGTTATAACAGTGTTTGCATCCAGAGGCTGCAGAGGCCACATTTACTTCAAAAAACAAGTTATGTGAACAAGTTATGGCAGCTCTTGCTTGGTCCATCTACTAAACTGGTTAACAAGCCAACACTGTATCAATCATGTAAGCGTAAATTTGACTGAGGGCTCTAGCAAGGGTTGAGGTTTTACTTTCATAACGAATACGGAAGCCGATGTCCGAGTGGCTCTTGTCAGTGGAGAAGAGCAGGTAGAGGAAGTTGGAGGTGCTGATGAGGAACTGGGGAACCTGGGTCCCCTGGTAACTCCCAATCAGAGGCGAGGAGGGGAAGCGTCCATCACGCACCTCGAGGACGTCGTAGTTAACCTCTGTGCGGAACCTGAGAACGAAGGCAAAATTGCATTTTCATTGCATGTGCGGATACTGTGGATGACATTCGGTTTATATCTTGGTTCATTTTTTTGCATGAATGTTCACATTATGATATAAATGTGATACCTTCAGACTCCAAAGTAAGTGTATCAAGTGAGATTTAGGTCACTTTTGCCCGCAGTATGAATGTAGCAGAAACTTCCCTGGGCCCGGAGACCAATAGGATCAAAACAGGATTTGTTTTGTATTGTAATATGCATCCTATAATCTGAAAATTATCTAAAAGGCTGGGGCTCTTTATACAAGTTCTACATCATTATCTTGCAGAGGGGCACTGTGCCCAAACCTGCATGGACCGCACTCTAAAAATAAAGCAGCAACTTATTTAATTACCACAACAAAGCGGTCAGAAAGGGCCTGTTTCTTTTCTCTTTTTCCTTTTTTTTTTTCCTTGAGGGCCCACAAGGCGGTTAATCTGCTTTGGGGCAAATAGGCAACACTAAGTGAAGTTTAGAATTAATAAGAAAATCTACTAATCAACCAATTATGAAACCAATCGAGTGGAAGCATGGGAAAACACAGATGTTTTCAGTGTGGTCCTCAACTAAAATTCTGTAATTTGGACTCCATGAAACCAAAGAAACTAATGCATGAGGCTTATTTATTTGGACAATAATTATTCAAAAAAAAAAGAATAAAAAGATTTAGAGAATACTAAGAGATGCTCTATGTCAGTACTGAATATTTGCTTTTGACCACCAATCTGAAAAAGAGGAGTGTTTCATAACAGGCTGAGATGTCTGGCACATTGTGGTGAGCAGGTCTCTAGTGTATGTGTGTCTGTTTGTGCGCATGCATGCTTGTTTCCTGTCTTTGGTGCCAAGGCCACTTCATCTTCAAAGCCATGAATAAATTGCTTAGTTTCAGAAGCATGTCATCTAAATGAAGCAGTTTTGTGATATTTTATTGATGTTACATGGAATTAAAGCACAACAGCCATTTGCGATGTATCCACTTTGCGTGCCGCTCTATTATGGCAGAGACTGGGATCAAATGGACTCACAAGGATGAGCCTTAGTGAATCACTAATGCATCATTTGATCCTGCAACTATACGTCTCTTGTTCAATCTCTCAGACATCAGGACAAATTACCTCAACTTCCCTCTCTCCAGTTCCCCTTGACAGAGCATCCTAACTTGTGAACATGTGAATGCACGTTTACAGACTCCCAGGTCTGGTCTGGTTTCTTTATGTATGCCTGTGTGCAAATTGTAAGGGTATCTGAAGATCTGTTGGGAGGGTGGTATCAAATGAAAGGATCAAATGCACGCTAATGAGCATCGCTAAATAAAACATAGTGTTGGCTTAGTTGTGGGTGGTGGGGGTGTATGGAGGGGGGCTTGGGTGCAACGATGTGCATCAGCTCAACTTCATTACCGCCAGGGAGGGGAGACAGACGAACAGATTAAAAAGTGATCAGAGAGGAATTGGAGAGATAAATGTGGGCACACGTTGGGAGTTGTGTGAAGGTGAAAGCAAGAAAAATTCAGGCGTTCTCCGAGGGGGAGGAAAAAAAAAGAGAGAGAAAACCTGATGCAACAGCAGCTGCTATCTGGGTGACTCACTTGTCGAAGATGATCTTGATGGGGTAGCCTGGAGGAGCCTCAATGATCCATTCACAGTTAAGGGCCTCCTTATAGAGCTCCGGCCAGCCAGGGGAGAGGATGATCCCACTGGGAGCCTTCAGATCTCCCCCACATGGGGCTGACGGAGAGAGAAAGTGAAGAAATGGAGACGGAGGGAAAAGAGCAGACAAAGATTGAATTATGCATGTCTTTCCCAGCTGATGTATGACAACATCCACAGATGATCTCATGCATCAGCCAGGGCCTCACCCCATTTCTTTTACTGCCAGGGCCTATCTAATGTAAATTGGCGACAGTTCCCTTCAAGGTTAACCATTTCTCCCAGGAACGTGTGTCTGCGCGTGTAACCAAGGACATGTGTGCATTCCAAGCCCTTGTGCTGTTGTCTTTAAATCTGTCATCACACACCTCCCACAAAAAACAGCCGCTCTCATCCCTATCAAACGCCAGCAAACAGAACATCTTTGATCGTCACCACAAAAGGCACATGAGTTGCCCCCCCCCCCCCTTCTTTGTCACCAATCACTTTTCGGTGCATCTCTTTAACTGCCTATCCTTAACCAGAACACACAGGCACAGTAGAGGGCTTAGCTACAGTGCAGAGCTCCTCGCTCCCTTTGAAGTGGAATGATTTAATCAGCCAACTCAGCATACTGAAGGACATCTATAAAACGCATTACGCTACAAACGCACGGGTATGATAGATGGTCCCAGAAGAATACAAAGCTGCTGTAGCACACAGGGGGAAGTGACATGTTTTAGTAATGGTTTCTCCTTTGCGTATCATGAATAGTGCACCTGATTAGGCCCCTTAAGAGCCCCGGCCACGTCTGTGCCTGATCTGCTCCCCAGAGGGAGTCTAAGCACCAAAGATGGTTGCTACCTAACTCTGTCTTAGCTTTGCCAGCTGTTTTGGTCTCTCCTAGTTTCCTAGAAGCTTTTTATTGGATATTGAGTTAGTGAAGGGTAAAGGGATGGTTCAGCAGTCTGTGTGGAAGCACACAAAGTTTGCAGCCTCAGATGCTTGAAAGAACAAAGCTATTCCACAGCCTGCAATCACATAATTTTCTTCAGATCTTACTCAACCGTAAGTGTGTTTCAATTTACCCAAGAAATGCATAAAATCTAATAAAAGCCAATAGAAAAAACACAGAAGAAAAAACTGCATTTCAAAAAAACTGACAAATATTACTAAATGTTTTTCAGATGTCTCAATATAAAAGTTGATTGTGTAAAGGAAATATATATATATATATATATATATATATATATAGGAAATATATATATATATACATATATATATATATATATATTTTTTTTTTTTTTTTTCACATTTACTTGTCACCAGCCATGACATAGCGGGTCACTCTACCTCAGTTGACTATACGCTATAAAAAAAGAGGATGAAGTAAACACTTTCAGAATCTTTTTTTCTGATGACTTGACTCCACTGCATATTTACCCTATGATTTCTCAGTGCAAACATATTTTTGTATTTTTGTGCCAGCATATGATACTTGATAAAAAAATATATCTGTTAAAGGCTTCACTTCATGCCAGCTAATGAAAGGTTAGATAACTGTGACAGTGCACCATTTCTAGACAACAATGGAAGAGCAGTGCCTCCCTTCCTTACCTTCACAGCGGGGTACAGCATTATCCCACACTACGTTGCCGTCCTTGAGAATGCAGGATATGGTTTGCGAGCCATGGGTCTTCACAAAGCCCTCTTCACAGAGGAACGAGATGGAGCTGCCCAGCTGGAGGCTCTCACCGAAGCGCTTCCCGTTGACTGGAACACCCGGGTCTGGGCACTCGTTGTGACGGAAAGCTGTTGGGAGTGTGGAGGTGGAAGGCTTAGTGTGACAGTAAGGATACAGGTGTGAGGCAATTGCATTCTTGTACTCAGCGTGTGAAGATTGAGGAGAAAGCCTCATCTTGCTGTGGACCACAAGTAACGTGTCACACTGTCTCTCCAAAGGTGTTAATCACCAAGGAAGTCGTACAATGATTACCAAAGTTTTTTTGCCTGAACTTTTATTTTTCTAATGTCAGCAATTAGCGATGCCAGCATTTAACAAGAATAAATTTGTTTCACTTAGGGAGTCACATTGATTCTCCGTGCTGCAGTGACTCCAGAGGGTGGGAAACAACACCGTACGCAGATCATCAGAGCCAGATGACACTGCTATAAACAAACTATAGAATACTGTTTTCATATATCCTCAAAACTTTATTGATTGGGAGTCTGGGTGAAACTTCAATTCGGGGGCCAATCACATGGACCACGACTAAATATTGCACAAGAAGAGGTATAACCCCAGAACAAGTCATGTAAACAGCTACATCACCTGTGACACCATCTCTCTCACTCACTCCATCGTGTACACACACACACGCGTACCGGTAAGGTGACACGTGTAGGTGCTGATAAATTCTTCGTCTGGATCCATCCAACCCAAGCAGAGTGCCAGCTACACCTCATCCATCACAATCATCTTATTTATTGACGTGCCAAAAATCCCCTCAATACAGTTTGGCATGTCTTTAATTAACATGAATGATGGGAGTTGTCCGCTTTGCCCCACAACCCCCTTAAAAAAAACAGTCCTGCAGTTGGATGACACTACTTTCGAGAACTAACCGTCGTCTTCAATTAACTGCTCTTGACATTCATTCACCACGCTGCATTGGTTATTTATTTATTCATCTAACTTGCTAATTAATGCATTAGTTCCCATGTGTTGTCCACATTGGCTTCACCGAGGCACCTGGGTTGGACTAATGCCATGTTTGCAAATGAGCTAGTGCCGCAGGCCCAAAAAAGCATTATGGGTATGCATGTCTGGGTATTATAGAAAATCATACTAATGTTATAGCAAATCATCCATCTCGTTTTGAGGGTTTGAGTCGTCATTCTGTTACCTCAGAAACACATCAATAGCAAACACTTGAACATTATGCTGAACCAAGGACCTGAAAAATACCTGCCTCATTTACTAACCCATTCCAACCTAACCAGTCAAGGCCAAAGGTTGGTGACTGGTCCAGAATGTATTCCCTGTCCACTGTAAGCTGGAGATAGGCCCCAGCAGACCAATGTAATATAGCAGGTACAAAGCTCCTGCTATGATGATGATGTAACTCCATGGTAAAAATCATTATTTGTCTCATTCTGTCACACACTTGTTGAAAGAAGTTACAGTGGAATAACTTTGGAGTGCAGCAAAAAAAAAAATTATGTACTGTTTTAGTGAAAAAAGTTGTCTTAATGATTGCCACAAACAGAAACTCTGAGCATGCTGGCTGATGGAAAGCAACTGAAGTTTCCACAATGTGCAGCTACAAATATTGATAACATTCTCTAACATAGCCGAGTGCCTGTTTAGCACTGAAATAAAATTGAGACAGCAAATACAAACTAGACCACATGGAAGCAACAAACGGTACAAGTATTAAAAAATAATGCCTGTATTAAAGTAAGTCACTGCAGTAACAGTATGTTTAGTGGCTTGGGCTTTGAGACATACCTCCTAACGACACTGTAACCATCTCTGAAATAGATTTGTAGCCTTATGCGGTAAAGGTGTTTCGTTAGTTATTTTTTTTCTCTGGAGTGGGGGGATACACCAGGCTGGTTATACAATACCGCATATGCAATAAATGTAAAAAACCCTGCTGCCAAGGCCCTCACAGTACAGTATCTCCATGAAATGGCTTTACCAGCATGCAGCCAATGCACACTGCATCAGAATATAAAACCCATCTGGAATTTCCTCAGAAGTCAGCAGCTCCCCCAGAATAGAGTATAATGAGCACTACCGCAATGTATCTGTCAGGTAAGGATGCTGCATCTTTGTTTGGGTTTTATTTAGATGTCAAGTCTCTATTTAGACAATAAAGACGGGTGTTTTGTCATTTCTCTGTGTGACTCTGTGTGACTCTGTGTGTGTGTGTGTGTGTGTGTGTGTGTGTGTGTGTGTGTGTGTGTGTGTGTGTGTGTGTGTGTGTGTGTGTGTGTGACTCTGTGTGACTCTGTGTGTGTGTCTGTGTGTGTGTCTGTGTGTGTGTGAGTGTGTGCCCAAGAAATGTGCTGCTGATGGGTGGAAGAGTTTATGCGGTCTGTGGGAGACAAGGCATGCAGATATGGCAGATGATTCATGAGGCCCACTGCAAACCCATACACACACATACTGTAGACACATGCACAGACATCTAGAATAGAAAACATCCAGTCCGGGTGGGCCTCTGTGATAAGCTTTAAAGACTTCCCACTGTCGCCCCAGAGGAGAGATTCAATACTGACTTGTAAATGTGATGTTAAAGCCTCTGTCCGTGTAGGTGTGGTCAGTCAGGAACTCCAGCCGGGCCACGTGGGCACTGGTTGTTATAGATGGTGGTAGAACATCGCCAGAAAAGGTACCCAAGATAGGAGACTCAGCCTTACAAGAAAAAAAAAAAACAGATGAGAGATTTACGGCAAGATCAAAGGTATTTTGAACTAAAAAAAAAGGTAGTTAAAGAATAAATGACTCCTGCAAAGATGCAGACAGTTAAAATGATCCATAGCTGGTGGAGTGTCTGAACGTCATTGCCGAACGGCACTGATGGATCCACAGTTCGATAGATGAAGTTGAACAAAGAGCAATTTAAAGTAGCAGAGGACAACAGCTTATATTTCAACACTACCTTTCCACCATCCTTGATGGAGAGGAAGTCAAACTGTTTCTCCATGCTGAGGTCGTTGAAGTGCAGATTGATTCGGCTCTCGGGGTTGGTGATGATCAGCCACACACAGTGCATGTTGTTGCCGTACTCCTGGGGGTAGTTGGGAGATAGGAGCACCCCCGACGGAGTGGTGAAGTTGAAGAAACAGGAAACTATAGGCACGATAGTAGAGAGGTGGGAGGGAGAAGAGAAGAAATAAAACAAAAAGACAAACTGAGTGGTGTTCGGGAGAGCACAAAATGGGGGTTGAGGGGCGGAATTCAATTTACTTTTGCTGACTACAAGACAATATGATTTGTTGTATTTCATTGAACCTGCTGAAATCAACCTTACGAGCCCCATGAGAGCATTTGGGGGGTGGGGTGGGGGGTGGGGGGTCATGGGAATTTACAGCAATTTGGAAATCACATAATCATTTTCTCAAGCAGTATATGTCTATCCTAAGCAGATTTTAATAAACCTTAAACTGAACTGAATGCAGACTGAACTGAAGGTAGACATAATTGAAAAACCTTACAAACATAAATGAAAGGTACAGTACAGAAAAATATACAATTTAGATGAGTTCCCCAGGAATTTATTGAAACTTCTTATGGGGTTATGAGGTCTGTAGTTTGTTGTAGTCCACAATACTTCAGAGTTAAGTGAAGTAGTAAGTAATCAAGTAGTACTTCTTTTTGGCTCAGCAGTGCTGGCATTTGTGCATATTGTATTGTATGATATGTACAGCATGAATTGTAGAATTGTAATTCTTATAGAAATGTAAAATTCTTAAAGAAAAAAAAAGAAAAGAAACATCTGCTCAAACAGATGTTATCTCACATCACAGTGAGATTTTGCTTGCAGACATTTATATAACGAATAAATATCTACATCTTTCATTTTGTTGCAGAAGAAATGCAAATGCTACAGTAGCTGCACAAGATTTTGATTATACAAAGCTGGTCACGACTACTGCATTTGCCCACAAAATCAAAATGAGAAAAATGTATTTTTAGTTCCTCTTGAAGTTTATTCAATGAAAAATCAGGAGGGCTTGTTGCCATATAATCTACCTATCTATCTATCCGCTCAGATGGATGTATTTAGACGGCAACACCTTGCCTACCATGGTCTGACAAGGCTAAACGGGCATATAAGGAGTCCTGTGAAAATGTCAGTGGTGACAGTGCAGTATGTCACTGATCCGGATGGTATGCATGTGAATGGACAAACAGAGCACTCCTGGGCTGTCGTGGATCCTGGACAAGCTGTCAGGTTCCCCATCAATCCCTTATAATCAGTTCCCACATCCAGCAGACTATGAAAGGCAGAGACATGGCTCACAGTATACTGACACTGTCTTGTTTAAAGAGTGTTTTGGGAAGAATCAGGGCTTGTTCTCCTCTCTTTGCTTATTCGTATTGCTTCAAGGTAAAGGGATCTGGTTTGGAAGCAGATGTATTACTAAAAACTGAATTTAGAAAATATATGCAGGTTGGCTGTTTGAGGCAAAAGTCAACATCCTTAAGCACTATTACAAACTCAGCTTCAGCACAACTACGGATAAAAATTATAAGGAATGTACTCAGTGAATGAACATACAAAAGTTTCAAGTCCCATAACTGAAATGCTACTTTTTCTTTCATAAAAAGGTAGACATAAAATAGGCCGACTAAATATGCAACATTTACCAGTGTGAGTCATGTTGATTAAAGCCGGTGACCTCTGTGTCATTCATGTTAATGATCAAAACCCTCAGCTTTTTGTTCCATCCCATTATCTATCGATGCTGAGCTCTATCTGCATGGTCAGCCAGCTTTTCTTCTCTGCTCCTCACCCTCTTACTCCCTCGCATAATGTGTTTTGTCTTTCATGGCGTTAATTAACTAATAAGCACTCCTATTGTTTTAAAATCCACAGGCACACTGTCAGGATAATCTGACCATTTATTATGCAGCCCTCTCTGCAGATTCATCCATATTTATGGACTGTGCACGCACACACACGCACATGTAGAATCTGAATAACATAAGGCATCCAGGAACTTACAAACGCAGCTGGGTTTCTTCGCCGACCACTGGTTGTTCTTCTGACAGGTGATGTTTTTCTTCCCCACCAGCTCAAAGGCAGGCAGACACTCAAAGTACAGTCTGTCCCCGTGACGAAAACCTGTCCCCTCCCTTTTGCCATAAGATGGGATGCCTGGGTCTCCACAACTTCCCTGGTCGATTTCTGTAGACGTAAAAGCAGACATGGTTGCAAATATTCAGGATACAAAAATCACTTTGATGGTACATAATTATTTCAAGTGCAGGGACATTAATGTGGGTTTGATAAGTGAACACATACTTCCGACACCCACTGTCATAATGGATGTATAGATACCAAGGTCACATTAAGTTAATGAGAGCCACTTTCGATGCATCCCTTCCAATTAACCCTCATAACATCATCAATAGAAAATAAGACTATTCAGTATCACGGACAACCATGGTGCATCAATACTGAATATAGATGAGAGGGAGCTCGACAGAGCTGTTGTCGGGAGAATCGCATATTAACTCTGATGAGATCTCATGAAAGGAGAAACAAAAACAAAAACATTGGAGTTTGATGGTATTGATCTCAACAACCCTACCCTAGCCTCTGACATAGCACGATTCTTCCTCCTTTCTCTAATATCTCAGTTTTGGTTGGTTTAGTAATCTGCAAAATACTACATCACAGCAGAACTGAAAGACCAGCCAGATAGATAGATAGAAATTTATAAAACTAAAAATAAAATAATAATAATATGTTATCTTTGCATGTCTTTAAGATCATTTTCCCATTTTGCTGACTACAGGAATGTGCTGGAATGACTTCTAATTGTCATGACACCAAAAGAAAATGACTTTCCTAATGGCAGTGCAATGTTGAGACTCTCCCCTCACACTATCACAGTGATCAGCTAAGAAGAGGAGAATAAATTTTCGACCTGTGAAAAAACTAGGTGCAGATTGCATGTAGAATAGGATGTACTCTGCATTAATACCCCCACTTATTACAGGATCCCTGACATTTTCATCTAACCAATGTTGGAGAGGATCGATGTCCATTTAATCCTTGCGCATTCAGCGAGTCCAAGATGTGTTTAGCCATGCTTTTTCTTACATGAGCTGAGTAAGAATAGTTAACCTAAACCTTTGTCTAAAACAATGAATTAACCTCTCGCACCTCCCTGCCTTAAAACATTGGCCTTACTGACAACATACATTGTACCTTTTTTTTTGTTACCTTGGTGCCATCTGTAGCCAGTTTTAACATGTGCATCAGTGAGTTTGGTTGTTTAGTTCAGATTGCAGTCCTTACGTATTTCGCCCACAGGCAAAATAATTGAGCAGTAGAGTGAAAAATGTTCAGGTCTTCTGCTTGTTTTGAACCAGTGCAGATTTCAAGCTGGTGATTCAGCCAGATGTGGGCATTGCAAGTATAAGCTAGGTAGCCTCTGCATCCCCCCACCATCTCCTAGAATCAAAATAATCACAATACGCTTGCCACCAATGATGCATATCTTTTACCGTGACCTCAGCAGGGCAACACACCCACAGCTGCGGAGAGTCCTGGGCCTGGTCATGTCTTTACTTGATCCCAGTTCTGCTGAAGTCATGCATCAAAGACATTCTCCCCATCTGGCGCCTCAGCTAAGACTTAATGGATATAACTGAACGGATGTTCACGATGAACGACTCAGCCATTCATTTTAGGCTGACTATACAGATTAGCTCCTACACTTCATGACATTAAAATCAACGCGATTTTGCCATTTTTTCGTCATGCATTTATTTTTAGTATAATTTTCCCAGCCACTAAGTCGTCTTTACCATCTCTTTATCCTTGCAAAGTGTTACTCACTGACGTTGCAAACTCCTCTCATCTGTCTCTCTCACTCTTCCCCTCCTGCAAACGGATCCCCTTCCCTTACTGTGTGACAAACGTTCTCACCCGGTTCAGTAGCTGACGAGAGCACTTTCAGGTACACATAGACACAGAGCAACACACACACATACTCTCTCAAATACGTACACACACGCACTTCCATGGCTACCTCTCTTCCTTAAAACCACACACGCCAATTTCATTATCGCAAGATTTATGCAAACCTTGTTCTTTCACTCACTCCTCTTTCTGCTTCTCCGAGGTTGCAGATTGCAGATGGGAATGCTGAGGCATCCCATCGAGGCATCCGGATGGGGGAACACAGAGAGCGAATAAGCTCATCCATCCAGGAAATGATGGCAGGGCCTAATACGATTTTAAACCGCACAAGGGGTGATGCTGGGTATAAATCCATACTCAGCCCTAATGATGATCATCATTTAGAACACATATTTAGAGCTTACTGCTGTTTGGATGTATGGCTGTCCTGAGGCAGCCTCATTCACAAGACAACTCATTGATCTTGTGTGGAAGTCACCTTTAAAAGGGGGTGTGGAGGGTGGGGGTTGCTGAAAGCAAATTCTGTGCTGAACCTAAAATGGAATTAAAGGGGGAATATATAACAGGAGTCCAGAGAAAACCACATTTGAAAGAGCCTGCCAAGTACAAGAAAGACAGATATGCAAACATACACATGCAAATATATAATGGTGCACAGCACTGTACAATCATTTGATTGTCACTGTAACTGACTCAGTGAAGAACTCCCAGCAGGGCTTTTCGTACGTAATCCCTATCTGCTTCATGGGTCCCTACAGTTAGACCTTTAGGGAAAATTGAGGCAATAAATAAGAGCCCTTTGAAGTGTGTGTGTGTGTGTGTACATGTGTTTTGTGTCTACACTTCTGCATTTCTCTGTGTATGTTGTTTATAAGAGGGCAAACAGGAATGAATGGAACAGTATTTGAGTCTCATGAATAAGGGAGGAGATGTAATGGCTTATTTGTTGTCCCTGTCTGTTTGACATTCCAGACTTATCCAAGCATTGTAATAGGACTCACATTACTGTAAACAACCATAATGCAACCTTCTGAAGTCCTGAAACGACGAGAGGACTTTATTAGTCAAGCCTATTTGTTTAAACCAATATCGCATTGGATATGTCAGCGGGCTCCACAGGCCCCACATGCCCACCAACAAAATTAAAGCTTAAAATGGGACAAATGTGCAACCTTGACTGAAGACTCGGTGTGAAACATAAATCAAACAGAATGTAAAAAAAATGACTAATCTTTGTGTTAGTTTTTTTTACTAGGTAACTAGGTAGAAACTAGGCACAATAATCCACAATTTATCTCATCAATTTCACCTTCTTATATATTCTAAATTTGATGCAGGCAACAGGTTTAAAAAGATGTTGGGACACGGTCATCAAAACACTGAGAAAGTTGTGGAATGCTAAAAAAGATCACCTGGATCATTCTACAGTTAAACGGCTTCATAACAGGTGGTGCATCGTTTTACATTTTAAAACATGACTGTATAAAACATGACATTTTATGGGTTCAGGAAAGGAGCTTTGTGTTTTGAATCCCTTTTTATATTGTATCTAAACTCATTTGTAATCATGCACTAAACTAAACTAAAAACTACTAAACTAAAAACTATGGATGCTGTCAGAAAAACAGCTACATGGGCCACGACCTCTAGCCCTGTTAATGCATGCATTTACATATGGATGCAGATAAAGTGAAATGCTTCAGAGTAAAGTATCACTGTGGTTAGGTATGGACCTACACATATGCACTGATGGCTAGACTTAGACTGACTGCTGATATTGTCGTCGAAAGAAAAGTTGAAAGATTGAGGCCACGGCAGAGTGTTCAACCTGCACTCAAATCCCTGAGTTAGGTGGGAGTGGGTGCACTGGTATGACTGCGCTTGCAATTACATTTGGTGATCAGGCTTAAAATACAAGTAATTGAGAATGCAAATTAGATTTCGGGGTGCTCCAATCTGGGTGGCGAAGTGGTTCAAAGCATTTCTTCCCCTTCATTAAGTAGAACTCATTGTTTTAATTACACTTTGCTTCAGCGTGCTGCTCCACTTTCTCTGTTATTTTTACTGATGAAAAATAAGCATCTGTGGGCAAGGGAGTGCTTCGGAGAGGCAAACGGCAGACTTCTCTAAAAAAGAAGAGCGCTGGCAAATCCCCCATGCCCACACACATGCATCACAGACAAGCACAACACACATATATATGGACTAACAAAATCACACCACTTTCGACCTCTTTTCCTCACACACGTACACCCCCCAAACAGACAGATTATATTACACTAATTAATAAAATGAGTGTATCATTAGTGAAGAAGCCAAAAAGAGAAAGTATCTGAAATCATTACTTGACCATTGCAGCAATGAAAGGAGTGATTGAGGCAAGCTTCCCTGACAGTCTAGACTGTGCTCCTGTTCAATATGTGCTTGACTGAAAAGGTTCAGAAAAGTCAGCCAGTCCGCTTCCTTTTTTAAAAAAATTAAAATGCAAGGATGAATGCAATGGCAGCATCAACTGGAGCAAAATATGTTCTGTCAGCTTGAGCTGAGACATGACTAAAACAAGGCATTTCATTTGATGCAAGGTTAGAAAAAAATGACTCTTTAAAATGCAGTCAGCATCCTTTTTTTTACCTTCATAGGACACCTTGAAGCCCAGGGAGCCGCTCGTGTCATCAGTTTTGAAATTGAGCCACATCTGGTGACTGGTGCTGACCACCAGGTCTGGAGTGGTGGTGCCAGACAGACTGCAAAAAGAAAGACAACAAAACTGAAATTCCTTCAAAAAGGTGCTTGTAAATTAAGATACATGTAGTGAGAGTAGTGCACCAAAAGTTGACTGTGGCGCACAGATCCATTGTGTGCACTTGCTGCAGTGAATTTGGTGTCACTTTAAGAGCCAGAGGCTCCATTTCTACTGCATCATTAAAAGACTAAATGCAAGCTGCAAAAACAACACCTGGGGTCATATATTAAACTATCTGACTTCTTTCATCAAAGAAAAAGAAACATTCAAAAACTGTTTCAGGCAATCCCACTCTGAGAGCCCTTTTTTTCCACCCCCTTCTGAACCCCTTTTATTCAAAACAGTTGGGGACAAGAAAGTGGGAAATGAAGGCAACATCAGTCAATGCCACAGAAGTAATTTAATCCCATTTGAATAGTAATTCCACCCAAGTCTAATTAAGAGGTGTGTAGCTGCAGAGTGATTAAGGGCTCTAATTTTAGTGAGGGTGCATGGAAGGTTGGGCTAAGAGGAATGGAGTAAGTTCCCAGATAGGTTGGGTCAGTGTTTCTTAGTCTGCTTTGGATAATTTGTTGAGTTCCTGCTCCTGATCTCTGCATATCTGGGAGGAAGGAGTGTGGTGGAGTGGCTCAGATTGAAAGTGTTTACTCTGGCATTTCCCACTCTGATCCTGTTTCTATCACTAAGATGTAAGTTCTGGGAGAGCATCTAACAAACACCTTGCCTGAGTGACCAACAGAATTTCAACAGGTTTAATGACATATTATATCAAGTGTTTTTTATATCTGCTATGGCAAATTTACACAAAAGATCCCCCATTATTAACCTACCAGTGCAGTGTAATCCCAGTAAAGGAAAAAGAGGGGATTTGATTGGTTGTGACTCACTGCTTATTAACCACCACATTTATGGCTCTACGGCAGTGCGATTAGGTGGCTCTGACCTATAAGCCCCCCCCCCACACACCTCAAAAAAAAAAACAAAAAAACAATTACGCTCTGCTTGCACTCGCCTGCACTGTTGGCTCACAAAAATATGGTCCGAGGTTAAGCTGTGCTGATAGCTGCAGTATATTCTCTGGTCCTAAACAGTACTTGTTTGTTTGAGTGCACGAGTGCTTCCTATCTCACTGCCAGACCCATTCCCTATCACATCATAAATAAGTCTGGAATGACAGAAGGAGGGCTTAATTGGCTAGATTAGGTCATTTTCACTCTTTGTCCGACCATGTACACAAATATATTAAGGTGAGGAAGGCCTCCCCTCCTCTGCAAACTCTCTCTCTCTCATTTATCTCCTGCCTCCTCCCAGCTGCGGACAAAAAAAAAAATCTATAAAAACTTTATTAAGGTGGTAAATTTTGGCACAATTAATAACAACATCCTGTGAATTGTTATGGAGCATCTGCTAGTTCAAACTCCATTAGCAGGCATCAATATGCAGTCTGTAATGCCTACAACACATGGCTGTGATCTTGTTTTTTAACATTGAAAAGAGTGATGATTGACAATGCAGCGTGGCATCTATTTTTCATGCACTGCTGCATCAGGTGGTGATGAAATGAAAGTGAAACAGTGCGGGAGAGAGAGGAAAGGGCTGGAGGGTAAAGGGAAGAGAGGGGGGTGCTGCTGGCTGCAGGGAAGTGGAGGAGGCTAAAAAAGGCGTGTTCGCCATAAAGAAGAAAGGCGAAGTGGAGAGAAAGAGAGAAAGCAAAACACGGAATATGATTACACGGAAGATGAGTTGCAAAAAATGTAAAATGACTGCCGGCGCCAAGGGTGGGGAGTAAAAAGCTGAGAGAAGTTAGAAAGAGCAGAGGAAAGATGAAAGGCGAAAAATGATAGAGGTCGAAAGAGTCACTCACACGTGGAAGATGGTCTTCTGGTCTCCCACCACCTCGCCATCCCCAACCGTCAGGGTGTCGTAGCCCCGCTCCAGGTCAAAATCCTCAAATGTCAGCTTGATCACCTAGACAACAGCAGGGACACCGTTAGCGACAGATGCTTGAATGAATCCGACACCAGGTGCAGAGGAGAGACCCCTTTCCATCTGTGACTTTCCTTCCTTTTGTCCATCCATCTTTCATCTGTCAATCTCTTCTGAATACGTGTCTGGCACAAGTTTCACTCACACTATGAAACAGCTGGATACACTGCATCTAAACTGTTTATGAATTTATTTATTTTCACTTTAACTACCCACATAGGAGTCTTATCCACTTGATTTATCAGTGTGGTTTATCAGTGTGTACGTGACTGAGACTGTGACTATAAATTATTGTATCGTATTATCCAGTCTGGTGATTATTAGGCCTATCCCACTAATCAAATATCAGATTGCCTGCCAGACGGTTGGCATGACCCTTACTCCTTTAGTCAGCAAGTGGCAGATGCCACTGTGGCCTCCTGAGCCAGACTCACAATGACTTTAAGAGCAGCAGCAGACATGGCCAGGGAATCCAGGTTTTCCACAAGGTGAATATATACATTGTAAAGGTAACACAAATGTTTTAAAAAATCTATGTATGTGAGTTAAGCGCCAAGGCAAAAAAGCACACATTCATTTCAGTTAATTTCTAAGCTGCAAAAATAAAATGTACTAAAGTAAGAGAAACAAGTAGTGTTGCCTCACTGAAGAAAACTATGGATATACGTAATGATAGTCGACAAACAATTAAAGTCAGATTATGACAATGCAAAATGTTGATTATGAAGACAAAAGGGGCTGACTAATGTAGGATGCCTAAAATATGTATAAGATAAAAGCAAAGCTAAGACAGTCTTTTAAATTGCCTGCCACTGATTTCTGCCCAAATTCCTAATATTTTCAGAGGACTGAAAGGGCCAGGCCTAATGAAAAAGCTTATATAAATGCAAATTGCATTCTGTCCCATGTTAAACCCAGCGCCTAATGAAAATTGCCAAGGTGGAGAGGAGAGATGGATGGCGTGTAGGCAAAATAGGTCAGATCACTCGATAAATAGAGTTTCCTACCCACAAACTCATCTCCCGTCTGCCAGCCAACAGGTGAAGAGGGGGAAGGAATCGAGGGGCACAGCAACCACATGTATACCTGTATTGTTTGCAATGTCTAATGTCTAATGGCATACCTGACATTTTGGTTGCTTCAGAACAGAAATGACTGTGTCCAGGAAAAAAAAAACAAAACAAAACAAAAAAAAAAACAACTTAGAGATTGTAAAACTAGCCACATTCAGCTCCCTCAGGACATTATGAGGGAGCAAAACACTTGACAAGAGCCCACATTAGTCATCATGTCACCGGGTTGCATTTAGGTCTATAAGAGCCGTGTCACGTCCTCCCCACCCTTCTTTGCCGGTACCGCCTCGTCTCCTGCCTGACCTCACGTCTCCTCTGGCTGGGCCTGTGTTCGCACACAGGCGAGAATAGAAGCCCATTACGTTTCTAAACAGAAAGAACAGCCTCGCTCCATCTTCATCTGAGCCCGACACAGAGCCAGAGACAGCCCAAAGTAGTGTTGTCTGTTTCAGCAGGCTGCCCGCTGCCCGCTATACCCAAGGGTGTCACCATGTGTTGCGTTTGTGCACATGTAAGCAAAAAGGGGTTAGTTGGGGGCGGGGGGGGGGATTGGGGAAGCGGGGGGGGTTGAGTTTTTGCTGTAAGTGTGTTATATCCGACCACCCCACCCTCCGTCACTACCCCTTCACCTCAAACGGCCTCTACTTCGCCCGGCGCAACGCAATCGAACAGATTTGTTTGAGTTCAGAGGAGGGTATTTGGCAGGAAAAGCAGCTGCGCAGCCTTGAACACAACTCCAAAGTCAATGGCCTGAGCAGAGTGGCTATGACACTTTCATGATATCCTCTGAGCGCGCTATCAGACCCTCTCCATTACTCCCCTGTCCGTTCCTTTCTTCCTCTCCCTCACCACAGGTGTCTCTAACAACTCTCTTTGTCTTCTGCTGGCTCCCTTCCAGTGTTCCTTCTCCCCCCCTTTCATTGTCCTTATCGCTCCCATTTCTCTACGAAAGAGCTTCTGTCTCGTGGTGTGTCCAACAGCCCCCAAAATGTTCTGTGGCAATTACCAAAAAGTATAAAATGATACATGTGTGTCAGAGAAGCGCTGCCTCTGGAGTTCCTGCCTAACAGGTGCGCCGGTCAACAGCTTTGCACTTCACTGGCAGGTGCGACTTAGCGTGCTGCTGGAAACAAAGCTGAATTAGCACTGCTGCGTGACTCCTGAATGTGAACGAGTTTTACCTTGGATGTGTCTGTGGCTGTGATGACCCAGGTGCAGTTAGCATTATTGTCATACTGGACTGGATAGTTTGGAGACGTGATGACTCCGCTCGGTCCTTTCAGCTGACCTCCACACATTGGTGCTGCAAGGGAAGAGGACAAGAGGAAGAAAAACTGACTTTAAACGCTGTTTACAGAGGCAGGTTAACATTGAGAAACCGCAAGAGATGGATTGTCTATAGGTCCCTGTTGTGGACTGCCGGATGATTCCACATCATGATGCTGCTTGGCTGGGTCAAAACTCTTGACTCAAACTTCATCAAGTGACCTGTAAAGCATCTCAAAAAGGATTATATTGGAAAGTGCTGGCTGTGTTATGAATTTAACTTGAGATTTATGAAAGCAAACCTTGCTTTGAAAAACTGAGGCCGTTTGACAAGTCAGTGGCACTGACAGCTTGTCCTTTTTGCAAACCATCATCAAAACATAAACCAAATAAGCATCAAAACAAAATCAGCCTGCTGTGCACCCTCTAAATACTTGACTCGCCAATTTAGCTCTGCCCCATGAAAAATGGATTAATCAACGATTCAATATAAAACCAATAAATTAGGTACTTTCTCAACAGGTCTAAATTACACAAGGGCAGTTGTGTCTGTAGATTTGGTCAGGGTAAATTTTAAAACAATGCAAAAATGCAGATGTGTTATGATTCTCTCTGTCATTCAGTGGGTCTAACTTGCGTATGGGAATCTTTATCTTTGTGCCAAAACACACACCAGCAGATTAACCATCACACCTTGATATTCTCTTAACAAACCGAGCTTTAAAGGCCAATGTGACTTCTCAATCAAAGCCCGAGGGTGTCTGTGCTGTAGAGCCGCAGAACAACCCTTCAAATTAAAGGTGAACTCCTAATGAGTGTTTTAAGAGCAGCAAGTGTGTACATATGTGGGAGAATAACCTGAAAGTATCTAAAAGGGCTAGAGCGCACCGCCCGCCTTTTAATGAGTCGGCGTCTGAGAGAGGTCCTTCGGGTGTTCCAGCCCCGCTCAGTGGCTCTGTGCTCCACCCCTCTCCCGCCAAATCACCCCCATTAAAAATGTGAAAAGAACTTGGTGCAAAGTTTAGGGGAGAATAAAGTCATTAATTTGAGTTGTGCTGACAGTGAGGGTGACCTTAATGAAAATAATACAGCAGTCCTCTGAAGTTTCAGCCCACCCCCCCGCACCTCCGATATATATATTTTTAATTATAGGCATCATCATGCTTGATACACTCCATCCCATGTGTTGTAAGACAGACAATATGAGTCCATGACGGAGGAGAATTGCCGCATGAGCAGGTATAAATGTGGAACCAAAATGTGGGAACCGTGAATTTTATTCCAGAAGAATGGATTTACGGCCACAGATGGTTTCTTTTTTTTCTCGCGCTAATGATAGTGCTGTTCAATTTAATGATGACTAATGCTAATTTAGGATACAGATCTTCAATTATTCCTGGGTGATGTTTAATCACCACCGAGGCAGAACAAAGGCACTATAGCAAAGGTTAGGCAAGGATGATGGAATGAGATACTCTTGCAGTGAAATTTCCATTGACAAACTTGAATTGTTTTTTTAATGCACATAAGATAAAAGGGCAACTGAACATGACAACATGGCCTGGACTGAAAATGATCTTAACAGTATTATTGTTTTATGGATTCGGCTTAGAAAAGACACAAAGCACCAGCATTTTCTTCTCAAATGCAGGTGACTGACAGCAGCTTAGATGGAACAAAACACTTGCAATCGCCCCCCCCTTCATCGACACCTATATAATCCGTCTGAGACCAAGGGCCCCCTCTCTTTAGTGTGGTAATTTAATTTTGGTAGAATTGGATCAGTCCAAGACAAAAGAAGGAATAGGGGTGCCAGTGGAAAGCGGGGTTTTTGAGAGCACATTAACTGAAGTGGAGCGAGAAAGGCAGCCTATAGGTGACATTAAAAGGGATAAAGAGCTGCAGGTGATTACATTAGACGGAGATTAAGGCGTTTAAAAGCCCTGACTGGGAAATGGTACAAAATGTCTGGCACAGATTGTCCTAAATTTAAAAAAAAAAAAAAAAGAAAACCCTTTTTGGTACTTAAATGAATATTACAAATAGCTCAAACATAGTGCCAAGCCTAGAGCACAGCATGGAAAAATCTCACCTCAAAGAAGATTACATCTGCACTGTGCTGTCAATGTCAATGCACCGTTGTCATTCATCAATATCTTATTTGTTGTTGCAGGGCTGTTCGGCTTAATTATTTCAGATTTCACTACACATTTATTCTTGTCAAATCGATGAGAGAAACAATGAACTGCTGCACTTGACAACTGAAAAGTCCAATTAATGGCCCCTCTACCACCTGAAGCTGACTAGGGTTAAACTTTTATAACTTTCTAGGAGGACAGAAAAAAACAAACAGTTAGCAACAAGCTAGAATAAATAACTTTGTAAAGCTAAAAAAAAGCAATTCATTTTATCATGTGGTTATCTGATAAATTGCTGTTGGGAACCATATAACTACTGCTTCAAGGACTAACAACCAAGAAACAAGTTTCTTTTTTATTTGTTTACGTGACTCTTTGCTTGACCATGCATTGCTCCTGGCGCTGGACCAGCACAGCTAGAAACACCATAGCTCATTCCAGACTATTTCTCTCTGTCTGTATCACCTGCTTTAAGACTGGTGCCGACAGTCACAACTGAACTGACACTGAACTGAACTGAAACGGAAACCATTCATTCAGCAGCATTTTAAAAATGATTTAACTCATTAACAAACAAAAATTAAAGCTCAGACTAGAATGGAGAGCACAAGTTACCAATTGGAACCTCTGTTATTTCTAATCCTAAACTGTCAGAAAACTCAACCTCCACGTTGATGTAGGATATGAATTAGGCCCAATTGTACGAACAATCAAATCGCTTTTGATTGATTGAGTTCAGTGGGACTGAGGAGCACAGGAGCATCAGGAGCGCTGCACAGGGCGCATGACCGCTCTCTCTTCCTGTCTCAAAACGGTCAGAAATGTGGAGGACATGAGTGATGGGCAGCACTTTGCCAGCATTGCTAAACAGCAGGCAGCCAAAGAGTGCCGGTCAGAGGTGAAAGTCAGGCCAGTCGCTGTAAAATGGTGAGCACCGAATCAATGAAACAGAGAGGAGAAAGAAATGACATTGTGAACATTCATCATCAACATCAAGGCAGTTGGAGTGCATGTTGAGACCACCCCCGTCTTACACGCACACCAGCCTTTTTTCTTTTTCTTTTTCTTTACCTCTGCAAATGGGCCGGTCGTCGCTCCAGCCCACGTAGCTGTCTGTCACTCTGAGACAGCTGATGCTCTTCGAGCCCTGCAGTTCGTAACCCTCGTCGCAGGAGAAATGCACCGTGGCTCCTCGCCTGCAGTTAAATTGCATAGAGGAGAGAGGGCGTCACAGAGCTCTCCGGCAAAACAGTCACCGCTAAGCTGTGAGAATGCAGATGAGGTTAAAGCGACAAGCGAATGTGTTTACAGGGGAAAAAAAATAGAGATGTTTTATTGGACTTCCTGGCTGTGACTTCCAAAAGTGCTGCATTGTGGGTGACGGATGTTGCCCCATTTGTCTGTGTTAGAGTTGAACACTGATAGAGACAATAGCTCTGACAGGAATAAAACTCAATAATCCCCACTGGTAATATTGCCATCCCATGGAGGCAGCCTATTAGTGTGCGGTGACTCAAATGGTGAGGTATTTGTTTTAGTACACACATTCCTCTATCTCGATTGGTTGCAGGGGCTTTATGGGGCATGACATTGGGCAATGTGCTCTGTGCGAGGACACATTTGAGAGACACAGTGCAAGATATTGTTACAGCACCCAATGGTCTCCCCAAACTCTGGCAGCTCACAGTTGATTAAAACTCATCTGTGAGCTGGGAGACAATACTGGGGGTTGGGTGGGGGTGGAGGTGGGACTGAACTTAAAATACGACGGCATTATTGACATTTAATAGCTAAGGAAAGCTGTCACCTTTGACAAAGATTCCAAATTTTAAAAATCACCATCTAGAGGAGAAACTTAGGTGTACTGAAAGCAGAACTAATTTAAATTGATATTATTTAATTTACACACAATACATTAAATGTATAACCAAATCTTAACAGCGCGAAGCACTCCCTGATACCACTTACATAACTTAATTAGGCTTGGGCGATTAAATTAGAAAGCTGAATGCCTGGTGCTGAAGGTTGAAGTTAACTTACTTGAAGAATTGTGACAAAAGTCTCATGAAAAATTAATGCAATAGCTGCAACAAAGTACAGGAAGAAATTACCTTGACATTTCTTTCACAACCCATATAGATTTATAGTGTATAGCTCAAGCCAATATATAGGCAAGTTATAAAACTAATGCAGCCTAATGCGGTCATTGCTTCAGGAAAGGATGGTCTTATTAAGCTCCCCCAGCTCTGCTAACCCAGAGCTTTCTCTTAGCCCTTTATTCACAGCAGCATGTCGCTCAGGAACCTCATCTATTCAGTGGCAGTTAATTGCTCGTAGAATTACTCTGATCTTGTTCTCACCTGAAGTCTGATCCTTTTCTTTTTCCCCGATCTGGGATTCCTGGGTCAGGACACATGTTGTGTCCCTGCGCTACACCCATCTGTGACACTAATGGGGAAAAGACAAGAAAAAAAAGATGAATTAGTGGAAAGGGCTCAAATAGAAACATTTTTCTATAGCCATTGTGGCAATACATAGTCGCATCACATGCCTTTATCGTTACAGATCACAGATTAAAAGGATTGATAACAGTGGTTGATTTTTGCACTTATCAATGGGTAAATGAACTCTTGCAGCCTAGAACTCGTATTCTGTTGCACATTCCCTTTCCAATGTGCAGTTGCAGCAAGGGTCCCAGTCAGTGAAAGTCAAAAAGTGATATACCAACCTGGCCAGCTGGGAGAGGCCATGAGGTTGACTGGGGCAGTGTCAAAGGTTAGCAATGGCCAAGGGTCATGTGAGCTCAGCTGTTCATTGAGATTCTATAGAAAGGCTTCCTTATATCAATATTCCCATCAGTGTATCCTCATGTAACCTTAGTCAGCCCAGTCTAAAAACATGCATGTTAAGGTTTTAGTGACTCTGCAGTAAACTGCCCCTACTGTAGAGGTGTGAGAGTGGATGAATGTGACATGCTTAAAGGTTGCAGGATGTTTTATCTGATTCTCCAAAAATTGACTGTCCTCCCAAAAACAAGATACAAAATGAGTTTTACAAGCTCAAAATCAAACAACAGACTGTTGTTTTCACTTAGGAAAATCAAAACATTTTCCCATCTTACAATTGCAATCAAACCATGCTAAATAAAATAAAGTGGCAAGACGGAAACACTAAGTGGAGGAAAATAAAAAGACAATCAAACATTTAAGTAATTTTAAGTGAAAGGACAGAACACTTCTTTTGGAGAAATAAAAGTGGTAGGCAGAAGTGGATGAGCTGCAAATGGCCTAGAGGCAGGATTATCATTAATGCGCCTCTTTTCTGTTCTACAAGTTATTCTTAAATCCTCTCACATCCATCTTTCCATCTCTCTCCATACAGGTGACTCACAGCTGTCAAGTCGTGAACGTTACAGATGTTTAAATAAAGCTGGACGGGATAATGAGCAGCGAACTAGAGCAGAAGGTGAAAGAGAACAAGGGTGAGGAAGGCTGGCGTGGCGAAACAAGGGACCGGTGCAATTACTGCTGTCCAGTTGCTATCAGAGCTACATCTCTAGTGCATCCTTTGTCTGTGTCTCTCAAGTCAGCACTCACCTTGTTCTCAGGCCGAGAAGTCAAAAACTTGAACTCGACCTTGATAAACCGGAATGGGACTGTGTAGCACTTTATCTCATGCACAGACATGGAGACAGTTGAATTCATTTACCAATGTTGTACCTCAAGAAACGATACTAACAACCTTAACGGCACTGGAAGCTCATGGGTGTCGATTGGGAAGAAATAATTTGTTGAAAGAAGACATCTGCTGCCTTTATTACACAAGGTGTGCAAGGAAAAAAAAGTGACTGAAACATCTACATTTATTCTGATTCAAAGTGTCTGATATCAGAAGTCCAGGCAAAAAAAGCATTACTTGCTTTCCCTTGAAGGTGTCAAATAAGAAATGGTTGGAATTTGTCACACGGTGCCAGGTACATCTCAATCCACACCTTTCCCCCACGAAATTAAACTTTTTTTTTAAGATAAGGCTGTGTTATTCGCTCCCTTGATAACTCAGGAGACACCGCTCCGAACACATTAAACGCTTCATTTCGGACCAGTATGTTCAGAGCACTGCGTTGTTGGTTGCAGCTTGTTACTTACACACTGATATCTTGTGGTGGTTGTCTTTGCTGGGCAGCATCTTTACCCCTCGAGACTTGAGCTCAGTCATCTTCTTCACTGTAGTGGAGGGAAGAGCAGAGAGGTATTAGCAAACAGAGAAAAAAGTTACACCTTTAAAAACAGACAAGGATAGTGTAACTTTAAACGATACTTTAACATAATAAGCATTTTTCAGTGCTAATTGAAAATAGAGATACAGAAGTCAACGTTGTTATGAGTTGATAATTAGGTTTAGAATTCAGGTTATACAGAGACCAAAATTACCTATTCAATACAGTAAAAGAATTAGGTTTAAATGACTGATTTTAATGATAATTGCAAAGAATATAACAAAAGCAAAGCCATCATAGCAAAGGAGCAGTGAGCTCATCTAAATGCATATTTATTCATCAGTTTCAAAAACACCGTCAACATTGTCTGCCCCCTTTCACATTCATCCTATTTAATTACTTTGACGGCTTTAACAATGGAGCTTTACTTGTTTTGCACAAATGTGATTTTTATCATTCGCTCAGTTTCGGCTTCACAGTAATTCAAAGCTAATCTGAGCCATGTGTCAAAAGAGTCTGTTCTGAAGAAAGATCACAATAAAGAAGCTTTTGCTAAAACAGCATGAGAAAATAAGGTATTATAGTGACAGAGATAAGCTGTTATACACAGGTTTATACAAGCACAACAGAAGAAACAGAGAAAGAAGATGAAATAAACTGAGCCGAGGATGATATTCGATCAACAGTCAATCCATCTCTGCTGTGAAATTATGTCATCATGGAAATGGCTGTTGCTGGGTGAAGGAGACAGAGACAATGTTAATCTAATTAAAGTATTAGCCGTCCCATTCCTCTGCCATCTTTGCATCATGTTTATCTTACATTAAACCCATAGCAAAGCCTTACCGTCTAGTCCTTTTAACATTCCTCATTGCTCTGCCTGCTTTTGCCTTTCTGCCTTATTTCTCCATCTTCTTTCTCCCTCTCTCTATCTCTCTCTGTTTCTAACTCTCTCCTTCATCGTCTTTCAAATTCCTGGCGGACGGCTAGAGGTGAGATCCTAGGAGATCGGCCTTTTTTTTCCACAGGAACTAATCATTTTTCTCTGCTCGTCCCTTCTCAAAGCTGACCCCTGAACCTCTAAGAGTAATGGGATGGGAAATGGACACAGAGGTGGAGGATTTTGTCTGCAGCAAATGTGTATGTCTGTGTGTGCGTACATTTTATACATGTTTGTGTGTTTTTTTTTTCTTTTCAAAGCCAATGCCAGCATTCTACAAAAAATAATAATAATTTCACTTGTGAACAGATACAGCCAGTATAGATGCAAAAATACTGAGACGAGTCAGATTATCATCGTTTAGGAAATTGAGACTTATTTCCAGTGGAAACAGACTGCTTTTTCTTTTTCGGCCCTAATAAGGAATGAGTGCTTTCCTTGTACAGTTTTGTCTCGACTGTGTTGTGAAATAAAAGACACCCGGGCTCATTAAGGTCACTAACATTCCTCCTGGGAGCAAAATTCTGTCTGACAAATTTTCATGGCAATCAGCCTCTGAAATTGTGACACATATTCCATTTTCCATGAGGAAAGTTAACAGACAGTGCAAAAGTGATTTGTGGAGTTCATTTGGTTTTTAAGGCTCCCAGGGACTACATTTGCACTAATTCTTGCATAAAAGTGAAAAATGTATTTCGACTCTGGCACTGCGGAAAAGTTCAGTGGGTCATCATGGAGAGAGGGATTTGTCATTGTACGTCTCTGTGCAAAGTTAAACCTGGCACAGAATATACTTGAGAATTTGAAGTGATGGTTATAAATTTTTAATGATTGTCCTCTTAAACTATCAAAAGCTCTCTTTATCTTACCTTGGTACTGGGCACTGAAACCTCTTAGCTTGTGGTTGCCATCAGAGGTGAAATGTAGCCGAAGCCAATTCTTGCTGCTGATGATGGGTGAGGGGAGGTTGGGGCCGGTGAACCTGAAGACACAGACAGAGGGGTCAGACTATTAGCATTTTAGCAAGAGTGCTTTGCCATGCAAATGTGGTGGTTGCAGATTGCAGCACAATAACAGAAGAACAACTGCTGGGTAGTTTTATACCACGGTAGTCTCTGGGACACTGAAGTGCTGATAAATGCTTCTCCTTCATTTGGTTTGGTTCATTTTCACACTGCACTTTAGAAAGTGGATCAAACCACCGAGACGACACACAGCTCTAGGGAAACAAACTCATTTTAAAGATTTGATGATTTGATTTCGAAGTCTACGTCTAAGCCTGGCACATGGACATCATACTTATGAAGACTTGTCAAGACAAAAACAGCACAAACCACTGACGTAATTATACCGTGTCGAGCAGATCATGATTCACTTTAATTGATGCACACATCATTCTTACTATCACTGCTTTATTGCACAGAATGGCTTATCTGAGGACGTAATGCCATTTCTCTCGTCTTTTATTTTTCTCTCTAACAACTGCCATTGTGAGGAAGGATTGCGCTTGCATGTGCTTCTGTTTTGTGCCATAAAACAATTATGCAATCCATCAGGTTTCCCAATAAAGTCAAGCCCAATAGCAGAGAGTATATTACTGAGGCTGGCAAAACCTGACAATTTTCTCGGTGATTGTCTTGTTTGTTTATGGTAATTATACTAATGTCTCAAAATTAATGTGGCCGTGACTTTGAGATGTTAAAAGCTTCACCTTTAAGATCTATTAAAGGAAGGCTGTGGTACTCAAGGGGAACTGTAATGTTAACGACTCTTAACCAGACTGGGTCCCAATAAAAAAACAAGATCAAGAAAGACCAGCAATGGCATTTGCGGAGAAAGGACATCTTTTATAGTTTTGAAAAAGCAATCGTGAATTACACTTCACAAACACTTGTGGTGCCTCCTGATCTGTATGCTAATGAGGACTGAGGCTTACCAGGCACTTCTTCAGTTGTTAAAGTCATTCGAAGACACACCGACATGGGTGCACACGAACGCACATGCATACAATATCTGAACCCATTAACATGGATTCCAATTCGCCATCTGTAAATTGCCTTTTCCCTATGCCCACCTATATATCTGCTTCAATCTCTCTAGAGAGAGAGAGAGAGAGAGAGAGAGAGAGAGCACATACAGAGAAAGTATTTATGTAACTAGCTCTCATGAAAACCACAAAATAAATAGACATAAACAAAAAGAAGACATATGAGAAATATTTACATGCTGATAACAAATAAATGTTTTTCTTGTGTACCAATGCCTCAGGGACAAAAGTTTGAGGCCTAAACTTCCAACCAGAAAAAAAGACGGCAAGAATCTACTCTGAAGAGACTTTTTGGTCTAGATAGGGTGTAAATTAGTTATGATTGCAACTGTGGAGCTCTCCTAGGATCAATTAAAAGCATGTAGATATCTGGATATAACCAGAATTGGCGATTATGTAATGAGAGCCAAGCAACCTACGGTTATGAAGTAAGTTCTCTCTGCACTGGGGCCACGGTGTTCCATAGCAGGACTTATTAGCTGAACACAAACTTTCCTGGAGGGTCGGTCCAAAAGACTTTGAAAGAGTGTTGGGCAGTGGAAAGGACAAACTAGCAGGAAGAAATTAGACAATGACAAATAGAGATGGCAAACCAAAATGTCAGTGATTTAGGCTTTTTTTTTAAGGCGGTAAAGCAAAGACGGGGGAAATGGACCAGCTTCTCGGAGAGAGAAAGTGTGTGGCTAATAAATTTTTAATTTGTCTCTTCTGTCCAATGGCGGCCGTCATTGGGCCACAATTGTCGATGACATCCCCCATTGCTTGCAATTCAATGACGCCAATGACCTCTCCCCTTGGTGCTGACGTTCAAGCGTCACTAATCAAGCTGTTATGTTCAAGTCTCAATAGGCTAAGGTCAAGGTCGGGAACACTGTGGAGGTTGACCCCATTTCCTACGTAAGTGACAGGGATCCTGTTAATACTGACTTTGATGCAATGTGTGTGTGTGTGTGTGTGTGTGTGTGTGTGTGCGCAACAGTGAGTGTGCAACAGTTGAGCAGTATATGTGTGCTTTAGTTGTGTGGGTGTGAGTGGCTTTCCATTTCACCTTAAGTATGGGTGAATGGTTTCTTGTAGATTAAAGATCATTTGAAGGATCAGTTGAAGTCAACTTTCATTAATACACACAAAAGCGGCTTAAGACTGCATTAAGATTCTGATAAATTGCTGCAGTAACAAGAATGACATGAGTGATGAACAGATCAGCATAAAAACAATATTGACCCGATGTCACCTCAGCATTTCCTCAATTCACTGTCCACCCCCTATTCTGCTGAAAACATAAGAGTTTGAGGGTGAAAGCAACCGCGGGGAGCAAAGAGGAAAAAGTCCTGAGCTAGCTGATGGAGGACTCCTGAAGGGTGTTGTGGCTACTTCCACAGTTCCTGTTCTCTCTCTCTCTCTCTCTCTCTCTCTCTGTTCGCTTTCTCTCCCTGTGTCTGGCTGACCGTATTAGATTTTATGCGGAATTGTCTTGAGAGTGCAGTGCTAAATCAGTTTCCATTTCGAGGCCCCAAAGCTCCTCCTTCTGAGTCAGACTTTTGATGATTGTCCAAGAAATGTGTTTTGGCAAAGGCAAGGTGATGGAGGTGGCCAGTGGTGCTCTTGAGAGAGGGGACTGAACTGTGAACTGCATGCTAACACCTAGAAATCTCTGAACCACAGCCAGGCTGTGGTGCAGTGAGTTGACTTTCATTAACCATGCAAGATAAGCCCATCCATTTAAGACCTGAAATGACTTAACTGTGGTTACACAATTTCAGGGGCCACATCAGATTTCACATATCAGCAGCCAAATTTGTACGATTTGTCTTTCAGCTATCGTATTACCAGTGGATAGCTTAGGAATTTGCAAAGCTAGTCAATCGATTTACATAACACCGGTGTAGAGATGTTTTCCATAATGATGTGATGTGACTCATTAAATTGTTAATGCCTTTCAGAAATTTGAACAGAGGTCATCGTCATCACGCAATCCGGCAACCCTGCCCAGTGGAATTGGTCTTTTTCTGCTTTATATTCATCGTTTCATGTCATCTGTTTTTCTGTTTGAGGGCCATGGTGTCAAATTACTCTATGCATAATCAGCGATGGGCGGGATTCTGGTGTCAGAGGTGACCGGCTGCACACCGGGATCAAACGCTTTAGATCGCAGTGCGGCACATTCACTCATTGAGATATATCGTCTGATGACCGCGTGCCTTCATGTGTGGGTGTTTGCATGCGCAGGGTGAGGAGTCAGACCATTCTGGACGCACAACGTCTCTGCTAATTGCAGCTACTTAGGCAGATCAATCACAGCTCTGCTCAGTATGCTACTGCCGGACTTTACAGCAGGCCGGGGGTCACAGTGACTTTAAAGCCTAAACTTTCAGCATTTTAATGAGGCCATGTGAATTATAGCACAAGCCCGCCTATCCAGATGTACATGTGGCACGCACGCACACACACACACACATTCACAAGCCACTGGCAAAATGAGGAGCAAACTAGTCCAAATAAATTACTTCTGTCTCTGCCTCGCCCACATAGAAATGCTACACATGACATCCCATGGAGGTAAAACTAATCAGAGTGGAAGACCCTGAAGTCGTGAATGGCAGAATTTAAGTGCTTGCAGTGGGGTTGTAGCTGTGACCTTCATACCATATGTAACCAAGAGCAAACCTACACTGGAGGTTTAAATGAACCACCAGAGCACCCCCTCATTTCAAACAACACACAACAATCAACATTTTCATTCATTCCTTCACACAACAACCATCCAGGCAAGAAAAGCCATCAACCTACACTATAAAGGAAAGCCATGGTATTACATGAGGCCTTCAGGGCAACCGTATCTCAAGGGTCCATGCCACACAATTGTAGGTATTGTGTTGTGATATCACACTTTTTCAACCCAATCGTTTTTTTCCTTCTCTACCACAGACTCTTGTCAGAGATCTTATGAAATTAGATTTTCTTCTCACTGGAAGAGGCAAAGAGTTTTTTCTCTAACATTTTCCAACTGTTTTCCAACTGTTGTTGGAGTTGACTGAAAGTGCAGAAACCTCCACTGGTTGAGCAGTAAAGCTGCAGCCCCATCACAGTCAACATGCCAACTTTTTCCCTGAGATACCCGCGTCTAACAGAGCCAAAATGTCTGTTCTTCCTCCACTCTCAGACCTCATGTATTATTCATGAGCAGACCTCTGGCCCCATCAGGAAGCCTTGTTAAATCTTCAGAGGGATTCCTTTCTTCCTTTTCCCACAACTCATTTTCTGCCCTCACAGAACATATAATATGGACACTGATTGAAAGAAATTTCCTTTTGGGAAGAACAACTCACAAGCCTTCATCTTGGCCCCCTTTGCTGTATTCTCTTTTTTCACTTTTTTAAACATTTCCTCAAGCCTTCTCTCAAGCTTTCTGAAAATACACATTTGTGTTTGAGTCTTTAGAACCATAGTATGAATCCAGTAGATATTAAAACTCACCTCAGTTTAGGGGCTAACTCTAAGGCTACTATTGCTATATGACCTTCCCATGATCTGCCAATCTTCAAATGCACATTTTCAGCGACAATCTGAACTCAGAACTTTTAACTGAGGATAGAATCTTGTTTTAATTGCATGCAAATGAAAACTAACCACTCTGGCTACTCTACTATACAGTTCCATTTCCTTACACACACAGGCAAAAGTTTTAAGTTGAATATGTTTGAGCCCTCTACAAAGAATACAAATACAATAAAAATATTCTCATCAAACAATGCGCCATGTCAATCGGAGATAAGGATTCAGTTTAGGTCACAATGTTAAGAGAGCTTGTGCAAGAGAAAGAAGCAATGTGATGAAAAGCTCCATATGAGATCACTCTTTTGCTGCTTAAGCAGTTTTACACTTGACACAAGCAGATGTACACTTGACTCAAGCAGATGTATTGTGATGACTTTGGCAATCAATCAAATCAAGGCATTGTCAACAAGATATTTTCCCCAAAATCTACCCAAGAATTTAATGATATATTCAATGTGGTGGTATTCATCAACCTAACCTAACTTTGACACATCTCTTGGAAGGTTCCTAATACACCAAAACCTTTCCACAGCTTAAACCCACAAAGGTCAATTTCAGATATCAAGAACAATTAAAATGGAGTAAAAACAAGAAGTAGAGACTGGGCAGAATCATAACCTCAGGCAGCTGAATTTGTGGAAGCAAAAGAACTTAGAACTTAGTACCACTTGTTCTGCAATTGATCCCAGCGTCAGTGTGATTCATTGCTCTTGTTTAAAAAGTCAAGGTGGATGTAGGCAAAGTCACAGAGTAAAGCAATAGAAATGAACTACAATTGAATGGACTGATGAACAATGCTGATGAGGAAACCATACACAGCTTAATGGCTTAGATTATTGAATGTTTGCCATATAACCCACACGCCACAAATTACTTGTCTAAAATGAAGCAAAAGACAAACCGGTGACTGTTCCCCCCCATTGCTTCAATTTCTGTTAAGCGCTGCTGATATTCTTTGCTGAAGAAGTTGCTGAAGACACAGCCTAACAGACACATATACACTTCTACACACACCATCTATAACTACACACAACTCAAAGATGTGTGCATGGACCTCTCAGTAGGTTTAATCGTCTGCAGGCGATATTGGATCTGTGGTTAACGGGAAGAAAACAAATGAGTTTCCAAGGTCAGTCTTAAACGTGGAGGCGATAATTGACCTCTCCCTGTAGATCTGTCAAACACAACAATAAACAAATGCCAATAATGTCCCAGGACCAATTACAGAGAAATCATCCTGCTCTTCTTGCCTACAGGAGGTTTGAGGGAACATATACAGAGATAAAGTCAACCATCAGCATGTGATAGAGAAAGCCCAAGTAGTCAAACAGGAAGTTCAAATCAGAGGTAAAAAAGGAAATCATGTCAGAGTTGAGGTAAATGCAACAACGATTTAGAACAAAATATTTGTCAAAGGGTTAGAATTTAGGGAATTTAGGGAATTTACAGTATGTGTGCACCATCCCAGTAACAACAAAAGAATCATGACTGCAGAGCGAAGTGACAAATTAGAGAAACTCCTTTGACACGCCTTCCAAAGAAACCACAATCAACAAGACAATCCTTGACTCTTGACTTTTCAGCAATTAAAGAGCTTTTCTCTCAAGTGTGTCTCACTTCTTCAGCCTGACATGTGTCTGCTGTCAAAAAGACACCAAAAAGCCAGGCTGCTACAAACACAAAGCTTTTCAGATAGAGCAAATTGCCAAAGTTTGTGATGTGAATTAAGTGTTTACATTTATTTACCCTTCTTTTTTTTTTTCATTTTTCAGCGAGTACTAGTCTTCTATGAGAAGACTGACTTCACCCTCATGCTGGTACATGACAATGGAAGCTTCTGTCGACAGCTTAGCATTAACACTGGGACATAATGAAAGGACTACTCTGGCTCTGAGGCTTTATCAGTTGATGCATTGACAAGTTGTAGTCCCTAAGGTCTCAGTCTCTTCTAAAGGAACCACATGATCAACATGAATCCAGTAAACCGAACACTCTTTTTTTTTTTTTTTTAGACATTTTATATGTTTATATCAACAGCTTTTTGTGAAGACAAATACAGAAATACACAAACAATGCATCCTGTGTTTGAATAAAATCAAATGCATTTGGTTGTTTTTAATTGTTAATTTCATATTAAGAGCTGTGGGTTCAGCATCAGATCAACTGTCAGTTTGAGATGGATGTCTATGCTTCACTGAGAGATTCCTCTCCCTCTCTTGCTTTCCCCAAGCTGGCTCTCCCATGTCCCGAGTGGTTTATGTGTGCGAGCTGTTAGTTTTTCAGAGTGAGTCTGAGGTGATGCAGTATGCAAGGAGACAGGTGAAACCATGCTAATGATATTGAACCTGGCAACACTGTCAAATCCCCCAAACACAGCCGGCACATTGTATTCCCCTGATAACCACAGCATCCTAGAATAACTATGTGGGCATGAGCGAGGCTTCCATGGGACGTTGCATGCATCACTCTGCGTACAAACTTAGCCATCAGTGAAGCGCTTAATCATCATCATCTTGTGTGAAGTTTTAACTGGATGATATTCAAGTTTGTTTTGCATCTTTTAAGCATTGACACTTTAAGCTCTGTCATCCACTGGCTCCTAAACTTTGGACTGATGCGTTAGGAAATCTATGACTTGATTAGGACAATGTATCACTTTTACGTTTACCTTAAATGACTGCTGTTGGTCTCAAGAGATGCCAAACACATTCATCTCTTTTATATTGTATACATATATTACATTCAAGCGGCCATTAAATGCATGCATGATTTAACAGGAGCCCATTAGCAACAGCAACTTCCTGGCAATCATAAAAAGAAATTGCATGCAAAACCATGTTGCTATACGATCTACCCTCATGGACTTTTTAATAATCTAGAACTAAATAGTGCAAAGTCAGAACTTCTCCTTTATAATAATAGGCCCCAAGGCAACGACATATTTAATGTCCTGTGAGTTTGATAGTATAAAGCAAGATAATTAACTGCAAGTAGGGGAAAATATTTATATTAAAAAGTAATAATATGCAATAAAATCCATCTAAATTTATTTTGAAGGTTTTTGTTTTGCTTGAACCTTTTTTTCAGGGTCTGAGGGTAAAAAACCTAAGAAAAATAGCTGAATAAATCACACTAGTTAGAGATTTTCACCAAACCAAAGTGCTTAGAAATAAATTCATTCAATAAATCCATTGTGACCATATTTGTACACTGAATTTGGATCAGTTCTTTCAATCAACAGTTTCTCTCTATGTCTTCCAACAATATACAGAGACACTGGCATCCTCAGGAATAGTCCCTCCTCCTTGGCTGGATAACTCACCGATAAATAACAACACATTATCGGTCACTAAAAATCCCACTGAATTTCTTTTGCTCACTCTGAATATGCCCACTGAACAGAAATAAATAAGAGCAAAACACTATTTTAGGTAACTGCAAAGTTGTCGATAGAGCCCACGTGGCATTTTTAGTCAAGTCCAGTTTTTTTTGTGCTTGCACCTGCTCCAGGATCAATACCGATGAGAGAGGAGGTTGTGATTATGCAAATAAGGTGGTGCAGTGCAGGTTTTTAAAGTGTTTTTTTTTCTTTTTTTTTCCCCATTAGTTAAAAAAAACGTGCTCCCATTGCCACTCACTTAAACCTATTCAGAAAATATTTTTAGGATTTCTCATATAAAACATTTTATGCTTTAGCTAGTGGAAACAACAAAGTCACATTTTCAAGAATGTGAAAACCTATGTATGTTATACACAGCAAGTTCATCCAGTGCGCATTCATTATCAATGCACATTTAAAATGCTATGAAGGCAGAGTCTGATTGAATGGCATATTCTTAACAATAATGTCATCCACAATAGTCTGTTTGATATAATGTCCTTTGCCTTTTAGTTGATTAAATCCCTGAAGCTATCATTCAGGAGTAGGGTGTGTGCCTTGCTTTTGGAGTATCTAATTTGAGGGATGCCCCGTACATAACTGCATACAGGTCATGCGTCACAAACAGGTGAAATGAAAAACAAAAAAATCATTGCACTGTAAGGAAATGCAGCTGTCGTCAGTCATTACATTACTCTCTAGATGTGCACCATTACCCAAGCCCAGGAACTGCAGTGTCTCCACAAATGTAAATCCGGCTTTAAAAAAAGGATGTTATCTGCTCTTAGAGGTATATTTGAGGTGTATATTTATGTCTTTCAACTGCATTCAAAAGATAAAATCTATTTTCTCCTCTGAGAAGTCAGTGTCTTTCAGCCCATTAAGCAAATGTCTGCTGCTTTTGAACTGGATAAGATGGGCAGATTTGATTTGATTCATCCTTCTCAGCTTCCTTTTTCCAGTTTATGCTATTCTGCATCATAAAGTAAAATCAGACATCTGTCAGTATTAACATTAACATTGGATGTGGATCAGATTCTCATACAACAGCTGAACTTAAAGACTCCAACTTTGAGTTGGAGCTGAATTTACTAACATTAATAATTAGTCACAGAACAGCTACATTGCAAACCAACCATTCTGCTACACATGAAGCAATCATCCAAGTCACTCCTTTATAAATCCAGCTTATTAGTTGCTGACCCCTCACTGAGAAAAAATAGCCAATGGGCAGTGATGTGTTAAAGCAAATCTGTGCAAAATGACCAAATCTCATATTATTATATGAGATTTGGTCTCATATAATGAGACTCATATACAGACTCATTGGTCTCATATAATGAGACATATATGTATTGGCTATTGTATATCCAGATATTAGTTAGCCTTTATTGTTGAATACTTTATCAAAATAGATGAACAAACTAAACTAAACTCTTACAGGACCTCAACTGGCCCAAATCTATTTTTTTTTTGTTTTTTTTTTCCTCAAGCTATGACCTCACTCTACCTGCAACTCAACTCTTTGTTTTATTCAGTTGGATTTGTCAAGATTCGGTTAAGTAAAAATTCAGAAATTTTTGACAAACAAAAAAAAAAAACGAACAAAAAAAAAAGCTTGTCATGTCTCTGTTGTAATATGACACTACAACCCTGCTGATTAACCAACCGATAGACATTGGTCATTGTCTGTGGTGCTCTCCAAATATCTGAAAACCCATAATACACCACAGGCCTCTGCTTGTCTAAAACTGCATAATTTTTCAAGGTGTTTCTGATGCAATCCAATCTCCCTGCGCTTTGAGACTACCTCTGATAGGAGAAGAGGCAAATGGAAGAAAGACAGCTTCATGATGGGAGAGAGGAAATAGCAGGTGAAAGATGAGGAGCCTCCACAGTACACAGGGAATGAGTCATCAAGGCACCAAGAGCTGCCAAACTCAACCACAACCTTTATGTTCAATGCCTCTTCTTCCGCATTGTCCCTCCTACTATCCACCCACTGCATTTTACTCCCAGGTTGCTCTGTGCATTTGTTTTCCTTTTATTAGTTTGAGGGTCGCTAACAAAGCCATTCTGCTGTGCACCCATTCAAAGATTCTTATGCATGAACCCAAAAGTATCCTACGAAGAAATATAAAAAAAAGCCTTTATTCCAGCACTGTGTTTGCCGGTCCTTTGTCTCACTTTCACAGTTCAATTTTTTTTTAAGAGATTAGGTTTCTTCTCTTTCTTTCACCATCGCTCCCTGTAATCCGTCCTTCTGTCTTACCACTGCTGCTCAATGCCTACTTTTGGGACAATATGCAATTCAGATGGATGCCACGTTCTGTATTATCTGCTGCCTTTCTCTTCCTCAAACACAAGCATTGGAAGAAAGAAAAGGATCAGGATGAGAAATGAAACAGCACTGAATAGACTGTTATGTCCTACATTTCAGGGCTGCAAGCGATTTGGGGTAAGACACAGACACACACAGAAGACAGTTTGGTTTGTTAATGCAGGTGAACTCAACAGTACACACCTATCTTTATTGCAGATGGCAAGTTGTGCTAAAAGAGCAATGATGGACAAACAACTACTGGCAGGAGATGGCAGTGCGAGTTTTGATAGAAAACAGGGTTTGCCCGAGGTCTATGTCCTCACATATGTAACGTACCTCACAAGCAAAAAGAATCTCGAAAAGCAAAATGGAGCTCTATCCCAGAATCAACCCGATTTTTACGGAAATGTTGAATATTTATAATAACTGTGTCAAGTACACATAGCTTGATATATATATACATGTATGTATATATATATATATATATATATATATATATATATACATCCACACACACACACATCTCTCTCTCTCTTTCTCTCTCTCTCCCTCTTTCTCCATTGGCATGATTCATCAGCCCAATTTGGCTTGAATCTGCTCAGAGCAATCTTTGATCCTCCTGCCATCCTCCAACTTCAAACCAGCCAGTTAGAATTAAGCCTGTAAGTTATTTGAGCGAGGTGGAAGTGGGCCAAGTTCTCTCCCATTATACAGCAGAGAACATAGCTATTCATCCCAGCTGATAGAACCTGATCTTTCCTTCCATTACCCTTTATTGGTCTTCCAGTTCCAAACACTCAAGATAGAGGGAGAAGGAGATAACGCACACTCATATAAGTCTGATGGTTAAACGCTGTACTCAGCTTTAAAAGGTATTAATTTCTTTCATGTGTTTCTGCGTTACTTTTCTTTTATCATCTGCGAAGCAATGTTGGGAGGCAATCAAAGGTAAATATTAAAGTGATCAATCAAGTAAAGTGGGGGAAAAAACGATGGAAAACACCTTGTGGAAGAAGAGAGAAGACAAGAGAAGAGCTCTCTTTTATACATCACCCGTGGCCGTGACTGATTCGTCATAAAACCTCCATCCAATTAAAAGAGGTCTCTCCATCTGCTTCCTCCTGAGTCAGCGCTGACCTTTCACCCCCTTCACCTTCACCATGATAAATCCACTGCTGGTGCTCACTGCAGGTGTGTGTTACGATGCCGATGATAAAAAGCAGCCATTAACTACCTGAGTTTATACGAACCAAACAAAATAAAAGGAACCTCAACAGCACGTATTATATAGTGCCATGGATGGTTGAGGTGACAGCATGTACTATGCCCTGCAAAGGTAGAACTGCATGAAAAATGTGTCGTGGAACTAATTTATATCAAAAATTAAATAAGAAATACAGATTCGTCTCCATTCATTCAAAAAGTGGGAGTTCTAAAATGAGGGCATAATTTAGTTTTAGGAACCAGGTGGTATCCTAATTGGATATACAGATCTGTATAATGATACACACAAAAAAAAAAAAAAAAACGCTTGTGTATAGAATACCTGGTTTGACCTAGGTGCCACTACTCTTTGTCAGTGCTTTCAGATAGTATGTAAAAATGTAAAAAATAATGTATGTTCTTTTAGTCAAATGTTTAAAAATGCACAAGATGACCATAAACAGCCCTAGGCTCTATGACAGTTCTTCTGGGCTGCTACATAATGTGTATAAGTTAAAAAGTAACTTTCCACACAAAATTCAGCCGTAAGATTTTGAGTGTGGGTCACTTTGCTTCTCAGCAATATTTCCTGCCATAGGACATGTAGTTTGCTTGCTTACATTATCCATCTTCGCCAGTCTTGTGACAAAGAGTGAAAAAAAAAAATATTGCATTTGCCGTTCAGCTGAAGGCGTGTGTAATTTTCAACCTTGCAGTGATTTAAAGCTCAAAATGGTGCAAAGTCAGCCCTAAATCCTGTCTTTCCTTGTCACTCTTTTTTTCCCAAAGATGAATCACCCTCTCAAAGATAAATGCATAACATTTGACCGTGCATTAGCAGTGAAGGCAGAAGTGGTTTGTGCAAAGGTTTTTAAACATTCATGCATATATATATATATACACACACACACACACACACACACACACACACACACACACACACACATAAGTATGTGAGACAAAACAGTTGTTTTTTAGGCTATTAAAAGAACAATTAAATGTAACTAAATGCAAGCAGGCCAATGTGACTAATCTGCAGTTGCTCTTCTGAAAAAAAAGAAAGTATGTAAACGACTCAGCTTAAAAAATGCTGTTGAGAATTTAATAAAAGCATTAATAATGCAAAGGAAAGCAATGTTGCATCACTAAAATAAATGACATGTGTACGTATGCAACTACGTACATATACTGTATGTTCCTACATTATATATGTATGTACACACTGCTTATTGTATTCTGTATATTGCTTGTTTCTATGTAGCATGCCTTCACACATCAGTGGAACATACGCGCATTACATGCTCTTCTGTACGATACAAATGTATATATCCAATCTAGGTCCATGGAGGACATCACAGTGGCCGCAGAATGCCGGCAGTCATCGGTCCCATCCTCATTCCCTCACTGTGGGGATTAATGATGCCTTAATGGCCCTTGTCATTAAGCTTGGCGGGGGCTGACTAGTCAGCCAAACCCAGGAGATTGTCCCACAATAATATACTGTAGGCCAACACATAGGCAAACACTGAATACATACAACTGCTCTTGTGTTTGGCCCCAAAGCATCTGTCAATACAGAGGCGATCTCTGTCATTTCAGCAGAAATCCAAAGTGACAATGATGTCAAGTGTTGCCTGTTCAACCATGAATTCCATCTCCATTCACAAGCTACAAGACTCGCTCAACCCGCTGGAAATACATAAATCATTTCTCTGACATGTACATTATGGTATGCACACACATAGTCACATAAGCAGCAGTGAACACATACACACACAGCATGTAGTTATTCACAGTCAAAAACCTGGACCGGGAGGTCACACAAACACAGTCAGTGACAGTCTCAGACAAACACTCTCTGTGGAGGTTCTAACTATGTTAAATGACTGGTATTAATCACCTTTCTCTGTCTCCGTGGTGATTATGAGCACATTAATCAGCAGCACGCCTGCCAGTTGGAAGCGAGCGATGCAGCCAGTAGAAGGGATGGAGGAAAATGAGTGGGGCGAAGAAAAATACTGGAGGGGATGAAGTTGGCTTTTTTTTTCTTTTTTTTTGGTAACATTAAAACAGATTTAATGCCACTCTGAGATGTTCAAATATAGCTTCATTATTCCAAGCAACCCACACCGACCCTCTGTGGCCCACAGCAACATTCATGCTAAACACTCACACATCAAGTAAGTGCCTACCTTCTTCCACTCCATATAGAATATCAACACGTGCACTGCATCTCATCCTAAGGAAGGCACATGGGTATTGGTGTGTGTGTGTGTGTGTGTGTGTGTGTGCGTCTGCATTTCCATCCATACCCTGTCTTAATCAGCTTCATCACCTTTGCAAAACCAACTACATGTGGTCACACAGAGTTTATAATCAATGAAAACATTAAAAAATCAATTTGATAGGTATATAAAAGGTATGAAATAATGTGATGAATGTTTCCATATGGGTCATTATCATAAGTTTGCAGTGGATCTGGTGCAGAGATCATACATATTCAAAGCAGATTCTTGTCTCCATAAAGCTAAACTAAATAATGAAAGACAGAGTCTTGGTTGGGCTTATTATCCGGAAACCCCAGGTGGCCAGAACTCATCATTTCAATATGAGATAGTGGAGATTTTGCTGCTTTTCAGCTGTGTTTTGCATTGTAAAGTAATATTTAGATGCTACATGATTGCACATGCAGTGAAAGCACAGACAAATGGGAGTGAAATCGCTCCCAGAACTCTTAAGTGAAACCTGCTTGAGTTGCAAATGTGTTTGATTGAAAATGTACTCTTGTTCAGGGTTCATAAGACTCTGCAGATATATAGATATAAGAACAAACCTTAGAGACTTTGGCTGTGTGTTTGACATTTTTTTTTTTATCTTAAAACTTGAAAATCCATTGTTTGTGTGCACAAACACGTTGCCCTACTATATACTGTATGCACAGACACATATTGCATATATTCAAACATGTGAACATTTGCTTGCACATCCAGGTACAGCTGGAGTTGTTTGCTCTGGTGTTTGGTGACAGCTGTCTGCCTGCTGTGCGAGCAATGGCTCAACTTCCAATTCTCATCAACCTGATATGCTCATTTTGCACAGCGCTTTCAAGTCAATGCAGCAACTCATCTGCTAAACAAACAGACAACAGAAAAACAACTCAGCTCAGAGAATGCAATAATTGATCATATTTTCAACTACCAAAATCCAAATTAATAAGGTGTCGTAATGAGAATGACAGAGGTACCCTCAGTTAATTGGTGCAGGGGTTACCTAATGGCCAGACAATGGGGGCACTGTCATTAATTTCTCTCTCATTAATATTGGAGCCCCGGGCAGGATGCATTAAAAAGGAATCAAATAGGTGGAGGTGCTGATGGAGTGGCTTTGACAGGAACTAAATCAGTATTGAGTGTTCATGTCAGGGGTAGACGAATGCTAACAACTAGGCAGTAGACATATCAGCTTGTACGTATGAGTCATGCAAGATAAACTTCTGTACTATATGTAAAGCATCTTCATTAGTATTTATAGCTCAATGCTGTGTAGCAAAGGAACCAGCAGATTCCTACAGAGCACTTGTCTCTTACTATATCAGTACTGACAGCCAAAATGAATTCAAAGGCAAAACCAGGTCAAGAACACACATTGTTATTCTCCCTCCAAGCACTTTTATCTTCTGACTTAAAGGAGAGTAGTTGTTATGACCACCAGCCACTGAGTGGTTATTACAGATTATGCACCGATCAGCTGGATCACAATTTGGAGATATGTTCATATGGGTTTTTAATCATTATTTAAAAAGGAGATCATAATATCACCATCAAAAGGAGCAGCTTTTGGAAACACAGCAACAAGCATCTATGGAATCTTCCAGTACGGGGTACAGCTTGTACTCAGGCTCCCATGTATTCAGACTACATTTTTATTAAAAAAAATGCCTTTTATGAGTTTAATACCTCTAGGCCATCAGGGCATCAAAGACTGAGTATGCTTCAGCCTTTCCATGGTGAATGTGATTACAGTTGCTGTGACAGAGACCTTGTGTTAGCTGTCAATCAGCATCAGTCTTTCCCTGACAGAGAGAGCCTGCGGTTACGCTGTCACACGGGGTAAAGTGCTATGTGTTGCTATCCTGGGTAAGAGGGACAAGGCCCTGAGGTAAAGCCTCGGCTGCCTCTGCCACTCCTGCAGCGAACCAGGTCAAAGTCACCGGGAGATAATTAACAAGATGACGGTGCCAACACGTTCCCCTTTGACGGGCGTAGTTCCGCTACTGTAGTTACGTCTGCTCTTGCCATTGTAATGACTTTACAGGTTCTTCCCATTGAACTCCGCCAGCAGTGGTCTTGTCACTTATTTTTCTTTTTTTTATTCTACACATCATTACATCACATGGAAATGATTGTCTGATGCTTTCAACCACTGACATTTTTTGGTCTATTTCGTATTTCTTTAGTTTCTTTAGCCGATGTTTTATTGCATCTATGGCCTAACTCATTTACGAGAAAAAATAAATGGGAGACTTGTTTTTATTAGTATAAAGAATATCCCCAGCCTATGATATTACTGTTCTGATATTACAGGTATTACTGGCTCACCAAAGAAATAGTGCTATTCTTGAACGTGTATTCAGGGCCAATGTCAATGCTCAAGTCAATGCTATGTATTTTGAGCTAGTTCAAAGTTCAGTTCATTTTATTTTTAGGCAATATATGAAAACACTGAACTTGTTTGCCAAGGTATGACTTTCAGTCACTATGCTACCAACCCCTGACCTAAACACAGAATTGAAGTTATTGCATAAATATAGGGGTGCACAAAACCGGTATGCAGGTACACATATGCAACAGGAATCATCATTGCCTAAGGCCACTTGTGTTACTATTGCGTACTGACCAGCCCTCTGTGACGTCATTCATTGGTTTGCGAAGACCCGTTTATAAAGCCATGCAGGAAGCGTAGGGCAGGGGGTGGGGGGTGACGGATGTAACTTTTCACCATGTCATCTTCAACACACCCACTGATCCATACAATCCATATTGGCTATAGTGCATAATACGTCCACACAAATGGGGTTCACACAGTCTATTCATCTGATTAATGAAAATTGCCCTCTCGCCTGTGTGAGGCTCCCCAGTCAACCAAATGGGCACACCCATAATATCTTAATAATCATGGAATTGTTTGCAAATTGACCACCAGATCACACACTGACTCGGGAAACTTAAGCAGGTGAAGCAGGTGTGAGTTGTCCAGACGTTCGGGGCCACCCTGTCCCTGCTTAAATCTGTCCCTGATTTAAATAGGAGAGAAAAAAAGTTGTGCAGAGTGTGAGAGACAGATAGAAAGAGGGAGAGGGGTAGAGATAGAGAGAGAGAGAGAACAAGCAGAAACATCCCCTGGCAGAGATCGGGTCCAAGCAGTGAGTGACAACAACATGCTGTTTGAAAAGAACAAGCAGTGACGTTCGTCGTTCATGTCTCATAATCTGGATGAATTCACATTCAAGTTTTTTATTTACAAATGTGTTACATTCAGTTCAAAATTCACAAAAAAATTAAAGTGTTCAATGAATGCGTTCTTTTGAACTTGTTCATGCACAGCGCTGGTTAGTGGAAACAGATAGATCCAAACTATGGTTAGTGGAAACAGATAGATCCAAACTAAAACTGGGACAAGCACTGGAACTGCATCAGAAGAAAAGGAACCTTGCTTGACACCTACTCCTACTGTACTTCTACTGGAACTCTACAAATTAGAATTTGCCAGAAGAAATAAGAAGGATTCTGCCTTCAACTTCACACTAAAAGCAGTTAGGTGAATTGGAAAATTAGGGGTGGAATAATTTCTTTGGAGCCAATGGGACTTCAATGTCGAGACAAGCTTGTTTTGCACGCCATATTTTAGCTGTTTAGATCTTCCACTTAATTTCTCTTTTCTGTGTTCATTTTCTAAGGATACAAAACAAGGTCCAGGTTGTATTGACAAACAATAAAACAACACCAGTCTGTTTGTTCGACCAAAGGTAATCAAAAGGTACTGTATTGCTCAGAGCCAAACAACAATATCTGACAGTATTACATCTTTCAATAAAAAGACGTCTCACAAGCAAAACGCTGTACAGATCATTAACACTACTGAGAGATGATGTATTTTTAAATCTGTGTTTTAGTTGGTGTTCTCAGGTTAAAAGGAAAAATAAATACATGTCAACGTATCTCTTTATTCAATGCTATTGTGTATTTTTAGTTGTGTGCAATGCCTGGTTTTAAGAGGAAGGCACTGAAAGTAGTGAAGGCAAACAGTAAGACGTGCTCCATATTTCTCCTGGACTCGACTGGAAAGCTGAAACAGGCATGAACAACACTATGTATGTGGATGTATGCGGACGGAAGTTCATTCTTTCCTCTGCTCCTCTTTATTTGCACACCAAGAAAACTCAATAAAAACAAACAGTCCCAACGGACTCAATTAGCTACACTTAAATAAATGGTGTGACTTCAATGCCCTGCCCATGAGCACCCAAATAACTTCACACTAAACATAATATCTGTTGTGTGTGTGTGTGTGTGTGTGTGTGTGTGTGTGCGTGCGTGTAGGTGGATGCAGGAGTGCATAGATGTGTGAGTGTGTGACTGACTATGTTCATCCTTCTGTCTTGGGATCTGCCATGGAGCTCCCTGAGCAGCAGTGTGTGCTTGATAATTAGCCTCAGATTCACCACTTCTCTGAGCACATGCCTGCTCAGAGACGCCTCAGGGAAAGGTGAGCGCTATGAGTGACTACCAGCCGCCACCCACATCCAGTAAAAACTAACACAGCTTGAGCTTTGTAAAAAAAAAAAAAACATCATTACAGTAGTAAATTATTTTCCTTCTGTTTCATCAGTTTTGCTATATGACAGCTTTAGTGCAGGTTCAAGGTATTAATTTTGGAAAATACATGGAGGCTACAGTTCTGGCAATGTCACACAAGTGACCTGTTTGAACTATTATATAACTGCTTTTAATATAATCAGTAATATATTATTTGTAAGAATCAACCCCTTTTAAAATGAACTTTTAAATCAGTCCGATTTAGATAAGCAGGTGTGATCATACACTAATTTTGGAAAAAACTAAATACTGATCATGGATGTACCACAGAACTATTATTATTCAATATGCAAACATCCTGGGTTAAAGACACATTAAATGACTTAATCTTAACATTGTTGTAGTCATTGTTTGCTAAGCAGAAGAAAATGCAACTGGAATGAATTCTGAGAAAAATATGGAAACAAGAAAAACATTGTGCCATTCGTACTTTGTTGCACCATCTCTGGTTTTTGTAGTATAATAACTTGAATTATCAGAGGCAGGATCTTAACTATGGACAATAAGTGTTATTCATCAACTTGTCAGTTTTGAGGGACGTGATTTTATTTTTCTTTCAAGAGCAGTGATTTTTTTTTTCCAGGGATTGTAAGTAATCAACCTGCATACCAATTTGTGTGTGTGATATGATTCCTGTGGAACATGGTGGGGATATGGCTTGGGTTCTGCAAGTATCTCCAGTGTTATTTTTTTGGGACAAACGCTGCCTCGGGACGTGTTGGAATGGACAGTTGTGATTTAATACCACACAGTGCCACAAGACGGAGAAAATCAGCCTCAGTTTGAGGCTGATCAAGGGAAAACTCATTGCTAACACGATGGCCTAGGTTACTGTCTTTATACTCTGTTGTTCATGGGTGACTGGTGAATGCAGTAGTGCCGTGGAGACCTGACATTATGTGGTCAATGTTAAGTACCTTAAATGAAGTGCACTGAGGAAATGTCCACCTAATTGGCTGTTGACACTGTGAGCTTGAGGCAAATGTCCCACCCCACTAGCTATGCATCCATGACTTCCAAAACCAAACATGGCTGCTCTTGTCTGTTTTAACACATTATGTGAGAATCAATGAATGAAATTGTGTCTCCTGTCTCTTGGCTGCTTTACACGTCTCTGGATTTAAGTTTCACGGACAGAGCATTGAGGTCAATTATAACAGGATTAATTACATAATCAGTTCTCACAATTATTTCCATTCGACACTGTAGGATACACAAATCCATGTAAACATTGGGATGTATAACCTTATTCAAATGAAACCCTGAAACAAGTTGCAAAGGGTGCTTGGCAGTTTTTTATAGTCTGGGGGCTATATGCAATCTGGTGTAAATAGCCTATTTCTTTACCTATAAATAAGTCACAGTGGTGTCCTGTGTAGTGTACAGTGTAATTGTTGTAATATAATCTTTTACATAAATTAAACTATCATATACTGTACATGGCTCCAACTGTAATGATCGGATTTCCCAGAGAGATGATTAATTTTTCATCGCCTCTAATCCAGTTAAATTCTGACAGGGAACATCAACTGAGCAGCTCTGGGGAGTTGTGTACGTTTAGTATTTATACTCCACTGTGTATACCTCACAAGACCTGGGTAGAATTGTACCATGTTAATATTTAATAAACCATGCTTTAAATCTACTTGTAGTACACAACAGTGTGGGATCACTGAGGGACTAGACCAGGGTACCTGCTCATTCATTCCCTCTCTTGTCCAATCTGCCCGTATGATTTTGTGTTTTTTTTTTCCTCCCTCCTACATTTCTTGCTCTGCTGTGCTCCATGTCCCGCTCTCACCCCTTACAGATGGGTGCCAGCATTTGCTTGTCCTGTGTCTCTGCTCCTCTGCTTCCTCCCTCTTCTCGCCTTGCACCTTTGATGTTGGGACCACAGCTAAAGCCTGAGCTAATCTGCTGAGGGGCTTCCTGAGCCCGAACCAGGGCAAGGCTGTAGCCAAGAACATGGCACAGGGGCAAAAAGAAAAAAAAAAAAAAAGATGGGCTCACACTGGAAAATATTCATATATAAAGTCCCTATTAAGTGTCCTGATTTCAGAAACTTGACAGCTTGTCAGTGAAAGCTACTGATGGAATCACGAACATATCGATCTATGTGTTACTGATGAAACACAAAGAGAAAAAAGGCAAAAGGTAGAGTGCAGGCCACATGTTTTCAGTTTTTAGTTGCATTAATGAAGGGATAAATAGAATAGACCAGCTCACAATTGGCCAATTAAGGATCCTAAGGGGAGATAGTGCTGTCAGGGAAAGCACTGTTATGAAGGATGAAGAAAGGCTGAAAAACCAAGATGAGAATGGGAAAGAAAAGAAACAATGGGTGAAAATCTGAAGAGAGACTTTGTCAGTGTGACGATGGAAAGATTCCATTGATGGCTGCATCATTATCGATTCTGTTTATCAGTATAACTCTTTTGGAGCGTCTAATACATGGCATTTTGGGAATTCAAACCCATGTTACATAACTGAAATTTCAGCACATTATTAGCATCTCATTCTCACATGAAATGATCATTGTTAGAACATTTGCCATCTCTCTTTATAAAGGAAAGAATATTCTACTTCTGTACTCTTTAGAGACTTCATCGTCATGCCAAATAACATTAAAGCAATTTTCCATTAGAAAAACAGGAAAAAAAGCCTTTGAAGGAGTTAAACAGGAGCAAGCAGCTCACAGAGGGTGAAGGCAGTGAATATACCCAGTACAGGTCTTTAGTCCATCACAGTAGAGTATATATGAATAAATGGTCAACATAAATTTGATTTGCTATTACTTGTTTTGTGTTATATTGGCTAATGATATTAGCTTTTCTGTTTTTATCATGGAGAGACATTTGAGTTCAGCTTATTTTTTAAAGAACAAACAAAATGAGAAAAATGCAACTACACTGAGTGAAGAGAAGTAAACACCCAATTATATTTGAAGTATCCTTGTCCTCAATTTAATATTTTTTGTGTCTGCTGCACCTAAGGAGGACATTTCCTCAAAGCTCAAAAATGTATTTGGAGAGCTGCAGAAACTATATTAAAAAAACAGACAAATATTAAATCTGAAAAAAGCTGATATTGGAAAAAAAATACAGAGCCCTACAGCTCTAGACACCAACCAGCTGAAGCGTACAATACATGCTGAACAACCAGCCCTCATGCAAAACACAACCGTACAACTGAAGCACATCTGCCTCAACACTTAATTACATGACAGAGCAGTGTGCAGCGTCAGAGGAGCAAAAAAGGAAAAAAAGGATGGGGAAATTATCATTCAAGGGCACCCAGTTTGGACCCAGCCACTCCATAGCTGCCATAGCTACTACCCACGTAAGCATTTAATTCACTTCCGGTTTCTGCCCAAAATGGGGACAAGTCTGCACGTTTTCATCTACCCTTTTATCCCAGACAATACAGCGCCAAAGCTGGCCCTCAGTCAAATGATCATCTGATCCCTATCTCCCGAGCAAACAGGGCACTAATTAGCCATGTGAAGACAAATCACGCTGTTTTTCTGTGGTTCACTGGCTGCAGCACCTTCTGTAATCCTTATCACGCAGTCGGGGAGGATAGCAGAGCTAATAACACAGTGATATTAGCAACACTGATCTGCAACTGATAGAGCCAGGCGGCGCCGGCCGTTAATTCTGTCTGCACGAGCCCCAGACCAGACTAATCCCTGTTTTTAATTATTTTTTTCTCTCTCACTTTGCCCCCTGTTCCCACCCCACTTGTCAATGCGCTCTAATCAGACCATCTAATTAAAAAAACAGCAAGCAAGCCTCAGCATTGTAAAAGGCAGGAGGGTCCAATGTCAGTAGTACATGAGGTACACATGTTGGTGTGGATGAAAACTGATAGCCTGCGTTACAAGGTACGTGAGAGTGAACTGCAGGTCTGGTGTACGGGTGTGAGCTCAATACAGTAATTAAATATTCATACCAAGCAAGTCTATGAGGAGAGAGGAATGACCTTCAGTGGATTTGACTTCACCCGACCGATCCACAGAACGAAACTTGAGTCTGATGACATTTCACGTTGACACTGATCCACAGTTGAGCCGTCTTACAGGTCTGAGCTCACGAGGTCTGGCGCAGAACAGCATTTATTGCTACGTCTATCTTGTGTAATAGTGTGGTCACTGTTGTCATTATTACTCCACCACATTCTGGTGCACAACAGCTTGACCATGGCGTCAGTGCTGCACGAAGCTCTCTTTAGATCGATTCCTTTCTCAGACAGGAAACCGCAGTTCCATGTCACAATGCCAGCTTTGCTCTGAGCGGTGGGCACATTCAGAGGCCTGTGCCCTGGTGAAGGGAAAGGTGCACTCCGGTGCACTTGTAAGGTCCTGTCAGCGCAGACATATTATGTTAGAGCTTTGACAAGATAAAACTTTTTTTTTTTTTTTCCCCATCTCTCTGTCTTTGCTTCTGTCTCATTCTGTCTGTGGGGAAAGTGGTATTAAGAAAGATTGCAGTGCTGTGGGATCAATATGATGCTGACACCTCTCTGGCACTCTCCAAAAATCTCTACCAAGCAAAAACGCACTTACGGGGAGGGGGGGTCTAATGGATCACATAACCACTATATCACTTTAGCTACTGACTTAACCCCCGGAGAAGCAACAGCCGTGTCTGCAATGAGTATAATTGGTTATTTAAAAAGACAAGAAAAATCCGCCTAAGCCTCTGAGCCCTAAAAAAGGCTCATAATTTAAAAAATTCTAATAATGTTGCAATAAAAATAAGACATTTTACAGCGCTTTTGCAATGAAATAAAAAAGCTGAAAATATAATGAAATTACTTTTTATGGCTGAAATAAGTTTTTAAATTGAATAATCACTGCAGTTAAGTTTAAGATATTTTAATAAAGACAAGACACAAAAAATCTTCTGAATTTCAGCCCAGGACCTGGGCCCATCAACAATGACTTGTTTTCTGCATAGGATGAAGTCATGCAATCCCCTATGATTTTATGATAAGATTTTGACCTCTCTCCTGGTTGGTAGCAGTAGTCTCACAAGCACAGAGGGAAACTTTTATTCCATTCAGTCCCAAGGCCTTCCCACAGCCACTGGACACAGCACTTTTTTTCCAAATATCCTTGATTAAATAAATATCAATGTACCCTGATGAACTACAATAAAATTGTCTCCACTCAATAAATGGAACATAGTTCACGTATTGTGAAACCATGAGAGCGTCAGGGTGGAGCAAGAACAAATCATGAGCTAAAAAAAAACATGAATTAATTCATTTAGTCTGTAAAGGAAACATGAAAACAGGTGAAATGGTGCCAGGGCGGCTGTTTAACCAGGCGGCTTTGGTTGTCCCAGGAGATGATGCTTGGCGGCAGACAGACAAGTCCAATCTAAAACACCTATGGTGTCATTATTCCTTAGCCATTACGTTGTGGGAGAGGCATTTATTTCATAACGACTCTTTAGGGAATGAAAGACGTCTTGGCACTGTAACAGTGTAAATTCCTGCATCTGTCCAAACTGGCCTAAATAAGTTTTAAATCAAGGCCCTGACTGCCCCTCTATATGCTCGACAGTGCAGCTACGGCTTTTTACGGTGAGGGCCGACATTGCCTGTCACCCTTTGGCTCCCCACGTTTATTGATGCAGTTGAGAAGAGTTTTTATGGAGGCACGCCACTGTGCGGCCTGTAATTGCCGGTCAAGGCACGTTCACCAGAGTTCATAAAGGTTCCTCTGTAAATATATTCAGGTTGGCCTAGTGTCACCTCATACAAAAAAGACAGCCTCTGTCTGATGAATGGGAAGAGGAAGGAGTATTTCACCAGTCCTCTTCTCACACACACACACACACACACACAGACAGTCAGAGTAGCGACTGTTGAAAAGTGAACACAAAGTGACTGTACAAACTTACACGCATACACACACACACACACACACATAGCCTGTCATGCTGTCCTACAGAAGATGAAGATGTATTACACTCCAAACCAACGCACATGTCCTTGCTTTTATTTCACCTTGCAAGTTGCCTCCTTCTGCATTCCGTATTACTGTTTTCTAAAGCCACAAATGTGAGCTCTCTGAACCTGTTAGGGACATTTTACCAGCTACTATTCGTTTCAAATCTGCAGCAGGACTGGGCAAGAGGGCAGTTTATTCTTGAAGGTCAGAAAGCCTCAATCTCAATCATCTACAGCCCCTTTTCTACCAACATGGTCTCCATGCTGGTTCAGGGCTAGAGCTTAGAATTGACTAAGAATAAGATGTGTAAGAGGCAAAGGATGCTAAAAACAAACACTATAGGGATGAAAGAGAGAACAGCCATCCAAATAGCAACAGGTTGCTGAGAAGAAATCTACATTTTGATGTCCTGACTAATGATGTAATCATTTGGCTCCGAGCAGTGAAAAAGTGAAAAACTTCTCAACTGGTTTGCACATCAAACTGACCAAACCCAGCCTAGAACCAGAACTGAAATTAGTTTGGCTGAAAAAGGGGTAGATGAGCTCTACAGGAAAGAAATACAATAAAATCTGAGTCTTTCTTTCATCCAGTGGGTTTGAGTTCTTTCTGCAGTGCTGTCAATGCATTTTCACTTGATCCAGGCATTTAGTGGAGACAAGTGTCACTGTGTTAACACAATGGTGCTTGATTCAACAAGAGTGAGCTGATTTGCATTGGAAGAAAGGAAAAATTATTAAGTTCTTGGCTGATGCTGCCACATCAAATGACTTGTCAAATACTAGATTTTTTTTTTTTCACAGCAGAGGCTACATATGTGATATTTGTCATGGATAAAATGTGTGCAATACGTTTGCCTGCGTTCAAGCTGTGACTGCGGCTAGAGTCAAAAAGAGAACCATCTTAAAAGTAATTTGGTTCCATACAAATACTTAAGTAAAAAAAGGAAAACCATGAAGTACGTATAAAGAAAAATGCCATGTTTTATTGGTTCAATTAAATCTGTTTTTGTTATTTTCTAAGGTCATTTGAAATGGAAATGTGTACTTAGCTAAATAGAAGGTTAGTAATTGGGTCCTAAGGGATTATTGCACCAGTTAAGGTGAATAAACTCTTCTAAAGAAAGCCAGGTTTTCTAATGAAAAATCATTCAATGGCTGTTTATTGTTCCAAAAGGTGAAATTGAGTACTTCAAAGTCTGGATCCACACACAAACACAAATACCACAGCACCATTTCACAATCCGATTTAATGCAGTGATGTGGCATTAAGGGGACGTGTGTACTTGTCCTCACGACCGTGCTTTTACAGTCTAATTGCTGTACACAATGTCCTCTACAACAAGCCACTGACTGTGCTTTTGGCCGATTGATTCCATACGTTTCTTTCCTTCTAAGCCTCTCCGCTCCGCTCTCTCTGTTCCCTTCCCTCTATCTTGGTTAATTACTGTGATTGATTAATCGACTCGAGCGATGACACGAGTGACGACCCTCGTGGTCCTGTGAAACCTGCAGTGTCACCACAATCACACTCTCAAATGAAGACTCATGGAGGTCAAGGTTAAAGGTGCAAGAATGTGCTTGAAAACAACATGTTGACTAAGCAAACCACTTAAAATCTGTTTCCAAACAGCTACTATTCTCTTTTGATCACACTGTGACGAAAAAAAGCCTCTGTAGCCGGCTTCTTCGGGTTGGCAGCACTTGACCCAGGAAGTGAATTAAGGGATCAAAGCGAGCTGAGGGACTCAAGCATTACTGGAAAAGGTACAACGTACAAGAGTGTACTAACTAGTGTTAGCACAATCGTACCATATTATGAAAAAGAAAAATGGGATGACATTGATTATGTTTTTGTTGACACTTTTAGTTTCAGCAACTTAAAGCAATGACACTTCCCCTCTCGATATAATCAATCAAATATTTTATCACAGCGCTCCTCGGAGGATGTACAGACACCATGCTCCGGTATCCTAAGGGGCTGAATTAAGAGGTTTTGGAGATTATAGATCAAGGGGAAAACGGTGAAAACACTGGGATAAGAGGATTACTTTCATTTACATTTTCTAATTGTTATAAATATACTGCGGAGCAGCGACTGCTAACATGACGGCAGTGTCAAAGTTCTTCCGTAAGGCTGCAATGAAGCAGATGAATTAAGTAATTTGTAAATGAAATACTGTACTTTCCAAAAAAAAAATCCTCAGTTTGTTGGCAGACCCCAGGGCTCCAGGAAGCACAACTTAAATACGTCTCCTCGTACAAATCATGAGGCATTAGTGCATCAGTGGGACTGTTAAAGCGACAGATTGGATCCCACTGGTGCAGTGCTTAGTAAACAGTACTAAAGAGACACACAGTGAAGACGCCGTGATCTGGGCCATTACCTCCAACCTCTGTGTGTTCTCTAGTCTCACTGGGACATCGGTGTGAGGGAACACACCAACAGACATGCTTACACAGACACTCTGCTGTCCTGGCTGCTCATCTCCAGGGAACCACTTTACGCATGAGCCAGATTCGATATTTCCGAGTACATTGCTGCATCTGCAGTTTATTAACACAGCAATGATCAATGACAATTAATGATATGGAGGGAGGATGAATAGAACCTCCCCCCCACATATACTGCTGTGCTGAAAGTTTGACAATATGCAGTAACAGAAGCGCACACACACACACACACACATTCACACATGCTTGGAGGTTTAGAGCATATACGGATAAGCTGTGGCCCATTTTCGCCAACCTTGCTCACTGTGCTCCAAATCCCCTCTTCTGTCCCGCTCTGAGGCTGAGCGATGTGGCAGAGCGAGTAACAAAGTGTGGAGGTCCGGGCCGAGCCAATCTGCAGCGCGGCACCAGGTGCTGCAGATAATGTTCCGCCGCAGCACTTCTTGGCGGGTGGCGCAAAGTTCATCATAACTGAAGTTTTGATCGATGGCATGTTGCAGATTGAGTCCTCAACCGAGTGCAGCTGTTAATAAATACTGACTCAAACAAACAGACTTTAAGGCACCATGAAGGAGAGGCTGGTGAAGACAGCTATTGATTCACGGCCCCGAGCTTGGGGCCCAAGCGCCAAACTGTGGTTTCAGATGCATATAGCTGACGATGCAGGAGGAAAGATATTCAAGAAGAGTGCCAAGATGAAATTTTGAATTTGATTCTGTGACTAATTAAACAAATTCTTTCACATTTGGAACACATTTAGATCTATAGCTCTTTCTATAGCCAACAGATATACACCATAGATATACTCCCAAAAACAGCATCAGATTTATCAATAACTGCCTGTAGATATCATGGAATCCCACTTCATTTAATTCCAAAGATTTGAAAGCTTGGAAAAAAAATAAATGCAATTTGGACCTTATTAAGAACTGGAGCCAGACCAGCAGCAGGTCTGAAAGTCATCTGTCTGAACATCAGAAGGTCAAAGAGGAAGATGAGTGTAGAGAGGTCTGCCGAGGCAGGCGGCAGAAAGAAAGACCTCAAAAGCAGAGAGGAGATAGGAGACAGACAGAGGGTTCTGGATCCAGCCAGATAAGAGAAGGTGATAGATACTGCTGGTATATATATCCCCCTCACAGCACGATCCGGGGGGTTCTGGGTATTTTCTTCTCCTGTTGTCTTTGACATGATGATCCTTGACGTGCATCCGGGCTTCATTACCGTCCCTCACATCAGCTGCCAGGCATTTCCATCTCAACTAATGTTAATCTCTATTTCTTCATGCTTTCTCTAATATTAAACTTGGAGGAGTGTTGATGTGGGTTCTGAGATCATCATCTCCACCTGCAACAGGCGTGCAAAGTTTGGGGAATACAGTAGTCAACAATAACCAGTATTTGCGAACCCTCCAAACAAAGAGCTCATCGTCTTGCATGCGCTGCACAAACACTACTGGCTCAAGCTGGGGAATCTGGGAAACTTATCCAAAAACCAAGTGTGCTATTCATCATTCTTAGAGTACTTTTATTTTGGATGATTAGGATGTGGATTTTACGATGAGAGCACCACTTAGAGTAAATGAATTTAGAATGTGTAATGAAAGACTATAGACTTTCATTAGACAATCAGACCAAACCATCCACTCAGATGCTTTATGATACCCACATAGAAAAGAGAGTGAGAAGGAGAGAGAGTGAGAGACTGAGACAGAAGAAGAGGAGAGGGAGAGAAACAGACCATCCTCGACGTGACCAGACTGGTGATGTTGCGGTGAATTACCAGTAAAGCTCCACAACAAAATGTTTCCTTTACTCCACCAGTCTGCTTTTGTAAAGAAACAGGCCACGGCATAAGAAATAGATACAAAAAAAGAGAAATTGTATTCAATATTCATACCGAGAATATACACCCACTCCACCGTGACACAGTATCCATTTAAAAACAAATCTATGCAAAAGCTGCCAATACTCTGCATTCACTCCAGAAAAATAAAAAAAATCTGTGCCCAAGCCGTTTACTAAATTACAGTCTCAAGTGAGAGCCTATGGGGATCACATGTGTGCCACCACGTACCCTGAAACTGCAGGCCGTCAGCCGGGTCAAACACTTCCATCCACACTCTCACTTTGTTTGTTTCACCACAGGAATCACTTGAGGGGGAGGACACCAGGCAGTCAATTGGATTTACACACAAATGTGAAAATGCCGAAGTGAATGGATAAATAAATAAACACACATGCACAAACAAACACATGGCACAGAAATCTGGATCATCTGAGGTAAGTCATGACTACATCAGACCTGCAGTAACGCCAAACTTGTAACTCGTAAGACCTGAGATACACACACACACACACACACACACAAAACTTTACCAATTTCTTTGAAAGCACAAAAACAAAAGTTGAGGCCTTTATCTCCAGAAAAATGAAACACACTTGTATTGTTGCTACTCCCATTGGAAACTTGAAAAAGCCTGTGGACTTAAAAAGCTGTTCCGAAGACCATTCACTGGCTCTCAGGTGAGTCAGTCTACAGTAACAGCCAATCAATATATATCCAGTGTTCTGTACTCTCCGGCAATGTTTTAGTTTTTATCTCTCTGGCTCACTCACACACACACTCACATGCACACACATACATACACAGAAAAGCTCCTGCCACGGGCTGGGACATGATGACACGTATCAGCGCTGCGGGGATAATCCATATGCCCGCTGAATGTCAGTGTCTCAAGTCCATAGGGTAGCGAGTTAAAAGAGAAAGGAGAAAGGCTGGGAGGCTACCTAGAGGGATCAAGACTCATTGGGCTCTCAGATCTCTTAACAGGAAGGAGTAGTAAGATGCATTTACCCAGGGAGCTTTGTGTTGTCAGCAGTGGATGCCAGAAAAAAAAAGAACGGATCAATCTCAAGGGAAATAGAGTTTGCAAAAGTTACTCGAATAGAAAAAAAAAATGAAGTTGCCAGTTTTGTTTGCAAGAATTTCTTTTTATAAAATTGCCTGACCATTAAGTGTGATGCAGCAGTTTTTTTGGGTTTTTTTTAGCGACAGAATGCTTTTCTTTTCTTAGTAGAAACCAAGTGAGTAATGCAAACATTCAGATTCAGGCATTTCACAGCATTATATTATTGTGAAAGATTTCTTTAGGCGTCTCAAGAGAGCTGTACTGGTGAGATGAAAGCGTATCATGGCGCTTTGTGAAACAATTGAGCGCCCAAAGAAAATTACAAGTCAAATAGTTGTGAGTTCCACTTTAGCAAGCAGGCAAATAAGCATCTGGCAATTGGCGGACGGGCGTTATTTACATTGCCTCAAAGTGGATGGTGATGGGGAGGAAAATCAATGCGGATGCAAACAGTGTAATGGCAGAGTAATGTGTTCCCCTGGGCAAGCACAGCGGCAGAAGAAGACCTGTCAGGGTAATGCTGGACAGAGGTGGAATTCAGTTGCCGTTTTTTGCCGGCCCATCCCGTTGCCACATTCAGTCCACATGCGCATCTCAGTTCTTGAAGTCAGACTTCAAGGCTGTCTCCCTGCGTTGCCTCCTCAGAATGCCAACTCTGCAGGGCTGCCACTCAATGCACCGGATGCTACAGTAAACAAGAATGTAAGCGAGCGAGATTAGACTCGCATATGCAAAGGGTGATGTTCTTGATGGTGATTGATGGTGTTTATTCTGGTTCACTCTCTGCCTTAACAGAATGCACACACACAGACAGGTGTGGGCGCGCACACATTCTCACACACACGCACACACACACACACTCACAAGTCCCCGGGGAGCATGCAAACTTGACCTGCTTTCATTTGGGTTGTTTGGATCGATGCTTGGTTTTGACTCAGATCTCTGGCCTCTCTTGCTCCTATTGGTACGCTCAACCTGTCTGTCAGGTATCAATCAATACTGTGTCTGAATGCCCACGGTTTGAATTAAGGAGTCAATGAGGTAGAGGGATGCCAACTTTGTACACAATCTATAGCAGTAAAATCCTAAGAAAAACCTCCATTTCATTCTTGCCTTTAGTCCCACCATAAAGATTTTGAATTGGTTTGCTTCTCCTGAATCCAGTTAAGAAATATGACACTTAATGGCAAAGAGATGAGGTTGTGACACAAGATACAAAAAATACAAATCGAGATTGAAAATGTAAGCCTTCGAAACCCTCATTCAGTTAATTGCTGATTTGAAAAAAAGGGAAAGGGCACTTAAAATCTAACTATAACTTATCATTGTGCAAAGCGGAGTGATTAAATCACAGAGTGGACTAATAACATGGTGCAAGAAGAGAGAGAAGTGTGAGCAATGCAATCATTAAAGCTCTACTGAATGGAAAACTCACCGAGCCATTCACCAAGAGGACGTGCACTTCGGGCCGGCACCAATCATAGCGCTCCACCTGACCTCTTTAATTGGCCACCAGCTGGGAAGGCATAATCCCTCCACACATACCCGCCGACTTCCTCATTTCCACATCCATCCTCCCTCCTCCTGGGGCCCTGCCCTCCTCTCCACCTTCCCTCCTCCACCAACGCAACTCAATTGTTTCTGTTTGACCCCATCAGCCCCTTTGGTCTGCCCGCCCGCCGTCCTCTCTTTGCCAACTTGAAATCTCCCAGGCTCACAATTACTTAAACATCTGAGATACAAAGTTATCATGTGTAAAATAAGCTGAGCAAAGTTTTTTCCACACACTTTGAAGTCACAGCCCTGTGGGCAAAAACCCAAGCAAGCACGACGGCGGAAAAAAGAAAGAAGAAACAATAGAAATAAGCCAGCATGTCTGCACCATGTCCTCTGTTCTCCATCCCCTGTGCTGCAGTTTTCTTGCAATGTGCATGATCAACTGTGACTTGCACTCTGCATCACTTGCCAACAGCTCTCTCTCTCCGCTCTCTCCATCTTTCCAATAGTCATTTTGCTCTTGAAGACAGTGCAGCGCAGTGCCACGCATGCCGCAGGTGGACCCCCCCCCCCCCCCACACACACACACACACACCTTTCACCTCCTACTGCTAAGATGACAGACTCAGCAGAGATTTGGGCCCCCAAAAGACAACTGAAAGCAAATCAAAGTCTGGGATGAGAAGCTGATGACTTCGTAAAATGTGCAAAAAAAGTGGAGTCAGGCTGCCATCAGTGGCAGGCTGGGAAGCGATCAACTCTCAATCGGCCGTGCGGAGATTCAAAGAGACTTTAATATCAGGCTACAAGGCACAGTTCTCAGCTTTGAGATCGCTCACAGTCAATCAAGTTCTTCTCGGAAAGTGTTTTTGCTTAACTATTAAGTGAATCAGTGAAGCTGACAAGTTTCCAGAGGCCATCTTGCTCTAAGATGACTTATCACATATTCTTTCTGAACCTGGTTCCTCTATCAACAATCCTCTACCCCTCTGTCTATCTGTGTGTCTGTGTTTCAAGTGTTTAATAGCTAAGCCAGAGCTATCGCTGTGTCCCTTCCTACCGACTGCCCATGGCTAAAACTTCAAAGACATCCCTGTTTTGTTTATCAGAGCTGATCCTGAATCTAAACCTGCATTTTTACACAAAGAAAGCACAGCAGATTTTCCCAGCGTGTAACAGGTGCACCTTTCCACCTGTGTTCATCCCACTTACATTATTCATGCTAATACTAGTGTTGCATGAGGGAGGGACAAAGTAACATGGAGAGTCTGAAAGAGTGCATCTGTTTGTACAAGTTCTCATAGTGCCAGCACAAATATATGGAGTCTGGCTGAAAGCATGATTACATGTGTGCACATGCCTGTTTTCTCAGATATGGGGTATAGTTGTTGCTTGTGCACGTGTGTATGTTTATGTGCATGTGTGTCTAAGGGTGGGTGATATGACACTATACGGCTGGTGGTGGTAATGGAGCTCACTAATTACTTCCTGAGCTGAGAGAGTTGTCAGAGAGAGGAGGAGCTGCCACAGATGGTGAGAGACCCACACTGACACCAGGATATCCTACCTCTTCATCATTAGAGCTAGCCATGTGTGTTTGTGGGAGACTGCGTAATTGAGAGAATGACTGGGAGCGTGTGATCAAGACTGGGTGTTCAAATTAGACGTAAAAGCCAAATGATACACCCTACTGAGAGAAAGCTCTGGGATGCATAGACGCTTGGACGTGGTATCATTTTAATTTTAAAGACGGCCTAGAATGAAAAAAGAAAATAGCTTTCTTGACGACATCTATGATGGGCAGCTCACAAAACAAGATCACATCATGCTAATATCTTTCCAAATATATTTCCAAATATATTTTTGATAGGACTGCATGATATTAGGGAAACATGCAACATGTGATAATGATGTCTAGTATTGCGATCATGACACTGACTTATGACTTACTTATAACAAAATTTGTTCTGAAAACACTCAGTGTCTGGGATACACAAGTCAAGACACACACATCTCTAAAATAATTCACTTTTACCTGCATATGTTCAAGTGTGCAAGTAAATCGAGGCACAAAACTGCAAGATAATACCTTGTTAAAGTTTCCAGTGAAATGTCAGTCTGGCTACTCCCAGTTCTTACTCCAATTGTAGACTGGATAAATAAATGCTCCATAGCTGCATCACTTCCAGTTCCAGCCAAGATAGCCGCACTGGATAAAGCCTGCAAGTGTTTATCATATATAACGGTGCTATATCTGTGCATAAATTGACTGTAATATTCCCACATCTAAAAATCTAAATATGAAACAATTATGATTTCACTAGTGTTGTTCTATCAGGACCAGAGAACAAGAGATAAATATTCCATTCACCCACTATAGGGTCCCTTTAAAGACATTACTGGCTGCACTCACAATTTCATAACCCTCTGGGAAGACATCTCACAGACCCACATCAGTTGTGGTTCCCAACATCTAGTCACTTCCAATGTGGAAACCTGGTGGCATCCCTTCCCCATCAGCAGCAAACATCACTCTCAAAAATCTGCAGGTGGTTTTTGTCAACTCACCATTGTGAGGAGCCATCAGTGCCGCTGACCTCCAGCAGGTCATAGTCGTCCTCTAGCTGAAAGTCGGAGAAAACCAGGGCGATGGTGTCCCCTGGCTCGGCCAAAACGGTCCAGGTGCAGTCAGCGTTGTTGTTGTATTCAGCTGGGTAGTTGGGAGTGGTGATCACCCCGCTTTGGCCCCGCAGGGTCCCGCCACAGCCATCGTCTGCTGCAGAAAAGACAGGGAGAGACAAAGTTGATAAAGTTGAAGATTGAAATGTAAATAAAAATATGTTAAAACAAAGGCAGATATGCAAGGGAAGGGTTCTTAAATACACACTACAGCTGCCGGAAAGGTCAGATTTGACCTAGACGCAGTCATTAAAATTCTAACAGCACCAGAGTGGCCTACATATCTAATGCCACTACAAACATGAATCGTGCTTTTTATAAGGTGGTTCGCACCCTATCACAGTCCTGTGATACACTTGGAAATCATCAATTTCAGGGCCAGGGGATTTTTTTTTATTTATCTGAGTGGTTTTAGCACAGTGTCCTCACACTTGTCCACAGCTGCTCCTGATCCATTTCTGCAGCTAAATCCATTGCACACAATAAATACAGAGAGAGAAAATTGATAGCTTTGCAACAATGAGGCTGCAGAAAAACCCATAATACAGCACTCTGTATTGCTCCCAGTAACATGGGAGCGAGACCTCGGCAATTGAAAGATAGAAAAAAACACACTTTGTTATGTCAACAACATGAGATCATTTTGCGGAACTGTCGGACAAAAATACATCAGCTGTGTAATGTATGAACAATACCGGCATTGGGTAAATTAAAAAGTGTCAAAAACAATAGCTTAATTGGACTGACACCGATTATGCTCAATTATGATCAAGCTGCTAAAGCACTTTGAAAATGTGTCAGGATGACAGAGATGCTAATGACTGATAATACTGACGAGGCAGATGTGGTGATTCAGCAAGTCTTCTAAACTGTGTCCCAAAGAATTAACTTATTGGCAACTTTGAGGGGCCAGGATTGCCAGGAACACTGCACATTTAATCACTTGGATTTATTTATTTTCATTTATCTATTCTTCCTGGCCCAAGTTATCATTTTGACAGACACCAAAAAGCAGATTTTCCAAAGCTTTACAACAGTGGGTTACAGCTTTTTTTCTTCTTTTTTTGTCTGCAATTTTGGCCACAGGCTATAGAGAGGCACCGTTCTTTGCATATCAAAATGCCCAAAAGTGCTTTTACAGTCAGTGGGAAGCTGGTATGTGTGTGTGATGTAACCTAATGCAACACAGGGGGTGGGAGTGATTAAATTCTGATTAATTCAGATTTGTGTTAATCAAAACATCGTTTCCCTCCTCAAAACTGCTTAAAGGAGACCATTAAATAATAAAGCATGTATTTAATGTGTTGCCAGGATTATTTCCCTGCCCGGCATCTGATATGTTCATTACTGCTTTGAACAAAAGCATCATGTAAAATCTAGGCTGCAGGATCTTAAAATGTAGTGTATATACCAATGAACAGAGGGAGATACATCAAAAGAGGTTTTCCTGATGCTTCCAGGATATTACTGTTCTTGAAATTATACATGTGTGTATGCCACTGCAGCAGTGGAGCGGCATGGGATTCGTTAGTGGGCGGCCGGTTTCGCTGTGTGTGTGGTGTTTCAAAGAGCGGAGGTGGAGTTCAGGGGCGCCAGGAGCTGTCCATCATCCATCCCACCTGTCACCACGGCAACCGCCCCGAGGGAGGGCAAAGGAGCGCACGGGCGAGCGGAAACTTGTGAGGTGTGAACTTGAATGGGAGGGAAACCACGACAGAAGGGGGCAAGAAGGAGGTGGATGAAGAGGATGACAGGTGACATGCGAGGATGGGCGAAAGAGGAGTGCAGAGGGAGGTTGGACAATGAGGGAAAAGAGAGAGAGACTGCGGAGAGGGGGGGGTGACAGGTGATTGTTGCAGTGGGAGTGACAGGAAGTGGAAGGCAGACAGAAGAAAGGACGAGGAAGTGCATTGATATTCCACACAGGACAGTTTCTTCACACTTGAAGGGAAGTCTCTGACTCCAAACTCTCTCTTTCACCTTGACTCTGTGCGTCGTGCTCTCCATTTTGTGGCTGCCACTGGCGGATGCAAGCACTCGGCAACAACGGAAAATGAAAAATGGCCCCACGATGGTCGGACTAAGGCCAAAAAACCTGTTGACACCAGTTCTATTTTCCTCAAGAAGACTGTCGTGGTTGTTAAGCTCATTAAATGGTTAAATGAGACCGAATGGCTGTTTAGATGCAGTCTATTTCCAATTAAAAGTGCATCAAAAATGTATGTTCATGTACATCAGCATAAAAGCTAAAGTGGGATGTTAAAATATGATAACAACACTAAAAGCATATGCTTTTCATGATCAGATGAATAAAAAACACTGCATGTTTTAACAGTGACAATTACAAGCTGTCAGTCGTAGGGCTTTCTTGGCGAAGATATGCAAAAGCAAAAAAAGATGAAGGATAAATCAGTGAGAGGAGAGACAAAGGAGTGACGCTACAGACTGCCAGCAGATTGGGGTTAGGAGAGAGTGTCAAACACTGAAAGAAGAGGTGTTGAAACACGAGGTATACTCAGGAGAACATTGCTCTGAGAACAAAGTGAGGAGCAAAGAGACAGGAAAGGTAAAACTGTGCCATCCATGGCTAGCTATCATCTACTGTACAGCCCGACAGTGCTGGCACGTTTGCCCTCTCCCGAGTCCAGAATAGTGACTGTGCCAAAATGTCCCCCCCTTGCTCACTGAGAGCAGCGTGAGCTCTGCTCTTACACATATGGGCAGCAGGCTCTATAATTGGAGTGACATTAACAATACTTATGCATTATGAAGGAGCCCTCAGGTGTACATGCTGACTTTTATGCGGTGCTGAGAGACCCCAATTAATCACAAGAAGAACTGCCAGTTTCGGAAACTTGTGTGTACTTTCTGCTGAAATAGATGGCGTAATCACTTATTTTACTGCTTGAGTAGCTTGAGTCCCTTTTTTTTTGGTGGGGGGGTCAGGAAAAGGCTTAGACAGCAAGAGGTTTGGATCTTAATGGATATTATGGTAAAAGAGACTAAATACCACATTTACTACGGATAAAATAAAGAATTACAAAGTGAACTCGGAGCAATGCAACATGGTGGTGTGTGCGTGTATGTACTGTACACGTGTCTGTGTGTGATTGGGTGCATGGAGACAGTGCTGGCGCATGGTACCCAGCCATGTGTGCTCCTGTGTGGGCTTCCTGACTCCCGGCCTGGTTGCAGATGGCACAGTGTCTCAGCACTCCGCTCAGCAGCCACACTGACACAAACCATCGGCCTCACGGACACAGCAAACAGCCGGACAAACATGCAAACGTGCTTGTCAACTAGGGGAAGAATTCATCCTAATGTGGAGCTAACAATATACAACTATGCTGTGGTCGCCTCACAGTGAAATCTTTTCAAGAAGTGTATCGCGTGGGGTCGGGCAACACACACTGGCAGGTGTCACTGCCGCAGGGGTGCATGCTCACTGTGAGGGAAGGACAACTGGCGCAAGCACCTGACTGGGAGCATGAACACATGAGGTCCTGTCATGGTAAATAAGATATCTGTACAACTGCAGAAAACCCTGTCAGGTCTCGTGGAGGCATGGGCATTCAGGTCACATCCTGGCTAAACGCTGTCTTCTGGATTCGTACAATTTTTAAGGACTTTTAGAGTCATATACAAGGGTCAGGCTATACGTAAATGACACCACAGAAGAGACCCTGGTTAGATTATTACAGATTTTTCAAAAAGGTGATATTGCGAAAATTTCAATAGCCCCATCTTTCAACTGTGCTGCCCATGCGCCACAGGTAACCTGTGGAATTGACTCCTGTTTTGGATGAGTGAAACATGGGCAAAACTGCAGTCAGAGATTTGTTCCCCATGGAAACGCACAATGCTTTACGATGGTGTTAGATTTACTAACAGACTACCCCCCAGGAGACTGTAAGGGCAAATTTGAGTGAAGCATCATGGCAAGGCACGTGCTGGTTATCCCCTAAAATCTCCGTATTGATAAATGTTCTCATCATAAGCCATATTGTACTTTTTTCCTCAGACAAATGGGTTATAGATTTAAAATCTACAACAGTAATCATGTTGACTTTGGCAAACATTGTTTAGCAATGGAAGTTTGATATATTTATGGCTGCCTCACTGTTCTGTTCCTTCTGTTGATGCTAAAACGAATTTCCAATTGTTTCACCAAACCTTTTACTTTTGCCATTTGTCTAAATATGACGATCATGGATTTCCTCACAACTGGGTCTTGATACCACATCTCTAACACAATTGTTAGCCATCTGTTTTTTTTTTTTTTCCTTCTTAATTTTTTAGCCTCCAAACCCTTTAGTTTGTACCTCTGCAGTAAGGAAGCGGAAAATCCCAGGCAGCAGTGCCTGCTGATGTGGCAAGACATGACAGGGTGGTGTGACCCTCCAGCACGTAGCCTGGGCTGCAGCTATAGCGGATTTTGTCCCCAATGTTGAACGTTGAGCCCTGCTGGTGGCCATTGAGGAGCTGTCCAGGATTTCCACAAGTGTAGCTTGGCAGAGCTGGACAGAGAGAGAGAGAGAGAGAGAGACAGAGAGAGGGGAAAGAAAATGGACTGTTACTGAAGCAGTTTGTACTAAACTCTGTGGCAATGCGTCATGTCAGAGCTGGCGGGAGCCAGAAAAGCATGGGAATCTGGTGACAGTTAATGACACACATACACAGCCATCTGCTCATGACAACATTTCTGACCCGAGCGGTGACTTACTTGAAAGATGCACTTACAAAGTCTTTTTCCTGGCTGTGTAGAGACATTTCCGAGCAGAAACCAACACATACCACACAGGACCGGAGTTTTAACCCACTCGGTCAGTTAAAGCAGCATGGCATATAACATGAGACAACATTTTAAGCAGTCTATTTTCACTCATACAAATCTATATTTCCCTTTCAGTCTTTCTGATGTACCTCAGGTTACCACATTCATCACTCACAGATGCCACGTTGACCATCACAGGGTGGCCAAGAATGTACACACATACAAATACATGAGCCAGCATTGACAGAGCTTTGACTAATTGTGTGTTATTATGCAAATCAAGTTCAGAGGGAGTTCAGCCAATCTCTTGCTTTAGTTTTGTAGTTAAAACAGACCAAATGTAGCTTCGGTTTCCCCTGGTGACGCACAGGAGAGAAACTAAACCTATAGTAGGTGTGTGTGCAGAGGGTTTGATGTCTTTGATCTTCAGATCTTCAGAGTCAGAATAAACCAGCATGACCAAATATGCATTACACACACCAAATATGCATTATACACTCTCACACATACACACACACACACACACACACACACACACATACAGTCATCCACGGTCACACACTCCCACACAGTGAGGGAGCTGGCCGGTGCTTGTGCTGGACTTTGGATGAAACTCAGTGTCTCCACAGGGGTTGGACTGAACTCTGGAGAGGACAGAATGGCTCCTATACAGCAACACGGCTTACTGGCAGCATCCCATCTCACTCAACGCACACTCTAGCAAGTGTACGTTGAATGTACACTTGCCTCTGTAGCCTCTCAGAGCCCTGCAGCCTTGTTAGGTATGACAAAGATGACATTTCAATGTAGTCAGCGCACATGGACAGGAGACAACAGTGTCTCTCTACAAGAGACAATAAATGCAGATGCACTAAGTACTAAGTACTTTTAGAAAAATAAATAATGTAGACGTAGGACAAATGACTAGTTTTTAGATTTTTAAGAGAAAGTTCAGTTACAGATCACTTACAGTGAAAAATAAATATATATATATATATATATATATATGATGTTCTGTTTGTTTTCATCTGTTTCCCTGTCCCAGTTGAAACTTACTTACAGCAAGGTCCAGCAAGGACGGATCAATCGTTTTATCCGGCAGTGCATTCCACAGAGCTGCAGCTGTGGAATTAACTGGCTGGTAAATAAATACTCTGTCCAGTTCATTCATCAGACAACAAACATGACCTCTAAGAGCTTGATTTCAAATGTGTGTGTGTGTGTGTGTGTGTGTGTGTGGGTGTCCATCACTGAGTCTACCTTAGTTGTGAAGCTGAGACAGCAGAAGCTTTTAGCGACACCGTCTCAGACTGTGTTTGTATTTGTCCGTCTAAGTCCATCTATGGGGTCTTGAGGGATATACTACAAAGGCAGTGTACTGCTGTCTCACCAGAACCCAATGTCAGCAGTCTGTCTGGAAAAGGTATTCTTGACATCATCCAAACATCCAAATCAATAGAAAAGTTTGAATCATGCAGTAAGAAAATAACTTGGGTCCAAATGTATGTCTGGGTGCAAAGGGATTGAGGTAATTCTCATCACAGGTACCAATGGTATGGTATGGTATGGTTTGGTGTATGTGACATATCTAATACCATATAAATGAAAGAAAAATCATTTGCATTGTGTATAATGTGAAGATGCCAATAAGTTTTGCAACTACTCTGACTTGAATGAAAATGAAATGCAAAATGTAATATTGAAAATGGCAACAATTAAAAAAGCTAAAATACAAAAGATACAAAGGATAACACTGCAAATATAGACAAATAACTTAAAGTAACAGTACCATGTTAATTGTCCCCAACTTCAAAATAAATAAATGTGGAAAATTGTATAAAGAAGAATGAAAAAGTACATTCATAAATAAATACATACATACATACATACATAAATAAATAAATACAAGCACAAATGACCAAGACTGGAATTGACTTATTATATTTACAGGCAGGTCTATCATATTTTGTAATTGAAAGGACATTCCTACCTGCAATTTACCATGTCAGCTGAGCTATGCTGTAAAAAATTTGCACTAGCATCACAATAACAATATGCTATCATATGCCAAGCCAGTTGAATGTGTCTTTTCTTATTATTTTCTTAGCAGCTGATGGGTAGACAGGTTTTGGGCCATATTGTATAGAGTATGCTACTGCTCACATCAGGTCTCCACGGTGGTGTGCCTTGAGAGCTAACACTAGTGAATGTTATGGCTGTCACCAATACACTGTAGGTGTATAATGATGCATATCGGTGCTATATGGTGCCTCCTGGTGGCACGAAGCATATGTATAGTCCACCGATGTCTTGGTTGGGCTCTGCTCACCAGTGAAGTACAAAATAAAAAAAAAAAAGAAATCTCTAAAATGTTTCAAAATGAATCTTAAATGAGAAACCAAAATGCCAGCTTTGTTTGTACAAGATGTAAACCCAGTATCAGCGCTGCTGGACAGTAGTAAATAACATTATGAGGTGCACCCTTCCTGTCAACCACATTTCCCTACTTTTCTAAAGAGGCTTTGAGATGTAAAATCAGCAGTGACTCACTTAGAGCAGAGGACTCCAGCTGCACGACGCACTTGTAGCTACTTCCCAATCAGTGATTTCACAGCAGGTGTTTTCCATCATCTGCTGAAGGTAGAACACCTGCTCACACATCAAATGACTTGGGGCAGATTTACCTTTAAAGGCACCTGGTTGCTGTGTGGATCCTATCTTTCTGGCTTAATCCTACACTCTGATGACAGACTGACTTGTCACTTTCAGGCTCCACTGTGCCGTAGCCTTTATTTTGACCAGCCAAGGCTGCATTATTATTACAGCTTTCACCACCATCGACAGATTATCATATGCATAAGGGCTCTGTCTGTGCGATTAGCATACTAGCTGCTGAGCCGGAGACTTCAGTGCTGCAGCATGGCCACAGGGGGCCCCGGTGGCATGCAGGTAGCTGCTTCACCCCTGCCGCTGCGACCGTGTTAGGTTGGATCAAAACAGCTCACGGGTCACAGAAGTTACAGTCTGAGCAACAATTCTTAGTGGGAGTGGGAGGAGGGTCAGCTGGGGTAAAAGGATGGAGGGGTGGCACAAGGTCTGAGACTGAGCCAGAATTCTTGTATATTCAAGATGTCGACTTGGAAGCTGTCATTAGTAGTAATTTCAAGTCTGAAAAAGAGATAATTTTCACTAATTATCTGGATTGGAGGTGACTCTATAAACATATCATTAGCTGTTATATGTGAATGTGAAACATTTTCGTGTCCTTATCCTCTTTAAGCATGTACAGAGTCAGAAAAAAAAAATGAATAGGATCTGTCCTAGATCCAGTCATTTGGAGCTCTAACTGAACATCAGAAGATGTCAGCATGACGTGCCCACACTTCTGATTTAGAATGTGAAGGCATTGTGACAGAGGGGAACCGTCAGGACCTTCTACACTTTCAGAGAAGGCCTTAAAAAATTCTGAACCAAACACTGTAAGAATTGAATAATTATGTTTATATATTTTTAGAAAATCTATCTAATTTGGTCCAAAACATTCGACACATTTTCTCTCATCTATGTTCTCTAGTTCCTGTCAAGTTCACTTCAACATGGAAAAAGTTACTGTCCTGAAACATGTTATCCAGTCAGAATTGTCTCTCTTTATCAAAGCCCAGTTAGCTGGGTCATTGTTTGGTTAGGACTTCATGAATCTCTGGGAAGGCCAAGCTATGTGTTTTGGTATAAAGAGTGATGGGAAAATTGACTAATCACTGTTTGACTTTAAACGGGCAGGAGAAAAGCAAAATGTTGTAGGCCTTCTTGAAGTCCTAACAGTGGGCAGAGACCCATTTCATCCCGTGTAGAGAATTATGAAGGTGTTGTAGTTTAACCTATGAAAACTGTGACTTTTCTTTGTCATCAGTATTCATTGTTCCATGCTTAATTGTACATGGAGGTATTTGCACTTCATTGCAACTTAAAGTTGTATTGTAGTTTGAGGATGCTCATGTATTAATTTGTCAATGTATGTATGGCTTGTTCTCAGCAATAAGGGCTGAGGTGAAGGCCCAGGTATTGTGCTCAGGGTTCGCCACCGCATGATAAGATTATTTCATCTAAAGGTACAATGACCAGTATCACCAACACAGGCTGTATTCCATTGTGTGATACTGTAAATGTTGGCTTAGCAGCATGGACAGCTGGCAAGTCTAAATGGACAGGAGCCATTATTAATGCTATCAGTTAGAACAGTGTTTGTCCTGCTTTGACAAGTCAAACTGTCCATGGTGAGAGCAACCTATTTTTGGATTTAGGGTAAGGAGAAGATGACTGATGCTGTTTTCAAGGTGTATGCAAGGCTGAGAGAATGTGTGTGTGTGAGTGAGAGTGAGAGATAGACACAGAGAATAAGAGAGGGATGAACAGCATGACTGATTTCATTGCATTAAAGATGATTAAGGGCACCTCACTGTCAGAGTGCAGATGTACACGTATGGGCATGCACGTCCTCTATGTTGCTGTCTCTGTAGGTGCAGGAGTGTGTGTGTGTGTGCATGTGCACATTAAGTGATTCTCTTTTCTTCTTCTCATCACAATTTTATTTTAGGTTATTAGTGTGGGCAGTAAATTACGTATAAAAGTGTCATCACTGGTGCAATCCCCAGTTATGCCTGGAGTACTGATGTGGCAAATTCTGTTTTTTAAACCTGCCTGAGAAACCACAGTATATTCTCTTTATTGCCACAATGCGAATTTATCCATCCCAGCGAACATCCTGAGTGAAAAAAAGAAAAACACTGTTACTTGTTATGATGCTTGGAGGCTGAGGCACTGCTGGTGCACAATACACCTGAAAATGAAGCTTTTTTTCCAGCTTTGTTCAGACAAAATTATCTCCCTCCTAAAACGGATTTGATGACAGCAGAATTGTGTCGCAGACTAAAATAGCAATCATCCAGAATAATGTATCTCCTTATGGAACATCTATATAGTGAAAAAAAAAAAAAAAAAGAAAACCAAAGCAGTGGTGTGTGGAAAACAACTAGCCCCTTTTCTTTTCTTTTTTTTTGCACCGTGTGATTTTGACTCATTTATCTCAATCTCTTCCATTTATTCCTGCAGGCTAAATTCTAAACAGAGAGAGGGAATCAAAAGGAGAGAAGGGGAGGAAGAAAGACAAAAAATAGCAAAAACACAGACACAGCGAGGAGCTTGAGAGGAAACAAATCTCAATATTTGAGAGACGACTTCACATTACTCCTTTAATTTCCTCCCCTGCGCACTCCATCATACATCACAGTTATTTCACAAGTGTTTCTAGCTCTACCACCTTCATGGGGAACTTTAGAAGCTATTAGCGGTCTCTATCTTCAAATGAACAGTTAAGTTCCTTCCAGGGGGGTCCGGCTCCTGTCATCACGTGGACGATTATATCCCAACTTCCCTCCCCACCCCAGTGTCCAAACGCACAGCAGCAGCCCTGGAGTGTTTGTGGTGGCAGGTCTATAAGTCACCAGGATGGGGCACTGTGACATGGTCCGTCCCTGGGGCCCCGATGCTTTAAGCACTTCCACTGCTGAAACGGCAAAGGATGGTCCTCGTCCATCAATGCACCACTCTCTACTGGCTAACAGCGGAAGCATGCGAACACACTCGAGCGTGCACTAGCGCATACACGCTGAGAGCAGGCAGCCCTGCCATCCATCACTCCGTCCGTCCCTTACATCATCAGCCTGCATACCGCCATTCTTTCCTCTCTTCTCCTCGCAACCTCTCATTCCAAGCGACTAGGACAAAGGACAGAGGAGAAGGAGATGGTACAAAGCACGTCTCCTGTGGAATGACCTCTGACCCCAATAAGACTGATGTTCTCTCTTCCTGGGAGTCTTCAAGCCCATTCCTCAATTTGTCATCCTCTCTTTCTCGGGAAAAGGACACAGGTATATATACGGCAGCACACTGTAAAACCCATTTGTCTTGAAAAAGGCTCTTGAAAAAGCTTATGCTGTAAAATAAAGATACTGTGAATATCTTAACAATTTGAAAGTAAAAGCCTTGGTCTAAGGATGTATCCCCATGTTTAATAGATGAATAAAGCTATTGCAATTGGTAGATAGAAGATAGGAGAAGAATAGATGAGGAGAAAGATAGTAAACGAGCAGGGCTATTGTTCTCTGAAGTTAAAAAGACTCTAGCTGAAGAAGGAACCAAGGCCCTGAGGGAAGTGAGGCATAATATGATGAGGTTAGGCAAAGGGCAGGGCTAGGAGGAATTAAAAATGAAAAAAAAAGAGAGAAAGTGTGTGAGATATGAAGGAAAACATGTGGCGAAAACAGTCAGGGAGACGAACATGTCTCAAAACAGTTGATCCAACATCAGCCTGTCTGCCATGTATCAACTGCAGGGAATGTGTGAGTGACAGCAACACAGCAAGAGAAGTATTTACACACAGATATACTTCAGATGTGCCACGGAGGCAGAAAAAATAAAATGCATGCACCCAGCAAAGAAGTGTGCTCTTTCTCCTGACCTCCTTTGTCAAACATTACCAAACATTATTTCCTCTGTTCTCCCGCAGTCTGCATTTATTTCTTCAATGCTCCATCTTTGTTAAGACAAGGCAGTCAAACAGGGGGTTGGGATTGTCAGGGATAGTGATTAAGATTGACTTGAAGTATGAGAGTGAGGGGAGATTGAGACAAAGATCCAGATCGACAGATGGTAAAGGAATGAACAGTTGCGGGGAGAAAACAGCACCGTCATCAATAGGATGGAGCTACATTCTGCAGCACCTGGCGCTAAATTAGTTTCCAGCAGAAGGAAGCAGGACACCACAAGACAAAATGACCCTCCAGTGACTCACATTGTGATAAGGGGGTGTGGATTGAAGGAGTCGAACCCCGCTCGCTACAGATTGAATGTTTGCCTTCAGCTCTCGGCAGGTATTTATGCACCCCCCTTTGTATTCATCTCGCCACATCTCCCACTGCTCGTCCCCATCTTTCTTTGCCATTTCCTCCCACCTCTCATTCCTCTTCCCGTGCCTCTTTCCCTTTCTCTCAGCTTTCCTGCTGTGCATTTGGAAGTGACATTGTGAAATCGATCCCAACACGTAGGTGCATTAGCTCAATAAGCAGTTTCTGCTTTGTCAAGCAGCAATTCAATCAATGCCTTGTGTTCCCTACACATGGGCTGGACAAAAGCTGGCAACTCCCATCACTTCTGGTTAGAGAGGCTGAGGAATGCAGAAATTAACTCTCCTGTCCGTTCGACAAATAGATAGCATCCTACAGTGTGGCGTGTGCACGTGTGGGTGTTTGTGGTTATATTATGTTGATTATGTGGTGCAGTATTTGCTAACAGGAGACTTAACTCAGCAGTGACTGAATAGTCTGCACTGTATTGTATGCATTTCATTCTGCTTTCTTCTTCCACCAAGCAGTTCAATTCATCCATACATTTATCCATCATAGCTCACACTCACCCCTCTTTCCCACCAAAACATCCAAGTGCTCTTTCAGAGCTTTGAAAAACAATCGAGAACCAGTTGCTTTTCCACCACTCGAGAGTTACTGTATATGTCAGTTTTCTTGTCTGTCCCAGGGGGGTGAATACAGGACATCTAAATGCGGATTTCTTGTCAGCTGACCATTGCTACTGCTATCTTATTTGGTCTCAAAAGTCTTTCTTTATCTGCCATTTCATCATGTCTGCTGCTTCTTTTATACAGCATGAAAAAAATGGCAGAAATAGTGGTTGCAGTAACCCTGCACACCAACCCTGGGGCCAAAGCCAGTTGTTTGGTGGTTGAAACAAAAAGAACAAGAAGGGATCAATAGTGTGAACAGGTTGCCATTCACATAGACACATGTACCTTTCACTCTCACACACTCTTCACTCTCAAATTGGCCTAAACATGCATGTTGTCAGATTTTGGTGGAGGTCATAGTACCGGAAATAAACCTGTGCAGAAATGGGGAGAACATCCAAATTCCATGCAGAAATTATCTCCATCTGAATGAGATTCTAACCAGGGACCTGCCTTGATGCAACAGTGCAATCCACCAACCCACTGTTGAATTCTACTTGGATAAAATATGTAAGTGTAGCAGTAAAATATGGCTTTGTAAATGTTAATTCATTTTTGTGTTCATGCATCATAATGTGGCTGAGAGAGAAAAAGTGTGCATGCAGGCGAGCCAAATTGTGGTCTAAACACAGTGAGTCTGTCCCTATTTAACCCCCGAAGTTGGTTGTTTTTAGGATGTTTAGCTGCAAAATAGCAGCTAACAACTTTTGTTAGATAGAGGAAAAGAGATAAGTGTTATTGAGAATATAAAAGCCAGAGCTCCAATATTTGGAATCCTATCATCCCAAGACTGCCATGCACCAAATTCCCCTTATCATATCTTTATCGCAAGTTATAAGTTAATTACTGGGCTGTGTTCTCTGCAGCAATACTTTTTTGCAATGCTTCTTTTTCTAATCACAGATTTTAAGACTGCAGAAACAAACACTTAGCCCTACCACCTTAGATTGAGATAGACAAGGGAATACACTTATCAAAGTAGCAGATATAAACACATCAAAGCGGTTTATATGCGTGCAAAAGTTCATGCATAGCTGTTCAGTGCTAATGTTTGCACTGCATCCTCCTGCCTGAATGGTTTGCACTTAGATATGTGAATAAAGCTTGTGTAACTTGACCACAAGAAGAATCCTCGAGTGAGAATAGCAATATGAGCCTTTGCAAACACACAAGCACACAAATCCAAAAGGAAACTAATGGACTTCACATTTTCTCTTTTCCTATGCACACACACACACACACACACACACACACACACACACACACACACACAACAGCAGGTGAACTAAAAAGACCAGTTGCTCATGTGGGAGGCGCTGAGGTATGAAAGAGGGTTCATACAGAATTGATGGCTACTGACAATGTCTGCGAAACGGAATAATGTGCCATTCAGTGGCCATTCACTATATATGAGATGAAACTAAGTGGGATCGGGGAAAATGAGAGACATTCAACAAAAGCCAGAAGAGGGATGAGAGACGGTAGATGGGGAAGCTGGGGAAGAGAGATCAACACATCTGTGTACCGCTTCAACTTTGTCTAGCTTGAAGCATCTAAATCCCCCTGGCTGTTTAGGCTTATCTCTCAGCTGACATTACTCTTTCAAACAAAAATCACAGAAATCCGGTGGTCACACCTGTGAGCTCAAGCATACAGGTGAACACAGCCAGATTTATCCAAAACAGACAAGATTACCTGACTGAGCAGTTGCTGCACCGGTTTGTGCCACTACCACAGATATTACCACTGTAGATTCAGCATCATTCTGATCACTGAAGTCATTGTGCAATACGATATCACATGTTACAAGGTAATTTTATACAAAAGCAGAACAGGATTATTCAAGTTTACACTGTTTCAGAAACCAAGGTAAAAAAAAATGTGTGCATTAACCTTTTCAACCATTGCATAGATGTGATGCTTAGCCACAAGCTTGTCACATTGCTGATGAATATCTGATTTCAGTCATTCAGAGAGCTTCATGCGCAAAAGCATTGTGTCAGTGAGTCATCATCAAGGATACTCATCAAGGATAGGGTTTTTCTTAACACAAATGTGTATAAAGTATGGCATACAGAGAGTTGGAGGTCCACCACCATCCGGAGGTCCAGCTGTTGGGGCAAAAAGCACTGAGTTTTCCTTCCTTCTCCCTTTTCTTTCTGTATTTTGTCTTGCTCTCCCTCCTCTAAACCATAGCCATCTCCCCCGCTCTGCAGGTTGCCTTGGAAACAGCACAGGCCCACTGGAGAGGACTTTGTGGAAGGGAAAGTGTTGATGCATAAACATGCAGGTTTGTGGGGAGTAGGAGAAAACAAATACACCTTTAAACCTTGAAACCCTCTTGAGCTTATATCCAATGCCATCCAGCTGACGGTCCTGACATGTTTTCTTTTCTATATCATCTGAAAGGGACATGGAGCCTAAGCCTTCATCACACACAAAAAGAACAATAAGGATCTGGATGTGGTGAAGCATCCCTCATCCTGTCAGGTCAACGGATCAAGTGCCAATTCACACTGACATCCTATTAACAATGTCCCCCTCTACTCATTTTCATTTTAGTTATCTGGCTCCTGGAGAGAATAAAGCAGTGATAGCTTGATGAAGCACAGGGACATTGAAAAGATTAATCAATACCTTTGCTTAACCTTGACTTTTTCCTTGATTACATCTTTTCTTTCTATCTCCCCATCACTCTCTTTCTCTTTCTCCATCACCTCTCGTTGTGAAAGGTGAGGGGGATTCCTGATTCACCACACTTCAAAGTTTGGGTGGGAAATATACCTCTTTGATCCAAATCCACTGGCAATGACATCAAAAGCATATCCACCTGTGATATGCTGATATGTTTTTTGAGGTTGATATTGACACCTGATCATTTCCTGTTCACATCATATGGGCTCCTGCTGTCATGTGCAAATAGTGCAAACAGGGGATGAAAAAGAATTTAAGATGTAATTAACATCATTATGCAAAATAATATGAAAAGCAAGAAAATCTCTGGCAGCAATCATGCCAATTGACGGACAGTTTTGTGAAGCCAGAAATGCAGCCTAAAGTGCAAATTCATTGGACAGAATGGGGTTTTAATGTGAAATTGATGTTTTATCTCTGATCTATTGCAGGGGGTGGGGGGTCACTGACTCTCAGTAGTCTGTATCGTTTGCAGCCCTTTACATCTCCTCCATCTCTGGAACCAACCAACCAACCACCATAGATCAAGTGTTAACTCAAGGGAAGCACAGGTCATTGTTCTGTCAGAGCAGCACAACAAAGTCAGAGAGGATGGACATCAGCAATACTGCTCAGTCCTTGTGTCAATACAAACTTTCAAACGTCCATATTCTTGCAAACCGCATCACTAACAATCCACGCTCCTTCTGTTGTAACTTCTGAGGAGACTGCACACATTGGGTAAATGGGGATGAGTCCTGCTGAGCTGACAGTGTTTATGGCCTGTCTTGGGGGTGTGACCACAAAGGATGTTGTTTTTGAGGTGCCTAGCATCTTTTCTCAGTTGCTCAGAACAGACAGTAAGACTTCTGCTTGTCGTTAAGGGGTGAACCTTGCCTGCTGTTCTGGGAGAAATGCCACAAACTGAAGAGTTAAACGATAAACAAGGAAGAGCTCAACACAACCAGTAATTTCCCCCGCACTCAGTCACATTGTCTGACGCTGAGCTAGTCTGAGGATTTCATGGTCCTGAACAGATCCAGATGCAGAATTGTCCACTTGCTCATTTTAATCAAACTGTACATTTGAGGAGGTTCTCAATCACATAATCCAAGGAGCTGGAAATCAGGGCAACTAAAGTGATGTAGATTAATTAAGATGTTTCAAAGACATTGGCTGAAGACAGGCCTGAGTGTGAAAGTGAATGGTGTGTGTCATATGATGGACTGGCAACCTGTCCCTGTTCTTCCTGTCTTCTTCCTCCTTTCTGTCATCCTTTGTGTGCTGAGCTCCAACAGACCACCACAACACCAATGGGTAACATATAGACAGTGTAATCTTTAGTGCCAAGAACAACACACATTCTGCTCGTGACATGTACGCTACATTAAAGTTTTTTGGTCCATTGTCCTTGACTATGTAATACTAAATGTAGCAGTGTTGATTATTTTGTTGGAATAATTGCATATGATTTCAGTGATATAAAATATAATTGAGTGCGACAGAATAAAAATACAATAGCTTACACTGAGATTGGGGGCTCTCTTGGTCAAAAATTCTGTGTGAGTATTTCAGTCCCATGGAGCAAGTATCCTTAGCGTGGGTGAAACCTCTTTACTCTGCCGTTCTGTTTTTGGCTTCGTACTAACTCACAGTGCTGCCTTTGGTCTGTATGCTCCGCTTCACCAGTTAAATCATTCTGTCATCCTTATTTCTTATGCTCGCAATTTTTTAGACCAAGTGCCTGATCCGCCGGTGTGACAGCTGGCAATGCATTACAGTTTATTTTTAATAGAGTGGGAGCATCGACGGGCTTTGCCGCTGTAATAGAAAATAGCACAAGGCATAAACTAAATTAGCACAGAATCACGAGCTGTGAACGCCCACTAAGAAACAATTTGTTGACACTGGTTTAGTTTTGAGTTGATTCGCAATGTAAGTGGACCGCTGTACAATTCTCAGTGATTTCACTGATTCCATTTCAATCACTGGTTGGATACCACAGTGGCCTCTCTCAGCAACCTTGCAATTCAGATCTTTTGATACAGTTAAATGTTACATGTGGCCAAAGATCAAGCTATACCATATAATCATATTGTCATATAATCAATCATATAGCTAATCATCCTGTTAAGCTCAAGATAGATGTCTTCGCTTTTAATTCACTATTACTAACACACTATGATACACACACACACACACACACACATGCATTTCCTCTTATACCCCAAACAATCACAAGGAAGACAAGGAAACAGTAATGCCTTGTTTTCTTCAAATCCTACCCTGTGTCTTCTTTTGATTCCAGACAAGCCATCGGGGTGTGTACCCCTGGGGATGTATTGTACCATTCTATAGTCAATGTATGTTTCGTTTCAACCTGAGGATCAAAAGAAATGACTTTGTAACATGGACCCATGCATTTGGTTTAGAAGAAAGAATTGAGATGATAAAAAAAACACATTATTCAGACCCACAAACTCCTCATGAAACATGCACAGTCCTGAAACTCCACGCACAAAGCTGGGGGAGAAGGGAAGCTCCATGCTCAGAGCTGCAACCACATCAGCAGGCATTTGATGCTGATCCAAGAAAAGCCTATAAATTAACCATGTGATCACCTCACTGTCACTCAAATCTCATTGTTTCGGGGGCTACACAGCAGTGCATACAGAGTATAAACGAAGTCAATCTAAGCTCGTATAAAAGATCCCACTTGTACCTCCCACTCACTCTCACAAGGATGACTCGCCCCTGAAATCTTCCTTTTGACACAACACCTCAGCGTGTTCCCAGTCGTTGCCTCATTACACTGAACAGCAACTGTGAATTAAGGACTCAAATAGAGCACATAGCAATGCCAAATGATGGGTAAGAGACAAACAGAAAACAAACAGGTGTGCCTTCACTTTATGCTTCGCTGACGGCGCGTTTGCACTGTGAGTTGAGCAAGACCTTGTCAGGCACATGCAGAGGCAGACAGTGAGACACTCATCAAGGATTGAAATCAGCACGAGGATAAACACATTCCGCTAAACACCCTGATTGTTTGTGACACATCAAGACATTTGTCTACTTCTGAATGGTCTGGAGACAGGGGTTTATTTTTCTATGGCGCCTCCCAAGTTATTTCACTCCCCCCACCTATGAATCAAGATTTAATGGCCGGGGCCATTTCTGCACTGTCGACACAGGGGTAATGCAACTGAAGTGGAGTTGTTTTAAGAGAAGTAGTAACACAAACACAGCTGATCCATGTGACTGGGTCAAGGATATGATATGATGAGTGCCTCTGTGTAAACTGTTTTGCAAGTCTTTACATCTGGACACACTTTTGCACCACGATTTGTGTGTCTGCTTATATATGCTATTTGTATGCTGCAAACCATTATTCATGGTCCAAGACGCAATCAGCAACCCTGTACCTAGTCTGTAATCATGACATATGTTGTGACATATGTAACATATGCATATGTTATATACAATATGTAATATCAAACATAATATTTCCTTTAAATAAATAAATAAATAAAATCCATAGTAAGACTCTGAGGGTTAGCTCTGACTACAGTCTTAACATCTCGGTACAAATGGACTAGACTTTAAATATGACCTTTAACATTTAGGTGGCTAACAAGTGAATACCCAACAGTCGATGAGGTCTGAAAAGGATGAGTGGAGGAAATTGGCAATGGCTGATCAATAAGCCCAGCCTGATGAATTGCTACACATTTAGGCAGCCTAGTAAACAAAGAAATGATTAAACACAGTGACCAAGGAGGAGCCGCTTGGTTGATAACAATTAAGGCAGTGAGAAATAATATGCCTGCTACTGTTCAAAACAATCTGCAGACATTTCATTATTGATGGTAACATGCAAGCAAAGCAATTGTAATGATGTATTAGTACACAGCTGATTCATGATGAACATAGTTTCCTTGCTGTTGCCCAATACTGCTTCTCTCACTTAAAAAAAAAAAAGTTCAATCCAATCAAACTAATTGGGAAGGTGCAATTGGGGGAACTAAACAACTGCACCAAACACTGAATTGAAAAGATAGGATGATTATTAACTGTCTTTTTAAATAACTTTTTAACTCCAACAGCTGGGCATTTTCTGGATCAATAAATTACTGCGCTGATTTACCTGCGAGAGAAGAGAGTAAATAAACCAGTAAATGTCACACTGTCACAAACAATAGATGAAAAGTGTGGATCTGGTGCCGGCCTCTTTGCATCTCGAAAGTCGTGGCGTATTTGCAGACCTCCCCTCTGCCTCCCACCTACTGAGTGTCGTTAACACATAGAGTTAAGGTAGGAGCCCTGCCACGCAGTGAATACAGTTGTGTTCCTATATCGTCTCTCTCTCTCCACACTCTCTCTCCCTGTCTGTCTGTGATGAGTGGTCATGACATGAATGCATGACAATTCGAGAACATTTCACCTTCCTCACACCCTCCAGGGTTCCCTTCCCTGCAGCTCCTTGCCTTCAATTACCCAAACATAAGTGGACATTAATTTGCTCCAGGACCCAGGCCACTTTGACCATAGTGCATATAGACAAGTGGCAGTGAATAAGACAAATACCCATTAGATAAACAAGAAAAGAGTGCAGAAGTCACAGCACACTTTACTGTGTTCTACTTTGTGCTACTTGCACATTGCATTGTTGGGGGGGGGGTAAATAAAAGAAAGCTCTGCGTACAAAAGGAGATTCATAACCTTGGTCTCAAATGCAGATGCAAATTTGAATATACTGCACACACATGCACATGCGCTCATATTCAGAAGCACGTTCCTGCCTCATCCGAGCTCAGAAACAATGACACCCTAATCCAAAGACAATACAGGCACTAATCCACACAAAACAGGGATTGTGCGAAGAGACAAACGTGGGTGTGGGGGGGTTGAAAAAGAGCTAGCGTGCTAACAAGAAAAGGAGGCTAATCCTGATGAGAGATAGAGGCTGGAAGAGGAGGATAAAAATGCCGGTTTAGGAAGGGCAAGACAGATGGAACAGGAGAGAAAGCGGGAGAACTGAAGTATGAAAAAGATAAAGAGGCAATGGGTAGAGGAAGTAAGGTTCTCATACAAATGGTTCAACTATATTCAGTGCACGGACTTGAATCTTGTTGAGCCATGTTTATGAGTTATGGTGTCAAATCAACCAGTGAAATCAGTGGCCTCTGGTTAAACATGATGAGCCTGTGAATTATTGGTATCTGCTTGGTTGACTTACTCTTAACCTTAACAGAAACCAAAGCTAACTCTTTCTTTTTTGTTTGTGTTTTTCGGGAGCTTGATTCTATTTTAAAAGTCACAACCTCTGTGGCTTTTTGTGAAGCTACAGAGGTTTTAATAATTAATGCCATGGTAGAAAAAAAAGCAATGAGAAGTTTAGACTGATAGAAATAAAGTTAATGAATTATGTCTACACAAAAAAACAAAAAAAAAATGTCATTTAGATCCTGTTGTTGAAGTCACCATGCACATCATACATAAAAGCAGATTTATCCAAACGCCCCTCATGAAAAAGGGGGCACGGTTTCAAAAGGTGAACTATCACCCTTATTTACAGCGAGCTGGTTGATGGGGGTTACTCAGGCCGGAATTAATTACTTCAAAGTCTACAATCCAGAGGGCCGAGCAGATGACATTTACAAGAGGCTGACCGAGGTGCTTAATTACACACTTTCATAAAGTGGCAGAATTAACGTGCCAAGCTGATACCACACATAAACAGCGGGGAAATAACAACACCAGCAACCTTTGGGAGAAGTCAAACAAAACAGGTAAGTATTCTGGGCGACATTTGATGCAGTCAGAAACTAATAACCAAGCTGTGTCGGAGCAGTGTGGGGTCCTGGTACTCTTTTTGGGAGAGATGAGCTCACCAACTAAAAAATGCATGGGTGAGTGCTGCGCATGGGTAACAGAGCAGCAAATGTGCTGCCTTTCCTGGTGTTCATCTGACCTGATTTCTTTCTTTCATTTATTTTTTTTTTTTAGATGATGAGTCTCCAACAGGGTACTGCAAGAAGTTTCTTGTGGCTTCATCAAAAAATGTGTGTCATCCTTGTCATCTTCATCTGCTTCAACTGTTGCAGCTCTAAATTTTCTCTTTGCCTACGTGTACACTCTCTACCCCTCCACACGCTCTTCTTCTCCTTGGTTGTTTCTGCGGCTATCCCTCCTCTCTACTGTTTGATGTCTCTTTTCCTGTGTCTCCCCATGTTGTCTCCTTTATAATCCCCCCCCCCCCCCCCCCCCCCCCCCCCCCCAACACGATGTTGGGATGTGGCGAGGGTAGGCCCTGTCAGTATGTAGTCTGTCAGCATGGAAACAGCAGGGAGCACAGAGGGCCTTTCACAGGAAGGCAAAATAAAGACAGGCATGCGAGAAACACCTCACTGCTCACTCCTCCTGACTGCACAACTAGCTATGCATGTATAGAAATGTGCACAACTGTACGCCCTAGCGCGCACAAACAGATACACCCGCACTGTCAACACACGCCGCCCACTGCCCGGTATCGGCCTCAGTCTGTCTGTCACTTTGTGCCTTTGTCTCACGGCTCACACCTCTGCTGCATCCCCACAGAGGGACTGGATCGCTCTGCTGCCATCCACATGTGCTGAGCCCATTATAAAGTCACACTAATATGCACCCTCATAGCACACACACAGACTCTCACACACACAAACTCAAAATGAACAGATGCTACTTGCTCCAGGCATTTGGTCAAACATCCTCACACTAGTCACATTTCCATAGAGACTGCATGTTAAAAAAAAAATAAATCAGGTGTGGCGTGAGCTCATTCACTTTCATGGATTGATTTAAATCATACAAGTATATATTATATTGCCAATTTTTGTTGTGAAGCACAAGTTAATTAAGACTATTTCTGAATCAAAAAGATACAAAAAAGTGTGATTAACTGCATTAATTGTAAAAGCTGAATGAGCAATTGTAAAAGTGGCGGAGCTCAAATTGTACTCCCTGATGATGAATCTGTGCACTTAAGTGCTGCTGTACAGCCTAAAACTATAAATTAATAAACTGCACCAGGTAGTACATTGATGGCTAAGCACTAGTCTTCACCCATGTCTTGCATATTTTATTTAATCTTGTTTTAATACCTGCTCAGACATCGAAGAAAAATACTCTTGTTTTGATTTATACCCACACAGTGAGAGTTACTCCTGTAGGTGCCCACACAGGGAGCAGAGATCTAGTGGAACATGGACATGCTCCTTGAGCCGCTCTGAAGCCCTGCAAACAAACTCAGTCAGAGCCCTGGGTTCACAGGGAAAGATGACCTTTGTGTGCATGCTCCAATGCGCTGTGGCTGCATCATGCCATGTTTGAGTGGGCATTCCTATGTCCACTTGTGTGAATGGGTGCGCTTGAATGTCTTTTGTGCAGATGGGTCTGTGTGTCTGTGTGCTACCCATTATGCTGTGCAGAGTGGTGTTTTCAATCCCTTATCCGGAGAGCAAAACAACAACTTGTCCTGACCGCAGACTAGACCCTGTCGTGCCGCTCATTCACCCAGAAAACAAATAGAGGGCACAGAGGATTGAGGATACAGACCCCAAAAAAACGAGTGTCTAGCAGTGCTGTGCAGAGCAGACTGCGTGGCAATGACTTGCAGGGCAATGGGAACTGTCAAGAGCCCTCTTAGCTCATGTCAGTTCTATAATAAGAAAGAAAAAAGAATAAAGAAAATGTGAAACCTAATCCCAAACAGGCTTAGATGTAGGATTCAGTATCAAATATTAACATAATGTGAAGCAGGAAAAAAGCGGCCGGGGGGATTTCAACAACAGCATCACTCTCTTAACCCAGCCATTACTCTTTTTAAGTCAGGAACAATAAACTGCATAATTAAACTTTAACTAAGTCAAAGGAGCTCAATCCTCTGACGAGTCTTCAATAATCAAAAAGCTGTCTCTGGAATAAGACAAGCCAGCAAAGATTATTTTTCTCAAAAGCATTTGGAATGTTTTGTTTTTTTTCACTGATTTGGTGGCAGAGATGGAAAAAGCAGCCTGGCTAGGTCATACAAAAACTCATCAGCATGTCTTAAGAGGTGTCTGAATGTTTCTGGTGCATTGGAATATTGATTCAGTGCGTGTGTTTATGAAAGTCATTGCTCGAGCCAGACATAGTGCTGTGCGCGTGTGTTTATGTGCAAGCCAGTGCAACACACTTCATTAGGCTGACGGAGAAGTGCCACACAACAATCAGCCATTAATTAAGTGTCAGAAGCATTTAACGGTCAGACACGCCGGTGGCCGATTCTCATGCCAGACACTAATAACAGCTACAATCTGCCAGAGTGGAGGCTCTGCTTACCCAGACCTGCCAGGCAGCCCACATTTTACAAGAAAATTAGTAAATACGTTCAGTAAAATTACAGCCATAATAGCTGGGCCTCCATTTTACATTTACTAAGATCAGACTTTTCTTGAGTCCTGACACTTGTCACTTGCTTCTTCCACTTACATCTGCCTAAAAGCCTAAAACATCAGCAGTACACATTAAGGAACCTGTAACTCGGAGCAGTTCTTGATTTGTGTAGCCACTACACAGGACCTGCAACCTCTATGACATAATTACAAAGGCATTGTCAGGTGTTGGGAGAGCAGGTGTGTAATTATCAGAATTACCAGGCCTTTTTGTCACTATTGTGTTAAAAAAAAAGGTTGAATTTATTTTCAGAAAAAGCCTGATGCTCTTTGCAATCAGTTATGGCAACAGCAGGAATGTTTCAAGTTCACAAGTTGTTTTGTTTTTTTGTTCCAAAGCTGGTGTTTTATAGATAACACAACATGCAATAAAGACTGGGAAAAAAAAACAGCCAACGCTGCCACACAGTTTAAATACGCTTTTGGAAGAAATAACCATTTTGTTAGAGTGAGATAGAAGGCTCAAGGTTGCCTGACTATTGAATTAATTTGGTGAAACGTTCGCCAGGGATATGATGAAAAAGTAAAAGAATAAACCTTCACAAAGCCTGTTTTTTTATGAAGCAGCAAAATAAAGAATGAGGTGGTTCTGGACGCTACAGGCGTGCACACGGGCAAGCACATTTTGGTTTTGTTTGCAAAGGATCCAGGTGAGGACCTCCTCTATAGTTTCATGGAATTAACAGCTGTGAGTCATCACTTGTGGGAGAGCAGACATCAATTAAAAAAAATAAAAAAAACAAACATAAAAAAAAATAAAAAACAAAAACTGAATCTCAAAGCACCTGGGAGCACACAAAAAAACTGAACCAAGGCCAAATCTGGAGGCATCAACATGGCCCTAATTTTGAGCTGTGGGTTTCTGTTCAAATCGCAATCTCGACTCTTACATGGCTGACATTTATAATCCGTCGTACAAAAGACTTTCGTGTTTCTATGGAAACTAACTACACAATTCTGTAACAAACTGGTGCTGCTTGCGGACTGGAAAGGTCACATGAGGACTTGATGACAACTGCTTGTTCACATCCTCATCCAGTGTCTCTTAATGAATGGTGTGTTGGATTGCGCTTGATTTTATCAGATTCAGTGGGCTTCTGTTGAAACAACACTTTTTTAAGCATGTCTGACATCTTTCAAGTCAAAAAAAGGAAAGGTAAGGAACAAAACCAGTGGCTGAAGCGCATATACAGTGCTGTATTTGTTCCAGTTCCAGTTTGTTTCTGGTCTATGGGCACCAACAGAGCAAATGCAAATGTAAGCACCCTGCTGCAACATCTAAAAATGTTTGTAATTAGAATAAGCAGTATTGAAACAGAGAATAGCACTCTCAGTGCACCCCAGGTGACTTACAAAACAGCCTATTTCGTTATAATGGCTAAAGTTCATAAGATTGAGAACCAATCGCGTGGACCAGTGAAGACATATTCATTCATTCTACAAGGTATTTACTCTGAGTGAAAGGCAATACACCACACTCCTTTTGATATCACAGTTATTTACAGTCTTCATATTGTTAAGACACAATAGAGGTCCTTCTACAAGAGGAAAGCTGAAAAAACTGCTCATGCGTATGTTTTCTCCTCGGAATACACACACAGGCACGGGCACCACAGGGTGTGTGTCCAGACTGTCAAGACAGTTTGACTGGGAATAAGTCAGCGGATGTCAAATGAACTCTGGAATGTATTTTGAACATACTGAATATTGCATTACAGAGAGTTAGTTGTGCACAGTGGCAATCCCCATGTGTAATGCGGGTGACATCGGCTTGGAACCATGTTGCCATTTAAAGAGGCCATGGCCTCCTCTGGCTCTTGACCTTCTGCTTCTGACACACTCATCCTCAAGTCATTTATTTATTATGCATATTGAATCCTTCTCTGAAGAAAACAACTACACGTTTCCAGTGCCTCATGTTCTGTAGCACAGACTCACAGCTACAGAAACAACATATCTAAATATACATCAAGAGATGTTTACTGTCAGATAACTCACAAACTAATCACATTCAAATGTTATTTGGATAGAAGCCTTATCTCAAATCTTCACTGTGAAAAGGATTAAGCTCAATGTCAAATTAAAATACGTTTTGAGTGGAATAGCTTTCTGTACAAAAGATAATCTTTTTTGCCACAAAGTGAACAAAGGGTGAACTATTTGATCATGTCACATGATCTGTTACCGCGGCTGCTGGGCTCAGTGTGTTTTTATCTGAAAACCCAGCAGAAAACCCCTGTAACAAATGACAACAAAGGCATTACATGAAACGAGTGCTTAATGTTAAAAAAAGAAGAAAAATAACACAGAATGAGCTTATCTCTAATTTAAACAGAACCTTTATGTTAAAATGTGCTTGAGCTATGGATCAGATTTGTCCATTCGTAATGCCAAATTTGCATTTCAAAGCATTAAAATGCCCAATATTCATCTACACTACTGCAGGAAGAGAAAAAAAAACAAAAATTAATTGGACATTTAAGAGAGAAAAAAGGTGTGTTGGTTACAGTCTGCCATGGCATTAGCCCATTAATCCCTCAATAGTTCTCACAGAACCGCATCCATATATGCTAAAGTAAAAATAAACATGAAAAACCGAGACCACTTTTCCAGCTTGGTCCAAACATGCAATTATAACATCACACGGCCGTAAGTGATTATTACGGCTGTTTCCTTGTTTCATCCAGATCAGAGTAAGAGTCATGTCCATTTCACTGGTGTCTTTCAGTTCTTTATGTGTTTATTTTTGACATGACAGTCACAAAAAAATATCCACAATCAGCTCTGCTCTCACCTTGAGCAAATACTTTCTGACAGGACAAGAGCTCCAAATACTGCATGAAACAATACAGTGCAATGCATCCATGCACACTGAATGCTAAATGGCTACATTTAAACCACAGACTGTGTGTGCAAAATAGTACACAACAAGAGAGTAATTTGCAGCTGCTTTCATTCTGAGCCTTTTTTGAGTGATTGCAGAACATGTTTACATGCTTTACACATCTTTAATGTTGTTATTTGTTTACCCTCTTTCATGACAATATTTGTTTTATGCTGGAGGCTGCTGGTCACATACAATCAAAATGTGCAACACTGCCGTTTGTAGTCAAAATGAGAATCTCCAAACAGCAGACTGCAGCGCTGACACAGTGCGAGGCAAGGATATATCAATAGAGAGGAGACAGGAATATAATGCAGCCGCTGAATGAGGCTGAATATGCAGTCCAAATCATTCAAACAATCAATGTAAATTGCTCTTTGGCAAACAATTACCTTTTTGCATCTTTCCTAATCAAAGCCAATTTTATCGCAGTACATCTCTGAGGTGCCGCAGCGGGTTATAACCGATATAGAACGTTATAACCCCCCGCCCTCCGCTCCTCCCTTTAAATTACAGACAAAAACACACAAACAGCGCCATAAGGCACCCCAGAGCAAAGCGCATATTGGTCCCAGTGGAGGCCAAAATAGAGCATTAGTGTTGTACAATTTCATCCAGGTTTGTGCTCCTCTGTTGCTTCCATGGAGGCGCCTGCGTCGGGCCGACTGCCTGACTTAAGGGGACGAGCCTCATTTTTCAATTAGGCACTAGACTCGCTCACGCTTCACTGCTTTCTCATCACCCTCATCTATGGAGCCCCCACCTTCCTCTCTCTCATGCTAATAGGAAGGAGGGGGAGAGCGCTTCGGTGGTTGGGGTGGGCGGGAGGGGGTTAGATAGAGACACTATTGTACATCAGCTCTGATGGATGAAGGCGAAGGCTGTGTTGCTGGGAGGACTCCCTGAGCTGCTCCTTTACTCACTTTAAGAAAAAATAAAAAAATAAAAAAACGCCTTAATCGCTTACGGTGACTTATTGTGACATCAGAGCCATCATGTAGCCACTGATTGGCTGATTCATATTGATTTCCCCTTCCGAAGCCCCTTTTCGTCATAATCCATTATGACCAATGCCGTCTTTAAATGCGCTTCTAGCTCACCTTAGACCCGGATGCAGATCTAAAGCATACAGTAAGTGAATTTATAATGAGGTAAGAATCTGTTTATATAATGGATCTGAAATGATGAAGCACACGGCACCGTTTGCATGCATTAATTCATGTATTTATTTTCCTGTTCCAGACACCTGAAGTGACTTAACGCTGAGGAGGCAGACGCTGAGTCGTGCGGCAGGGGCTGGCAGTCTTTTTTTTTTTTTTTTTTTCCTTCTTCATCTTCGGCTGACCCAGTTGGGAGGCACATTGAATATGCAACTAAGACACAGACGGACAAGAAACTTGGCGACACATGACTGAATAATCATCATGGTGCTTTAATATTCAAGAGGGAGAGAGGAGAGAGAACATTAGCGATGGGGTACAAAATACGCAGGACGCGACACAGGATGGGCAGAGGACTAAGTAAGAGGGTAAAGAAAGGGAGACAACGGTGGAGAGGGAGCAGGGGAGAGAGGGAGCACTAAGACATAGGGAGATAACAGTTGTCTCCTATTCCCAGTAGATACTTTCAAAAGCTCGGCAAATGTTCCTAATTCCCGTCGCCTCCGTCAGCCTCCCCTCTCTCTATAGCTCCAGATTAGACGTGAATAAAGAGTTTGCAAAGAGATGGAGGAGAGAAGGAGAAGAATAAGGCAGAAAAAAGGAGTCTGCTGGTTGCCATGGTGATGAGAGGGTAGAAGAGAGATTCCAGAGTGGTCTCGGCCATTACGCAGTGTGTTGGGGAGATGGACTGTGCAGCACTTAGGCTTATTGCAGTGTGGGCTGAAACAGAACAGATATCTAATATAGACGAGATGGGCTCGCACCAAAATGGTGGATGCTAAGCGCGGCCCCCTAATAAAAAACACTGTGGTTTTACTGACAAAAGCTGTGCTGAGAAAAGACAATCGGGCAGAAAGAAGACATTTATCCCTCCCTCTCCACATACACAGATCCGTGTTCTTTTACCCTGGATCTTTCACAATGGCATGTACAGCTCAAAATGTGTTTCAAGCCTAAAATGAAAAATCTGTGTCTGTACGAAGTCATAATTACAGATGTTGTTTCTTTAACACTCACTTCCCAAGCTTGAAAAAAAGGTGGGTATTTGTGAAATAAAAGGAAACTGGTTATGAGCCAACTGTGCTTGTGAGTATTTGGCTCAAATGAAGTATAACAAACTGTTTGAATAAATAACATGTCCAGAGATGTGGATGAGCAAACAACAGAGGGAATAATTTAGCTGAATTCAGTAGCTATGTCAGATGGAGCAAGTGAATATATGCGTATTCATATTATAGTTCGGCCGTTGTGTTCATGCATTATATATATATCTATATATATTATATATTATTGCACTGTATGCACTATGCTGTATATTTCCTGATGGTAAAAATCTAAGTTTGAGTTTAGAAAACAGCAAAAGTAAAAGTCTGGCCACTTGCTCAAACTGGAACCACAGCAAAGATGTGATGCATCGCCATCCAAGCTGTGACACAAGTAAGGTTCAGTCTGGTTAATTCCCACCTACACACAGCCAGCATTCTGCACTTAAAAAGTTTATTTCACCTGAGGTGCACATTGACATCGTATGTGGGTAAGACTTCTCATCCAAGTGTACATGTCTGCAACTAGACATGCACGGATTTGTGAAGTGGGTTGTGAAGCGGGTTGTGCTATAACTTAGTCTTTATTTTTGCTGTTCTAGGGCTGAGCCATCAACATATAACATCACAACATATAACATCACAATAATGCATGCTGCTGTCTGTCAGAGAGACTGCTAAATGAGATATGATTCATTATGCAAGCAGTTGTGTGGTTGTCCATCACATTTTAGTTTAATGAAGAAAGACAACTAGTACAGTGAGAGGAGGGGGTAAAAAGGCCCGTCATGAGCCAAGTTTCTAAGGACAGCTGGCTCAAATAAAGATCAGCAATCTGTTTGAAGAAGGAACCGGAGACAGAGGAACCCAGGTGAGAACTGACAGAATGTTTAGCGAAAGAGTATTTGGTTCCTACATGACAGGAACATTTTAGCTTCACCAGCCACGCCGTAGCAGATAGCAGTGACTTCCAGAGCTGACGCCCAACAAGATCACTGATAATACAGCCTTTGGTTGTTGGCTGTTCCCGAACCGGTTTCCTGCTGACCACTGTGAACTATTTCTAACTGTGAACTAATCAAATCAAAGCAAAAGAGTGGCATCGAGCCAGTGGCTCCTGGTCGAAGCGGCTTTGTGCAAGGCAGCACAAAGCACTGTGTCAGCTTGTGTGACATCTTCCTGGTGTTTCACGGCATCCTGGGTAGTTCAATAGCAGAAAAGTTATTTGAAACTTCTTATTAGTCCTGCCTTGCAGCAGGTATAAGGCTGCCAAAAAGCACCATGGATGAGAAAGGAAATCCATTATGGAAAATGACTCAGAAACTGTGAACCTAAAACAAATTATTGCTAAAAAAAATAAAATAAAATAAAATAAAAAATAAATCAACCAAATGAAAAGAAAAGAAAAGAATGGCTTCCTGGCTTTCCTCTTTGAAAACTGTATCCAGCATTTGGCTGGTATGGAATAAAAATGCCTAGGATGTATGTATTGTTTGTCTAACTGGGCTTCTTGTAGCATCCAGCTCTTTTTTGCTGTTTGATGTTAATTATAACCAGATAAAATAGCTTTAACCACTGGGTGGAGGATCATTATCTCTGGCCCTTATGCCAGGGGGTCCACATGGGATTTCAGTTGCACACAAGAGTCAAAGAGCCCATGTGTGGCATGGTTAAATGGCCTGAGCGCTTCAAAGGGAGAAGAGAACAATATAGAGGCACAAAGAGGAGAGGCCGATGCAGGGTTCACTTTATGTGAGGGACAAAGTCCGTGGGCATTCACGTGTGCATATTCTGTGAAATAAAAAGCCAACTGCGGGTGGTCATCCATCTGACTAGGTACTGGTGCAACAGTGATTCACGCATGTCCTGTATTATTCAATCTCCACGCCACACGTCAGCACAGCTGGATGTCCCGCTTTCCCCATGAGACATGGATCACTGCAGCTGGTCCCACCGGTGTTATGAGGGGTGGCTGACAGGTAATTATGATGTTGGAACCTCTTCCTGTGTTGCTTAACTACAGCAAGTTTACAAAGACTTTGAAGAATTCTAGGACGTCTGGAAATTTTCTAAGTGATATTTACTAGTGGATTTGCGTTTCCAGAAGATACTCCAGTTAGCCCCACAGTCCAAGGGCCTAACATGTATGTTTTTGGACTGTACCCAGAGAAAAAAAATTGTGCCACACCCAACTTTATGGACTTCAAGGATTTTCTGTGTTGAGTTTGAATGTTTTCCCTATGTCTGCATATTTTTTCTTTCTTCACATAGTCCCAAGACAAGATGATTGGATGTAGTTGTGAGATCAAGAGTAAATGATAAACAGTACGTGTGTGTGTCCATATGTGTTGTGATGGATTGGAGATCTCTCCAGAGTATATCTCCCCTTTGCGAGCTGGCTCCAGTTAGGAATAAAGTGGGTAAGATCATGACTGAACACAATTCCAAGATGAGAACCATTTTGAAATCAATGCAAACAGAATCACAAACAGACTCTGTAAATGCTGGTTCTAATAGCATAGTATGGTGAAAATTAGGCCCATCTGATCGGATTGCAATCATGCGCTGCAATTTCCCATCATATACAGATCATTAATAAGCTTCCAATTAAAAAAGAATTCAAATGATAACCCTCTGCAAATGTAGTGCATTCTGCTATCACATGTGCAGCCCACATTGCCAACACGTCCGCACATGTGCACTGCGCTGTCTGCACCAAGCGGTAACCTCTGGGGCTGAGAAATGAGGCCAAAACCTACAGCTCTCTGAGTGGCCATTCGAGGCTGGCTGGAAAAGCCAGTCAATTCCCACAGACGGCAATAATGAAATGCCAAACTAAACAGCAGAAATAAACATGTTTATAGCCTTTGTACAAGAAAAAGGGTTTTGGTCTCTACAGCCAATTTCCCTCGTTCATGAGAAGTGCACAGGGGCTGAATGTTTACGTTCCTCACACATCTAAATTATGCTATGGCTTAATTCAATGCATAATTATGCACGCAGCTGCTTTGAGTGGCTGCTCAAAGCTGCTTGTCTTCATTCAGCACACATCTGTACTTCTTTCCCCATTGTTCCCATGGTCACCAAGATCCACCTTCATAAATGCAAGAATGAGGTAGAGGATTTTTCAAATTCCATAATGTCTATGATGTGAGCCACTTTTCTTCATTATTTGCAAGAACTGAATCTTAACATCTTTAACATCTGTCCTATTTTTGTAGCTATTTGATCTGAGCATGGTTGATGCAACATCACTAATTAAGGTGTGTTAATTTCTCATTCTGTTAAATGAAAGAATTTGATCATCTAGAGTTCGACTTCATTACTTTTTTTTTCTATCTATGTTTCCAGAGATGTCTGTTTATGGGAAAAAAAGGTTTGCTTGTATCTGCCTGTTAGTGATGACTTCAAATTTACTGTATGTTATTTTCCATTACGCTGTTATCCTCACAAATGTATGTACATATTTGTAGAATAAAAAGAGGGAGGAAAAGTAGGAAGTCAAGTCAAGGAGATGAAAAGGTTCTTTTAAGAGTTTTTTAAGAGTTGCTATAAAAATTACTGTTGGTTTCGAAAAAGTTTCTATAAATGCTTTTGCGGCGAGACAATTACATCAGCCAAGGTCAGAGGAAGTGAGACAAGTCTGACAGATTTGTTTCCACTAGTGAGAAGAGAAGGCACAATGCCCCAATTGCTTCCCGGCGGAGTTAACAGTCTCTTTGCTCTTTTGTCTTTGGTTTCATCTAGTCACGCAGTCTGGTCTGAGGCCTCCCAAGTCGCTTGATGTTGCGTCAACGAGCCAAATCCCCACAATCACTGTATCTCACAATGACTGACAAACTCCTGTCAGGTAATTAGCCTAATTAGTCACTGGCTTTTATTTCCTTCCCCTCCCTACGCTCGCTTTTCCTCTTGCGTGGGTTTGAAGAGTGCCGTCATTAATATCATCCTACCACGGGTCATAAAGCATTCCGTGTCACCACCGTAAAGGTCAAAGTCCTGGCCTGGGCGGGGACAGATGAAAACCTCACCGGATAAAACTGCTTTAAATAAAACAGTTTGATGCAATTAGCCCAAAGCATGATAATAACTGTCTATCATCATGTGTGGCATAATGTGCACCATTTTCTCTGATTCTCCCTTAGCTTTCCATGTTTTGTTCGGATATTAAAGAGACTTTACAAAGTGAATTCAAAAGATCTTACCACATTAAAGATTGTTGCCAAAAAATAAATCATTAAAATGCCTGGCATGAGAGAATTGATGTCGATATGAATTAAAGTACATTTGACTGAGGCATGAGTAATGTCATGAATCTCACAGGCGATTTCTCTGGCTTATTGCACAAGTACACAGCGGGGAGAGTGCAAGTTAATCACATCCAGTTTTATGCCGCAGGAATAAACATGATAATTTCCCCCATGATTGCAAACATATATCATAAGAAGTTGTGTTACCTTCATAGACAGCTTTAAATCCCTGTCCGCTGACGGCGTAGTCAGACAGTAGCCACAGTGTGAGCCTGGAGCCTGTGCTCACAATGGGTGAAGGCAGCTGGAAGCCCGTTAACCTGAGAACAAATGGACAGAAGGACAATAACGGTCAGACCTCCCCACCAAAAAAAATGAGAAAAAAAAACATCCAATCAACAGCGCAGTTGGTTGCAAGGTCAGGTATGAAGTCCACTTCCATCAAGCCAGCTGTTCCCTCAGGCATTCAAGGATAACTTTTTGTATAACGAGGCTCTGAATCATCCACAAATTATTGAAACGTCAAGACCTCAACAGGACAGAAACGCTCAACAGATTTCTCTCCATCAACAGAGACAGAGTCACCGCAATTATGCATCCCCACGAAAATAGAAGCGCAGCTGCCAGCATCGCGATGTGGCAACGCTTGAACAGGAAAAGAAAGCATAAAATTGTCAGACTCTAGAGTCAGCAATCACTTCTAATAACCAACCATTTCATGTGTGTGCAATTCAACCGTAGCGTAGAAATTCATATGAAAATGTATTTGCTCTTTGTGTAGTATACAGATGTGGGACTAATAAACCTAAATCTGACAAACCGCTTATTATCAGATAGAATTTTCAATTTACTACATAGGAAATGAATATCAGTCATGTTACTCATCTGGACATTCTTTTTTTTTTATTCTAAGCGTATCAAATCATTTCAAGTTTTCAGGAAACCTAAAATATGGGGCTTCTACACAGTTTCCAAAAGGAAACTGACTGTCTCTGCAGTGTCAATCCACATCATTTTTAACCTCACTTTGTCAAGAGCATAAGGCAAAGCTACAGCAAACTTAAACAACTGTGAGTACTCCACCTTCACGATCCAGCGCTGATTTTCAACAATGATAAATGCAAAATGAAACACTTTATGCAAAGTGGTTGTTCAGCCAGATTTGTCAGGGTCAGATGTCTTTAACAGTTTGCATTGTACAGCACAAAATATTCCTGCTTCAAGCACAGTTCAGGAAAGGTGCTAAATGAATCCATACCACAGTAGCAAAATACATTGGTTTGATGCCGTAGCCAAGTGGCCCAGGTGTGCATGACGCACAGACACCCCCAGACCCTGACAGCATTTAATGGGAATAACACAGAAGCAAACCAGTGTGCTGACTAAATGGCAAACAATGCACTGCCAGATTTAACTGTTGTAACACACATGAAAAAACAAACAAAAACTACAATGTAATTCAAATCATCCCTGGCAGTCTTCATAATATATTAGCTTTTACAAGTGCCTCTAGTCCCTTATCACACAAGAGATAATGTTTTCTATGTTCATTTCACTTTCCTGCAACATCTAGGACAATAAACTATGATAATTGGTTTCATTTTATGGATCTGAATGAGGGCGCCCTCATAGGAGAACTGATAAAACGGATGACAAATATTATCTCTGCTGTTGTGGAATGCCTAAATGATTTCATTGTTTTTTCAATGTCCATGATAAATGTCCATTAAACTAACAAAGTACCCCACTCATCAAACCCTCCCTCAGTTTAAGTCTCGTTATTGGTTATCATTAGTTTAGCCTTGTCTCAATAACTAAGCAATAAATAACATCAATAATCCAAATGACTTGTGGATCATCTGCAACACAGTTAAACAGGGAGTCATCACTTACGTATTTCAATTTTAATTTGTGTTTCATGTTGTCTGTATGTCTTTGATGGGAAGCACTCATCTAAGTTATCTATGCTTTTGATCCCTTTATCATTTCAGAACAAGTTGTTCGAATTCTAGACAAGTTGTCCTCATATTCAGCAGTAAGAGTAAACAGAATCACTGTGTTTTTAATAATATACTGTAATGAGTAGTGTGGCAAATCAAACCTCTCAGGGATTAATAACCAATGCACTAAAATGATGTTGGAAACAAATAGCATTTTGAGTAATGAGCCTTGTCTTCTAGGAAGCAGCTTTCAGCAGCAACTTTACCAGGTTTTGCTAATCCAATCGTCACATTTGCCACCCACAGTATTCACATACACACATATGCTGTGAAACAAGCAAGTCCCCATGTCTCCCTACAGATGTGAAGGTATGTACGTATTGTAACATAGCACTATGTTGTTGACCTAAAATGTTGAATTTCAGGTTGGCAAATGTTCTTATCTCTTGTGCACTCTCACTGCATGTGTGCCCCACTCTGTACATTGAGGTATGCTAAAACTGTACACCACTATGGGAAAGATGAATTGGACTAAACAAGGGAAGAGGACCTTAATTTATGCATGATTTCACTCCTCTCAGAGAGATTGTCACGGTGGGATATCAGCTAAACGATGGGACACATGTTCATGCAAATGGCCCCTTCGCTGACCGCAAATTGAGCTGGAAGGCAGCCATCTTGGATCAGCAATGCACTGCGGGCGAAAGTGTGTGCTTGGTTGGGGGTGCAGCTGACGGAGGGTGTGATGGTTGAAAAAGGAGGGAGGAGTTTTACAAACTGGGAGGGATTCTCGACACACATCCAGATCATGATCATCTGGCATGAGATCGGCTCATACAGCCTGTGGATAAAGAGAAAACAAAATGGATAACGTTGGTGGAGATGCAGAAAACTGGCTTCACATGTGAGGGAAGATTAAATATTGCAATGTGATATGTGGCTGTGACAATCTGAGCCAGTATTGTGCAAAAACAGCCAGCTGGGGGATTGGCTGCTATCGGCGAAAAAGATGTGGGCTATGATTGCAACCGAGTGATACAAAAGAATAGGTTTGCAGCACAGGTGTCTCAAGTGAGTGTTAAATTGATGGAGAGGATGAGATAGTGTGAGGGACCAAAACATGACAAAGAGAAAGAGAGAGAGAGCAAGAGACACAGAAAAGAAGGAGAAGGAGAGAAGCAGTGCACACTTTCTGGAGAAGATATGGAAAATAGCTCAGTAATGGCAAAATCTGTTTTTCACTACTGAGTGCTGAGTAATCTCTGAAATGAGTGCTTCTGAGGAGAAGAATAGGTGTGCATGGCTGCGTCCACACTGAGCACTATGTGCTGTAAGTGCATGTGAGTGTTTGCGTAAGCACAAGTGTGTGTGTACGGAGAGAGCAGAGGTCTATTAAGAGGGCTTTCCACCTGACTGGCCTCAGCATCTTCTCAGTGAGGAACCTCTGCTTACAATTATTCCACCCCTACCCACGGGAACAAGAGACAGACAGTGAGGGAGACGGAGTGCGTGTGTGCGGGAAGATGGCAGCATTGGAATAGGTTGGGGTGGGGGGTATTATAATGAGGAGATGGCAGCGTTGAGGGAGAGCAGGATATGAAAAGCAGGGAGGTGAGAAAAGCATCATCAATACGTGGGAATTTAAAAACTCAAACCATAAGCCAGAGTGGAGCAAAGCAGGGATGAGTCATAGAGAGAAACTCCTTCATTAGGCCCTACAGTTATTCAGGGATTCATGCTCACACACACTATCGTGCAGTTTTATTCGTTTGAACATTTCCCAGTGTCTGTGCTTGCATGTGTGTGTGTGCGTTTGCAATTTTACCCCCAAATATATGCGTGTTTACAACTGTAAACAGACAGCGACTAAATCAGGTCACTCGTCCTTTAATCTTATTCACTCAATGTGTGTGTTTCTGGGGTTCGAAGGTAAGCACATTGCTGATAAAGCTGATTTTCCCCCAGAAGGAGGGAAGAAGAAGGAAGGGTTAGGAGAAAAGGAAAATAAAACTAGATACAACAGCAAGATTTTGATGGCTGAGTAGGGGGGGGGGGCATGAGCCAATATCTCTGTGTGTGTGATTGTATGAGTATTTGTGTGAGTGAGTGTAATCTTGCGATATGAGACCCAATGCTTTTAGAACTTGTCAGCGGTCAAGGCTGATGGCTAATGCGTCTGTTGTGCTCTGTAAGCTCTGACTCGCCTGGCCTATCACACCAAAAGCTCTGTTTGGAAGTACTGACCCGGCATTGTGGAGGGAAAACTGACAACAGATATGGATGTGAGAACTTGAAGCTCTTTTGCAAAGCTTTATCTGAGAAAGGTTAATGCAGTGGGGACATAGTGGTAAGTGGCAAGCACTGTAATATTATAATATTCAGGTCATTTGGAGGCTCAAAATTCCCCCTAGGTGTTTGTATGTGTCATGTATGGGTATGTATGTGTGTATTCACTGCCTTTGCCCAAAGTGCAGTGGAGCCACACTTCACCTTGCCACACTGTTAGGGTACGAAGAAAAACAAAGGCCCCCATTACTTTGGATTCCTTTCATGTGACTTTAGCAAAAGACACTCAAGACAAATTCCCAGATTCATACATGCCCACTTAACCCGGAAACTGCCGTGTAGTATTGAGGGGCGCATGCATGCTGGGTCTTATCACGATGAGATCTGGATAAATACTAGGTGAGGTTGCATGTTCAGAAGGGGCTCTTGTTCAGACTCTATTTCTTGGTTGTTTGTAAAAGGACACATTAAAAATAGCCACTTTGATTGAAACTGTTTCAATCAAAGTAGGAGTGTGTGTGAGTGAGGGTCTACGTATGACTCATCACTGCTGCTACTTACAGCGAAAGAAGCTGACCGCACAGCCCAGTGGAGGTTAAAATGTCACTCCATTCCCACACATATGATTCGATTCCTCCAACTAATAAGCCGACTTTCACAAGCAATTACGCTGTCATTCTATCTGCTTTCTGATCCTTTCTCTTAGGATAAGCCGCATTGCGCAGCATCGCTTTGCCCAAGGGCGTGATCTGGCCTTGATAGAGTTTTATGCTTAGCCTCCAGCGCTCTCAATTTCAGTTTAAATTGCTGTTTTTTAATCAGAAATCCTGCAAACATGTAACCAGAAATGACATTGGCAAAGATCTTTGCAGGAAGATATTAAACCATCTGACTGTAAAACTGTACTGAACTGTAAAAGTCATCTTTATTGAATATGTATGTTTTTCAACATGCTGTATCACATTGTCCAGATAACATGCATCTCTGCAACAAAAGATGTACATTGCCTCAGGCAGCAACAATTTCTAAATCTCATATGTAGAATCCCACTGATTCCACAGCGCATCAATATTTTAAACGAGACTGACATCTTTCTGAATAGAGTAAGCTGATTCCTTCTGTCTCTCTTCTGAGGAAAAACGAGACCCGAGCATGTAGTTTCTTATTAATATTTATTTGCACATGACATCACAAGGTATTTGTGCATCGTGGCTGAGCAGTGAGGGTGGGGGTGGTTGTAAAGAGGGAAGGGAGGTGGTCTCTCGGAAGTCTGGGACACTGAATGCTGATGGTGAGATAATCAACCGCAGTCAGCGGCAACTGAGAGACAAACCGCAGTGAAGTCATTAAGAAACCAGGGTCTCTGGAGGGGAAGGGGGATGGAGAGAGAGAGAGAGAGAGAGAGAGAGAGAGGCTGATACCTTGGGGGTTGGGGGGGTGGAAGGTAAGGTGAGAGGAGACAGGAGATAGAAGAACAGGAGGGGAGGAAGGAAGCAACGGGAGGAGATCCGAAGGGACGAAATGCTCCAGAGGAAACAGGAACAACTGAAGTTAGCTGTGGGAGGTGTGGGGGGTGAAACACCTAAATAATAGAACATCAATTCTTATGCAGAGATACAAATAAGTGTGGTGCGGGGTGGGGGGGTGCAATGATGAAAACAAGTGAATAATTTACAGTGTCACAACAGTGACAGAATGCCTTACTCATCAACCGTGTTCATTTTTGGGCCATAAAAAGACACGGGTGGCAACACAGGACTGATTAGTTGTCATTGGCTGAGCAGAATTGCGATAGTCATCGCCAGCTAAATTAAAGGATGCATCTGTGTGTGTGCGAGTGTGTGTGTGTGTGTGCGCGCGCGTGTGTGCGTGTGTGTGCGAACAAGTGGCGGAGTTGAGGAACACTGTGCCAATGGCTTTACCAGAGATAAATGTGCTGTCGTCTTAAATTATATCGTTTCCAAAATCTAATTACACCTAAGGGTTGGAATAAGTATGGAGTTGTGTCCTATAGACACACACACACACAACTTCACCCCTCCCCCCGAAGTGTGTGGCGGTCAGTGAGTGAGTGAGTGATGTGGCTGGTTTATCTCCAGGCTATCTGAGCTCTATTAACAGTGCATTACATTGCCCTGATGCTATCTGCATGTGTTCAGACACCGTAGATCCGTACCTGCGAGGCAGAAAGAGGTACAGTCCCTCTAGTTTAACGACACGTCCATAAGGAAGATCTATTCGTAGTGCCACATGAGCGGAATTCTTCACAGAATTGCAAGATATGCTGACAGATACATATTTATGGACATGATACGCATCATGGGAAGCTCCATAATTGGGATCCACAGAACATAATCTGCATACGAACAGCATAAAGGCCTGTTGAGGGATTTAAAAAAATGCGTTCTTTGCTCATTCACCCCCTTCAGTACAGAAGTAAGTCAATTACACTTACAGCAAACAAATCAAGGCTGACAAATGAAACAAGGTGACGTTCACACATCCACTGTGTTTCTCCGTGCTTGGCACAAATCGCTCTGCAATAATCCTCAGGCAGGAAACAATTAGGGATGAAATAAAACTAATTCAATGTCGTGCCACTTGCGCCCCTAGGAAAGTGACAAAGCTAAGTGGTGGCCATGAGAAATGTTGTTTACCCGCCTCTACCTGTGTGCAGGTTGGCGGGTGTGTGTGTGTGTGTGTGTGTGTATGAATGGGTATTTTCACTATAGCAATTATGACACACAAGGATGCAATAAACAAGCGTGGAGAGTAAAAGGACACACCTGAGACAACCAATTGAAAGTAAATTAAATAGAAAACAAGGTGAACGACATCTCAGAATGACCACAAACCCTTTAAAGCTACCTTGCATTTCAGGGTCTCAATTCCATCCTATGGACTGTACTACAAGGTATAATCAAAACACAACCATACCACGTCTAATATAGCTCTATAAATTTGCATAGGAGCATTTCTAAAGAAAGTCCTTGGCCAAACTTGCTGCATGAATGAACAGAGATTGTTAATGTGCTGCATTTGACCATTGTAGGTATAACTGTAGGGTTGGTGTTAGGCGTCACCTTGATTCAATGTGTGCTCCAAACAGCACTGGTGTGAAGGTCTAGCGATGCCTAACAATAATGTTGTGTTAACAAAGTGCAAAGAGGCTCCGGTGAGGAGCTGGTGTGTCAATATTGTAGCCATCCACCTGGAAATGTGCGTGACACATGGAGGTGAGATGGCTTAGGTGGTGCGAGGAGGAGTATGATGGGAAAACAAACAAACACTTGAGTAACAAGGTGCAACTGAGTGCAGTGACGCCCTTCCCCTGAATCTCTCAGATTGAAAAAGAAGTGTTGTTTAATCAAACACAACCATTAGACATTCAGTAGAGCACACATCCAGTCTCCGTTTCACCATTGCAGGCTTTTTTCCTTGAGAATTGGATTTTTGCTCTCTGCTTGTGACTCATCCTCTCCCTCTGCCACCTTCTGTGTGACTGTAAACGGCCAAGATGTATGCGGGCAGCCCCAGTGGCATACATTTTATCGTCCATAATTTCTGCTGACATTGGGTTTGGTGGCAAGCTAGAAAAATGCAGAAAGATGGAGGAAATGGGCTGCACCTGTTTGAATCACTGAATAAATCTTAGAGCTGGACGGTGATTGAAAGGTCCAGGACCTGAACCTGGAAGTTTTTCATAATTAGTTCCCCCAAGATAAGAAATACTCAAGCACACAGTGCTGTTTTGACAGTAGTGGCCTCTTTCAGGATTCTCCTCAAATCCAAGACCTTCACCATCTTCACACACCTTTGGAATGAATTGAAAGATCAACTATGAGCCTTTTCTACCGCACGTATCTTCATTAATGTTCATCCAGCTTAATGAGGGCAGACCCCTGCAACCGAGCTGCAAAACCTTAAGCAGTTTTGACAGCTTATCGATACCTATCGTTTTGAAATGACCTAGTTGATGTCCTTGTTTTTGTATGCACGCAGTGTGTTGCGTTGATTAGTCATAAGAAAACCATTTAAATCTGAGCCATTGAGGATTCCTTCAAAGAGATTGCATGAATCTTGGAATCCTTATTCAAAATTTCATCACTTTCTCTCTCTTCCTCTCACTGTGATCTTTAGTTTTTCCCCCGCTCTGCGGAGGGATGCCACTAATAAACTCCAAAACAAGGTTGAGCAGGAGATCTGATTAGCCACCGGGGCTAACAGGGACACAGTGACCGAGAGAGCGCCCGACCAATGCTATTTACTTTCTGCCCGCCACTCTTCTTTCATTCTTGTGGCAATGAAGATCAAAGAGCAGCAGAGGAAAGGAGACGGCGAGGGAAAAGAGAAGGGTGGAATAGGAGGGGGAGTGGGGGAGACAGTGGTTTGTTTGCCTGTGTGTGTGTAATACTGATCTAGAATTAGCTGCAGGCTCTTAGAAACCCTGATTTTCATTATGCCATTTCATTTATTTCAGCATGTGCCCCCCATTTACTCTTAGTTCTGCATGTTTTGGCATGCAGACTAGATGCCCCTGCTCTACTTCACTCCGGATGGATTGATTGACATCTGCTATGATGAAATCTCCAGTATGATATGACGATAGAACCATTCACCTTCTCTATACCGCCAGACCTGCACAAGTGCAACTGGTCACATGCAACAAGTATCAAATTGCATGCCAGGCAAATCCTTTTGACACAGCGCGCCAAGTGTGTATGTATACACGTGTGTGTGGGAGAGACAGTGTGTGTGTGCACACAATGAGTGTGCTTTATCCATTATCACGTTTCACAAGGTGTTTGGATAAGTAATTAGACTGCCATGCTCTGTGTCTCCCAGGGATGAGCTAGAAAAAACAAAAGGAAAGGGTGAAATCAAGGAAGAAAGAACGTGACTGCAGCAACAGGGAGAAATAAAAAAAAAGCAGAATCAACAGAGAATGGAAAATATGGCAGGGATTTGTCTGAGCCAGGAAACAAACGGTGCACAAGGAGAATGTCTGCGCCTCACTCTGGCATAGATTACAACTACGGAGGATGTATTTCCAGTGTTTTGGGTGTGTGATTAGGTGAAGAAATGTCTGCGCTACCCTATTGTTTATATTTACTGTCTTTCTATATTTATTATCCTGTTTGTCCCATCTTTGTTAGCCTTGAGTGCAGCAGACAGCTGAAAACCAGTGGTTTGAGGTCTTTCTGATAAATGATTTCACAGGATCAATCAAGGAGACACATCACGATTACTTGTCAAAAAGGAAATATTTTCTTTATTTTTTCTACAATACGTGAAAGGCTTTGGTTGTGCTCAAATCATAGTGTCAAAGGTTATATGACAGCTATTGAAGTGATCCTGGATGACATGGAATTCTGGTGGGTGGCTCTTTGCCTTGCTTCCACCAAGAACCTTTCTGTCTTAAGCTTCATTTCTATGTTGTTTAAAAAAAAAACATAGCAGAGGTCATTGACACAGCTGGGTACAAAACAGATATTGATGGATGATGTTTCCCTGGTTTAAATAGAACATCCACACCTCATGTCATATCTAAGCCTGGGAAATGTGAGCAAGGACATTGCAATAACATGTCCTGAAGGCAACAGTCAGCTTTCTCACGTGTTCCAGGCAGTTGGGAATATTGATCTGCTTCCTACAGCGGGGACAAACCCTTCCTGCAGTCTTGTTGCCAGATGAATATCGTGCATTTCATCCTATTTGACTATGATCAATTTAGTGGTGAAGACACAAACAGTTGGTCGTCTGCAGGCACACAGCTCTTCCTCTAGTTGTGACTCAAATACCTCAGCAGGATGGGTCATCATCATCGTACCTGTGTGCTCTGCAACCCGGCTTGATGTGTTTTGGCTTTTCTAGTGAAATTGCTGCTTGCAGGCATATTTATGTTAAATTCTGATATTTTCTCATGGAGCCAAACAGAATTTGGAGCTGCCAAGCCACTCCAGTGCCCCACCTGAGGCTGCATTCAAGGACCCATGCAAAGCAAACAAAAGAGTTGCTTGCTTCCATTATCAGAGCGGCACATAGTCGAGTTGCTTTTCCACTCAAGGCGCGATCATCGACAAACATAACAACGCATCAAATAAACATAAGGAAATAAAGTACATTTCACATCTGCATGCTGTGGGTGAGCACCCGAGGGCTCTTTTCATCCTCATTAGTCAAATGTTTAAGGCCATAGAGAGGTTTGTGAATTTCTGGAAAATGCTAGAGCGTACCCTAAATGATACAGTATGTGCTCGCCGCCTCTTGTATATGCATGAGAGATGGCATTCTGTGCCAGCAGCACAAGTATATTGCCTCCGACTTTAGTTTAAAGCTCTGAATGTAAAATGCAGAACTACAAATCACTGCAAAAAACAAAGAAGCAGAGAAGTAGCTCGTTTCATCAGATAAGCCTGTGACTCTAATGAACTGTAGACTGCTGCTGCTTCAGCTGAGAGCATTGGTTAAATGACTTTTTGGCATTATTATCTACAGAGATACACACACTCGCATCAACAGACGAAAAAATATGACAAAGAGGTTCCAATACCAGGGAGGTGCATTTGCATTTTATGAAGCAGGTTGCTCATGCACCTCCAAAGAGGCGAATATCTGGCAGAGCAGACACAGTTTCCTTTAGAGAATCTTTCACATAAATTACAGAGAGCCGAGTTCTGTTTATCGTTATTGACAATTATGAATGCTGCTCTGTTCCATCGTATCAATGCAAACCTACTGGAAACAAAGAGTCCTGCAAGCGGTGAAAACAATCGATGCCAAGCCTGTTTTTTTTTTTTTTTATTCAGCCTGCTCTTCAATTTCCACAATGTTGAATCCATACACACCGTATATGTTAAACCTGCCGCACATGTGCATTCCTTGCCTCTATGGTGCCTTAAGTATTATGATTTGAAAATTGTGACTGACATGATTTGCATAAGTTGTCATGCAAATCAACTAAATGAATTCCCAGCAGTGAGAAAAGCATAGCATCTGCCTCCCACCATCTCTTTGTTAGGTACTGTTTATCAATTTATATCATGAAATTCTTGCCTTTGTCTGAGTTAATGTCACATTACAGGTTATTGCTCTGAATGCCTGATATTCAAGGAACTTGTCAAGTCCCAAAAGAAAATATGAGTAATATTTAAATGAATAAAGCGAAATAATTTCAGGTCAAATGTCTCGATTATGGACAAACAGGCAAATGTAACCTTGTGTTGACTGAAACAACTTAACAAACCACAAAACCCCTTTCATTATTTCACCTGTTCTGACATATTTGATCTGGCCAAGTATTATTTGGAAATGTTGCAGGAGTTCCTTTATCTGCTGGGATGTATGTCACTTTTTTTTTGGAGACATAAGTAGGCTTAAATGTTAAACCATGTGGAGAGCACTACCGAGACATATTCATATTTCCATTTAAGTGACCATGCCATGTCACGTCATCCCTTGCCCTTGTCCGTACCCAAAGGGGAAAAAAATGCTAAATGAGAGTACGGCACAAGCCCAGAAAAGCTGAAAGTGACATGTTTTTGATAAGTGCACTGCATATGTAATCTTTTATCTTAGTAGGAAAACATTTTATTTCTTACCACTGCTGCTGTTAAGAACATTGATAGGCCCAGGGATCGGATATTGTCAATAGTAATACACACAATGAGTGATACACAGGATGCAAGATATAAATTCACAGCCATCTAGTTGATTATTTCTCTAATCTGGGGTTACAGGGCCTAATAATTCTGCCTCGCAGGTGAGCAGATGTCATAAATCTCAAAATCGTTTCACTTTTTCCCAGCACGAGATGATGAAAAACAAACTATCACTCTTCCCCCTGTTTTTAGCAGACTGTCGTTAAAGCTGGCGTTGATAAGTGGCAGTCTCTCCATTAACAGCCCAGACTCCAAGGAACCATAAATCCTATTGTGTGTGTGTGTGTGTGTGTGTGTGTGTGTATGTGTGTGTGTTTGTATGTGATGTTTGCCTGCCTACACATTTCTCTGGGTATATATGGAAAAAAAAAATCTCCAGTCAACATTGTACACCTGTGTGTTTAAGTTTGTGTGCGTGTGTGAGTATGAAAGCTGTTGAATAAGACAATCCAGTGATTTGCCATGACCAACACAAACAGATAAAAACATAGAGCCTTGAAGCCATATTTATCTCTCTCTCTCTCTCTCTCTCTCTCTCTCTCTCCCTCTCTCTCTCTCTCTCTCTCTCTCACATACATACACACACAGACACACACACACACATTCTGAAGAGACACAACCACTTCTCCTCCTCCTCATTTGTATGTGGGCCACTAACATGGATGTCGAACAGCATCTTAATATGCAAGCACGTGCAACCCAGGATGAACAGAGGCAGAAGAAAACGTGTGGATGCAAACACACCAAGAACACATGTTCTGCACAGCGTTCCAGCACTGGAGTCATTTTCCAAAGTGTGTGTGGTGAGAGATTGATGGCCGAGGCCTTCAGTGAGGGAAGAATTATCGCTGTGGCAAGTGTTCAGGCAGGAAGTGCCGTTGTACGTCACCCGCTCCCGGTCTGACCCGCAGACATTTGCCTCTTTACAAGCTGAGCTCAGTGCTCGACGTGCTCACACATACGTATGAGACACGTTAACACAGCAGGCGCTGAGCGAGGAAGGAAAGTGAAGTAACACTGTGCTTTGATGATCCGCAGTGGCATTCACTGCTGTTACACAAGTATCTATGTGAATGATTTATCTAAAAAGTAATAAATAAGATATTGCTGTTGCTCAAACGCTAAGTAGAAGTGTTTTAGAAATACTCTATCAAACTCTATTCTCATTGCTTTTTGAGAAGAAATATGATAACTCCATAAACCTAACCTTAAGTTATTCCCCAGTATATTTCTGCTTTCATGCCTCTCAGAACAGAATGGACAATATGCTGGATCGAAAGCCTTTTACATGGCCCTAGCTAATGCCTGCTACAATTATATTCATTTACATCATTTAAATCCCGGATACACTTATTGTCATAATCTTGCCTCTTTCTCCTTGTGTCTCTCTCTTTCTCTCTATCATTCTCTTTCACTCCAACCTAACCAAGGCAGATCGCTGCCAACACTAAGCTTGGGTCATTTCGGGCTTCTATTTGTTAAAAATACTTTTTTGTTTGTTTTCCTTTGCCCCCATTGCCAATAGCTTACTCCTACTGTATATGTGATTTATTAGGCAAAAGTTCGGTAGAGACCAGCTCCAATGTTAAATGTCTTGGGCTAACGTCAGAAGTAGCACTTTTAAACTGAACTGAAATGAATTGAGGAGGTTTTTATTAAGCTAAAATATGTAGTTCTAGTACCCCCACTCTTTATTACCATGACCCTACAGAGATTGATTTGTGGATGCATTAACAAGTTTGGAACAGGTGCCATAAATAAAATCCAATGTTGTCAGTGACTCATTATCAATTACGTTTTATCATCTTTAAGCAGATGCATTTTTGCTGCATTCATCAGCAAGTGATATGAATAGTATTTATGTTCATTAGGTATACAAAATACAGGTGAGAATGGATGCTAATCCTGCTCTGTATCCTCTAGAGATGCATTAAGTAGCTGTCTTAAAGGTCTTAAAGGCTGAATACTTCATACTCACAACTTGCCTCTTTTTCCAATCATGCTGCCCCCCAGTGGCCAAAAAATGATGCCCATGAGATGAGGCAACTGGACTTGTCGGTTCTTCAAGAAATTTTCTTTCTCATCCAAGAGGCTGTTTCAGCTCTGACTAGTTGGTCGGGAAGCCCAGGATTGGGCTAATGAGAAATCATTAGCATAGCCATTGTAAGTACCTTGCCATTGTTCAGAGTCATTAGAGTCACGTGACATTTGCTGTGAGCAAGTGTCATTGCGGGATGTTCTGCAGACCTCTCCCTCTGCCTGAGATGGTTTCTCAATCCTGATATACTGATGATGGCCTCCTTTTCATATTGTTCAAACCACCTGTCTTCCTTTTCTAATATGAGTATGTCATCTTCATAGGAGTGCCTTTTGTCTAGATCTAAAGACTTAGGCCCCCAGTCATGGGTCATGTCTTTTTAAAATGCTGTCAACTTTGTGTAATTCTGAGGATTTTTCACTGAACTGGAGTGCATGAATTAGGAATGCTCTTCTTGATGGGAAGTGTATTGTCCTCAGGATGCACAAATCTCTGTCTTTGGCATGAAGTATACTCGGATGTCATGCTTGATGAAAGTCCTTGTGAGCTTCCCAGATGTCATGTCATTGAATGACAACTGAGTCTTGCAGAAATTTGTGTTTGTGTTCTCCCACTTGGAACTGGTGATCGGTGGGTACATTGTCTGGTCTGTGTTGTAAGGTTCTGATACTGTAGCTCTTATTCCAGTGGGTGGTGTGAGTCAAAGAGAAGAATGATGGTCTGTGGGTGTGGGTTTCCTGTACATTTCAGTGAATACATCACAGTCTAGGAGTAGCAAGCTGATGTCTTTCCTTGTGATCTTGGAGTTTTTTGTCCACAAAGTTGCGGTGTTTGGTATAAGCTGGTGCTTCCTGGGTTTTCATCTTAAATTTTCATCATACATTTCTAAGAATCTTCAGATTGTTTGTCTTGCCCCAATTATGGTCTATCATCCAGATAGAACAGAGCACAATGTCAAACCTGATCTAATTTCAAAATCTGATATTTGCACATTCAGTTTCTAAGGCACTCATCAAAACATTTCTCTACAAACTTTGTGACAATCAACCAATCAAAAAAAATAAAACAAAAACAGCAATCGAATCTCTATTTTTCTAGTTTGAATTGTGTTGCTTCAAGGTACAGCCAGCCGGTGACAAACCAACATTTGGCGGTATTCCTTTACCTTTACAGTCTGCCCCCTGTTTTTCAATTCAAAAGGAAACTTTGAACTAAAAGCAGTACCCAAATGAAAGTAACCGCATAATATTTTTCCCTCTCATGCATACACTGTACACGCAGTCTCAGGTGTTTGCCAGCAAACAGAACCATCTCAAAAGCCTTATGCATCAGAAAAATTGTAGGGCTAACAGTTTTCCAGCCCACTGCCATTTACGCTGTGCTTAAAAGTGTGTTAGTGTGTGTGTGTGTGTGTGTGTACTGGACTACGTGGCTGTGAGTGTGGTGTTCATTTTATCTGTATTCCAATAAACCTTGATTTTGTTGACACTGAATCAGCTTGTTGGGATGGGCTGCCTCGATCCCTCTCTGTAAGCAGAGTCTGAGTGCACACATACACAAGCACACACACATACACACACACACACAGCCTCTCTCTATCCACACACTCAGATTGTGACACCCCAACCTCGCAGCACCAAGGGCCGACTGTAGTGTTAACGCCACTCCCAGCACCATGCACTAGTGCTTCTTATTTAGGTCCTATCAGGCCTGCAGGCTGAAAATCTGTCCCTTCCACTCCTCCTTCTCTTCCTCCCTGCCTCTCTCTCAGCCTCTGCCAGCTTAAGCCCCTCTATTCTATCACTCCATCGCTGAGAGAGAGAGATGCCTTCACACTTCCTGAAAGATTTCCCCACTGCTGAAATGGACTCGGCTTTCTCCACTTGGCAGTTACAAGGCGAAAAGTGACACGAAAGTGAAAAAAAAAAGTTTGCTTTTTGCAAGGGAAACACGTGTGCTGTCAAACAGAGTGACAGTGTGTGAGCGACTTGGCGTTCAGTGTCTCGTTTAAGGTCAAGTTGCCCATTGCAGTCGTCATGGGAAGGTCCGTGAGACTGCTGAGCTACAAGCCCACAGGCGCCGTTTAACCCAGGACAGCCGGGCTACTGGTATCTGGAAGGATGTTTCATATCATTACAGCTGATAAATGACAAATGACAATCATTATACAAATCATTTTACTGAATTATTTAAATGTAATTACCTCCTCGCTAACGCTAACAATTTTGACAGCAGAGAAGGGAAATTAGGTTGAGCCATGTCATGAATTTTGCAGCTACAATTCATGCATTCTTTACTTCTTTACTGGCCTCTTTTGAGAAGATATCACAATTATGCATCATCTATCCATTTTTGCTTTTTTCCTCATGGTGTCCCAAGGATATGCTGGCTCCTGTCTCCAGCACACGTATGGGACAAAAGCATTCAATACACCCTGACCATGTAATCAGTCCAGGACATGCACTACAACTACATGTGTTATGTGCTATTTTTTGGATTCCTAATTTCCACAATATTGTGTATTAATGTGAACAATACACAGATAGTAGTGACTGTTCATGGACAATCTCTCACAATCTCATCTTCTCTGGTTGTGCTCGTTGTCATGTGGTGATACAGCTGGACCTCTTTCAATTTAGATATGGCATCTAGAGTCTAGCTAAGTGGTGACAAGGTGTACTGTGACTTACAAGCTCACTCAATCTAAGAAACTGTGAAACTTTTATTGGAAAATTAAAAAAAAAACATAAAAAAGTTCCAAGACAAGGTCGCTCATTGAGTTGCAATAAAATTAAGAAAAAACATTTAAGATTGTCATACTTCAAGCTACTAATGAGTAAAGGTGAGGAAGTATTTGAATACTCTATTGAGACACACTGATATAAATTGCTTTATTCAAGATGGGAGGAAGGAATAGTTTACTAGAGAGAAAAGCTGCACACCAAGGACTATAGTGAGGTGCTGATAAATGGACTTAATAGTCAGAGAAAAAAAAGACTTAGGATCACAGGATGAGTTTGATATTTTGGGAAATACTCTTATTGGTTGTATTGTCAAGTGCATTGCTTTCAGTGTTGGTCTTATGTGTTTGTCAGCACAGTGTGGGGTAAAGACATTTTTAGCCCAGCTTAGAGCAGCCAGCAGGGAAGAGTGTGACTGGCTCAACATCTATCCTTCCATTTATTATCTTACCTACTTTGTACTAAGGCTCTGTTAGAGCCTATATCCAGTGCACATACTATAGGGCAAAGGCAGAAGGTCCAGGCCAGGAGCTTCTTGCTTTGAGGCAACAGTGCATCCCACTCACCCATAATTTGGAAAAAACCGCAATGCAGTGTATAACAGCAAAAATTGTTATCTCTGTGGAGTGTAAAAACTGAGATAGCAGGTTTTAGTGAGTGTTGTAGAGTACCTGCCCAGCACAGGCCACTCCGCATTTTGACTTTTCAATTTCACTCAAAAAGCTGAATCTGTGGTTCACAACGTATCTTGCATCTTTGTGGAAATCTACTATTAGCTTGTTAGATTACATTTTATGGCTGAACTTAAGAGTGTGTGTTTGAGCAGTAAGAGCGTGGCCATCAGCCAAAAGTTGAACATAATTGGAAAACAGGGGAAAAAAAAGTGTGAACATGCAAATAACTGGAGAGAATCAATTTTTACATAGACCTTTGAAATAGCCAGCTACTCTAGTCAGATTTTACTTTAAGGTTGGTTTTGCCACAGTTCAACCAGTCCCAGGCAAATTCACAGAATCCACATTGCTGGGGGTGCAAGATACACTTAACCACTTCATCACTGCTGCATCTCTGGAAATGAAGGGTCGGCTTAATCAACGCAGTTTATAATCAAATATCGACAACGACTTGCAATTTGGAACACATATCACACTTTTTTCCCCCCATTTCTAAGTGATGCATCTATCGAATTTTCTTTCCATTCCCAGGTGTCAGCTGGGATCAGCAGTTTAATGGATCGCTGCAGCAACAGACTGACTCATATATGCATTTCCTGAGGAGTCACTGTGACTCATAAAGCAACTGCTGCAGGGGAACACATGCTCACAAGGTGAGCATATACTTAGGAGCGCAAGCAGATATATAGCATGAAATTTGTGCGCCAGTATTTTCCTGATAATTTTTTTTTCCTGCTTTTGCTCTGACAGCAATGAATGAATTAATGGATAAATAAACAAATCTAACGAAAAGTGACTGCTTTGAAAAAAACGAAATCAAAGGTAATCATTTGAACACAAGGTGAGTCAAAACATTCATTTTTGATGACTACTTGAGATTAAAGGAAACATTGCACGCTCTACAACCTATGGCATCCTACACTTGAAAGCCTGATCGAATTCAGCGAACGAAGCATGCAGGCCACAAAATGGAGAACAGGCAGAAGAGATAAGACATTAAAAAAAATAGTTGAGGAGGAAATGAGGGGAGGTAGACAGAAATTGGAGGAAGAGGAGCAAGACAGATGGAAGGAAAATTACTTTTGACACAAGCGGGAGATGAGAGCAAAGGGAGGGCTGAATTATCAAATGCATGTCTTTGTGTGTGTGTGTATGTGTGTTTCTGTGTGAGGAGGGTGTATAAAAATGTGTCAAGGAATGTGTGGGAGTGTGTACTGAAAGCAGGGGAGACTGCAAACATATATGCATGTCCCGACAGACTGCTGTTATACCTGGGGAAAGCTGCTTGCAGCCTTTTCAAGTTCACTCAAAGATAAAGCTTTAAGTCTCACTTTTACAAAACACCTCCTTTGAAACGAGAGGAACTCTGGTCAAAGACAACATGGGCTGAATCTAAAGGAGATCTGTGTTTTCTCCAACACTCTGACCCTCCATCTCCTTTATTGCTCTCTGAATCTCTCCTCTCTCCTGCTTTCCACCACCACCCCCTTATTTTTTCCTCAAATTCATTTTATTTCCCCACACTTTTTTTTCCTTTTTAAAGCCCTGACTCTGAGACAGTGGGACGTTACCCGGTCCTCACCAACACCTCCTCCTCCTCCTCATTCATCCCGCTGGAGCATCAATATACAACCAAGCCCAGAGGTCCAAACAGTAGAAAGGCTGAGGAGAACAGCGCAACACCAATCCATAATGGATTTTCTTCTCTCTTTCATTCGCTTTCTGCAGGGAGATGCAGCGGAGGCACCACTGGCACAGAATGAGAGACACGGGCAGGGGAGGGGGAGGGGGGTGAGGAAGGGATACAGATCTGGATGGAGGATAGACAGAAAGGCCAGCAGAGGCAGACAACATAGTGTCAATAACAAAAGCCCTTAAGAACCTCCCTCATTGGTCTCTGGGGCTCTTGCATAACGTGCTTTAAACTATTAGCAAGACTGAGCGCATAGCAGAGGGTGACGGGAATCGAAAGCAGCTCTGGTGGCGCGTCAACTGGCCAGATGCAGCAATTGTCACTAATTAGCATCTCATACAGCTGTTATTAGCAGCGTATATCCCGAAATGCATGCAAACACAATGCACCAGCGAAGCTCTCATAACTGCAGCCATAATAAAAACATAAGAGCTTTGGTGGTGAGCCGGATCAACAACGTTTACAGTTTTGTTTTTGTTTTGTTTTTTTCTTAAATCCCCAACAAATAAAAATGTGCAATCTTAGAGTGCATAAAAACTCTGAAAAGCAGAGCGCTAATATTCCATTTTGTGATGTTAACACAAGGCAGCCCTTTCAGAGGCTCTTGAATTGACGGCTGTTACGGGAGGATGAGGCTGTTGATTCAGAAATTGTTTGTTTGAAACTTCACACTCAAGTGAGCTCCATTTCATTTTAGTGGTGGCTCTGAAGCACACAATGTACCCAGAATATCAGTAAATAACACTGGTTGCTGTCCTAGTATCGTCCACAGTCAGTCCTCATTTTAGTCACCAAAGAATTTGCTACAAACACCTCTGAAAGCTTCACGGGTTACAGTGTTCAATTGTACAATTTTACCTCTTCTGCACTTTTCCACTCCACTACCTTCACCAATACCTTTAAATCCAAACGACCCCATAAAGGACATTCTCAAGTTCAAAACAAGTTTGGAGTTAATTGAAAGTCCTCTGCCATTTTATTGAATACGCTAACTTTATAGTCACTAAGTTATTGCTGGGATGTGGGAATTATTTATTCATTATTTGTCAGAAGATATCGAAATTTGGCTGAAGTATATAAACAATAACTTCAGAGCTGTAAGAAGCCACTGTTATTGAGAGCAAGTGATCTTCCCATCACTTCCCATCACTCGTCCGGCAATAACTTCAGAGCTGTAAGAAGCCACTGTTATTGAGAGAAAGTGATATTCCCATCACTATTTCAAATAAATACTGGCCACTTGTATTTCTTGCTTTATCTGCTTTGTTCATTCTTTTTCTTTCTTTTCTTTTCTTTTCTGGCAACATCACACTGTTCCCAGATGTCAGCCCTTTACCCCCCACTGTGCTGCCTGTGGGACACAAGCACTGTTCAGAACTTTACCAGAAACTAGGCCTGCATACGAGAATGAAGACATCAGAACAATGCAGTAGATTTCATTCTGCTCTTTTTGGCTTTGACAGTCTTTCTAAAGATAAAATAATCCAGACAGAAACTATGCAGCCCTAAAAATACAGCATATCCCCTCTCTCACAGCAGTCTGATCAAAACTAGTTGATTTGGGTTGTTGAGTTCAGTGTCGGGAGACACAGTGAGTTTGTGAATTGCACTGTCACTTTGCAGTGAGAAGGTCCATAGTTTAACTCTAGGTCAGACCGAGGACCTGTCTGTGGGTTTGGATGTTCTTCCTGTGTCTGTGTGGGTTTTCTTCAGATCCTTCCCAAATTCCAAAAGACACACATGTTGATTGGAGACCTGTGCCCTGGGATGGACTGATGACCTGTCGATGGTGTTCCCCTACAGTACATTTTTCTTATGTGCTATGGAGATAGTCTCCATCAGACCCTCATAACATGTGCAAAGCAGGTTAACTCATGGATGAATGGATGAATCTCTGAAGACATGATCATTATTCTCATAAGCCTCCTTCCTATCTTTACCTTTAAATCCTCTAAATCCTTCAAATCGTTGACCCTGTGTTTTTCAGGGAGTAGCAACACAAAGTCTGCATCAGCCTCCGCGTCAGATAAATCCCTCCATGTAATCCAAACCAACTCATACCAGCATGCAAATAATTAAAGCTGTCCTTACCGTGTCCGCAGGTTTCCCGGGCTGGGTGGCCCATCGTATACAGACAGGATGTCAAAGTCCTCCTCTAGGGCGAAGCCTTGAAACACCAGCTGTATCCGGTTGTGCTCCGCTGCCACAATCACCCACGTACAGTTGGCATAGTTAGGGTAACCATAAGGGTAGCCGGGGCTCTCTATCGTCCCATTGGGACTGTGTAGTGTGTAACTGCAGTTCTGAGCTGTGAAGAGAAAAAGAAATAGAGGTTGTAAGGTTGCAGACAGTTTGAAGTATTACAGGAGTATAAAACCTGCTTAAAAGACAAAAGAACATATAGATGTGCACACAACCCCTGCCACATACCCAGGCCCACACACACACACACACAAACACACGTCTATCCACAGTCAAGCAGTTTGCACCAAGCGCTGCAACATCCATTATCGCCTAGAGCGTGCAGCATAAGCCATTAATATGGTGGTGCTAAATGGCTCGCCCTCACTCAGCTTTCCCCACCTCTACCACCCCCACCGTTACACACTTGTTCCCTCACTGGCCCTTTCACCACATTAGCAATAGGTCCCCACGTTAATGCAGGACATAGCTAGAGGGGAGAAAATGTGGGGATGAGAGGGAAGAGCAGCAATATTACACACGCACACACACACAATGGGAAGCATACTTGAGTCTATTAATTGCACTCATCTTGCATTTTTGAAGACCGCCACTTGCGCTAACCCTCAATCTCAAATTTGAATCGGCTATGCACCCATTTCTCAGAGCAGCACGTGTTGGATGTGTGAGTGCGTGTTTTTGAATTCCAGAGTGAAATGACTTGTCCTCAGCTGATCTAACTGCAGCTGAGACATTTAATCAAACTTGGGGATTTAGTAATTAATCACTAATGTGGACTGATGTGCCACTGCATTTATAATTTGTGTAGCTCCACACGTTTGTCTCTTATCCCTTTGCTACCAAAACAGTTTGTGGTGCTGGTTCAGGGCTGGTGTCAAAGCTGAAGGGAGGGGGGGGGGGGGGGGTAAATTTGCAAATCAGTTCAGAAGCAGTTAGGTTTCCACAGCCCAAGAGATATGCCAGTACATTGCGGTATACATCAATTCCTTAGTACTGAGTCCAGTATCTCAAAATATGAATTATCTCCCATGGCTCCCATTCGCTGTTTTGACTGCTGTCCTTTCTTGGTTCCTTGTTCATTCCTTCTTCATTTTCATCACCCTCACGTATGAATAAAAAAATGGCAGACTACATACTGCTCAACAACCCAAACTGACTTGACTTGCGTTAAGCACAAGCCTGTAACCAGTACTGGAATGGGGGCATTGGTGTGTCTACTGTGTTTTTTCTAAAATACATTTCTGTGCATTTATGGATTTTTTTTCACCTTTAGTCGGTGACACACAATTGATGTTTGAATTTAGATGATTTGACTGTTGATGATGGAGTTCATGTGTTTCTTCCTGAATTCTGATGAGAGAATGTACTGCGACTATGCTGGACATACTAAAATACAAAAAGGCTCAGTGCTACTGCTGTTGATCTAGCAATGGCAGGGGTGCTACATTGTCCATTATTATATTTTTTTGGGGGGAGTTCTGAAAAAAACTGAAAGAAGTGAAGTTACACAAAAAGAGTCTGCATGAATTCACTTCTTCATGGAGAGGCTAAATTAGGATATCATGCAGGAATGGAACACATGCTATTTATACAAATGATCTGTATTTCCCCTTTGTTTACTTCAGCCACAAACCTGAATCATAATGCAGCCTGATTAAAATGTAATTGGGAGAGAGTATAATTGGAGGACATCTGTTATCTGCATAACCCACATTATTCAACAATACAAACAATGCAACATGGACCACAACTATGATTTTTATGTTATTCATCTGTATCCAAACTCATAACTGTGTAAATGTCTGCAATGACTTAATGTATTGCAATGAGCTGCAGTCCCTTATTAAATCAGGGCATTAAATGCAGGAATCCTCAGTAAACACACTGCAGCTTCGGAATATGTAAAAGTAAAGGCTGGTTGGTTAAATCCCTCCAGGGGCAATGTGGATTTCTTATTAAATGCTTGTGGAATATACAGATTCTGTGCTTTTATGTCTATGATGGTAGAACAGTCCCAAAGCTACAGATCTGTCCTATTTAATTTATTTATTTGTTCATTTATTTTTTGTAAAACATGCCTAACCTGTGGAGATAAAAACAAAGCAGGGATTTATAGGTAATAAGGCACCAAGTGTTGAGATAAGACAGCAGAAAAGAAACAAAAATTGGGTTGTTTTCATTCTTCCTATTCAAAACTTCAGTGGATAGTGCATAATGCCTGTTTGGCCTAACAAACAAGCCCTGCATTTGTTTTCAGAGCAATCATCCAGCCGACCTGTTTTAAGTACCTTGTCTAGGTCTTCATGAATTCTGCTGCTGAAAAAATACATGCTTAAAAATACATCCTGATACACACATACAGACACACATTCACAAACCAAACTAATATTAGTTTGCGATTTCAGGTAGCACAGAAAAAATACTATCATATATACTATTTTCATTTTTCATCAGGAGGGGGAAAGGGGAGAGATACTGTTGGGAGTTAAAGATCCAGACAGTCTGGATGGCATCAGCAGCAGCAGCAGGAGGATAATAGCATCTCCAGTCACCCTATATCTATCATGCCACTGTTGACTCCCCAGGGGCCTGTCTCGGTGAGAAACAAGCAGGAGCATCTCTCAGCCGTCACTTTTCAACACTTCACATGCGCTTGACCTCTTCCAAAAGATGCTAATGTAAGAGTACTTGCACCCCAGCCACTTGAAATCACTTTAGTTCAGTGTGTAACGCTACTTCTCCAGTTCTGCTCTGTTTTTTGCTGCAGGATCTGGTATGCTATAAGTTATGTTTCATTATGAGGTAAAATGTGCTATAAAATGAAAGTTTTTAAGGTTAAATGAGATCTGCAGTCCTTGAATTTTTCTTGTTTTTAATTTGCTGTTCAGACATTATATAAGTGATCTTCACAGTGTGTACGCCTAATCTTTAAACAGTAACAGCAAAGAGGAAAAAAGGAAAGGCCATCTTCATCTAAATTTTCATTAAAGCCTTAAAGTAGGGGCACCAAGTGAGCATCCACCCTCCCAATTACCATGAGGTCAATACTAATATCCAGGTAAAACCTCCAAATGCACCTATCTTCCCTGATTTTCATATACACAGCCTGGTCAATAATCTCATCATCTCCTTCATTACCGGGCCTCCAACAGACAAATGCCAATCAATGGCTCATAGAGCTGCCTGATGTTGGAGCTTGATAGGGGTCAGAGTGGACTGTGAACCTCTTACACATGGTCAATGAGCTACAATGTGTGGGCTTGGCCAAATTACAAAACAATGCAAGAGAGAGGTTAAGGCAGCTGACTTGTTATTGTTCATACTTCTACAATAAAGACCCCACAAAAATATTCACTGTGCAGCTGAATAAAAGTGTTTCATATTATGTGAGAGGATGTGTGGTAGGTATTGATTTATGACAGCTGATCAATCAGGCTTGAAAGAAGGTGATTCATGGGTACAATTAAGTGAAGTAAAAAAAGGTTGAAAAAAAAGACAATAAGTCTGCCAGAGCCCCATCAAAATCTGTTTTGAAGCGTGACCACCTGTGCCATGTAACTCTGACTCCTAAATCAATAACGACGCAAAAAATCTGGGATAAAAGACATGATAGTGCACTTTTAGCAGCAGCCAGTAATCTTTTATCGCAACATGTTCCCTCTCCCATGCCGTCAAACACTGACACTGTCACGCTCCTCCACATCTCTGCGCACAAGGTGCCCTTTAGTGTCTGTAAACACACAGTGGTCTTCCAACTTACAAATGTTAAATCCATCAGTGGCAATATGAAATGGCCAGAACAACTGCTCCTCTTCTTATCCCAGAGGCGCAGTTGTTAAAGGGGACATACTGTGGCAAGAAAAAATACTGATTTCAGTCACTATGCGGGCACTTCCGGGAACGCTTAATGAGAATTCCTCATTCACAGATGAGCCCGGCTCCCCACTGCTGCCGAGCTTCGCACATACACTGACACACACATGCACGTGAGAGAGACACTTGCCAGTTGGGGGTGACTTTTATGGTCCAACCTGATTGGATGCAAAACCAGAGAAAGCATGTAAAATCTCTCTGGTGGGTTACAGCCAGATACCTGTAGCTCATGTCGTGCAACTTTGCAGAGGCTCAACATGGGTATATGATATTATAACACAATAAATATTTTTGTTGCCATGTGCAAGTTTATCACTAGATGCTGCTTAATTTTATACACTGGTCCTTGTAAAGATCAAATTCACAAAATTAAGTCTGATATTTAGCCAACATGGAGTTAAGCATCTAAGGACACAAGTGTGGTAGAGGTTATATGAGTCCACACTCTGTCCCTTCCAAACCCTGAGCCTTTGATTAAGTTGATCTTACACTGGGGGCTTGGTGGAATTATTTAAACCTCGCCCAGGATGCATTATGAAATTAGCTTCAGGGAGCTGTTGACCTACTGTGAGGCTCCTCTGTGTAAATCTGCAGGGTAGAGTCCATCCTGTAGTTGACCTGCTGACACACCATAAAGACCCCATAAAGAGACTGCTGGCTGGGCTGTTTATACCCAGTTAGACCAGGCCACCATCTTGCAGCAAAGTGGACACGTGTGTTGTCTAAAGTTTGCATGAATTTAATGAAAGTCTTTTGAACATAAATATGTATATAACCTTGTTTGTGTGTGTGTGTGTGTGTGTGTATCTGTGTGTGTGTGTGTGTGTGTTTGTGTGTGTGTATACACATATACATAATGAATTAAAAAAATGGTGACTTTAGTTCATCCGTTGTAACTTTTTGCATTGGCTTGTACTTGAATATTAATTAGGCTTCATGACAGCGGAAGTTCAAGATACAGTGAGTTCAGATATGTGGTGATAAGTGTCTTTCAACTTCTCTGGTGTGTTCAAATGGGTGAGGGTATGTATGACCTTGCTGGAGCAGCACTACAGTTTCTACCTGTGTATGTCTGTGGGTGAGAGAGAGTGTTTGTGTAGCAGCTACTGTTTGGTTTGCCGGGGCAGTTGTTTAGTAGCGGGCATACAGAGCTGCAGTGGTACATTGTGACACTATGATGAATTGGCAGTGCCTGTGTCGTACTCCTACAGGACTGCAACCCCTTAGAGCGGAGGGCGACACCAAAGGAGGGCAAGAGAGCCAGGGCAAAGTTAGACAGACACAAAGTGGACTGACAAGAACATACAGACATGTGAGGGAGTGAATCTGAAAGACATAACGTGAGAGATAATGGAAGCCAAAGTAATGAGAAGGGAGTGCTGGTGGTGAAAAAAAATAGAAGCTGAAAGAGAAAGAGGATTGGAAATGCAACAGCCACCCTGGTAAATGAGTTGGAAAGAGGAGAAAAACTATATAGGGAGAGGGATTTGTATGCCTATTTTCTGCATCTTGTTGCTATTCTGTACTGAGGTCACAGGAGGTGTGACTTTCACAGCACGATAGCGCTTAATCTGCACTGTTAGCGAATCCTACAGTAGAGGTCTTGGTGGAGGGTGGATGCTCTGCCAGTGAGTACATGTCTGTTAGTATGGTTTGTTTGTGGGTATGCAAAGTGAGACAAGTACACAGGCATGTCTAGGTATTGAAGTATCAGTTATCTGCACATGTATGAGTGTAATCCCTAGACCCAGGGTGAGTTTAGTGTCACATATCCGCACGTCGCTCCATTGCCTAGATAAAATTACACTGACTGGAGTCACTCCCAGTAGGAGGAAATTTCAGCTAGGGGAATATAATTACTACATTCACAGGAGAGCATGAAGACGCAAACAATACTTGCAATACTACACTGCAAATCTCACTCCTGGACTCCAATCTCTTTATCCTTTCCCTGCCTCAGTCTGGTTTCCTTGTCTTCGTTTCAGATTTGGCTTTGGATAAAAGACAATGACGCAGAGACCATCCTGTTCATGTGCTCAGCAATAGAAGTGCGTCACGTCTTACAGTGTGCATAATGAATACAACTGGTGATAATGAAATGTCCTGTTTGATGTTTGAGAAAGTCCTTCACAAACAACATTTCCTAGCGTTGTGTTGTGTGCTTCATGAGGTTGTCGATAAATAAATAATAAGGAAAAAACACATTAAAATGGACTGTATGCTGAGCCTCCACATCATATTGCTAAAACAGAGTTCAGCGCTGTCCTTACTCTCAAGGGAAACCATAAAGCCACCATAAACGAGGTCTATCAGAGGCCATATCCATGCAAAATTAGCATCCCAGTGGAGCAAACATCGAATAACTTCCAACCAAATAAATGCCTCTTGGGGGTTATGGAGTAACATTTCCACCCGGTGTACATATAACCTATCCCATGAGTATTCTTCAAACAACCAAAAGTGTGTGTGTGTGTGTGTGTGTGTGTGTGTGTGTGTGTGTGTGTGCCAAGAACCACCTCACTGGTGTGAAGATAAACCCTTCCGCCCCATAGATCCTGTCAGCTACGACTATTTGTCTCTTGATGTGTCAGTGCATATGCGCGCCTTGACCGCATCATATCCGAATTAACCTCTCGATGGCTGCCATTAAAATGGAAATGGGTGAGCTCAGCGATCCTACTCGCATCCATACATTAGGCTAATGTCCAGGGCAGGACGACACTGTCTGCCATTACAGACAAGCCAAATGCAGTGGAAGGCACTTGCAATAGGCATCCTCCCACTTCCGTCAACTCCCACCACACACACACACACATAAACACACAGGTTGTCTCCACTGAGCTGAATGGCAAAGGTTGTTTCCTTAAAAGGGCAAGAAAATGAAGCTCACATTTCCATAATCGTGCACATTCAAAGGTTGTAACAGCCTCCTGCTGCACAAATGTGTGAAGCAAAATGGCAGTCTGTGTAAACATATCCAGAGAGGACTAAATAAAAGACAGGTGAAAGCATTTGGACACCAGGGCTTTCAGGTGTAAATCAGCTGACGTCAATTCTGACGATCACACCCAAAGCGTTTGCGTGTCTTTTTATCTTTTGATGCCTTTTTATCTGTGGCATATGCCTATGCCAACATGCATTTACACACATGAGAAAATACACAAAAACACATTGCCACAACATAGTCTGAAATGTGCAAAGCAAGAAGAAAAAAACACAGGGAATTGTGGCCAAAGACGAAGGCATTGAGGAAACTGGCTGAGTGCTGATGCACAGACGAGGCGTGCATGCAGAAATGCAGACTTGCATGAGTGCATGCACACATTGTTGACTATCATCAGGGCCAGCAAAAGAGGCACAACGGCGCATGTGTTCTTTCAGACGGGGGGGGGGGGGGGGGGGTAGGCAGTTCCTTCCAGCTGGGTCATATTTAACCAGTAGTATTATCACATCAGCAAAAATGACCCACAGACCATCCGCTTCCTCAAAAATCCTCAAAAATCACATCAACTGAAGCACAAGCAAAGGATTTTACCCAACTCCAACCCTGGTTTACTAAGAGACTATTGTTCCCTCATTTAATTATTTTCCTCATTGCCATCTCTGCTTATCAATATACTGTCATAATGGCTCAGTGGCTCTCAGTTTGCCGCAAAACTACACAGCTCCTCAACCACCCACACACTGAGGCTTCAAGCTGATCAATAGAAAAAAGCCCATTTGGAGTCAAAAACATGTTGTGGTTGGTGTTCTTCTCTTTCACAAAGACCCCACTCTTTGTGGGGGAGTTTATTCAGCACTGATACAAATGGGCCTCCCACTCAAACCACAAAGAGACTAGATGCCTGGAGACGTGTGTGCGTGTTTGCTGGTGTGTCTTCATGTTTGTTCATCTGTGATAGAGCTACAACACATAAACACAGCCCTGGTTCCTTGTACTCAGCTCTGGCCCTTTTTCTTCTTTCTTGGCCCTGGGCTGCATTCCAACACCCATATGAGCACACTACTTAATATGCCACAAAAAGACTTAGTATGTCTGAATACATGGTGTGTCAGGTGGGTTATGCCAAAAATACCATGATGTCCTACAGCACTCACTCACATTTTGCAATTTTCAAGCCAGCCTGTTTCCCTGGGTATCCTAGCCCATAGTCCTGCGCGTAGCAGAAAGCAGAGATACAGATGACAGCTCACTGACAGATGACAGAAGCTGCAACGACAGATGACAGTGCACTCAAGTGGAAATGCTACATATTTTTGTGATGTGTGCGTTTAATACATTCAATTTTGCACCACCATCTGTGACAGATGTACGGTACTTGTGGAAGGTGCAGTATTATGCTGAAGTATGTTCCAACTGTACTGCACAGCAGTGTGCAATGGTACTAACTTTGTAACAGGCAACGTTAGAGAAATTAAGAGTGTTAAGTGTTAAAGGAAGAATCAGCTATGTTTCCCTTCAGAGTTCATTTTTTTGATTATGTTCTGCACAAAATATACCATTACATAGCGGGTGTAAGGCACTTCATCTTTTTTAACAGTTTCTGACAGTTACATTTGTATAAACCTACCCCTAGTTTACATATTTTTTTATTTATTTGTTTATTTTTTGCCAGTTTTAAACTGGCAGTCACTGTGCTGAAGTTTTCCACACATTTACTGCTTTCAGGCGAAGGTGAATATTTTCCTTTAAAAGTCTTTACAAAAGACCCACTGTAGCTTCAAGATCTGTCCATGTTAAAGAACTGTGTTCTGAAAGAAGTTTCTTTGCATGTGATATAAAAACGTTAAATATAACACAACAAATGAGGACAGTTGGAATTGGCATACAAGTGACGTGCTCACTAATAATATGCATTATGTGGAAAAAATTATGCACTCATGTCATTCATCCTTCTTAATTTTACTACCTAATCAGATTGAAACTACTGAAAATTACATCACAAAAGTGTGGTTTGGTTGGTTGGACTGGTTGGTTTGGACACATTGGGGGTCCTTTGTTTGAGCCATTTATCCTGCTTGTGCCCCCTGAAGCGTATTGCTTACACACGTAAAACAAATACTGTCTTAAATATATAATCAAAGTCAATGGACTTTTTTTAAGGTATCTGTTTCAATCTTTTGCCAGTAAATCCACCCATGTGGGACTGAAATTCATATCTGCCATTATTTACAAGCTTCCCTGAGTTCTGTAACAGTATGTTTTAGTTACATATTAATGCATTAAGGAAAAATGAAGAAAAAGAAGATGGAGAAGTATAGTTCGAAGAGCCTCACTCACTGCTCCTGTCACAGGAGCTGTATGTTGTTCCCATGACAACAAGAAAACAAGAGAGCACATGAAGACAAATCCCTTTTCTCAATTATTTATCATTGTTTGAGTCCGCCTTTGCAATTCATCTCACACATCTCACACGCCGTCATACAGGCAACCACGCATAGCACACGTCACGCTCTCATGTCGCACACGCATATGAAACATACCACTTTCTTTTTTTTTCTCTCCCAGTCTCTCGTACTCATGGTGGGAGAAAAGCCCAATTATGTGACACTAATGTGTAAAAGAGTGAAAGTCAATTATCACCTCATTTTCATTCTGTTCTCATGCAACAGCTGGTCTCCTGTTAAACTCAACATAAACTGAGGAGGCAATCTTGGTTACATCATACCATGAATTTGTACTTAAATTATACCAGAAATCAGCAGAAACACTTTCTCTGCAATCAATATCAACAGGAGGTAGCACTGCACTGCTCAAAGGGTCAGGTCATGACTGTCCCAGCAGGACTATTCTATCAGAGAGATGGATGGGCATTGGTTGATCAACCAGCGTCACTTCAACTTGCTGCACTAGATTTTCACCTTTCAACTCAGGTCCTAACTGCCCCCAGCAAAGGCTCAAGTGTCCACTGCAGACCACAATCGTGAATTAAAAGGTCTAAATGCATCACTATGACAGCCGAGAATTCAATTGAAGTGAAAGAAGATATTGCCAGTGCATGTTGATTTTCCACTCTGTTGACAGAATTAAGTCAAACCAGTGTTATTTATATAACCCAATTTCACAAATTTGTCTCAAGGGGGTTTTTCAGCCTCTACAGCATATGACACCTTCTATCTGCAGAGCCTTAATTTGTATAAAGAAAAACAAAACAGAAAAAAAAGAGCAGAAAAAGTATGCACACATACACAGACTATACCAAAGAAATGAAGACAGATAATAACAAATATAGAGATTAGAAAAAAAAATCTGACAACCCAAATATATTTGCAAATGGTAAACACTAAACTAGTGTGTTTAGATCATAAAACGAAGCAAACATCTTGGCCAAGTGGCAGATTGGCAGTCTGTGTCTGACACCATTTCTTGACTGCTTGATTGGCAATTTTGTCTATTTCTGTGGCAGACGTCAGCAGACACTTTCCACTTGGTTCCATTCATTGTGAATTTCTTGTCAGCGTGACGGCAAAACATGTAACATGAGCCAGCAGACAAGTGCTAGAGATTAAGGGTAAACTCTTCTCGACACCGGACACTGGGGGTGATTACGGTGGAGTTGTTAACTTATCCACAGAAAGCTGAGATGAATAGGTGTCTAGGTATTTGGAGGTTATTGCTCCAGGTTACAAAAGAGCAAGCCATTGACTGAATCAACTGTAAAATCCTTCTTACATTATTTCACACTGCATGCTTTTGTAGGCAATAAAAATATGAGCTATACCATGTTAATTAGTGATATTTAGATGTGCTGGTAGGTGGAGTTTTGTTCCCTTTGGGCAGAGCGAGCCTGGCTGCTTCACCTGTTTCCACTTGCTGACCAGCTGTTTGCTGGGGCTTTATATTTAATGCACAGAGAGGGCTATCAGGCTTGTGAAGTTGTGCCAAGTAAACAAATAGTTGTACACAAAATGTCGGGGAAAAATTTTCAAAACAGTCGCTCCCTGGTGCAATAGAGGATAACATCTGTGTTTTTGAGAATGGACCACGGGGTTATGTATTAAACTCTATTAGAATCAATATTTACAAAGATCTAAAGAAAACCAATGAACGAGTTTCTCAATGTACTGAACTCAAAATGGACCTTCCGTGTGAACTGAGCACTATCATGATGACTCTGCCTCTTTCCCTGAAAAGGACTGCGAACAGATTGCCTATACATTGGAAAGAGAGAGAAGCAGCACAGGAAGGAGGAAGAAAAAAAAAGACAAGGACAAGGACAAGATACCTCCTGCCCGGGATCTAATCTTCAATCACTGGGATCACTGATATCTGATAAGAACAGTGTAAATCAGGAAGCTGAAGAAACCCCTGCCTGAGCTTTGTGTCTTTACAAGACAGACGGGGCATTTACATCTGTCTCTCACTTCCTGGGGATTTACAGTAGCTGAGGCAAATTCCACATGTCTGATGATAACAGGAAAACGAAATTGGAACCAAGATTGAGATTCCTCTGTGGTGGATTTGCTGCCACGCACAGCCAAGAGACCTTCTGAAAACTTTATTATTTTTTTTCACCTGTCGTTATCCAGGGAAGATTGACTGAGCATCTGTATGTATACGCTCCAAGCATATGTTACTCTGCCAGCACGTCTCGCCCCGCAGCAGCGGTTGATACGGTGGATGCGCATGATCCAGGAGCACCCCATTACAATTTAATGGGTGCACTGTCTTCTACCGGGTAGTGACAGCAAAATTAGAGCCACTTTTCTCTAATGTGCTTGAGCAAGGCACTTTGCCATAACCTCTCTATCCACTTCCAAATGTGTCTAACTGACATGAACTGCTAGGATACAGATGACAGCAGAGGACTGCAGCTCCGCAGAGGCTTAAATGCCTACATTTAAATTTCCTGGACATACAAGGGAGCACAGACATAATGTACATATATCAATTTAGCACTGTCCTCTGGGAGATGGTAAGAATCGTATTAGAGGAAACTAGTTTATTCCATATTCTTCCATATTTCTGCCGGTGTGTTTTTCTCCTTTGCCAGATTTGAACTCTTGACTTGATAACCGGAGCTCCAAGATATATAGACGGCTCATTTTGAGATGTGTGTGCATCATTCTTGATGAATGCAAAGCATTTTACTGTGGCAATACCATCAAACTGAAACATAATTTTTAAGTGTTTAATAGATGAACTTGCTGAGGAAGCAATTGAATGGTCCTGAAATTAATTGGATGTTCCTCATCATCTCATTGAGTGCCACTTTAATCAAGATATTCTACAAAAGTCCATCTAGATACAAGTTCAGAAGGTTTAATAGTCCAGTTTGTGTGTGTGTGTGCGTGTGTGTGTGTGTGTGTGTGTGTGTGTGTGTGTGTGTGTGTGTGTGTGTGTGTGTGAGTGTATGAGTGTGTGTATGTGAGTCAGTGTGACAGTCATCAGTGTGACGAAGCACAGTGACAGAGCTTAGGCCATCTGGAGACAGATGACAATGTGAATCACCAGAGAGAGGGATGGAGGAGAGGCAAGAGGGGGTGGCTGCAGGGTGGGTGGATAGATGGATAGATGGACAGAGGGAGGATAAAGGGGTGAGGAACAAGTGGGGAGAAAGAGAGAGGGGGAAGAGGGATGACACAACGGCAGGTGGGTGGGGGAGAAAGGGTCCATGACGATGGAGCAGCCGCATCATCTGAAGGCGGCACAGGAGCCTGCACACACAAACACCCACACACAGAGAAACACACGTACAAACACATCCTGTCTCTCAGTGGCCCTTTTTGAGCTGGCTAATGACCTTCTTGTCAACACTTTAGTCTAATCATCCTGGAGTGAATGGGGGTGGTAACTCACAGATTTGTGCACACACACACACACATGCATGTGCCAACGAGCTGACTTACACGCTGTTAGCAGTTGAAATAGGAGTCTGCTTGATGCGTGTTAAGAAAATGAGCCCTCCAAATAGATCATTTACTAAAGAGAGGAAAATCACTCAAAAAGCAACAGAAACACAGGGCCCAGATTATCTCTCAGCTGGTGTAAGCTTATCACCCATCCACTCTGAGCCGGCTCCCATCTCTCCCTCTTATTCCCCAATAGATTTTGTCCAGCTTTTTTTTTCACCAACCAGTTCCACTTCTTAATGATCCCCATCTTCACCAGGTTATTCTCATCCACTCAGGGAGGAAAAAGAGAAACTTTCATAATGTGCTTTGCATCCCGCACATTCCCCCGTTTTGAGTAAATAGATAATGTCGTCTCTTTCTCAGGCTCCAAGCCCATGCCGTTATTGCTCAATGGTGAATGCAGAGAGCAGATGGGAGATGGGAGGCAACAGACCTTGCAGGTCGAGGAGGATTTGAGTTTGAACAGAGAAGGCAGACAGGTGGAGAGACGTCAACAGCAAAAGAGAAGCAGGACGCCCATACAGTCGACATTCGAGTTACACTTTTGCCCATGTGATCTGGTGTGTTCTGAAGACCACTGAGCTGAGACTGGTCTGGCTCTCATAAATCAAAATCAAATTTCTATCGCACATGCGACATACGGAACAGTAGCGCATCCACAGTGGGGTTTGGGATTCAGGTGCAAACCTGTAGTGGCCATCTTCAATAGTTCCCAGCAAAAACTAGGGATATACCAATAGTAATCAACATGCAAGATATTTATGGCTATAAATGCCAGTCAGTTGGAGACTCTAAATTGCCCCTAGGTGTGAGTGTGACAATGAATGAAGCGTGTGACCTGTATTGTCTAGGGTGTATTCCCTGCCCTCACTCTGTGTCCTGGAAATGAGCTCCAGCAAATGTCTGTGATACCATTGGGTACAAAGAAGACATGGATGGATGGATGAAGGGATTGCATGAAACTACAACAACTTGTGAAAAAGGCTTGAACTAGATCAGGTTTGACATCTACTGAATAGTGAGTCTGTGGGGCCTTCACGAGGATCTCTGGTCACTAAATCATGACATTATAAAGCATAGCAAAGTCTATTCAAACCAACATATGCCGCTCTTGTCCTCTTCTACAGTTGTTACATTGGATGATTCATTTCTGAGAAATCATCAACAGCAGAGTTTCCAAATGGGTTTTTCCAATTAAAACTGCATCAATTAGAGCTCTGCTGGCTTTCTCTCTGCCTCTGGCTCTTTCAAATGAAAATCTTTGAGGTTGGCAAACTTGAAGTTTGAGGCCAGCATTTTGTGTTTGTTGAACTTCAAAATAAAACTTTCCCTGTGTAGAAACACACATGCTCCCATCCACGTGCTTCAATCCCCCTGATACCCACAAACACACACACACACCTCCTGATTGCATGAATGTGAGAAAATGTCACAAAGTAAAAGAAAAAAGATAAAAGGAAAGAAAAGGGGCATCAACCCCTTCAGTCCTTATAACATTACTGCAAGTTGCATCATGAGCACAACGCGGGGCCTTTCTAGACAGGCCTGTTACACACGCACTGTGAGCCACTGCCTCATCCTCAACCTGCCGCCTCCTCTTCTCCTCCTCTTCCTCATTCTCTCTGATACAAACACAGGTTGATTATCGTTTATTGAGCAACAAGTCCCTAAGGACTGCCAGGTTTTGATCCAGGGTAGAGGACTCAAATAACTCCAACAGAAAAAAAAAGAAAAAACCTTTTCCCAGATCTCTTATCTCCTGCCCCCTTGAGAAGGATAATATAGCTGCAAATCAAGCATCAGAAACTTGTGTCAAAGAGAGATTTGACCGATTGAGGCAGCATCACAGCGATAACATCCGCATGAGACACGTTGCTTATCAAACATGGTGACTCTCACTTGGCAGTGGCACACATGTTATCAGCCTCATTAATTGACAAGTAATGTGTGTAGAGGGCAGTGTTGGGGGGTGTCAGTGTTGTTACTTTACAAATGTGTTTCACAACAAAACACATGCTCCAAAATGTAATTTGTGACAGTATTACAAAAGAATATTGAATTTGCAGGGTGTATTCTGAATACTTTAGGTTACTTCAACATTGTCCTCTGCTTCAAAATCAGGTTTATGATAGTTATACAACTATGAGGAATAAGCTTTAGTGATTGGTACCAAAAACAGTTGAGGACAGACTAACCTTTACAGCAGTATGAATCACACCAATTGACTCAGAATCACAAAACACTGATCGTTATTTGTTTGAAAGAAAAAAAAAAGTATCTAGTCTGGAACTTTTTGCACCAATACACAAAAATGTTATATTTTGCACTGCAGTGATGACAAGCTTTCCATCTGCCCATTCATCCATCTATCCATGCATCCATCCATTTTCTTACTCTTACGTCATGGGGTCTATAGTAGAATAGAATAGACTAGAATAGAATAGACTAGAATAGAATAGAATAGAATATGCATTTATTTTTTCCCACGGTGGGGGAATTTCAACTGTTGGTCTGCTGCTGCCCATCACCAAGAGAAGGCAGGGGATATATGCACTCTGGACAGGTTGCCAGTCCATCACAACGCATACTTGCTATGTCCCTCTATGTCCCATTGCTTTGAAAAAGTGTGTCTTTTTTCCCTACTTGGTGTTCTAACCTGTAACCTGACAGTTCCATCGCTCCATCTATCTATATTTCTATATCTGTCTTTGAGGGAGTGAGTGAACGCGCAAAAAAGATGAATTCAGCCATGCAACCAACAAATCTCTGATGGATTTAAAGAGCTACCATATTGGGAAACAGTCTTTCATGTTGTGTATTCTGCAGTTACATGCATTGCATTAGTCCCAAGCACCGGTTGCAGCGGGAGATAACGCCGCGGCCCCGGGGTCCGCTCCGCCTCTCCGCAGTGTGGGGCTCTGGTGCCGCTCAATGGGAGGATGGGGCAATTGCTGGTGGCTGCGGCACCGAGGGACGCACCGGAGAAGACCACCTCAGATGTAGTCACGCATAAAACCCAGACAAACCCAGGTCAGACGCTAGAAAGCACGGGCTCTGAGGGCCAAACGAAGATAAAAGAAGATTTAAAAAAACGAACAAACATTAGACAAGAAGAAGAAGAAGAAGAAGAAGAAGACGCGCAAATAAAAGTGGAAAAGATTTGCCCCAAAAGAAAAGGAAGAGTGCCGATGGGGGGTTTAGAGGTGGTGATGGTGATGGGTGATGGGTGACGCCACCCCACGTCAGCAGGTGGGGCGCATCAACAGTGGGAGTTGTGTGGTGGGAAGGGGATGACGTTTCTGATAAATTGTAAAACACCACACTCATACAGCATAAGATAAGATGGTGTGTGTGTGTGTGTGTTTGTGTGTGTCGGTGCAGCTGAAAATGTGCCCAGTTTCCACTCGTGGATTATGTGCTGTCCAAGCAAAGGTATGAGTGGGCGAACAGAGCCATGACTCATTGTCAAATTCATATTGTGGCCGTGGCAAGTATTCTTGGCTTTTCTGCTAAAAATAGTGCCCATTCTGTGGTGTGGAAGCCAAGACAGTGATAAAACGCTTGGCTTTCTTTGCCAGAGGACCTGCTCGGGTTGGAGGATGGAGGGTGGATGAGGTGGGAAGTGGAGGAGAAGTAGGAAAGGCGAGAAAAAAAAAATCATGCGGCTCTTCCCCGAAAGAAAGCCTGGCCTCTAAGTGATGCCACAGGCTTTTCGTGGTCGATGCCCATAACTGAATGAATAAGTAAAATAAATAAATAAAATCGCGGATCAGTAACCGAGTCCCTCCTTTCAGAAAACACATTAGGCTGCGAGAGTAAATGAATAGTAATGATAATCTGTTGAATGCCCAGCTCCGGTTTCAAGATTTCCATTTGCAATTAATCAAGGACAGAAAACCCAGTCAGTTAATTACACCCCCGACACACACACACACACACACACACACACACACACACACACACACGCACAGTATAAGCAACAAGAATATGCAGTGAGGAGAAAATGTTGTTGACGTTCGGTTGGACAAGTGAGAGATTTTATGCGGTTTGTTGAAACTGAGGAGGAGCAGTCGAAAAGAGGAGCGTCACACATACACGCACGCACAAATGCAATCTTGTTGAAACTGAGAAAGAACAGTAAAAAAGTGCGTCTCCCTCAAACACGCGTACGCGCGCACCCCCGAGCGCGCACACATACATACACACACGCACGCGCACACACATTCCTAACGACTCTGAACAGCATAATAATCAGCCTGCGTGACCACCGGCAGCAGCCCAACACAACGCTCCTTTGAGCACCTGTAAAAAGGCAGCACACACACAACCACGAAGGCAGCGCAGATGTGTATGGTAACACCTCGGCAACTATGGTTAGATCCAGCCCCTCACAAACCGCCTGGACAGGCTTGGAGGGAGCACTTCAGAGCGGCCACCTCCCCACTATTAATAACTTTGGGCTGTTGAGATGGAGCAGCAGCAGCAGCGGCAGAGGCTGCTCCTCGCTGCGCCCCCAGGATGAGGGAGAGCGGTGCTGATGCTGATTTGCATTCAGTCGGGGATGTAGGAGGGAGGGAGGGATGAGAGGGGGGGTGAGCCTGCTGCATTTTGCATGTCTTAAGACTGGTGGGGAGGTAGCGGGACTTACCCTTCACTGAGGCGGCCAGAAGCCCCATATACAAGAAGAGCAGCCGGCTCCAGTGGTGCGCCTGCACCTTCATCAGAGCAAAAATCCGTATTCCGTCCCTGCTCCCGCAGGCGCATCCCGCTCTCCCCGCAAGTCCCGATGCTCTGTCCCGGTTTGCAGCGGCGGTCATGGCAGGGCTGGTGTATCTCTGAAGCTTCTTAGTTGTTTTTTTTTTTCTTCTTTTTTTTTCTCTTTCTCAGATGGTCGAAAAGGGGAGATTCACGCGGTGTCGGCGCTGAGAAAAATCCCAATGCATGGAGGAGGCTCGTATCTCGCAGCTGGACTGAACCATGTCATGCAGGCACCGAGGGGTTCAGAGTCTCTGTCTGAGAAGATAGATTTCACACCTAAAGGGGGGAAAAAGGAGTGAAGGCAAATCAAGGAGGGATGTCGGGAGGAGGAGGTGGAGGTGGTGGTGGCAGAGAAGGAGGAGGAAGAGGTGAGACGTGATTCAAGTGGTCACAGAGAGAGAGAGAAAAGGAGAGAAAAAAGCAGAAAAATTCCCAGGTCCGCTCCTCATATAGGAAAGCCCATGGGCATAAAGACGTCAAAATAAGCCATGAGATCCTCTCCTTCACTTATACGTGTCCTTCTCTGTCAAATTAGCTCCCTTAGAATAACATCTGCGGCGCAGTTACTGCAGAATAATCCACATTTTTTTTTTCTTTTCTAGGGGATTCAGAGGAGTGAGCGACGGACGGACGATGGAGAACAAGCCACGCAGGTTATCCGGATCCAAGAGAGGAAAAACACACGGATACACTCAATCGCTTCGTTTTAGAAAGTTCTCAGCAGTCAGTGATGCTGTCTGGAGAGAGATGTGCGGTGTGTGTGTGTGTGTGAGAGAGAGAGAGAGTGAGGATGTGTGTGTATTCCCAGCGTCGTCTCAGGGTCTGTGCGACGCTAAGATTCAGACTGCAGACCTGCGCTCTCTCTCTCTCTCTCTCTCTCTCTCTCTCTCTCTCTCCCTCCCTCCCTCTCTTTCTCTCCCTCCCTCTCTCTCTCACTCTCCCACACTCCTCTCACATCACATGGCTGCAGATGTATCTTAACTTCACCGCCACACTCATTAGATGCAGTTTAAAGGCTAGTAACAGTGTTTAAAACTGTTGTTTCTCCCCATATCAAAACTCATCCCAGCTAAAGCTAATAGTAACGCTAATAATAATAATAATATATGAAGCATTAGATCCACCTTGTTCCAATTTGTTATGGGTAAAATTTAGTATGTGTATGGGAGGGGTTCACTGTCTCCATCCATTATGACCAATCATTGGATTGCTCGGCAGTTTAACGTAGATGTCCACTTCCTGCTCACTGAACGTGAAATTGATGCTTAACAGGCCGGAACCCCACGCCTGTAAATTTGAATGCCATCTCCACGTTTGAAAATAAGCGATGTAATTAGTTATATATAGCGATATAATTAGTTCTATATGTATGCATATATATATATATATATATATATATATATATATATAGTATGTATGACGGAGGTCATACATGTCATTCCATGAAAGTTTGTCAAACTGAGCCTGTGTGGCTATATGTGCAGCCCAGGATGCAATGACTATTATATTTATTCATTCATTCGACTTGAATTGCATTCTTCTAAATAAATGGCTTTGCATAAAATCCTCCGATTACTTGATTACTTCCATAAGTGTAAATGTAATTTATCCAATCAGCTTTTTGTGATATAGCTTGGATGCTCCTTGGGACTCATTCATACTAAATGACTGAATGCAAATGTAAATCATTCAATAATTCTGTTGCAATGTAGTGTGTATATTCTTTCCTTAGTGAAAGTCATTTTGGACATGACCTTCCGCTAAATGGCTAAATGTAAAAGTCATTAATTCATTCATTTGTTCATTCATTCATTATGTTGCCGCATGTCACCTAATTTAAGTTCTATGTCACTTTTGATCAAGCTTTCTGCTAGATGACTACACATAATTTTGGAATTATTTATGTATTAAGTCATTCATTCTGTTCCTATGACCAAAAGTTTGAATATTTCCCAGGTAGGTGACTTTGGATATTGATTGATTCATTGAATGATTGATTAATGTATTCATTTGTTCACTGTTTCCAAGTTGGATTAAACATCTCATGGATGATTTAGTGTAAAGTGTAAATTCATTGAATCATTCTGTAGCAACACTGTTCAGACAGTTTGACTTCGACATCTGTTAAATGAAGGGTATATGTAATTAATTTATTCATCCAATGACTTTACTAAATGTCTAAATGCAAATGTAATTTATTCATTCATTCATTCATCCATCCATCCATTATGTTTCCATGTAGCTAGGATGTTGTCTTTTGTTTATTTTCTGACGTGTTTTGCATGTTTAAAAAGCGTCATCTTAAATGACTAATTGTAAATGCCCAACCCATTCACTCACTGAAATGATTGTTACTGATAAATCATACTCAATTTGGTCGGATTTGAGACGTAAGAAGCAACAACCCACGTCCAGATTTCTCGTGTCAGCTGCTGCCATTAAAAGCACCCAATAAGAGGGGATAATTGGCGAGATAAAGTCGGATTTACAATGTTTGAAACAGCGCAACAGTCTGATCAACAACTGAATCACCATTCTCGAATTTTGAAGCGGTTGTCATGACATAGTGACAAAAAAAATCACGCTTTTAAATAAAGCTGACTCAAAACAAATTTTGACCATCCCTTCGAGCCACGCAGAGACCGTGATCGAAACAGACATGATGCCGCGGCTGCGCCACGGGACGCCGTTTCGCCCTGTGCTCTTCTTGGCTGCGTACGCTCCTTTTCCGCGTTCCACCTGGATCCACCCACACACGCCCAAGGACCACTTCGACCAGGTCTGCAGAAACATCTGGGTGAGATCAAAAGAGACCCGGGAGGTTCCTGGTAAAGATCAAAGTTCGCCCCCGGGACAGCAGGGCAAAGCCCGCGGGGCTGCGACGCACCGGTAAGACAGAGTTCAGCGCACAGACAGACAGAGTCTGGGGAGTCCTCACCGTGGCACATGAAACACACAGAGCGGTCATTTAAACTCTCTTCAAGTCAGTCTGTAAAGTGTTACTTCAAAATGGATCAGTGAGAGGAGGTATATAGTGCACTTACAGTATCCACCCTATCACAGTGCTGTATATCTCAGTTTCTATTCCTTCTATACACGCTCATAAGTCTGCCTAAGTGATGCAGCTGCAGCACCCTGATCCTAATAAGTGCAGCATCATCTCATTTTTCTCCCCATGAAAGGACTGAGTAAGGCCTGCCAGATGAAACTGATACCAAAAACTAGCAGATCGGTTTGGACATTAGGTGTGTCACATCTTATTTTCAGTACATTCCTAAGTTACCGATTTGCTATCTATCTATTTAAAGGACATTATCTGACCAAACTTTATTAGAGGGATAGATACAAAGCCCAGGTCTCTTCCTAACCCAGAGCTTGACACTGCACTGTGGACGCGGTGGGCTGATGTACGGTCACAGACGCACTGTATAATGTTAATGTACACCATCTGCTCACCGGCCGACCGGTGCTTCCATGACGTCTCCGTTATCATAAGCATCCTGGGTCTCACCGGACCGTCTGTTCCACTTCGCGGCTCGACAGTCGACAGGCTGGTGACTAAAGAGTAGCCTCATTAAAAAGTCATGGTTTGAAGCGGGTGCTGCACGGCGCATGCAGGATGGAGTCATGGACCCTGTGATTCACACTCGTTGCAGGAGAAAATTTTGGCTTTCCCAAAAGTTTGTAGAAATGTGACTCAGGTAGTTTGCTGCTCCAACCAGTTAACCTGTGGCCATCTTTAAATTAGACGTTGAAAAGGCAGAAAACTCTTCTATTTCCTCCAATTAAAGCTATTTTGAGCATGTTCATGATACAAGTGACCTTTTCTTTTTCTACATGATCTCCACAGCAATCAGATTATAAATTAAATGTCACCTGCCTCTAAAACTCCTGAGAGAGCCTGACTACATTGCCAAGGAATATTCTGACTGATTTTGCACCAAACCTAACTCTCCTGTGTGACTAAGAAACTCCAGCATATGTGGCTGCATTAGTAAGTTAACCTTGTAATGTGTGCAGCTTTGGTGTAATGGCCTGTTATGAAGAAAAGATGTCCTAACTTCACTATACTCCCACATACTGTATGTCTGTGTCTCCCACCCTGTCTAGGCCTAAAGAGCAGCAGAAAGAGACAGATGATTTAGGTCGGAGCACACAGCATAAGAAGAACAAGCAGCAATACCACACTGACTTCATCCTTCCTTGCCCTTATCTCTCGGGCAGCAGACATCCCCTTGTTGCAGAGCCTGCACGGGTACTGAGCCCTGTGATGGAAGTAAAGATGAAACGAAATGAGGGAGAAGCAAAGGGGAAAGGAATTTTGGTGAGCACAGTGACTTTGGAGTCTAAAGTTGTTGTTTTTTTCTGTGTTGGATTGACTCTACTCTAACCCCTGTTTTTAAAGCCGGAAATATCTGAACATCATTCTAAACTCTATTATATGACCTGCTGAGATAGCAATATTTCCTGTTGTCAACAATTCACAGTCATGCTGGCAGAGAAATGAGGAGGATAAACAAATGAGTGTGGACAATTCTGGAAAGGGGATTTGGCTCACCCATTCTAGAGACAGGAGGGACATACAAGACTCTGAACCAGAACCTCAAGTCCTGTTAAAGGAAAAGAAAGACTTTCTAAGACCTTCTCAACTACCACAGGACTCAAGCGAAGATGAAATCAAGCAGCATGGAAGGACCAGTTCCAGAAACAATGACAGTAACAATGTGACTCTACCTGGGGTGAAAACTTGCATCACTGATAGCAGTGGAGATAAACTGTTGATGTGTACGAGTGACTCAGAGGAAGCACAGAACAACATTTCACGTGCATCTGATGAACTAAGCTCTGGCAGCAGTAAGGAGTCCCCTTCTTGTGGCATAGAGGACTTTCCTCCAGTATCTACCACCAAGTCTGGCATTCTACCACGTCCCACCGAGCCTCCAGCCTCAGGGAAGATGCAAGGCCAGTGGGAGATTCCCCTTTCATTCCACCCACACGACATCCCCGCTGCCTCTTTGGCAAGTGGCATGACCGCCCATGCACAGGCGCCCATCCAAGGCAAAGCAGAGACACCTCAGGCAACCTCAAAAACCAGCACACCACCAGCAGCCACAGTGCAGCAGAAGCAGCAGGAGGTCTATGACCTACTGGCTGACTTCCCAGCTCTCCAGCCTCCAAAGAATCCCTCGGCGCTGGGTGCGTGGCGTGATGGGAATCCCAACACCAGAGATGTAGAGGGGGGCAGAGGCCTCGCTAACCCACCACACCCACGCCAAGAGAGTGGGGCTACCCATCAGAGGAGGATGAAAAATGTGCCCCGCGAGGTCTCGTCCATCTGTGCAGGAGATCAGAAATCTGTGCTTGACCCTCAAACAGTTGGCCCGACCAGCAAGCGCAAAGCTCCTCCCATCAGCTGCACAGACCCGAAGGCCAACACTCAGCTGCCTCCTAGAGGTAATAAATCTGCCATGAATCTCTGCCTAGATTTGCCCTTTATAAGCTTCTCCTGTTATCAGTTGGTATAAATAATCAGCTTATCATTAATGTTGTTTTATGCCATTAGGGAGACCCTCGAGAGATAGATCTGTACATATACACACGTACTCAAACACACAAACATCCCTCTCTGGAAAATCTATTATTGATATTAATGACACCGTCATAGGCAGCTAATTAAAGGCAGACGAGAAGCAGCAGCACCTGTCCCAGGCAGAAATGTGCGCACTTGGAAGCTGCTGAGTGTTAACTTTGTAACAGTGCGTCCTCACAAAGTTTTGCCAATTTCCCTCAGCCATCTAAAAAAAAAATCATGTCATGAATCTCTTTTCTTTCTGCCACAAAGCACCTGGCCTTATCTCACTGCTTATGTGACTTTTTTGTGGTGGTTCTCAATAGCCGCCAAAATCAGAACAACCTAATCAGAAAGGAGGTGATGCTCCATGCCATACTCAACAAGCAAACACGCACATGCATTTGCCAAGATTGTGCGTCTGTGTAGGTGTTAACCTGCTGTGACTCTGTAGCTGCGTTGCAGAGAAATACTTCCTCAGTTGGATGAGTCACTTGGAAAATGTTTTCATAATGAGGGGATTATTGTGCAGTGGCAAAGTGAATTACACAGTGAGCCTTCCATGCTGGCTGTTGGTGCAGAACATAGCAGTGGACGTAGATCTGGGTTAAGTCAACTCGAAGTCAAGCACACTGTGTTAATTTCAGAAGGGGGAGTTTGACATGCACAGTACATACAGTGCTTTTTAAACTTTACAGTAAAGTCATAAGTTTTCTATGCAACTGATAAATATACATCAGGAGCAATTCAAGAAGATTTGAGGATAATTGGATATCTATATAACGCTATTGTGTGTGGCTCTGTTTAAATTCTGCTCTGCGTCGTCTCTATAAGCAGCTCTGCTCCATACAGTAAATGTGTTTATGTGGCACATACCACTGGCACCCCTCCAGCAGGATGCATTCAGTGCTGATATGATAGAATTTACTCCATGATAACATAACAACTGTGTTGATGCCCTGGGGAGGTGTATGCATGCGTCACAGGAGGTCACAGCTGAAAACTCCTTTGCAGCTGAAAATGATGCCGCTCTATTATGCTCACACTCAGCACATCACTTAACATGGCACAGGGCAGACATGACAATGTGCACGCGAAATGGATATAGTGCTAATCCTCGCCCCCTTGCTGTGCATATTGCAGTCGCAGGTACAGATGGCACAGGTGTCCATGCCAGGTCCTGGGCCAGTGCTGCCAAGGCCGGCATGATGCTGGAAACTGGACCTTCTCCCCCTCAACAGAAAGCTCCTATAACCAAAGCCAAAGGTAAGTTTACACCCTGGCATCTTTATGCAACGTGAGTGTATGTGTGTGTTGGGTGTTGTGTGTGCACAGGAGTTGGTATTACATTTCACGGTGGGCCACATGAAGAATTTATCGTGACCATCGTTGGCTGGGTGCATTTATTTTGTAAGACTGACTGAGCTGATGGCTACAGTCTGTCCTCTTGCCCTCTCAGCACGCTGCCTGAAAGGTTGTGTGTGTAGCATTTTTTAACCTCAATACATCAATGTCAAATTACTCGTGATATTTTGGTTTGTTTAGCGGACACTAATGAGGTTGAGATGATTGGTGGTCTTTATCTCACACCAGTGGTATTGTTACTGTTAGTGACATTAATTAATCGGTGGCTTTTATCAAGCTCAGCTTTGAATGCTGTCAGGTCTCTGGTATCGTTTGAAAAGTCTGATATCGATGCAAATAATGTTACGTTTCACAGCGCAGACAGCTGATTGAGTCAGTTTCACTGCACAGATCTGACGGAAATGTAAAGAGATTATTCTGTGCATCCTTGTATCATCCGTGATTCCCTCTGACTCCTTGAAATTGGATGTTCCAGGCCTTAATGAGAAGCTCCCATTCCAAGTATGTGAGGATTTTTCAAAGTTTGCCTTCAAACCCTGTCAATCATCACATTTTGTTTAATATCACAGCGATTGTAAATTAGTCTCGACGAGTCTGTGTACAATCGGCCTGTCAAACATTTGGAGATTCGCAAATCTGATGATAACATCACCTCAAATAAATGATCCAGTCTGTTGTCTCTCCGGAGAAGCAGTCTCTCTGATACTATTTGTGCAGAGTAATAGTCTGAAGTTATTCCGTCTCTCTCGTCTTTTTGGGTGAATCCCATTTGGTTAACACAAGTGTTTGAATGTGCTGTGGCAGAAGACGAGTTACAAAGGTGTTCAGAAGTTGCAAGCATTGATGCAACCACTGAGGAAACGTTAGTTTAGGGAGTGCTTATGAAAAAGAGATACTTTGGAATACTTTATCCGAATGTGTGTGAAACAGAACTGTGAGAACTGTCTATCATCAGAGTAAGTCTCCTACTAATGGCGTACACTTAGTAAATCAATCAATACCTCTCAATGTGGGTACTCATTGGACTAGTTCATTCACCCACACTGAACCTAGTACAAGAGATATATGCATTACAGACCCTTTTTGTCTTTAATCCCTTTGTCCTTTCACAGTCAAGCAGTCTGCCATACGGAACTTCACCAACCGAGTTCTTCAATACCGTCAGGCAGTCAGGCCGCCAGTAGCTGCTGCGTATCAATTCCCTAAACCTCGCACACCCCCAAACCAGTTTGTTCGACCGACTTATCCTCACAAACAACAGGTGAGTGTATATCAGAAGTTTAAACTGATTGACATACACTACACTTGCATCTGTAAAAGATACATTCATCCATTATCTTACCTGCTACAGGCAAACACACACACACACACACACACACACACACACACATACATACATACACACACTATTCAGTTTTAGAGTCCTTCAGACTTGACATAGGTCCAGCCGGAAGTCTAACATGTGAGACAGCTGTGCTAACCACTTAACCACCATGTCTCTATTAAGCATTGAGAGTGTTAGCAACCCAGTCAATTATTTATCCTATGTATTTTGTACATGTTGAATATTGTGCAGTCTTGAACTGGACAGTTACAATTGCAGTATCTATCTGATGACCTAGTTTCAATGGCTCACTGATCATATGCATGTTCAACAGCACTCAGAGTTCAGCTCTCAAATCAGGATTCAAGGGAGAGCTTTGCCTTGAAGTGGCTATACTAACTTCACAGTGACCCACATCTCCGCAGCACTACTTATCCTGTATTATTACCCAGTTACAGAATGCGCACAGCTGATCAAAGGCAGTGTTAAAAAAAAACCCTCTGTTGCCACACAAGCCACTTGCTGTATTTTCTCATGCGAAAGAGCAAGAGTTATTGCATGTTTGCAGTGTTAACCATATTAAATAGCAAACACAGAAAACACAGTTCCATCTTTTGTCAGGTATTCTGCTGAAGTAATTAGAATTGTAGCAGTAAACAGCAGTTGGATTGCGATTGCAACAAGTCATACATTCATTCATTCATTCATTCATTCAGAAAGACCCTTGGTTTAGCCTAAATTTTTAGTGCTTTTAGTGCTAACCAAAGCACTGTTCTTCCAGGTAATTGTACTCCCAGACATTTAACCAAGTGTATACTTCTCTCTATGTGTGCGTATGTGTGAGAGAGTCTGTCTGAAATACCTAGGAAAGCAAAATCTGTTGCCAGCCCTGCAAGCTATTTTGTCATCCACCCAGTGCAATTTTGAAGGATAAACTTACAACAAACTCATTAAAGCCGATTTGTTTTCTCAAGTGAAGTTAATAATTCAGTTGGAACATTCATTTGAGGGTTAACACCTGGTAATGGCTCATAATGATCAAGTATTAAATTAAAAGAAATTATTGATGAAATAAAATGAGAGCAAACAGGTTTGACAGGCAAGGCACTTTAGTTTTCGTATGGTGGCTAAATGCTGCTTGTGAGGATTGTGACAGCTGGCAGCCCTGTGGTCCTTGGGATAAATGGGAGAGAAGTTTAACCAAACAAAGTGGCCCCTACAAAGGTGTACCTAGGTTACATATGTCAGAGTAGTGCTGGCAAGTTGGAGGACCTCTCAGCCAATCTAAATAAGCCCTTGGAGCAGTGATATGACTATTTTTTTGACATGCATTCAGTCAAGCCTGAAGATGACTTAAACTCTTGACATTTTAACTTCCCATGCTGGGAAAACATCTCAATGCTTTTTTATGTTTTTGTATTATTCAGCAATGCTGAGGCTCACACATTAAAAAGTGCATCCAGCTGGTCAAAAGGAGATTAAAACCAGTATGGTTGAGGCATGTGAACCATCTGAACCACTTACTCCACCGTTTTCTCTGTTTCCAGTGTTGATATGCTGCTGATGAATCTTTTAAATCACCGCTGGCATCATGGATTCTCTTGTCTTCCAGCTGAGGTGTTTGCAGCTCAAACCGCCTGCTAATCAACGAATATTGAGCTCCTACTGAGAGATGTCAAGCAGATAAGGGTTCATGGTACATCTTGAAAATGTGATCACTTGTTTTCTTGCTTAGAGTTAGAGGAGGGCTCTGCTACCAGGCACATGCTTCTTAAAAACAGGGAAATACAGCAGTCCTGTCATGGCCAGGCAAAACGGAAAAAAAAACAAATGCTTCAGATGTGTTTGATGATGACTTTTTCATGTCTTTGGAGAGTTTCAACTCTTTATCTTAAGCTAAACTAATGACCGCAGGCTTTAGATAAATGACAGTTGTTTCAAACTTTACTTTCCTCTAAGGTTTACTTCATGTTCCTCAAGAGTAACTCAAGTGATGGAACAAAAACTTGAAAGACAAGTGCAAGTTCCCACTGTTCTTTCAGCTTCACTTGGGCTTTTGTTTTTTGGTCTTGATTCAGTAGGGGGTTGACAGTGTCAGGTAAGCATAATATTTTCTTCTCCCAATGTGAAAACAGAGCAGTATACTTTTACATCTCCATCCTTTCCTCTTTCTCAAACTCTCGTCTCTCTGCCCTCTCCGTCTGTGACCTATTTAAATTTAGGTTGCACTTTCGTTTACCATGTGCGATGGTGACAGTGACAGCGAGGCATAGTGCACTCAGAGGTTTGCCCCTTTGGCCTCAGCACTTCCAATCCAGCAGGATAATTACTGGAACTGCAATGCACATTCCCCCTGGGTGGAAGTTGCAATATGAGGGTCTCCTGGTGTCAACTCTAGAATGAGATGCACAGAGTCAAGCCTCAGTAAAAAAAAAGAGAGAGTAGGGGGGTAGAGAGAGATTGTAAAATGCATGATGGTGATGGAGAGAGACATTATAAAAGTTTTATTTTTGGCAGCGAAACAGCTGATGCAGAGATGCAAGTAAATGTTTATAGAGAGTGTGAAAAAGTTATGAGAACTATTTTGGACGCTGACACATTTTAAAATCTCTGTCTTGTCTTTCTCTCCCTCTTACACACACCCACACCTATGTACCTACATTGTGTTTCTATCATTTCTGATAATATTACATAGCAAATCCTGACTTACCCCAACTAGTACAATAAACAGAATTGCCTGAGTCTCATTCTAACCCCAATCTTCAGAGTCTTCACTCTGAAATTAGAAATGACTTGCTCGGTAATAAGTGTCTTTTTTCCAACTTGTTGTATTAAAACCTGGAACCTTACCAAGGGATCAATAAAGTTTCAATCTATCTATGATGGGATTTTGAATACTGACCCGAAACGGGAGCGAAGTCGACACAATGTGACTGTGTAAACGCAGCCCCTGATTAATGAGGGTTAAAAAGGGTTTGAATTAAGTGTTTTGAACACACAAATTTTTACAGGGCAGAGAGAAAATATTGAGGAAAATGTATGTGTGTGTGTGTGTGTGTGTGTGTGTGTGTGTGTGTGTGTGTGTGTGTGTGTGTGTGTGTGTGTGTGTGTGTGTGTGTGTGTGTGTGTGTGTGTGTGTGAGATAGGGAGATGAGTTGAAGTAGAATCAGATAAGTAGACGCTAAGGAGCTTTTATGAAGGGGGGTAAGAGAATGAATGAGAATGTGCTGTGAATTGGTAATAGTAATCCTTTGAGCTTCTCTAAAAAGGCAAAGAAAAAAAAACAAAAAACAAGGCTACTCAGGTTGAACCAAGATCTGATATATGTGCCTGTGTGTGTGCACGTGTGTTTGTTTGCGTGTGTGTGTGTGTTCGAAGCGCTTCACTCAAACCCCTTTCGGCCTCGCTAATCAAAGGCACTGTCTCTCAGAGAGAGCAATTAGTTGAAGCCTCCTTCATTGTATTGTTTATTGCATTGTGTTGACTTGGCATACCTAGGCTGGCAGTTGGGTGCCACTGCATCCAAAGAAGAAAAAAAAAAGAAGAAAAGAAAATAGTACAACAAATTGACAATTAAAAATGTTCCACTCTTGGCAGACAGAGAAAAAGAAGTAAGTGGCCAAAGTGTTTGGTCTGGGCGGCGTGATGGATGGTCTGTTGTGAACATGGGACTGTCAGAAACAAGGCACGTTTGAAGCAGCGTGACAGGAGGAGGGCTGGCAGGAGTGAGGCTCGCGTAGTCGAGTCTGTGCGGCCCCTCAGCTTGTGTGCAAGAGGCAGAGACTTAGGACAAAGTTTTCCCTTCTGCTTTCCTCTTTCTTCTTTCAGCTAATAAGCTCATCTCCGAGCTGTTGCTAGGCTACACAGGTCTGTTGTTATTCTATGGCAGGTGGGTTTTTTTCTGTATTCTTCTGTGTGTGTGTGTGTGTGTGTGTGTGTGTGTGTGCTTGTGCATGTGCGTGTGCATGCGTGTGGGTGTGTGCGTGTGCATGCGTGTGTGTGTGCATGTGTGTGTGTTTGTGTCTGTTACCGGTGTGTGACTGGGATGGAGCAGTGGATACTAAAAGGGGACACAGTTGGAGACAAAGATCATGAAATACTATGAGAGTGTGACCCCTGTTATCTATGAATTACTTCGCTGCTGGCTGCTGCACTTTGTCCACTTTTTGCCACCGTGTGTATGTGCGTCTGCATAATTGACCTGTTGAGGCGGGAGGTTGTGTGGGCCATAGCTGCTGTTCCCGAAGCTGCATGGTCAAACTGTGACTCATGCGCACTCAGCTGTGGTGATATTTAAAATTAGACAGCTGAAAAAACTTGTATCTAGGCAACAAAATAAGACTCCCTGTGTCGTGATAAGCGCTCATACTGTATGAAATATACTTCAAAGCCCCCAAAAGAATATGGGACTACTGCTCCCTCCCCTCCCTGCAGCTGTGTCCGTGGGGGCGGATCTGGGGACAGAGAAAGCCGATGCCGTCTTGGAGAAATCCATACATTGGTTTTCACGTGGGCATAAAAACCTGATTTGAGGTCTGATTTGATGTGTGTACAATAAGGAAATCTGCTCTGTCAGCTCTAGCCCCAATATTAAGCCTGCAATGTCTGTGAGAATTACCTGAGACTTTGTAAAATCCAGCTAATGTACAAATCTAAGGCAAAATCAGAGAACAAAGGAGTTAAGGATATCACAAGTCTGACCTTCACTCCACCAAAGCAGTGGTCATATGTGGTCATAATGTACTTGTGAGGATTTCTTGAGTTTTACTAATGACTGGTAGATGATTTGCCAAGGTTTTTGGCTTTCAGAGCTGACTCTCCAGTCCACACTCTGCTTTGGATCAAACCTCTCGCCCACGATCTGGCATTTCTACATACTCAGAGATGGAGGAAGCTGGATCTCTGAGCAAGCACCTGGCATCACAAGACACTGTACTGTCAATCCAAGTAGAAATGACAAAGCATTATTGCTCTAATTATTATTGCTAATAATAGGGTCGTTATTAATAGTAGTTGTACTGTATATCTAGCAGTAGTAGTTGTGGTGGTTGTAGTATTCAGAGCGGCATCATGATATAAAATCTACACAATGCAACAGCCAGTTGAACCTCTTGTCTGCTCTTTTGTAATACAAATTGACTGTTAAGCAAAACTGGGGTGATACAATAGATACCACTGTTGCAGTGTAAGTTCTGAGGATCTTTGGGTGTGGAATTGGCTTTGTATAGTTCAGCACAGAAATGTTTCCACTTTTTTTCCCCATTTTCCCATTTTACACAGCATGTGCACACAGCCACAGTAGTTTCTAAATCGATCAAGATGTGATTTAAGTGGCATGATCTGAATCAGGCATGCATTCATTCAACTTGCTGATGAGAAAACTGAGAGAATGCCCCCAAAACCAGCAGAAACTAAAGGCAGTAGAGTAAAGACAAAACCCACTGTATGGTGATGTCCATTTCTTGTCCACTGCTTTAGTCTGCCACTGACTGCAAATGATGAAAAACAAACAAATGAAAGTCTCAATTTGATTCATGATTATGTAATTTTGCCCAATTGCTTCTGGTCCCTAAAGATTGTGGAGGGCACAAATAAAAAGTATTATAATTCCTATACCATTCAGTTGATTTACCTCAAATTAAAGCTTACACTTGAAGGACATATTTATTGCTTTATTTAGGGTTAATACATATTTTTAAATGGTGTCACAGTCTCCATAATTCTGGGCCAAACTGTATGTATTTAGGTGTGAGCAGTGAGAGTTGAGAAAATGCACAGGTTGATTGATTTGTGCTTGACAGAACTGTAAAAATGTTATTATTAAGGATGACTGTTGTTCATGTTCATGAAATTATTTTATGTACGGTTTTGGTTAAAGCAAAGGCAAACTTTGCATAGAGGAGCATAATCAGCCTCAAGTAAATTGCATCTCGAGCTGGGTGACAACAAACTTTTTCTTCATTCTTCATTTGTAAATGCAGAAGCCTGAGTGATGAGTTACAGTAAATTGAGTGATTGAATAAATTATAAGTTTGTTATTAACTTGTCTTGTGTAATAGTTGTTCAGTAGCTGATGTGATTCTCTGTTAACATTTACTGCCTTAACCCCCTTGTCTTTTGTGACCATAGCAACTTTGATATTATACATTGTTAGCTAAATCTATGGTTTGAAACATCATATAAAGATTTTTTTTTTAAGTTCACATATATCTGTTTATTTCATCAGACATGCCACAGTTTATTTGAAAGCCATTCTCCATAGCGATCTTTACAGAAAGTCTCAGCACCACGAACAACCCTGCGATACTGCAGACTCTGCGTTTTTCCATCTCTCTTTGTGGGAGCTCAACAAATGCAATTTGTCTAAATTGTTTTCCCAAAAATGTTGCTGCAGTTTGACTTCAGTCCCATTGTATTTCTGAAATATTACACACAGACACTTCACCAAACTCATCTCTTTACTTATTCATTCACTTTGCCAAGGCAAAACTGCCCAACCCAGTGCAACTGCTTATCTGGGAAGGAATACTTTAGAGCTGCTGCTCATTGACACTTTTTTGGCTGTCAAGCCAGTTAAACATTGATTCTGCCTCTCCCATACACAGCCATACTCTTTCCCTTCACCTGTCTTTCTCTCTCCATTATTTGTTGATATTCTTCTAATCACTTGTTTAATTTCCTTTTCTTCCAGCAGCGCCGAAGCTGTACAAGCAGGGGCAATGGTTCCCCAGGATTCAAATGTCCCCGTTTTCCCTTCCAACAGGTGAGGCTGCGAACAATCTAATTTCCCTCCATCCCCAAAGTCCCGAGCCAGTTATAATTTGCGTCACTGAATTTACATCCAACTGTAATTTACGTGGGAGTCTTTGCATGCATGCTGCAGCTGCGACTCTGTTCACCATTGACTCTTATTCGATTTTGTGAAACTGTCAGCTTGTGTTACATACAAAAGTGCAGCAATAAATCTTCCTCAGTAGGGATTAAACAATCTCTGCGAGAATGATGCTAAATATAAGTCACATTAGATTGGAATAGGCCGCGCACACCATCAGAAGAATGTGTCCGCGATTGTCATTTTTTGCATGTACGGGCACGCATGTGTGTGCATTTGTGTGTAAAAACTTGCCTCACGCTTTATAATTGAATATGGGGGGGAGAAAGGGTTTTATTTGTCCGGGTGTCACTCCTGATGGATGCCCCTCATAAGACAAGCACAATCAGAGATCATTCCTCATCCTTCCTCCCACTCCTCACCCTTCCACTCTCTCATTTTATTCCCATAGCCCGACACCTACTGTTTTCCCCCCTTTTTCTTTCCTCTGTTGGTACTGGTAGCCGGTGGTGTCGCACCGAATTTCATGCTGCCACATGTTGTGTCTGTTCTGTCCTACTTGAGAGCAAGACAAGCTGTCTTTAGTAATCATTTCTATGGCCGTCAAAATGCGACGAAACACGGCAGAGCTTTAGAACAGATGGCTTTGCCATATATATATATATATATATATTCAGAATTTCCTACTTTTAAGACAAAACACACTGATGTTTTTCAACGCCATGCGATCGTGTTGCATGGTTTCAATATGGCATCCTCTCACCGTTTGTATGTGCCTTCTTCCAACATGGGCTTCTTTACAAAGCTCGATAGATAAAGCAAAAATGAAGTAATTGATTCCCATGGATGGCGTATGCAAAACTACTGCCCCCTTGTGGCTATGGACATTGAGTCCCTCTGACTTTGATCTTTCTAAAGTCAAATGTTGTCATGTGGGACAGGATGGGACAAACTTGTTAATGGCAAAAAGTGGTGGGGACATGTTCATAGTGTCCCCAGCATATCTGATGCCTATGCTTACAACAAATCGCAGCATAATGTGGACATGGCGGGCAACTATTTATATAGTTGCCAGCCATATAGTGTTCATTCATTTACATGTAAAAGTCCCTGCACTGAAGCTTCTAATAACCAGATAAAGTAACCAGCTAAAACAATACAAAACCAGCTGTTTACCGGTGAGGAGACACTAAAACAGGAATGATGTGATCTTTCTTTGTGCAATATTTTCAAGTGAACAACTGGTTTTGGACCAGCTACAGATGGCCTGAAAAAGGAAAAAAAAATATAGTGAATTACTGTGTAGATAAGATAAACGCATGTGCAACCTCTGATGGATCATCCTTCGAGAAACAAGACTTGATTTTTGAGATTCTCCTCAGCAGATAACAGCATGATTGAATGAAGGGTTTAGCAATTCTGTCCAATTCTGTCATTGTGTGCATGGGGTCATCTTAGGTTAACTTGTGTGAGTGCTATATACGCAGGCTTATTCTTCAACATGACACCTGTTTGAATGTCCACAGGCTTGTGTGCAGCTGCTGCCCTCTGCCAAAGCTTTTATAGACATAGTGTGCACTGTTACTTGACTACGTTGCATTCTAGTTACAGTACCCTCATTGTATTGATAGGTACTCTAAAATAAGGATCTGTCACTCAAATGTCACACCTTGCGATATCTCACTCTCAAATGTGCCTGAATGTGATGTGTCTGCTATAGGGAAACTCAAAATGTAACTAAGTTACTACCCACAGGTCCTGACAACACTGGCAGAAACTATGCCTTTGGAGGTGTTGCCTGTCATACGGTTGTTCTGAACAGCTGGAGTGATGTAAACAGAAGGGTGTCTGTTCAGTCAGTCATGTGTGAGGTGAACGACAGAAATCAGTTTCATCTCATACAGACTGCGACGGAATCAGCCAGGTGAGCTGCTAATGTGTTTGTGTGCTGCCCACATCCCAGAATGGATGAGAGAAGGAACAGCTTCTTGATAAAAATGAAAGAGAATTGCGCTACACCATAAGACGGTTTATGTTCAAGTGATAAGAGTGTGATGAGAGGGGGGCAGCATGTGTCAATACAAACAAATTCAAAAGTTAATAATTTGGCCAACTTAGTGCAAGCTGATAGAGACATGAGTTTAGTAAATAAATAAATTAGTAATTAAAAAATAAAATGTTCATCTATGACACTTGAAAGAAAAGAAAATCTTGAAAAGTCCCCAGCAGTTTCTGTGGATTATCCGGGGTAACATCTTCATTGCCAATAATGACAACTTGTTGCTATTCAATGCAAAAATGCTGTGATGACCACAGTCACAATAACATTTACCTTAATTGTGCTGGGATTGCAGCATGCGCAGCCAAACAAGGTCAAATGAGAGAATACATCTCACTGTAATGCAGGTGAAGTAAAGATTGCATTGTAGCTGTGAGCTTAATGCTTTTACACACAGCAGATGGAAAAAAAAAACACACACACTCACAATGTTACTTATACTGAAGGATATTCATGGTAAGATTCTTCACCATGACTCCAGCTCACTAGGAGGGCACCTGCGATCATAGCTGCTTATCAATCATCTATACCACATTATCTATACTATCTATATATTTAACATGACTCACTCTCCATGGTTGAAAATACATCCCATGTGATCACAGCCATCCTGATGCCACCAATCCTTGAGCTAGAGAGTTGTCATCTCCTCACCTGCAAAAAATGACAAAGGTGACACTCGATCTGTGTCTTTATCGATGCCTCTGTCATTGGCACTCATTCACAAGTGGCGTAGCGAGAAATCATGTTTTTTATTTCAATTGATGCTCTAGAGGGAAAATAATAATTCTTTGAATAAGCATAAGTGAATCGGTGAGCCAATTTGCAGCCTTTGCTGTGAAAACCTCTGGGTATTGATGGTTTTCAATATCCTGAACACTGTGGCACAGCCGCAGCCCTTTCTAGTCATAATGTGTAAGCACTGTGAGGTAAAAGCTGACCCGCAGCCGATCGAGCCATGTGCTGTATGCAATTGTGTCAGCTTGTGATACATCATGTGTTTGATCGTTCACGGAGCTCAACCGCCGGCCTCTTCCACCTTGTGTGGTGAACATCAGCCGCCGAAGGGTGCCCTGCTCCTCAGCCGGCTTCAAACACTCTAATAGCTGCTCAAAAGACACACGCGCCTCATGCTGCCTTCTTTCTTCTTCTCGACATTTTAAGGGTTTTTTTTTGCAAGGCAGAAATACGCCTTGTTGTGGCGAAATGAGTAAAGATTTGACTGAGTCGATGAAAGTCATTATTAATATTTAACAAAGCTCTTTAAACTTACATGGCGCCATTGCCTCGTTGAACCAAAAGGCGGAGGCGAGGAGCAACACAGAAGTAAATGAGGGTGAGGGGGTGAAAGGAAAGAGGAAAAGAGCAATTGGAGCCCTGAAACAAGTCTGATTTTTGGCTTCTCATCTGTACTTTGAGTAATGGAGCACTGCGCGTACTTAATTTGCTATAAATACGGGCCTGGAAAATGTAAGGCGCCTGGTGCCTTTGTGTTGTCACTTTGCAGGATAGAGAGGGAATGACGGCTTTCCTCCTAATATCTTGACATGCTAAATGAGTAAACATGCGCCCTGTGGTGCGTGGAGGTGCTGGGAGCATATAGCTGGCAGTCATGTGAAACGCCTCCTCCCACCTCTTCACAGCGCAGGAAGGGAGTGATGAGGCAGATGAGAGCGGCGGAGAGGAGGGCAAAGAGGGGGTGAGACGCTTGATAGATGATTCCAAAACATGCTCTTTGTTTATCAGACGCTCTCATTTGGTTTAGCTTAAGTAGGCTGTTACTGCATTCCCCACGTTAAAAAGCCGAATTGCTTGTTTACACAGTGTTATCGCTCTTTTTAATTTGCTTCATTCTGTTTTTATGTCTGCTCATCTCCTCTCACATCAATTGACCTTCACCACCCCCACCCTCCTCTTTTAAAGACAGAAAAGTCCCAGAGCTTAATAATACGGCGTACAGTACTCAAAAACAGATGCATCAAGTGGATGTGTTGACATATTGGAGTCAAGTAATGGTATTTTTCCATTTCCTTGAAGGTCACCTGTGTGGTCAATTACAATTATAATTACAAAACACATCTTGTTACTTCATTTGCAGGACTTGTTGGGCTAATGCATTTGTGCAGGTAAGGTCCAGACCAATGATTATGTCCATAACAAAGCAGGATTTAAATGGGCACATGCATAACTGTGTATAGTGAAAAGGGTGGCTCGGGGGGACAGCAAGGTCATCCATGGATCCGAAGGTCGACAGCTTGATCCCAGCAGCCCCTAAAGCTTATATGCTGAAGTATCCTTGAGTAAGATGATGGCCCCCAAGCCCTGTATGTGAATGGTTAAAGCTTCTATTTGAGCATATGGGACATGTAGGTTAGCATCTGTCCCCAGCGAATGAATGTCTGTGAGTGGGTGAATGCGAGTTGTGTCTATAAAAGCATTTCAGTGATCTTGGAGACTGGAAAAGTGCTATACAAGAACCAGTCTACTTATTACGTTCACAATGCTGTGACTGACATATGCATCTTTTAAAATGCGGGTTCATGTCATGGCAACATGGTGGGAACTACAGCTGTCTGACTGAGCTGCTTGTGGTTTCTCCTTCTACCTCAGGATGCCAGTAATCAATAATTTAATTTTGAATACTCTTTTTCCCCGGGGGGAAATTAGGTATCTACATTTTATGCGTCTGTGACTAGTGAGCATACATTTATGAGGATCAAAGAGCAATAGACACACATACACACACACACACACACACACACACACACATACACACACACACACACACACAAGGCATGAAATAATATGACCACCCTGAGCTGTCAAGGGTTAGGTGTCAATGGCTCTTCAGCAGTGGTTGAATGGGATGCTCCAAGAGCTCTGTTCATTCTCTAACAACACCCACACGTCCTGTTTACACTCTCTAACCTTTGGGCCAAGAACATTAAGGCAATATTAAGGAAATTCAAGGGAAACAATTGTCTCTTTCTCAGAAATGCAAGTTAATCCGGGCCATAGCGCCTGCTTAGCAAATTCATCCACATGAACTGTTGACGTCTTTCCTCCAGACAAAACAGAAATGTAAATGCAACACTCTGGCGATTTGTTTGACAACAAGAAGAATAAAATGCTTCCATGAACTTACATAAGCAGGTTATGAATCAGCACAAGCCAAGCAGAGGTACTTCTCTGTACATGCTATGGATTGCTGCTTAAAGATGAAGAAGGGAGAAATGGCCCGGGAGGGATTGAATTTTTATACATGGTTAGTTTTGTTGCAGTGTTATTTGCAGCAGTGGGAGGTTTCATGGGAAAGAAACCTTGTGAATCTATTCTGTTTTCCATCATCATGTGAAGCTCTTTTCAGTTGCATCAAAGGATGAGAACAAAAAAAATGCCTTTGAAATGAAAGAGTTCAACCTTTCTCAATCTGTCTTAAACTCGGCAATGCTTTTCATCAACAGTCTCTTTGTGCCAGTCTATTTTCTCAGAATTTCAAATGCCATTTTCCCCTCTGCCTCCTTTTGTCTGCCTCTGGTGAGCACATGGAGTGGAGGCTGACGACAGAGGGACTCGATAACTGGAACCTGGCAACAAACGCTGAGGGTGGACTATCAGTGTTAAAATGTCGCAACCTGATCTGTCAGACACAAGGCAGGGTGAGAGTTGACTGCAGCAGCATTTTATGGTTCAGTAGAGCTATTCTGAGAACACAAGAGGAAGAAAGAAAATGAACAGAAGAGGTTTTTTTTAACAGCTATTAGACCTTTTCCATCGCTGTGTCCTCACCCTCCTCTCCCTATTCTTTCACTTTTCTGTGGGTCTGTCTGCTATGTGACCTCTCCTTGGACTGAGTGCACTTGCTGGGCTTACAAACGGAGGTCTTAAGTCATACTTAAATATGTTTGACTTTGTGAATGGATTTTACACCGACCCTAACTTCAAACGGTTGTAGCTGCGTCCAGTCTTAGAATGTGCACTCATGCGCCCTCACAAGGATTCAGCCAACCTGATGGCCTTTTCCAAGCACCCTAACACCAGGAGCTCAGTGATGAAAAACTGCATACAAAATAAAATAAAACTTATCTTTACAGATGGACAAATACGAAAACTAAGAGAATTATATTCTGAGTATAAAGATGTACTGACAGCAAAACTAAACAACACAAACAGCAGTACATATTTATTGGAGAAATTTAACTGTAATTAATAGTTGAGGGGATTGAGAAGAGGTGAAAAAGAAGTAGACTTTTTAGCCTGGGTAAAAAGAGACTTGTAAGGACCTGTTCCAAAAACTTCAGAATACTGCTCGGTCATTGAGTTGTTTGGAGAGGAAGCCTTGACAACTGCAAATAATCATTGTTGAAGTTCTAATTGAGAACCTGCATTTAGTAGGCTATTACTAGGTCTTTTTTCATTCTGCTGTCAGCATGTTATTTCTGATTTATATCAACACATTTATTCATGTATTTGTGTAGCTGAAAAGACATATTTTTGACTGTTAAATGAAAAAATAATATACATCAATGTCTGACTATTTTTACAAATATTTTGCTCACTACATTTACAACATTTAGATAATTTTACACCATATCTTATCCTATGGTGGCGGGCCCCCTTCAGGTCAAGTCTCTGCCTGAGGTTGCCTCTTCGAGTCTCTTCGTTCACGAGAAAGGGAAGGATGGAGCGCGAGATTGACAGGCGGTTCTGTGCAGCAGTAATGCAGTCGCTGTATCGGTCTGTCGTGGTGAAGAAATAGCTGAGCCAAAAGGCGAAGCTCTCGATTTACCAGTCAATCTACGTTCCTACGCTCACCTATGGTTGAGATCCCTGACACAAGCAGCTGAAATGAGTTTCCTCTGCAGGGTGGTGGGGCGCTCCCTCAGAAAAAGGGTGAGGAGCTCTGTCACCCGGGAGGAGCTAAGAGTAGAGCCGCTGCTCCTCCATATCGAGAGGAGCCAGCTGAGGTGCCTCAGGGACCTGGGCGCCTCCCTCTGCGATGTTCCTGGCATGTCCCACCGGGATTAGACCCAGAGGAAGACCCAGGACACACTGGAATGACTATGTTGCACAGCTGGCCTGGGAACACCTTGGGAAGGGTTGGAGGAAGTGTCTGGGGAGAGGGAGGTCTGGGCGTCCCTACTCAGACTGGTGCCCCCACGACCCGGCCCTGGATAAGCAGAAGAAAATGGATGGATGGATGGATGGATGGATGGATGGATGGATGTGCCTATTCTATTTCAGGTTACAAATATATCATGTGGTTGCAGGCCAGTCTTAAATCGCTTCATTTATTGGCTATAGTAATTTATTTTAAATTTTAACCTTTTTTTGTTATTTTAACCTCCTTTCAGCACTCCAATGCAGCGCTCATCAGTGCCCCTTGTTGCTGTGTGCTTATTGTTGGTCTCTCTTGTGTTGTTGTTGGTGCGATGACAGGTGTCATTAACCACCACCTCAGCAGACATCCACTGTCTCCAAGGAGAGTACAGAGATCAGCCTCCCTGCCTCAAATTCCCAGTACAATGCACACGACGCGGGAATCATGGGTCACATCCTGAAACAAGGTCGATGACGGTGAAAATCATCCTGATATTTATGCCCAGGGGGAGCTTGAATGCGGACGTGTGGCATCAGCACACCCGACAATCCCAGGCAGGCCAGACTTGTCTCTTTGCTGTTGAGAGGGTAGATGGGTAGATATAATTCCTCAAGAGACAAGAGACACTCTTCTAATGACCTGACATGCTGTTGTCCTGTGAACATTTGTCATGACACAAAATGTGTTTTGAAAGGATCCGTTGCCATTAAATCTGAGCACAATCTGTACCTGCAGGGTGGAGGACGGAGCTGTGGGGAGAGCTTTTCAATCAGCTCAAACAGCGGCCGTCTCACAAAACCAAGAATAAATATCCAGCAGGTTTTCTCTATCTCATTAAGTATCCTGTAAGCAAGACGTGCTGTCATTTTTTCTGTTAATTTGCCATAATTACTATAGTAATAAGTCTTTCTTTCTTTGTATATATATATATATATATATATCTTTCTTCTTTTAATTCAATATACTGAATCAGCTGTTACGTTTAGGATTCTCGTTTCCCTAAATGGTTAAAGCTTTCAACTGACTTGAACAATTTAGTTTATGTCATTACTGCAGTTCTTCGGTTCATTACAGACATTTCTTTACTCTCCAGTCTTTTTTTCCTGCTTACTTTTTAAGTGTTTTGCACATACACACACACAGGTTTTGACACACTCATCAGAACAAGTGGTGAATAAGGTTAAGAGCATCTCAATGGCTATTATATAGTTGAGAGCAGCATTGCACCCATGTGTGTTACTGTGTAACTGTTCATTTCCCATATAAACAACAGCAACAACAATATGGGTGCAAATCTTAATGCCGGTTTTGTTCTGTCGATTTTAGTTGACTTACATTTCTTTGTAGCCTTTGGACCCCCGACTGGGAATCACTGCTTTAGAGTCAGATACCAACAAAACAAAGCGCTGATGTGAGACTTTATATGTGTTCTGTTGGATATTGCTGGATTTTGGCGAGATTGTTTGTGGGGGGAAAAAAAAAAAACATGTGGGATATTTGTCTCTGAGGAAGGAAGAACAAAAAAGAGCAAGAATTTTGTTGACCATCAAAGTGATGGCATAAAAGGCGTCTCACTGCCAGGCCAATGTTTCCCTGTCATCCGAGTAGCATTCAGCTGTTATCTCCACTTTGATTTTTTTTTTTTCTTCATTTGAATTTCATTGTTTGAGTTTGAGCAAAGACACAAAGGCAGGCGAAGAAGTGGAGTGACACACACACATATAAACACACACATATAAACACACACGCACGCACACACACACGCACACACACACACACAGACACATCTTTCTGTCTGTCACACACAGACCTATACTCACACTGCTGTCCTGTCAAAGGCATGTTTATGTGACTAACGACTTGTGTGCAAAAATGCACGGTTTCTACACCACAGTGCAAACTGGGATCAGTGAGGACAATCAATCAGTAATCCAGCATCTTGTGACTGTTTCCCAATTTCTTCCCTTTGCCCTCTAGTGTCTTAAATATTTAGACTGTTTGACATCAAATGCATACATGAATGGCAATGAGGCAGCTCTCAGTCCCCTAATCGCGCACACACACACACACACACACACAGAAAAGACAGGGCATGAGGACTGCAGCAGGATGCAGTCAGAAGCAACTCATCTCACAAAGCCAAGACAGGAGCATGGCCCTTTGTAGTTTTACGGCTCAGTTATTGTACAGTCAAGCTCCATTTTTAGATGGCTTGATTCAAGATAGGTAGAAGATTGCATGTGGACAAAGTGCAGGCCGAGAGAGATCTTCTGATTGTTACTTCAGGAAAAATTGTCTCTGTAGTCTTTGACACACAAAAGGGGGGGAAAGCCAGTTTGAAGAATCCCCTTTTACAGCAGTATGTTATTCTCCTTGAAAGTGAAACCAGTAATAAGGCAGCCTGAATGGTGCCCTCTGAAGCGCCTGTCTATCAAGGATCTCATCTGAGACGAGGCCACACAGTCGGTTCCTTTACACCTCGCGATGCAGCATCTGCCTCCATTTATCACCCTGTAGCTGTGTCTCAACTTAAGAAAAAAAACACACACATACACTGCCCTTCATCTTTATCTGCTCTGGCTGTGGATGTTTATTACATGCAGCAGTTTGCCTATGCCGTAATTTCCAAATGGCATAATATCCACACATTTTAACCCCACCCTCTGCAGACCAGACTTCTAGACCTTGGACTCATTTCCAACAGAGCAGCCATGATGAATGAGCAAATACAAATGAAGCTAAACTGGGGAATAACAAATGTGAATGCTGGCACTCAGGAGGGCTGAGATCAGACGTGGAAGAATCTGTCTCTGAATGATATTTAGGGAGGTGGCTGGAAGCCAGATGTTTTTGTGTTGCGTTTAAGTTTCTGGTGGAAAATCAATTTGCCCTTTGCCAAAGCATCTATGCACTCAGTAGTTCCTAGTTTTCTATCAAGCTCTCAGTCTTAAATGTGTCCGTTATTTGCAGAGAAATATTTTAAGATGAAATAATTTCACCAAAATGTAAACATTCTACAAATCACTGCTACATTGTCATTTCAAGAGGCAGTGTGAGTGTTAGCGAGAAGGGCTGCCTTTTCACCTGCACTGCTCACTTTGAGTGCAACTCCTATCTCGCAGAAATCAGTGTGTTTGTCCAATGCCTTTAAGAGCATGAATTCACAGTGTTGAACCATGTCATCAAACCTGGAGGGAATGACATGCAAAAGTAAAGATTCTATTAGGTATAATGGAAAATGTCACCTTGCTGGACCTTTCAAAGCAGGCTAAGACTCTCTAGACATCTCCGGGAACTCCAGACAGTCAGCTCTTTTATCTGGGTCTGTGGGAGACGCTGGGTTTAAATCAGACAGCAAGGAGTAACCCTTGTAAAACATTCAGCAGTGCACTTGAGGAAACTCATTCCTTTAAAAAGACAAGCCCAGGATAGACATGCTACATGAAATTACACTCCTCCCTGCTCATTGCCTTGATAAAATTGTTTATTTGGGCCTAGAGCATTTCATTGTTTGTGCTGCTCGGAGTTAGGCACTAAGCTGTGGATACAAGTCCACAGAAAACGCTCATGTTTGTGCTGAGCCAGACTCCTGCTTATTAGTTTTTAAAATTCCTGACCAAAATATTTGTAAATATCTAAGCAATAGAAACAGCGCACCTTCCATGTCTGAGTCCTTTTTTTCTCGATTGCATTGAGATGTCTGAGCAGTTTGCAAGTGTCTTATCTTTTTTAATCATGGCATTGCTTGCTTGATGATTTTTCATAAGAAACCTGTCAATCAGCACTAGTAAGATTCCAGCTTCTGATCTTTGATATTCAGGACTGTGCAGGTTGTGGTTTACACAGATGAAGCTGAGAGTGGAACAGAACTGAAGATGATTAATTTTACACAATAAAAGTTTCATTTGAGAAAACCTAGAGTCTTATTGCAAAATGAAACGTAATAACTTTTTGCGAGTTTTTGCGACAGATAAAGTTAACTTTTTTAAACTTGCAGTTAGTCCTCTGCCTATTATTGTGTTGTGGCTACTTGCCACTGAGGGTTGAGAGTGGTCAGCTGAGGAGCCTGCTGGGCACAAGGGCAGCTCTGCACTCACTGTAAAGCCAACTAACTTGGTATGCACCATGATTTTATCTACACTGTAATGTAATGTATCATGTTCCATCACAAAGAAGGGGAGCAAGTACGAAGATCACATCCAGTCAGATCACAAGACATTAAAGTGACATGCTGGTTTTAAGACGAGACATGGACCCAGTTCCTCAAGAACAATCCATTTTAATGCAGAGAGCAATTTCTACTTCCATTTCTTCAAACTGTCTCTTAGTTCTACACCTATGATGTCTTCAGAGATTCTCATACATCCAGTGAACGGTTATCCCAAGAGTTGTAGAGTTGTAGCAGCTGAACTTGCTTTAGATTCTTGAAGATGTTTCACTTCTCATCCAGGAGGCTTCTTCCACTTTCAACCTCTGTGAAGTGTTAGCTGCAGAGCCACTGGCCACATTAGCATAGCTAATACCTTGCTTAGCAGACCTTGGTTTAGAGCCATTTGTCATACCCATGATTTAATCACACCATTTTACAAGTGGACCAAGTTTCTTGCACAGTGCTTCTTCATGATTTCACCCCATTCTGTTCCTACCCCAGCACGGTCCCTTCCCTTCCTAGGAAGTTTCAAAACTGCTGACACATAGCCTCATTGGAAGCCATAGTTGGCCACAACTAATCTGAAGCAGACTTCACATTAGATTCTGGGTTTCCCCACCTGCCAGTCAGAATTGAAGAAGCCTCTTGGACAAAGGTGAAAGGTCTTGCCAAATGAACAACAGGTCCAGGTGCTAGCTGTACCTGGTGTAGTAACAGCAGCAATTGTAACTCCTAGGAAAACTTGACAACTTTTTATTTACAGTTGTCATCTCAATACCTGATGGCGGGAGCAAGCAAGATTTGTTGCATTTAGTTTCCATCCAGGCAAATTAATCCAAAACAAAGTGGAAACAGTCCTCATAAGATTCATGTCAGCCAGTAAAATAAGTTGAAAATGGGTCGTGTTCAACAAAGGCGGGAGAGTGAAACTGGGAGATCAGTCTGTCTGTTTCGTTATCTCATTTTCTAATACAACAAGCCTCTCCTAACAGAGAGCATTAGACGTTATAAAAAAGACAAACAATTGTAGTACAAATCTATAAAATCTTTTTACAACCTTTTTAGAGTCTCCTGCTGGTCCTTCTGTAAGTGTGTCAGGGGCTCTTGTTAACCTTTGGACATTTCTGAGAGTGTTTGAAGTTATACTGCCTTTTGGAGAGCTACACCTAAAAATAATGGATTTTCTTAACATTATGGGGCTTTTGCTGAACAAGACTCAGGGAATGTTAATACTTCCCAAAAGTGTGTAGGTTTGTCAAAGTCAGTCAAGTTCAAAGTGATTATGTCTTTACCTTTAGGAATCTCTGTTTGTGTGTAAAACAGTTCATTTTGGCTTTCAGGTATACTAAGAGCTCTCACGTTTTGTTTTGCAGGCCAAAGGTCATCCAGCTAAATGCAGCAACATGGGACAACCGTCACTGTGACGTCGGTGTTTCCACTAAAGACTGGACGTCACAGAAATTCCCTATTTGCAGCCAAATAAATATTTACTCCACACAACAATGGTTAAGTTTTATGCGTAATCGACTGTTTTTTCTCTCTGGACTGAAGCAGAGTGAAGCTCATCAAGTGAGGCAGAGGACGCATCGCAGTCAGTGCTTTGGTTCATTAGTGAACATCTGTATGCTGTGCACACACAAGTTAGGCCCTAAATACAAAATGCAAACTGTAGGCGCTTGCCAAATGAATTGAGTGATGCGTAGTAATAACAAAATCTCATTGTGCTGTGGTGATAGTGAAATGGCGATTATTCAACAGTGCAGTCATTTTCGCCAGCGGACCTTCTCATACATAATGCATCCAAATCATTGCATTTTTTCCTCCATTCTGGGCTACAATGCATATTTCATCAAGCCAGTGAAATATTAAGCACTCTTATGATTTGATATTCTCTTCCAAAGGGGATTTCAGTTCATATATTTTCTTCACATCACTCGTGTTTCCTCAGGGACCAAACTTCCCGGATGTCTTTATTTAGGCTGTTTGTTTACCGCAAAGATGCTTGATTGGTAAATGCCGGAATAATGATCAATGGGGCAACCAGTCAGTTCCAAAAGATTATCAAGGCTCAGAGGCCATTGATCCATGAGAATGTTCTACCACTGAACGGCAAGTTGGGCTGCCTCCAATTTATTTGATTGAAAATAGAAAAGCGCTAACTGTGCAGCTTCTCACCCTCCTTCACCCAAAATTTCAAATGCCAACTGTTAGGTCAGGGGATTGATGAGAAACTGAGGGAAGCATGGGATGTGTGGGGGTATTAAGTCAAAAATAAGAAGCAAAGGTCTGTTTCTCACCTCTCAGTCTTATGTAAATGTAAAAGGTAAGACTGGAATTAGTTCTAAAACCTTACATATTTCCCCCACACTGTCACAAAGTTGTTAATGCTATATGGTTCCGTCCTGTCGTAAAATTATCTTCACTTAATGAAAAATGATTACTTTTCAACCAAATGTCAAAAGTTATTTGGGGCTAAATATGAAAAGGTTGTCAGGCATAAAAGTTTCAGAAGATGTGGTGCAAATCTGACATTTTCCTTAAACATTTTTGTCATTTAAAAAGAAATCACCCTCAGGCAGATGAGCAAGTGATGCTACTTTTAGGCACCTTTAAGATGTGCAGCTGAGAGACCAGATTTCAGAGTAATGCAATTCACACTGTCTGCTCGCAAATAATTGTCACTAGAATTTATAGAAAACACTGCAACATTGCTTTTATCTCTAATTAAAAAAGAGTAGTTTGACATGGGGGAATATTATTAGCCTCCTTGCCAAGAGTTAGATAAGACGATTGACACCACCCTCATGGCTGAAAGCTAATTATGAAACTTCAACCGAGGGGTGACTTAGCATTCAGTCTTGAAGCAGGACAACAAGAAAATAAATGAATCCTCTCAAATTGCCAAACAAAAAAGTTAGGTTTTGCTAAATTTTAAGGTATATAAGTAGCATATTCTGTCAAATCAGTGCAGATATTCATACAAAAATCAACACTTCTGATCCACTGCTGTGTGGTAATGTTTTGAACAGCATAGTTTATCCCCTCTGCTTGTATTTTCTAATCATTTTGCTATGGTTGGCATGTAACTAGAGTGCAACCAGCTGTGAAGCCTCCTGTCAGTGAGAGTGTACGGACAAGGTGATGGCTGAGCTGACCATGGCCCGCTTTCCATCCACATGGTTCCAGTGTTGGTTTCTGTTTGGTTGGTGGTTCTTTTTGTTTCCAATGCCAAAGCATGGGTTCTGGCCCTGAAAAATCCTGAAAAATCCCATAATACCACCTCTTCTTTGCTGGGCCAGGTGTAAGTAGCAGCTACATCAGAGACTGGGGACTAGCTTATTGAAACCAATGAAAAAAAAAAGTCTTGTCAAAAGAGGCAACAATGACCTGTTATGTTACCTGAGTCTTTATGTTCAGAGGTTTTGCCAGTTTCTCCAGTCTGTGCGTGATATCAGTGTGCCATGATTGCTGCCGCTTCCTTGGCAGTTTACTTTGCATCATTATGACTATGATCCGAGATTAATTCCTTCCACTGACCCTATTAGCAAGCTGGACTGAGATTTGCATGCAGTAAATGGATTGTCTCATAAGAAATTTACAAGATGCATCCACATCAGCTAGTTACCTAGCTGCAGTAACACTGCATTGAATTGTCCCATGTATGGTGTGTCTTTTGTACCTTGGGTACATCTACCAAAAGGCATCAACTCATAACTGGTGGCAGCCACTAGTATCAAGAGCTTAACATACCTTGATACATCTACTTAGATTTATTTATTACATCTATTTTGATTTCTTCATGTGGCAGGCCAGGTGCTCGTTTCTAAAGAGACTTGCAACTTGTTTTGCAGTACAATAAGAAGCCATAGTTGGGCTAAAAGACAGGAAGATCTGAAATAATTTAGTTTTTCTTTGTTGGATTCAGTCTGACCAGTATTCACAATGCGAACTGAACAGATGTCCTTTTAATTAGCTTAAACATAAACTATTTTCTGAATAATCTCATGAATGTGCTCCAGTTTCTTTACTTTGTGGACTTTTACATGCTCAAATTTAATATTTAAAACAGTCCCATCAACTACACTTTTACACAGTACACAGTTTCAGATGAACTTTCTGTTTGAGACAAATTGGTGCATTTAGCTCATCCTCTGCAGCCTTAATGACATCTATTACTGTATATGATCTTTGTGATGGTTGTTTTGGTGTCTAATGACCAAGCAGTATACTGTAAGAGATATTTCTAACAGTGTTATCAGCTGTTTTTAAACTCTGAAACAAGCTTAATCTACCCATATTTTATCAAAATCAGATCAGGTAGCAGCTTTCAATTTCACTACAAAGTTTGCTCTTTAATCAGAGTGCCCTCCTTTGGGAAAGTACAATAATGTGTTAGAACACAGTACTGATACATCATTCCTCTAAGCTTCATTAAATTTAGGCCCGTGATGTTGGTGATGTCACCTGAGATATAATGTCTGACGGTCGATTAACACAGCCGTTGACTTCATTCTGCAGCAGACAATGATCTATTGTGATATTCAATCTGTTCTTTTGCATATCTTTAGTCTCATACGCATCATTACCACCTGCCACAGGGAGGAGGAGGTTGCGTAATCTGGTCGGAGCTGCTGGTAACGTGACTGTAAAGACAAGAAAGTTAAGTTTTTAAGGAAAAAGTGAACTGTTGTCTGAGGAACATTCGTCAACCAGCGGGACAAATTACACTTTCTGAATGACCTCATTGTGCCTATTAGGTTGGAGACCAATCTCCATAATAAAAGCTATACTTTCTGAGTATGAGCCTGACAAATTGTCTTCCATCTTGGCAATATCCTTTTCATTACAGTGACACTCACATTTGAATGCTAACAAGGCTGCTGCTGTTCAACAACTCAGGATGCCAGCATGGCAGGTGTTCAAATTGATAATATTGGCCCAGGTGCAGTTGATTTGGGTAACAACAAGAAATAATGTGACAAAAGCAGTTTTACACGCTTATCAAATCGGAAGTGTTCTTTTCATAGCGATAAAGAGATAGCTGCATTTCCTCCAAAATTACTTTGGAATATTTATAAATATTTCATAAAGTGCAGATAAAAGTGCTTGAAAAAAAATTGACTCACTGATAAGAACTAAATCAAAAGTAGAATCTCTTTTTATCCCTGATGACCCTTGACATTATTGTATTATTATTATTTAATACTTAGTGGGGCATTAATACATCAACAGTAATTTGATGTTGAATTTTAATTCTTAATTTGAGAGAAGAACTGGCTGATAAGTAACTGCAATTAAGTAAATCTGCAATATTTCTCCCTGAAAAGCAGCTGATTTTAGTATAATGTATCAATAAAGGTTGCCACAATGTCTTCTAAAAATTGTCATAAATTAATTAAATGAAACAATTGCTAAAAAACCAAGGGCATTTGAACAATACAAAATTTTTGGCACACTCCTGGTTTTTGTGAAATATCACATTTCTCCTCCAATTTTGGCTCAAACATCAAGGAGCTTTGTTGCTCGATTGCTTCAGTTATCATTTACTGTATTTTGAGAAAATGTTCAGAAGTTTTGCTGTTTAGAAAGTCATAAAAAAGTCACAAAAGCAATATGTTTTCAAGTGTGTTAAGCCTGCAGCATAGACATCCTCTACTGATGTCACAAGCCAACCTGTTCACACAGAAAAAAAAACGAGCAGCACTTGGATATCAGGCCAGTCCACGCCCAGGCCAGTCTTTGTACATGTGTGAAAAGCCAGCTTTCTTACACTTTACATCACCCACTTTATGCTATGATGACATGTTTCACTACACCCTTAAGCCAATCTGGAATAACCAGACTTCATGGTGCAGTACAGTATGCTGACCCCAGACTGTTTGTGTTACCTCCTCCTGGTCGTGTATGCCATCAGCAGCTGCACTGTGCGCTCAACATAGGTTGAGCTTTCGAAAGCCTTGCAGGAATCTCATTAGCACCACATATATTTTCTGCAGCAAAGAGGAAGTGATTTCTTTACAAAGAGTTACAAACCACCAAACTGATGGCTTGCCAAGAGCAGTGTTAGCTGGCACGGATGGAGAAATGCTGCATTTTTAACATCGTTAAAATCATTTTGACCACTTTTCTGTCTGAGAGGGCTGTAAGAAACTATGATAATGTCCCCTAGCCTGTCTGAAATGCCAAGTCATTTTTTCTAGGCCAGTGGATGGACTGTCTGTTCCCAGCTCCTGCTGTGCAGTAGGGTGTCCAGAGGGGGCGTCTGTGCAAGTCAGTGGCCCATTTGTACCACCACAGTGGAAAATGTTGAGACATGCCACTCCTGCTGAGACAGTTTTTCTGAGTGCTATTACACTGGATGATTGCTTCTTTGTACAGTCATTTATAACTTGCATGTAAGTTTAAATTAGTTAAAAATGTTAGCTGTGTGAACAGCTGTTGGTTCATGATCCTTTGCTGATGATTTCTCATCAAAATGATTAACCCCAAAGACTGGTTGGATGCCTAAGTGCATTTTAAATTAGTTTGAAGGATATCCAGGAATCCATACTGATCCCAAAACTGCTTAACATTAAGCCGCTCAGCACAGTTGCACATTTAGCACAGCACATGTTCACATTTATTAGCTTCAAATGGAGATCCATCCAGCCATTATTTTAACTGCTTCATACTCAGTGGTGCCACAGGAATTTGCTGGAGCCTGTCTCCAGCACACATAGGGTGACAGAATCCACCCTGGACCGGTCACAGTCCATTGCAAGGCACGCACACATTATTCACTTTCAGTCTTACATCTAGGAGCAATTAAGGGTCTGCAATCAACATTAACATGCATTTTTTTGTAAAATGGGTGGAGACTAAAGAACACAGAGAGCTACACAATTTACATGTTGTAAACATGCAAACATAAATTTGAGCAACTGTACTATTTAACAAGCCACAATGTTATCCCACATATGGAAACATACATTCAAATTACAGAGTTTCTGACCAACACTGAATAGAGCTAAAATAATAATTGCTCTGTACAGTTTTAACAAAAGGTTCTAATGAGGCATCTGACTGAATTAACTTTCACTCTTGTAATTCCATCACCTAGTTGGGTTTTGAACTAATGGAAGGTCTCTCTTTCTCTCTCTCTCTTGTTCTCTCTCTCTCTTTCTCCAGCTACAATATAATTTGTGGAGGCAGTCACAGCTGGTGAGCCCAACTCGAAAACAAGGTCTTTGCTAATTTTCACTCTTGTTTTTTTTTCATACATAGTATATTATAATCCCTTTAATTATGTGTTCATGTATGTTAAATAACAAGCCCTGCACTGAATACATAAATGATGACAGTTAATGCCTGACATCTTGACATATTATAGGGTCTTTGAGTCATCTTGTCATATACTGACCTTTGCTTTCAACACTATCAGGGGTTCACTGCTGTAATTACCTGACCTGACCTACCTTCCTGGCTTCTTTAAGAAAAAGAAGTAGCTAAAGCCTTGACTTTTTTTTCTACAGCATTTGTCTTTTCACAACATCATGCTAATGGAGTAAAACACACTGACAGTGAAACCTCATTAAGTTACAGAAGCAAGCAGACGAATTTGGTTTGCTGGCTGTACTAATTTGCACCAAATGCCTCATACAGTGACGTGAAGACTGAGTTTTAGAAAATTACAGTGTTTCAGCTGGTCAAAGAGATGATTAAGCAAAACTTTAACAAAGTCTTAGAAGTGAGCACAAAGGAATGAGAAAAAAGGGTACAGCCTTTCAGTGTCCATGTAAACATTACACTGTGTGGGGGTAAGATTCAAAGCCTGACTTGACCTGCTGTGACCAGGATCTCTCAACAAAAGACAAAGAGACAGCATAAAATGACAAGTAAACAAGAAGAACACCAAAAAAAAAACACAGAGAGAACAAAAAGAAGTGCAGCTGCAAAGAAGTGCTGAGCTGCTGGCTGACAGTGAGTTTGCCTTGGCATCAATGCACTGAAATCGAGCGAGACACTAGATTACCAAATGAGGACTGTGCATTAAAGTGTTGGCCATTTCCAACACCAGCTCCAAAACATGTGCCTGGACTTGCTGTGTTTTCCCACAGGGATGCTTTTCATTGTACGGTCAGCATTTTTTAGCTATGAAAAGTGACCCTGCTAGCCATCAATGTTATGTGTGTCATGTGTGACCATTCCTCCATGTCATTGTATGTGTGTGTGTGTATGTATGTGTGTGTGTGTAGCCACATAAGAAATGTGAAAGAGCCTTTATTCATTAGCCAGCAGTGTCCTACAGCGCATGCAAGAGAGGTGAAGACGCTTGGAGAGGCAGAAGTGTGGGGGTGTGAGGGGGAGTGCTGAACATGAGTGCATAAAAAGCATTCAATTAAGACATGAAATGCAGGGTTCATTAAGCGTGAGCAAGCCGATGAAAATGACCATCCATCAGGATAGAGTGGTGTGGCAGCGCTGAAAAGCTGGCGCAGACATGCGCACACACACCAACCTCGATTACTGCAGGGATAAACACTCTCACCCTGATCGTTTGAAGTTGAATTATAGTAACTATAACTATAGTAATAGATTTCGCCACTGGTGAAAACCGGTGGGGATCCCGTATTGATTCTGGCATGGGAGACCAAGCTTTTCTCCACTTTGTCTGATGTTCAGTATTTCCCTTAAAAAAGAAAAAAAAAGTCAGGTAAACTGGCTTGCCTGCTATTTTATCTCATCATTTCAACAGCATCAGGTTTGTGCTGCTATGAAATACATAATATGGAATTTGAAAATATCTTGTAATAATTAACTCTAACCCCAATTTTAACCACTAAAACTAAACCCTTACCCTCTCTGTAAACCCCAGTCCTAAACTCTGACCCTAATTGCAAACCCTACCCCGAACCCTATATTTAAACCCTTAACCCAAATCCTAACCCCTAACTCTTAATGTAAACCTTAACCTTAAACCTAATTGTAATCCCTACACCTAATAAAAATTCTAACCCCTAACCCTAACTCTTTTCTATATCTTTGTGTACGCTTTTGTTTTAAGGTTCCCCAGATGCACATAAACACCAGGGTCTCAGCACCAAAGGGCGCACATGCGTACATCTTAGAGATGGCAGCCTTGTGACAAGCTGTCTGCCCTTTTAGAGTCTTCCCATGCACTTTTGTAGCTGCTGTGCTTTTGGCATATTGCCACATGTGGTGCGAGCAGGTACATTGGACAGAGATACAAATCACAGCAGACAGTGAGCATTTACCGGGCAAATGTATGTTCAGCTTACGGAGAAGTAACTCTAGCGGTAATACATATTTTGCTGTGTTCAAAGGGCTGCAGGCATTTTCTTCCTTGAGTGCAATCAAAGCAGCTGTTTATAAGTGGCCTTGGCCTGAAAAGACACAATTCTGTCACTCTTTTCAGCACGCTCTGCTGTGTTTGAATGTACTCTGTGTTCTTAATTTGGCAGCACACATCATATACTTTCTTCTGTTTTGTGTGAGTTATGCTTGCAAGAAGACACAGTGACCATATTTCCATGTTGATTCTTAAAATGTAAGAAGGTCTTGTGTCATTTGACATTGAAGTTTTTATATTTATTCCTGAAGATTTTTTCTCAGCTTCTAAGACCTGTACAATGAGCAGGAGCCTGCTGGTTCCCTTGTTTGTTTGCTGCCAGCATTTACCAGCATTGATATGCACACTGCCACGCAAATGTCTCTGTGTGTATCTATATTGTCATGTAATTACTGAGAGAACATGCACATTTTTTTCTTTCTTCTAATTTTTTTTTTTTTTTTACAAAGGAACAACATCATGTGTACTCTGATAATTTAGATAGAAAAAATTACTTCTCACAGTAAGGGATCATGCAGGCCTTGCACTCCTGCTTTGTAAAATCCCACTTATATCATATATTTAAAAGGGGATGTGAAGGTTTGTGTGTGTCTGAGTCTTTCTGTGTGTGTGTGTGTGTCTGTGAGTGTGTGTGTGTGTGTGTGTGTGTGTGTGTGTGTGTGTGTGTGTGTGTGTGTGTGTGTGTTTGTGTGTGTGTGTGTGTGTGTGTGTGTGTCTGTGTCTGTGGGGGGTATCTGGAGACAAACAAGTTTGGGCCTGTTTAAGTGCAAGTGAAAAATAATGAGGATGATGCTTAATCTGGCCTTAGTTATACAGAAAATATTTGCTATTTGAAACACTGGTAGATTGGTGGATAGCTCTGCTACCTCACAAGCCCCCAGTTCGAATTCCAGTCAGGTCGAAGGCCCTTATGTGGGCTTGTGCATATCAGAGTTATGCCCTGTCACTGACCCTCAAATTAATGAAGCAATTAATGCTTCCTTGATTTTTAACATCATCCATGATTATTCTTTAATTTGAATAATGGCATTACTTAATCAAATGATTGCCACTGAGTGATACAAAAGGTTTCTGCTCTCTATAATACACTGCTTCAGCATAGTCATCTAGTATTTGGCGTCATAAATATCCAGTATCTGTATTCTCTAGACACCATAGCAGATCTATCAGCTTTTTAAAGCCAAGGCATAATCTTTTATCACTGTCCCATATAAAAGTGCTGCTGCCCTCAGATGATCCAGTATTTCCAAAATGTCAGCTTTACTGGATCTACAATAAGGTAAACCGCCCCGTTTCCAGCTTTGTCACAATGCATTTTGACTTTTTACTGCCAGAGTTTTATGCAGCTTAAAAGTAGGAGAACAAAGCACTGGTCTACCAAGAATTCATATTTTTCAGTATTGTCTTAAGACGATAATCAGGCACTCATATGAACACTGAAACAGGTTTTACACACTGTAATCATTTCTCCTGCACTTACTGGCAATCAAAAGGTCCTTTCCTAATGAGCTCCTAGTGCAACAGATGGGGGAAGAGTCTCCACTAGTCATTCTGTGGAGAGACAGTGTTGTGTTTCAAAGTTTATTTCAAGTTGGAATATATGCTCCAGTGCCCTGAGCCAGACAAATTAAGCAAATATCCTCCAACCTCACAGTTGATTTAGCATGAAATTTTCCCTTTGTGATGGAAGCGCATAACGATAGTAATTCCTGAATGGCCAGTGTAAACAGTAAGGATGATTACAACAAGTAAAAACCTTGTTGTATCTGAATGAGTTTCCAATTAAATGGAAAAACAGAACCAATTCCAAACAAATTACTTTATTTGGTATTTGTTTTATTTGTTTTTATCGGCTAGAATGCGCATTTAAATCTAAATATCTTGTGCTACATTTGTAGACCGTTACATTGAATGTGATAGAGAATTGGTGAGTTGCTATATTTCAATTTCATGAGAAATTATGCATTTTTATCAATACAATTCTCACTGACACATTGCCTATATTTACTGTCACCACATGGCAAAAACTTAAATCATGGTCAAATCAAAGATTGTGTGGACTTTCTCTCCCTGTAGTCTGTGTAGGTGTCTGTCTAGTACCCCTGTTTCCTCCTACAGTCCAAAGACATGCATATTTAGGTTAATCAGATTCTACATGTGAGTGTGAGAGTCCTAGAATAGAGTCCTAGACAGTATTCCTATGTAAAGTAGAGATAGGCATCAGCTGACCCGCACAACACCAATGGGTACAAGTGGGTAATGAATGACCCTGCAATAGCTACCTTGATGTCTAAAGTCTTTTGTGTTTGTGTTTGTCTTTGAATCATAAAACAATAAAATAAAGGACTACACTGCTGTTGCCATAGGTCTGAGGTGTGTTCTTTACAGGTTTGATTATTTGTTGTCTTCCAACATTGAAAAATACAACATTAAATGAAAGCTGCACAATGTTTTGCATGAAGCCTCTGGTATTTGCAATTTAATTGGCTGGCAGAGCCAATGATAAAAGACTGTAATTAAGTGGCTAAATATGACTGGGGACCATAGCAAAGCAATTAGTATTCTCTAAATGTCACGTCTCTATCTGGATGCATAATACAAAAAAAATGTACTAGACATTCTGAGGTCTCACAGAGGAACCATTACACAATAAGGACACACCCTGGGTACCTGAGCTCTACAGATACTCAATTCAATTGCAATATACTTCGTTTGAGGCAAAGAAAAACAACAATCCCAAATGTGTGTGTTTCCATGGACTAAATAGTCCCTCAGTGAGTGTGAGGAGTGCGCAAGAACTGTTTTTTCATTCCACGCGGAGCAAGTTCTGAGACACATGCACCAGCAATACAGTGAAGCGAAAAGCGAAAAGTATAGTAATGGCAGCATCCATACAAGGCGCTGGAATTTTTTAGAAAAAGAGATGTCCAAATGTTTCATTTATACATTATCTTTTTTGCAAAACCAAAAAAAAACATCATTATTAATTGAAGAGTAAACAAGTTTAAAGACTGTGAAGACTACCCCTGCAGTTACTCAGGATTTACTCATTGAGGCAAAGATGGGAGATTGGATCTGATAGCACACTTTAATGCTATGGGAGAAGAAATTCATAATTTAAAACCAAACTGCCATGATTGCAAGAAGTGGCTCGGATGATTGGCCTCAAGCTTTGATTTGATCCAACTCAAGATTCTTGGCTTTGCTTCTCAATAAATTTCTCAAATAAGTGGTTATACATCAAAGTGTGGCAAGAGAGGCGAACAAAGGGGCTATAAAAGACAGTACAGGTGGTTGATTTTCATTAGACAATGACATATTGAGAAAAAAATCCTCAATGCGTTGCCTTCTAATGGTGTTAAGGTCTATTATTAGCTCATTTATTGCAATTTGAACACTTGGGGGGGAGGTAAACAAGATCAGAGTGTCATGAGTTTAAATAACACTCCCAGTCATCCCAAAGGTAATTACACAGAGGTCAATGAGCGGAGGATGACCCAAAAAGAAAAAAAAAAAATGGGCGTCAGGAATCAATATTTCACGCTTACACACAGATACAAAATCACACACACACACACACACACACATGCACACTTGCACAGTCCTACGTGTCATCCCTGCCAGGGAATGAGTGGCTCATCTGTACACTCCTCCAGACTGCTCAAATAGAACACAAGGCCCAAATTACATTTTAATGGCCTTTCTCTCTTATTAGCACACGCCGTCTTTGAGTGCACAGGAGCAAAATGAAGCTTTCAACCTTGCCCGTTCCTTTGTCATTTTGCCTGATGTGATCAAGGCTTCCTGATGACGCACCCACAGCCTTTACACTGGGGACCTCATGGCAAGGCACAGAGTCTCACAGTGAACAACATTAAACCTACAGTGTGTGAAATGGCTTCATCCGTGCTTGACTCCATCCATTCTCACGTGACTTCAAAATAAAATGTATACAAAATCATGGAGCCTGTAATATCGAAATCATTTGTCTGCAATATTTATTTGTACACATAGTTGAGGATACGTATGTGCACATAAACTCCATGTCAACTCCATGCCTGGAGTTGTCTATGAATGGTGAGGTGTACTAACAGCATTGTCACTGTCTTTGCATTACTGAAGAGAACAAAACAATGTGTATCAGCAAAGTGCTTCATGATTTCTACTGCTGTCATTAAACTTTAAGTGTGTTGAAAAGACTGACCCGAATAAGTGTGTCACAGTATATGCATATATATATATGTATATATATATACATATATATAAAAACATTGAAAAAACGAACTCAACGGTTCAATAAAATCTATTCAAATACCGTCAGTTATATTCTGCTGCAGATGAGCTAACACCACAACATACTGTAAATGTCAGCGTGTAGCAACTGAGAAGAAAATAGTACAGAGGAAGAAACAGAGGTTGGTGATCATGTGTAGTTGTATCTTTGAACGAATGAATTAATAATACCAACCCGATTCTATCCTGCAAAATTGAAATCCATCAGAACCCAACTAGATCACACCCTCCGTTTTTATTTATTTCGTCTCTCCGTCTCACTTTTCATATTGCCTTCTTCTTTTCCCCTTTTTTTTCCAATTGGCTCTTGTTGTTTTTCTCTCCACATACTGTTCTCAGTTTCTTATCAGTCTATGTTTTCCAAACCAATATCATTCTTTTTTAATTTGATAGCATATCCATGTTGCCTATATTATATCAGTATGCTGGCTCTGCAGGCCCAAACACGTTCAAAGACGCGAATGTAATATTGAATGAACAAAGCCATTTCAATGAAGTCCTTACTATTTTGGGGAGAAAATGTAACGTCTATCCATCATCTTACCCACTTTGTACCTCACAGTGTCACAGGCATTCACATTCCTTTTGGTGGATTTATCTCCTATGCATGCATGTCATATACCCTACCATGGACATATTTTGGGGTTGTTGTGAAACACCAACTCAAAGTTGTTCGAGGAATCACCAAAACCATCAGGTCTTAAATTCTCCAGGTAGCAGGCTGATAGGAGGATCTCACATGGGAGGAAGTTTGCCTTAAAGGCTTGTGCTCTTGCAGGCTTCGATACCGAACAGTCCTTCATGCCTGGCTGGCTTTGATGCTCCGTGACTCTGATAGTGTACTGGAAGAAGTGAAATCCAAGACGAGCTGATATTGGGGTATGCAGAGACACACATTTTAAAAAAGGAAAGGCCTCCTGTGCTTGAATATTCTAATCTTCATTTTTCTTTGGTTTTAAATACCCTGCCCCGTACAGGGTTAATACACTCTGTGACATCAGGAGTGCTTTTAAAACCCACACACGCTCTTAAGCTCCCTTGCCACTTGTTGTTCCAACGCCCCACTAAGCTCTTTGGTGCCCACTGTGCTTAGTATTAACTCAGTGAGAGTGTGTGTGATAAACAGTGCCACAGATTTTCAAGTCAGTCACAAAGTCTGCAGTTTTTTAAAGTTGAAAAAAGTGCACTCTTTCACATGCGATTATCCAACAATGCCCTATTTCTTAATCTCTTGGATTAAAGACTTTAATCAAAACTATCTCAGTCTACCAAGCTACTGAGACTATATCTCCAGTGATGATTAATTTGGGAAGTTTTCAAACCTTTTTTCAGTCAGTCAAACTATCTGTGAAAGTTGCCAGAGTATTGGTGCTGCCCTGGAGTATGAAGTAGGATAGGTGACAAAACAAAATGATAAATGAGAAACATAGAGGGTGAATGATGAGCGCGAATGATCAATGATCTACCCTATCTGCTCAGTTTAATTGGACGCAGTGAACCAATGATAATGATTGGTTAAACCTCTCACCTTTGACCTCAGAGTGGGTGGCATCTTAAATAACTCAACCACATATCCCCCTCCTGCATCAAATTCAAGAAACTGAATTGACTCATGATTTTAAAAGGCTTTTGGAGTTTTATTTTACTTTTTCTTTAACTTTTGTTTCTCTCATACTGTTTTTGATGCATATTACTGCTGGCTAAGGATCCAGCATGAAGAGAAAAAAGAGTGAGACAAAAAAGAGAAAAAGGTAAGAGAGAATCAAAAAAGTGAGGAGAAAAACATTAAGGAAAACCAATTATTTGCCTTCAGTGTTCATATGGTGTTTCAAAGTTTGCGCCATAACTGGCGTTAAGGATCGGGAATAAAGCTCATGATGATGGGAGGAATATTGCCACCAGCAATCAGCAGAGAGAAGAGGGCCCTAATCAGAGAGCTGCTTGACAGCAGTGAAGCCTCTCCTCCTAACGATCCAAACTGTTCCTGAAGCTCAGATGCCTGTAAAGGCTCGGCGTCATAGTGCAGTGAAGGTTTCCTCCACTGAGCGAGTAAATGCTAAGGAAGGTGATCTTTTACTTTCTTACTTCCTGACGTTTTTTTTTTTTTGCATTCTGGCTTCGGTCAGTGGAAGTCATGTTTGTGTTATAAATGGGTGGATTTACTCTTCAGCAACAGTGCTAAAAAGTGATAATCCTGGGGAAATTTTAGACCATGAAATAAGTGTGACAGCATGTTAGTAGCCTTAAAGTTTTGAACTTGCCTCAAGGAGTGAGTAAGAGAGTGAATCCTGTGTGTGTCCTGTGATGGACTGGTGAAGTGTCCAGAGTGTATTCTCTGTCTTTACCTTATATGTGCTGGCGAAAGGCATGACATAATGGGGACAAATCGTTTTAGATAATGAATGGGTAGTGCTTATCTCCTAAGACTAGCAAGCTGTCCTCCATACTGTATGCTTATACTGTAGCTTAAATCATTGTATAATGGTTAACGTGGTCCTAACGTGGCACTATACTCAATATGTCAGTTTTGCAGGAAATTAGTCACAAGCCTGTCTTAATAATGGTGCTAAATAAAAAAACAAAACAGGAATTTCAGAACTATTGAAATTCATTTTGACCAATCCGGAGAAATATCAACCTCATGGTGGTAGTAGCTCAAAAGTCATTAGGCTTCACCCTCTGGAGATGATGAATGGCTGTGCAGAGGCATGTAGAAATCCATCCAATCAATGTACTGGGATTGGTAATACATTCCACTCTGGTCCATGGAGGTGGACAGACAAACCAAGGACACCATCCCTGCAGACGTGCTGCTACTGGAGCTACAATGATCTCTCAACAAAATCGAATCAAAATGTTGATTCAATCCAAGAAGATAAAAAAGTTACACAATCAACAGTTCTATATTAATGGGTCCTGATTATATTAGCACACAGACATTGCTTCATCCTGCTAATTCATCTTCATTGCGTATCAACATAAGCCGTTGCAGGAGATGCATGCTATGAATGCATTTGATCTCAAATTAAGACCACTTTTAACCTGGAGGGTCCAACTTGACTGATAGACACTGCTGCAAACACCATCCTGTTCTTTCCGTCTTATGACTAAAATGTCGGTGTCTAAAGCTTGCTCTTGGATCAACCCTTGGGCAAGGATCAGCTCTACTAAATCCTCAACAAAACCACTCCATGAAGACCTATAATCAGTGGACAGAATAGAAAGAAGATCAAACCATACCATTTGGAACAAGGGCCAATATCACACAGAGTAGTATAACTCCAAGGGGCTTTGCTCAAGGTAATTTGTGTGCATGACAATGGATTCAGGATATATAAGTGAAGTTTCTTCCTAAGTTGGTGTTGTCGCCCTGTGTGTTATTTGTAGTGATGAAGAAGATATAAAGTGGAAAAATGGTCTTCTAATCAGTGTCAACTGAAACTGTCATCACTTCCTCACAACTGTCAGGTAGAGTACTTTGCCTAAAGACATTAGAGGATTTTTTTTAAGCTGGATATTTAATGCTTTAATCAGGGGAGGTTGATGGCAGGAAATGCCACAGGAGCAGTTTCTCAGATATCAGAGGAGCAGATGGGAAATGTTGCCTCATTTAGATAATTTCTTCATTTCATGGCCATCCATCCTGAAATACAGACTGATAAAAATGTATTTCTATCGAAGTGCATTTCAAGTGCAACAGATCCAATTTGTGTGTGTTAAGATGAATGAATAAATACAAGCGCATTTCCCAAACTGCATATTCAACTAGATTTAATCAACACAGAATGAAATATAATATTGTGCTGCACAGTGGTGTTTTGTGCACAGGTCGTGCTGCACTGACAGCATCAGAGGCATCATATCAAAGCCCCTCGAATCCAAAGGTAAGAATACTTTATTTTATTATTTTACTTCTTGAGTTTAAAATATGCTATTTTGATTATTTTCACTGTCGTGCCAATTATAATCATTGCACTGTATTCTCTATTTGGTGAACATGAAACATACCCAGGGATTTTCTGACAAGTTTTATAGGTTATTAAGTAGGGAAAAATTTTTTCAGCACACTTTCAGCACTATGCTCTGTAAAGTGACCAAAATAGCATCCATTTGATAGAGCCAATTATTCTTTTATAAAGCATATTTAGAAGCAGATGTGGAAACATCCAGGACATTACAAATGCCATGGTCTCACATGGTCCCAAAACACTTTACAAGACAGTTACAAATATACACAATGACGTTATCAAAGTGGAATTACGACATGAAATAAACATCAAACAAACAGGAGAGAGCAACCATGCTGCCAAGTTGTTGTAAGAAAACAAAAATAGGTAGGCTTTACAAATGTTAATGATGTCTGCTACAGACAAGTGGGGCACTGTAGTGCCTAAAATTGAGCTCTTTTACAGAACCTTAAATTCTACTACTTCACTTGTTAATGCAAATTATTTCATTCTGTACACATATTTTACACACTCTCTCTATTTTTCTTCATTTTATTTTATTTTATTTCTATTTTAATATAATTGGAAAAAAATTTTACCTTGCTATTTATTTGTAAAAAATCAGTTGTTAATCATTAGTTCTACTTAATTATTAGCTGACTATGCGTATTAATCAATTAATCTTTCAGGTTCTACACTGACCTGAGGAAAATCTGAGAGCTATAAGGATCACATGACCTGGAGACAGAAAATGTGATGTTTGCTGTCTTGTTTCTTATGTATTCTATGCTGCACAATTCTTCCAATCAATACAGTAATAAAACCATTCCATGCTTTTATTACTGAAATAACCTAGCCAGCATGAAGGGGCTGATTCCACCCCAATCACTCTGCAAATCGTTCTTCCATTCCACTGACTCCATATATGTATTCCAAATGCAGCATTTTGACCCCCTGCCCGCTCCTGCCCATCCCACCCCCACTGATCGATTGAGGGACGGCTTTGCAGTTGTTTAACCTGACTGGCTCTCCCCTCTTGACTGTGGAGCAGGTGACACATCACATTAATAAATAAATAAGCAGGGGGGAGTGGAGCAGTCATCACAGCACTAATGATGAGACAATTATCTCATGGCAAACAACACTCTGCCATCACCTGCCACAATCGAAGGAATCAATACGGCTTGGAGGAGAGATGGAAGGGTGGGGGTGGTGGGGGGAGGAAGGGGCGACGGAGAGAGGAAGAGGGAAGGCCAAGCGGAAAACATTAACATATCTGGAGTGCTTTCAGATGACATAACAGAGCCTCCAGTGGCCATATTGGAGGTCACAGGGAAGAAGCCGATTAGATCTCCTGTACTGACCTGAATGTTTCCTCTTTTAACCTTGGATAGAGTTGATTGATTTTCCATATGGTCCATGATAGCCTCAGTCACTAAAATATCCATGAAAATGTATAGAATGAGTCAAATCAGAGAAGGCTTTGATTTAAGTTTTGGGTGGGACATACATAGCCATTCACCTTGGTATTGTATTATCCAATGCCAGGATGTGTTTCTACTCATATTTATACAATATCACTTTGCTAAATAGGATTGTGATTGTCACAGACAGTACCAAAATACAACACATGAATATGTACTGCAGGTCATTTCATTTTTTAGAGTGGGAGATATGTCTGAAGTAAGGTTTCTATTCTTAACATAAATGGCTTTAATCTACTTATGAAGTTGCTCAATTTGGTCAAGGTTGAAAATGTCATCCCTCATTATTTGATCAGAATCTGTATTTTTCTTTCCCTGGCAGTGAATGTGACAAAAATGTGTCAGAGTTATGCTCATTGCTTGTTTTCCCAGAGGGGCTACAATGTACTGGCTTGTTTGGCCCTGAATTATGTTTTGCTGTAGCTGTTGTCCCCTTATCAGTATTTATTTATGTCCTCTTCTATCTTCGTCTATGCAACTTTTCAGGTGTAATCGCTGGTCTTTTTCTGTCCATTCTCACAGCTGGCTGGTTGACAAGCCTCAGTCTGTCATGCCTGTGGCATTTAAAACGCAGCAGACCTGGACTTTTTGGAAATAGTGTTTGTAACAGGCAAAAAATAGGAATACTACATAACAACTACATATGTTCCCCTGCAACAATCACATAGCAAGTCAAACTTTGTGGCATTGTTGCAATGAGACATGACAATGAGACATCTAGCAGGCATATAGACTACTGTATAGTATATAGGCTATAGACAGACTTTCAAAGAGAAAGTCCTCAGTAACAGGCCATTTTGCGAATATGAGCCAGTCAGTGATTTTTTCTGCTTAACCTGGAATTTTGTCGCCTTTCATGATTTTTCCAATATATTTTCATGAACTTGTAATATGTGTCATGTTTCCAGCAAGCGGTTAGAGGGATTTTAATAGTGATTAGGCTGAGAGTTCAACATGTGTGCATAATAGTGGAATATTTTCAGTTGCGAGAGCTGCTATGGGAAGTGAACTCAAGTGCTGTTTACTGCCCACATACAATTTATTCAAGCCAAATGAACGGCTTATGGTCACTTTACCTAATGTTACCAGGAATTTCGCCTTCAACATTGGAAAAATATGACAGTTCCCATGTGAGTTAGTGGCCCAGTTGTTAATTTATGTTGATTTGATTTGATTTATGCTGCAGATAAAGAGAGAGTGAATTAGACCCTGTACTACTATTAAAGTATGCTAAGGCAATATAAAGCCTTATTCACATGTGATTATATTACGTGGGGACCTCTGGTAATTTGTAATGTTTATTGAGGATACATTTCTTCTAATCAGATATGCTGTGTAATGTTAGCTAAACGCTGTTACGCTTGGGGGCAACCTAGCCACACGTTGTATTGGGTTGGTGAAAATTTCCATGCTGTTACATTTGATGTCTAAAATGTTCTGAAAATGGACTAAAATGGACTTCTAATATGGACTGAAAAAAGACACATTTAGTTTTAAACTTTTTTAAACTCTAGACCCATTTGTTGCTGCTACTGTGTCATCTAATGCCTTTTTTCATAATCTGCACTCACGTCTTCACCCTGGAAACATCTCCATTCAGTTATATTACCTGCATTATGTGAGAAATATCTTATCGGGCATTGGTACAAAAGTGGGTAGTAGTATTTTTGAATGCACTCACTTCGATTATTTTGTTTAATTGTAAATCATCCCATTTATTTTAGATTTATAAGATGTGAACCTGAAGTGTTCCTATGAGCACAGGGGGTTCGTTACATTCTGAAAGATTAAATTCTGAATTAATTAATTGATTTGTCTCACTAGTTTCTAAAATTGACAGAATAACAGAATTAACAGACCAGCTGACCATCATATTAATGCTTACTACCAGCTACCAAGGAGGAACATTTGAAGACAGACTAAAACCCAAACCCACACTGACTTCAAAGAAAGTCGGTGTGTTTTAATTGTTAATATGATATTGATAAAAGCTTAAATTAAGGCGGTAGATTCGACATTTAAGTTTGCTTTCTCAAAGTCAGGCTGATGAGCCGTGTGGTCTTGTCATTGTAATAAGAAAGCCTCATTATGAACCAAATCACCCTGTTCGTTTAGTAATTCAGCATGAAGAGCACTCTTTTAGGTAATTAATCCACCATGGAGCTTTATAAATGCTATTACTGCATATATGCACACACACATTACTGTACAGGGCTCCATTTGCTCCATACATTATCCCGGTGAATGGTCTAAAATATGTTAAATAAGACCATCGCAGCCTCTGTAGATATTACAACTTAAGGGCCAATGCATTGTTACTGTTGTGTAGATCAAAATGAATGAATTTTGGGCAGGAATGTTGTTTTCTTGTACTAGAGGACGCCCTTGACAAAAACAGGAACATAGAATGTCATTCATTGTTTAAAAAACACATGTAATCCAAGAAGAGTGTGGAAAAAAAGTGTCAAACACACAAGCTGTCACTTCCCAAACATTCACTTTAACTTCTCCTATGCAACGCCAATTCAGGCTATCATTCAGGCTGTCTTGTTTTGTTTGCTACTCCATGCTTGCCAGTTGAAATGACAAACAAGTGATATGCTGGAAAAGGACGCCCAGAAAAAAAGAAAATCTCAGCTCTGGGAAAACTGTCATCCAGAGTGCTGGTGTGAAAGCGGAGCAGGATAGAGGGGGTTGCTCCATGCTACAATAAAAGATGCATTTAGTCACAAACATCAATGTTTAATGCATCAGAACTATGGCCACTGCAACTCTGGATTTAATTATTAAGGGGATGGTGCTGCTGACAGCTCAGCATCATGTCAGAAGTAGGGAGAAAATGACTGCTCCGTGCACAGTGACAAGATTTTAAAGTCATAGCTTGCAAGTCATCTGATCTGCAGGTCTGTGTGTGTGTGTGTGTCTGTATGTGTGTGTTAAATAGACGCACACCAGAGTGTGTTTAGATGGGGTTGATGACTGTGCTTGATGCGGTGGCATCTCCACACCTGCGCTGCCATCTGTGCCCCTGCACCCACTGTGACCGCTGTGCCTCCTGGCAAACAACAAGTGTCGCACAGAAACTTTGATGAACACATCTCACTCTCCTGCCCTCTGAGAAGAAGAGGCAAAGACATTGGATTATTTTGTGCTGTAGATTAAGCAGACAGTAATGTTGAGAGACTAGTTTGACAATTGGGGTAATATGCTGATTTGCTTTGTTGGCAGGGGTTAGATGGGAAAGTGTGAGCCCCCTTAATAGTGAGAGTCTCTAAAAGTCAATTTTCTAAAAGTTGATTTTGCCCCTGTGGCAGGGGGAAAGTCAAATGCCTATGGCATGAAGGGTGTTTGTAAGGGTTTTGTAAGACTAAGCCCTAAGCCTAACCCTAACTTGTGAGTTTAACACATTTACACAAAAAAAAAACAGTAACAACTAATTATCCCTATTGAGACAGATCTAATAAATAGGGCTAAATATGCATGATATATATATATATATATATATAAACAAAATAGTGGGAAAAAAGAAGAACAATACAACGAAAGGAAGGTAAAGTTACATAGAAAATACAATAAAATACAATCTGGCAAATGGGCACAAAAAGAAGCTTTTCATGGTGGATTTAGGGCATTTTTTCTAAATGTGATACAAAACTCCTCAGGCCAGAGGAAGAGGAGACATAATTAATTAAACAAATACACAGTACTCCTACTCGCAGACACACACTCGATGTAGCATTTCAAACACAGCCACCGTTATCCCCGTCAAAAGTGGGCACAGTCTCGTCAGCATGGCGTGCCGCGACTCAACGCGACTCCTGAGGAACACGGAGGGACGTGGTTGCAGTATTTAGCGCTGTGCTCACACTGACAATAGAAAGAGAGCCACCAGAGAAGGCTGCCACCCCCTGAGGGCTACTATGCACCTCCTAAGTGGATCACTCTGCGTTGTCACAACGTTTTCATAAAGCTCAGTGGGACGGGGCTGTGTACTCCTTTCATCCCCGACAAACTCAAATTAGCTTTGTCAGGCTCGCTAATGCACGCTGGTGGCTCTGCAAGTTTTGCTGATCGTCTGCACATGTTTATGTGTGTGTGTTGCAGTCCTTCACTCTTTGCCCCCACTCTTGTTGGGATGAGGAGCGGGAAAAAGTCACGTAACTTTCGTCTTAGTCCAGAGTTCACACGATTCCATGTCTGTTTGTTTATGGCGCTGTTCACACTGTGGTTGAAGCCGGTCAAGGGCAGAGTTGGACACTAACTCAGCAGGTCAGCGGCACTAATTGCTGCCAGTCATTGGTTAAATGTTCCCCCTGTTTCCTTCTCACACTAAGCGAGGACATTATAATGATTAGGTTGAAAGACCTACGACGATGGACAGTGGAGATGAATCGGCAATGAGGTTAAAGTGAGGCACAGAAGCAAAAGAGGGAGGTTAATCACAGAGTCAGTGAGTGCCGCAAGACCGCAGATCAGGGTGAAAACAGGGGCGATGATGAGTTAATCATGAGAGGGATGATGATGGTTGGCAAACTGGCAGGTCACGCGTTCACATATCTTGCAAGACATTACATCCTCTTCCTGCTCTGAGCACAGCCCCTAAACGTTAAAGCATGAAGTCTGAGGAAGATGAGGAAAGAAGTGAAGAGGTTTGGATGGAGGCTGATTATGGCTGATAATGAGGCACACGATGGGTTGGCTGAAAACAGCAATTACAACTACGGCACTGTGCTTTTCCTTTGAACCAATCAGTACTTGCAACTCCTCTAGACCTCCTCAGGGAAATGCTATCCACCACCTCCCTCTTGTATTCTGCAGCCTTATTACAATTTGAACGTATTAAAGGAAGCCAACATGGGTCTTGGTTGGGTGTGTCAGTTCTTCCAACAGAGGCTAAAGCAGTTGAGTTGTGGGAAACAAGGGAACTTAACACAGAGAAAATATAGAACAGGATAGTATGGCTTTGATGTCTTGTACCTATACTAGTGGTGGCCCATATGAAATCTTAGTGCAACATGTTTACACATACTGTCTCCCTATAACTGTTTATATAATTACATATTCAGATATGTAAACCACACTTTGTATTTTGACCTTAAGTCGTCTGTTATCTTGTCCTACACCTACTTCATGTATGACTTAAACTCACCTGTCTCCCAGATTTATCTTTCCCAGATCCACACACACACACACACACACACATACACACACACAGACACACACAAACACACAGACACTCGGCTCCCTTTCTCCCTGTTTGATTCCCATCTCTGCAGACTCTTTCTTGGTAGATGATTTAGACTTAACCCCCCAGAGTCTGTATCTGATCGCTCCCATTGCAGTAACCCCTTACTGTACACTCGCAACCGTTGCAAGAACGAATGCATCAACACATGTCCACACATAATTTAATCTGCCTTTGGAGCAAGATTTACCTGTCCCTCTGCCATCCGCATCCTTCAGTTGGCATTCTATCCCCATTTTTATTGTTCTTATGTTAATGCACCTGGTTTCCAGTAGCCTGATCTGACCTCATATTACAGTTTAAGGCCTTGAAAATCATGAATAAAATGCCTTGAATGGAGTTATTTAAGATCTCTATCCTCCAAACTCATCCACAGAGCGACATGTGCTGCATGCTCACATAGGGATTAATATAGAGCAGGGTTAGTCTGTAGTGCAATATGGATTTTATCAGCTTTATTAGCATCATAGCACATTGTGCATTTTCTGTCCTTCATTAGATGCAATTTGACTTAACATTTAATTTCCTGTCCAAATAGCATGTTGTTATCTTGCTTACTGTAAACACTGCATTAGGATTGAGAAGCATTGTTTTATTCCTTTATCATGACACTGTTCTTTTACTGTATTGCTCTGGATAATAAATCTCACATCTGGTGCAGTTCAAGATTCTTAGCTCAGCACCAGTCTAAGTGTAAAAATACCTAATCAAGGGACCATGTAGGCCACAGTCCTCACTGCAGTGGTCCCAGATCGAATCACACTGGCGACCCTTTGCTGCATGTCATTCCCCCTCTCTATCCCCATTTCCTGTCTCTGTACAGCTGTTCTATCATTAAAGATCTTCGCAAAGCCCCAAAACATATGAAGAAAAAAACTTCAACAGCACACATTTTCATTTTTGTGGCAATGTGGAAAATATTTTTCAGCAGAACCCCCACTGGAATACCATGCAGATCCCCCTCCCTTTAAACCTTCCTTTCTTTGATTTAAAGAGGCTAACCTGAGGACTGTGATTGTCATGATCATCATTACCATAATTATGTCCCCTGCTCTCCAGCCATACCTGCCACCTCCACCCACCCCTCTAATCCTGCAGCTCTCAGTTAATGACTGTCAACCTCAGGGAGAAAGCATCAACAAAAAGAGAAATATACAGTAGGAAAAAAAAAGAGGCAGCCAATCCCACATCAGGTCTGGAGCAGATCTAAATATAGAGCAAAGACTTTTATACACAAAGTTATACATATACTTAAAAGTGATTCTGTTTGTGTCCTTGCCACTGGTAATTTGATTACTTGGTATGCATGTGCAGCAGGAGTGGGTTATCTCTGAGTATGCAATGAATTTGTGAGAAAAGGCACAAAGTGACGAGAGGAACATGCCAGCAAAAGTCAGCACAATGTCACTCAAAATGAAATGCTGCACATCACGGATGATTTATGCTACCTCATGTGAGCATACATATGTATTGAAGGAAAACATACTGTAATAGGCATCCATATACATGTATAATGCCAGTTTTCACATACCATGACCAAATTGTCTTATGATTTGAATACATTCGATGAAGAACAATCTCCTCCACACTTCCAGCGTCCCCAGATGAAATTTTAATCATTTATAGCAAATGCTTCAAACTGCTACAGCTCTTCAGCTTTACATTAAAGCACTGCGGCCAACTTTTGGCAACACATGCATGCACAGTTGCACATAAATGCACAGTAAGATGGAGAGCAGCTGGTAAAAAATATAATAATGAGCAGGAATGGATTCACAGCGTACTGCCACACTGACTGTGTTAGGTTTTATCTACAATAGGCTACGATGAGGGCACCTTGTAAGCTTTACAAGCACACATGTATGTGTACACACCCACATTGCCAGTGGCAGACAAAAGAAACAAGCTGTGTCCCAGCTACCTTCGCTCTTAGGGTGCACTGACACAAACAAGAAGTTTTGACAAAAAAACTATCGATCACAACGTGTTTACAATTGTGTTAGCTCTGCCACTTGAATCAAGGTCTGTTTGTCCATGTTTTGCTTTTTCCTTCTGTGCAGTAACTAAAGACCGTTTTCAGAGAGGCCTTGATATTTCAATTCTAATACCTTAATGGTGACCTAAAATAGTCACCATAGTGATTCTCATCCTTGTACTCTGGTGCTAATGTAGAAGTGATGGAATGCCTTGAATGTTTTTTTTTTAGGTTTTTTTTTTTTTTTTTTTTTTAAGTTTGAACCAGAATCAGAAGAGGAATCAGATACTGAGGGAGAAAAAGGAGCATGTACATGAACTGCTGTTTTGCAGTCTCGCAGCCTTTATTTACATCCATACTGGATGTATGAGTCAGGTATGTAAAAACTTGGAGGTGCAGGGCACATCACAGTTTGTCCATTCAGAATTGTTCAAATGAGGATGTGATGTTTTTAGGACCTACTGTACATAAACAGGAAATAAACCGTTGTTATTCAACAAAGCCAAGGTAAAGGTGTTTTTTTTTTGTTTGTTTTATTTTCTAGGTCTCCCTTAAATACACAGTAAATGTTGAAATGAAAATTAATGAACACATCTCACCTCTTCAATTTGCTGGTCTTGTGCTTAACCTGCATACAGTATGTGCAGACCCACTCCTGGAGTGAATCTATATATGCATGCATAAACAAGCAACACATATGCAAGCATGTGAATGTGTATACACACACACACACACACACACACACACTCACACTCATAAAAGCTTTGCGGATACTTGGCTGCTGACAAACTGCTTACACACCTCTCTGGTTGCCAATGCCTTGAGTCAAATTATCCAACACTTTTCACACAGGGAGCACTTACACAACTCTCTCCCTGCGGGGGCTACATTGAAGGTGTCCTTTCAGTAACAACACTATCATGGACACACATCTACAACACGTTTACACACACACGTTTCCTGAACACTCACACCCACGCACAGACACGCAACTGTGTGCACACCGGTGGAGTAATTACAGACATTTTAATCACTGAACTCCACTCCTGTGGGGCACAGCAGACATAGCAGGGAGTGGGCAAGAGAGGAGGCCCTTGACTGATTTCAACCTTGGCTTAATGATCATCGTTTGAGCCTGAATGCTTTGCTGCAGCTACTGGCAGATGCCACTTCTTTTCTGGGAGTCGTCAAAGAATCAAGGATACTCTGTGATGTGTAAAATAGGTTTAGATAGATTAAATGCAGCAACCTTCTGTCCCGGAGAATAAATAAAGACATCCAGGGGTGTAATATTGGCTAGGGCATGACCACTATTGTTGAAGAATTAATGCTTTGAGAGCTCAAGAAACATTACCAATCTTTGAATAGCTGGAAGGTTAGTTTTAAGCCTTTGGCATTAGAAAAAAAGATTGAATTAATAAAAAGAGAGAACAAAAGGTACATTTCATTTCTCTAATCAGTCCTACGTTTTATTAAAAGCAATAACGGAGCTTGTCTTGTTTACCTCCTAATCACACAGGATTTGCCAATGCAACAGCTTAACTCCAATCTTAACTTGTCTACCTTCAGAAAATATTTCTCAAATCAAGAGTCACTGTGTGCCTGGTAAAAACACAATCCATAATTACTTACCTACAAGAGTACCCCCCCAAAAAAAGATATAAAAAATAAAAAGATAAAAAAAAGATTTAAAAAACATATACGTGTGTGTGTGTATATGTATATGTTTATGTACATACACACACACATACACACACACATATATATATATATATATATATATATATATATATACACACATATAAAAAACAGTGAGACTGCAGTATTCCCCCTTCATACTGCACACAGCTCTAACTTTTTCCCCACTTCCTTATCTAGGGATGGCATACTGGAAGTATGCAAAACAACAGGAGGGGCTTCCTGGGATCATATCACCTGCGTTTTGCTCCATATTGGTGAAGGAGGAAGAGGAGGAACAGCACACAAAGCCAGGGAGTGTGTTTTAGATTGCTGGGCCGAGCTCCCTGGGAGGACGAGGCCTCTCCTTGACCCCCCCTGTGCCTTGCAGTTCAGTAGATTAGTTGGAGCACAACAGAGGCCGGTGCTATCGCCGGTTTGCAGCCTCCTCAGCCCCACTGGCCACACAAGATATCGCTGACACACTCGCTGACTTGTGCGTGCGCACACACAGACACACGCACACATACACACACACACACACAAACAGAAATCTGTGCACCCCTTCCGGACACGCATGAGCCACCCACGGACACACAAATACACATGCACACATAATATTACTGGCCCTGGTTCCTGTCGCTGTGCCTGAAGGTTCATTAGTGACACTGAGGCCACTTCAATAGGAGCAGCACTTTCAAAGTAACACACACACACACACACACATACATTAGCACAGACATGCTTTGTTGATTCTATATAGGAGCACGTACATCTTCATGTCCATACTGCGTGTGCCTTTGAGTTAACATGTATCCAAAGATAAAGGAGTATTTGTCTCTCTGACCTCTAATGACGGAGTCCATGTGACTCCAGTCGTGCGGCACGGCTCTGAACTTGCATTAACCGGCACGACTCCATACTGTAAAAAAATAATAATAATAAATAAAAAAACTGATGTTGAGATCAACAATTCACTACTTAATTACTTCAAGGTCAATTACAGCAGCACTCCACTTTGAAGTTTTTGCAATGGAACATCAAAGGTGTTTTTTTTTTTTTTTTTTACCTCAGGATTTCAAAGCAGCACGACGCCACAGACTAGTGTAACAGAAAGGGAAGGATGTAAAAATGAAGGGAGACATTCTTGTTATATGATTTCATTGCAGGGAAAGGCAGTGGGTCACATGAGAGAGAAAGAGCAACATTTGTCAAATTTCTTTTTGAAGATATCGAATGGGACTTGTCATACATGGTGCATGAGGCAAATGTCATGTTCGTACAACAGTCTCTCTAAAATCCCCTTGAGAACAGGTTCACACAGCGGTAAATTGGACAATCCTGGCAAACGTTAAGACAGAGGAAAAAAAGAATCTGGCCAAAACTGCATCTGTGTAGGGTGATTAAATAATTCCTCTGTGATCAAATAACACATGCTTGTTCGCTTACCATTTTCTTATTGTCTTGTGGCTCATTCGTCATGTCCAGATGATGTCCACCACTTGACTTTTAGAAGTCCAAGCTGAAACCCACAGTGTAAAATAATAATTTTGAGTAATTCTGGATAAAACCTTATTACTGAAGCATGTAAATTGCTATAATTTGGAATGAGAAATTATTACTGAAGAACTATTAGTGGACTGCATTTGTTCAAGTATTTGACTCTGGACATTTCTTCTGTTATTTAGATTATAATGTAATTTCTCAAATTACTCGTGAAAATGGCCACAGTGGGACTCAAATACAGTGAGCTTCAAATTTGTGGGCCATTACTGTAATACCATCCACTGTAGCTTCACTGCTGTGATAAAGACAGGGAAATTAGACATATCACACACCATCTGATGACAGAGGTTCTCTCCTTGCTGAATTTCAATGTGCAATACTCCATTCTCCCGTGTGCAGAGGGCCTCAAGTAATTGCACATCCCCAACATCTGTGTGGTTGTGACATTTCACATCTTGTTACGAAAGTGGCTCATCTGCCAAGATTCATGAAAAATGCTCCCTTAACGTGGACTAAAAGCACCATCAGAGGTCCAGGCTCATGTTGAATGAGTGGTTAGCACTACTGCCTTAGAGCAAGAAGATCCCCGTTTCATTCCGGGTCAGACCGAGGACCACTACACATTAAGATAAACACTAAGTAAAGAAAAGTCTACATTAACTCAATTAATGAATATAATAATTGATCCACAGCAAAAAAAAAGCAAAAAAAATTTGCGTGTGACATTTTACATGAGCTCATTTACTTAGCACACTCTACTCCACCTAACCAGCAAAATGGGGGAAAAAATGTATTTATTCAGTTTTTTTATTGGGTTTCTACCTCATTTTTATCCTACTTCATTTTTTTCCTTCATATTAAAAATTAAAAATAAAAATAGACTTGGAGCATGAGTAAATGCTTCAGGTTGTTCAGGAGTCAGTGAGCCTGCAAGAACAGGTGCAGAGAGCAGCTCAGATTAAAACAAGAGTGCATCTGTTGTTCAAGACATTGGCATTAAAAGTGGAGGACAAAAGTAAAAAACATCTCAGCAAAATTGCCATCAAAGTCACTGAGACTGGTTATGTTGAAGCTACAATATAAAAAATGTATTCCACTTGGATGGGTGGTTTACTTTAAATATACAGTTGTATGTAACAAGTAACAATTACATGCCAGGTATCCATTGTCATCATTAAGTGTGAATGATATTTGCTTATTATCAGTTAGATTAGAGATAATCACAATCACTCCAATGGTATTATTATGTGTCTCGTAGTTTTTAAGAGGAAAATGTGTGCTCTGTGTAATTTCCCCCCTACACTTAAGTACGCTGTTAAAATGTGTGTAGTGTGTAAGTGTGTCTTTGTCAGGGCGTCGCTTGGCAGTCAGTTTGCACTTGATGGTGCGCGTGTTGAATCCATCTCCTTGCACCTCCCCACATTAGCATTGCTAATGTGAGTAAGTGGTTTAGGAGTGCTGCCACGTGGAATACCAAGTCAATCTGGCCACCGGTGAATGTGTAAGGATTGTCTATAGTTAGATGGCTTCACACTCACCCACACGTGCACGATCTTGAATGTCAATGAAGAAGCAACTTCTCTACTCCATCAGGGGTCAAAGAGAGAGAGAGGGGAAAGATGGGGAAACTACCTGAGTCTGACTTTCTTTGTCCAGTGTGAGTGTTTGCGTGTGTGTGTGTGTCTGTGTGTGTGTGTGTGTATGTTTGTGTGTGTGTGTATGCATACAGTAGCACAGTAGGTGTATTGTTTGCATCTGTTGGTCTGACTGTGCGCTGGATAGCAATGTGCTCCAGTGCTGTTTTGGGATACAGCTCCTATGTAGACCTGCTGGGGTGTTGCATCCTTTATAGTGAAGGGTAGAAAGGAGACATGAGGGAAGCCAGCGGCGCTACACTCCGGTCTCTCCCTCTCGCCCTTGAGAGCGAAGCCGTCGCATCCCCTCACAACACGTCCCCTCTGCTCTTGCCATCGAACCCGGAGGTGCGCTGTGACACGGTCCCAGAAAGCCCAGATTGTCGCCTCTGCATTCCGACAGCCCCCGAGTTTTTCGGCATCCATCACCCTTGACCCCCCCACTGGCGCCGCAAAGCATCTTCCCACAATGCAGCAGTGCAAGATGAATGAGCCCGTGTCGTAACACTCCATAGGGTGGCTGACAATCCCATGAGCCACTGCGCATAGGTGGAGCAACTCCTGGACTGCTGTGGCCTGATGCTTCTAAAGTGATGTATGGGGTAAAAAATACTGTGTGTTCTGCATATCGCCACGCAGCCGCAAACTTTACAGCAGTCTCATGCTGTGTGACTTTCATGAAATATCCCATTAAGAAGTTGCGTTTTTTATATAGGCGACTTGAAGTATTTGCTTAAAAATTTAAATCTCTCTACTTCCCACAGGCCATCAAGTTCCATAGTCTGCAGTAGGTGAATATAGGTGTATACTGTATATATAGTAGATTTATACTAGAACACATACACGCTCACACACACACACTACACCACACACCCACACGCGCGCGCACACACACACACACACACCCTGGAATCGTGGCCCATGTTTATCTTCAAAATACCATCCTCAAATTACTGATTAAACATGTGACAGCTGCCATCATTTGTTAAATTCTAGTACTGCTGGGGTGAGGGCCATCCATGTTGCTTTCACCTCAGTTCACACTATTCCACAAGGATCAAGAGAGAGACATAGAGAAAGAGAAAAGACCATTGAAAATGTATGAGCGAGAGGCAAGAATTAAAGACTGTCTGAACCTTAACTTCTTTTGTCAGCTGACAGCTGTTGGCGCTCTGTCTATCTCAAACTTGGTGAGTTACTCTGTCTCGATTCTGTCTGATACTGCAATGCTCTCCCATGTGAACCAATCCAGCCTGATGTAGCACATTGCAAAGCCACACTATATATGAAGCACTGCAGAAAAACACACACGTCCCTGCTGCAGTCTTTCACAACATAAGACCTGTATCTTTTACAAACCCTATAGCCTCTGCGACACTGTATATCTACACATTTACATGTCTGCTGCCACATGCGCTGACCTTCCCTCACCATGCGGAGTGTAAGTACAAGTGATTGCTCGATACAGTGCCGTGGCTGTCAGGAGGAGTCTTGGAGGTCACCAGTCTGCATGCATTATTTAACAGAGGGGCGGACAGCAGGTCGTGACCTGGTGGAGGAGGACCTGATGCTCTGCAATCATCGGCTCAGTGCCAGTAGACGCCCTCCTCTGGCCAGAACCAGAAATGTGGAAGAAAAGTTTGCTCACGTGTGGAGTTACTCTGGAAAATATCTGATATTGTTCAATAAGACACTGGGATGATTAGCATTTTTTAAATCTGACTTCTCATCAGTCCTTATGCTAAGTCGATTTTATTTGACTTTGAATTTTCAAATGCATATGCAAGTAGATGGTAGAAATCCCTTTCTTTTAATCTCAATGTTTTTTGGCCTTGGTAATAAGTCTTTTAGACATACAGGATTAGGTCAATCATTACATAATTAGCTCTTATTTCACCATCCGCACGTCTGTACTGGCTGGTGATGACTTTCATTCCTTTTGTTGTTACCAAATAAACTTTCTGATGACAGCAGCATTCAATTCACTGTAAAACTTAACCTACCTAACTGCAGATCAGAATAATCATGTTATCTTTGTCATTATTGCAATGCAACAAATTTAATGCACACATCTAAACTCATCTTAGTGTGTGTGTGTGTGTGTGTGTGTGTGTGTGTGTGTGTGTGTGTGTGTGTGTTTGTGTGTCTGCCCTAAAATGAATTGGTGACCTTGTGGAGGAGGACCTGATGCCCAGACAGGGACAGACTCTTCTAGACACTGGCGACATGGTTATGGTACAAAGCAGGTACAATGATGTATTGATTTTTACATGAGTGAACCCCGGTCTAAGGATGGTAAAAGTAGTACAGTAGTATCAAGTCAAAGTGGGTTCAGTGTTACGTTACTCTGCGATAACTGACATTGTATTGGCAGTGCTGGCGCAGTGTCTGCATTTAATATCCTGTTTGTTTTGACATTCTTCATGAAAGACATTTTGGCAACTGATCAACAAGAGGCAGGGTGCTAAAATCACACTCACATAAACTGATTAATTAGATCAGTAAGTCATCACTATGAATATGCTTTGGGACTGTTCAGCATCTGTGCTTGGTTAAAATGGAATAAATGAGGTCTGGATATTGCTTCCACATGAAACGGACTGTGTATCAAGTGAGGAAATGAGCAATATGGTGAAATTGGAGTTCTGAGTTCTCCAGGACCACTATCACCCAGATGGGAGTGAAGGCAGGATCTTTGTGTCCATAAATGATAGATTACCATGTAAGAAAGAAGATGAGACAGTACAGTAAGGTGGGCATCATTGGGCTAGGGATGTACTACCAAGGGAAGACAGGAGAGATGAAGGATAAGAAAGGGTAGAATCATAAATGAGAGGGAGGAGGAAGAGCTGAGGCGCACAGTTGCAAGAGGGCAAGAGGGTATGAGTTGAGGAGAAGTGTGGAAGAGAGGATAAGTAATGGGTGTGAGAAAAAAGAAGTACGAGAGACAAAGGGTGGGTTCAGAGGGGAGGATGGGAGGGCCTCAGGGGTTGTTAGTTTTAATTGGGCCTCCGGCTCCAGGACACGCAGCGACAACATCAAAGGTCAGATATACATCAAGCACTGCTGGGAAATGTCGACCCACGCGGGGAAGGGCCGCAGGGCAGAGAAAAGGAGAGAGGAGCAGAGACTGAGAGAGGCCACTGGTAGCAGATACAATTTGGAGAAAGAAGATGCGACTTTTGGAGACCACTTTTTTCGAACAGTTGTCAACATGGGTCTCATGGTTCACTTTTAAAGTTAAGGATGCCTACCTTTTTAGTTATCCATCAACCTATCTTACTTGATTTACACCCACTGGATTCATGGGGCTTTACTGGTGCCTATCTCCAGCTCACATCAGGTGAATACAGGGAATACATACTGGATAGTCCATACTGTAACAGGACACGCAAACATAACGCCCATTACTCAGAGAAAACCTACAGGCACACAGGGAGAACATGCAAAGTCCACACAGAAATGGCCTGGACGTAAACCAATAATATTCTTGCTATGACGCAACTGCACCAGTGTTAACCAAGATTTAATATATCCAAGTCTACACCTTCAGCCCGTATCTGGTTTGTGGACATTGTGGGCCATTACTACTAACTACTACTGAAGTCCAACAGAGATCATATTTACTTGCCCTCACTCTGTACCTTCTCTATACTTTCATGATTAAAAGGAGGGAAAGAAATATTTTTTTTGAAAATAACAGAGACACTTCTTGTGGTCTCAGCTGGCTGGGGGTCGTGCGGTGTCTGTGTCTGACTGACAGCAGCTGCTTGGGAACAAGAAGCAAAGTAAACAGACTTGAGCTGTAGCCTCCATGTCACAGGCAGACAGGGTGTTTGGCAGTGGTATTGAAGGGGGAGGACCAAAGCAGCTTTTATTTTCTCAAAGGACACCACAAGCTGACAAAGAAGAAAAAATACCCAATTTAATATCAGTTTCCATTGAACCTGAATACTTACCGTCTTTAGCAAGCCAGGAATATGTTGTGTGTAATTCATTTGATTCAACCAATTAATCACTAAGCTCTCTGGTTGTCCTCAAACTATTCTTTTTTAGCAATGTTCTGGTATCAAAATGCCAAAAGTAAATGAATGCTTTTGGGATGTCCATGGAGTTATTTGATTTAGAAAGGTCCTGATGACTGCTGCAACTAAAGAACATTATCTTTTTATCTATACATTTTCTTATGAAAAAAGCATATAGTTACCAGAGCCAGCTCAGACTTCATGGGATTGCAGTCAACCACCAACCAATTAAGAGAGGTTGTGCTTGATGCAGACACCTGGTAGAGTTACCTTAGTTTTCAATAGGCTGCTGCAATTGCAGAATTTGTCAAGCATTTCACGTTCCTGAAACATTTTCAGAGGTATGATGATACTTTAGAAATGCTCCAGGCACCACATCTGTCCATCTCCCATCTACCACAGAGGTGAATAGGCTGTGCTTTACCAAGATGCTATAACAATTAGCAGGTGACTGTTATTGCTGTGTTCACTCACTGGAAAAGCTGAATAAATGTCACCTAACACCTGCCATCATGGACATATTCCTTCATTACAATCAACATTATACGATACTGTTGTCAGATTTGGTCAATTGCACTCGTGACTGCCACAGTTGATAGAGCACAATTACTGTATACTAGTGCAAAACTGCATTAATCTCTGCCTGAATATACTGCCAACAAAGGCAGTATTCTTTTCGAGTCTACAGCAACCCATGTTTTAAGAAACAACATGGGCTTCTTCATTTGAATAAGAAACTTAATTCTTGAGAGGAGTTATAGATTCAATAAGAACAGAAAAAAAAATCTTGGAGGTGATTGCAACAGATATGGCAGGGAAGAACAGTAGCTGAAGCCCTCTCCCCCGGTGCTTCTCAGATGTCAAATTCAGCAATTTGAGTAACTTTTCAAAAAGCATGTGGGGCTGAGAAGGCAAGAAAGATTCACTTTTTTCATCCCGAACACAGTTTTACGCTTTCTCAGTGTGTAACTGTGTGAAAGCCTGTGCCTGCTTTGCACAGCAGACTGTTTTGAAAATGTCCATGCTGTCTTTGGAGAGTGACAGTACATGAATGTGTCACTCTCTGAAACAGGGAAAAGTAACAAAACAAAAGCAAATATCCTGGACACAGGATTCTTTTGTTCTATTTGCATGATCTTATGAAGTTATGTAAGTGGAAAGCATGACCTCATCAGTGGAGCTAGTAGCCTTATGAAAAAAAACAAGGAAATTACAATTGATGAAAAACAACAGAACTTGTGTACACAATATATTATATTAAATTGAAGTCATTTAAATATCAAGATGAGTGGCAAACCCTTGAACTTTTGAAATCCCGCGATGTAGGGAGCATTTTGTATATAAAGTAATCCAGCCGCTTAAACTCCTTAGCAACACGTTTCACAACTTACCGTGGCTGAGAATTGGTGATTAACAGTGTTGTCATGATGGAAACAGTGACAGGTTAGCGGCTCTGGGGAAGATAGTGAACTGGTGTTAATTGAGAATGGCCTTCTCAATTACTCACATGTCAAACTTGTAAGCTGTGTGACTTTGTGTAGAAGGGATGGGTTTGTGCATGTGCATGGTTGTATTTATATTCTTGGTGCATTTATACTTGTAGAGCATGAGTGTGCGTATGTGTGTGTGTGTGTGTGTGTGTGTGTGTGTGTGTTTGTGTGTGTGTGTGTTGCACAGTGTATACAGAGACGATAACATCAGGATTAACCCAAAATGACACTTTCTGATAGACTTCATGTCAGCCTCATCCTCTGCTTCATTACTCCCACTGACTTACACACGGACTTGCCCAAATGTGCACACACACACACACACACACACACACACACACACACACACACACACACACCCCTGCCGCTGTCTACGTAGCTTCACAGGACTGGCATAGTGAGCACAGCAGGTAGAGGTGCAGGGGTTCTCAGGAATAGAGAGACAAGAGTAATTCTGCCTTTTATTCACTCTGATGAAATCAATCATCGCTCCCACATGTGCCTATGATTTATGATTAGTGAGGCTTTTGGGTTGTCTATATGAAAGAAGAACATGTTTTACACAATCCTGTGGTGCATTTGTGACAATGATATATAGTTGGTGGTCTAATGTGGCATTGATGGGCTCAGGTGTGGACTTCTTTGCTTTTCTTTCCTCAGTTCCCTCAACATATTATATTCACCCCTGATACCTGAATGTACATTTTTTTTCTGTTACATTCAAGAAAATAACCCCCTCTAATCTCATAGCATAAAGAACATGAGACCCAGTATTTTATGTGAGTGCAGTCACTCTATATAGAGGTCTACGGGACTGCATTGGACAAGTTGAACATGATATGTTGAAAAATGCAACATGCAACAACAAAAATGCAACATGCTACGGATATGATTTGATGTTGTTGGACATCAGTGTTGCTTTTCAGGGTCCAGTTTCGTTGAGTCTTATCTATTTTCCACAATTTTCAGGATGTGTTGTTTGGGTAAATCCAGTTCCAAAAAAACTGAAACAGAGGGACAAGAGGGAATACTTCTTTAGCTACAGAAGAAAAAAAATGTTGCACACACTGGGTAATGAAATAATATTTAATAGCAATGGCACCCACTGGTAAACAATATAATGGTACAGTTAATTGAGACATCAGATTAGTCTGGTGTGTCATTACTGATTTTCAGCATTATCTCAGTGAAAAAACTGTGAGAAAGTACAACAGGGATCAATTTAAATGATTAGAATAACACAATAATCCAGTGGATTATGAGCGAAGATGTACCACGTTACACACTCCTATCAGGAGTCTGCTTCTCCGTGAAGAACTGACACCATTCTTTTAAGTAACATAGACTCTGGCAAAGTTTAACATCCCAGAGGTATAAAAGAGCAAAGTGTTTCACCCTGAGTGACTGACCTAAATTTTGTCTCGACACGTCCCAGCACTAGTAGCACTAGGGGGAAAAAAAAATAACCCGTTTATGTAGTTGTTGTTTTTTCCTCCGCAGTTTTACTGCAGCAACACATCTGTTGTATTTCACCTTTTGTTTGAGACCTTGGGAAAAAAAATACTGTACAGTAAACATGCATTAAATGCTATATTATTAAACCCCTCTGATTAGTATGTCATTTAATGACTCAAAGGCATTTTTTCACATGTTGATTACACCCCTGATTTTGCACACCTTATGAATATGTCAAAAGCTAAGGGCTCTGGCAACTGTGTGTGGGAAAAACAGAAAAACAGATGTGGGATGTAACAAATGGGGGGGGTAATGAAATATTTGACCTCGTTGACTCCTGAGAACAGTAGGCATCATCCTAAGTGAGAAACAACAGCGTCCTGTGTTTTACTTGTGTGCAAATGTGTATAGAGAAATTATGTCTGAATGTGCCCGAGGTTACATGCATGGCAATGAGAATCTTAAATGACCTGCATCCAGCTGCTCATTATGCACATTAACACCGCATAAACAAACATACTGCGGGCATGAGAAAGACTTCAGTTGGAAAAAAATCCTATCAATACAGCGGTAGCTGATGCAGTACCTGTGGTTTTGTCCAGTCCAAGGATAATAACTTATAAACTGATTGAGACCTGTTCCCATGATCAGGGTAAAGCAGAAACATCAACAGATTCTCAGGGTTTTTTGCTATTTATTATTTATTTATCTCCTATGAGTTCACAGTTCAACCAATTAACATAAAATACGGCATGTTATGCATGCCAAAAAGATTATAGCTCATACTCATTATTCACTATGTGGCTACATAGTGCTCAGGTGTGACCTCTAGCACATGCAGCGCACACTCTAACTTAAGTGACGTACATGAGCGGCATTACATACTGTACAACTCATCATGATTTGTAACTGAACCAGATATTTCTGTGCTGAGGAAAACTATTTTGCAGCATTAAACATTGAGAAATGGACCTACAGTATTTCTGTCCTGATGGAAGCCAGGTTATGTCGGGCTCTTCGATTACACATTGAACCAATTAAACTGATGCTACATTTACAGACATGCACAACAAATGTTGCTCCGATGAATCAACCCATATGGGACCCATTGACACATGATCTTATTGCATTTCATTGTAGCTGTTGCTTGCCTGGCAGACTGCGAACATATCTATAATTTTGGTTATATTTTGTGGTATGAGCATATGTGAAAAGTTCAAGCAAAGTGTGTGTTTTCATGTCTGTGAAATGTGTAATATAATGGATGGGTTGGAGTCTGCTGTGCAAAAATATATCACAGTCTATGATAAAAATTTAAAATGAGTTAAGCCTTTGAGACAGACACCATCCACTGGTGGAATTCCTTTAAAATAATTTGCACAGGCTGCCTCAAAAGGTTTGCAACCGTGCTTACATCTGTTTACATGTGGTGGAAATGTGACACAAGCTAAATGTCTCATGCGATTTCACTCTTTGTACATTACATTGTCTACTGGCAGAGATAAATACTGCTCGCCAAAAGTGAGCTGGACTCATTAGTGCATGATAATTTAATCCCAGCACTGATAATTTATCTACTAATTAACTGTAGATGCATTGTGGGTTACTGACCAGCAGTGAAGCGGACATTTTCTAATTATCAGTCTCACTACAAGCAGAATGAGTAGGATTTTCCTGAAAACAATACATAGATTCAATTCTCGATCATCATTTATGAACTCTTTAAGTGTATGCAGGTATATGTAGAGACCACATCTTCTGCATGTATTTTACTGTTGTTAGTGTGTTTAAAGCATGTGATGCGTGCATTTGACACAAGTGATGCGAATTACCTGCCTTACTGCAGTGTATTTGCTTTGAACTGAGAGCTGTCCCTGCAGAAATAAGCAACAGATGTGGGGTACTGGATGTGTAACAATCCCAGAAATCCCAGTGCACAGGTTGTGATGCTGGGAGTCCATAAGAACAGAAGATTGAAAGTGCACCTCCTTCTTACATCGCTCAGCCGGGAGGGAGATGCCAACTTCAGATCAGTAGCATTGCAGTGAGGAATTCTTACACATTCTGTTTCTGTATGCATGTGAACACTTTTTTGGTGGGGAAAAAATCCATCACAACAATTTGATTTTGAGTTGTATTGTGAAGCAGAAAAAGGAGGCTTGCCGAACATGCATCACCGAACAGAATCTTTTTAGGCCAATCTTCAAGTTAGTTCTCTATGTCCTAATGAGAATTCCACTTCATTTTACAACAGAAATAGCCTCAAATACTAGTGCTTTATAGACTCCAGATTTTAGTATTTCACTGCTACCTTCTCAGTGATCAGTCATTAAGTCATTCAGACCATCTATTGCCCAAAGACCTCGGATCCCAGTCATAAAAGCAAAACTTTGTTAAATGGAGATATTGGATAAATCATACAAGAGATTGGATTAATTTAAAATTTTAAAGCTTTTTTTTACTACTGTGTCTCACACTAGGGAGGTTTGTGGAGAATCGTGTCTTGACCTGAGCAGCCATTATGGCGCAGGATTAAACATTTCCTCCACAGCGCCCTGCTGGGTGGAAGCAACCACTTCACAGCTGGAGACTCCAGTCAAAGTGAGAAGTAGCTAGTTTGTGACACTTGGTACTTTCCAGTAGCACTGTGCTGGTTATACAAAGACAGAGGCAGAATAGGAAAGAGCACAAAGATAGGCATCAGGATTGGCATTGTGAAAAAAAGGAGAAAATTGAGTATTATGTCAATGTTGTCATGACTGGGTTACGAGACTTAAGGAGGGCAACTTGATGCAGGTTTACAGAGGGGTTTATTAAGTCTGACACATGGGAGTACAATCTAACAGGGCAACAGAAGTCCAAAAATCCAAGAGACCAGGAACAATGGGAAACACAGGGAACAAAGGAGGCACAAGGGGAAAAACCTAGAAACAGAGAACATGGAAGGCACACGGCACAAGAAAAACATTAGTAGCAGGACTAGCACGAAGACAGAGCAAACTCGTGATGAGGGGAGACACAGAGCATCACTGATTAGACACATACATGACACAGCTGTGAGAATCCAGGGGAATGCTAGAAATCACATGGAAGGAAAACAGAGAGTGAATGTCGAGACAAGACAATAAAACACAAGTTGGGCAATGAGAGGACAGGATTGTGACAAAAGCACTAAAGCTACAGATGAATAGTAATGCTAGCACGTTATCGCAGTATGAGACATAAATCAACAAAAATAAGATTTGGCTGTGGAGAGATGTATTGTGTGCTGCAAGTGAAACAATTACTTGCAAGTAGTTAAATATCCCTCAGTAGCAGCAGAATCTGAGAAAAAAATAATAAAATAGTTTAGGTTCTTTTGTAGAGCTCTTACTCCTAGTTAAGGAACATTCTTTGAGGAACTATCTGAAGAGTAGAAACTATTTAATGTATTCGAAATAAAGAGGATTTATTAATGAGGCTGATTTGCTTTTTATATAAACTGATCATCAAATTAATAATTAAAAAAAGTTGAACTGGAGAAAGCAGATGGCATCACACACTGACTGCTCACACTAAATTTTTTAATTTTACGTCATCGTTGGTTCTGACATTTTGTTTCTGCCCCTTTCTAGAGGCAGTTTCTATCTCTAACCACTAAGAGCTTTAGGGATTTCTCTGTATTTTTTTATGCATCTTTGACGGGCTCATAAATTGTAATGTTGTTGACTCACAACATTAAAATGCATTAATGTTGTCAGTTATTCAAACCCATAAGAATTGAAAGCTGCATTACTTCTACAGGAGAGTGGAGCATTTAACATGTAAAGTGTGGACTACACTCTAGCTCTTGATATTTAAGATATCAGGTTTCAGGCATTTTCTACCATTGCCACCAAGCCTGTGGGTATAGATGGCACAAATATCATTTGGACCATGAGGAGAGGTCAGTGCTACAGCATATTTAGTGTAAAAAAAATGTTTAAGTTTGAGTCGAAAGCAGAGAAGAGTGGAACAAGGAAGAGACAGAGAGAGCTGGTGAGACAAAAGTCTAAGACCTGGAGGGCAGAGAAAAACCAACCACCCCCAGCTTGAACTCATCTGACTGAACAGGAGACAAAAAAAGAGTGACTGAGTTTGAGCTTGAGAGGAAAATGAGGTGAAAGAAGAAAGACTAGCAATGGAAGAGAGGAAGCTGTCCTTCATGCTCGAAATACAGTTTGACAGCAGATGCACCTGGGTCATTCTATTTCCAATATTTTAAAATCTGAAATCCTTTTTACTCTTTGACATGAAAGTCTTTGCGCTGTATAAATTGTAACAGTGAGAGATGTTTTCCATCATTCCTTTTTTTTTTTTGAAAAGTTATGGTCTTCATGGAAAGACCAACTTTCTATTTTGCAATGCAGTGCTCCCACGCATCTCATACGCTCATCTGATGTACTGCAGCACTGGTGCATACATGCCTTAGTTTGACAGGTGTTTGTAAGTTATTCCTGGTGTCCCCTAGTTGTTGCAGGTTCTAATCCAACTCTGATGAGAAAAAACTCATTAGAGTTTGTGTAAATTTTTCACTCTGATTCTGTTTCAACCTGTTCCAACCCACAGTTGACCAATTAGCTTAATCTGTCAAAGCAAAGAGAGGTCTATATGAAAGAGGAGTACATATTGATATTGTGGTTAGAAATAACCAGACTAATATGATGACTCATGAGTATTAAACTGAGCTTTGGTTGCAGACTTTAACCCAAGCGCAGAGCAGCTCAGCCCGCTTATCACATTTAGACAGCCTTACCTGTCATCTTTCCCATGATCCCCTGCCTCTGCATTCTGCATATTAGTCTGCTTTCCTCCATTTTCCAGTTGTTTCTTCCATGCTTCCATGGCGCTGATCCTCTTTCCCATTTCGTCCATCACTCTTCATTGCTCACATGTCTGTGGAAGGTCAATTGATCTGGTTTGGGACTGTGGGAAATGTTTCAACTGATTGTTCATGACACACTCGCACACAACGCGTGCACACACACACACACATACACACACAGACAATGGGCCACTTCACTTTATCAAGGGCAGAAGATAAACAACTCTGGATAGGGTGAGAGGCAAGGTGGGGATGTTAAATGTGCTGCTCTAAATGTCTTCACACATCGCCTGTTAACTGATGCTGAATAAGGGCATCTGTCCTTCTCAGGAGGATCCTGTGGTGTTGTGGTGTGTGTATGTGTGTGAGAGAGTGTGAGTGTGTGTGTGTGTTTGTGTGTGTGTGTGTGTGTGTGTGTGTGTGTGTGTTCGGTTGCATATATGACCTTTGAAGACTTGCTGTGTTTGCAGTCCTTTTCTTTGTGAAATAATCGACCAATTAATCAAGAGGTCAGTGGCACAATTTATTACAGTAATAGAGTATGTTTGATCTGACTTGGAACAACAGATTTAAACAAAAGAAAACACGGACAAGGAATCAAATGCAGCAATTATATATATATATATCAATGAATTATTTGAAGACAAAAGAGCGCTTATATTTTGCCTGCAACATTTCTACCATTGCAGAGTAGAAAACCAAGAGACCAGCAGCTGTCAGTCATGATGGTTAGGTCAATCTGGCTGAATAAGTGTCAGACAGGGCACTCCCTCTTCACCAGAGATTAAACAAAGGTGAAGTGAGAGGAAAACACGTTCTTTGAAAGGCCACAATTCTGCAAAAAGTACCCACTGTGACCTTGTCACTCCCTGCGGCACACATTTCAGCCTGAAAATAGGGAGACTGGTGTGTGACAATAACAAATTTCTTCCCCGCCAAGACTAGAATCGCTGCCTAAAGGTGGAAATAGGTTTGGAAGTGATTTAAATGCAAAGTGATCGGTAGCGATGATGAATGTGGAGATCTTTACTTGACCAATGAGCCACTGGCTGCACAAAAAAATGAGCAGAACACTGACATTTTAAATATAACATGGAACTGCAAATTGTTAGAGTTAAGCATATCAATTGTGAGTTTGACATAATCCCATTAACCCCACTAGAAGTTCTAGTATTCGTAGAGTAATAGTAATAATGTAATTGGACAGAACTGGAGCCGCTTGTTTCGTTGTAATTTTTTTTGTATTTTTTTATATATATATATATATATATATGGACACAGATTGTTGTGACCTAGCTTGGTTTCTGGGTTGAGAATAAATGCATTGTTGAATAATCCTTAGAAACAAAACAGAGAGAAAGAGATCAGGGTGTGTCAGACTTTACCTTAACTGGTTTACTAAGACAGAGATGCTTAAATCTTCAATTATCTAAAATTGAAAAACGCAGCAGATCCACACATTAAAGGAGCAGTGGCCGCTTAACATTTGGCATTTTTCTTTGCTAATTGACAACCCATGTAGTCACGCTGCTGACTAGAGCAAAACAAGCTGCTTTAATGTCTCTCTATGTGCATCATCAACTGAAATCTGACTCAGCGTCTTCTGATTGCTCTCCAACAGCGACATCAGAGGTGAAGCTTCTTAATATCAAGTGCCATGTATGGAGTGGCTAATTTTTATGATGAAATACTCACAGTGAGCTGGTCAAAAGAAAATCAGTGGCACTATAAGGATACTTACAATAGTCATGTGAGTGTCACTTAGTTTCTTCTCTGTTGGAAACTCACAATGCCATTTGACCACTTTAACTGATTGGTTTCAAGAAAAAAGAGAAGAGAGAAAAGTGAGGAGGGGGGAAATCTGGGTAAGAAAGAGCAACAGATTGGGGTCAGAGGAAGGATGAGAGGAAAGGATATCAGAGGTTACGGGGAGAGTATTGGTTCGGGGTGGACAAGGATGGAACGAGGGCTGTATGCTTGAGCGTCTACCCCCTTTGCTGTACATCTAAAAAGTGTCTGGTTTCAAGGTGACCTCTGTCACACATTTAGGGAAAGAGTGAGAGAGGGAATGGATATAGATGGATGGTTTCATGGCATTTGCCGCACACTCCCTGCAGGTTGGGCCAAGTTTTTCTTTTTTTTTTCCCTGGTGCTGGAAAGGTGGGAAGGAGGACAGGGACAATGGCCTGCTTCCGGGGAAAACAGGGTCACATAAAGAGAGCAAAATCAAATCCACTCTCCATCACTGGCTCACTGAGTCATAGCTCAGTGCCTTAAGTGGCACATATTCATCTGCTCCGCATTACAACAATATACAGACTAATCCACTGTCTGATTACTTTGCTGTACCCTTTAGTAATACAATACAACAGGCTGTTTCGCCATCTATTTAAGCTTATAATGTTTGGATTGGACGGATTAAGGTAGTGGTCCATGTGACTGTGGATGCTTTTCCATCTAAAAACACTAATCTGACATTGTTTATGATGCAGGCTTTGGCAGATAATGAAACGGTAATGTATCATTGGGTTTGACCCCAGCTGGATAAATGTGAGGGTGCAGTATAGCATTAAATGCTTACTAAAGCTCAGGGATAAATAACCACATTTGCATTCAATATTTTCCAGACCTGCTTTCAGATAAAATGTGTAATTATACATTAGATCATAGAAAATGAAACATCAACAATCCAACAGTTAAGTATATTAGTGTAATCCTTTGCCATGCAGCCAGGGAATGTATACAGTGTGTGAATAGATAGCTTTTAGATTGGGTGAGCAATTATGATATTGGCCTATTGATGCTATGGGATTAGTTTTGGTAGTGAATGCTTTCACGAGGATGTAAAGTCCATTTGCTGTTGATCTTGAAAACCGTTTACTTACCATTCACATGAATTGGAATGCAGAGGTTGACCCAAGTCAAGAGGTTTCACTTGGGAACTAAATTAAAATAAATGTCTGTTGGAAACATGGTAGTCTGTCAAAATGGATGTGGACCCATTTTATTTGTACACAACTCACAGACATACATTGCTTTCTATAACAATATAGTTTATTAGCTTCTCAGTCATTCAGCAGGTTGTTAATTTCTGTCTGTGGCATGGGTAAGACCATTACACTTCTGCAGGATACTGAAATATAAAGCTCCAACAGGTAAGATTTCAGCACAATCTAAATCTAATCTTTATCCTACGTAATGTTTCGGAAAGCTTTCTCACAGTCCGGAGATGGGTAGAGTTTTCATTTACTTTCAAATCAGTAGTTCACATATTGTGAGCCATTATTGTTCTTTTGTTTGTTTTGCTATTAAATGCAGCTTTAACAGCAGAAAGAGTGCACACAAACACACACACACACACACACACACACATACACACACACACACAAACAAAAGAAAAACAAGTTCTGCATTGCTCAGGAGTTGCCAAGGCCAAGTATTCTCCCGAGCCCTGACATTTCTCAAATTCTGCATTTCTGTCTCTTTCTCTCTGTCTCTGTCTTTCTGGTTTGTCCTCATATCCTCCTTTGCTAGCTCCAAATCAACAATGGGTGTTCAAAGCCCCATCATGCAGAAAGTCTCCCCTCTTGCCTCTTCCTCCATGCTATCGACAGTCTGCAGATAACGATCCATAGGTTCAGTGCGCTCCAGATTTAATTTCTCCATCGTTATCCTTTCTTTCGATTTTAGTCTTGTTTTAAATAATTATGATAATTATTATTATAATACAATAATAGTATTTGGTACATTGTCTTGGCTGAAAATTAGTTAGAAAAAGTGGCAGCTGAAATGGAAGAACAAAGCACTGCTGGGAAGAGCACCAAATGTACATTTTAAGATTTACAGAGCTAAAAGGGAAGAGATAAGCTGAGGATATAAGGAAGAATGGAATGGAAGAATTTTCTCAAAATATTGCAAATAAAGCAAGAAAATTTTAAAACATATTTTAAGCTAAACTAGCTAACTTAGAAGGCTAACTAGCTACTGTAGCTTGCTAGCTAGCAAGCTTGGTCAATGATATATAGATAGATAGGTTCGGTTAGACAAATACAAATTAAGATGAAAAATGCAAGGCAAAAACAGGACATGGGATGAATGTAATGCATGTGTTCTCACTCTCCATCAGCTTATGGTTTACACAAGCTTTTCTAATGCATCAGTGCCCTCAGCCTGTCATAGCTTAGCAACGTGCCTGCCCTTAAATATATGAAAATCTGCTCCCGTCAAGCGTGCAAATCAGCATTTTGGGGGCGTGCAGACACACACGTGCACAGGCAGAGACAGACGCATGCAAAGAAAGACACCCTGAACATTTCAACCGTACAGAGATGCACATTCACACGGTCACCAGCATTATACACACCGTGCAACTAACACAGACACACGCACTCTGAAAGTCACATTGCGATAGCTTGAAATGCCTTTTATGCAGATTGAGTACAAGCCCTCAGCTGATCAGAATCTAGCCTTGAATTTGATATGCAAGTGAAAGAAGCAATGTCATTCCAGCTGGGCAAGGGTGCCCGTCAGCCTGCACAGCTGCCACCACAGCCAGCTGACTTTCATTCTGTCTGAGTGTTACTACTCCACGTGTGCGTACCCCTGCATTTCAGTGCTTATACTAAGCGACTGACCTCATGTGGACAGAAAGATGAAGAAAATCCTCTAAAGTTAAGACATCTTACCAGCTCCTTTTTTGGCAGGGTGGTTTAGGTTTAGACTGGATATTTGAAGATTTAATACACCCGAGGCTCCAATGCAAAATATGTAGCATTATATTTAAGTACAGACCAAAAAACATGTAGGTATGTAGTTTAAAGTAATAGATGACATTTGCTCAGATTATGTGCAGTGGCAATTGATGTTTAATACATGTGGCTGAGTACAACACGCCCTCTCTAACACACATACACACACACACATACACACACATATTCAAGCTCTTGACAGTGTGATGACAAGACCTACGCAACAATATGCTACTCACTTGTGTGTAAGACCCTCTTTAAAATTCTGTGCATGACTGCTGGCTGAGGTTAGAAAGCGGATCACATCTATTACCTTGCTAATTCTACAGCTTGGCCTTTGCATAATAAGATGCATTTTCTCAGAGTGAGCGAGAGTCTCGAGAGAGAGAGAGACTGGAGAGAGAGATAAAGAGAGAAAAGAGTCAGGTTAAGTGATCAAAATGTGTTGGCAATTACTTAATGAGTGAACCTTGTCTTTGTGATATTGGCTTCAAATCGGAAATGGGTTCATGAAAGTTTTTCACTGCTTTGACTCCTGCCTGATGACAAATGTTATGATCAGTGCCAGCCTCCAAAAACACTTGGGCCCTCTGCATGCCCCATAAAGTGATTACACATTCTAGGACAAAGTGCTTTTGTAAATAATTAAACTTTCAGAAACTTTCTCCGTCATAGATTTTCCTAAGGTTTAAGATGTGGTGTAAGTTACATAAACTAATTTAAAACTGACACCGCTGATGGATTTAATGGCAATAAATGTCCGACTTTTTCAAACCCTGAAATACTTGTCATATAATAACATTTATTTTTGGTAAGTTATTTTTCAAATAACTTATTGTTTCAATTATTTTTCTCATAAATGTGAGATGAAACTTAATTTAATATGGTTGTTTATCTTGCCTCAGATTAAATATGAGATGCCAACATTATCTTTAGCCTTCCACCTTGTGTATTTTTAACCCTCCTGTCTTCATATTGTGCACACAATCCTTGGCCTCAGGGTAAAAAAAAGACCTGCCCACATCAGTGATCTAAAATGAATTCATTAAAAAAAGGAAAACTCCAGAGCCTATACAGCAGTTAAACTGAGGGTAATGTCATTTGTAGCACATAATGACATGGAAAATAGAGGTATTAGTAAATAATGCCTTGATTGTTGTGTCAGAAATTCTTTGAACTTTGAAAGTTATGTTTTGGGTCATGAAAAGGTGATCGTACACCAGCACAATAAAGTGTTTGTCCTGTTTAAGATCAATTAGCAGTGTATGTCTGTGTGCACTGTAGGCTGTAACAGAGTCTGTGGCTGTGATTCTGGTGGCGTACAGCATCCATGGATATATGAATAAAGGGAATATCTTCCTTTTTCTGGACCCTTTAGGAAACTCATAAAATAACAAATTGGAAAAAAAAACATAATTTAAGGGCACAATTTTGGATCATTTTTGACCTTAAGACATTAGGAGAGTTAAGACATCTATTCTGATCACAGTCATGGTGCTAGGCAGTTACAGCCCAAAATGCTGGCCTTTTCCCCAGCAAATTCCTTGAGCTCCTCCTGAGGGACATCAAACAACCTCAGGCCAGCTGCAACATGTCGTCTCTCCAGCATTTAGGTGTACCCTTGCATCTCCTTGACCATGCTCAGAGCATTCCTAAAGGATGGTAACTGGGAGGAATTTCAACTAGAGTGAAAACTAGTCTCTGAGTGTGAAGGATTACCAACTCCTAGAATGACAAGGGGTACAACCGATACTTCCACCTGTGCTGCTTTGAATTTTCCCCTCATTGAATAAATACATACTGTTGGTATCTCATTTCTCTGCATCTCAAACAAAAAGCTGCAGCCTCAGGACCTGTAGAGGTTATTCACTGGTAATTGAACAGCATGATTCTGCAGGATTGAATGTTCCAGCAAAACCGTTAGCCCTTTCTATTTACAATTTGTAAACGTTAAACCAGAAAGAAATGATCTGGTTACCTGGTTGGCAACAGTTGCTGTGGTATCTTTCAAATCACTAATCTGTAAAACATGAGAGCCACAGACATATCTATTCACTCTGGCTGGTGCACTTGAAATATGAGCCACTTAATTATCCCCCCTTTCTTTCTTTGCAGTGTTCTGCCTCCTCATTACGGTTCTGTAGCATCCTTCAGAAGAGTAATTTCTTTAGAATAAATGCAGCCTCAGATTACAGATGAATCGGAAGTCTAATTATCATTCAGGTGCCACAGATACCTACCTTTGCAGGCCGTGAACACAGTACTGTAGATGCAGACAAGGCAAATTAGCTTTGCATTGTCAACATCAAAAAGGACCAAATAAAATTTCAAAAATGAAATAAAGTTTGTTTTTCTTTGTTTATACCTTGGCAAGCCCAAAGCCTCAGTGATAGTGGGTTGACCAAATGACAAAATTATATTTTGCAAAAAACAGAACAAACAAACAACAAATAGCAACAGATCAGAAATAAATGACACCTCAAACACTACACATCGAACAGTCTGAGTTACATTGTGAAGTAGCAGTACTTTTTCAAGGCCTATAGGCAACAAAACTGCTTGGTATGGTACGCTTGAAATTTTTTTGAATTATTACCCAACAGTAAGTGTAAATATGGAGCATAATAACCTATTTGGATAAACAATTTTAAGGGCTGTTTTTTCTGATGAGTACAGGTTTGTTGTGCAACATGGCAGGTCTTGTATGAAAAGCACATTCTGCAGTCTGGTCTGAAAGGGATTTTGTAGATGAGTGGCTGTTGGTGTTATTGTGCTGTGAAGCTTTAACGCCTCGGTTTGTGAGCATGATACTGTACATTCTGCATGATGAAACCTTGGAGGAAGGGAAGGAAAAAAAAAACTTTAGGAGTAAATGAAAATTTCATGGCCCAGTGCCTCCATAGCTCTTCCATTTCGTGTTCCCACCCTCAGAAAATAATCATGTTTTTTTCAAGCGCTTCTCCCTCTCATTCTGTCTTCCATACACAAACAGACAAACCACGATCCTGAAAATCTCACGCCAATGAAATGAAACTTCAATCCTTCACCATGGTTTTCCCTCATGGTTTTTGATAGTATCTATTCATCCATTTCTCAACTTCTTGCGATTATTATATTTACAGGAATGTTCATTTGCTCTTTGACTAAAATGCTTTGTGTGAGAGCAATTTTGATTCCATTTCATGCTCTTAACAAGAATTGTAAAGGTTCATTGCATGTTGCTGCCGGATTTATCCATTCTCAAATCAACAAAATATTTAGAATCACTGTTTGATGTAAGACTGGTTATCTATATCAATATCTTTGTTTCTGAGAAAACAAAGATGGAGACAGAACCATGAAAACCCTGAAAGTCAAGAACATGGAAAGTGCTTGAGACAGAATGTTGAATACTGATGCTATAGACTAAAGTGTCTTTTTTATCATACGGATATATTGTACTATATAAATAGTCACTCCCGGGACTGGAAACGACAGTTTGCCAGTGTTAGGGTAACATTATGATTACGTTTAAAAATATATAAAAGTTCAGGTTATGGTTAAGCAATGTAAACATTTGATGTCTGCTTTATCATTTTGAATTAGTTGTTAGTAAAAGTGCAAAGGTAGTTGCCACTTTGGCCTCCTGCACCCAGCCATATTCCACATTAGTAATGAACAGTTATAGTTGTCATGCATTTATACTCTTCTATATTTTTTTCTTTATGTTTTGTTTTGGATCTGAGATATTATTACATACAAAACAAAACACTAGTTAAGTAGCAACACTAGTAACACTAGTTAACACTAGTTTAGACAGGCCTGGGTTGAGCTACACAACAATGTAGATAGGTCAGTGTAAAAGTTTGAGTCATAGTCTTGTTACATGCACATACATGGATGAGCTGCAGAGTCAATACTTAAAGGACTTAGCGATTCACAGTCTGAAATGGGCTTTGCTGACAGTCGTTGAAGACAATGTAGCCAGCGTAAAGCGTAGAGAACAGGACTATGAAGAGAGGATAAAGAGGACATGTCAAATATATAAACCAAGACAAACAGGCGGCTGCCTAATCCCATCAAGACCTTGTAAATGAGGGAAGAAATGAAAATGCAATTACCCGAGCTGTTGCTTCGAATGTATGGTTTAAATGTCGTCAAATGGAGCATTCTCTACCTTCAGCATAATCTTAAAACATCCCTTCCCATAACAAAATCAGGCTGCAGTGAAGTCATGTGTTTGTCCTTGACATATCAAGTGAGGCTAACTGATTCCAAGCAATCATTGGCTCGTATTGATCACATTGATCCGATGCTCACCTCACTTGGGTTGTCTGACCCCTTAAAAGTTTTGGTCTGAGCTTCCCGTGTGATTCTACATCTGCCTCTGTGAAAGAAATGCAGCTCGCCATCTGCAGCCACCAGCACTTGCAGTGATTCCAACGACAGCTGCAGCCAAGGGAAGCCTGTGGTGTCGGCCCTCATCTTTTATGTTACTGTTGTATTGTTAAACAGGAAAAACGCTAACGAGAAGGAAAAAAAAGGAGACATGGAGGCAGAGAGGGTTAGGGAAGGGGGGCACTCACTACAAATGAAACAACAGAAGACAAGACAAGAAGAGAAGAAACTGAGAGAAAGAGACAGTCCGCAAGAACAAATCAATTCAGATCTCCTTGTTGTCTCTGTAAAGCCAGCCAAATTTCTACAGCGAGGCAAGTGAGGGACATCAGGGAGACAGACACAGTGATCCACTCAGCCTGAAAATGACCAGCAAGACAGGCCTGACAGAACCAGTGAAAGAAAATTGCAAGGAGTCAATACGGGGCAAAATGTGAGCCTGACATTCAGGCTGGATAGAAAGTGAAATGTAGCACAGCGATGGACAGATTGAGGAATCTCTCCTTGTCTCAACAAACAGCTTTCTTTGCGAGTTCCCTGTCACCTCAACATGCCCTGAATGAACAAAAATGAACAGCAAATTTTCCAAATAGTCTGAAAATGTAATTGCAGTTATTTAACACTGCATGGGCTTCCACTTAAAATGACTAGTCAAGCTGATACTAGAAAAACAATGAGAGCGTCACCAGTATGATTGGCAGACTCAAATGCAACACGGCAGAAACTGGTGATTCTGCTAACGGTCTTTATTGAACTTGGGGTCTACTGCCTCTCAGAAGATGGCAGAAGAAATCTTGGCTCACGTGGTTGAGGCAGGTAATGGCGAGGTGAGGACTGAGAGTGGGAGATAGAGTCAAAGCCAGAATCTGTGGAGATGTCAGAGATGTCAGATGACAGAGATGAGTCATAGTCAGGGACAGAAGGAAGGTGGAGTTTCCAGGATGCGGGAGAGCAGAGCAGGTCAGAGCCAAGGCAAGGTGGCAACAGGGAATCAATCAGGCGCAGGTGCTGAAGAGTCAGGCGTGGACGCACAGGTCAACGATCTGGTGGTCAATGTGGGTCTGTGAGCTGTGAGCTCTGTGAGCAATTTGCAGGAGATGAGCAGGTAAGCTGATGAAGAGGTGTGGTTGTAGGAGTGGCCTAGCAGAGGGGGAAATTTCCACTGTAGGTGCACACAGTAATAGGAGGGGTGAGACGGAGCAGGCTGTGACAGAGAGACCACTTAGGAGTGTTAATAAAACATGGAGAATCTGTGTTAGGCCAGTTATTTGTGCAGTTACTCATTTCACTGCATCAAATTAATTACTTAAGCGACATCGGTTTCTCATTATGTGCCCGAACAACCACATATTGAAATTAAGCCAGACATCTTATGATTCAGTGGTGTTTACTGACCAACAAGTACTTCTCTTCAGGAATCGGATTCTTACAAGGTCTCCGTACAGTACCTGGCTGCATCCTTAAATGAGGCTTAAAACTGGATATCCAGTAAATCAACCAAAAAGTACAAGTAAGATCACTTTTTTGTATTTCTCCAATTATCTTGCAGCCCTAGTACTATGTCATGACCCAGGAGAGATGTCTCTTGAGTTACAGGATGGTAAAGAGAGTAATCTCTCAACCAGCCCTTTGGGTCAGGGTCAGGCCTTCCCTTTTTGGAGCTTGAGGCTTGTCTGCTGTGTACAGCAGTGTATCTCCTGAACAATAATCTTTGCTTCTCCCTGGCCAAAACCTACATCCTCCTACTGTTACAGTCACAACCTGACATGTCACATTTTTGAAGGTACCAATGTTGCTCAGAAATATAGCAGATTTTTGCAGATAAATGCCAAGGAGATTGCTAATGTCATTGCAAAAATAATAAGTCAGTCCAACACCACAATAAACATGAGTTGAATGCACATGCAGCAGGTAAAGATGGAGTGGCTGCAGATACAGCATCTATACACTAAGTTGTCTGGTTGAGTGATGCTGTAAAATCAGGAGTTTAGTAAATAGATTTCAGGGAAAAAAAAGGTAACTGCTTCGCTAAAGTTACAACATACAGTAGATTCTTCAAGCCCTCTCTGCATCAAATTAATCAAATTACCAGGTGAGTTTTATACACTTCAGAACTTCAGTGTCTTTCAGTTCCAATAATACTTTCCCTTTAAGTGCCTGGCCTCCATTTATGCAAAATAAAACTTGAAAGTGGTTATGATATATTTCTATTCACTTAAGCCAAACTATGGCCCTGATTTCCCCCCAATACACAAATATACTTTATGCCCATTGCTAATTGGGATGAATCATGTCAGAGAGAGGCAAAAGAAAACAAAAGGTTGCTAATAAGCTCCTTGTTTTTGGCTGAAGTCAGCTTGGCAGCAGGGTACTCGCTGCTACTTGAGCATAAATCTCTAGTTTTGCATGAGAAAAAAATTCATGCAGTGTCCAGTGTTATATGCACTACTTTGGCATCACATAAAAGTAAACCCCATAAGTCAAAGTGGACTTATGTACTAAGAACAAAGTAGCTCCCTTGTGTGTCAAAGTTTTACCTCCACCTTTTGTGTCTACAGGGGACAGGGGTTTGATGAGATTATTGCTTTAAGATTTTCAGTTTCCCGTCGCTGTAAATTAAGCACATTTTGATTAGATGTCAGTGCAAATAATGTGAGAAACAGGGCCCTTGGCATACCTGCAGATACACCCCTCTGTGAGACTGTTCAACTGCAAGAAATAGCTCAGTAAATTTGGATAGATGGAGGGAAGCAGGGAATTTCTACGGCAACCGTTCACTGTATCATTACAACTTGAAAGTGAGAGCCTTGTTAAAGGTTGCTGTCTGCCACATGCCCCAATAGTCCTCACGCTCCTTAATCCCCCATGCTGGGCTGGTAAATTCCCATTTAATTAGAATGCAAATACCACTAATAAGGTTAATATACCAAGACGTGTTTTCTTGTGACCAAGGCCTAGAATAGGTTAGAAATGAAATGATCCCAAGAATTGAGTGGAGGTTGTCAAATCCTACATCCTGTAAGCAGCAGAAATGGATACATTAAAGTGTATGTTCTTTTAATAGTTTGAGGGGGTTTTGTTCTTTATTAACGTGACAGTAAAATGCAAAAAGCTTAATCAGAAAGAGAGAAACAATGAGACAAACATAAAGAGAATAAGGGGCCAACAGGAAGTGAAGGGAGAGATCTGAACATCACTCATGATTACAGGCAATAAAACCAATACTGGTCCATCAGCAGTAAAATATTGCCCACAGGAAGGTTATGCCCATTTTCCTTTGTGTCTGCATGTCTGCGTATGTGCCTATATGTGTATTTGTGTGTGTGTGTGTGTGTGTGTGTGTGTGTGTGTGGTAGGAAAATACATCCTGCCACTCCGTTTAATATTTTTAATTTCTCTTTCTCTCTCTGCTGAAAATAAAGGCTCATTAGGCTCCTGAAGTGTGATGGGACGTCATTTGAGAGTGTTTTGGTACAGATGGAGAAGGCCTATAAGAGGGTGTGAAGAGCACTGATGGGAAAAGAGAAAGTTTTAAGTGATGCTTTAAGACCCATTACAGGCAGTTTGATGAGGGAAATATGAGCAGCTGAAGTATCTGCAGAAGGACACCTGTGAAATTAGAGTGGTGACAGTGTAAACACTGAGTCAGGGTGCATGTGAGACTCACAGAGTAACATTTGCCCACAAATCGCTGAGGCAGAGTGCATTGTGCCACAAGGTTACCCTCACCTTCATGAAACTTTAAGTAGGCATCAATGTTTAAAATATGAGTTTTACGGCAAGCGATTACTCCTAAATAAATGCAAAGCTTTGTCAGCCAAATGTTGCACCAATCAAAGCTAATGTCGTCAACTTGCCAGATTGTTTTCCCCTCCTAACCCTCTTGTCCACTTGACACTTTTCCCAGATTGATGTGTGTGTTGCAAGGTAATATCTTTTAATCGTGGGTTGGATATATAACTCAGCCAGTCCTTTTTTTTTATTTGATATCCTTGTCATGATTGATAGATATCATCAAAATTAAAGGCTCAACTTTGAGGTCAGGAAGAGTGATTTGCTGTCAGCGCTTCTTTAATAGTGAGAGGAGAGCTGGCGAGTCGTTTCTCTTTGGGGACAGTGGGAGAAAGAAGAAGAGGAGGATGAGGTGGGGGAGGGGAGGAAGGAGGGATGGCAGGAGGATGAGAAAGGTGGAGGAGAGCGTCTTATGAGGTTATTAGGTTTTAATCAATATGGTATATGGCCAGAAGATGATTGGAAAACAAACCTAATCTGGGAAGCAATACGTCTCTCATTCATCTCCTTGGCTGTCTCTCTGGTGGATCCGCCATGGCTCCTATTGCCACCTTCCTCAGTCCAATACACATCACAGTACACCGCAGGTTTCTGTATGTAACAACCACTTAACAGAGCAAACAAACAAGCCTCTGTGACTATGAAAAGCCCCCTGAAGCTATTTTTTTATTTATCTACTCTTTTTCCCTAAATCTACAGGAAAAAAAGTGTATTCTCTGCTTGAAAACATTCAAGGTGACGTGGTGAAGACACAATGAGAAAAGGGTGATCGACATTGAATTTTCACTGGCTGTTTTGTGTGGAAAAATAGTCCACCCTCACACAAACATGTCTTGCATTAACAGGTTTCAGATTTTTTGTCAAAGCAGTGGTATTGCTGAAAAACATGTAACAGGTGTTTTTACATTACTCTGAAAAATCTGCAAAACGTAAATATCACAATGAAAGAATGTCATAAAATCTTATTTAAAAACTAATAAAACCATGACAATCCAAACCACCAAAATGATTTGAGTGTCAATCCTTGTCAAAGAAGATTCTCACAGGGCAAAGTTTACTTGAATGTGTTTTGAAGATGTTTTATTCTCATAACATGAATGTGTTTATGCTCATGACATCCTTCAATGGAAACATCTGCAAATAGTAACTATACTTTATAGAAATATAAGAACGATTGATTTGGTTTCGTGAAAAAAACCAAACGTGTACGTGAAACAACCTATAGTAGAATCAATATAGTTCCATAGGCAAATTTTTGCGTGAAACCAAAGCAATCGTTCTGATTTTTTCACTGGCTTTGTTATGACCATGACTGGAGAAGTGACAGAAAGAGGGCTTCGGTGGATCTAAAATGAGCTTCTTTTGCATGGTGGCTCGACCGGTGATGAGGATTTACACTCTGACAGACAGCAGGTGCAAAGCTTTGCTGGTAAGTTATAACCTCAGGGCAAACTCCCCAGGGAAGATCCAGGACCTGCTGCAGGGACTTTAGTACAGGCCTGGAGATGTGTTGGGTTGCCTGAGCAGAAGCTGCTTGGGAAAACATGTCTGCAATTTTTTTTTTCTCAGCTGAGGCCTTTAATGAGTATTCAAAATGAATAATTAAGTGGAAGCATAAATCGGTAACTACAGCTTGCAGGAGCCATAATTATACCTTAAAAATGACAATTTTTATACACACAGACTTGTTGCTAATAAGCAATGACAAGCAATTTTGAAAAGAAGTGTTACCATACAATACTTGCACACTAATTAACACCAGAGTCTCAAACTATGAAGGAAAGCATATATTCATATGATCTTGCAAAAAAAACTTTTATTGTATATGCTTTATTGATCGTGATAATTGGATTTTCTTTTGTGAGTGCTTTTGAAACAAATAAAGCCAACACAGAGTTTAATGGTCCACATCAGGTTGACTGTCTGATTCACTTTGCTGTAGCCACAAACACAAAGACACATCCACACAGAGAACAGCAGACAGACATCGCATCAATCATTTTTTTTCTTTCCTTGAGATCAGACAGTCAAGCCCTTCTGGACATTTGATTATGATATTGATATAATCACATTTTATGACATTAACGTTCCAAAAAAAACCCCTCAAGTTCCATCACAAAAGAGATTATAATGTGATAATAAGTACTGCTCATTCTTCAGGCCACCATGGGATGAGAGTGCAATGGTGAAGCAAGACTTCAAGTGCAGAGTCTAGGCATTATTCAGGAGAAGAAATGCTTTTAGAAGAGCTGGGTCTTCAAGAGCTTCTTGAAGATGGAAGAGGTATCACAAAGCTGCATTTCACACCCAAAGGCAACACAGCACAACTGCTTACCTTGAACAGATTTTATTGAGGGAAACTATATAGATTTTTTTCAGGGAAACTATACTATTGTGAATAAGTGGGGACCGAAATGTGTGTCGGGAACATGACTCAGAGGGAGGTGTGCAGCTAAGATGGAGGTGTGGATCCAGGGGGGCTCAGGTGGGTTCAGGGGTGCAGGATCAGAGAATTTTACAGGAGCTGGGGGACACGTCGCTGAGCCACAAGCAGAGTGGATTTCGGGGTGGGGGTAGCTCATTGCACCATAGTAGAACATAGTACATCACTGTCATAGTGAAGGTGCTGATCCAAACAGGGTGTGATGTGGGCCCTTAGCAGTACTTTTCGGTGGGGGTAAACACAGGCAAATAGAAATCAAGATCTTCAACACGTTCCTAGCAGAGATGACATAATCTGTGGTAGCATCACTTGACAAAGGCTATAGAAAATACCACACATTTAAATGTCCTCATCTGTTGACTTGTACAAGTAGACTTGCAGGAAATGCCTCAACACCAGTAGGGCTGAACACAAAGGCTGACACTTCAGCTGCAGCCTCTTAAGAAATAGCTGTAATTGAATGTGGCTGTTCTTGCCCTGCACTGATTACACCTTGCTGAAGGGAGGACAGCAATGTCTGGTCAGATCGAGCAGGGTCAAGGTGAAACACGAGAAACTTCAGTCAAGGCAGAAAAACAATAAATAAGTTTAAAATAAAACAGTCAAACAGTCTTTGTTGTCTTGTAGGCTCTCTGCAGGTCAGGCATACTGTATATACTGTTGCTTTAGTAACAGTAATGGCAACAATGGGAGTCAGCAAGACAGAGTAGGTTAAGAGTAAGGAAACAAACGTAAATACACTTACAAGTACAGTCATTTTTTCCTAGTGCCCTTTTACTTCAAATACATGCAGTTGTACTTATTTGCACCTGGCTGCCAAAATACTAAGAGAAGCAGGTGGAGGTACACTGATTTGCCTAAGGGGTCCTTAGAGGGGGTTGTTCAGGGAAGGGGAGCGTTGAATAATTTTAACCCTGGTTCTCCCCCTGTACCCCAGTGCGTTACATCAGCGTGTTGCTCTTCACAGATGTGGACACAGCAGAGCTATTTTTCCTGCCTCCATGCCACCTTGTTTATTTCACCACACTGTAACAGGGTGCAGAGAAGGCTGCTGCAACATAACACAACTAAATATTTCATTGGAGCAGATGGCAGATGGACTTTTTCTGAACTGATGGGAAAATAGAGTGGTATCCAGACACTAAAGCGTCTAAAAAGTGTTGTTTGCAGTATTTTCACCCATAAAGTGAAGACCACTGTCTTGACTAAATGGAAAACACTTAGTTCAAATTGTTGATCTTTCTTCTTACATCTATTTTTCCCTCTAAACTGAAATATATTATTATTATTATTATTATTAATATCATCCCTTCAACCTCTTCAATCAAGGAACGATGTGCTCAATTTACTGCCTATCATGAAAGTATCGGTTGTTAACTGAGATGATCAAACCTGTTGATCCTGTCGATTGTACCAAGAAGACAACAGTCCTTTTCTAAATATATAATTTACAAGCAGAATGCTTTTAAAAGATAAATAATGGCCACAAAAAACCCTAAACAGATATGCAAATTCCACACAGAGTGGCCTTCAGCGTGGTTTGGATGCAAACATGTGGCCTGTTTGTAATCTAATATAACATCAATTAATTTCAACCTAACAGCACCTTAAACAGTTTATCTTTACTTTATACAAGATTCTATACAGATTCCGACAACACTTTAAACAGAGCAATTTTAAAAAATCATATTTTAAACATTAAGCACTCTTTCACAATTACAGTATATACTGGCAAGTGAATGAGCAATGATACAGATATTCCACAATAATGTGTCATAAACTCACTGCAATTTATTCAGTTTTTATTCATTCACACAATATGCAGGAAAAACTTCATCACATTTCCTCTGAAAATTTTATTAAAGAAAATGTCTTAAATCAAAAGTTTAATAAAAAGCCGGAGACCCAGAAAAGCAGGTTGGCTGTGTTAAAATAAACATAATTACCCTCTGCACATGTAGCAGTAAAGAGTGTCCTAGAGTGTGCAGGGCTCGTGGGAACAGTGGTGACACTGTGAGACAGATTCTCAAGCACTAATCAATTTCCCAATTGACACAGCCTCACAAGTAAAGCAGCCCAGAGCCCTGCACAGCCATTTGCACTTTGTCTAGTCCTAACAACACCACCAGTGTAGAACCTCAGTCTCAAACCGCTGACTGGAAACAAGGAGTCTTTTAGGTTAAAATGCTGACTTGTCTTCACACCACTTCAGTCGGCCACAGCTGTGGTGTTTGCTTCGAGCGGCTCAGGTAAAAGCGGGGAGACAGCAGGCGATCGGTGCGAGCACAGGAGGCACTCACAAGGAAAGGAGAAGCTTATCCAGCTGCGCCCCTTACAGCAAGCAAGATCCAGGCTACATGTCTGCTTTCTTGTGTGGATTTTCAAAACAGGATGTGCGTGGCAAATGTAACGCTCAGGTTTTTGAATTGGTAACTTGCCCCAAATCCGATTCACAGCAGGATAGAGCCGCTAAGATCATGTTACAGTCTGGTCGGGCTTCCAGAACCAGCTTCTACAAAAGGTGAAATACAACATAGTGGCTGAATTATCCTGAACAGGGTATTCATAAAATAATATATTGTAGAATGAAACGCTTCTTAACCTTGGAAATAATGATCGTCATTGTGCGTATAAAAATCATTTGAAATCTGTTCAGTTGTGCCGTGATGTCCTCTTTTTGCACTCAGTCCCAATGTAGATGGGAGGTGCACGTCTGCTTATTTTACAGCACTTTGCCTGTCGATGCCTGCGTGATGGTTTCCCCATTTAACTGAAATATGAAATATTCATTAAACAAACACATTGCTTCTTTTGCTCATTCCAAAGCCCTGGATAACGAGTATGTGCAGATAGAATATGTGTGTGGGAGAACAGGAAACGTGATTTAGTGTTCGGCATTTTTTTGAAGTCCTGTGGTCTTTCTTTTTAATAGAGGAAAACACTAGAGCACAGAAATCTCTTTGTTCCCAGTTGTGGTTCAGAAGACAACAAAGTATTTAATGATGTCCCTCTGTTCTCCATTCTTTGAGAGAATGTTCAGTTTACACTGAAGTTATATCAATGCGTCTGACATTTGTGGATCCCTATATGCAGTATTTGCATTACTGATTTTGTGTGCAATCTCACATGTTTGAGGCAGATCAGTGCTGCACAATCAAACTATCTGTTGCTGTCGGGAAGTTTGTCTCTTTCTTTCTCAGGGACACACACACACACACACACACACACACACAAGTGGACACCCCAAGTGATGGAGCTTTCTGTATTTGGAGGAGGCCCAACTCATTAGGGTGATTGTCTGAGAAGCGCCTCTGACCACAGATCATGAAGTGCATAATTGGCCCTGCATTTGCAGTGAAGAGGGAGAATGTGTTTATGTGTGGGTGTGTGTTCGCCCATCTGTCTGTCTGTCTGTCAGAGAGAGTATTTTCATTAGAAGCAGGATTGAAATGTAAAGTGATGCATTTTTTTTAACCATGATGCAAAATTATGGTCTCATATCTCTAATAGATGATAGTTCTGAGATCATGAGTTTTCAGGTCATTACAAACAGAAATCGGTTGGTGATCTTTAATCTGCATTTCTAGTGTGAGAAGCTTCATACCAGAGCTGTCAATATTTGAATGCATGGGGAATACATTATTTTTGAGGAACTTTACTGAATACCAAATTCAGTTTGAAGGAAGATGGCATTTTAATGGCATGCTGTAAAATGCTGTGTAAGCTTTAGAGGACAAAATGACTGATTATTCTGTGCATTACAGGACAAAAGAAATTATGCAGCAAATATGCACAAAGACTTTATTTTGCATGATAGCAAAATTAATATTGCAGCTTCCTTATTGGCGGAGATAGATATATAATGCATTAACATCAGGCAGGGGGTCAATGAATCATAAATAAGACTTTGAAGATCAGAATCAGCAAGAAGGATCTGTCTGTTTGCCACTGCCTCTTTTCCTCTCACGCATTCCCTTGTTAAAAAAAAGGATGCACAAATCCATTTCTGTCTTCCATTTTGAAAGGAACATTGAGTAATGATGGCAAAGGATAAAGCAGAGACAGGCTGCAACATAGGAAGTAGAAAAAAGTAAAGCAGAGGAGCCAAAGAGGCAGGGCAAGATACTGTAGAGAAAGGTAACACTACTATAATGCTGCTTTACACCCAAATGGGCTTCTCTGCAACTTGATACATTTATGTTCCAATTATCTGCATCATTGAGGTTGATTGATTGGCCTTATGTGATACGCATGGCACCAATTTAGCAAAGAAGCTAATCTGTGACAGCTTTTGTTGGCGCTCTCAACCCACTTTGTGATGTTAGAATGTTTATTTCTTCAGCTCAAAGTCACTACAACTTGAGCCAACTCATGCTGTTTATGAATACTGATGACTGAACACCATCAATCACATAAATATCCTGAAAGCACTTGTTCAGTGTTTGGGATGAGCAATGATAAGATCTGTGAAGGTAATTAATGACACTGAGACTGTTCGTGAGATGAGAAAGGACTCGAGGTGTTCAGCCATGTATGACGTGATCTCCCCATTCACCAACTTCATTGTTAGGACGACAAATAAACAGGTGACAGGAATCAAATGGCAGATGTTTGTAATTAAATAGGAAATTGTGTTTCCGCTTCGGCAGCAGTATTCTCTTTTGGAAAATTCAGGCTTTTAGCATTGAGGCTAATCTATCAATTAACTACCAAGAGCAGCATGACAGACACTATGCCTGCATAATAATGAAAGTCAGGCCAGATTTAATGAAAATAGTGCTTCTATTTTATATACTATTGGATGAATGTGATATTAATCACAGGGTGATTGCTGTGGGAAAACCAAGCCCTGAAAGAGAAAATTGAGACTGTACACTGGTTTGACCTGAGTTTAGCTCATATTTATGCTAAAACATAAGTCAAACTAATAAGTAAATTCAATGACACCCATTTAAATGCATGTAGTGTCTGACAGTGGGGTGCAGAAGAATATGCATTTCTTATTTCCAGTGCATCCCCTGCCCTCCACAAACTCTCTCACTGCATACAAACTCATCACATTGCAGCACATTATAGGAAGGTTGCATCCAGTGCACTGCAAGCCTTAACAGGAAATCATTAGCATTAGAGGTACCATATACCTGGGTTCATGACAAAGTGACCTTGGCTAGAAGAAATTATAGAAAGTAGGTTTAAATTCATGGCAACAAACACATGCACACGCATGTGCTACCTCACAAACACACACTTTAAACACACCTGCAAACTGACTCTGCTGTAGTGAGGTAGCGGTTCTGTCTGACCGAGCACCAGTCACCTGTGGAGAATGAACCACTTTGCAAGCGATCAACTCCGTCATAAAACACGATGAGCGCGTGTACCGGAACACCCAGCCTTTACTGTGATCTCATCACAGACAATGCATTGACGACAGTTGCACGAAGGGCAAATGGGTCACGGATTATCTTGAGTGACCAATCGCATGTAGTAACGGGAAGCCTGTGTAGCCTCTTCAATGGACACAATAGCCTTGGAGACTTCCATCGCCCGTTCAGCCAAGATTGACGATGAACATGAAAATATATTTGCAGTGATTTTGTGGGCAGTAAAAATGCTTTGTGAAAGTAAAGCAAAATGCTTGTACAGCAGTTCCTAAGATGCTGGATAGAGAGATGCTGAATGGAGTAGACATGTGGTCATGCATGGAGGGGGGGGCAATCTTGAGAGACCTTGGTGATGGAGAGTAAATCATTTAACCACTGCAGAAACACATACTCAAACATGTTTATGGAGAAGGGTAAAGAAGGGTAATGGTAGTTGAGAGGGCTGGAGTGAGAAAGCTTAAAAAAGTGAGTATGCCTTGGGAGTTCCAAGTGTTGGGGAAAGCAGAAATGTCCAAATGCCATTTTTTAAGGAGAACTGTTTCCATTCATGCATTCTTTATATGGACACACTGGTCCACGTGTGTTCCCAAGTGCTCAAACTGTAATGTTTTAAGAAACAAAACTGTTCTAAGTAACTCTGGGATGATGGCTCTAAAATGATAAATGGAGTGTTGCATTCCTACTTTGCCTTTTCAAACATCAATACAGGTATGCATCTATATTTCAGAAACTTATGGTGAAGAGAAGTGAGCAAAATTGGCTTTATTGAAGGGATTTATTGAATATTGTCCTTGGGATGAAAGGGATGAATGGTCTTTACAGGTTCACAAAATACTATTTCAAACTAATACAGCAGCTCACCAAAAAGCTCCACAATGAGATTTGCATTACTGCTTGGTACAAACTCTTGATTCTGGTTTATCTGTTTTAAAACCAGGGAGCTGCATCAGCTTGTTTGCTGTTTTGATGGAAAGTGATAAGACCAAGCTCTTATAAAGACAGAAAATCTTTAGGAGAAGTTTCTGAATATTTTTTTCTGTTTTCACAGCGTGTGCATGTTTCCAAAAGGCTCATCACGAATAAAGTCGTCTGACACGTTCGTATTAATCTCTCGCTCTGCTCTAATTTCATGCAGGGCGAGGCCAAGATACAGTTTGATGTGCCAGATCAATGATGCGCCCTCGGTCTTCTGTCTTAGTATAATTGCCTATGGAGTACTCAGAGCAATTTGACATTAGCAGGACAAAAGCTTGTCACATTAGACACATTAGACCCCAGTCAGATGAAACACACTGTTTCTTCAGGTCTAAACCAATTATCTCACCTGTTGTGTTGCTGCTGTGTGAGCTTTACAAGTTGACCTAATTACTGCATTTGTGAGAGATGGAATAAAAATAACACCTCCTCATCGTGAATAATGTCAGTATATGGAAAAACAACTGCACATAAATTACTGAATTCTTAAATGATACAGAACAAATGACAAGTCACTTGACAGTTTATCAAAAAAACAACACGTATTCAACTTCACTGATGAACTAACACATAATGCTACAATGGTATCATGCCTTTTTAACGCCATTTAAAATTACTTGTTTTAATATATGCCCATGTGAATCTGTGAATGTAGTATTAAAAACATGTTTTTAATTGCTATGGTCTTGGGTTATCATGATGTAGCTTTGTTTGTGCAACATTAATTCAGTAAACTCAACCAATTGGTTGGAATTTAGTTAGTTCTAAAGTTGTGGACCGACAGAAATTTTCACTATCATGGAAATTGATTTAAGGTTGTGGCTCACACCTTATTATACTATACCTTTGTATAGGCACGAAAAATGTGAAATATGTCAGTTTAAGTAAGGGGGTGCAACATAGTGGACATGAGTGCTGTACCAAATTTTACAGTAATCAATTATATAACTGTTCAGCAAAGTCATGGTTAATGGAAAACAGGAACTTCACGGTTGTGCAAAACAAACATTTGCTGAAGTCAAGAGAAGACATTATTAAGGAACCTTAGAAAATGTGATGCAAATTTATCAGACAGGTGTACTGTTTACGAGCTCTTACTTCCCCTTGGCCAAGCACAGTTGTGCCTCACCATCCCTCCTATCTGCACTTCAGTCGCTTCTAATGATCTGATGTTAGCCTGAGATACAAAGCAAGGTCACAGTGGCCACATCACGCCAAATTATGCTGCAGTCTTTGCCTACAGGTGAGAGAACTGGGCTCGTAAATGGAAGCCTCTGGGTTATGATCCTCAACATTGGTATGCACGTATGGCTAAAGTGGTGGCTTGAGAAAGTAAGCGACTTTAGACCTCCTTACTTTCCAGGTATTGCTCTGGGTGTGTTCACAATGTGTATGTCTTTTGTGTGCATCTTCAATAAATCACAGATGGGTTAAATGCAGAGATTGTGCTCCTCATTGATCTCATGTCTACTTGGCAATAAAGCTGAAAATCCTTGTTCCTTCTTTTTCATTTTCCTTCCATTCATCTTCACATTCATCCTTGCTCTGTCCTTGTGTTCACACACACACACACACCCACTATCCAACGGGCCACTTGGTCCCATTTCCTCATTTTCTCACCTCTTGAATGGCAGAACAGCTTTCTGACCTCTGAACAACAGGGACTTTTCTATTTCACCGCGGGACGAACAGACGCTCCGACGCTCCGACCTCACTCTCTGACAGCCTTCACCCAGCTCCGAGTCGTAACCTGAACAATATCCAATAAGGCTCAGAAGTCAACCAACCATGGCATAGAAAAAGAGCTCAAACTGTACTAAGCAACTACACTGCGCTTTAATTTCTGTGCATTTTACATCTTGAGTCTCTTGTTGCTGTCTGAGATGTGTTCTCACTGCCGATGCTTGAGATGCTTTATGTATTGCACTTATTGAGCGATGCCATTTTTAAGAAACATGAGGCAATAACAATTTCAATGAGGATGAATAGTTGAGCAGTGAAATGTGGGGCAGTCTGTGAAATCATTGGTGATCCAAGAGCCATAATCAATCTAAATCTAACCAAATGGATTAGATGGCATCATTTGAGGATAGCAGCTAAACTAACAGACTAACACTACAGGGCTGAGCGAACTGTCTTGCACTTATATGTGAAAAATGTAGTCCTCATAAACCTGTCATCCCAAAAATACATGTATCTGAAAACTCCTCAAAGATGCACAAGGAACACAAGTGTGGGTGAAACACCTTGAGCAGACTGACTTGATGCTCATGTTTTTTTTATGGTTTGACGCTTGAAGAATGCCAGAGTTTAAGTTAAACTTTCACTAAATGGAAAGCAGACACATTGCCAGATCCACGATGAAGTAAAAAGAAAGATTTTAGCATTTGCTCCGTGTGATTGGATGACAGCCAAGGAATGAGGATTTTTTTTTTTTTTTTTTGATAAACCAGGTTCAACTTAGGTGAGAATGCCACATGTTTCGGCATGGTATTTCCATATTAAATAGGTGATAATGCTGACATAGACTGAAAACTATTAATAAGGGATTTCACAAGTACAAGGAAGAAATGAAACGCCTGTCTAGGCTCCCCTAGTCACCACAATTAATCCTCATTGAACTTTGATGTCGCATTGTGGGCCACAGTGTGAGCATAACCTACGTGATACTTGAAGGAATATGAACGTCTCCTTTGCTTGCTTTACTTTTACTTACTTTCTGAAATACCTTTCTAAACACATAACACCAACCACCACAAGCACTAGAAATAAACCACAGAAAAATGTTTTTTGAGGCGATGTACTCTGTACTTTGAGTGCCAACTTGTATGTAACAGTACCTGTATTATTTATGCTTTGCATACTGATGATTTGGTGGCAAACAGAAAGAGAGAACAAACAGTAAAGTGCAAAGATGTGTAGAACCCAGAATAGTACAACTGCGCATATATACGGGGAAAATTAAATATTTTTCAACTTTACAATATAAGTCCCATTATCTAGCATGGAGTGTCAGGCAAAGTACAAGAAAAAGAGCCCTGTAGAAATGAAATATATTGTATATATTTAAAATAATAAATGTTTATGTATTTAAAACAATAACAAGAAATACACAGTAGACAGCCCATTCATGCAGAGCTTGCCTTTGCATTTGCAGGCTGCACAGAGTTGTGACTTTTGGGAACAACAGACCCCTGGGGTGGCTTTTTTGTAGATTTTATTATTTTTTTGTTTTTGCAAAAATCATTTTCACTGGCTCAATTATCACCAAAATGACTAGCTTAGGTCAATACAGATTAACTGATTTAAAATCATTGCTGCTGAATAAACATTTTGACTCTGGAAACATGCTTTCATCTTGACTAACATGGTCAAACAAGATGAATCAAAAGATGTGCCAAGCTCTTATAGAGGACAGAATGTTCTCATACTGTATATTCAGATACACCTACAATAAACACTTCTTTTACTTTATCCCTCTCTAAGGCACAATGGTGAAGTGGAAGCAAAATGTGAATATGCAGCTACATCTGCCGGAACTGCATCTACTCTTACATCTCCATTCTGTGAGCTACCTTCTAGGAGTCACCAGTCACAACTAAACATGAAAACTTTAAGCACAGCAGACACTGTCTGTATGTGCACACATCCATATATTTATTTATTTACACAAAGTGAAATCAGTTGCTTTCTTTAGCGCTCCCTGTTCAAGCGACGACATCTTTGTACAATGCACCTTGTTTTTACTTTTAATTATCTTTCCCCTGCTCTGTTTGTGTTATTGTTCTGCACCAATATGTCAAGACAAAATCCTTTTAACTTGCACAGACTCACAACCCATTTTACTCCTCAAAGCGATGTGACTGGGTGCTTTCTTTTTTGGTTACCTGGTTCCCAGAGCAGTCGGGCACTGCAGGAATAGAGGGGGTAGCAATTGCCTGCCAAAACACACATACAACAAGCTGTTACAATCTCATTTCCAACAAGAATACACATCTGCTAACATTAAGTAAACATAACAGTTAGTTTTCTCATAAATTGCCTCTAAATTGTTCCTGCGCATTGTGGGCCCTGAACAGACCTGTGGGTTTTTAATCTGTGCTAAAAGGAACCCTGCCGTCTCTCCGCAACTGTTTAGTTACTGCCGCCTCGCGTCAACATCTGGTGCAGCCGACTGTCTGATCACCATTACTGTGGCTGTTTGCCAGACACCCCTTTCATGCGAAGACATTCCAAACTTTACTCCTAAAATGTGTGTGCCAGGCTGTGTTTGATTGAGTTACAATGACAAAACCATATGCTGTATCAGTGTCATTTGCTCCACGAATCACAAGTTGTCTACCCATGATGCACATTGAAGGAGAAAATGAAGGCAATGTCATCATTCCCATTATGAGCCAATGAGTTATTCCATCGTGTGATGATATTTATATATCTATATATATGTGTGTGTGTGTGTGTCTTTTGTATCAGCAGTGGAGGATTTCCTCCCTGGTTGGCCTTCAGTCTATTTTTTAAAGCTAATGAATCCCTGGTTTCCCCAGTTCCACAGTGCAGTCAAGTCAATGTTAAATAATAAGGCCTGAAGCTGCAAATCAGAATCTCAGTAGTGCTTAGAATCCCTTCAGTATTCAACTTCAATATTCAACACCTATCCTTAGACTTTCAATTTGGACGAAGACCACCTCTAATGGCCTGCCCTCCAATGACAGAAAGCGCAGAAACTTTGACTTTGACTGACAGACCAAGGACAAAATGTAAAATCCTACTGCATATAGCATTTCCGAAAACATCGCCACAATCTTGGTGGCCGGGAAGGTCTCAGCACTTCAGCCTTATCACACTTGAAACACGTTTATAAATAAAATAAATAAACTTTTAATTCAAGGATCTGTGTGAATGTCATTAATTAGCTCAAATTCAAAACATACACTAATGGATTTATCATTTTTATTATTATGTTATGTTGTTATGTACAGTAATTGCGCAAGTGCATCTACAAATTAAATACAACATTACACTGTACTGCAATGTTTTGTGTTGGCATCTGCCAGTTAAATGAGCATTTATTAGGCAGATTAGTGTGCATTCACATGAGGAGGTGAACGATCAACGAGAGGATCTTGTTCATTCAATTACAAGCAAAAACATGGCATCAGACTAATGATTTATTTTAAAAAAGAGGGGAAATGCTTCCGGATGTATATCCAACAGGATTCCTTCATTATAATCTCTCTAATCAGAAAACCCAAGCAGAAAGTAATTTGTTTCGATGGCAAATCACTCATTCCTCCATCTTCCTCCTGACTGGAAGGTGAAGTTGTCTGCCTGCAGATGATAACATATTGATCAACGTCACCTCTCTGTTGCTCGGACTATTGGACCTGTGATGAAGGTTCAAATAGATAGCAGGGAGTGATAATTATGACAGGCAATAATGTTTGATTAACAATTATTCTTTTCTTGTTTCGCTACTTTGGGGAGAAAAAAGACTTTACAAGAAAACGACATAAAAGTAATAGGAGAGGTGTTTTAACAGGAAGATTGACAAGGGAGGAGAATGCTGTTTGTTAAAACATATATATAAAGTATATATGGTGGTGGTATATATTGGTGTTGAATGTCCATGACAGGAGAAGGGACGTGCACCTGGAGAGTTTCCTCTCACTGCCAGAGCCATTCAGCTTGTTAAAGGCAGCCCCATGTAAGCACCCTGCCAGCCTGTTAGGGGAGGGATAATGAAGTAATCCATAGTCATTACTCAACCATCACCCTTGGTGTGCACAGGCCGCTGTGGACCACTTAGTTGGAGGTGTGTCAGCTTGTGTGTATGTGTCGAGGAAGGCAGCCAGCGGAGGCATTAGTAGCAAGGCGGGTTAGAGAAGGTCGGTATGGGACACAGGGATGGCGTCCACAGGGTGTTACGGAGAGGAGGGTGAGGGACAGAGATCCTGGCAGGGTGTAAGTCGGGCTGGTGTGGTATACTTTAATTACAGCTGAAGGATAATTTGAGCAGTTATTGATCTCCCTCTTATGGCTGGGGAGGATGAGGATTTTTCACTCTGCTATTATGACTTGATGGCCCAGGAGAGAGGCATGGGTGAGGAAGGTGGGAGAGGGAGGGAGGAAAGTTCAGGAGGACAATAGGAGGAGGCATGGGCAGGCAGACATGGAGGCTTTATGTCATCATAAAGTTCAATATTATCACCCTGACCACCCGGCCAAGGACTGAACCTGTAAATAAGCAGGACAGCAAGCGCTACATTCCTAAGGATGTTGATTTAAGACTATTTGTTTTGCTTGTCTATTTATTTTGCATGATGGTGCAATTTACAATAGGCAATCGGGGCAAGGAATGAGGGCCTGATGCAACATCAAACACAACAGCATGACTCATGGCCAGACCCAAAGCCAATTCCCAGGTATTAGAGTGCTTTAAGTTTTATGATCCCCTATCACCAAACCTAATATAATTACCCTGCAAGGGCACTCTGTCTTTCAGCTACAGGGGGTAAAATGAGATGCTTGGAGAAAAGGGGGTGGATGCAGCAGTGGCAGTGGTGGGCGGATGAGTGGCTACTTTGGGACTTCAGAGAAGGCTTATAAAACGATGGGTGGGGGATGAACACATACGCATACGTGCACCCACAGCCCCAACTCTTGTAGATGGTGTTAAGTGGTGGTTTGCCATCATATGGGCAGTGACCTTAGCCATGTTGTTATTAATTGCCTTATTATTTTAATTAAGGAGTAACACCCAGTGTGAAGTTGAGGAGAGTCTGTCTAATTAACTGAGTCCATTCTGAAGGTCAGTCCTCAGTCTATCTGTAAGACTCTTTGCAGGAGTGTGTGTGTGCCTGTGTGTGCATGTGTGTGTGCATGTGTGGCTCATCCTCTCCTCCATTTTATCACCCTGCATGTTGTTGTATGAGACTAGTATGATTAGCTCCTGTCACACAGGCCCATAATTCATCCCCTCCCTGACGCCTCAATCTCTACCCGCTCTGCCGAAATGTGAAATGTGTCACTGTGGTCACCAGTGATATACACTGCCATTATGAATAAAATAACCATCGTTAGGGTATCCAATACTGCACTATCTCCATCCATGTCTCCCTTGCCTGCAATATACAAGTCCATACCCACAAGGTCAAGCTGTGAGTTTAGAGTTTGCGTTTTGTTCAGCCTTCATCCTTTGGAGGTCAAACAACAGCTCCAGTAATTACACTCATTTCCACCACCTTATCTCACCATCATCTTGTGTCCTGGGCTTGTTTCAACCACATTGGTCCACCTCGCAATGCAGCATACATGAAAAATTCACGAGGTAGAGCCACTGAGACCTGGCTGGAAGAGTCACAGAGAGCGCAAGAAGGTGGCAACTAAAGGGGAGTATGAAATGAGAAAATTAAGATCTAAAATGTGTCACAAACACGAGAGGGCAGTGAGTCAGTATTTCACAGCCAAGGCACATGCTGTGGTGTTGGCATGCGCAGGTAATAGCTGGTTGGCATTTTTCTTTTAAAAGGTTAGTTACATCTAATCTGAGCATGAGAAGCCGTGTCAGGGAAAGAGACATTAATAAGGCATGACAAGGCAGAGCAACGAGTGGGCCAGCCCCTCCAGTCTGGACATTGGAAGCTCAGGCAGACACTGCCGTCCACTCTGGCTGTGGCTGCCAGCTCACAGGACCCGATAAAGAAGAATAATCAGTCATCAGAGGAAAAAGGAAAGAGGGAAGTTGATGAGATAAGTGGGATGAACACACTTTTAAAACATCTCTATGGATTAAACAATTGCTGCTCCTGTTTGGTTTCATGAAAATACCATTTCTAATTTAGAGCATATCTACATTACGATCTCACAGAGAATCTTGTGTAACAAAGAGATTTTGGTCTTTGAAATGTCTAACTCAATTCCCTGCACCTACTCTGAAAAGACAACCATCTGATAATGTTATATCCCTTTGGGGTAAAATATTGCTAAGAAGTGAAAACCAAGAAAAGAATGCTGAAAATAATCTCTCTGAAAATACACAAGGAACAGGCAGAGTCCATACTTAAAGCCAGCATCAACGCAGAAAAGGCTTCACTTGCATTTTCACACGTAAAACATATTATATGTTGGCACATGCAAACCATGGTGCCTTTTCGCTTGTATATAGCACGTTCAAATAAAAAACAGAATACACAGTAAGACCTGGTTCTGTCAGTGTCACTGAGTCGAGTCTTATATCAAAGAAAACATGATCTGAGTCATCTGTTTCACGGTGAGGCTTTGTTTTAACTTCAGACGGAGAGTAGAAGTGATGGGTGTGAGACAACAGCAGCAAGGCTGCTCTCCGCAGAGACGCTAATCCTCGTGATGGCATTATCATCCACACATCAGCCCACTGTACAGCAGGCAGGCACGAGTGGAGGACGTGCTGCTCGTTGTGACAGCTGGGGTCTTTATGCTTGGGAGGGAGAAACAGCTCATTACTGGAGATGTTTTCAGTGTTTTCATGGGTAAATAGAAAAACTGCTATCAAAAGCCAACCCTGACAGCCACCACATTGCCTCCCACTTAATCTGGATATGCATGAATGAGGAAAAGGATAATATCATCAGTATACTGTCAGAGTGTATTTCTTTTCTGTTTTTTTTTTCCTTTTAATATAACTGGAAGTGGAAATATCAGCTACCTCTTTCTCAATCAGTGATTTGTATATCAATGGCAGCTGTCATTGGGGGCACTTTAAAGTGGCAGTCGGGAGATAAGGATTATAATTAGCCCTGCACGACAAGTAAGTGAATGGAGCTGCAGGTAGGGAGGCTGATAGTGTCTCAGGCCTCTCCCTCCATCTCATTTGCCACCTACTTCAAAGATTGAGATGAGAAATCAGTGGGTGTAAAAGTCAATTGACTCCAACAAAACTTGCAGCGAATGGTTGCAATCCGACTGTGGCGCGGTGATTGCGTTTTATCGTCCAAGTGCTTCAGTCTTAATGCGTCGCTGTGTCATCAGCTGGCAACTCACCCTTGCACCCCTCGCAGATGCTCCCGGCAAATTCATTGCTCATCAATCCATCAGATGGATTTTTATTTGCCTTTTTATTTGGCCAGGGACTCAGGAGAGGAGGAAGGTATTGTGTTGGTTTTTTTTTTCATTGCCTACATACTAGAAGTGAGAGGGAAGGACTGCATCCACTTGTAAATCATAGAGAAAAGACACTGGGCTGCGAGGTAAATCTGTGTCTGTCTTTCTGCACAGTGTACTGCACGGTGCTTGATTTTTGTTGCTCATTTATTTTAAACATGAGTTACATCAGGGAAAATAAAGACACTGAAAACTTGCTCTCCTCATGAACAAGTAAAGGCACAAAGTTAGAGCCCCTAATCTTTGGTGAGTTGATCTAATGGGCCAAAACCCTGGGCACGACATTCAAACTTTGCAAACAAATCACTCAGCTCATCATCACTGAATGTACTGCCAAAAAGTCTACATGGAGCAAAGTCACTCTTATGATAAAACTTGTTCTGATTGGCTGAAAAGATAGATCCAAATTTCCGGGTATGCAGACACGAATGCCTGAAGGCCAGACACCCCCATTAAAGAGTGAGTGAGGAACAGAGCTGTAGCAGATTTCATTTTGCCAATATAGACTCTTCCAGTTTCACCAGACTTTATGTGTTTAAAGCTAGTTTTTAACACCAGGATGAAAGGCAGACAGAAGAGGAGAGTCGTCTTGGTTTTACATCAATATATCTTATGCCATTACTGATGTTGTTTATGGTATATATGACTGTGTGGACATGTTAGTTTGTGCGTATGCTTTTATGCACAAACTTGTGTGTTCTTTACTTGGCAAATCAAGTTTAGTTCAGCACAGGCTTTATACACCATGCACTTTGTTCTTGGCTGAATGACAGGGACCCCATTTGCTGGATGCAAATTAGGAGCATTGTCAGCGCTCCTAATTCAACACGGCGCCTCTTTCTTTAAAAAGTGTGGCTATTCACTAAAAGTGCTAATAGACGGGTCATTCTCCATAGAGAAAGTGATCCTATTTGTGGATAAGAATGAGTAATGTCGCTGTCGAGAGCAGGCTCCACTCAGTGGGAGCGCATGAACTTTAACTCACACGTTGCGGTGTTGACTCGCAAAATAGTAACTCGTTTTGAGAAAGCGAGTCGTCAGCAAATGTGAATTCCCTCATACTGATTTATGAGAACAGTTTGCACACTGGCAAAAGTAGAAGAGGTATACAACAATCTGTAAATAAGACAAACAAAATAAGAAGTAGGTTCCAGTGCCATTCTGTTGAGTAATTGTGTATTGTGTCCTTTTCACAAATGTAATAAAACTAGAGAGAGCATAAGTGGGAGGTATAACCCAACTTAGAAAATAGTTATCCACAGCAGAATTCTGCGGATCTCAAGTGATTTGTCGCAAAAATAAATCATTGAGACAGCATATCAGTACGAAGAACCTCTCACCCATTTGCAAGGGAAATTTCTCCTCCAGAGAGGTTGCCTAATGTACAGTACAGAAACATAATGCTTATTTTTCTTCAAAGTGAAATGTGATACATTCAAAGCAGCCGCAAGCTTCAAACAAAGTCTTGCCTGAAATGTTGGATAGCGAGAAATTGATGGAAGTATGAGGTTCAGTTTGAGCCAAAACTGTGTCACACTCTGGAGTTCGATGTCTTATATTTTAAAACTGCACACCAGTTCCTCCATTTATTCATCATCATGTGTACATCATGGGGTGCCCCAACCTCACTCAATTTAGCACAATGATGTGGAATGCCAGCTTCTGTTTCCAAATGAGACTATAACGTCAGGGTCAGTGAAGTTGTCCAAAGCGTTGGACCTGCAACATGAACCTGTTTCTGCCTCTACAGGTCTGTCACTGCCATATTAACAGAGCCACACTCGCTTCTCACCAATGTGACAGCCATGTTGTATCTTTTATGGACTCCCCAAGAGACTGTGGTATTGCTGTGTTTGACTCATTCCAACTAGAAGGATCTTTTCCCCTACAAAAGAGAGCATCATATACACCTTCATCTTTATGAAACATGTTCCTGCAGTGTTAATAAAATCCTGAATATAAAGATGAGTATTATAGTAGTCATATACACAACTACAATTGATTCATTTTTATATAAATAACTAGAAAAAAAATAGCTGTAATAGCTAGAATTTATCCTTTGGGGAGGTTCCCCTGGGGAAATTCAGGACAAATACATATATAAAGCACACATGTGGATTTGCAGGCACAGAAAACGCCATATATAAATGAATTAAACATAAAAAAATCACAGTAATGGCTACTTAATTTTCATAAATATTTAACCTCAAAACATTTGCATTCAGAGTGCACTGGACATTGTACATAGTTATAAAAACCACCACTAATGGTCTTCCAAATGCATTCATTTACATGTGCAGTCTGCCTCATTTATGTACACAATATTCAACGGTGAATCAATTTATTATTATTATTATTTTTAAATCAGCACACAGCATGTACTTTCCAAAGCAGGCTCCCTTGGCAAGTGGGATTTTCATAAGCACCAATTCCATCCCCCAAACCCCCCTCCAACCATGTTGCTTGTACAGATGTGCTTTGCACGATGTTCATTTGCGATTCATACAACTCAGCATGTGAAAATATCAAATGCATTCACTGTGTGGAGGATTAACCCGAATAACTTTTGTATTTGCTGTATTTTGTATGCATTTATGTATCTGAACGCACACAATTGAGCTGTCACATGAGTCAGTCTGTTCCTGCATATTCATATGCATTTTAATGAATGCAGGCTATGGATCATTTCACGGGGGTTAACAGTTGATTGAGAGACTGGCTTATTTCTTGGTATTAGCACATGAGAGTGAGTCTCACAAAGCATCAGACAGTTGGTTTTTCAGAGTTATTTTTCACTTTAGGAGAAAGATAGGGTGACATGACTAAAACGCTGCCTCGTTCCCTTAAGACGGCACATGTCAACCATCTTCGGGGGCCTTGTCAGTAACCAAAAGGTTTTAATGGAACTGTGTTTTGGGATTTGCACGTTGTCCGTGTTGTTCAAGAGATGGCGAGTGTCAGGGGGGAAAGAGAGAGGAGAGCCCTCTTTGAGTGTCATGCTACTGAAAGGAGACATGGCGTCCACAGAGAGAATAGCTGCTGCAGTCCTCTTATCCTTCCCAGCTGACACACACAGATGCAAACTAACATCGTCAGCTTCCCTGCCCGACACTTCCTCAGTGAATGGCGAGGCTAGAGATAGGCCTGGTCGTTGGTTGATTGAACTGCCGGGTTCTCATTCTGCACTACCCATCTTCATTTAACCAGATTGAACACCTGGTGAGATTGAGAAAAGATTCAATTTTTTTTCGAGTTTGGCTATATGCAGCTGTTGGCCTCTGTCTACAAGTTTGTTTGTTTTATTTGTTTTTGTTTTTTTTTCTTAAACTTGAATAGATCTTTTAAAAACATTTCCGTGGACACACTTTTCAGCTCTTTTATTTGCAGAGGGATTTACAGTAGATGATCACTGGTTGTATGTGTTTCTATCATCTCATTGATGTCTGACCCTCTTGCCTCCTGCTGAGGTGCCATGAAGTCACGACTTCATTAACAAGTTTCATAACTGAATGATATCCAACATTTGTTCCCACACTGCAGCTTGCCCCAGTGATTCATTTTCCATGTCTGAGCTGTCTTCTACTCACAAACCCTGGCATCTGTCATGTGCAGCCAGAGCATTTGAGACGGTTTGAGTGTGGGGCTAAGTGTTTAATAAGACTTTGTTTTCACGAAACCATAGGTGCCTGTGTTGCTACTCAGACTACTCAGACTACTGCAAACCTTTAAACCTTTATATATTTATATATATATATGTAAAAAACTGGTAATTTAAAGTGTGGCTGTCATAATTTTTGCTTTTTTTCTTCTCCTCCTGTCTCATTTTTGTCATCTGCACTTCTCTCTGTGGCAGCTGAGTGAAGAACGCACATTAGTTGTCAGTTTGTGAAATTTGTAAAATCACAATTTAGGCCTCCCATTTACATGTGTGACCCCATTCCCTCTACCTCAAATCACTAGAGCGTGCTGGCCCAGTGGGCACTAATTGCAAAGCAATTACACACCGGGGGCGTTCCATGTTGGCCGTCAGATATCTCCCTGGATGACTGTCACTGCTGAGAATGCCTGTTGGTTACTTTATAAACAAAACACAAGTTAATAGCAATTAACTCAGCATGATTGCCATTAAATTATGGTGAAAGTCTTAGGAGACAGGGTTCCACCAGTCTGTCACCCTATGGTGCCTGATAGCTGACACTGTTTTACAGTACTAAAATTATCATAACGTTTTCACTGCTCTTTTGAAGAGGAGTTATAAAATGTTGTGGGGTAAGAAATAAACATCATTTATTTCTGTGTATATTTTCTAATAATCAAATTAGTCTCAGAATAATCAATTGGGTAGCTCATTGTTTCAGCACTTTTTGTTTCTCAACATTTTTAAACAATATAGAAAGTCAGGCATGAATAGTTTGGTCCATCATAATCAATTAATAAATGTTACATTTGGTGCCAATGTTTAGTTTTGTTGTATCCGATCTTTGTCATTAAAAAGAGTTTATTATTCTTTCCTGCGGGGTCTGGGGCTGGGTAGAAAACTTAATTATTTTTTGGGTTTGCACTCAAGTACTAAAAGTACAAATAAACCGAAAAGTCGTACAAGAGCAAACACCTTCCAGGGCATGGCCGCTTATTAGATTTATTACTACACCATGGCAACTTAAAATCACACCAAATAAATATCTACAGCACACTGGTATAAACAGCGAGACAGTGTGACTCTATACAAAGCTTTAATTTCTAACAGTGATGAATAATTCTTACACCCAAAGATTTATCGTAACATCTGCCACATCTATGACCCTTCTCTTCATCCCTTTTTGAGTCAGTATACTTTCTACTGGCTTTTGTAACAAAAACTCAAAGAAGAAAAAAAGGAAAATACTCACACATATATAAATTAAAGATGCCAGTAAGAAATCATCATATTCTCTTTTTTGTGCATTGAATACACCTATGTGCCCCATATTGACTACATAAAAACTACATAACAAGTTGAGACAATGTTTGCACTCTGATTTGAAAAGTACCTCCCACTTTTCGACCACCATCCTGAATTAGCATCTGACCAAATTAGCCTGACTTATAAACATTCACACAGAGTGACACACACTTTGGTGGAATTTACATAGATTTAGATTTATTCCCTGTACACTTAACACCACCCTAACTACTACTGCGCAGCCCGAGCTTCTGACCCCAATCGACTACTGTTCAATGGGAACACAGCTTTTGTCCCCAGTTGCACAATATGTCAACAGTTAACTTGTCTTGAGTCTAAAGTGTGCAAACACACACACTGACAAACACAGACATACATACACACACACACACCACACTCCTACATCCCAGTATCACTCACAGCTATGCATTCTAAAATCCAAGGGCGATCTCTTTCTCTCTCTCTCTCTCTCTCTCTCTCTCTCTCTCTCCCTATCTCTTTCCAAAATCCTAGTTAGATCCACCTCACACACACACACTCTAAGAGCCCTGTGTGACATCTCACACACGCACACACAAACACACCCACACAGACACACACCCACACGCATTCTTGAATTTCAGCATGACACCATATACACACACACTTTCTATCCCAGTGTGATATCACACACACATTTGCACATTCTTACATCCCAGTATGATTACATCCACACATATTCCATAATCTCTCTGTCACACTCAAACACACACGCTCAAGACTCCCAGTCTGTTGTCTCACACACACGCACACACAAAAATCGGACACACATATTTCAAGATACCAGTATGAAGTGTCATGGCCACACTTTCCAAAACTCCAGTGTGATTCCTCACACAAACACGCACACACACACGCAAACGCACACGCACACACACATATACACACAGGAAACAGTGTAATGTCACACATGAAACACACAGATACACAGGTTAAGTGCATAGACTGTGTCAGTGTGACATCTCACATACATACACATATTCTACAGTATAATCACAGAATGATGCCACACACACACACACACACACACTGCCACAAACTGTATCTTGTATAATGCTCTCTTAAATCTTAGAACCTCAAACAATTCATGTCCATGTATATGGACGCAAATGCTGAGAAAGCAGTTTGTTACAGTTGGTTACTCATTCTGAATGGGACCCTACATTACAGCCAGTGCTACACACAGCAACAATAACAGATTTTAAAAGGTGGCCAGTGGCACAACAGCAGAAAGTTGAGAAAAAGCTTATATGCAAATGTACACTTCAACTGGAGCCAAGGGCACAAAAAAAAGTTGTTTTCACATCTACTCTACTACTACTCGACTTAACAGGGGAATTTCTTACATATATAGTGAGTTGTGGATACAGGCTGTCAGTCAAGTCAAACAAAGTCCTCAAGGTGGCATTGCATTCATTTATTTCATCTACACTCATAGATTTTGCTTTACTTAAGTCTCAAAGATTCTGAACAGAAAGGTATTGTACAGAAAGATTAAGTTCTTTACCGTTAATTCCTTTCATTTAGACAAGGCTGTGGCTATAAAATCTCTACCAAATTGAATTATTCCTAGAGATTGGTTTCAAATGTTTCTGGTGACCTCCAATAAAATCATGAGAGCAAAAATCTCTCTTCCACCCACAATATTGTAACCAAAATGTTGTAATGTGTCCTCTGGAGCCACTTACAGGGCTTTCAATTTTGCAGCCAGTCAGAGATGAATATCTATCTCTGGGGCATAGCTACTAATTAAAATGACCATTTAAAATGGAAAAGGTCACTTTTGAACCTGCAAATATTGGTTTGTGCAGAGTGTCAATGAGCATGCATGCATCCTACTGCAGCACCAAACCTCCCTCAAATTTCAGAGACGCTTACTCAACTTAATGTTATAATCCCTTCCGCTTCATCAGCGCTGCAGAGCTACCACCATGACGGCTCAGCTCGTTCCCCCCGTGGAGAGAACTCAACCATCCAGCCTCATCAAGTCTATTTATCAGAATGATCTCTTTAAAGTCAGCTCTCCCCATCCAGACGCCCTACTTAAAGCCATGTCGTGTTAGCACCCATAGATCGTCTCCCTCATTCACATCGCACAATCCCTGTGCTTATTCTCTCATTATAGGGCACCGGGCATCAATTTATCTTGGCTGGGATTAATGCAACTGGATATTTTGTCAACATATATGAACATCTCCACTGGCAAAACCTCACTGCCATTACGTAACCTTCATTCATCAGGCGGCAGTACTTTTATGCTTCTGAAAATTGTAGTTCAATTTTTTTTTCCCAGGTCATTTCTGACACAACTGTCAGAACTGTTTCTTGAAAGCACCCCTATGCATAATTTAAGATCATCCAATGACGACTGATTGTCACTCTGCCAGTTCGACTAAACGTTTCTCTATTCTGGGTTGGATTAGCAAAGGACTTTCAATTCATTTGTAGCCCATGCAACAATACCATCTTTCCTTTCCTCTCATTTTAGCCTCAGACATTCCTAAATGTATTCCTGCAATCCTGTTTTACCCAATCCGCGTAATTACTCTCCCGAAGGATTCCAGTCCTTGGATGAACCATAGTTGTTCTCCCTTTGCTTGTTATACATGCCTTGCCATGTGGGAAGAAAAAAAAGCAGAATACAAAAAGAAAGTTCATTGAACGAGAACATCAGCAATGCTGCAAAAACCTACTGTGTGTGGAAATCGAGGCTTCAACCCAAATGAATATACTCTACTGGCTGAATTTGCACCTTACTTATGGCAGAATATTGATTCACAGTGAACTGTGCGAGGGTCATTTGTTATTCTCTATATTTTCCATCAAGAAACAAACTGAAAGATAATGCAGTATGCTATTTACACAATATGTATTTAACTGTTTAGCCTTCGAAAGATGCATGAAATACTGAATTTTAGTATTTTTCTCCATCCAAACACAGATACTTAGAAGGTTTCCTTTGTTTATTTCTTTATTTTACCATGAATTAGTGTAAACCTTTCTCTTAAGGCTATTGAAATAATGATCTTAAAAAAGGTCAGTGAATATCAAGGTCAAAGGTAACAATGTATGAGCACTGGGAAGCTTCCTGCATAATCGTATGCTCAATGGGTGTTTGTAACTCAGGGCCAGACTGCATATAGGCCATTATATAATGTTCTCATTGTAAAATACCATTGCATCCTATTATCAGAAAATCTAAACATGAAGATTATTTTCCGAACAGCATTGAAATAATGGAAAGGTACAGGGCATAAGGACAGACACTTCTAAGACACAAGGATCCTTTCTGTGTCTGACAGAAAATATTTAATGGTATATTGTTGCTTCTCAGATTTTGGTAATTAAAAAATTCTCCTTAATTGTTGTTTTTTTCCACACTTTTTGAACCAGCTACAGAACAAACAGTTTTGTATCTGAATTGCTCAATTTTTTTGCAATCAGGCAGATCCACAGCATTTCAACTGAGGACTCCTCTCCTCAGCATTTATGCCTGATTTAAATCAGAGCTGCCATCCACTCAGACACGTGACCAATATCCTGCTGCATTTGCTTAGATTGGTAGCTATCTTGTTCACTTAGATGTTATGAATGCCACTGTATTCTTTGTGTCCAATCAGATTTTATTGTAGAGTTTGTTACGGAGTTGCAAGTTCTACTGAGTTCTAGTGGGTCAGACCCGATCGTCAATGGAGGGGTTGCTGTGACAACCGATTGTCAACTCCATGGGGATATCAAGGCAGAGGCCTTAATATCCCCATGCCTTGATTTGCATCTGCAAAATGTTACATATTCTCCCTCGGCCCTTTCTTCACCCCTCCACCACATTTGCATGTGACCTCCTTGCTGAGGTTATGTAATTAACTTTAACCTAATAACACATTTAGCCAGCGAGGGAAGATAGCATCTTCTTAAATTTCTGTCCATCCCGCTCATTTCATAATTGTTGATGCCTAAATATTGTGATGCCTCTCTATGTGCCTGTAACCACTAGTAAAGCAGATTTGGAGAGGGGTCACCATCCCCTGCACCTGCTCAGGCTAATCACCCACTGTGAGACTGAGAGGGCTGAGGACAGGAAGTGCTCTCACACACACACACACATACACACACACACACACACTCACGTAACCTGAACCTGATTTCGACCTTACACCCATGTCTATTTCTTACCCCTCCCACTCTTTCCACCACTACACACAGCGCTCATTTGTCCTTGCCCCCCATACCACCCCCTCCCGTGCTGATGTGCTGCTTTGCCTGTTTGCTGCAGATGACTAGAGCTTTGCTGCTGCCCCCGAGTGCCAAAGCCGTCATCAGAAATTCAGATGACTATGCCCCATGATGCACCACACTGAGCTGCTCTGTTGCAGTGCCTTGACTGTGACTAACTTTTTAGTCTCCTTTAAATTTTAACATATCCAGCATTTTCTGTTGAAAGTTTTGTTTCGCTTAGATTCTGTTTTTTCCTGCCATATTCCTGATTTGTTTTTTACAGATACAGCGAGATGAAAACCATGCCAAAAGTATTCTGAACCTAACACTGGTTTCCTTGCAGCAAAAAGGTCCCCACTTCAAATATTGGTCAGATTGAGGTCCTTTCTGTGTGAAGTTTACATGTTCTTCACATGTTCATGTGAGTCCAGAAATCAGCAGAACTTTGTGACATCCTTTGGTGCAAAGCAAGTAAGACAAAAAGGTTGGGTGGCTGGATGAATAGATGATAATATCTTACACCTCTACCTCTTCACCTCTTCATGGAAAAATAGGTTAAAATATATTATTATTGGAGGTTTTATACAGAAAAATACAGTGTGTCCACCCACTCTATGGACAACACTGACTTGAGGCAACAAAAGGATGATCAAATATTCTTCCATAGACATTCCTTCACAGGTATACAGTGAGTTCAAATTGAAGGCCTGCCATATTTGTGTTACTTTAGAAGTTATCTTCCTGTTCTAGCCTGGAGACATGCTCATCTGCGGCTAGTGCAGGTAGAGGTGTCTATTTGTAGACCCAGACAGTGGAGAAATGTTGGCATGTTTAATACCAAGGGACAGTCAAGAGGAACTCTGAGAATGTGTTGCTTCACTCAAAGAAAATCAAACAACTGCACTAGTAGGTTGGATGTACAAAACTTTTTCTTTTTTTATTCTTCTTTTTTTTTTGTTCAATTTTGTCCAGTGGCTCAAGTAAGAGTTCACGCTTTCTCTACGCTTCATATCCTAACAAGCTCAGCTGGCTTTGTTGCTACAGGAAAGCTCCCTGAGCTGAGTGCTACATCTGTATGTGTGTCTGTTGTAGCTGTATGGAAATGTGCTTCGCAGACAGGCCCAGTTTGCTTAAATAATAGATTTGAGACTGAATCACTTTCCTTTTAGTGGTTAACCTACATAGTTAGCCCTGCATAGCGGGGCAGGACAACCCTTCCAAAACACACACAGGGCTCATTTGTCTTATTTTCAGGTTTTTGGGAGCCCAAAGATGTTTCTTTTCTCATTTCTTCTTACTTTATATGAGGTCACCTCACATTTTAATAGAATAAAAAAATGTGTTTTTGTAAGACCATATATTAGAAAAAGTTGTAAATTTATAGACACAAAAGCATTGATTTTAAATCACGTTATCTGTCCTTAAATTTGTGCAGCCACCTCCACAACAATTTAACAGAGCTAAGAGGCATAAAACTTTAGTGGGTACCTTAACTTGCTGCAAGATTAACCAGGTTGAAGGTATTGGAAAGCTGTCATGGGATCCTGTCTTCTTTCCTGAGCCTTCGCTGCCTTTCCTCAATACTGAAGCTCAAGCATGAATTATGTAGATAAGCAGAAGACAGATAATAGAAGCACAATCTGTTATGCACATGTGGGTGTGCCTTGTAAAGTCAGACAGATTAGCCCTTGCAAACCATTCCTGTCTGGGTAAGATGCTTTAGACTCCCCTCTTATTCCACTCAACAAAAGAGACTTACAGTAACTATTATTCTTGTAAAACAATATTAGACAAAAACATCACATTTATAAAAGACTATCCACTGTATATCCATTAAATTGATTGTGCAGTTTAAAAACCCCATTGGAAAAAAATAGCTTCCTCGGTTGTATTTCTTTTATTTTTTTTAGGATTGTAAGTAAAACACCCTCAACTAAACACATTTTTATCAAAGTGGTGAAAATGTAAGATGCCTGGATCTAAATAAAACTACATCAATCAACAACGCAGTGTGAAGTAAAAATTTAATGATTCTAGACGGAGAGAATTATTGAATTCTGAGTGCGTTATTGGTGTTTTTTTCTCTGATTTAGCCTCCAGTAATTGTCCAGGCAGATGTCTGAACATTTACAAAGGTTGTAATTATTGATGTTTTTGTAAGATATTGACTCCAGGTTGCCATTGGGATAACAAATGACTACCAGCATGGCTTGCACTTTTCCTGTGTATCGACTGCAATACAAATAGTGTGAAAACAAACCGGCCATTTGCTCAAATTAGACGCACTTTGATCTCTACATTTTGTCGACTGGTTAAAAGTGTAAGCCAGTGGTGCTGCTACATCCTGACGGGATATTAAACATCAAATAAGCATGATGAGGACAGTAAGTCTTTGAGTAACATTTTGAGATTATGACAAGAATACAACACAAGCCATGAAAGTCTGAAATGAAATGTATCTCATTATTTTTCCTTCACTGAAAATATCCACTTGAGCAGCACTCTACAAAAAAAAATGTTTAGTTTCATCCGAGGCTCCTATTGAGCCAAAACACATTGATCATGAAAGGCATCAAGAACTGTGCAAAAGCCTTTCTTCTACCTGCTCTCGCATTTTCTTTATCACACACTTCGCTGGGGGGGAGTTCATGGATCATAAATGTGGAACGTCTTAATGCATCCTATAGTGGGCATCGTTCATGCTCTGAGAGCCTGCCTTGGAGCCATTCATGGCTGGTTGGAGCACGACTTGAGAACAGGAGCATGATTTCAATACAGCAAAACCATCGTACACAAACATACACACACACACGCAGACTTGAGATGTGCTGGAGATGGAGTCGCCAGCAGCTGATGGAAGATACCTCCACACCACAAATAGAGAGGCAGTGAATTATTAAAAGGGAACTGTTATTTGTGAATGAAGAGTTCATTGAGAGAGAGAGGGGGAGAACAGATAAAAATGCACCTCTCCCTACCTTTCACAACAAAGACTAACAGTCTGTGTGAGGTAGGTAGGCTGAATACTCTTGAGGGCTTTAAAAGCCAATATCCTGCAGGGATAGACAAGTTCACTGTGAAATAAAAGGGCTGTTAAACTAGACTGCTCACCAGGCATTGGTAGTGTGGGATCCAATAGAAAAGCACAGTTTTTACTCACATAAGAAGGAGGAAAACACAGGAAATCAGTATATGTGTCAATTACCAATGAATTAGAGATTGTGTTTTTTTATCTAACTTTTTTCCATTTGCTCAAATTTATGAACGTTAAAAGTGGAAACATCTGTTTTCTTGGATAATAGGACATGCAGCTCCACCTCCCCTGTAAGGTAAACTCTTAAACATGAAATCTCTTTAACATGACAATGTTGAGTTTTACTTTCAGTTGCTGTTTTCAAAGAGCTCCACATACAGATAGCTGCATTTTGAATATTACCACCAAAGGCATTGCAGTACACATGTTAGGCCAGTAGTTGGCAGTGTGTTTTTGTGATGCACATGCATTGAGACATTTGGCAATTGTCATTCTTGTGATGGTAGCTGAAGTGCAAGAAAGGATTCGCATTATCCCATGGTCCCTTATGCCCCGTTTGTAACGTTTTGAAAGGGTTATTTGGTCACAATTGCTTATTTAAAATATGTGAGTTTGTGCTGTTGATGAACTTGCTGGAAATCAGATACATAGGGTGTTCTGGTCTTCATAGTGAGTAATTAGCTGTTACTTTGCACTTTAAAAGACAAAAACAAATTTCCAGAGGCTTCAGGGTTCTAAATGCAGCATGAGATTAATCCCAAAGTTTAAAGGAACTGAAATCACCCGGAGTGTAAACTCAGCAGGCGTGGACTGGACAGGCTTGAGGGACTCCCGCAAATGTGTGGGTGGTGGTGCATGACTGTTCTGAGTTAGTGAAGCAGTTCCCTGATTCATTACATGGACCTCAGTACGCTAACTTGTTATGCAGCTCTGTGAAGCCTGTGTCCAACTACTTACAGGAGCACTGACCACATGTCACAACTACACACATAACTCATTTTAATTGAACTTTTAAAAGGGTTTTTGCCATCATCCAGCACCCTACAACACCCAAAGACAGAAATCCTGCAGAATGGGGATGCCATTAAGCGTTGGCATTCTTAATGGGCCAATGACAACACTCATAAAAAGCCCATGAATTAAGAAGCCGACATCACTCATGTTGGATGACGTTTTTACTTGGGTTGAGGGAGAGTGGCAAGAAAAACAAGACAAGGAGGTGATTAATTGACTGATCCGTGTTTGGCGTGTTGCAGCACATCACTAATCACTGACCGGAGCACAGTATTTCCCCATGTCTGTGAAAAGGAAGAATAAAGAAACTAATGGGTTTAACAAGATTGATTTGTTGCCATATGTAACATCAATGCAAACACTCAAAAGCTGTGGGCAACACTGAATAAAGCAGTGTTTATTGAACACTTTCTGTAATCAAAATCTGTGATATAACCATCCCCCAATGGTTTGAATTGACTCCCTATTAACACTTTATGTTCAACATTTATCTGTGTGTTTTCTCTATATCAAATATCGGCTTTGTTAATGTCATACTGTAGCAAAATGCCAAACAGTCAATGAAAGTGCGTACAGCACTGACACCGGTTCATGGGTAACCATTAACTCATTGTATGAAGCCTGAATGTGATATGAGAAATATTTTCATTTGATTTCTTTAAATGATTTTCTGATTTGGTGGAAAATATAGACCGAGGGAAAATGTCAGACTTTTCCCAATATCTGACTGCAGGACTGCGCTGGTGGTATCCTCGAATGACTCAGAGATGCTGTGGATTATTACAAGGGTGCACAGACACAAATTGAGTCATGATGGGAATTATGGCTGTAATATTACACAATATAGGCGGGAACCGTGAACTCAGATGCGGGCCATGAGCGGATGACATTTAGAAACCGTCCTGAGGGAGGACCCATTGCCTCTCACGGCAGGGGGGCCTTGGAGACATCCTTGGCTGCTTTAACGATCCTTATTCATCTTTACCCACTCACAGACACACATTCCCCCACACAGGCACACACTTTAACACAGCAGACCTGACATCTGTTATACATTATGATCTTTTTGTGCTCAATGTACTAGCATGGCACATGCATTATGAATCGCAATCTCCAAACCTGTTGTAGACGGTGATGGAGAGTTATTTTCTATTCCATCCTGATACTCTGAGGTCATCTACATTTGCAGTTTTTTTTCTTGCTGCTCTCTTCCTGAACACTTTTGCGCTCACTCCCATACTTTGTCTTCACATGAGTGGGATACAAGTTTTACTTCACTGGCTTTGAGAGCAGGGAGATAAGTGGAGATGTGCAGCACTTTATTTCCATGTCAGGATGCTCTTTTTCCACTTGATTGGCCTTTTATCACACAGCATGTGGCGCAGACAACGAGGCAACAGGAAGTGGAGGCGAAGAATGGGAAGGAGGTGAAGCACAGACGTGGGATGAGGGGAGGGATGAGGCCTGACTGCTGATGATCTTTCATGAAGCATCCCTGGAGAGACAATAGCATGACTCAAACCTTCTTCACACCCACCCCCCCCCCCCTTTTTACTCACAGCATGTTCAACACTCTCACAGTGCTCATTCGGGCCCAATATGATAATAAAACTGAGTGTATCAAGAGTACAAGGTGCCAATACACTCCATGTGCAGGAGGAGAGGAGGAAAAAACAGAGAAGGCTGGAAAGCAGCTCATAGCTAACTGCTTGCCTGTCATCTATCTTCAGTCCGTTGTTTCCCACGACGAATTGAATCAGAAAAAGCTCGATCTGGAGAAATTCTCCATCTCTGTCTCTTCATTTATTCCACCTTGTCATGATGATGAGACCGCGTAGAAAATTAACTTTAGCAGTTCTAAATCCCATGATTCAGGTAATCTGTTCTGATACCCGAACATGGCAGAAAAATGGCAGAGTTAAAATCCACCCTCCTCATCTGTGAGAGCTGCCATGTGTCCAACTTTCTGCATCGACAGTGAGGAGAGAAATCAAAATGCATAAAGTTGGGGGAGTGGGGTTTGCGGCTTATTATGACTCCCACTGGAGGATGTTCAAAAGAGCAGTGCTCTGACACCCGATGTACTGGGTTTGTTGCTTTCTGTTTTAATCTAGCCTAAAGATATATGTTTATCAAAGTGAATTTTCAGCGTCTGTTTTCAAGGCTTTGCCGAAGCTTTCAAATCTCCTGGAATTCAAAGGAGCAGGCCAGAGCATGAAATGATGAGCACATCAGCAGCTAAGACTCACCGCGATGCAGCAACATGGCGCAGGAGCAAATCACTACAGAAATGTGATGACTCGACTGTTCGTCTGCATATCGACATGAAAGCTAGTGTGCAGGAAATTGTGTAGGAGGAGAAAACACAGCTATCAATGCCAGAAAAATACTTTTCTTCTCACAGCTTCAAGAAATTTCACTTCAAGTTCACATCTTACTGATGTCACATGTGCTCCTGGAGGACACTTGTTGTCTGCGACAGTCTCTGCATTAAGAAACCCCCACGTCATTAAGAAACATGGAAAAAATAACATTAGCACTCTTTTGGAGAGTATATGTTTTCTGACTTTTACCTTAAATACAGACTAATGAGATAGTTGATAGTCAGGAAGGAGAGAGATTTTCCTCACAAGTGTGTGGGGCTCTGCTTTGCCTATGTTTTCCTGTGTTATGAACTGGCACTAAATAAAGTTGCAGTGGAAGATGAAGTTTTCCACTACATAGTTCCAGCATGGCTTGTTCCAGTTTGACGACAGGTCCTTCCTGTTCCAGTACCACCTCGACAGAGGACATTATGGGGACAGGAAACTCCATTGATGCCATTTGACACATTACACAAACATACAAACAATGGAGAATATCGACTCAGTATTTGGAAAGTCTGCTCCTTATAGAAACCATGGAAACTTGCATGGAACAAACCATTGTGCTGCATGTATTTAACCAATTTTGAAGAATCTTGTCGAATGATTCATTATATGAGTCACATCATATTTTACTATCAGTCAGGTTCCAAAATGGGAACAGGTTGTAGGCACTATCCCTAATGGAAAAGCACAAAAACCAAGCCATGCTGTGTTGAATTGTGCTTGAACTATGTAGTGGAAAACAGGCATTAGTCTCCATCCTCTACAAAAAAAAGCATCTCAGTCTCCATCTGTCTGCTGGACAACTAGCATAATTGTCTTAACAGGACAAATCCCCCTGCTGGTTTTGGAAACATGGTGGACATCAATAGATATGCAATCGCAGAGCACAGGGAAAGTGCTGTGTTTTGTGACAATTTGGTGAGATTGTATCGGAGGAAAACTACAAATAACTTTCACCGTTTCACACTACAGCACAGGTTTCTTACATGTACAAGATCAGACTAAAGCCCCCTGACCAGAGAGAAACAGCATAATTCCTTGCTGCTTGCTGGGGAAATCACAGCTGGATTGTCTGGGGAGAATTCAGGATCCTCAGTGTTGAAGGCCACATCTGCAGATTCTTAGATCTACACCTCCACGCTTTGCTGTGACTGTGATTCAGACGTGAACAAGGACAGAAGCATGCAGAGATGGACCTTTTAGAAACCCAGAGTCATGCTGTGGGTGTAGCTCACAGGCACCCTGGTGATAGGGTGCAACCAAAGGCTTTCTACTGTGTGTCCCTGTAGAAATTACATACTGGTGGGTTTTTCATCTTTCTCTCCTTTAGTCCTATTCATGAGGTCTCAGCCTCTGCTCTCTCTGCCTCCAACTGTGCTGTTTGCAGTGCAGCCACACTTGTCATTTTCAGGTCCATGGAGACTTTCAAGTATTTTAATGAACTAGTTGCATTTGCAACACTACCCTCATCTTCATGTTTATCTCTATTAAAAAGGCTGTTTTATCAGTATTGGTTGAACTTGCTACAGTGCCGTATGAAAGGTTTTGACTTCACTAAGTTTTATTTAATAGATTTTATGTAAATAAGTTCCTTTTTGTTGAGAAGTATTTGGAAGAAATAAACAATATTTGCTTTCAAAAAGTTTCATTTTGTGGTTTGTCCCAGATAGTGCTGGAAGAATACCACAGTATACAGTACGCACTGTTTGTAGAGTTCCCAGGTGGGTCCGCGTGTTGTTTCATTAATTTTCATTTCTTGATTTTGTACTTATGATCTGTAATGAAATTCATGTCTCTTCTGAAGGCTGGAGTTCAAAAGACCTAAGACAAAATGCTCCGCAGAATGTGAACAAAATTACGTGGCACAGTCTTAGCTTTGTCCTTGACACAAAAACTGTTTCTCATTCTCAGAGGATTGTGTATGGAGAAGAAAAAGCAAACACAAACTGCATATTTGTTTGTGATTAATCTCCTCTTCTCCATCTATTTACTCACAGTTGCCTTGACTGCTTTTGTGCACTGCTATGCTCTGCATTTTATTCATGCAGATGGCTTAAATTGATGCAGAAAAGAAAGCAAACATTTCATATTTTGGGCGAAAACATTTCGCAGTCTAAAGATAACCAGAAACTAGTGGCTAAATATTATTTTCAGTAAGAAGACTAACATTGACTGGCATTCTGATTTTCAGTGCAACATCAAAAATAATATGAATATCGAATAAAACCGGTAAAATCAGCCATTTAATAGACATTGTATATTTATGAATGTCATTTTTCCGCAGCATTTGATATGCAGTTAAAAGGTTTGTTGTGGCGAAAGCCAGGTGGACTGTGGTTTCTCTGAGGTTTCTCAGCCCCCATTTCTCCTCACAGCAAGACATGCGGCGGAAAACACGTTGGCATCGACACATCAATAATGTCTGTTAATAATTTACTGCTCCCACCATACAGATGCAACTAGAGAAAGCCAGGAGGAAAAGAAAAGGGGGTTTAAATTTTCTGCCTTCACATTATTCAGGTCAATCTTCTACCTTGAAGCAGGAAATTGCTATTACAACAGCAGGTTACTGCACAGGATATTTTACTCTAATTTGTTGAAAAGCTGCATGAAATTACAAACATTATCATCGCTGAATATTGTCATTTCCAAAAATGACCTTTTCAAAGAAAATCTGAAAAGCTTTGACAAGTATTGGTTTCCGTCTCTCAGTCAATGCTACACACGGGCTGGTCAGAAAGTCAAAAAGTGGTGGAAAATTTAATTGAATGTGTCTGACTTTGCATTTTGTTCCCATTAAAGACATTGATTGTGTTTTTTTTGGAACAATAAAGCAATGTTAGTTGAAGCATTTGTATATAAATGTCATCAGATCAAGGTGCTGAGCATCAGTGATTCATTTATTGATAACTTGATTTAGTCTAATGAATAAGTCAAAGAAGAGCATCACATCCATCCATGCATTTTTTTTGCTTTGGTCTCCATTCTGACACAGGACATACACACAAGCACACCATTCACTCTCACATAGGGCCAAATTAGTCTCCAATTAAGATAAACATGTATGTTTTTGGAATGTGGGAGAAAGGTTTGCAGAGATCATGCAAATCAGATTTAAACCAGGGACCTTCATGCAGTGCTAATCTGCTGCTTAAATACTCGTTTGGTGTCAAAAAGTGTATGATGGGAATGCTACACAATTTTAAAGGGGTTTGGGTTTTATATTTGTTTTATATGGTCGTTAAGTATATCTACTTTCTTACACGATTGAATTTTTAGGAGTTTATCTTTTTATGTTTTACAGTGTTTACTCTGTAATAAAATAAAACAATTATTAAGCACAGATATGCAGCGTTCTCTGAATAATCAGTGAGTTTGACCATTTCTTCACTCCAGATTGTGCTCAGAAAAAAGTACAGTGAATATGAGCCAAAGTTATCACTCCCTAACAGCAGCAGCTGCTGCAGTACTTTAGCTGATGCTCAGACTGAGCAGAATCTGCAGGGGTAGAGTGGTGTTGAGACCTCCTACGGTGTCGATCCAGCCACTTGACCTACACATCCACAGACAAAGCAGGTCAGTGATGAGCTTCCATAGCAACAGGAAACCTCCTCTCCCTCCCGGAGGAGACAGATGAGGATGGAGTGGCACTTTCAGTTGGAACATGGGAGCCAGTTTTAAATGAGAAAGTTTTAATTGCCACATTTGTTTGAGGAGAATTTTAATGAAAGACTGTAAACAGCAAAAAAAAAAGTAAAGTGGCAGTCGCAGTTACGAGCACACTCAAGGGTGTGGGAATGGGTCCATGGATGGAAAGGCCATGAGGAAGAAAGAGGAGCAGGAGCAAGGAGCAAGACAGGGAGGGAGAAATGGCTGTCGCGTGTCGGAGATGCCACCTCTCGGGAAATGATAACGAAGCGAGATACGATCTCATTATATCTCGATTACCAAATCGATTTGAGCCAAAAACAACAGCAAGTGCAACAGGCGAGAAATCTATTCCCAGCACTGTGCAGCTCGTACACGCATCACGCTGCAAAATTGAAATCATCAATGACCGTCAGTGGGTAGTGGATGGCGGTTTGGCTACTGGCAGCCCAGAGGTGATCAGGGTCTTATCCACACATCTGCGAGACACCAATTTCATACAAAAACCTGGAAGCACTCCCAGTCCCTCAGACTCAGAATCCATTATCTTCCAGCATCTTTCCAAGCAATTGACTTTCTTTCGAAGTCTAAATGACAGCAACAAAAAACGTGCTTCTTTTTTTGTTTTTTGTTCATTATTTCTTGTATGTAGTGGACTATGAGAAGTAAATTCTATTTTTACGGTCTTAAAAATTCACAAAGGTCAGTGACCATACTGAACTCACAAACAAAACCAACACCCACACTAACATTTCTAGAATTACAGTGTTAATTACTAGCAGTGTGAGGTCTGTAATAATAAGTAAGAAGTAAAAATATAATTATTATATAGAATTACACACATGAGGTGATGTACAATGTGGTGGTTGATTGGAGCACTTCACAGCAAGAACTCTTTCTTCTTTGAATTGCATGTTCTTCCATTGTCTGCGTGGGTTTCTCTAGCTACTCGGGTTTCCTCCCACAGTCCAAAAAAACATGCATTAAGGTCGTTGGGTGACTGCTGAAAATTGCTTCTAGGTGTGAATGTGAGAATAAATGGTGTGTGTGTGCCCACCTGACGAGGGTGTATTACCTGCCCTTCGCACAAGCAGACCCTCAGCAACTGCTTGATCAAGCAACACAAGCTTTAAAATATACAATCTAGGTCTGAGGATTTACTGGCTTCAAAATATATATATATAAATATATATCTTCTCTCAGGTTAATAGTCTCAGTTCCATGTTCCACACATGTATCAAACATGAAGTGCACTCAGACCCTTAAGCCAAAAAGCCACCGAGAGCTGCCGCCATTGCCTGTTCGCTGACTTTGATGTTTTATTCATTTTTTTTTGACACCTTGTAGATGTTTTTTCTCTTGAACTCTGGCTCTCTCTCGCTGTGGGAACACATAGAACGGAAAGCTGAGGACTAACTGAGCGCTAAGTAGCTTTCAGACAGCACGTTGCTTTCCATTCACTCTTCACGTTTCCATGAACCAGCTCCACAGACAGTCACAGATTCTGTGAACTTGACCACAATAACAAGTATCTCTAGCCAAGATGTTGTGACTGTTCTACGGTGAAAGGCTTGCAGGAATGTCCCCGGGTTCCCTCATCCAGCCAACAACCTTTGTTTCATGTCATCTTCTCCAAGCCAGTGTGAGCCCTCAGTCATCCGAATGAGCCAAGTCATGTTTAGAGAGTAGAATTCGATCTCTGTACAAAAAGAAGAGCATGTGGGAATGTGAGTATTCCACCGAGAACTTATCCTTTAAAATGTTTGATGCCCTCCTGCAGTTTTGCGAGACCATCTGCAGGCTCCATGCTGTGAGAAAAAAAACCCCCAAAAAAACAGAGGAGAGCTCGACATGCTGGACTGTTCAACGCACACCCTGATGTGATATTAATCAATTCAAAACAAACATGGAAAACACTTCAAATGGCCAGATGAAGCAACTGCCACCCTCTGCCATCACACTGTTCCAAGATGTGTTTGTTTCACTGGGAAACTTTCCTTTCTGCCCACTGAAATGCCACTGAGCAGTAATTAGGACCACATTAACACATGTTAGTATTCATGGAGGAAGGGGGCGGCGGTGAAAGCCAGGCCCAGCGAGGGACGAGCCGGATAAGTATAGACTGAGCAAAAACGGAGAACAGCCACTCTATTTGAGTGATGAAAGAGGTGAGGGGTAGGAGACGGGGCGAGGAGGTGATAGATGGAGGGAGAGGAAGAGGAGCCGGCGCTTGATGGCAGACTGCTGATGATGAAAAGCTGCAAGTGTGGACCCCGTTAATGAAAGGGAAACGGCAGCATGCGTTCCCGTCGTTAGCCCTCATTAGCCCCCTCTCTGGGGGGTCTGCTGTGAGCGCACTGAGAGGGAGACGCACTACAGGCAGAAAAGGAGGAGGCGTGGAACGGAAGGAAAAAACAAAAGGGGTGGGAGGTTATTAGTTTTTGCTTTGTTGTTGCGACTGCGTGTATGTAAAGATAATCTGTCTCGGGCATCAGAACACACATGCATGCGGCTGCTTTCATTTCGGAGCGTATGCATGAGCCGTGTCTCCCATATGTATTTATATATGAGTGTGCGTGAGACATCCTGGTACACTAGTGTGACTAATTATCTGCTGAAACACTGTATTAGTTGCATGATTACCAATCTCCTCTATAGCTAATTACATAGCCTGCTCTTGCCTGACCTCTGCCAGCATGATACATTACTCCACTTCTCCATCTCCCACCCCTTCGCCCCCCTATCGTCCCTCCCCCCCTGCATTTTTCATCTTTTTAAAAGTTCACTTCAACTCCCTTTGAGAAGTGTGACCTTTTTATACCTTATCGTAACTACCCATAAAATATAGCCATAAAACATGGAAAGGAACATTCTATGCCCCGAGTCAAAACCAGAATAACCCACTACCCCAGTTAATTAAATGAACTGCGTAATGTGCTCAACAGTTGCTACCTGTTTAGTTGCTGTCTCATAAACCTATTTCACCAAGAGCTACTGCACAAATAGAAGATCCTGAAGAGCCTGGTCTGCATATCCTAATTGTATCAGAGGATTATTTAAGCTTACCCCCTAATAGGAAACTTTGGTCCTCCAACTCTCATGACAATTAAAATTAAATGCAAGCTATGGATGCACATTCAGTTTTCAGAGGCGCTTAGACTAAAGTCACTGGTATCCCTGGGAGCGCTTCCCTTCCTTTCAACTATCAGAGGAAATGAGTTTCTAAAAGTTTGTTATTTTTGCATCATACCTTCTTGTCTTGGCAGGGGTAACATGAGGTAAAATAAGAGTACAGCGCGGACTAAGATGCTCAGACAGATACTTTGGATGGAAAAGATTCCAGCAGGGCCAAGTATACCATCCAGCGAGGACATGTGCCCAAACAGTGAAGCCGGCGTTCTTTTTTTGTTTACCCATCCTTCAAAATCGATTTGATGTGTTTCACAAGGTTCCTCTGCCCATTTCCTGCCCACTGTCAGATGTATTGATGTCACCCATCAAATCCATTTCGGATAAGACTGGAGGAGAAAAACCTGTAAATAACTGTAAAAAAAAAAAAAAAAACTAATAAACAAGACTGATATGACTGCCCCAGGAGTTGATGTGAGGATTATCCCTGCCTCCCTTTACTGATATACACTGGTCCATACTTAGTGCCCTAATGGTTGCCTAATGTGATTTAGTTCAGATCAAACTGCTACGTTGGCTAAACGTGAAGTGAATTGGCCTTAGGCACTGGTAATGTCTATTTGACCCAAGCCCTTCTGTGAAAAGATAAAGGACCGCCATGATAAGTGAGCACTTGTGGGGCAGGCACAATGCCAGGTATGTATCTCACTGTGCACCGGGAAAGTTCATTGTACGGCCATATTGTCAGTCTATCTACTTCTGCAGACAGGCACCACACTCTTTCAATATATAACAATAAACTATTAAAATACAGATAAGCACACCATCAATGCACCTTCAATGTGTGATGTTGGGATACTTTTGCACCATTTCCAGCTCATAATGGAGACGTGAACTGCTTTGTGTCTGCTGAAGAACTAAAATAAACTGATTAGAAAGATAGAGAACACACTGATATTGATTGATTAAGTCATTTAAGATCTCATTTTCTAGTGCTCCTCATTGCATAGTCTCACCCCTGACTTCTTTGCAAGTGCATTAAAGCTATACTTTTGAAACTCAGGGCAGCTCTCACGAAACAAGGGGCATTTAAATTTACATAAATATTTGTCGGTTTTGTCCATTTGCTCTTGTTGGAACTGTAGATTTCCACGAACTTTCTTATGGAAAAACCAGGTAATGAAAAATGAACACCTTTGCAACTAATGGTAAATGGATTGGTCACATTCACTCATTCACTCCCAATTATGCACTGGTTGCAGGGGCTCAACAAGTTGCTTTAACCATTCATGAACAATCATATATCGTGGTCTGGGGTTCAGTTTATTGTTCAAAGATACGATGACATGTAGAAACTAGGAGTGAACCACAAACCCAGACAAAAGACTAAGAAAACAGTTTATGCCTATGTCTGACAAGGTCATATGACCAGACATAGAGAACAGTGTTAGTCCACTTGAGTCGGAGCATTTGATTGGCATCATTCATGCTTCACAATCACTTGCCTACTCATTAGCGGTGTGGCTACCAGCTAACAAGTCACATCCAATCAAGTTAATGCATGACGATTAGAATTTGACACTTCTCACTTATCACTCTATTAATCTGCTCATGCTTCAATCATTTCTGCCATAGCCTTCTCCACTCCGCACCCACACTCTTCCACGTGTATTCTGCTTTATTACCCTGCTGACTTGGCCACGACTTTGTGATCATGTATGTGTTTTTTTCCCTTTCTCTCTTTTTCTTTTAGGAGTGTGTCTGCACAGTTAAATTAAAGAGATTCAAGGTAAATAAATGTCTTCCCTGTCACTTATTCAAATTCTTGTGGCATCTGAAATATGAGCCAACTCTGTGTTCCATCTGCAGCCTTTAATTGATAGACTCAGCTTTTCTTAAACAGAAAAAAAAAATCCACAAATCCACAAATGTGGCCATCCTGGATAAATCATCCAGCACAAAAAAGTGACAAAGACCCAAGTGCTTTTGCCTGCATTGAGTGAAGACCAGTGCAGATCATTAGGAACGTGGGAGTCAGAGGGTGACATGGGGGGAGGAGGATGTTGCGATCGCCCTCCTTGTTAGAAAAGTGTGTGCCCCTTGTTAACCTGCCTTCCCTCCCTCTCCTTGCCATGTGGTAGTCTGGCCTGCCTGAGGTTTGCGCCTGCTGAAATCTCTGATTTACAAAAGCAAATGACACTGTCCGTGGTGCTGAACTTACAGGCACAGCTGGACTTTTTTTTTTCTCTCCTGGACATTTATCATCTAGGATCTGCAATATTCTGCGAAATATCTAACAAATGAATTCTTTGTAATGTTACAGCCTACACAGTCTATAGAGCGGTGTCAACTTTCATGATCAAAGTGACAAGCAGCAACATGTAGTCACTGGAGATCAAAGATACGTTCTGATGCCTGTAACGCTCCTATAATGTCTCTGATCATTCACAGCTGAAGAAAACACCCCCAGACCAAGGCACCTCTGTACCAGGACATTTCAGGTGAGACTTGACTACAGATACAGTTCATTCTATAAGGTTAGAACACTGAGTTAAGGCCATGTCCCTGATGAAAAAGAACAAACCAAATGCTGTTGGGAACTAAACTTAACTCTGTGAGTTCATCAATCTTCGGTATCTGCACAGCAAGGCCAGAATACACTTAATAAACCACATGGTATGGCAAAGGGATGACATTTTAAAGCAGGAAAGCAGCCAAGTGTATGGCATTTTCAAGGGTGAAAAACAAAACAAAATTGCTGCTTTGAGTTTAGCAGTAGCCTAACTATTATTGCTGAGGCCTACCTTTACAACTAGTAGACTTACTGTAGTATTAGACTACACTCAGCATTTGTATCCGAGGCCCTGCCTGGGAAACCATCCTGAAAATGAAAGATCACTTTCCACTTACTGGCAGTCTGTCTAGTGTCTCCTCTCTGTTGGGGAAATGTCAGCACATTGTGCTGGTGATTGCTCTCTTTTTAAAAGGAGGGTGAATCTGATTTGATTGGCTGTGATTAATGCCAGCCCGCAGAAACTCAGGTGAACCTCCTCTAAAGTGAGGTGCCCCAGTGACACATCTGGTCACATTAATACCAAAAATCCGCCTGAGTCTGCACCTCCACTTGCAAAAAAAATGGTCCAAACTCTGTTTAATAAGATCATTCCTCCCAGCCACTGAATCATGACTGCCTTCTCTTAGGTACTAATGAAATTGGTAGCCATTTAGGGGACCAGTTTATGTGATTAGCCATTTCTGTAGTCGACTTCTGAAGGCGCAAATGGAAAAAGAAGGAGTCTGTCTTTAATTTACCACTTCTCCCTTTCCTCATCCTGCCAATCTTTCTCTTCCTCAAAGCTCTTTTTACCCCGTCACAAGCTTAGTGGCTTCAGCTACAGCCACAGCTCTGGGAGATTTTATCGCAGAAAAAAGAGGAGAGGTTTTCAGCTCCTGGTTTTCGCAATTCTCAGGTATAACGAGGCGGGAAGAGATTGAGGGAAATATAGAAGGCCACAGACAGGCAGGTACTCTCTCAAAAAAGAGGGAAATACTAATGAGATGTGAATCCTGGGAGGAGTCCAGCAGGATGAAGCCTGGGAAGGACGACAGTTACCTGAGGATGGGTAAAAAATTGACTTGGTCTTTGGGCTACAGTGACTTAAGGAATGCAATTAGCATGTGGTGTGTAGTATGCGAACAATGTTGTGGAGAAGAGAGCAGAAGAGGAGAGGGAGTAAAAATGAAAAATCCCTGCAGGTATGTAAAGCCTCCAGGGAGCATTGCCTGGAGGAGAAAGAATAAAAAAGAAGGTGATTGACATTCACTTTAATCCACAACTCACCACATGTCATCCAATTTTTACACCTGAAACATGGAAAAGAGCTAAGGAACACCGGACGGGCTATGAAAGTGGACTGCAGGGAGCTGAGGAAAGAGGAGAAAAAAGAAATGGTAAGAAGAAAGAGGGAGACTAACAGACAGACACTTAATTCCACTGTCTGGATGACACAGAGAGAGATTGCGGGAGCCTGGAGAATATTTTGAAAGTATTTGGGATTTGAACGAGGGCACCAGGGACGAGAGGTGGATGAAAAATATCATGAGCTGAGGAAAAACAAAAAGCTGCACAGAGATGGTGGGTGATAAGTCACCAAGGAGCAGGGTGAACAAAAAAAGAAACAGCAAACTAGCGGTTACAGCCTGGTTAAAGAGCAGCATGGCCCATTGTGCACAGCAATTATTCTGCTGCTAATGATGCTAACGTTATCTGAGGAACTCCATTGTGTTTAATTTAGGACATCAGAGAGCAAATAGGAGGTGCCATGCTGATACTGTGGATAAGCCACCAAAAAAAAAAAACTACTACAGCACTACAGCACTACAGCACACGGTTCATCTGAAACAGTATTAAACTAAAGCTAAAGTAATGGTTGGTAGTGTGGCCGCATCAGTTCTGAGGTCACTTTAATGTTTAGCCCGACAACATGCTCATAAATACCAGAGAGGCAGGAGAGTTCATTGCACTATCACTAATGGCAGCCTAGTTTTGCCCATGAATGTTTTACCTCAACTTTTACCTATACAGGTCCGCATACAGTATGGCCACACTATCAATTTTTCATGCAGCATGATGCTCTTTTTTTTATATAGAACTCAGTGGTGAGAGGTGTCTTTCTTGAGGGAGGGGAAGGGAAAAGGTAAAGCCATGTTTTGTTTTTTGCTTTTTTTTATTAATTGTGATTTCTTTCTTGGGTTCTTCTTTCTTCAGTTTCGGTGAGAATCAACCTTAAGGGAATTCATACATCCCCTCCGGTTGAATGGACCCGGTTCCGTTATAATTCAAACTCTAATCGACACCTCTCTCTCTCTCTCTCTCTCTCTTCTCTCTCTCTCCCTGTCTCTCTCTCACTCCTTCCGTTGTGACCCTTGTTGCAGAAGCTTTTTCTCTAATTAAAAGAGGAGAGAAGCTGCCAAGCAACTGTGGTGACACTGCAGACCACTGAGCCCACACACACACACACACAAACTCTCACACACACATGCACGCACGCACACACACACAAGCAACAGATTGCACATTGACGTCCTCAAACAAATCTGTTTTCAGGAGATGTTGCTTCTGACAAATCACTTCAACCAACCTGTCTGCATACCCTATGCGCACTGTATCCCCTATGGAGAAGACTGATAAGGTTTGAATTCCATCACAGTTCCTCCTCCCCTCAGGCAGTGTAGCCATGGTGAATTGTGTGCTCTTTTATCTTGTTAGGAAACTAGCTGCATCTGCACCCAGTACATGCTCTTTTGCTAATGTCTACTGTACAGAACTCCACCTAGAAGAGATTTGAGATATGCAAAGGAGATACAGATGTTTGACAAACTGTATCGCTTCAAAGTCAAGACAAACACACACAATAAGTCACATTATGGCATTTCCAGAAAACATGTAAGATGTTGCATTAATGCATTCGCCTCCACAAAGACAAGGAACGCTGACATTTGTGGGTTAAAAACGAACAATTTCGCCTCTTGGTCCATTTAGTTCCACAGCATCTGAACATTCCACATGACCTTCGTAGGCAGATAAAGCGGCATTTAAATACCTTTTATTCTCTTCTACATTTTAATGTCTCTCACAGTATCCACAGGAGACATAACATTATAATGACAACGGTAAAGCTCACACGAGTCTCACTCAGTAGGTGGATTACTCTCTTTGTTTTTATCAGACCTGCAGATCCTACTGAGTAAAGGAATCCAACCATTATCTTACCTGCTTTCCATCTTAACGGTTTTATGGGCGTCTGCTGTTGCCTGTCTGTAGCACAAATTGAGTGGAGCATAGGCATACACCCTGGAAAGGTTGTCAGTTTATCACTGGGCACACACACACACACACACACACACACACACCCATGTACGCACTAAGGGGAAATTGGGTAAACACTGGGTAAATGTTTTTGGACTGTGAGTGAAAGTGAAGTACCAGAGAAGGCCTACATGGAAAGGCCCTCGGTCCGACCAGGATTCAAACCGGGGACCTTCTCGCTGTGAGGGGACTATCTACTAATCATTAACCATCTTGTTAAAGTAGATCCATAACCAGTTGTTCTGTACAAGTGTTGTTCATTTTAGATACAACTCTTGAATTAATATAGGTATTGTGGTCAGACTGCACTAGTAAGTACCCTAGCCAGTTTCAGCTTATCACTGATATATGTTTCAAAACTCAAACACATAAAAAAGAGGAATTGCAGCAGAGTGCTGCATATTTCAGGTGATTCAGAAACTTTTTTTGCAATAGATTGTCAAGAGAGCTCTAAGAGTGCACGTGAGGGTCAAAAGTTTTCAGTAACCAAATTCAAAGGGATTTCTTTTTCAAGACTGCTTTTGTGTGTTCAATAAATACAGGCTGATAAGTCACTATCAGAAGACTCGTACAGCATGTTTCTCTTTTTTTGTGACTGCAGTATAAAGCTTAGTAACTTGGCCACTGCAAAGCTTATGCTGCAAGACTGTTATGTAACAGTATTTCCAAATGAGACAGAGCTCACATTTCAAGGTTAGATGTATTTGTGCAAGGACTGGTGCGAAAGGGATAGTTTAAAGACACATTCAGCAGTTGTTATTATTATTTGCAATATTATCTAGACCAATGTATCAGACAATAGCAATCAGCATAATTTAAGTTAAAAAGGGAAAAGTGTCCAAAGACTTTCACAGCAGGCAAGTTTGAAGATACGGATGATTATGATAATGTGTTGAGCAGCCATCAGTGAAGGGAAGCTCTGACATCTGATTAAAGACTGGCCTGGATTTGGGCTGAATTATTTAGGCGAACATAATGATGGAGAGGGGAGAGCCAAAGACAGAGACACACATAGAGAGAATGAGAAAGAGAGAGAGAGAGAGAGAGAGAGAGAGAGAGAGAGAGAGAGAGAGAGGGAGAGGGAGAGAGAGAGAGAGAAAGAGAGAGATAGCACAGCAAAGGATCTTCCACCCAAGGGACAGCAACTACACTACCCAATGTGCATGTTTGGGTGTGTGTGGTCATCCATACATGTAAACTGACTTTATGCAGCTCATTCACGGCTTGTTAAAGGAAGCAAGCGTGATTCCTAGACATCGAGGTCTCACTGGTCTCACCTCGCTACTGGCCTGTGGTGTCAACGGTGCCGATGGCGAGGAGATTAAAGGACCCTCCAGACAGCCACTTTTCCACACTCCGACTATTTTGGGGGACAAACTAATCCCTATAAATCTTATCAAGGATATGTGAGAAACCCAGCCATATGTGGAGGAGATTAGCGTGGAGTTTTGGCCTTCTCTCGATTTTCTCACTTCAGATAACAGGGTAGTCGGACACGCACGTGCCCGTGTGCACACACACACAATCAATTTCCAACATTTGCCATTGTTTTCTTTGAAACTTTGAAGGATGATAACAAAATCCTTATCATTGCTAAGCATTGAACTGGCCCTTTTGAGAGTGAAACAGATTCTCCTTGCACACACATGCACACACACATTTACCAATGATCCACACCAAAGAAACCTAGCTTCTTATTTAGCACAGAGAGGTCTGTATGGTTAGTCTGCTTTCTCAACTCATGTTCTGCCATCCCACATTATTACCCCCCCCCACCCCCGCCCCCCCAACACCACCACCACCAACACCCCACCCCACCCCTCTCATGCCAAGAAGAAAAACTAGTGATCTAGTGACAGCTTTTGAAGTAAAGAAATGGGAAAAGTGAGCCTTTATCCAAAAACACAATGAGATGAGCTGGGGAATAAGAAGTGAGTGAGAAGCACCAGAACGTCCGAGTGAAGCTGTTGGGGAAGACACATACAGACCGAGAGTGAGACTGAAAGGGATGGCAGCTGAGAAGTAGATTATGGGCGCTCTGATGTGATTTCTATGGCAGATATAATGATGGTTAGTTTTCTATTCATCTTTCTGGCTCAGTGAAAGGACACTAGGCAAATCGGGTTTTAGGATCTGGCCAGTGGGCAATGAGGAGAGCTATTAAAGGATCATTACCATCTCCTGCCATTACGATAGCTGTTGCTCTGGAGGAATTACCCTGGTAATGAGACCAACCTGAAACTGACTGCTCACAGCAAACCTGACATTACATGGCAATGCTGTGACACATGCACACAATCAGACACAAACACACACACACACACCTTTTCAATTCCTGCACACCGGTATGTGAGCAGAGGCACAGAGAGACACTTTTAAAACAAATGCACTGAGTTAGGCTTGTTGGGATGTGTCACAAGCCAATTGATTCTTTTGACAGGTCCTTGTTGGTCCGCTTGACTTTATCGGGCTTCCACTTGCTTTCTTTCATTTCATTGCCCCCCTCTTACTGTGGTGTGTGTGTGTGTGTGTGTGTATGTGTGTGTCCATGTGTGTGTCCAACCATGCGCTACATTTCACGCGCTGAAATGCTCCCTAACACTGTGACTCCTGCATGGAGCTGCTGAGCTATGAGCAGTCATTAACCTGAAATGCTATCTCAGAGACACATACACTGTCTGACAGCAGCAGAACTGTGTAATAGAACAGTGGGGGGGAGTTGAGAGAGCGGGGAGGTTTAAGGGGCAAATAGAGTACCAAAGCGTGTTCGCTTATATTCAACTTTTATTTTGACATTTAAAGCATGTGAGAATATTTTAACTGTAGTTATATAAGTTGCTATTTTACACTGATTTTCACGGTAAAACCTGTCTCTTGGGTATCAAATGAGAAGCCCCTCCAGGTCTGGAGGGAATGGCTGCATTGACTGTAATAGATTCCATTGTCAAAATAAATAACAAAGTGCATCAAGAAACCGCTCAAATCAATGCGGCAACATAATGCAGTGTCAAGCTGCAAAGTTGATATGCTCTGAACAATTGGGGCTCACGGAACCATCAGCGCTAAAAAGGACCAATGGAAGAATATTAAATTAATGATTCTAAGCACATCTTGTCACAGACTGCTCTGCCCACCTCCTGCTCTGTTCAAACAACAGGATAAGTCAACAATATTATGGCCACTGCATGGACCTACAGTGTATATTTCCACTTTAGCTCAGCAACTCCTACAGCCACAAGCCCTCATCACCTCACCTGCTCAGCACCTACTATCATCTCATTATACAGCTCAAACACACACTCAGTGCTCTGACTCTGTAGCACTCGTTACTGGACTGATTCACTGTTACTGTCTCGACTAGACTCAGACCTCCTCTCGTCCCTGCCTTTGAAAGTTTATCTGCCTCCCGTCCCTGAATCTGTCTCGTCCCTGCCCTGGTAAACCTTTCTGCCTTCTGCCCCCCTACTCATGGGTCCTCATCTGCCCGTGGCTTGGTGGCATGTCCCCATTTCCTGCGCTGTCTCAGCGGGTCTGCACTTCCGACTCTGGCTCCATCTCCCAGTTCAGATCCTCACCTTGCCTTCATTCATGCCATTACCACACCAGAGACACACCAGTCATGAATCAGCTCTGTGTCCTGGTTTCCCCAGACTCGTTGAGTCAGTTGGGAACTGGTAGGATTGTTACCGGCTCGCTAGCCACATGCCGCCATAACCTGCCACGTCCATGTGGATCAAGATTCTCTCCATCAGCTCCTCAGATCTCCTGAGTTCAATTACGACTAAGTTTCAGGTACAGCAGCCCATTCAACTGGCTTTTCTGTATGGGGTTTGCATATTGTCACCATGTGTGCATGTAAGTGTTCTCCAGGTACTCCTTTTTCCTCCCACAGTCCAGAAACAGGCCTTTAAATTGTCCCTAGGTGTGAGTGTCAAAATAAATGGGATGTTGTCCAGCGTGTATTCTCTGTTGTCACCCTGTGTGTGTTTGAGATAGGCACCAGCATACCCTTGTGATGCTGTTAAGGTACAAAGCTTTTAAGATAAGCAAAACCCTCTATCTCAAGATATATAAACCATCTTATAACAGAGGGAGAGGTCTGCGACACCACTTGTCCACTACATACAATGGTATCATCGCTCCCAGGAAGTTTCAAAACCCCTCACAGCTGACCTTTAAACACCGACAGTCATTCACAGCACACCTCAGGTGAACTTAATGGTTCCGAACAGCATGGTATTCGCACTATCTATGCTAACGATTTCACAGAGGTTAAATCCTGATCTTCCCCACAAGCTAGTCAGAAATGATGAAGCCTCTTGGATGAGAAGTGAAACATCTTCAATAATCTTCAACAAGTCCAGTTGATACGACTTGCAGCTCCATGAACTGTAATGACCTGGATGGGGGAGAATCTCCACAGAAAGATAATGAGTGAGAGAAGTTAAGGAACGTATCAGACCATGCAACAAAAAAGTGAAGCCAAGAGGTCTCTGGAAATCGAAGATGATGAGCCACAGTGGCTCTGCAAGTCCAAATGATGTTTGTTACAGTAAAGATAGCTGCAGCAACCTGAGCTCCAACGACAGTCAACTTAACATATACCTGCACACTAATACTCACTGTACTTTTCCAAGGGCATAGCCCATTCCAGCTTTATGACGGACCTAAAGACACGCTGCGGGCAGCAAGGGCTTTGGCCAAAAAGACTTTATAGCATCATAAAGGCAGTTATACCCCATCTCACCAACATAAATACATGCTGGAGTGTTACCAAGAGGACAGCTTGAAGTCACGCTTGCTCTCAGAGGACGGAGGTGACATTCCCATGAGGAAGTCAAGGGAAGAGGCTTGTACTCATTTAGGGCTGCAGCAATGATATGACTCACAAAACAGTTGCATCGGCGTTAAAATGTTTGCGTGTTTCATGTGGCATCTGCATTTTTAATTTTTATCACCAATTACACTTTAGTGATGCATCATTAATAATTATTATCTTGGCTTTGGTTTTGTGCACACTCTTTCTTGAGTGGCATCTGCTCTTCACTGCCACTGTGCCACTTTTGTGCTGAGTAATCTGCACATAACCTGACTGCCATATGATAGGTGAAACAAACAGGGCTGCAAGAGCAATGGATAAGGATGAGCAGTGCCTGTGTGGACAACCTGTTGTTTTCTCGCTCACTTAACGAAGAGCAGTACTGCTTTTCTAATTAAAGATCCTCCTTGTGATAACAGGGTGTTGACCAGAAGTGAGAGAGCGTCAAGTTCAGGGCTGAGAGGTGAAGTAAAGGGCAGCGTGTTCGCCCAAGGAAGACACCAGTCGCTGGAGTTAATCTGCATTTGAAAGGGTAGCACTTGGGAAGGGAAATGACTGAACCAAGGAGCCACTGCCAGATCACATCCCAGAGCCACAGCTGAGGTTAACTGTCATTACCGATTAATCTCTCTTTCTTAGGGATTAATCGATTGATAATTCACTCTGTATAATGTCAGCAAGTGTCTATGTAATTTCCCCCGTTCCCAAATTGCTGTCTCACACTCTGATAATCATCCATCCATCTTCTTAACTGGCTTTATACCTAACTAGTGTCTGGTGTGAAAAAAAAAAACAAATGTATATGTTCTTTCAACCTTCTTCTACTAATATATCACAGTAGTCACATAAGGTCACGTAAGAAAGAAATGAATGCAGATAAATGTGTTGTATGTTATGAATGGTATGTACCTAAGCGTGGAATTCAACTTGCCTGAAATTGCCTATTGACTACAAACTACATTATGTATAGTATTATATATAGTCTATGAATAAGTATGTATATAAGTATATGAATGTTACGTTACACAAATGGTGCTACAATGGTCTGCTGTATATATGATTTTATGCTTGATTGATGGGTTTTAATAATCAATCAGTTTTGACTCCAGGGCATTCATGTCTTATTGACTGACCAATTACTTGACCAACATCTAAGATCCACCAGTTACATGTTTGCAAGGCAGCTTCTTTAGTAATGCATCTGTGCCAAAAAAGGGGAAAGCAGTGTCTAATGAAGAATCTACACTCTGACCTGGATTTGGCTGCTTTTACATAAGCAAGACTCATTCTCTCTCTCTCTCTCTCTCTCTCTCTCTCTCTCTCTCTCTCTCTCTCTCTCTCTCTCTCTCTCTCTCTCTCTCTCTCTCTCTTTCTCTCTTTCTGGCGGTCTGCCCTGTTCTCTCTCGCTGAGATTTGCAAAGGGAGAGATTTACATCCGCACAATGGAGGAGAGGGAACGGGGTGTGAGCAAAGGGTGGAGTTGGGCTCCTTTGCTTCTCAGAGGCAGTTGGAGACAGAGATCACCAGTCTCTTAGTGTTAAACCAGCCATTCAGTCTGAGAGGCGTCAAGCATGATAACCCTAAAGGAAAAGGAAGAGGTATGTGTGCATGTGTGAATAAAAGGGTTTGTGCAATCTTGTCTGCAGACGGGATTATGCAATAGAGGGAGAATATGCACATGTGGTATGTGGGGAAAAAATTGAATCCACATGTGAGGCATCTGGGTCAAAACCAGAGTATAATTTATTTGCTCCCAGTGTGTATATGTGTGTGCTGGCCTGCACCTCCTCTATTTGCATGCATGAATCCCTTCCACCGTGGTTGGTAAGCAGTGTGAAAATCTGTAAATAGGGTGATGAGGCTGCATGGGTAGAAAATGTACTGAACACCTCCAGTGTGCAGCAACACAATGTGATTTGTGCTGGAAATTGCCCTGTGCTGAACCAAAATGGTAGAGAGAAGACACCACACAACATCAGCCTAATCCAGCAACACTTTCCTCAACTTTTCAATAAATAATATTTTAAGTTTTCTAAGCCCCTCGCTGTGCAATGCACTCGTGGGATGGATCTCGAAAGGGAGGGAGGAGAGGAAATTGGATTTCTGTAGTGCTCATGAATTCAAGTGAACATGACCAGCTTATACATCTCCAAATGCCTCGAACAATATAGCTGGTGTGTGCTCTGTTATGGTGGGTGGGGGAAAAAAGAGTCACCTGGCATGTTTGGGAAGCATGTGTGCTCTTGTGACTATCTTTTCCATTTTTTCTGTATATCGCCCCTGCCCCACAAGAGTGGAGCAGGTGTGCTGTATTGCTCAGACATGAAAGAGCACAGCAGAGCGTCGAGTTGTGCATTGTTTGCTCTCTGTGCATGCCTTCAAGCCAGGCAGATCGTGAGTCCTCATGATGGCAGGCAATGTAAAAAGGTTGTTTGTGACATAAGCACTGATCCACACGACCACCACTGCTGTCGTCATCCCATACGCCCTCTCTCCTTCTTTCTCCCACCCTGTTATTAATTTACTCACCTTTCTCTTTACCTTTTGTCTGTCTGAGCTGTCTACATCTGATGACTGCAGAGCTTCAGCTAGATGAGAAAATAATATGGTTTTTGATACTGTTTTCAAAAGGGTATTAAAATGTCTCTCTCTGCTTCAGCCAAAGGGTAGATAATGTGCCCTTTAAGTGGCTGTTTCTGGCGACTTTATAGGGAAACTAAAGCACTATTATCCTCCTGCTTCTAATTCTTAGAGTCCTTCACCTCAATCTGATAAAAATAAATCAAACATTTCGAAGCAGGCCTGCTTACAAACTTTTGATTTAACCTGTTTTTTATTGAAGATTTGCTTGGATGAGAAAGGCAGTACAAGATAAGGAAGCCTTTTTAGACTACAAGGGATGCTCTTCAGTCCGGTCTGCCCGGGCAAAGTGTGAACAGTGCCATCTAGTGAGTGGTTCCAGTGCCTCACAAAGTGAGTAAAGAAAAGCTCTCTTGGTTTGTATGGACACACAATGTGCTGGGAAATGCATCTTAGCAACAGCTGCCCTGGAGCCAAACATCCCAGAGAGACTCAGTGCAGATGTAATGTTGACAATGTGTGTTTCTGTGTAATCTAATTGCCCTGCTGACCCAGACTGCCCACACTTCTACCTTGTTAATACCTCCGCAGAACACTTCGGGTTACTTCATCCTTTAACATCAAATCGCTAATCTAATATGCTCCAGATAACACCCTGTTGACCCCCCGTGCCCTAATTGATTGCTTAAACTATCAGACACCCTTTTGGGAGAGGTGTCCTCATCAATAAACGTGGCAGGCAGACAATCAGCCGGTAGCAAGGGGATTTTTTGCAAGGTGAAGCTGAATCTGAAACCAATAAATTATGCCAGCAATCGAAAATAATCATTGAAACATGCTCTACTCTCGGATTAATGACAACACAGATTCGTTGAAGAGGTGCTCAAAAGGCAAACAGTGCTTCTTAGCTATGGTGTTGAAGAATGTGAGGAGGCACGAGAGTGATGAAGGTGTGATCAGGGTCAAGGATGGATGTCTGTGGTGCACCAGCTTGGGTGTGGATAATGGGTAGTGAGAAGTCAAGAACCATTTAACTTGTGCTCCCATTTGCCCAGTTTATGGCCTCCATTTAGATGCAGTCTTTTGGGGCTGCTGAATATAATTAACCTGTAATTGAAATGGGCCTCATCAAATTGAAAACCCATTACAACCTTTAAGAAATTATATCCTCCCAAAAACAAATGCATCCAACATGGAGATGGACTTTGCACCTCACGCCTATTCTCTTCATATGAGATTTCTGGAGAAGGCAAGGCGTGACAGTCTTAGGTAAAGGGAAAAAAACTACACTAAATAAATAAAGTCTAACTGAGCGTTGTCAGATTCAGACAACTATTAATAATAGTGATTATCAGAGAGATAAGGCACAAGTCACAGTTTATCTGTATTTGTCGAAACTCAAATTTGAGAAGGATTTCAAAAGCCTCACACATGGCTTTTTGATAAGATGTCTATCTTGAGAACCATCAAATAAAGAAATGACTCTTTCAGACATCCTTTCTTCGCAAAGCCTTCACTCATTGAAACACTTAAATTTAGCATAGCCAAAGCTCAATTAGAAAAATAAACCAAATCCTTTTGTACGGAGAGGAAATATCAAGGCTTGAAGGAATTCATGCTGAAGTCAATTGTATCACATTGCTTTTCACACAAGCATTCAAGTGGGTAGACAGAGTGAACTGCTTGCCTCTCAAGGAGCGACAAAGGTCTTGGTTACAACACAAAGTGCACTGTGGAGACAACCATTGCAAAGGATTACTGACGCAAAGCGATAAAAACAAGTGTATTATTCACCCCGTGTGTGTGTTATTGCATTTAGTGGATGAGCGTGTGAGTGCGTGGCTGATAGAACCAAACTGGCCTCTGCTCACCAGTCTCGTGTCCAAGCTGGCAGCAGTGATATGAGTAATGCCCACTATCAGAGAGAGGCAGGGATTGGAACAATTGGTTTGTCAAATAAGAGCCTCTTGACAACTTCTCGAGAAAGATCAATCGTGGTCAGTGTTTGAACCAAAGCGAGTGAAGTGTGGCTGCATGGTGCATGGCAGCTACAGCCACTCATGCAAGACAACTCTAATCGCCTGAGTGCCGGAGCTGTTTTATGCTCTGAACGACCACCGCTGATTGCATGACAAATTATGAAAAGATGTGACTTGCATATTATACTGGCGTGTGACTGAATCGGCAGATTTGCTGTTCAACCATCTGCTCAGAACTCCTATTGCACCTTAGCTCCATCAGGAAATGGAAGATGGGGATGATCCTACAATAATACGATATAGGTAAATTAACAGGCGAAGGGGAAGTCATTTCTCTGTGGTAAAATTGCAGTGAGTTATGGTCCTCCATCCCCCACTCTCCCCCCCAAGCCATCCTCTTGCCCTAGGAGATGAGGGCTGCACCATAGTGTGACAATACTACAGGCAGGGGATGTGATTACCAGATCTTAATCGGCTGTAATTCACCCGTCATCCTTGTCCTTAATATGCAACTGCTGTGCTCCGATGAACCCAGACACCGAACGACACCCACTCCTCCGCTGACAACATCTGATCCAACTCGCGGACATTGATGTTTCTTAATTATTGAGACAATGGAGTGGGGAGCGAAACGGGCTAATGGTGGAAAATCCTGGCCGGCCAGGTTAATTTGGGGTCCATTGAATTACCGTGTGAATTAGCGTGATGTTATAAATTACAACAGGCCAATAATGAAGAAATGGAAAGTTTTAGGGGGAGAAGGAAGCTTCCTGCAGCAATCGCCTCCCAGATAATTAAAGAGAAGTGCAGCCCACCAATTAAAAATCCCTTTGCAGAGTCAGGCGGGAGGAGGGGAACGGAAGGAGGGGTAACACAGAGCGCAAAACAGCTGGTAAATGGACTACAATAGAACTGAAAGTATGAGTGTGTGCATCTGCGTATCTTATATGTGTGCACACAAAATGGCTTTGGGGGGGTGGAGCAGAGGTTATACAAATTTCATTGCACCCCATTTCTCCCCAACATCCCTCAGCCTATCTGCTGAGCCCATCCATCTTGGATGACAACGCAGACCAGATTTGCATACCAAAAACGCTTTCCGATATGCACCTTCCAAGTCATTGCAGGAGATGAGAAAACATTGACAATTATTGACAAAACCCAAAGGCGTGGGCGCCATTCCATTTGGAATATTGCATCCACCATTTTAATTCCACATTTGCTTCTTTCTCCCTCGTTACGAGGCCGCCGTATTGACTCAAATATCTGATTGCAGCCATCGAGGCCTCTGTGAGCAGGGATGGGGGGGTGCTGTTTATAGGAGGGGCTGTTGCTTTGGATGGGAGGTGAGGTTGTCATTGCTTGTTTGTGCACATTTCCCAATGACACAGACTTTAATTAAGATAATCATCAGTGTGGCAACCCGCATGGCTCTGTGGTGGGGCCTATGCAGATTAAGGCCCGGTCGACGCAAAGCCCCTCGCGATCAGTTATTCTGCTTACAGGCAAACCTTGTGATTACGGTGATAAATACATGACATGAAAGAGAGGATAGGGATAGAATTGAGTGAGGGAGAATTAAAGGGGCGAGGAACAATCGCTGGGATATAATGGAGCATCATCCGTCCAGAACTCATGTGGCGAGGCGAGGGAAATGAATGTCATTAATTGAATAAGACACTAAGGGACGTTGGTTATTAAAAATCCAAAAATATAACGTGTGACACAGGCCAAAGTGGGGGTGTCAGCATGAGGAATAAATTAGGAGGATACATTTCATAGAAAAACACATATACAGTGCCGTAAAATGTTTTGAGGTCCCTGCAGACGAGGTTATGTCCATGAATAGCAATGGCACAGAGCAGAATCATAAATTTCCCTCTGTCCCTCTCGTTGGCTTTAAATTCACCCTGAGCTCTTCTCCGTGAGCCAGAGATCTTGCTTAGACATAGAGTCTTAGTACCACGACAGAACAATCTTCAGTCCCCAGGTAATTAAGTTTCTCGTGTCCCAGCTATTTGTTGTTGCTTAATGAGAGCACTCTGTGCCCCTCTTGTGTCATGCAATGTAATTAATGGACAATGGGGAGATGAGGAGGTGGAGGAGGCAGAGACGGACAAAGGTAATGTGGAAACCCGTCCTGTTTGTGACCCATTGGTTGGCCTCAGACACTCTCCTTCCCTTCCTCCTCATTGCCCCGTCTTTGTATTCCTCTCTTAACTTGCCACTCTTGTTCCAGTGGGCTGTTTGACAAGCTGCCAGTTCTAATGCCCTCAGTGCAATGTCCCTTGTCAACTCCCATAAAGTCTTATATCTATCAGAGCCTTTGCGTAACAAAAAAAGAAGCTTCCATTATCAAAGTGATTAAAAATGATCTTTAATTTTGGGGACAGCCAAGGGTACAGTGAGTTTAGACAATGGGCCAGTGGCCATAAAGTTCGATATCTGCAAATCTTTCTTAGATTCTTTTCTCTTGGAAGCTGTGTCTCTGCCACCTGTCCACATTTATGCCACTGAGGATGAACTGGATCCATGTGCTTTTTCTTTTCCACATCAATGAAAAGTGTCAAGTGTCACTGCAGCAGTGTACACAGATCAATTGATCAGTGTGACACTTAAATGTAAATGTTGGTGTTAGATAAGGTCTTGTATAGGAATCCACTACAATTAAATGACTTGTTCAGAAAATGGTCAGAACATGTAGATCCATTATGATAACCCTGTATTTACATATGTAATTAGAATGTGCACTTATCAATAAGCCAATAGTCAAGGAAATAATTGATGGAGTAAGATACATTTAATTAAATGTGATTATATTATGCAGTCTCCAGTTACTGCGATGAGATGAATATGGAAAAATGCTATGTTGTCATCTTTGAAACCTCCAACCAAGGTGAGATAAAATAGCAGAGGGAAATAAATATGATATAGTGCAGGGAATAAAAGTTGTAGTGATGGTGAAATACCTTCAGAGCATAACTCTACTATGCATCAAAAGTACATGCTGTAGAACTTGCTAATTTAATCACCTAAGTTGTGTTGGGGATTTTGGATGGCTGAGGAGGTAGTTAGTCCATGTGCCAGTGAAGGCCACTGTGGTGACACCCTGCTTCTCTTGCGCACTTCCTCGCATCCTGCACAGATACACTTGCCAGGGCTTTCACAAGCACTGCCGCAATTACATTTCAAAGGTGGTGGCGCCGCGGGCCATGAAGAGGGAAAGGAGACACAGAGGTAAAAAGAGTGAATGAGGGCTAAAGGAGAATGTGCCAAAAATAAAAAAAGAGAGGAATGGGTTTTGGACGGCAGAGTGAAATGCAGGAAAGCTAAATAAGCCAAGACAAGCTTAATTAGGACTATTACATGGTGACCATATGGGGTTCACAGGGTCCTGCGTCCATCGCTGAGATCAGAGCATGATTAATGAAAACCCACAAAGTGATGATTACCAATCTTTAATGCCAAGATAGAAAGGAGGGTGGGATTGTTAAGAGGGCATCTGACACAAACAAGAAGTGGCAAGCTGGAGTGAGAGGCAAAGCCAAAAAAAAAGAAATAGCAATTTTCAGATGGCCCTTCAGATGGGAAATTGATCAGCCAGATAAATACAGGCTGCAGAGGACTTCTGAGGCAAGAGAAGCAGGGATCCAGAGAGGGGGGAAGGTGGAGGACAGAGTGTTGTTGTTTACTTTCAGGGTGCGTTGCAGACATGAGAGTGCAGGACAGGATGGGGACAGGACGTGATGAATTCTCCTAAAGAGCAGTACTGGACATCGGGCAGAAAATGTGATGAGGCACAAAGGCCTCCCAGCGCATATCAAACAGCTGATTTCAGCCTGAGTGATGTTGTCTTGGCATTATCGACTGAAGTGAAACCGAATGATAATGCCAGCAGCTGAAGAGGAGGACAGGTTGAGAAGAAGTACTTGGACAAATCTGTGACTGCGTATCTAATGCATACCAAATCCTCTGTTCTGCATTGTGTTCTACTTTCTCGTTTCACACTCACTTGGCTTGCATCACTCCGTCTCGCTGTCTGTGTTTATCTCCTAGTTTGACTGAGAGCCAACCTGAGGTGGTGCATGGTATTTGCTTCGTGCAGTCTGGGTTCTTGTATTAGAAAAGTTCACATGAACTGCGACCAGACTTTAATTTCTTATTTGTCCCTGTGTCACATCATCAAAGAATCTCACTAGGTTACGCAACAGCTGTCAACACTGTCACCAAATGAATTTGACAGTTTTGATGAAACAAATCAAATTGAAAAAACACTGCCCCTTTGACATCATTACACCTGTAAACTTACGTTACAACAGCACTGCAAAATGTCGAGCTTTTGCCATCTTGTGTCTGTAGCAGCTCTCAGCCGTCCGTCCGGTGTGGCTCCTCGCCAGGCGTCCCCCAGGGCCAGCATACTACTGCAATATAAAGCAGCTTGATAAGGCAACTTACCCCATCTGTACTCATCAACTCACTGGGGCTGCTTCTCCTGAGCCAGCCCTGCCACGCCTCCCTCTCCTACAGCTGACAGGAAGGACCACGCCCACCTCCCCAACTTCAGCTGTTAACACAGGTAAGGCTATATCATACCCCAATAACCAGAGCTGATGGAAAAAAATTGATATGGTATACTGTGGTGATACTGGTATATATTAGCATCTGCAACCAAAATTTACCAAAAGCGAGTCTGTCTCAAATAGCAAATTATATGGTCCCTAGTGAATAAGACTTACTAGTACTATAAAATCAAACAGCTAAGATGTACTGAAAAGAAAAAAAAAGAGATCTTAGGTCAAAAAATGTATAAAATGGCAATCAAATCAGGTCTAAAATGCTTAAGCTCAACAAATGGTTCATAATTAAGACATAAGTACAGAGGTTAACATTTGGTCTTGGAGACAAAATGACACAAAACTAAATTTCCATCTCCTTCATTTAAGCCAGCTGTGTTTCTTTTTGTAAAAGGTTTTGGTTTTACACTTTATTGGCTGTTGTGAATCTCAGAAATACTTTTTTTGTCGTCCCACTTTATAATTTCAGGCTGTCCAAAAAAGTTTATTTTTACATGGAAATCTGACCATGTACTGCTTAAATCTTTAAAGATGACTGACTACAAGTTGACGGGCCACAACTCCACACAGCTTGCACTACTGAACCATGTTCAAGTGTTTATGGAAAAGGATAATCCCTCTTTGCTGTGGTTTTAAACCCCACCCAGGAGACACAGACACATTATGAAGCTGATGGTTTCTGCTTGTGCCTGCAGGCTGCTCGTGTCTGGGTAAGTGAACTTCCATGTCTCCTGTCAATGTCCGTGCTCCCTGAAACAGAAGAGGAGCAAAACGATTTGGCACACAAAATACATGGCAGGTCGACAAGCCAGAGTGACGCGGGCAAGAAAATGAGGAGCAGGTGGTTGCGAGAAAGTCACATCAAAAAAAAAAAAAAAAACGTGCAGAGGAGGAGGACAAAGAGTAATAGGGCATAGCACTCAGTGGGAGAGAGGAAGAGGAGCAGAAAATGAGGAAAATGAAGGACGGCCGAGGTAGAGAAGAGACTCATCAGGCTGCGAGAAAAGAGAATTACGGGGTCCCCGCATAAGAAAAAGAAATGGAAATAAAGAGCGAGGCAGAGTAGGAGTGAGGGAGATGAAGAGAGGACGGCCGTATAACACTGCAGCCTGTCACAAAGCTGCTGTAGCATTCTCACCGTAACAATAGCGGCAGATTGAGTTGGACGCCGTTCACAGGCCTGAATACTAGCCAGCCAGACAAAGCTATTGAGTGGCTCGCCGGCGTTATCTGGCCTGCCGCTGAATACTCTCCCCCTGTGTGGAGGTGAGCAAGCTCAGGTTACACCGCTCACTGATGGGCTCTGCTCCTTCACACACACATCCCGCCCCCCACTTCTGCTGAGCAACAACCGAGGCTTCTCCGAGCTCCAAGGAAAGAAGGGATGTTTTCTGTAGCCAGACACAGACTAGTAGAGGAAATCGGATTCTCAGTTTCACTGGAGATATTTGTATGAATTTCCCTCTGAAATCTGCCACTGTTGATAAACATCGTCCACCGAGGCTTCGTCTGTCTATGGCCCGCTTTGTTTTTCTGTGATATACGGATTTGTCCTCGACCGCATTGCCGTTGACCCAAGCGTCTTCTAATTATCCCATCCACAAAGGACATCAAAAACAGCTAACCGCTATACATGATCCCCATTATTTCTCCATGAGATGTCATGTTTTTAATTGGAACTATTATCTCATTGATCACAGCTGCTATTGTTATCATCATAATTATAACCACGGTGCCATTTAGATGGTAATTCAGGCTTTTCTTACCAAACATCAAGCTATATATCATTTTCATAGAGTCCTATGGGACTGGATATTGTTCCTGAAGGCAAGCAGTATATTTTTTTTCAATACTGGATAAGGGACTTATTATATTTGAAGCATGATCTTGGGTGTCAGCACAGTGTTGGAACATTTTGGAATGAGGAATTTACACCAGGTTGACCTTTCGTCCAAGGCTCCCCTCGTTGCTGGCTGTACGTCTACCTTCCGAGTAACTCTTGTCATGGAGAAGGTCTTATAAATATGGATGCCTCCTTCGTGAGGCTGTGATGCAATTTCAGAAAAAGGAGGGGACTTTTTTCTGAAGGGGGCACAAATGGTCAGTTGGGTTGCAATAATTGAACATACAGCCTTTTCCAAGGTTGCTCCTTGATGTTTTTTTATCTTATGCAGTGAAACAGATATTTATTTTTGCCAAATCTTGTGTGGCTGCATTGCAGACCAATCTGATGATACTCTTACTTTCTATATTGCATTAATTTTTATATGGAGTCTGAAATAAACAAATCCTTGAATACCCCGAAAAAGTGATCCGCCTTTGATATACAATGCACTTTCTTCTAGAAAATCATCCGAGTGCTGCTGCTATAAATATTACTGTATGCACATTGCTGATGCCTTGCACTGGACTAGTATATTGCAATGAGGTTTTAACTAGGAGGGAGAAAATGCCAGAATAGAAGCAGTTTGATCTCTGTAAGCTTATGTGCTCCAAGTTCCTCACTCTACTGCCTAATGTCCGTATCAAAATCACCCTGATCAGATCTTATTCTATAAACTAAAACCAATAGAGGGAACCTGTTTTCCACTAAACTCAAAGAACATACTGTCTTATAAAAATGTCACATTTTTAAGACTCTGCACAACTTGTTCTTGTCTCAGGAACATGTTCTGAAGACCAGTTCTTTTGACAACTAGGGCAGAGCCTTGTTACAGTGCTGGGGATTTGGCTCAAAGTGGCATGATTTTGCAATCAAACTGTCACAAAATATTTCCCACAAATGTTTTTTACTGGAAACCTGCATCACTACATCACTCACCTCACCCTCACTCCAGTGTCTCTCCATCCCCCAATTCATCTTTCAGTCACACATGGTCACACACGTACACATTCTGTCACGATGTACATCTTATTCAGGGCATTTTGCACCAAGCCTGTGAAGAGGAACAGACGTCATTATCAACAGAGAAAAGGAATCATTATTTTGACAGCTTTACAAACAGCTATGACGCACGGACTGTGGAAGACAAACGACAGGATGCTGTTCCACGACGACCTGAACTGTAAATTTTTGTGCATGTGCAAGCACCTATAGCCGACTTTTACTGTGCAGTCGTTATTTTTGGAGAGTTGCCTATAACTGGCTTTAGTGATACCCTTCATGCAGCTGGAAGCACGTCCTTGGCAGTGATATCCACCACAAGAGGGATAGAGGCAGCCAGAGAGTGAAGAGAGAAAGGCTGCTTTATCATCTGAAGCTTGCACCATCATTTAACCCGCAGGATCCATTCAGCGAATATGCAAGTTTTGTACAGTGGGTAGAATAATTAGTATAATAATTAACACAAATCCAGTTACAGGTAATTTGCTGCACAATAACACCTATCCTTTCATCTATTATTTTGCCTGTCTTGCCTTTGTACCTTTAAGGTGTTGAAAGCCAGAGAATACACCCTGGACAGTCACACACACTCACCACTCACTCTCATATTAACACCTATAGGGGTAATTTAAAGAACTTAATGCATGTTTCGGTCTGTGCAAGAAAGCTGGAAAAAATCTATGCGCAAACGAGAGAAAATGCAAGCTCCGCACCAAAAAGCCCTCTATTGTCTGATAATATTTCCAGCAGTCAAAACTGTGTTTTTCTTACACAATTAGGATGCACGTAACCTTTTTGTAATTAGGAAGTTGAGCATGCTGTCCTATGATGGTCACAAAAAGGATTGGATGATTCGATTTTTTATGGTATTCAGAAAATAATGTAATAGGTTTTTGCCACAAATTTGGGACCATGAGTGAAGTAAAATACTGTCGTCATTTCCTATTATTTATAGAAAATAGAGTGGATGGAATATTTATTACCAGCAATTCTGAGTCAAACGACCTACTCACCTTTCCAATTTCCTGTTTTTTTATATTGATGTGCTTTTCAAAATTTGAGAAGGCATGGCCCACACATTCATATTTGTGTGAGCTTATGACATCGAATTGGACTTAGTGATTGCTTACATCATCAAAATTGCTGCTCTGACACCACTTGAAAAATAAGCTAAAATCATCTTTCTAGATGGAGGAAAACCAGATTGCATTGACAAACAGCAAAACAAACTGCACATCATTAGGTGTTTAATCTTAACTTCAAATACAGTTTCATGGTTTTTGGATTGATTGCAATTTATCCAACATACAGTAAAAGTACATGAAAAGTACATACATCTTAACTTTATTTTTTTAAGGGATTCAGATGAATATTTTGCCAACATTAAGTTAAATTCATATTTTAGAGGGAAATCATCGCAGTCAATGACTTGGTATCATCCATGCAGATCATCTGCAAGACTCTGTTAACTTCTGACTTCAGTTGCCCCAGCTACTCATAAATCTGTTTCTTAGTCTCACTGTAACCACTGGCTGTAGCGAGTGTCAGACTAGTGATTTTCTAAATTGAGTTGCACCCAAGCCTCATATTGTACATAGCAGGACTGTGAAGTGCTTTTGGCATCGTGACTTTCTACATAGAGCTGTAAAAAAAAAAAAAAAAAAACCTGTAGCTAAGGCTAGGATCTGACTTTTTGTTGCCCCAATGTGACTCATATTTGATCGGATCCAGTTCACTTGCATATGTGGTCCTAAATTAGAAATATATCTGTTTTTCAGTCATACATCCTGGCTACAATTCCTCAATACACCAACACATACCTTGGTACAGAGGCAGGAGCCATCACTCTGACTACAGATTCTGCTCTCATTTAGATGTGAACAACCACATCAACGATCTGAACTGAGCAGTTATACCTGCAGTGTGAATGTAGTTGAAGTGGGGAACCATCTTTGATCTGTTTCTAGCTATCATCTTGCCTGCTTTGTTCCTTATCAGTGTTGTGGGGGTCTCCTGGAGTGTGGTGAAAATCCACCCACACTCGTGGAGAAAAACTGAAGTCTGACGGGATCCAAACGTGGGACCTGCTTGCTATGAGGCAACAGTACTAACCATTAATCCACTGGCTATAAACTGTGAGTGCTCCCTGTTGCAGAGCATGTAAAATTATTAATGTGTATTGTGCAACAAGCTTTTTTTTTCTTATAACCATAGCCCATGTTAATCTGAATGTGACATTATGAATGGAATTTTGAACTAAATGAGAGAGAGAAAAAAAAAAACAAGGATTCAAGTTTGGTGAATGAAAACCTGTTTTATGTGCATGAACTTCAGCTCCCTCAGTATCAACCCCTGTTCAAATCTGCTTCCCACAGCTTACAACAAGTCACCAGTCCACTGTGTGATTAATGTAAAAATGTAAGCTATATTGTCATGCCAAATCCTTGCTTCCACCCTCAACCACTCATTTCACGCTGACATGGTGCAATAACACTCTGATCGGGGGGCATGTTATGATTTCATTATAATGAAATCAGTGCGAAGCACGGCAGGATGGAGGTCGAAGGGTCTCTGTCAATGCATTTCCTCATAATCAAATCATTCCCACTCCTCCATTTATCTAAAATTAGCCTTGTATGTTCATTGTTTTACATTTCACGGTCTGCTTGTTAACGCTAAATGCAGCTACAGTGGACAATATGTACATATGCAAAATGGCAATGTTAAATGCAACCACACTGGACAATATGAACATGTGCAAAACGGCTTTTACTGTTAACTGAGCAAAAAGGAACTGGATCTATTGTTGGATGAGACTGCAACCAGTTGATCTTTTGGAAAGGCCAATTAAATAAGCGCCAAAATGGAGTGTGCTCATTTTAACACTGGTCAGGGTGTGGGGCGAATTTGGAGGGAGTCAAGTGAGAAAGGTTGGCTGTTGCATAAAACACACAGTAGGACCCGGAGTACTCCAAGCATATTCTGTTATATTTTGATATAAAAAAACAAAGATATACTTCCTGATTGAAACACAATTAAGAAGAGATTAAAAAAAGAAAAACAACATGGACATCATTGTTTTACGTCTTACATTGCAACATAGTTCTAATGAGTAACTGCATGGTACACTCTAATCACATATAGCCTAATAGGCTGAACAAATATAAGTCTAGTTAAACTATAATATAGTTGTATGGAGGTATCCAAGCAACTGCACAGCGTTTCAGCAAATTTAGCAGATGCACGGTATATTCTAAGACACAGGCTTAATGAAGGGTGTCAATACCTGCAATAATTCATTTCTCTTGTATTAAAATTCACAATCATATTTTTCCTCACATTGTGGGAATTTATCCACTGCAGTTGCTGTATCATTGGTCGAAGGAGAAAAATCATGTTCGGTGAAACAGCTTGAAAATTGACTTTATGGTTACATGGTGCCAAATGGAATTTTTAGAGGTCTGGGAAGGGTGTTTGCAAAATTTGCAGGGCGAGCAACACAAGGATTCAATCAATCAAAACTAGCAGATTTACTTGACCCTCCTGGTGTGGAGACATAAATTTTCCACACAGTTACCAAAGAGAATAAGAAGGACAACACTGAACTCACAAGAAGTGTGATTGCTGATGTACAGAGTTAGCATGTAGGATGTTGCTGAGGAATTGTGACAATTGAGAAAGCTTCGATGCAACCTTGATTGTGCCACATATTCAAACAATTTCCACTCACTTAGGACAAAAGCTAGAAATAAAAACATTCAACAAACATTCAACACATGTAATCATGTAGCTCTGCATGAAAGGTGTTTGAAATATCTATTTATAACTAGAAACGCATGCAATATGATGCATTTCTAATCTTAATAAATCCAGTAGAAAAGAAACATTTGTGGTATTGTTTTCCACAGCATAGAAGAGCTGCAGACCTTTAACCCAGATAATAATTGTGTTCTGCAGTATACGTAGGAGTTGGGGTAAGGCAATAAAGAAATGGGCATATATAAGTCGTATCAAGTTAGATGCTCTGATGCCTTAGAAGACACTGTCCACCTTAAAATGTTGTTATCCTTTATGTATGTATATATATACGTATATATATACTGTATATATATTTGTATTGTTCATGAGAGCTGAGAGCTGACTGTGTTTCCCCCGTTTCTCTCTCTTTTTTTTTGTGCAGTAAAAGGAATTACCAACGCGGGCACAGGTTTCTCTGCAAATAAGACACATAATAAACCATGAAGCCTGCACTGCTGTAAGGCAAAGCTCGTGTTTTATTCGAAACCTCTGGAACTCAGAATCAAATTTTCCACTTGTAAGCAGCACGTAATTGATTCACACCTCAGCTCGGCAGCGTCGCTGACCGAGCACCACGCAGTGAGTTAAGGATCAGATTTTAGCAGCATTTGCTCAGAATTCATCGAAAATTCTCTCTACAGTTTTGTTAACATAAAGAAACAGAAGTGCTTATCTATCAATGATACATGAACTCTTTTTGTAGTTCTTAAGACTGATTGATATGAGGTGCAATAAAAACTTTTTTAAAAGAGCTGTAGGTGAACAAATGCTGAAAAAGGATCGATGTTCACTTTTTTATGTGGGATTTGAAAAGTACCAGATATGTGTGTGTGTGTGTGTGTGGTTGGAAAATCAACAACATTGGTGCATCCTCACGGCATGACAACAAAAACCTTTACAGAGCCAACCACTCTGTGTTGACTTTTCTCCCCCTTGTTGCGCACATTGTTTCTATTTTGTACGCTACATTAGCTATTTCGAAATCCATGATCCGCTTCTGGCAACCAACAAGAAATGAAGACCAACTTTGTTCCTCCAGCCGCTCATTAGACGATGCTCTATACTGTAGCACAGGGGGGCTGATTGCCTGAGCAATACTGTTTGTTAATCTGATCATGTTTGTGTTTGGAGCCGAGCAAACAAGCTGCCATGAACACGCGGAAACAGTGAGCCAGAGACCTCATTCCTGCTCTCTGCTGCTGCAAGATACACACACACACACACATACACACAAAGCATCAGCCTCTTCTTCGGGGCTAAATAATGAAGAACGGAGGCACATCACTTAGGTGATTAATTATCCATGCCACCAGATGGGACGATGAGCAAAAACAAAAAAAAAGAAAGGAAATAAAAGTCAGAATTTCTTTTTTTCTCCTTAAATGCATTTCAGAGTGAGGATTCGATTGGGGTAATGACAGCCTACATTGATGGATGACCATGGGTTGTTATTAATCAGAAACACAGATATGTGATGCTACGAGGACTGGAAGTGTGCAAGTGTGTGTGTGTCTGTGTGTGTGTATACTTATGAAACTGTGTTTTGTGTGAGTAAGGATAGCATGGGCTGATGGATTTGTACATAATCAATTTAAACAATTTTATTATGCATGTCTCTAGTATGTAATCTTGCAATATGTAATAATAGTACATCATTTGCATGAAAATACAATAATTGACTGTTGTTATCCACTTGTCACATTAAATTATTGTCCATCCATTATTTTACCCACTTTACATGCAGTTACATACTAACATGTCTTGCCTTCCTCTTTCCCCACTTCTTGTTTTGTTGTTTCATTTTATCATCCACTTCCTGTTTTTAATCCTATGTGATATTTCTAGCTTTCCCCTACTTTTGTACAGCTGCATCTCGTCTGTGTCTTTTCACTGGTGCTTATAGTCTATGGCTGAATCCCAAACTAACCCCTTAAGAACACACACTGACTTAGATGTGTGTTCACGGAAAGTCAGTGAGCGTGTGAGGGCTGTAAAACCCGAGTACCTCCGTCAAGTCATGTGTTTGGTTCCTCCTCCCCGAGTTTCCAACTCACAGTCATTACCTGACTGTGACAAATTTCAGCACATGTAGGTGAAAACAAGCACCACATTCTGGATAGAGTGCCAGTCCATCTCAGCACACACATACACATACCCAAGACGATAATTTACATCTCGCAGTCTTTAATCGACCTAATCATACAAGGTTTTGGACTGTGTGAGAAAACTGAAACACTCAGAGAAGTACCCATGCAGACATGTGAAATACAGAAATACAAAAATCTCCAGGATTTGAACCTACTGTAGTTCCTTGACCCAGGACTAGATCCATTGTGTCACTGTGACGTACAGTTGCTACTGAAATAATTTGCTCTCTGTGATTGTGCCAGACCAATCTACTATTCTTAAAACTTCTTGTTCACAGTTAATCTAAAGAGTGCCTCAAGTCAAGGAATACTGGAAATTATTCCAAGGTGTGAAAAACTGCCCTTCACAGTGGTCATGCTCGGTCATTTGCTTTAATTGCCATCTGTTGCACAGCAAAATCTGCCGATGGAAACCGCGGACTGGATATTTTAGCTAAGAAAGTGAGCACAGATTCATTAAAAGGAGAACAGTTTTGTCTCTGACAAGCTGTGTTGGATTGGACTAAAACCAGAGGGAAAGGATCCTGCCTCAGGGATGCTGGGTACACACTGGGGGCCACTTATGTAGCCTGGTCAGGCGGAGAGAGTGGTTCAGGTCATTTTATCCCTCATTTGATGGGTGTAACACGTCAAATGTCTCTACCCTGGAGCCCCATAATTTTTCTCTCAAAGCCAGCTCAAAAAATCTGCCAAATTCTAAAGTGTCAATGCTGTAAGAATATAGTAAGAGCATATCGTGCGATGATGACACACACCTCCTTGCTGGAGACTGAATTATGAAGTCTGATTGACATGCCATCTGTCAATAGTCTGTCAGATCATTTTTTTAAGCATTTCCAGACAGGGGCAACACAGTGGATTGGTTTGTAGCGTCGAGTTTGAATCATCTTTGGACCAAGGGCCTTTCTGTATGAGGTTTTCATGTTTTCACCATGTCTGTATGGCTTTTCTCTGGGGACTCCTTTTTCCTCCCACAGTCTAGAAACATGCATGCTTAAGTCGATTTGTGATTCCAAGTAGTGAGAATGAATGGTGTTTGTTCTGTGATGGACTGGTGAGCTGTCCTGGGTATGTTCCCTGTCTCTGCCTTATGTGATTCTCCAGAAAGGCACCAGCCCTCTGACACTATTGTGTACAAAGCAAGTAAGATAATGAATGGATAGACAGTTTTCCTAACAGAGTTAATTTTATCAAATACACTTTTATATCAAGTAATGTCAAAAACCAACCTGACTCCACCACCCATACAGTTACTTATGCATTTAACATGTCAACCCTACAGTCTTAACACATCAAGTAAAAAGAACTCTTGACCTTAACAAGTATGAATTCACATACTGTACTGCAGCCATGTTGCTTTTAGAGTAGATGGCACGTGGCAGCTACACTTTGCAGCTCCTTAAGTGCTGCGTTTCAAAAATAAGTCATGCGGTTTAAGTTGCGTGAAGGCCACAGATTGCCATAAAGCTCGAGACAGCCAGCTCCAAGATTAAAAAAAAAAAAAACAGCATGTATGAATATGAATTAATATAATCCTGGGTCAGGAAGATACTTGTTATTCAATCCTTGCCCCTCACAATCCTTTGTTCTCTTTACACTTCCTCTTTTAAAGCTTCAAATCAATGAAGATCTTAATTCAGTGTGTTTTGAAAGAGTCTCATGTCAGTACAGTTGTCTTCCAGATGACAGAAAACTAGCTTTCCTTTTAAAACTTTAAAATGCCGCTCTGATCCCAGCACAAGCTCTATCTTTTTGGTGACACTGAGTGCCCGATGGGTGATATTAAAACCACAGCGAGATTGGCTCACTATATGCTAATGTCTGCAGCTTTTTCCACAGAAATGGGAGCTTAATGTTTGCGGCTGGAGACTGGGTGTGGCCTGCATATAAAAATGATGAAGTTTTATGTATATGAGGTAGAAAATGAAATTCAGCCGGGTGGCAGGAAGAGTGACCTCGTCACCTATTGATTACATTCTGTCTGAATGGCAGATCATCAGGGTGTGAGAAGCACATTAATTTTCGAAAGAGTTAAAGCAGCCCCCACTGATAAACTTTTGACATGTTCCACAAACTTTTGAGATAATAAAAGTACAAATCATTCTGTTTTTATTGCTTAAAAACATGTCTTGGTATTCCATCTATCCAATCATTATACCACAATACAGAAGATACATAGATAGATAGATAGATAGATAGATAGATAGATAGATAGATAGATAGATAGATAGATAGATAGATAGATAGATAGATAGATAGATAGATAGATAGATAGATAGATAGATAGATAGATAGATAGATAGATAGATAGATAGATAGATAGATAGATAGATAGATAGATAGATAGATAGATAGATAGATAGATAGATAGATAGATAGATAGATAGATAGATAGATAGATAGATAGATAGATAGATAGACAAAATATGCTAATTAGCTAACTCTAAAGCTGCTGCTAACCTGTTATTATTGCCTTTGTAGAGACAGGCCTTTGACTCCCTTCCTAATCTGAACATGCTCATCTTAAATGTTAAATTAACTGGCATTTGACTGTATAATTACTGGACAATTAATTATATGTTGAACAACAATAGAGAGGCTAGGCTAAAATGAATGTGTATGTTATGAAACATTCTTCCAAAATAAAAACACCTGATGCCTGAGCCTCTGAAGACGCTGAAATTGCGGCACTTAGAGTGAAGCTACAGTCACATCGCCATTGTATGGTTGATTGCTGTAGTCTGCCATTTTACAGCCATCAGGTTATCTTCAGCTTGTGAGAAATCCATTCTGTCAACAACGTCACATGCTCCCCGTAGGGTTCCTCAAAGAGACAGCGAGTGCCCAGGAGAGAGTGGTGAGGCTTTTTTCCTGCTTGAATACACCCGCCTCTGCATGTGTGTATGTGTGACAAATTGGATGTTATTAGACATATTTACAGTTACCTCATTTCAAACATGGTCATTGAAACACTGGGTCTGTATGTCATAGATCTGCAGTGCTAGCACTTTTTAAAAGATGAAACATCTGCATTTCTAGCAGCCTTTGGTATTTCAAAAAAGCATACATAAGGAAGGTTGGGTGGCGGTTGTCAGCAGTTGTTGTCAATGGAATATACTTGTCCTTGTATTCACAATGGGCCGTCACCCAGTTATGTGTATGATTATTTGTGGTGCCTTGCAGGTAATTGACAATAAGTGCCTTTGCCCTTTCTCAAAGAGGAGCCAAGTCTTCTTCTGAGTCTCAAATTCTAAATAACATTGTTATTGCATGGCCTACTCTCATTTCCATTCATTTCAGCATGGAGGACAGTGTTTTTCTGCAACATTCAGACATCCAAATGCAAATAAAGAGGAGCTGTAAAAGTGCATCTGAATGCCTGATTAGTTTGCTGGCTGTTCAGAGATTTTCTGCTCCAATCACAAATATCAGTCAATGATTGATCCCTGTGCCATATTTGCATAATGCCCCTCAGGCAGGTTTGGGGCACACATGATAAGTGAGGAGTCTTAGGAGAGATGTCGGGGCTTGAGTTAAGATGAGCTTTCTTAAGATTTGTATTTTGCAGAATCTGTGCTCCATTATGGTCCAATGTGTCCTCGGGTGCTGGTCCAAACCTTGGCAGAGGAGCCAAAGCTACATAGTTGAAACTGTAAGAATCGTGAGTAATTGATCTGCAGCTCCTTGGAGCTATCGAAGGTGACTCATTCACAGAGCCCCTGAAACACCAGTCTCACACAAAGTTGAGAGTTTTTTTTTTTTTCACAGCAGTGGAAAATACACTCATAGAGAAGAGGATTCTCTCAAGGGCAGCTGCCGAGTCAACAGCAACTTGTGTTGACCAAGTAATGAAACACAGCGGAAGTCTTACCTATCTTAAACTTGTCATCTCATAGAGAATAGTTGGAGAGAGAGAGCTGTGCGTGCCCTCTGGCAGTTGTTATTATCATGACTCATTCCTCACACATCTAAAAAAAAAAAAACAGTAGTGGAGGACAGCACATAAACCTAATTGATTATAGGGATGATTTATTGGCAAAAGCAGGCTGGTTGTTGTCACCAGTCAGAAGCGTGCCCCCTTAATGCATTCTCCATGAAAAGCGATGGACTGCAGATGTGAGAGCAATCACACTTGTTTGGGTTCAAGTCAAGCAGCCGAAAAGAATAGACAAATGTCTGAGAGAGGGATGGTTGCGCCATCCTGAATTTCTGTCTGACAGCCACAACAATAACAGCTTTCGCTTGTTCCCCTGTCACTTACTGTAGCTGACAAGTTGTTCTGAAATCCAACACGCACGCTAGACTGCAGCGCCCATACAGCTCTGTTCACTTCAAGGCCTTTTCACATTTTTGACATCAGTGGCACACAAACGCACACACATACACATACAAACTTTAAATTTGCAAGCCAAATAAATACATCGAAACATGCCTGGCATGGGTTCCTATCATTTATACCAGCCGTGCACATCAAAGAGGTGTAATAAAAAGAAGCAATGACTCCATTCAGCACTGCTGTCCCCGATGTAGATGATTGCACTTGGATATATAACACTAGATACAAGACACAATTAACAATTAATAAATCACCAATATACACATGCAGCTTTCCCCAAGACATCGCTAATATATCTACCTCTTGCCCCCACGTCCCCTGTGTCATTTCCTACAGTTGTAGCTTGCATCTTTTACATTTGTTCAGATGGCTTTCATGTGTGTTCCTCTTCTGCCACTATAAAGTCTGATTCAAAAGATGTGCAGTCTAAGGTATAAAATAATTTCTTCCATGTGTCTTCCATCTAAAGCTTCTAAAACATCTGCATATATTCAGGGGATAGAAGAGAAGCAGAGAGATGTGAAATCATTTCCCAGGGCAGTTCAAGTATCTTTTATCATTGCCATATGTTTCATGGCTTGATGATTGGCCAGTAATTTTTCAGGTTTGGTGGGATTTCCAAGATTCCCCTGACATGAGTTAGATAAAGTCCAAACTGATGCCAGAATGACTAATTGAGCGGTTTCTCAGTGGGTGGGTTCAACTTTGAACCAGCTCGCCAATTTATTTGACTGTTGTTCTCAGAATCAGAATCTGTTTATATACTCTAAAAGTACATATTTCACTTCATGTGTCTGACATCCTGTAGCCTCTGCAGCTCTCTCTCAGCCCATTTGGTTTGGTACATATCAGTCATCTTTTTCCAAACAGTTTTTTCAGTTGCCCGTAGCCTATATAGCCATGATAAGCGTCAAGACGATGGATGGTAGGAAGATGGTGAAAAAAAAGAGATGCTGCCAAATGTACCAAGCTCAGACTTTTTCTTTAAAAAAGTGGAAATAAAAGTGGCACTTGGTAAAGAGATATAGACAGTAGGTCTAATCATTTCTGGAAATAGAGGAGTTTGATTTTTTAACCTTTAAAATAGGAGGAAGTGAATTTTTTTTATGTTTTTAGTTTCCTCCACCAAAGAAAAGAAATTGGCCAATCTTGGACCCTGAAACTCTTAGGCTGAAAAGTGGTCCAACCCTGCTTCAAACCTTACAATGTCATTGTGGCAAACAGACACAACCCAGACAAGGTCAACAACAGTGTGAAACATTGTCACAGTCATCAACTTCAAGATCTCTTTTGTCCAACCCAGCCTCAACACAGAAGGGACAGGTCGGTGGAGTCTTCTCCAACAAAGCCACTACAATCTCTGCCTCTTTTGCAAAGCATCTCTGCACTGAGGTTAAAAAGTAACTTATTATCAGTCAAACTGCCAAGCTACGTATGTTTGTGCAGGCTCTTCCTGCCTCCTTGGTGACAGCACTCTCTGGGTTTAGATGGTTGCAATCAATGAGTATTTCTGTCATCTTTGCAACATTAAAGATGTCAATCAATACATTCTAAATTTAAAACACCACCTTGGCACAAAATGTGATGTGTACACCTGGATGTGGCTTCTAGATGTGCATCAGTGCCATGTGGTCTCCTAGGCTTTAAAGTAAACTGATCTGTATAGTTCTTATGAGTCAGGGTAGAGGGATATGAGGCAGATAAAAATAAAGAGACTGCTCTGTGAAGTGTAGATCATGTGTTGGATAAAGGAAGAAGCAAGTGGTGCAGAGGGAGCATTGAAACATATGGGGAATAAAGAGACAGGAGAAAAAACAATTAACAAGTCTATGTGATGGCTGGAGGAACTGCACAAACACTGTGTTTTATTTATATTATTCATATTTCTTCATTTCATTTTTTTGCAGATTCTGTTGCCTTTAACTTCTTCTGTGGTGCAAAATCCCTTACTAACCTTTTGAAACATCATCCATCTGTTTGTTTACTTAATCTGCCTTTATTTTTTTTACTGCTCAGCCATGATGACGATGTTATTGCAGCATTTCTACTGATACACATGGTGAATCACACTTTAAAAGGGCTCTCATTGGCGTGTAAATCTACTGTTCTCAGAACATCTGAGCGAGACAGAAACAGGCTAGATTTATTAGGGCCTGCCATGTTAAAAAAAATAAACAAGGAAGTAAAATGAAAATAATAACTGGTATCTGGGAGGCATGTATCGTCTCAGCTGGGATGTGCACAGGAACAAATCAAGAGGGATTGACCAACAAACTGCCTCAGAGACTGATCCTTTGACTTATAATATAATATAATTGCCAGTTTGATTTGCAAACGACCAGGTGGAGAGGGACTGCAGTCGCCACCAAAACAAACTTTAGGGTGGAGGGAACATGAAAGCAGACAGAAATCCGCAGGCTGATCTGATTCTTTACTTGGCTGAGGCAACAGCCTAGGCATGAGGTCGGAACCTGAGGGGCTTCAGTGAGCCAAGAGTCTGCACCTTTTCGTTCAACTTTAACACAACACTTCATCTGATGTAGATAATTAGCCCCCCATTGGTTTGATATGAGCTAATCACTGAAGTCAGCCGCCATAGCATTTAATTTAAAGGGAGAGTAAAATGATTTTCCATCAGCTGTGATGTAGTTTGCAATCCCCTGGTGTATCATTCCTCCTTGGTTTGTGATTGGCTTTACATTAATTTTTTGTTTCTCCAAACATTCCAGATGATCACAATTTATTTTGCTGCCATATCGTTGCTGCTTTCAGCAGGATACATCAGACCGATAAGCATTTTGTCCGTTGCGGTGATCGGTCAGAGTAGTATGTTGCAATGCCAGGAATGAAGCAAACAGAATCTCATTTAAAAAGCCAAAGGCAAAAATCAGCTGAAGGTTTGTGATAAAGCATTTACCCTTACAATCATAAGACCACAACAAGCACTGTCTGTAAATCAAGTTCTGATGAGTGATTGTGCCCATCTGTGGATGTTTTATGTTGTTCTTTTTGGTACTGTTGCCTCACAGCAAGAGAGTCTTGCGTTCAACTTCCAGCTCAGACATAAAGCATTTCTGTGTGGGAAGTGCAAGTTTGATCTGTGACTGTGTAGGTTTTCTCCAGGTACTTAGGTCTAGAAACATGCATGCTTATGTGTGAGCAGTGCATGTGTGTGTCCTGTGATGGATTGGTTGCCTGTCCAGGATGCATCCCCTGTGTGTGCTGAAGATGGGGTCCACCAGACTCCTGTGACACTGTTAAGGTACAAAGCATGTAAGATAATGGATGGTTGGATGTTGTTCCTCCTAATGCATCCATTGCCTGCTGCATACAGGGCTTGATACACAATGAATCCAAGCTACTGTTAGTAGGAGCTTTGGAGATGTTTCAAGGCATCGTCTGCAGTGTGCCTAGTTTTTGGGGAAGCAGAGGTCTGATGTGTTTGACATCTCCACTTACAAGTTCCCTGGGGGGAACCTGCTGTGTGACATTTACGATCAAATGGTCAAAAACGTCTTCTGCAACCATTTTCCTTTTGCTGGAAAATGTCATGAGGTCAGGGCAAGACATGAACGAGAATTCATTGGGAGTTCATCAGTCTTGCTAAGGGACAGATTACACAAAAAAAGGATTTTAGTGTTATGAGCTTGCTATGGTGATAGTATACAGTGTTTTGTTGATAAGGCCCATGCTAAAAGAGAGGCTTGAGACCTGTGTGTTCTTACCATGTTGTGGTGCGAACCCGGGTATTGAAACATGGATAAAAAAAAAAGTGGATGAAAAATATTACATCAACAACGCTGGAAATGGAAATGAAAAGGAATAGATGCAGGAAGCAGGATTGCTGAGGGGACTGTGCCTCTCATTCAAACCAGGAACATTAGGCAAATTTTAATACCGAAATAGTGTGATGCAGACTCAAAGCAGAGAGAGAGAGCTCGTGAGGATAAGTGAGAGCAAGGCACCATGAGAAGCGCTGATGCTATATAAAAGCGTTCTTTGATCGTGAAGCCTAATGCTATTCAACAATTCAGTGTTTTATCTCTGTTTACAGGGCAGACCGATAGAACCACATTATACATGTGTCTCTCCTCTGTGAAACGTCCGTATCCTAGCTGTGCTGCTTTATTAAAAAGCACAGTGAGATCAACCGGTCGTGGGTCACATCTCCAGTGTTGGTCGAGCCGCTGCTTCTCCTTCTTCATTTCCTTCAGTTCACAGTTCTGTTGTTGTTGACTATAGAGTTGCTGCTCTGACATACAGTATGTTTGTGTTTGCAGTCGGCTGTCAAATAATAGAAATTGCAAAACAGAAATATAATGTAGCTGAAAACTATCATAGAAAAAGTGGACAGCAGTTCAAGAAGTCATGGGCATCTGAATTTCATGATATGGCATTCAATATGTGCAGTCACCCTGCGGGTGGTACTAAGGAACAAGAAAGACAGATAAGATATATTACCAAATTTTCATAGTAATCCATCCAATATAACCAGACATTTCTCTAATATCTGCCAAACAGGTGAAGTCAAGGGAGCATTGAGAACAATAGCCATATCAAAATGACAATCTCCAGACTTTTATGACTTTTATTGAAAGAGTTTTTACTCACCCTACTACACCTTTCCACCAAATTTGGTGTAAATCAGCTGAGTAGTTTTTGTGGAGTCCTTTGAAGCAACAAAAAACAAAGTTAAATGAAAACATAAGCTCCTTGGCACACACCATGGTACTTTTTGGTTTTAAACTAGACATCCTCATGAGCAGTATCCAACTCCCTTCTCGCTCCCCTATTGACCCATGGCACCTATGAGGGGAGAGGATCTGTTACACTGTGACCTACAGACAAAACTCAAGACCGCACAGACAAAACACAGCCCAGCACACACCCACTCTGGGGAATCTGGACACACTTGTGCAGAGGTAGAATGAGTAATGGGGGTACCTGAGTGAGGTCAATGTGGCGTTTTCACGCTAAACGAACCCAACACTGTCGAATGCCAGAGGGTCTCTAAAAGCCCCCCCCTTACACACTATTAGCCCACTCTAAGGGCCATTGGACTGGCAGGATGGGGAGTTAGTGGATTTAGCCAAGAGGAATACCCCTGTTTCTGAATGCATGTGTATGCAGTGTGACTGAAATATGCAGAGTTAGATAAATGTGAGATCTGAGTAGTTTCGGCACGCAGCGCATGTGCAAGTGTGTGTGGTTGTGTTTCCATGTCAGTGGAGGCGAACTCTTGCCGGGAATGTGTTCACATGCAGTCAGATGAATGAAGCTGTGGGGTCGGAGTTGAGCTGCGACAGTGGCAGCTGTCAGCACTGTGGTGTGTGTGATGTATGAGCTCATCCGTCACTCCCAGCCCCTCTTCAGTGGAGGGGGCTGAATAGTAATCCAGCATCATTTCCAGTTCTTACCCTGGTGAATTCTAATCTGGAATTCTATCAGAGTATTATCCTTTCCTGTCCTGTTTCATCAGTGTCGTGTCTTTTTATTTCCTTGTTTATATGTTGGGATAGATGAGCAAGCTTGGGTAAATATTGGAAGTTTCCTCTTTGGCTTTATCTGCCTTTGTGAGTGGTATGATTCAAATGTTTGCCTCTTGATGGGCTCAACAAGTGAGAAAACATGGGCACGCAATCACAAGATTAAAACTGGAGAACACATTACTTGAAATCCATTTCAAAGGCATATGAATCATTAAAACAAAAAAAAGAAAAGGGAAAAGCTATGGCTGTGTTGTTGCAGATGATAGTAATAAACATATCAAGATCTCGGTATATGCAGTTTCTCAACACACTCATAAGTATGAATTATATGCACACACCCACACAGACTTATGATGAAATGTTTACATCCACGTATTCATAAGCCTGGCCAGTGTGCAGCCCCCAGGGAGACTTAGAGTGAATACCTGAGGATGCAGGGATGCCACAATACCAACATGCTGCCAGTTGGCCACACCTGAATCAAAGAACATAGAGGATGAGACACAGCTGCAGAGCTGAGACACTAAGACGCACATACATTACAAGTCCCTGTGTTTGTGTAAAAAAAAAACACACACTGAGACAAAGCCTGGGGGACACAATAAGAAAGGAGAGAATGCTGACGAAGAGAACTCAGAAAACTCACACGACTCAAAATAAAAATTAATTCCTCGCGGGCCAAAGTTGCTGATGCTCCCAGTACTTTGCTCCTCTCCGATCTGTACCCTTATGTCTTGATTATTAGGTAGTTAAAATAGATCTGCTTAATGTGTGGAGAGACTAAAAGTTTTTCAAATGAGAGCGGTAACAATGGAGTCCTAGTCCTCAGTGTGCGGGAAATATTAAGAGCCCTGTGTACTGTATGTCTTTGACATAAGGTGCAATCGTGAGACATCCGTTACCTCATGTCCCTTTCCTCTCTCCCCCTAAGGCCCACTGTAGTGCATTGAGCAGTCATCACCGGGATCCCTTTATGGCTGTCCATTCTGTCCTCATGAATTACAGCTCACATAATTTCCACCTTTGTTCATGCACGGCAGTGCCAAGAGCCCTGTATCTGACACGAGTATAAATCAAAGAGCAGTTCAGCGTTTGGATTAAGGTTGCCCGATACATGCCGGTGTCTGCGTCGCTGCTGTAAAGTGCGGGCATGAGCGTTCGCGGCGCACTGTGCCAAGAGCGCACGGCGAGCCAATCACTAGGCATGACAAGTGCACATTAGCATGTTTTATATTGCTACTTTTATGCCTCGCCATGTTTACATCAATCACGTTAGAAGGGATCGTGCCCTTCAGCGGCAGCATGACAGGATGTGCAAGATCTCATGGAAAGATGAGATCCACGTGGGGGGAGACATGACAAAGACATAAGCTCCTGTTTTTCTGTGGTGAATTATACCAACAAGTGCTTTCCAGCTGCGACACCGAGAGTGACGACTGACAAACAAGCAGCTAAATAAATCATCTGTGCTGAATCTCTTCCTCTTTCTGTTGTATTTAGCTTCCTTTATTTGTCTTTGTCCTCTTGTGCCGGTGGTTGTGCCATCCTGTGGGGTTCAATTGCATAAAGTGACAGAACACTTTAGGTTACTTTTGGACAAACACCACCCACAAGTGTGAGTCATGCAACAAACATTGAGTTTGCATAACTCAAATAATTGGCTCTAACTCCAGATATCTAGACCTTTTTCTCTCGCGCCACTCTTTTTTCCCCCTGCTGTGGAAGACACAAACAAGAAAACCAATAAGGCAGGCACAGGCCTCTGAGACAGTAGCAACACAGCTACACATCATAAAAATGATATTAGCAGAACCGTGGCAATTCTCTTTGATGTGAGCAGGCTTATACACTAACCAATGTGCAACTTATTCATAAAGAGAGTGAAATAGAATCTGCAGGCCACTAGTGGTGGCCGCTATCCAAGGATGCCTTTGGAATCAGCAGAATCCGGCAATGCTGCCCCCAATTAACTGCAGTCCTCTGTAACAGATTTTGCTTGTTTGTGAAATACTGCCTTTGTTTCCTCACACTGCGCTGCTTAGTCACGACCGGCTTAATGGCGAGCAGAAATACGGTCACTGTGACCCTGACCCGTCTCTCCATCGTCACTAGTTAATGGGATAATGCCATTAGTAACATGGGCAACATTTCTGCATGAGAGGGATGGAGTTGTAGAAGTCACAGGCTGGTGGATTCTTTACTTCTGTTGCTGCTGTCTCAAGTGTACTTGTCTCCATGGAAACCTGTTGTTGAAAATCACGTCATAGAGCAAACTGAGATCCCAAAGGCCATACTCTGTATTTTACTGCTGGTCCAGGGTGGCTGAATTCATAATCTTTTTTTTGATCCCACAGGCTCCTCCATGTCTCCAACGCTCTCGTCTCAGTGTTAATGCATCACAACCACTTGCCAGGCCTGTTGGAGCAGATTTGAAGAGGATGCAAAAGGACGCAATGCCAGAGGAAATGAAGAACCCAAAACCTTCCACTGTAGCCTTATTGACAGACACTACAATCCCTTCACAGATCTCACTTCCTTTCTCATTTCACTGCTGTGAAGACACATGTTGATTTTACTCCCAAACAACACAAGACAAAGAAAAGACAGAATGTCTTTTTAGGTAACCAATGCAGTAGATAATCTTCAGGAGCAGCATGGCACTGCTTTCAGTCAGGAAAAAAACAAAGCGACTGACTAAATTTTCCTTTTTGGGACCAAATACCTCCGTTGCAACCAAAATAGCTTCTAATGCTGGCACTGGATCTACATGCAGCCATAAATATCTAAATTATTTATGCCCATGCTGGGCTCCCTGAGAAATGTCAAATTCAACATGATTTTCTGTTCCAAATTCAGTAATTGGACATATTCATTTTCAGCCAAAATAAGGTTCGCACACTATCTTAGATTATCACTGTGAATACCTCATGGCTCAATTTTACACTTCAAATAAATAAAAAAAGTTTGTATCCAAGTGTGAAAACTGTGAAGCACACAGAAAATATTACAAACAAAGGGATTGGCATGACCTTTGAAAATCCTGAGGCAACCGTTTGATTGGTTGGGGATGGATGGATTCCCAATCCCCATTTAAGGATACAGTATCTGAGATTAATTAAAGTGTTGAAAGCTTCATTTTATGTTTGCCAGTTTCACTCTGAGTAATTTAACTCAAGCATCAGCAATGTGGAGACAGGCTTGTGACAGAAAGGTCATTCACTGTCCCAACAATCAGGAGAAATCCTACGTCTTCTAATGATTTTTCTTTCTTTAATGAGTTTTCACTCCTCTGCTTCCAGTCTCCAACAGCAATACTGTACTTTTGCACCAGTTTTTCCCAGCCAACGTTCCCCCCTCCTCTCTGCCTCATTGTCTCCTTGTTCCTCTCCGTCTTTCAAGCCTTTCAACATCTTTGTCCCTTTCGTGGTTTTCCATCTTCTCTATTCAGCTCTTTGTGTACCCTCCATTTCTACTTTCTTCACTGCTCCACATATTCATCTCCTAGTCTGTCTTTTCTGTGCACTCCCTCTCTAAGAGCCCTGCAAAGTTCCTTTTGCACGTTGCATCCTGGCCAATATTACAAATACTTTTTTTTCCCTGTACTTTCGTTCAATTGTCTGGCTACCTGTTTCCTGTTTTTAACTCAGTGGATTCTAATATGCCTACCATAAAACAGGAGAGCTTGGGTTCTCATATGAATAAATAATCTTGCAAGCCATTGCAAATTTTATGGATGTTTTCTTAAAATGTAAAAAAAACAGTTGGACCAGGCTGCCACTGCAGCTGTGGGCCATTCTGTTTTGTGAACTATGGAGGCTTGACTGACACGCTGGGATTGTTGCAGAGTGACTATGCTGACTGAATTTCAGCCAGTTTTTACTCTTCCATTACATAGCCAATCTCAAATGCTTTAAAAACACTTCAATAATGAGATTAATAACACTTTAATAATAAGATTGATGCATTTGTGACATCGCTTGGAGCAATATCCAAAAGTGAGCTGTGGTTAATTAAACTGATAATTTATTACATTTCCAAGATCTTGAGAGATTAAGCTGGACAATTAGCAGGAGACTTGACACTGTGATCTGTCTTTGACATTGCTTGTGTACTAAATAGTGAGGTATAGTTTATAGTGGCCTATAAAGTATATCACAGGTAAGAAAATAGGCAAGAAAATAGTAAAAGTTATGAAATAAGAACACTGCTTCTCTAAGGACTGTGCAACACAGCAGTTACGCCATTAAACATCTGCTGCTTTCGTTTCAAAAATCTGTAATGGCACTCACATGCCGAAGGTGTTTTAAGGTGATGTGCCTGATATTTAGTTATATATTAAGAGCTGCATTTAATTTGTCATTCAAAGTTCTGGCCATGTGTTCCTTTTTGTCCCTAGTAAATCACAAATAACAATCCAATTATGCTTTCAAAATGTCAAATCGGTTGAAAATTGTGATTAAGTCCAATTAAAAGTAAAACCTCTAGGCTAGCATTCACAAAGCATCTTAGTGCTTGACATAGCCAGACAGCACATATGCCTAACACACAATGTGTAGATAGACAGATAGACAGATTGATAGATTGATAGATAAACATGTCATTCATGAGCCTAATATATTTGTTCAGAATTTCTCAGTTTACTTATGTTGCATTTCTAACTTTTTTTGTTGCAAGTGCTTTACTACAAAGTCTGCCATTTATGTTGATTCCGACTGTCCATATATATATACCAGATGTTACAGGTTTGAAGCCTTTATTTGAGAGGGCAGTAAAAGACAAATCGTATTCCTTTCCCTGTTTCCCTTTCTGATGTTCTCCCTCTTTGTTTGTCTTTCTTTTGGAAAGAAAACATGATTGCTATAATATATATAATATATATATTATATATATATATAATATATATATATATATATATATATATATATATATATATATATATATATATATATATATATATATATATATATATATATATATATATATATATATATATATATATATATATAATATATATATATATATATATATATATATATATATATATATATATATATATATAATTGGAATCTTCACTTTGGTCATATTTCAGGTGAGATACCTGGACGCAAATACGGACACATTTTATCAGCAGAACAAGCTCTCTGTGAAAGCTTTTAAGAAGACTTCTGAAAGATGTTGTTACAATTAATGCATCTTCATTCAAAAAACAACAATGGTGGCTCCTAAAGAGATTGGTGTGGATATTGCATTAAGTATACGAGAACAGAACATGTCTTAACTGTCAGAAGAGCATAGAGCAGCATTGAGGGTTTTTCTCAAGGGAAGGGACATCTCCACCCTCCTCCTGGCTGACTTTGCCTTTGAGTTTCATTCTCCTGTTTCATCCTGTGCTTTGCTGGTCTGATTAATTGAAGTAAGCTTTTGATTGATGGTGATAGACAGATGTGCCATCCAATCACCTGCCAAGTGTTTCTTGAAAGTGCTTGCCCTTTACCCAGACAGTTTCCATGGATGACTTCCAGATGGGTCTGTACAACAAACCATCTGGTGCGTCAATTTAGAAGGATATCGACTCAGCAGCTCAGGTTTGGTAGTGCTGCTCACTGATATAATATTAAAGAGCAGGTCTGATTTTTTTTTTAGGTCAAATGCTGTTGATAAAAGACCCAAAGCATTATTTTGGTGTTTGGTGGCATTCAGTCCTCATACCATCAGTCCCTCTGTGCAGAGTCTCTAGTGGCACAGAGCATCGGTAAGGTGCTAATTAGAGGCTGCAGTGGAGCATGGGACAGAGCAAGTGGACAATCACCACAGCGAGAGATAATTTCACACTCTGTAGCCTGATAACCATCTAACGGCTGCTCCAAGCACAACTGGAGGAGAGGCTCTGCACAGTAATCTCAGCCCAACTTAAACCAAAGTAAATAAATAAAAACATACTGTAACAGGCTGGAAAGGATGAATGTGAGTGAGGACTCCATTGGAAAGCACCAAACTGCTCTGACTTTATCTGTCTGTCATTTACAGACTGTAGATGACGTTTTCAGTTAGGAAAACACCTCAGATATTGATCTTTTAGTCGTCATAACCAACATATAACTGAAACTTTTCACCCCAACTCCAAAACTGAAAGTGAATTAAACAATTTCTACAGTTATTAACACAGTGATTCTGCTGAGAACCGTCTGATTGATATTTCTAATTTATGTATTTTATTATATCCCTGAATGAGAAGTGTCGGGGATATTATGGTTTTGGCCTGACCGCTGCCACCGCATGTTTATTGTGTTAACGTGATAACTCAAACACCATTTGGATTTTAATTTCCATATTTGGCAGACAGATTCATCACTCATAGAGGAAGAACCGATTTGATTTTCACGCATTTCGGATTGTATGTTTTGCCACAAGGGGCATCACTTTGGTTGAAAAATTACATTAGTGCTTATATCTCAGAACTATTAGGCCAATCGATATCAAATTTGATGCAAGTGAAGTTACGGATTGTTCAATCGTGCCTCGGGGCGTTAGGGAATATATCCATTGCATTTGGTGCCAAATGCATAGGTCTAGTTTGTTTTGGTTGTTTTGTATTTAATGTTTCTGAACATTTTAATTGTCCTTATTATGTCTTTTTTATCGATAACAAGTTAAAGTACTTTGGTCAATTGTTGTTTTTTAAAATGTTTTACATGGATAAACTTACTGGACTTGAGGTGTGACTGGAGTCAGACTGTCAATTTGAAGAAAGCTAACAGAAATGGTTGCATCCAGACCACACATCCCCAAGGAGCAAGAGTCAGCTGACAATAAATCATTGAGGCAACAGTTTAGAGGTTGTAATGTGGAAGGAATCCAGCAACAGATAGCACAAACAAAATTTTCAAAGTCAATGCATTTTGTAAAAGCAGAAATCGTGATCACATCTGTTGCAAAGTCATTTCCAATAGAAGTGCAAAATTGTCCTTTGTTTTTCATGCTGGTTTCACTTGCATCCATCAGCAGGGCTGTGATGGCAGCGAAACAGAAAGTGGAAACTAAGAGACACAGTAGTGGAGACCAGGAGAGGAATAACTATTTTTGGTTCCATTTGGACAGTCCTGTAATGGAAGTTTGCCTCTTTTGAGTGATAGGCACTTGTTTGTTTGGCCCTTTGGCAATTTTCCAAATCACACCTACTACTGCTTCGCTTGCCTTTGCTTTCAATAGTCTTGCCAAAAATAACTCTCTAGTTTTAGCAGTGAGCATACACCCACCCACACACACACACACACACACACAAAAGCATTCACTAACTAAATGGTCCTCCCTCCTCACTCCCGAGTGATAGGGCACTGCAGATGTTAGTGATTAGCCCTGTAATGATGATCCTCTTTCTCTCTTCTCGTCTCGCTCCCTCAGTCTCCTTCCCTTTCTGTTTCACTCTCCATCACACACACCCCCGCACATTAGGCAGGTCTAGCCATCCTGTAATGTTGTTGCTATGTCACGTTATGTGTGAGAGTCCCTCCGGCCACAGGGGTTCAGCTCGAATTAGCCTCGCTCCTAGTAGAGGATGGGCTATTTACACATGTTGCCAGGCAATTAAGCGCTTGTCTGACATTGGGGTTTCTGGTGAGGGCTTACAGCATTATCACATGTCAGACACAGGGATGTGAAAGTGTGAGACGCTGCTGCTGCTGCTGGACCAAGCAAAAATGGGGTTGATGTCATCTTTCCCTCCATTCTCCCCTTTTGCTTTTATCCAGTGCTCGTGGCTATTACAAAGACAAGGGCAAAGAAACAAAATGTGCCCTTGGAATTAATGATGTGGCTCCGTTAGAAGATCTATTCCTTCAGATGATAACACAAAGTGTTTTCCTCAACAAAACCAAATTTAGATATCTCTGCTTTTGGGGTTTGGTTGTCTGACAAGTTCCTATTGATGTGTTGTTTGGGTGATTGCTGGAGAATGGGGACCTTTGTGGGTTGATCACACTCTAATCAGAGGCCTGCGAGTGAGGCTGGTCCAGTTACAAGTGGACAGGCAAATCACAGTTCTGCAAGCTCAGATTGTATAGCATACAAGGGGGAAAAAGTTTCAGAAAGCCCTTTTATACTTTCAACTCCAATAGCGATTTTGGTTCAACTGAGGCCAAAGATGATACAACAGGATTTAACCACTTTTGCTAGACAACAAAACAGAAATGTATCCGTTTTTTATGTGTATTTCTAACATTAATACCTGTTACTTATGCTTACACTTTTTTTATTAGCTACCTGATAGACTACACATACACAGACATTTATGGTGGTAGGGACAAACATCTCAGTAGCTGTTAACTTTCAGTAAAACTGGATATAATTTTCTTCTACCATCATTTTAGCTAATGAAGACACTGATCTGCACTGAGTATACAGGAAAACAGTGTGCTCCCTGCTTTCTTAGTAAACATTTCAGAAAACATTTGATGGTCCATTTATCATTCCTTAGCTTCATAAATTGACATGTTATACTGACCAGGAAGTAAATACAAAAGGACTGGATGATGATGATGACTGCTACAAATGAAGGTGCATCTGGAAGGCTCATAAAAGCCTGTGGGATCACTTGAGTGGCAGAAAGATATATTCCTTCCATTGACGTAAGCAATCAACAAAAGAATAGGAATATAATTGTCCTGATGTTGCAGTCATTTTTTGAGCTTCTTCTCAACATCAGTCTTCCTGAGGGTAGCATCTGGTGCATTAGAGCAACCATGGAAACTAATGGAGCCATGTTCACTTTATGTCAAAGTACTTGTGGCCTCTTCGCAAGATTCTGAGGAACACTGGGCACAATTCCAGTATTCCAGTGTGAATACCTACAATCACATTCAGCAAAACAAAAAGTAAATATGACACAGAATGATTTTAATTACTGCTAAAAATAAAACCCCCAGACTCACACAGCCATTTCTGAATAGCTCACTGCACCAGTCTCTGCCTATCAGTAAACACACACCCAGCATCCAGACAGTAGGATCTGGAACCCAACAGAGATGTGTGCTTCCCCTTCTGCTCCTTCTCCTCTACACCAGCGAATACGCATCAGGAGATCTGGCAATTACAGTCCTGACATTAGCACATGACAGCGAACGGTGACCGAAACCCTGATGGTGATGGAAGTGCGGAAATGGCATTCCTGCCTTTTTGCCATACCCCACAACCTGGCAGTCTTCTGTCAAAAACAATAAAGTTGCGGGAATCCTGTATCTTCCAGTGTCCAACAGTGACTCAGTCATCATCAGAGGATGTACTGCTTGTGCCAACTCGAGAGTGTTAACCAGCTCTGGTCTAGTTTTACCCTGCATTCCTAAAGTCTGCCTGCTGTTGTCCATCCGTCAATGTCTGGTTTGGGCCAACCACCAACCAGGACAGGAAAAGACAGATCAAACTGTGGAGAAGAAGACTTGTTCTCCATTCTGAATGCGTAAAATCCCCACAGTCGGGAAACAGCACAGCAGATCCATCACACACTGGATACAACCTGTACAACTTCTGCTCTCTGGCGGACACTGTAGAATGCCCAATAGTGGCTGAAAACAATAATGGTTTAACCACAACCTCCAAATATTTTCATTGCAAATTTGCAAATTTATATACTGAAGTGACGGTAACAAATGTTGGGTGCTGCACATACTGATTTGGTGAACAGCACTGTCACTTCAGAACTAGAGAGTCCGTATTTCGAATCCCGGTGAGATTGAAGACCTTTCTGGCTGGAATTAACATATTCTCGCCACATGTCCATGTTAGTGTTGCTCCCACAGTCCAAAACATGCATGTTTCACTTTATTACATCAGTTCTGATTGGATTTTATTAGATCAATTGATAGTGTGTGTGTAAACTCAAATGATATAGTTAAGGTACAAAGGTGGTAAGATGATGAATGGATAGATGGATATGCATACTTAAGTAGATGTGGTCCAATCAACTGCTTCTTCAGTATACATTTATTTATTTATCTGATTCATTTGTATTTCACCCAAATGTAATGACAAGTAATAATGGGCAGATCAAACTACTATACCATCTATTCCATAGTCTGAGTGATTGCACCTTATTTATGCACACCCCTTGTCACATTTCATTGCAGATTCTGCCTTTGTGAAGACATGCATATTTGTCTTTGTAACGTAACACTGACAAGAGTGATGACTGTGTGTATGGTTCCTAGAATGTCACAGTGCAAATTTGACATGTTTCATTTGGTTTCCATGCCATTTCGATTACTCTGCCACTCTCTTCTGTTCCCCCACCCTTGCACTCTCTTTTTCGCACACAAAACCACACACTCACACGTCACCTCGCATGACTGGCAGAGCCCATGCCTGCTCCCCGGGGCACAGTGGTCCTTTTATTAGAAATGTATTCTATCAGTGCTTTTAATGTAGAAATGCAATAAAGTCATTTCACGCCATGTTGAGCAACTTTGCCACATTATTGTTAGGTCTCTGTGGCTTTCTACGGCGGGACAAGACCCACATCTACGCACAGACACACAAATACACTGATCCTGGCACCCTCATGTACCTCCTCTGACGGGTGGAGGAATAGAAATGAACAGATGAATAGCTCGGTAAATCTCGGCGTGCGGTAGCATTGCATTGGAAACAGCATCCAGGGAATAAGCGTCATTGAGTCTCGGAGCGCCCTGTAGCATATGGATTTGACTGGGATGTCACAACATAGAAAACGTGTGATGATAGCACATGATCACTGTCACACAGCGTGCCAATGTGCCTGTGGTGTCGGCACCAAACAATGAATCTATCATATGGTGCCTGCTGTGAGAAGACTGCGCTGTGGAAAATATTTACCTCATTTAAATTGCACATCTCTGGCTGTGCATCTTCCCTGTCTGACCTTTCACCCATTCGGCCGTGATCAAAAGAAGCTTTATCGCTATGCTGTATGATAAACCCCTCGTGGCACTCCGGTCAGGACACATCCAGACGCTGCAGATAAAAATCTGCAAGCTCAATTTTTCTCCCTTTAAAACCTCCAGCATTGAGAGAAAACAGCCCACAGAACTAAACTTGTGCTTGCAAACTTCACTCAGCAGGTACTCCTGGGAGTGAGCTAAAAAGACAGTGTGGTGAAAGCTGATGAGTTATGCAATCAAATCAGTCGGGGGAAATGCTCATTATAGTGCATTTTTGGTTTGTTTGTTTAGCTTTTTTTCTATTCTTTCTCTGCTGTTTATCTCTCAATGGCAACCAGTGCTTTCTCATCTGAGGGCTTCTAGGCTCTCAGTGATATTGCACCCCTTTTTGATATGCATACCGTCTAGCTGGTTCAAAATGTTCTTCTGCGCAGTGCCAAGACTGACATGGCAACTTTTCAATGAGGGGTACAAATCCTCCATCCCCTCCCCCATTCATCTGGCTGCTTTATCAGAAGCAATTTTCTTTTGAGAAAGTCTCAATGGCCACTGAAGGAACGGATGGCAGTTTTGGATGCAGGCTTGAAAAAAAAACATAAATAGAAAAGTGGACCTCATAATGTAATTTGTTTACAGGGAATGCACAATTAGTATCCAAGAACTGATGGTTAATTTGTGCTTGGCACTGTCCATCTGGCTGACAAGAGCATTTCCATTAATCAAGAGAAGCTCTTTGACCACTTTGCTTACTAATTTGGGAAAATGGCAGCATGTGCTTTATGCTGACAAACCTCTCTCCCCCCTCAGAACATGCTGAATATTCCCTAAATCTGAATGCATCTGAGTGTCCCGTCATTGGGTTGTAGTTTCAAAGTAACAAGATGACCTGACCTAAAGAGGCTAAAAACAAAGAGTAAACATCAAAACAAGATAAACGGCAATTAATAAAATCTTAAACACGGAGTCAGGCATTTCCAGATCAGCATTAAAACACTCACAAAATGACACCCTCCCTTTCCTTCTATGACACACTCAACTGGCCTCTAAATTAAGCACACAAACACTTGTGCATTACCACCCAGCAGCCTCATTTTGAGCAGTCTGATTCACCTTCAAAACACCGCCTCAGCACCATGTTTATTGTCACAGGTAAATGTGGCCCTGAGAAATTAAAAGCTACCCTATTAGCTTCAGACAAAAAATAATCTAAATGCAAAATGTCCCCCCGGTTTTACTCCACATCATAGCGATGACTTTTTTTTTCCTCATTATGCAGAAAACATGACATGACCAGACTTTCAACAGTTGCATAAATGTAAATTGAATTTTAAAAAGGTGCATCATCTCCCTCTGAATAACAAACTGCGACTCTGCGTGTTGCCAATCTGATCCAAATCATTTGATTTCAAGTGCTTAAACTACGGAATGACTAATAAGAGCAGATGAGGAGATAATCACTTGGCATGACACCCATGCATATGCAGCTCCATTCACAAAAGAACATGTGTGCCTGGGTGCATCCTCACTGACCTTGTGTAAAATGTCCTCGTTCTTTATGCTCGCCTTTGTGATGGCACCAGTACAACAGAGTTTTTTTTCTGATGCTGCTCAAATGCATTATTTTCTGTGCATTCACTTATCTTTGCATGTGTGGGTGTGCTTTGTGCAAATCTCTACACTTCGGGGTTTGATTCCACTGTAAACTGTTGTGTCTGCGTCTGTGTGTGTGTGTGTGTGTGTTGCTGCCGCTGCAGTGCTGTGATCGTCCTGACCTAGAAAAGCAGCGAGACAGAGAGCTGAGACACTCTGTGCGGTGACAGAAGGAAGGGGAATCCGAGCGCTGTCGCTCAGCTTCACTGAGCCAGGCGGCTCGCTCACTCTCTCAGCAGCACCACCACCCAAACACACCCCCACCCCCACAAACTAACCAAAGTGGTGCTGTTGAATGCCTCTGCTGCTAGACCAAGATGGGCACCAATCAAAAGTCTAACAAACCCCTCTGAGAAGCGTTTTTTGAATAATTTGAATACCACCAGCATTGCTCTTGTCACTGTATCCTCAGCAGCAAATCAACCGTGATCCTGCTTGCCTCTCAGCTCACTCTGACTCAAGTCACACTGATATTATTTGCTTTGAAACGCAGGCTCTATCAAGCACTCTTTTTACAACGAATACAAAACATTTTATCCTCCCGAGACAGCAGGGCTAATGATTCTTGTGTTGTTAAAATGGGGACCTGGTAACAATGCTTAACATTTTCATAAACCTTTACCGGATAATATTTGGTATTTTCATAATAATAATTGAGCTGGTGCATGGCAGAGACGTATAGTAAAGAGATAAGGAAGGTGAGGCGACAATGGAGCACATCTGTGATGTATCATGGCAACTGAGGCAGATGGAGAAGAGTGTCATAGGGAGGCCATTCACAGCTACACAACAGATTAGTCACACAGCCTCATAAAATACACGGCGGCACACATTATCCTACCACATCAATCAGGCAGGAAGCAAGCACATTGTGTTTGCGATGAAAGGATCCTTTACTCCACATCAAGAGTCAAATTACTTTCTTTAATTAGAGCTCAAGCCTCCCACTATATACAGCAAAGACAGGCGCTTTGTCTTCCAAGCATCCAGCCTATGTATTATTCACTATATATTTACACACACCTCGATGCTTACATTGCCAATTGCCAAGTGGAAAGCAGCTAATAGGTGTTCACCTCAAAGTGTCAAATTAATAATTACCAATGGGTTGATAATGCAACTACCACCAGATGGTGCCATCGCAGTCATATGGCTTTTGTTGCTCTTTTGATCGTAGACCATTGACTCAGTACACAATGAGATGCAACCACTCAGTCAAGACGAGAGGCACATGTATACACAAGGGTAAACAAGATGCAGAGTGGTATACAGAAAGAGAAAATAATGTGATGTAATGAATGAATGTAATGAATAAAGAAAAATGGGAGGAAACTCATTGTGTCAGCACATTGTGTTTAAAGCAGTTGCTTCAAGAGCAGGGACAGTAAATGCAGCATTTTACTTCCAAAGGTATATCTAGATAAGCATATTGTCTCAGCCCTTCTATTCAGCTAAAGTGGCATGGCACACTCACAGCTCAGGTGGATTTTGTGCATGAAGGAGGATCCAATCAGATATGGCAATCAGAGCTAACAGCAACTAACTGCACCAGCGTCTTACTGACTCATCCACTCAAGATAATGTCAAGTGATTCGTGCGCTCGGACCTCTGCAGCTACAGAAAATCTGGCTGAGATGAAATTCGTCTGAGATTTATTCAGACAGACTCCTAGTCTTCAAAAATAGCTCAGAACGTGTCATTTGCTGTTTCGAACTCACGTACGGGAGACAAAGAACACCACATGACAATTTATTCTTCTAGCTGATGTCAGATATAAACTAGCAAAGCTTTAAGTTCTCTTGTCCCTCGGGGCATTTAAGACTTTTGTTCTTCTGAGATCAAACAGTCGGGCTAAACTGCAGCTCTGTCCAACCAATTAACATCCTCTCTTTCCACAACGGGATGAAAGTTGGCTTTCTGGTTATGTTTGGTTTGCGGCAAATGTGCCTTTGTTTCTTTTTTTTTTGCACCACACTTGTGCAGCCTTTAGCCCAGCCACAAGTGATAACCCCCAACAGGGAGAATAACCCAAATTCAGCATCAGACACTAAAATATAATAGCCTTTGATATGTCTCACAGATAAGATCTCTCTGTGTCAGTCAGACATACACACACACACACACACACACACACACACACAATGGATCAGCTTTGTGCTGATAGTACTGTGACTTGTACAGTGTCCCCAACAAAGACAAAAAAAACTCTCTTCAGTTTTATTTTAATTAAGCTGGCTTTTTAATCAAAAAAATTTAAAAACAGCTGCATATGATTTATGTAGTTTGAGAGAGGTGATGACACTAATTAAATCCCACTGTCTTCCTTTGATGTCATAGAAATTTTTTGCCCATTACTCTGCCGAGTGGCTGAAAGCTCCACATTGGTTTTGTTTCATTTAACTGGCAGGGGGATGTTTTACATTTGTTTATATTAATCGGGGGAAATGACAAAAATGACATTTAAACAACAATAAACATCCCTTTGACATTAATTACTGCCAACCTCTACAATGAATGTTATGCATTGTTCCAGGAAATCGGATATCACTGGGGAAACAGCTTAATTTGGGTCATGTACAGATTTGAACAGCCAAATGGAGGAAGTGAAGGAAAACACAGTGAACTGAAGTTTTCAGAGAATCTGAAAACCTGCGCTAAAATGACCCCCAACTAAATTGTTCCCTTCATAAAACAAAGTGGGAAGCAAATTCAGGTTTCAAAATCCCTGCTAAAGGATGGGTAAAACGCTATTCAGAATTCATAGCTAAGGAGAAATACATCATATTGCAGCAAATGAACACATTAGAGCCTGTTTGTTTAGGCAGTATTTAATATAAACAAATAACAAAATGAATGAACTTTTATGTGGCGAGCCCCACTATATCCTGGCATGTCACAGAGACTTCTTTATGTCTTTATAACTTCCCACATGTTTAATAATCACAAGCAATACTGCTAATCAAAGCATACAAGAAAGTAATTCATGTAAAAAAAAAATCACTTAGATCCAAATGACTGGCTAAATATCCAACACAGCAAGAGGCTTCATAGTTACAATAGCAGCACATGTGTGCTAAATATTAGACACAATGTGGTCGTTCCTCAACCAAGTGGCCTCAGATCATTGCGAGGAATATACTGGAGAAAATTAAGATGAATAAACCCGACACACAGCAGGCCACCTAATGCATAGCAGCAGGCCAAGTCACATCGGTTATGCAGCATAGAATAATTAACTTAAGCATATTAAACACAATGCTGGATGGCTGGAAGCAAGGAGACAGTCTGTTTTCATGGAACGTCGTGGTGCATTGATTAGCGGCAATACATGGATGAAGGTTGGCAACGAGTGCTGAACCATAGAAGAAGATCCCGGCAGTTTAGATGCAATTATGATATGACAAATTGTAAATCACTGTGATATGCTTAAACATTTCCCTGATTTCACCATGTGTGAAAAATGCATGTTTAGTTTACAGAAAAGTCAGTGTGAATCCACCCTACACAAGAGATGTAGCGACAAACCCCAGAGCTTGCATTAAACTAATACGTAACTCCCTAAACCAACCACAACAATCAAACGTGACTTGGATATGTGCGCTCATTAATACCCAGACATGAATATTCATGCTTCACTTTTACATAAATTAACAACATGAAAGCAGATGCCAAATAACAAAAAGCAGAATGAGCTCAGCCACAGCAAGTGTTGTAGGTATCAGATCAGCTCGAGGTCCCGTATTAACATATGACAGAGCATATTATGATTGGCTGTGTATCAGGAAGTGTTATGAATGCCATGTCCACACACTACACCCTGCCAAAATTCAATACAAAATTTACAAGTCAAGCAGGACCTACATGACGGAAAATTAACAAATTAGTATCAATGTGATGGAAATCGGTAATAAAACGAGATGTATTTCATTTCATTGCAGGAATATTAAAGATTGTCCTTAGATGGAATATCAGGTGAGCAGGTCACCAGAATCAAATTTCTGGGTATTAAATTAGATAACTTACTGTCTCGGTCAAAACCCAATTCATTACTTTGCCTCCCAGATGGGAAAGGGCGTCGCTATTTCAGAGAAATGTTCTGCAGATGTGTCATCCTTCCTTCTGACTGATGTTGCTGGGTCACTGTGCTGCTCATGATCTGGTCAAATTGTCCAGAACGAAGCTGCCAGATTAGTACTTTATTATTCCCAGCATATTAATGTGTGCGTGAGATGCAGAAGCAGCTCTCCAGGTTAACTGCAAAAGATAAATTATATCCACAGAATCGTCTGACTATCTGCAGGAACCCATGCAGAGCAATCAGGCTGAGCACGTATGGCACTTATACTCTGGAGAAGTTTACAGCAAGCAGGCAAACAAACAGAAATGGGTTTAAGCAACCAGAGCAGATTACCAAACACACAGACACCGACAATGCAGAGCCAAGGCATTAGTATACAACACTTACCTTACTGAGGGGATGCTGTGCCACCAGAAACAAATGCCTTCAACTCCACTGGGGTCCTTAGATAAAGACAGTTCAGCAGGAGTGTAAAAGTCTACATCCAGGTCATAGGAGGAGAGAAAGCACCACCAACAGCACTACGGGTAACAGTAAGGCCAAACAAAATCTATCAATCAGGGATGAGTGAGGGGAGAGGGCAGAGCTTCTACACCAACTTACATAATCTTTGCCGTTTTAGTCTGGTCATTCAAGTAGACAGAAATAAATTTTGACTGAGGTGCTTTGCTTGAATATATTACCTTATAGCCTAATACCATTATCTCCCCTGCTTTGTACCCAATGGTGCAGCCTATCCCGAGTGCAAAAGGGCAGAGAATACACCTTTGACAGGTTGCCAGTCCTTCCCAGGGCAAACACACCTTACACAAAATCACACTCACACCTACAAGGAGAGTTGCCAGAGAAAAGCCTGGTCAGCTATAGGCATGCAGCTCCTCAAAGAATGGCCTTCAGTCTGTACAGGATTCAAACCAGGGATGTTTCTGCTGTACGGTGACAACACGATCCACCCTTACACAGTGTTGGCAAACTTTTGGTACTTTCATTTTTGAGGTAGTAGTCACTCTGCATTCTTTACATTGTTCTGTATATGAGAATGTTGAGTTTTGTATTCTAAAACTTTCTCTTTCTCTTTCATGGAAATGTAGGGACCCTGAGGTTTAGGTGTCTGGTGAGTCAGCTTGTACAGCGAAATAAACCTGAAACTGGAGTACCTGAATGGGACTTAGCCACCAGTACTTTTTCTCTGCTCTGTCTAGATGTCCTTTGTGGGCAAAAAAACAAACATTGAAATCTATTGAAATAAAGAACACATCCAACAAGACAATAGTTTATTAGATAGTCTTATATTAGATTAGTTCAGTTTAATACAACAATAAATACTCCCTTCATGCAGGTTATAATATTCACTTTGTTGAAGTAGTTTTAGAGTGGGGAGGACATTTCAGACAATGTATTTGGAGCCGTTGTTGCACTGAATCACATTATGTAGAGAGGTATTCCCGTTATTGAATCTAAACTTGTATTGGTATAAAGAAAAAGAGAGATATATTTTAACATTGCTGCACAGTCATTGCGGTGTCTGGCCTCTGAGCCCGGGGACAATTTATGCCCAGCCAACTCCGGCCAACAGGGGGCACTTAGAGGTAAAATGTCAGCACTGGCCAACAGCTGCACGCATATTTATCCACCAGCCCCAATTTATGAGGCGGGAGGCCTGCTACCAGATGTGCCCCCACGGGACATGGCCTCAGCTGCAAGACAACAAGGTGACAGCATGGGGAGGACAGAGGCTGACAGAGAAAGTGATGGTCGGAGTATGTTTAAAGAGACCAGGACATGTCTGGAACGTCTGTCTTGCCTTCGATCTGTGTCTTTTTGTCCTTTTGTCACCCACACGGACAAGACACACACACACACACACACACACACACACACACACACACACAGCATGGTACAATCTGAATGCACAGGGGCCATCTCACTGCAGGGTCAGAGTGAAAAAATAAAAGCCCCCTCAGAGAAGCAAAGGGAGGGGATGGGGGTGGGTGAGCATTAAAAGAACCAGATATTGAATCCATGCAACAGAATGATAAATGATTGCAATGAAATCAGAACCGGTTTAATGACGGCATAATGAAGATGGGTGAAATTGAGGGTGCGGGCAAAGAGTTGGAGAACATGAAAGTCAAAGCAGAAAAGAAAGCACCAAATGTGATGAAAGTGGCAGCGGGGAAAATCTATAGAAGACAGAGTGCGAGGGAGAGATGGAATGTTAGTCCTCTCGGCTGCAATAAGCCTCCAGCGGTGAGGGTAAGAGGCAGAGAGGCCAGGATTCCTGACAGAGCCTTATCTCATCTTCAGCCTGAAATAAAACCCATTTTCCAGCCCCGAGACAATAAAGCACAAGGTTACAGAACCTCGCACCCGTGACACCCCTATTTAGAGAGGGGCCTCGGCCCAACATAAAAATGCATAACACCATCACAGCACTGAGGGGTAGAGTGTGACACCAGGTCTGTGAGTGTATATGCTCTATGATAATACACCAGTGTGTTAAATTTCGGGGGGCAGTTGAGCAGATAAAGCCCACTGGGACAAGCAAAGCGACTGCGTTATCCTTTATTTATTTATTTATTTGCAATAACATGCTAAGGGGTTAATTTAATTGCATTGTCATAACCTTGAAGAGCAGGAGAGAGGGAGCGTGTGTGCATGCATTTAAACAATCTGCTGCATTCCCGCTTCGTCCGCTTGCCCCCGGGATTTTTTCTCCACGCACGTTGACGTGAATGTGACAAGTGGTCCCTCGTCACCGCTAAGTGGATTGGCTGTGTGATGGGCATATCAGACACCCTCAGGAAAAATGCCACGCGGATCATATAATGTGATTCTCCTCTGTCGTAATGGGTGACAAGTGTTTCCCGTCCGTCCACCCACCATTCCCTCAGCGCTGTGAGAAACGCTGGCTCCCTAAGCTTCGCCCGAGGACACATGGAAGCCGAGAGGATGAGATGGAGAGATTGACAGGGAAGAGTGCGAAGAAAACAGGGACAGAGGGGCAAAAGAAGAAAAGGCAAGACGCCTCTGTGCATCGCTCTGAGCCAGGGGATGCCCACAAGTATCCCCGTTTGTTGTCTCATTCGCTCACACAAAGAAGGCAGAAAAGTGAAATGTCTGCTGTGACAGGGAAACAGACTCTGGCAAAGAAAGATGCAGACACAGGGTGGCTTAGGCTAACATTTGCCCACAGCTAACGGCTGCTTGATTGAACTTCTTGCGAATCTCATCTCTCTTTGTCTCCGTCTTGCATGCAAGCATAAATATAAAAACACATCACCCCCAGAGAGATGTGAATAAGAAGTAGCACCAACACCATGCAGAAAACAAGCCTACTCTATTTTCTCACAGCCATGCTAATTAGGTCAATTAATCCAATGCATGTTTGGCATCATGGAGCAGTTGGTGCAGTTCACAGAGCATTAACAGCAATGTCATGCTAATTGCGAGTCTGTAGCAAATTTATGCTCAGACACTACCATTTGGCTCAGCTGAGTCTCCTGCATGGCCTTACCTTTCTCATCAGAGGGAGACATGCAAAACTGGCCCAGGACCAGCCACCACCCATTTGAGGGAAAGGCTTCTCTGGCTCGCTCATTTAAAATGAAATAGCAGTACCGAGCCAGGCTCTGGCATTCACAGACTCTTTTAATTGTTCGAAACACTATAAAGTGGAAGAAAAAAGAGCTATTTGTCTGGAAAGTACACTTATCTAATCTCTCTAGAACTATTTCGCTTGGAAGTACAGCTCTGGGAAAGCTGAGACAATTAGCACCTTTTAGAGCATATTGAGATAGAACTTGGGCAAATTTCAAAAGGCATTTGGGATATGATGTGATCCTTTGAGGATTTTGAGTTGGAAGTTGGCACCGCTAGAAAAGATAGTAAAATCCTCCCCCAACATCTGAAAACAGATATTACAGTGGGGGCATCCTATAATTTAGGGACTGTTCCACTTTGAGTATCATTATGAGCTGCAGCTGGAAAGGCCATGTAGTAGCGCCACCAAGTGCTGTTAGGTGTGCACACTGTTTTTAGCGGGACAGATACAACTGTTGTTCTCCTGAGTTGCCCAGAGGTGAGAGGTTTAAATATAGCTTGCAAACCACAGCCTCTCCCTCAATATTAATTATTAGTAGAATCTATAATATCTTTAGTCCTCTAACAAAGTGCAAAAACATGTCTAACCTCATAAAACAGTCCTCTGTTTGCAAACATCCGCTAGAGCGTTCATCTTATTTGACACCATTCATGGCAGAGAGCTGCAGGCGACACTCCGCTGTAATAAAGCCACCATTAAAAATTGACTGCAATCACTGTTGAATCGACGTTCTCATTATTGCCAAACAACAACAGCTCCTGGATGCGTGATACTCCGGCGTGTGTTGTTTCCATCGTCTGCATTCTGAAGAAGATTCCTACCAGAGTGTACTTGAAAGCAGCACCACCACAAGGCAATTTGCTGTGTGAAAAATAGCTCTACTCAGCTAGCATTATTTGACAATGATGAAATGTGAGCTCTACATTTTCCTTCAGGTGTTGAGACAGTGCAGAAAACTGTAGAGGGGTGATGGAGGCTTAACTCCTTCCCAAGCATTAGGGAGTAAGCCAGGCTACTTGGTGTGTTTCTTTGGTCGTGCACATGAGCGGGTCTTTGTGTGAGTGCGTGCTTACCCTGTGTGTGTGCTAGCCTCTATGTATGTGTGTGTGTGTGTGTGTGTGTGTGTGTGTGTGTGTGTGTGTGTGTGTGTGTGTGTGTGTGTGTACAGAAGCCCTTTATCAGATGCTGGCAGAGTGGAGCACAGGGGGATCGATAGAGCTTTGGCCTGAAACAGGGAGACAGTACCTGGATCTCAGCCGGCCTCCGCCGTTCCTCTCATTGATCTTCATTACCTCCACAGACTGGAGCTCGAGCGAGAAGGAACTAGACGCAGTGGCCCATACACACAGGGACGCACAATGTACACACTTCCACAAATGTACTCGAACACACATGCACACATCTACAGTCACGAACAGTCTCGGAAATCTCTAAGACTTTGCTGGGAGCCAAAGTGAATTCAGGTAAGGGCCTCAAAAACTCTTTCCATCTTTCCATCCCTATGAATACATACATATGTGTATAAACAATGGATGGAGAATGTTGGGGGTGTATTGTTAGAATGTGTTTGCTATCAAAGAGGGTTTTTATTGTCTTTGAACATATTGTCTGTCCACCGTTGCATAAGGCTCCTCAAAACACAACAACAACTGAATGCAGTATATGAACAAATAAAATAAAAGAAAGACAGGTCAGGTTAACATTCTGCCTGTATACTGAGGAACTTTGTCTGCAGTGTTTTGAGGACTTTGACCCGGGGTGCTGGTTTCGAAGTTTCAATTTGGACAAGGCTTAGTTTCAACGTCCAGGAATATTTAAAGCCATGTCATTGGACACTGATTCAAATTCAGTCTATTTTCAAATGAATTTTAGTATAAAAATGTGCAAATGTTCACGTCTTTCATGCCCTCTCTATGAGGTCACATGTTGTAGCATATTTTTTGGAGTAATGCGCCTTCAAGGAATTTCTCAAGACCTGGTCAGCGGGTCAACCCTAGCCCTTGCAGCCTACAAATCGAGGTATCCTCAGGGAGGATACTGAACCCAAACTGCCTCTGTAAATATGTGTGAATGATTGAACTACTGGGAGACCAGATGGTCTGTGTAAGTTTACCGCTGACACGTTTGTCAGTGAGTGTATCTGCAGCAAAGTGCTTCGAGTTTTCATCAAGACTAGACAAATGTGACATATACAAACCAGTCCATTTGTCATTCACCATTTACATGTCTTGCTGCTTTTACAATTTATGTAATGCATTTAAACACCACATCATCTACAATGGAAAAACTTGAGGGATCAATTTATAGCACAGTAACCACAAATCATAAAGCAGTATGACATTTTACTAGTTGAGCAGGAAAGGTAAAATGATTATTATACTTTGCATGCAGTTCGTTATGTAGAGCCCTATGTTTTATTTGGAGAAGCACATGATTCCTACTCAGTGACACGACTGTGAATGTCACTGGTGTCTAGGAATAGATGTCTTGTTCCAACAGGCAATGAAATTAAGGGTAAATTAAAAGAAAGCAATTCTGACCACGACTCTGCTGACAGAGTGAATAATATTTTATAATACCTTCTAAGAAGTGGCCTTTTATACTTTATTATTTCCATAAACAGCAACAACAAATATTGGTTGTTATAACATTTTGGACCATTTAATCAAGTTCCAACTTTCAATTAAGCTGCTGTGGGTTTCCCCTATTGGGGAGTAATATAATTACTTTATTCTGTTCAATTATTGAGCTGAATGTCCTTGACAATGGCAATAACAAGCAAGCAAAGGCTGTTTTTTTATTTAGGGAAATTGCTTGAAATACCCATGTAATCCTTTAAAGATTTTTAAACACTCAGTCCAAGACAATTTACAGTCAACAAAGGCAGAAAACAGAAACAAAAAACAGCGGGTGAAGATGCCAGGTCTGGTGTGTGGATTAGAGACTTTGTTTCAGCATTGTTTGTGCGTCTCCCTTCACCTTGTTTCCAAGAAACCAGGCATTTAATGCAAAAGAAAGTGAGTTAAAAAGGGAAGAGAAAAGTAAGGGAAGGGAGCAAGTGAATGAAAGGTGGTTTATTGAATAACTAAAGCTCTCAGGTGCCATTCTCCCCTTGCGATTTGAGTTAATTCAATTCTCCCCTCTGTCCCATCAAGCCTTGTCTGGAAGTAGAAGGCATCAAAGCATAGCCGGAAAACACTAAATGATTGTAACTCAATTGTTGCTAAGCCATCATTGATTGTTTGCCCGGAAAGAAGTTGGAAGAGAGACAAGACACTTATTTTCTCCACCTCTCCCACCCTCTGTAATCACTTTTGGGATGGGTGTGCATGTGTAGATGTGCATGTTTGCACCTATTAGGATGAGGAAGCATCTGTGTTCTGAGTTTCCATGTGCCCCAGCATGGCTGGGTACGTCAAGCACTTAAGAACCATTAAGTAATTAAGGGGCTGTAATTACATGAAAAACAAAGAGCACTCTTTGATGGCAAACATAAACAGATGGATATTTAATGAAGTGCCCAAAACGTGTCATGTTTGACTGCACTGACAGCGCTGTTGAGCTGGGTTCTAGCTTTCCCAGCGTTTCCATGCCTTGATCATATTAGACAGCAATATCCTCATCATTGTCTTCAAAAAATACTTATTAAACCTTGCACAGCAAATTCAAAACCTGTTCTGGAGAACTGCTTCTGTGCATGAAATGTGGGTTTTTAAAGAACTCTACAGATTATACAAATGGTATGATGATGGTATCATTCCTCCTTATTATTCCACATTCTTCAAGCTTAAAACAGTGATAATGAAGTCATTGTAACATAATTAGAGTTATCACATTTTGTATCGTGGCCTCTACCTGACCTTTTATTGATTCTATCTTCTCTAGTTACATATTTCCACCTCAATCAGTGGAAATAGCGCATATATGATTCTACTTTGAACATTTTCTTTATGTGCATTATTAGTGTAATCTACTAGAAATATCCTCTATATTTAAGTTTAAAATACTCTGGATCTCGTTCTCTAAACTTAGCTGACAATGACAATGAGTTACCATTAAAGGAGCATCTGCAACGCAAAATCTCTTATTGGAGATTGATGGGCTGGGTTTGTCCAAGAAAAAAGGACTTCTGCAATGTGGCAAAGGACATGGAGAAAAAAAAAAAGACCTGACAGTGATTGCAAGAAGTGGCATTGTAGAACACAGAACAGCTGTCAGTGTCACAGCAGGGAACAGGGAAGTAGGTGACAAAATAAGCACCTCTATTATAGAGACTCAGAGGACAACTGCCGACATACAGATTATATCGCATGTTTTTAATTCATCAAATGTAAACAAAGTGAAAAAAATATATAATTGAGGTATTTCTGAAATTACAACGGACATCAGGAAACTCATTTCAACAGGTATAATTTGCTTCTTTGATAAAACATTGTGATCTGATCTGAGAAAGTTGCTGTATAAAAGACATGGTTGGAAAGCTTTTTTATTATGTTGCGTGGCAGCAACACTGGAGATCAAGAATTACCTGGAGACATGCTTGATTTCAAGTCTCTAAAAGTGACAATCATTTATCATGCTGACAAGGTTGACAACTCTTGAGTTCAATGATAACTTATGCAAGGAGGTGAGCAAATACAAAATTTGGTCTTATCTAATCTGCATCCGAAAATATACATTCAGGGCAAACAAAAAAAGAAGAAACAATGCTGCATTTAACTTCCTCAACATCCACCTTTGCTGCAAATGGGGATGGGGCTTTAATTTTATATTAGTCCATATATTGTCCATATATTCTGTGATCTGTGGGTGCAAGAAAGTAAAGGAAGGTACAGTAAAGCTGAGAAGCAAGTTGTTGAATTGGGTTGACAAATCTTACAGAAAAAAATGAATAAGAGGTGGAAAATAGTGGGATCAAATCCAATCATTACTTTTGGAAGGTGTTCTCATTCTTTATCTGAGAGAAATCTGTGGCGCAGCCTATCATTAAGTCCCATATTGCATGATTTCAAACAGAGTTGAAATCTCTAAACCCTGTTTACTCGTTCTCCGAGCTACGTTCTCTACCACATTGCTGCATTGCATGTATGGCATCTTGCTGAGTCATTTCCAGCCAAACAGAATCACAGCTGAAAAAGTCATTACAAGAAAAGACTTGCAAGGGGGGGGTAAGAGAGGCTGACAAAGGATATGAAGAGAGTGGCAGTGTTCATTAGCCGCAAAAGTTTTAAAAGTCATTGCAAAGTTTTAGCCAAAAAAGAAAAAAGAAAGAAGCGTGTGAAAGAAAAATGTCTCACTTTCTAAATTTATTCAGACTCTTTTGTGGCCGAAAGTCCAAATTAAAGCTTAAAGATTTGTCATTGTGTCACATCTGCGCTAATAGGAGAGGACTGTCTGAAGCCAAAACATTCAGGAATGTGTCGCCTTCCAAGTTCCTTAGTACATAACTGTCATCAAAGAGTCCACATGAGTAACAAAGTTTGGATTTTTAACATCTAGGCTAGATTAATGGATATGTCGAGATTTCTCTTTTCGGCCGCAGCCGTCTCGTTGGAAACAGAAAAGGTCGATCTCATGACTCAAAACCACTGACATGTTTAATAGTCCTCTTAATAGGCGACAATGATTCATGCAGATCTCATCTGGCTGCTGAATTTCGATCATGGATGTGCTTTTAATTTCATGTGTGGGCTCCGTAGCGTAGGGATGTGTGGACGAATTGTCGCAGTCATTAAAACAATGTTTTGCAGGGCTTTACCACAACTGTACTTGACCCTGGGCAAGTACAGCACGCTGACAGCACAGCTCAGAAGCTATGTACAGCAGAGCTCACACAGCCTCCTTCATAAAATCCACAGCAGAGAGGATAATCACCTGTCTCCATCGGACATGCCATGGAATTCACCACAGGAATTAGTAGATGTGGATCTGATCAGGGCATGTGTATGCCGGTGTCTGTTCATTGCACCCATAACAGAAAAACAAAACCGGAATAAAGACGTATAGCAGCGTGCTTCCATCCAAGGTGTCAGCTGAACAGCCTTTTTTAGAAAGGAAAGCAGAACAAAGGGTTACTTTAAAATGTGAGGAGCTTACAGATACGTCAGCAAAATCTGCGAGCTGCCTTTAGTGTTGCAGTTAAAAAATAGCTTGGATATTTTAGACACCGAGCAGGAGTCTGCCGAGGTACAAACTTGGCTTCTGCCTCAATGGCTGATTAGAATGTTCTCCAAAAAGCGAACAAATAAATTCATAAAAATAGCCGTCCTCAGAGATGATAGTCGCATAGGAATTTTTTAGTAATGTACCCACAAAAGACTCACTTTAATTCAAAATTACACCTTTTTAAATAGTAATTGTGTTGAACTGTGCAGACATATTGTTTTACAACAGTTTTATTTAGAGGTAAGTGAAAAATTTGATCTCTGTTTAGGGTCAGGGGTCTGTTAGGGCTCTTGTTGGTATGTTTGCTTTGTTGGACTGTAACTTTGTTAACTTTGTTGGACTCTTCTATAAGCCTTGTTTAAAGCTTACAATGGTTTTAATGTTGCTGTGACTCTTACATACAGTACATATGGTGCATACATGCCCTAACATTGCTGTTGTGTGTAATATTACAATTGAGATATGCTCGACTCATTTCCATGGTAACGCTGCCTCATCTTTCTAATATAGTTACTCTAACTACAACAGAGCTCCAGCAGAGCTGACTGAAGCATGGCTGTAGAGCCCTACGGGATCTTTATGCACCATTATCCCTGTATTTAAATTATATCACTCCTGCATACTTTCTGTGACGGTCAGCTATTCTGTTTTAGTTTGGTTAACAAAAGAAAAAAATAAACTTTTGGTTTCAACTCATGCGTGTATTTCTTTTGCTTGTTATCATACTTCCAAGACCCCACACTAGCTACAGTTTTTATTGTTTGTCTGTTTGGTTTTTGTATCATTATTACAGTGTACAAAATTAGCCTTTAGCTCTTTTTGAATGCCACAGTGTCATCACAGTGACGGTCAAGTTTCTTTTTTCAAAAATTTTAGAGGAGGTTTATTCATCTCCCAAGGACACATGAAAATGTTTCCCATCTGTCCCTGTGAAGTTAAAAGTACACTGCTACAGCTGAAATGCTTTGCAGGTCAATGGGTACAAGTGTCTCATACAGAATAGACCTGTAGACTGCATATCAACACATAACTAATGGGCTCACATGTGTGATATCAATAAAGTGCAAGTTAAGGTAATGTGGGGTAGCAGCCATGTGCCATGTCCTTCATCTAAATGAGGGAAAAGTCATGGTTGTAGTTCCATGATGGCCAGCTCAAGCGTGAGCACTCACCTTCAGTCACTGTGTAGGCGGGACTCACGCTTGTGTTGCCTTTGGTGTTGCTTCCAAGGGAGCTCATAAATCAGAATGTCTGATGCAGTCTAGCCCATCTTGATTTCAGCAATTGTATCAGCGTTGTTGAATTTACTGACGTAACTGAGAGGTCACTGGATGAAGACGTTACCTGTGGCATTACAATACAATGACGTAGATCTCCAAGTGTTTTATATTTCCATTAAATTTTCTGAGATGTGGAATATGAACCACAATAGCACTGTCAGTTTGATTAACCTGCTTCAACAAGGTTAACAATTCCATTGCAAATACCCAACAAATAGTCCGCCTGTTATTAACAGACAATGGAGATCACAGACCATTCACAGCTTAATTGCAAAAAGCCAAATCTGCTGCTCTGGCAGACAACAAAACAATGGAGTTTAGTTTCACATGCAGCTCACTGCTCCCTAAAACACCACAATCACTGCCAGGCTCACACACAACAAGGGAATGGGTGCTCTGGAATAGCAAATCCTGACCTGCTCAAAGTGGTTGAAAACGCCAGTTTACTACATTGCAACTGTGGTAGATTTGGCAGCCAAACTTTGTATTCATTATTGAAACGGTAGATTTAAACAGAAGCTTCTCTCTCATCTCAAGTGCTGAAACACAAAGTGTCGTTGAAAACTCAAATTTGCTGTTTACTTCTGATTAGTTCTCAAACAAGCAGTTTGGTACAGGTCCTTCAATCAGCATCATAACGGCATGTGATGTGGGTTTCTGGGATTCAAATTATGTGTGTGTGTGTGTCTGTGTCTGTGTGTGTCTGTGTGTGTCTTTCTGTGTGTAGTGACAATATGCCCAGAGGGTGCCAGTTCAAACTAGGCTAGACATTGTAATCCATTTTGTTCTGCCAAGACCTGAGCTAAACCAGGCATGGTAAGAGTAAGGTTCACATTAGATTCTGTTTAGGATAGGCTTGGGTTACACTTTGGATTTGGGCTTTGGTTATATGTGGGTTATATGTGTAGGCTTAGGTTTGGTTTGAATTAGGTTCAGACTCAGTTAGCTTAGTTTAGTGGCTGGACTGGTATTAGTGAGACACTGATTGGGATATAGCTTGGACAGACAGAATTCTAGTAACATCATGTTTCTGTGGAGAAGCATTTCCATCTGATATGGTTGTAATATTGCAGCATCTCATTTCCCTGACTTATTGTTTTCACTACAGTCCCTAACTTTCCCTGACACTTTGACAAACCTCTCTTACCACAGAGCAGTGTCCTGTGGTGGCAGTGTAATGGACAGCGAAAGAGAGGAGGAGGATGGTGACCTCCTCGCGGGGGCATCCTGACATCATCCACAGTGGCGGTGGAGACATGGCGCTGTCACAACACACAACGGGGAGGGGCTGGCTCGGTGTCATCCACCCTGACACATCGGGGAATGACCCAAGCTGGAGCAATGACTGTGACAGTAATGGGACAGGTCTCTGGGATAAGAATATGGGCGATGGGGGAGAAGGGGAGAAACAAGAGAGGGTGGAGGGGTGAGTTGTGGGAGGACGGTTCATTGAGGAGGATCAGAGAGATAGGACATGAGACAAGACAGGGTGACTGTATCGGTATGGATGGATACAGCCCTGTGTGGATATCCGAAGTAAAAGTGGTCCGACCTGACATGCGAGAAGCAAAGTGCAGCATTTTTAAATATCCATATATCAGCATTGGATTACCAGTGATAGCCTTATAGAAACAACTGAGAGAAATACTAGCTTAGTTGGATTAATTATAGCTAATTTAAGACAATATATTAGCCATACATCCAGAATGAGTGTTTCCTTGTCTCCTAGCTTTGTAATTAGTTGTGAGAGACAGAGGTCTGTAGTGTTTTGTTAAGGGCCTAATTTTTCTAAATAAATAACACCCTAAGCCCTAATTTTCTTTGATTCCCCGAGCAGATAATGGCCTTGTCCTCCAACTTTATGACACACATTTCTAATGAGGCTGTGACACTCATTTAGTCGCCTCAACATTACAAGAATATGTGCGTGCATGCTCAGCCACTCAGTCTGAGCCTATTTACTCTTTTGGGAGATGACAGAAGCAACAAGGCTCTGAGATGCGGTGCAGATTGCAGACAGACAATGTGACTACCCAGGGTGCTTTGTGGGGAGGGATGTGTTGATTGTGAGTTGCTTATTGTTCAGTTCTCTCATTTCTGCTGTGTGTGCACTTTCTTTGGGCCCACCTTCGACAATAATGGTTGCTACCAGGGGTTTATAGAAGATATATCCAGCGATATAATCATCGGCCCCTCAGTGGGAGCTGCTCTTCATTCTTCAGGCGTTGAGAAGACACAGAAACACATGCAGCACTGCACTCTTAAAACTGTTGTCACTAAGTCTGCCCTGCAGGCTCTCAAGAGCGATTGTGTACCTTTCAGTCTGCTGCAGAAATCCTTTCCCTTCCGGCCCAAATCTGCACTAAAAGTCCAAAAATAAACATTTTAGAGCTCACCTAAGGAAGAGTGATCTCTGCACATCTGTGCTCAGACAGGTGCACTGGAGAAGAAGTAACAGGCCGATTTCATAAGAGAGAGCTGACCAGTCAGGAGATGTAAAGTGATGATGTTGCACTGGCACATTTTGTTGCTCAAGGGTCTTCAGGTCAAGAATGAATCAGCCAGATATCTTTTGTCTCCCTCAGCATAATGAGAGGAGCAAAGAGGATCTGCATCATTCATGGAAGACTCACGAGTTTACTCCAATAGTGTTTGTCTGTGTCCTCAGTGGGTGGTCTAATGATGAGAGGCCTGATAGAGAAAGCTATCAAAGCTGTAGCTAAGAGATGCAACCGTCATTTTCATTCACCACAGCAGAAATCCGTTGGTCACTGCAAATAACCTGCATGGAATAGTAGATTTTTAGATGATAATTTTACTACTGACAACCATCTCTGTAACCTTGCTTGGATGGTGACCATTTCTTTACCAGAGATGATGCGGCTGCTTAATTTTAATAGAAGAGTTGAGATCCTCTGTTTCTTCGTCTAACGCCCCCCCCCCCCACTCCCCCACCACAATCTAGCAGGGAAAAAACTCCACTGATATGATGGAGCATCAGCATTCTCTAGAGGCCAATAGGGGATATAGCACAGTTTTTGTAGAAAAGCATTCATCCTTCCGTCTGCCTGATCTTCTCCTGTCTGCTTCCTTTCAGTGCTCAACAGTATAATCTCTTATTTAGCCTTTTGTTACTCTACTTTGAGCTTGGTAAACAATCTGACTGTCATTATTTTTCAAAAGGCATAACACAAAAACTGGATGCAAATTAAAAAAAAAGAAAAACCTGCTTTGTGGCCTCTACCTGCACTTTGCCGCACCCTAACTGAAGCCAGTGACATCAACATAACACAACAACATAAAGTTTGACACTTTTCAAGTTTTGTATCAGGACACAAATTTGCTAAGTGGGTGTGACAGCCTCACTCACTCAATGGAACAAATCAAATGCACAACTGAATATTAATGGGAAAACACCTAACCTAAGTTGTGGAGATTATAAGATAAACCTCCTCCCTGCTGTGGAATGGTTGTGATTGTTTTCTGCTAAGACACTTCCCGTAACAATTACCTGTCGAGTGACACACAAACCGAAAGAACTAAACTGCCATGCAGGACTGATACTGGAGTTTCCATAACATGTTCTAATGTGTTCTTTACTGTAAAATCTGTATTTACTGGAAGCAGAAGACTCGCTACAGACTCCCATTTGATACCAAACAACTTTTGTTTAATTTGTGACCATCATCATCGTGCTAAGTTGCTGGGCAATAAATATAATGACAAATGGCAGGCATTACTTTAAAGTTAAATGTCTGTAAGATGGATTTGGTTTTGCTTTTGAAGGGACTGAATTGAATCAGTTTAAAGTAAACAACCCCATGCGGATCTAAAACCTGTTTGGCCAGCCTCTTGCCTGGTCCCTTATCGTCATGTTTAATACTGGAATATTGTTTTCATCCCATGGCCCACTGTTAAACCATTTCTTTTTCTTTTCCCCCTGTAATATCACACTGTCACTTTTAAGCCTTTGTGAGAAACAGCCTGAGGGAGCTCTGCTCATGCAAAGTAGGTCCAGATTGAACTGGCCACTGTGTGAGAATACGTAGAAGTCTGTGTGGGATGCTCCACCCATCCTCCCAACCCTGAGCGTGTCCAACAAGTCTACACCTTGAGGCCCACTCCCTCATAGTCTCCAGGTGAGAGCACGTCATTAAGCATTCACACTATATTGGCCGGGGCTCTCCTGGCAGTCGGGTATTACCACTTTTACTCTGCTTCTCCATGCCTTAAGGTAAGGTGCATTGTCTCGATTTAAAGAGCTAAATCAAGCAAATAGACGTAGTAAAGAATCTAATTAGAGACTAATACTGGAGGGGATTTGAGAGAACAGATGGACATTAAAGATGCCACTATTGTGTTCATTTTTAACCCTTTTTCTGTCACACATTGAGGGTAGAGCTTGACATACAAGATCTCCAGGAGAGCTCAGCTGGGGTGCGCACAAAATATTTTTTAAGACTGATAGCGGGGAGCAGTGTGAACAAAACTAAACATGGATTGCCTGTGCTCTGTTCCTCTGACTGATATGTCTTCCCTTGAAAAATGGAACAAAGCCAGGTTGAAGGTAAAAAGGTACAATCTGTACGAATGACAGAAAGAGGATCTAAAAGCAGAAAAGGGAAGTCGAGGAAGAAAAAGAAAGCCACACAAGAGAAGTTCAACCCCACCTTGTTAGCCAGGAGCACTGACTCACTCAGTTGCAGTCTTAGAAGAAAAGTATGTGGAACCAGCTCAACCTGTAGAGCAAGTCCCAGATCTATCAAAGTTTCAGATGAACTGACTGAAGACAAGAGGTCGGATTCAGCTGTGAGATTTGTACTGGAGACAAAAAGAAGATTTACATTTATAGGGCTGTTTCCTATAGGTAAGAATACTCCTGATCTATCATACTAAATACTTTATATTCAGACTCATGTGCAATTTATGTTCTGTTCTCATGGTCTGTTCCGTATACATTGTCGTCATGCCCAACAGCAAAAACTCAAGATGTATTTGCATGACATCTAGGAGAAATATTGGAATCAAATACATCAAATAACTTGTGGTTTTTCAGTTGAATAAAGTACGATATGTCACGTCCGTCACAACAAAGAGAAACACAAACATGCCACAAAGAGATAGACGAGGCTGGCTGCTGTCGGCAGGGAAGGCAACATTGCAATCTTGAGTAAATAGGAAAACAAATTGTGGTCCAGCTTTGCCATCTCCCCGAGACAAGATATACTGTTGTCTTTGGGTTTGCTTGTTTTTCTTTCCATCCATCCCAACTGAATGTCACCTCAGAGGTTGTGCATATGTGCACATTTTGTATGGAATTGATTGAGAAATCATACTAATAAATCACACCCTATTTCTTCTCATGTAAATGCAGTTGGTTGTACTATACATGCATTTCAATAACAGTTAATACAGTTGCATACAATTTGTGGATTTGTCAGGCCCCTCTACCATGATTTAAAAAAGAAAAACATGCCCTGTCTGAAGAATCCAAACAGTGATACATCTCTAAGCCTGCACTCTAAATAAAACTGAGGAGCATCATAGTCCCAAGGGCACAGACTGAGATATATTTTAAGATTAATATCAGGGGTTGTATTATCCACTCAGGAGGGGTAAAGTGTAGGTAAAGTCAGCCGTGATTGAACCTGTCTGGCTCTCAGTAGCCTAAGTTGTGATTCTGCGGGCGTTCATTGAGTCAAGTCTTTTCATGGTGTGTAATTTAATAGTCAGGAATGCTGAATGAGAGAGAAAATAGCAACATCTGGTTTGACAGCTCAATATGTCTACAGTGATGCTGCAACGTTGAGGGAAAGTGTTTCTGAATTCAAATACTCTGGATTAGATGAGACAGAGCTGAAATGGAACAGTGCACAGTCAGGCTGTTATCCAACTTGTTCACTGTCATGCTGTAAGCGTTCATCGGAATGAGATGTAAATGTGTAAAAGAGGCATTTTTTTGTTGATAGTTAAAAAGAAATCCTTTAAAATATCTTAAGCCTTATGTAGCATCACAGAACCTCCCCACGTGTACCCTTAAATAACAAAAAGGTGCTTCAATTGTGTTTGCACCCCGGCACTTGAGTCACTTGTCACTTTTGAGCTTCCATCCCAAACTGCATCTGCCAGTTTTTTTTTTCTTCAGATTTTAATGGCCATAAGTCACAGTCTCTAATGTGCATGCAAGTACACACCTACAGACAAGCAGCACTTTGATTACGCACCAGCAAAGCCTAGAGAGAGGGAATACACATGCAGTGATTCTGAAAGTGCGCCCACACAGAAGAAACAGAGCCATTTGACAATGCGGGTGATCCATGACAGCTTCATCTTTGAACTCCACTCACAATCCGACCATCAAATCCACATTCAACTCAAATCCCTCCCTCCCATGGTACCTTCGTAAATGAGACACTGTCCCATAGCAGTTTAAAAAAAAAAAGAAAAAAAAAACAAGACTGCAATGTGATGCATGTGAGATTACAGAGATGACTGGAGCTCCCGGATCAGCCACACTGCTCAAATAGCAGATTAATACAATCCAGAGTGTTGCTTTGTCTTTTGCAGCATAGGGAGTCTCTGATGATGACTCACTCAAGTATAATGAGTCAGTACTGAAGAGAGAGCGTTATGACAATACGAGCTCAGCTATCATAGCGACTGTGAAAACAATTTCTGGTTGTTTCCTCGCAGCTGATCGCATCAAAATTGCTTTTCGCTTGGGTTCAGGTTGAGAGATGGCCCAGAAAAGCTGCAGTATGTATGTGCTGCATTCATCTTGTTTGATTTTATTGGTAGAAGTAGCAAAAATGGAATAAGTTCTATAAAGAATATAGTTAATAATAAAGTTGAAATTGCGGATATGCTATAATAAAAGGGGTATCCCAACTATTTTAGTAACACATACACCAGTAACATACAGCATTAACATGACTTAAGTGATACAGAACAAGTGGTACTGATGTCATCCCAAAAATGTTTTAGCAAAACAGTAACATATACCATTAATGCAAGATGTGATGGTTGTTTTTAGGGGAAAAAAATGAAGAGCATTGCTGTTTGTCATCAATACAATTGGAATAGACTATTCAGGCTGTGAAAAAATCTGCATTAAAAGGAAAATGAATGAAAAATGATGTTGCATTATGGGAAATGTAGGAGTATTTTTTATCTGCTGCATCGGTTTTAACTTTTTCTCCAACTTTAAGAAGGTGCAGTACTAAATCACTGGGAGTGCTTCAGTCCAGGCTTTATGGAATTAAATTAAATATATGACAAGAAGAATGTGCACTGCTCTTATAGCTAATAAATGAGGGTGAGTTTTTTACATTCAAGTACTTGAATTACGTTTCTCATCTACTTTGTCATTATTCCCTGGCTCAGGCTGAGACCATCAAGAGCCTCATCCTACCTGGTTGCCTGAGGTGCTCCTTCCCCTTCTCTGCACCCCCTCCTCTAACTCTCCGCCAGCAGCCATGAACTGGTCTGCACTGGAGGCTCTCCTCAGTGGGGTCAATAAGTACTCCACTGTGTTTGGGCGTGTCTGGCTCTCCATGGTCTTCGTCTTCCGGGTGATGGTTTTCGTGGTGGCAGCCCAGAGAGTATGGGGCGATGAGAGCAAGGACTTTGTCTGCAACACGGCCCAGCCAGGCTGCAACAACGTGTGCTATGACCACATCTTCCCCATCTCCCACATCCGTCTGTGGGCCTTGCAGCTCATCTTCGTCACCTGCCCGTCACTGATGGTGGTGGGCCACGTCAAGTACCGTGAGATGAAGGATTTAAAGTACACCACCTCGCACAAGGGCGCCCACCTGTACGCCAACCCAGGGAAGAAACGTGGGGGCCTGTGGTGGACCTACCTGGTGAGGACAACAGTGATGAAATAGTCTGAATGTTATACATAAGGCATACACAGAGGTGCTTTGGCTTTGATGAAACTTAAGTCTGTCATTGTTAGAAATGTCAAAGGTAATTGCAACAGATTAGTGGCTACTAGATAGGTGCTTAGTACTAATTTCTGTATGATTTGCTTCTTTGGTGCTTCTTTTGCTTAAATTTTCTCAAGTTACATCATCTGGACCAAAACTCTGTGAGTTAGAGGTTTTCTATTGTGAAGCCTAATAGGCTCAATTGTCTTACTTCTTCAAGCTATTCATTTCTGCTCTTTAAAGTGTCTTAAAATGTATCCATAAGTGTAACCCTCACTTGCCTTCTCATAGGTGAGTCTGATTTTCAAGGCGAGCTTTGACGCTGGCTTCCTCTACATCCTGTATCACATCTACGATGGCTACGACATGCCCCGGTTGTCCAAGTGCTCCCTGGCGCCGTGCCCCAACACGGTAGACTGCTACATATCGCGTCCCACAGAGAAGAAGATCTTCACCCTTTTCATGGTGGTCTCCTCTGCTGTGTGCATCCTGATGTGCATCTGTGAGATGTGTTACCTCATCTGCAAACGCATCATGAAACTCATTAGGAGGAAAACCGAAGTGGATAGGAAGCTGTTTGCAGAGAGTCATGAGATGTCTCCACTGGCAGCGCCCAGATCAGAGTTCAGGTCCAAGACATCGATCAGAGTGGATCCTACAGCCTCCATCCACAACCTTGCCAACTTCAATGCTGAGGAGGAAGTGCCTCCTAAAAAGTAGCATGCAGTATGACAGTGGTCATTGTGAAAAACTGAGCAAACCATTCAAGGAATCACTGCAAGTAAAAGCATTCATCAGACTCTAGTGCAAGGCGCTTCCAAATCTCGGATAACTCAGGAATTTCTTGAGACTATGTTTTATAAATATTGCCATGTAAAATGACTTTCTGCAGGAATGTAAATATAGTGTATGCAAACTGACTTCTCAAAGGGGATGATTAAAGAAGCATTGACAGGTTTGTATCCATAATTTGTATCCATAATAATTGTTAAACATCCATCACTCAATCCCTTGTGTGCGTGCTCTTCTGATTTTGTGTTTGGTTATACTTTATTGGCAAGTCATATGTTTAAGCTCTATTATCTTTATTTCAGGGACATTTTAATAACTACTACAAATGTAAAATGCAAAATGTTGAAATAATCCAAGTGATAGAAAGATAGTGAGGCCATTTTCCGGAACATGCACACTGCCCCCTATTGAATAAAAGACAATAAAGCACACAAAGCACTTAGGGGTAACAAAAGCTTCAGTCTGGTTTGTTTTGTTTGGTTTTGTTTTGTTTTTGCCCTAAAACATACAATATGTGCCTCTAGAGTCCTTATGTATATTAGGATCCACCAGATGCCCACAATACTAAGATGAAGGCAGATAAGATGGATAGATGGATATGCCATTATGTTTGGAGGGATTTTTTTTTAGGTTGTCATGCTTTTTTAACATACTGATTTATACAGCCTACAACAACCAGAGAATATATTTTTACACCCAGAAATTGTTATTTTACTTAAAAGGAGGAATGATTACGGATGATATATTTTGTACATTTTTTGTATTTATTACTGTGATCCATAAATGTATTTCAACATTTTCAAAAATCCTCTTTGTGTGGTTATTTCACATCCTGTCACAATTACAATACATCAACTAATCCATTGCTGTGAAGCAGGGATGACCGAGAAGGAAACTCATCAAAAGCTGACACTGGTCCAGTCAGTTGTACTCTTATTTACATAATAATTTTGAAGTGTGTGTCTGTTCAGATGTAGCTGATAAAGTCGCCTCAGAATAAACATTTCTGCAGACTCAAGCCATGGGTCAAGCGCAAATATTGTCCTCTGCTCTAATGAGTGACTACCAAGACCACTGAGTCTCTTTAGTAGTTAAATTGCAGCAAGTGGTGAGAAAACTACAAGAAATTCACACACACACACACACATATAAAGCTACCCAATGTCCACAATGTCAGACTTGAGTTACAGTTGGTATGACGCATCATTTCTGTTATTTTTGGCTCTGTACTTCAGGACATAAGCCTTGACTAACATAGGAAATATTTATAAATCAACTTAAAGAATCTGCAAATGGTATAAAATGATTTCATAACTTTCCTGATAACATTTGGCTTTGAAAGTGACAGCTAAATGATAGTAAGTACTCCATGGGTCATTGTTCATCATTGAATGTATGGGTTTTCAATTCTGAAGTCTCCAACTTAACACTCTCAATATTAGAATAACATTTGCTGTCTATGTATATTCATATCCTGTTCTAAATAAATCTTAATATTGTTACTCTTCCATGCCCTGTTAACCACTTTGGACTTCGGTTCGTATACATTCAAGAACGGCTCTGGGGCATAAGTATGCTGTGCTGCTTGCTGAGAAATCCCTACATTAAACATTTAACAAATTGTTGCTTTACCTGTGGTTTGAATCCTCTACTGTGATCATATGGATTTTTGTGTGAGAAGATGTTGTGAGCAGTGACCATTTAGGTGAAATTTGCTTCCCCTTGTATACACAGGGGAGTAAAGACTACCGACTAAGTGAGGAGGAAAGACTATTTACTTTGCAGGTCACAGCCAGCTGAGCACTGAGCTGCGTACTGACGTCATAGTCAGGCTAGGCCAATCAGAGACGGAGCAGGGCGGGTCACGCTGACGGTGCCGTATCCGCCTTTGCTGCGGTCTTGGTGAAGGAAGGAAAGAGTGTCAAACATGAGTTACCACTACGGCCAGGTATGCTCTGACTTTTATAACTACATCATGTCAGTTTCAGGACATTACTGTATTCTCAGCTGCTGTGTAAGTTGATGTAACGGAACAAATCTATCTTTCACAGAGATAGACTTAACGCCAGAGTTTGCTTTGAACTGTTGCTAATTGTAGCTGTAGCTCAGTGGTTTGTTTGTCATAATCATCAGTCTTCTGTTTACACTGTCTGTGTTGTAGCCAAAGTCTGAAGAGTGTCTTAACTACTGAAGTCTCGATTAGTATCATCTTTATCAGTAGAGAGCTGTGTACTGCACTTTGTACTTTGAGAGGTGTCCTGAGTGAAATCTTGCTACATCATGAACTATGAGAAGAGTTTGAGTCATTTAAAGTGAAAGCTACCATATCCGATTATAATGTAGTCCTGTACAAATAATGCTTACATCCATTTTTTCAAAGTTTTAACAGTAAAATGTTGGCAATACTTCTTCCACAGAGCTCCAGGAATATTAGTATTGATCTTTCAACAGCAGTGAAATGTCAAGTTTATGGACTAATTACTTCATATTGTATCACACTAAATCGACCAATATCAACCCATGTCTTTTCTGTTGAGTAATAATCTGCCAGGTAAAAGAAATCACTGGCACTAAAAGAATGTTCTTGACCATTACGTACTTCCAAACTCGATTCTTCCAAAGCTTTTCCCGTCATAGAGAGAACATTCATTCTTTGTATGCATCCCGGTGGCATCACTGCAGGGCTATCCAGGAGGTAACCCACCACCAGGTGCTCCGTATGGTGGAGGGCCCTACGGCCATAACCCTTCAGCTCCATACGGAGGTGCAGCTCGTCCTTCAGGTCCTTACGGTGGTTATGGAGGCCAGCCGCAGGCTGGGCAGTATGGGCCTGGACCAGGAGGAGCCCCCGGGGGACCTTATGGAGGTTATGGTGGACAGCCTCATGGAGGACAGTACGGACACCATGCTCCCGCAGGTGAAAAGCTCTCTTATCCCTATTGTGAACAAGAGGAGACTCTGTGTACTCTCTTGCATTCCCCTTCTTCACAGGTCTTCTCTCTCCATCCTTTTCTCTTTCCTGCCTCACTCTGTTGGGATGATGGATAGAAAATGACTTAACGTTCCCAGACAGTCATGTAGCGACAGGGCTCAGTGTGTGCCCCTCAGCAGGATTACACGGCTGGAGTGATGACTCCAGTAATACTGAGTGAGAGCTAAACAGACTAAGGGACACAGGGTTAAAGACTGTGTTGTGTGTACGTGTATACTGTATATATCTCTGTGTGTGTGTGTGTGTGTGTGTGTGTGTGTGTGTGTGGGTGCGGGTGCGGGTGCGATTACATGGTCTCCTGATGCAGTTAAGCCAGGACCTGATGGCCTGTGTTGCTGTCACTCCCTGTTGGGACAGAATCCATCAGGGTCCAGCCTGAACTGACACCTGTCCCTCTCACCCCATTCATTTTTCAGTCTGCCACCTTTCACTGTATTTTCTAACACTTAATTTCTCCTATCCAGCGTAAACAGATGATACTACCCCTTCTCTCTCAGCCCTTAACCAAACATTATGTTGTCCATAACCTTCTTATTTTGAAACACTGAACATGTGTAGTGTAAAGACCAGTTGGTTTGAGAATTTCTTAATATGTCAATTTTGTCCTTATTAGAAGATCATTCACTGTGTGAATATACTTTGTACAGTTAGTGGTGATTATATTTGAAATATCAAGTAGATTCTGTACTATTGTGATTTTTTTTTTGGAGGACCAAGCCTTAAGACTGAGTGAAGCACAGATGTTTTGTTTTATACCATTCAGTTTCAGCTCATCTGAGTCGGCGCAGTTTCAACAGGCGCGTTTATTCACCCCTCAATAAATAAATAATTATTTTTGCGCCAAAGCCTGGCAGCCACTTAATTTCTAAGAATTTTCACCGCCTTTTTCGTCTCTCTTTTTTTACTATGTATTTTTTTCCCCACACACTCAGTGGTTACTCGTCAAAGTCTTAAGAGCTTCAGTGGAAAAAAATGGAAGCAACTCTAAGGATGGGGAAATGATAAAGAGAATAAATTGAATGAGTTGGCACAGACACATGGATGAATCCAAAGAAGATGTAGAGGAAGGGGAAAACGGTCACGTAAACAAGAGGATGCAAAGAAGCAGTCTCCAGTGATGGGGCATCTTCACAGTCTGTCTGAACTCCTCACCATGCTAGTGCGTTTCATCTCTGCAGGTAATATCCCTCCTGGTGTAAATCAAGAGGCATATCAGTGGTTCCACACTGTTGATAGCGACCACAGCGGCTTCATCAACTATAAGGAGCTGAAGCAGGCCCTGGTCAACTCCAACTGGTCTGCTTTCAATGATGAGACCTGCCTCATGATGATCAGTAAGTCACAACAAAGCTCAGTTAACCAAGCAGTTGATTAAGAACAATGTTTAACTATGTAAAATACTTCCAGAGGTTTAAATAGCTCCTGTAAATATGAGCAAGAAGTTATTACAAAGTCTGTATGTGAGAAGCTTCCCCAGTCTCTAATGTTGCTAAACTGGAATCCCTGTTTGTTTGTTTTTTTTGTCCCTTTTGAAAGGAGAGATTTAAGCAGGCAGGACTCAGCCTAAAAAAATGACATGAGTCACGTCAGTGTTGATGTCTGTTAGTTTGTGCGAGTCTCCCTGCATTCCAATTGCATTTGCCAGCCTGTGACTAATGAGCCCCATTACGGCAATGAGAAATGTGTGACTCCTGTGAGCTACTGTTTCGATAATACAAGGCGAAGATCCGTGATGATGGATGATGGGCCCAGGACAAACACACACAGAACGCCCTTCACATTTTTTTTTGTCTGAATCTGCCTGATTCTTGCCTGTGCTAAAGATATTGTGCTTTGTATTGCAACTCAGACATGTTTGACAAGACACGGTCGGGACGAATGGACCTGTTTGGTTTCTCAGCCATGTGGGAGTTCATGCAGAGATGGAGAGCGCTTTTCCAACAGTATGACCGAGACCGCTCAGGCTGTATCAGTGGTGCTGAGCTACAACAAGGTATCCCTCACTGGGTGTGTGTAGTCATTTGCAAATGTGAGACAAAGATGTGATTTCTCATCTCCTCTCCTCCTCAGCCCTGGCTCAGATGGGCTACAACCTGAGTCCCCAGTTTTCTGAAGCATTGGTACGGCGTTTCTCTGTCCCGGGCAGGCGTCCTGGGATCCACCTGGACTGCTTCATCCAGGTGTGCACCCAGCTCCAGAGCATGACCCAGGTGTTCAGGGAGAGAGACACGGCCATGACAGGCAACATCCGCCTCAACTATGAAGATTTCCTGTCCGGAGCCATCACCAGGCTCATGTGAGCCTCGGTTGGTCCACTGACAAACACACATCATTCCATGTTCAGGTCATACTCCTCCTCAGTTTACATTGCGCTCCATGCACGAGTGGCCCTAACCTGCTTACATTCAGTAAAGGAGCCAGTCCACATTATCCCATTACTTCACAGCTTGATGCTGTCGGTGAAGAAGCCTCAGAAGTTATATGGCCTTTTAAAATATTGCTAAAGCCTTTACCGGATGGTTTTTCTTTCACCAGGAGCAAAGTGACTGTGCCTTCATAATAGCAGTCGTTATATACTCTGGGTCAAATAAAACCTACCATAGAAGCCTTGGTGACAGTTGGCAGATCTGTTGTGTAATAGCACCAGCACATTCCTGTGACAGAAAGAAATGTTGAGACTTGAAAAGAAAGACAGACAAAAACCCACCGCCAGTGATTTACAGGTGAAGCGCCTGTGTAAGAATGATTCTGCTGCACTGCAAGTTCATGTCCTGTGACTCCGCTCACATGTCCCCGTGCCATCGATGCGATTTTAATTCTCTTGTGTATGATTACGTGTCAGGTGGATAGATGTGCAATGGTTGCACCTTGTATTTAACAGTACTTTGTAGTGCAATATGTGTGATTGATAAGCAAATATGGAGCCAGTATCTGCACTGTTTGTGACTAAAAGTGACCCTAGGGCACAAGCAGAAACCTTCTCCCTGTAAACAATAGCCATCTTCACCACCATGATCCAGTGATTGTGGGACTCTCACACTCCAGTGATACTCTGAAATGCCAAAATGCTTTGTAATGCGAAATAAATGCTTTTGTATCACATTTTTGTGTTTTTAATTTCTTGATAAACAGTCAATTAAACTAATAACAGTGACTATATAATTCAAGTAACATAACAATTCTGATATTTGGAAAGGATAGCTTATAACAATGTCGTCTTCCACAGCAGTAATATTAGGTCAACATTCAAAGAATTGCCTAAAATATGTTCCTTATTTCCCCTTTTGTGGAGCAGATTGGCCATACAAAAGAGCCTTGGTTTTCCCGATCCACATCTGGTGCCTCTCTCCCTCTCCATCTGTTCTTCTGCTTGATCACAGTCTGTGTCAAGAGTCCTCCTGCTTCTCCTCATCTCTCTCCAAATCAGAAGCAATCCATCAAAATCTACAGCGCATCTTTCCAGCCATACCAGACCCCCTCCTTCTCCTTCTCCTCTTACCTCTCCTTGCATCTTAACCCTGGGCTAAACTTAGCTCTCCCAAATCCTTATGCACCCTTAAACCATTGATGAGATCTTAGTGTCTGGGCGGCTTTTAAAACACTGACTTTGGGGGAGCTTACAAATGTGACCAGCGGCACAGGTTTTTGCCCATAGAGAGAATTGTAGCAGCCCTTTTTTGGCTCATGCAATTCAGCAGCGATTTAACCTAAGTCCTGATTGTCATTTCCTGTGTAATGAGGAAATTTCCCACCACTGACCATGCCTGACACCTGTAATTAACTTGGGCAAATAGAGCAGGTCTGCAGGGCTTCAGTTATTGACGGTGTGACGATCTGCTCTGTCAGCCGTAGTTTGTGATTTGGATTTATGTGACGGTTGTATTTTTACTGAAAAATCCTGGCTAGTGCATCACTAAATCTCATTTCCTAATAAACAGGAGCTGATGAAATAATCCTGGCTGCACTTAGGTTGCTGGTAAAGCAGAACTGGCACTAGTAATGTTGTTCTCCCGCAGGGGATGAGCACATTTCAATTTATCTGACAGGACTGATCAAATGCCAGCTCTGGCAACTACAAGATGGACAGTGCCTAGGGAGGAACTGCTTCAAAGAATCATTTTGAAGCATGAAGCACGATCACCCACACAGAACCCATATAATCGCAATCCATTGGTCATTTCTAACTAATAATAGTATAAAAATGTTGTTAAAGCTTCATTATTTCTCTCTTTTCGCTTCTGCTCAAGCAACTATGGAGTTCCAATTGCTCATGGTCCCATGGCAATCTGCACTGAAGTCACAATAGATCAGCCTGGTGTTATGCACTGGTATAGTTTTATGGGAAACTTATGTTCCTGAGAGCTGAAATACCAGTGCCATCAATCAAGTAGAGATAAGAGAGGAACATATAACAACTCACTACCCTGAAACTACAGCATAGAGAATGATTTTCTCCTCCTTTACTCAGCTGTACAATTCATTGTGTCCTGCTGGGTGACTAAAATTAATAATTTCTCAGTAAAACTTGTCAACAGTTGAAGTAAAAAACACAAAAAAATCTAAAATGGTTGAACTAATTCATGGAGCATACCAAGTCTCTGAAAGTGTCCCCATTTTTATTTGCCAAAATTTGCTCTCTAAAAAGTCCCTGCACTTCAGGGGTTTGTAAGCGCATCACACAATACTGGCGACAGATCTGTTGGCCTTTCATAAGTATTCCTTGAGGAGGATTTTGTGCAAGAACACCATCAATGTCAGAAAAATGTCAGAAAGTGATGGTGTTTTCATGATATACAATGGACAAATGTGTGCGTGCATGAACTTAGCTGATGTTGACTGTATGGTCACATAATGCTTTTCACCTAACTTTCATTCCATTCCTACTTTCATTCATTTCAAAGGGGATGAATAAAGAATTTTCATTCTCTCATTCATCCCCTTTGTGCCCAAACATCCACCACTCTCACACTCATATGAAGGGACTGTTTTTTAAGTCTCAGATTTACCTAAACACACGTTTTGGGGCAGTGAGAGGAAACTGGATTGCCTGGAGAAAAGCCAGAAATGTCTGACCCAGGAGCCCAACTCAGTCCTGCCTGAGAACATCTCCTCCTACCCTTAATCTCTGCAAACAGAAGTACTGTCTGTGCCACTCCCAGAACAAACTAACATGGATGGGGCACTTATGTAGGGACCACAACTTTTTGTGGTTGTCACTGGCAGCACTTGGTTGAGGAAAAACGTCAACACAAACAACAGTGATTGGTTGATTTAATATTTTAAAGATTAAGATTTTAATTAGTGTCTTCAGTCAACCTTAATGTATGTTTTTGGTGTGTTGGCGAAAGCATGAAACCCAGGGAACACAGGGAGTCCTTGCAAATTCCACACGGAGAGGCCATATGCCAGCATTCAAATCTGTTTTATAAATTCAAAGAAATTATAATCAGTTTGTAAACTACAACCGGTCGCGGGTGAGTCGTGATTGCATCACTGTAAAAGCAACATGTATAGACATGTTGAAGTATTTCGTCTTAAAATAGTGCAGCGTTACATTACAGCTAGTGCAGCGTGTGGACGTTGACCACTAGGTGGTAGCAAAAAACCAGGAAAGGCAGGAGCCAATGCGCCGTAACAGGAAGTTGCGGCTGTCTCATGGCGGAAGTTACGTCATGTGAGGTCACTGCTGCGTGCTAACAGCAAAGGTGAGTGAAGTCGAATGAAATAAACCAATGTCATTACACAACTAATAGACTGGTGAGTGAAGTAATCCTGCTGTGGGTTTTATCTGTACTACCCGGGTCATCACTCTGCTTGGAGTGAAATAAATGCACCCTCATAGCTTTAGCTGAAGACGAGAAGCAATGTTTACTGCTAATTCAATACCCCGATGCTGTCACAGGATCCGGTACTACCCAGATCCACAGATGATCAGAACATTTAAACATTTAGATGAGGAAAATGATATGTAACTTTGTTCGAAATGGCTATGTGTATAATATAATACAACATATTTTATATATTGAATACAAATGCGTTGGGGTGTTTCAGCTGTTGTGCATGTTAGAGGTCTGAACACCTGATGGCATCACACAACTGCAAATCTATCTATCTATCTATCTATCTATCTCTATAGTCTGCTTTTTTGATAAAATGTGGTGTGTTCATAAAAGTTAAAACATCGCCAGCAGCAAAAACTTAAATACACAAAAGATTAAAAGTGGAAAAAATACAATACCTTTGTTGTTTATAACTGTACATTACTTATTTGCTATTGGGTGATACCAAGTAGACCATTTTAACTGTGTTTTTAAAACAGTTTTTTGCTTTGTTCATTTCCATGATGACTCCATGATGAGCCTTTGTTTTAGTATTTAACTTAGTTATGTAGTGGCCTTTTGTTTTTAAGCAAGCTCTGTACCTTTTCCAGTAATGCCTCCATAACTGACACATCCTGTAATTGTTGGTTTTAGAAAACAGAAAGAGAGCAAGGGACGTGTAGACATGTCTGATGTCAGCCTTGCATGCCAACGTGCTTATTGTTGTTTGTACTACTGGATTATTTTCATGTCTGAATACTATTTTATTTCTGTTTCTTTGTACCTAAGAATCAACTTTGAACCATTTTTCACGTTTTTGGTTCGTACCACGGAACTGTGATATTATTTTAATACTTTTTTAATTGAGGGTCTTTCTTTTCTTTTTTTCTCATTTTTTCCCCTCATACTTTATTACTGTAACTGTTATAATCCCTATATATTAGATAAAGTGCACTCAGCTCAGTTTTGTTTCTTCTTCTCTGAAGCATCAGCGAGTCGGGGAGCATTTGGTGAAATCATGTGGCCTGTGGTGTGGACAGCGATGCGGACCTACGCCCCTTATGTCACCTTCCCCGTGGCCTTTGTCGTGGGAGCAGTGGGCTACCACCTGGAGTGGTTTGTCAGAGGGACCCCCAAACCTCGTGAAGAGAAGAGCATCCTGGAAATGAGGGAGGATAGGAAGCTGCAGGAGCAGGCAGGAGTGGACAGCACCCAGGTGCTCAGCCTGAAAGAGAGACTGGAGTTTGCACCCAGAGCGGCTCTGAACAGGAACCGATCCGAGAAGAGCTAACTCGTGTTGCCTCAGCTGACTTGACCCTCTCATCAGGAGGGTAGTGCCCTGGTGGGAGAGAGGAGTGGGTGAACCAGAGAGTAAAGGCAGCCCATGGGCCTCACCTTATTCCTGTCCTGTACACCTTAAAGCATCAGCTTTGCAGTCTAGAAGCTGAGGAGTTACTCTGACAACATACTCTGTCTTCCATTGAATCAAAGATAGCTTGTGTGCTGTATGTGAGTCTTTGGCCTTCTCCCTGCTGTTGCACATGTCTGTTTATGTCTGATCAACAACCTCAGCAAGACACTCTAATGATATATATAATGTGTGGACCTCATATCTGTCCAAACCTCAGACCGATGACTTGGTTTGATCAAATGTGGTCACTTTCTGTTTTATTTAAATCGAGTCCAGAAAATAATGGCACAGATGTTGCTGTGAAATTAACGCATCCATTCTATTGTGTAATGAAAAAAACATCACAAGCTTGTCACAGGGCATTTCTTTTTAATCTTTTCTCCGTGTTGACCAATGACTTCTCACCGTTTGCATGAAAGCAAAGGAAGAAAGACCGGCCTTTGTTGTTGTTCCTTATCACATGTAATCCTTGATGTTGCTTGACAAAATAATCCAACAGTGTGGGAGGTCTCAGGAAGTTTAAGATCCTTAGTGCCATTGTGTGAAACATCTATACAATACTTTCATTTTAGAAAGGCTGGATTGTTTGCACAAGAAGAGTTTCCTAAGTGTGTCAATGAAGAATGTGATAAATAAAGACATTTTGTGTATGCTCCTGTTTTGCCTTTTCATTGTTTCCATTTACTTTCAGTTATCAAAATCACGGTATTGAATAAAACTCCTAGCCTAATACAACTTGCAATTAGAACAAGGTATGGAGTTTAATATGTCCATCATGTCAAAAACAGTACATACCTTTGTCCTCATACACAGGCACTTACATTACATGTGCCAAACTGTTTGAACCTGTGCAGGATTTACAACCAAAAGGTGAGATTTAATAAAAAACAAATGTGTGAGTAAAACTCACAAACTTTGTCTTTATTAGAATTTACTAAGCTGCTTCACTAACAAAACCTATAACCATGAAATTATGGGAAACATTCCCACTTGTTAATATCACTGAGACAGAAAAATACCACACAAACTTTTGAACGCACTGAGTGTGGAGTTGGCAATAACTGTTGGAGCACAATTTAGGTATACCAAAGCATTTGCTGAAAGTATGACAAATGTGCTTTTTAGCACACAGTTTCTGTGATCAGCAATTAAAAATAGCTGAACTATAACTACAGCTGCTCCTTAAACTGTAACTTCAGGAACACATATAAAACCCGAGTCCACAGTAACCTTGTGGTAGATTGTAAATTGTGACTTTCATGTTCCAGCAGCATTGTTCTGTGTCCGAGCAAGTATCTGATCTCATGTAATTATGAAACAATGCTGCTGCCAGGGAAGAACATCAAAGTCTAAGGAAGTAATGGCTCTGCTCATTCAGCTTCAAGGAGGAAACTTTTTTTATTTTTTTTTATCTGGCAAACCAGCAACTCATTCCCCATTTGGATTATGACTTTTAACCTAGTCTGTGTTGTATCTGCAAGAAAACAGAAAAGGAAAAGACCAATATATTTGAAATCTCTGAAAAATGCATTTCCAGCTGTTTTTGTTGTGTATATTATTTCAAAGAGTATTTGTAAGATATCAGAAAATCCTCTTGATCTTTTGGAGCAGTTGATAAACTTTCATTTTTGAAGCCCATTTATGATACTTATACTATATCAAATAGGCAGTGTTCAGAGTACAATAATATATCTATTTCAGCTAAGAAAAAGTTACAAACTAGTGAACAGTGAATTGTTGAGCTAGAATTGCTCAATCTCAGTGGGAACCCCTCATTTTGTCCGTGCAACTTGTCAAGGTGAACCCACATTAATGACAGTTGTGTCCATTTGTATGCAAGTATGCTACTCAGCATCGTAATCTAAGCACCAGTCTATACTAATGTTCTCTTTATTTCAAAATGGGAGTGTCGAGTTCAATCCACAATTAACAAATCAATCTTTGAACTGTGTGGGGAGAACCTAATAAGCTGAAAAGCAATTAACAGGATCATCTTTGCCTGTTAAGCGTGATGAAAAGGGCTTATCACCAACAAATCTGCGACTGTGATTAACTTGAAATTGATATTGGACAAACGCAATGAGCGCAGTGGTGATGACTCCAGTCTCTGCTTGTGTTTGCAGATGCTGCTAATTGTAGGATGTGTCATGCAGTCACACATACAACACAGGCAGTTTTGTAAAAGCAGTCCATCTGATATATTCATGAGTAGAACATGTGGTTAAAATTAACCTTATCCGTTGCCTCTCTTTATCTCACAATCAGCTGGCAATGTGGTAGATTTATACACTGCCAAAGCAATGTAAGGAATTCTTAAAAACACAGGTTGATAATGTGCAGAGAGAGGATGTAGGAAAGCTGTGACTCATTGTGAACACTTGTGACATTGCCTCATTCAACATGAGATTTTCCCTTCCTCTGGTCTCCACGCTCAAACAAGAAAATTGCTATTTCCCTCATTAAGTCATGATCTGAGAAACGAGGACTTTAATAAGAATTCACCATTGAATGAAGACAAAGAGGTTATTGCTGTCGTTAACACTATGAAATGGGAAAACTCTTTGAGGCTTTACAAATCTGATGCGTGATAACTTACAAGTATTTAAGACACAACTACAACAATTATTTTGTTGATTTTTTACTTTTTTCCTGTGGCCTTTCCTGTCTTAAATAATGAAACAGAAAGTTCTGTGTCTCCCCCAATACGTGCCTCAGGAGCTCTCCTAATGGCCAATAACCTTTCCATTGTGCCAGGATCAGTTCTGCTACATTACCCTGCCAGCTAGTGAAATGGGGAGCTATGATGAGGCCCAGATTTACATTGGCACCAGAGTGGTGTACGCTGTGCTATCTGCAGCCATCAGCTTGTTCTCCCCTATCGGGCTGCTATCAATGGATCGACCCGCTCCACTCCGCCGAGCTCGGTCGTGGCAATTACTTCAAGCTGGTGGAAGTTTCCATCTAAAACTAGTGAGGTCGTGGAGCTGGGAGGGAGGAAGACTTAACAAGGAGTGTGTTTAGGTGTGTGAAAGGTGTGTGTGTGTCCTCTTGGGAGCAATCAGAGGACAGGTCGGCGGTTGCTGTAACAATGGCCCTGCTCCTCAGAACTGGACAGTACTGTGGGAACCGAACGCCGAGGCTCATGGGAAATGAGGGGGGTGTTTGGAGGTGCTCCATTGTTCTTGCTGGATGGTGGGGATAATGGGTGTGGGTGATGCTGGCTGTTCCTTTTTTGTTTTTTAAGGAGGTCCAGTCCAACATCCTGAGTGGACAGGCCGGAGACGGTGTTCCCTCTGCTGCAGAAACAATGCGACTGTCTGTCTGCATGAGGGGCACCATATCCTCTATTGAGCAGCCACACACACTCATTTAAGAAGAACACAACTATGAAGATATTGCTGCATGTAGAACCCATGCACAGCATATAAACTTGCACAGCTTTGTAGGTGAAGTCAAAGTCACGACATGAAATCAGGTATTTTAAGAGTGAAAAACATCCATTAAAATTGAACTCTGACTGCCAGGAAGCAATTATATGGTTGGTCTGACCTGACTGGATTGCCTCAGTTGTTTGTGTCCTGTGTTTAGGTGAATTTAAATGCTCCATTAACTGTGAATGTTGTTACAGAAATACAAAAAAACATAAAGGTCAAGCTTCTCATTACAGCAGAAAATGCTGAAAACACAACACTGATATATATTCTAGAATATGCTGGCTAGGAGCAACGTCGAGAAGCTCCGTGGTAGAAGCTATCCGCATAGCTGCATCTCTCTTACTGTCCTCTCCATTCAGGCAGAAGAGGGGAAAAAAAAGATCCATCTAACAAGAAATTGTTGGGGGAAGTGTGTGAGCAAAACCCATTTACAAATTCTGGAGATACAGAGCAACAGAATAATTCATTCTAAAATGAGTTTCTGGCCTTCTGTCCATTATTCGCTCTAAATTTCTTCTAACCAGCTCCTGGCAAAAACAAAACAACAAAAGACTTTTACCAAATGATTCAGCTTTTTTTCTTTTTTTTTGTAGCGCACTAAACACAAAATGTTATTTGTTTAGTTGAGAATTCTCATTGAAAAAGTGGAAAAAAAGATAGATGATGTGACTGGTGCCAGTAAACCGAAAAAGGAGAGTAAATATACAGAAAGGCAGAGCTGGTAATGAGTCTCTTTGTTGATCTGAGAAACTTATTTTCTTTCAATTAGCTATCAGATTCATTGTGTATGTTGATCACCAATGCAGTTGTAGGTCAAACACCTGGGCACAAAAGATCCAACTATCCATTCACTCACAACACAATAATTGTGATAGGTGTTATAACTAACGGGGACATCTTAAGGGAGACCACGAAAATACTTAACCTGGTTTCCATTCATCAAAAAACAGCTGTTTTACAAATGGGATCACACGTTTTATCCACCCTTGTAAAAGTGGTCCTCCAATGGACTACTCTTGGATTCCACAAATTAGCCCATATGTCATGCCCAGAGTCATGCACACACTGACACTCTCACTGAGCGGTACAGCGTTCTTAATTGACTGCAGCCGCACAGCCGACGCTTTGCTCATTTCCCTCATCTTTCACTTCTCTTTGATGGGGTGGCCATGACATTAGGTCAACAAAACACAGCGGGCCCAAAACAAAACAATGCAACAATGCCCACAGCAACCACCATTGTCAGGGTGGACAATCCCAAATGACCAATCCCTGGGGACGAAACAATACTGGAACGGGAAACAGATACAGACCCACTTCCTGTCCAGAGTTTAAATTTAGGAACTGCTCAAAAGCATTTTTGGTGTTGTTTTGTTCACTTGCACCAATGTCCAAATGAAAGACCGGGCGCTTGGACGTGACATCGTTATAGAAACCTGGAGAGACAGAAGCAAAAGTTGGCACAGCTCTTTAAGCCTTTCATTCATGCTTGGACACATTGACATAAACACTTCGTTATTCTTTTTGCAGTGTGAGGCACGTTTTTCCAATTACATCCAAATAAAGTGACATTACATAACTTCACCATTAACCTCATTCACCTCGCTCGCTATTATTAGGTCTGTGTGGGTCTCTTGTTTATCTTTGTGAGTGTGTGATAAAGACAGAACGTCTCCTCAGACTGTTTCCCAGCCACACACAAGGCTCTCAACATGACAGCTGTCAGGAAGTGGGACATGAGACCAAAGGTTTTGGACTGACTTGTACAAAGGTGGTCTCTAAAGATGCTCCAGAGCCTGCTGCAGAGCATGTTGCCTTGTACAGTTGCCTCCGGGCATGACCATTGGCCTTTGGTAAGACCTGCTGCTGAAACTTGGATGCAACTCAGTGACACTTTCAATGACACAGTCTAAAAAGTTCTGCTTAGTGGTGCATGTGTGTATCAGAGAACGTAAATATGATTAAAGTCATTCTTGAGAAAATATTTGTCTTTGCGTGGGATCAGCGGCTTGTCGCTTCACCAACAGAGTGAGGAAATGCATCAGCAGTGACTTCAACAATGTCAGGAAGCAGAGTCAGAGCAGCAGCGAATCCCAGGAGCTACGTGTATAACCGTCAAAGATGACCTGTCACACTGGTTGGGGTCTTCCCAGAGAGTGGCTCCATGCTGATTTTTATTTTCACAACTCTATGCAAACAAATAGCTCCATTGTTTAAGCTTCTTATTGGAATATCCTCTGAAAGCATTTGATTACCCTGGATGTGGGAAATTGTCTAGACATGAATAATAGGTAATCAAGCACATGGATAGGAGAGAATTTTCTTATGTCCTGTTGCTCTGACAGAGGAACTTGTAGCTGTGCTTTTGGTTTTTGTTTTTTCTGGGACGTATATTGTATATTGACTCTGGCAAAAAAAATGGCTGGTTGAGCGGCACATCTGAAAGAACAGTGTGTAGAGCTATACTCCTGTCTGATCAGCTGTAAGGAAGATGGATGCGAGAGGGAGCTCCACTGTTCCGCTACAGGCTTTGGTTGGCAGGCAGAGGGCCGGTGTCGGTCGCCCCCCGTGCAATCTGTTCCCTGACCCCCTGGCTTTTTGTGAAAGCACAAACACGAACAAATCACATTGACACATGCGTGCTAGCGCACACTCTTGCACCCACCCACCTGGACTGAGATAACAAGACTACACGGGGATGCCAGCCAAGTTCTTGTGAGCAGACATTGAACTGGGCAGCCGCGGCAGCCTCACTGTGGATTGTTCTCTCAACAATATCTGCCAATTTATCCTTGACACAGGGAGGGGCTGCCGACAATAAAAGCACATTCCACTCTGAGGACCCAGAAATGAGGCTTCCTATTATGATGAGATCAGAAAACATACAGATAAAACTGCAGAGAAAGAATAACAACAGGCCAATTGTTTCTAATTTCTGATTTCAGCTGCTCTGTTTTCAGCTGAGGTTCCTTTTGGTTACACACAGCGCAAGCTTTTTTTATGTGAACCTGCCTCACGTAAATTTCCCATAAACCTCCTTTCCTGCAATAGATAACGCCTTATCGTCATGGTGACACTTGGGTAAATTGCTGGAAATGAGTGCTGTATTGCACAGCTGCCCTGAAAAATACATATAGCTATATTCATTGAGAGCCAGGGTGAGCACCTTTGTGGAAGGGGCTGAGTTCTGGATTTTATCAATTGCTTTCCACAAAAACAGCATTAACGGTCTCAAATCCCAGGAGGATGTTAAATAGAAAGTGCTGTTCCACCTTGTATGAACTTTAACTGGCATATAATTGATGCCTTTCTTTGCTGTGCAGTTAGAGCCGCGGATTTGAAAACACCCGTTAAATCAAAGTTATTTCCCTCCATATTGTATCCTCTGGAGGTTATCCTCATCATACGCTGTAAGGCTCATCCATTTCTCCACACCTCCGTTTTTCTATTACTGCCCCGGCACTTTCTCTTGAGTGATTCAGTGCCTCTGTATTGTGACAGTGTTTGGATAGCTGCAAGTGTATGGGTGGACACAGATGCACCCTGGAGACGTTTTCCCTGGAAATCCCAGAAGAAGGGTGAATAATGCATCATAACCACAACTTGTATAAAAGATATAGGCATCTATATGCATGTATACAAGCTTAATTCCTACTAATACTTTAATATCCAGACTGATAATCGGATAATTATGTTCTAAACCAACAGAGTCATCGTTCATTTATGGTACATCAAACTTTATTTTGCACAAAAATAATAAATATTAGCACTGGTATGTCTTCACAACACTTTAAATACAGTTCTCACTTTATGTCATTTTCTTTCATTAATTTGTCAATTTCTGTACCGCTTTCAGTCCATTCAGTCTTAAAACATTAATGCCTCTTTAAAAGATTGCTCTCGAGTGCTCTAATAGGTTTGATTTTCACACTGGACGCTCGTCTTTGCTCCATTATTCAGCTCTTACAATCTGCTATGCAGTCGTCCTTTCTCTCCATCTTTCTGCATATCTAAAATACTTTGGTCTCTGGCAACGAGAAGTCATTCTCAATCCCAGCATTCTCATGGTTTAGCTCCCGGCCTCATCCTCTGACCATTACCCAGACTAAAGTGACCAAAACTTTTCTGGTGAAAAGGGGTAAAAGTACATTGTGTGTGTGCATGCATGCATGCATGCATGCCTGCATCCATGCAGCCATTATCCTCTTGGGAGCTTAGCAGGATCCAGAGAGCAGTACATTCCACAGCGTGAAGCACAGACTTGGGGAGAGGAGGGAGTTTCAAACAACTCCAGGGGTTACAGTGCAAATCTCAGAGGGATATGTTTAAATGTGGCTCCGCTGAACATCCTCTCATTCACACTCACATTCCCCCACCAACCCCTCTTTGCTGTGTTTCTTCAAACTCTCACACTCAGCCCTGAAATCTACTGAATGTAACATGGGGGCATCTTGTGATGGTCTCTTATCTAATTGTGGAAGCTCATTTTCTTTGCCCTGAGGGGTGTTCTTGAAATGTTTTCGTTCAATGGTAGGTCAATTTATCTGGTGAATTCAGCTTTGAATGTCTGCCTGCCTTTGAGACATCGACTTCACAGTGCAATAGTTGTTCCTCCTCATCTCTACCTCATTAGACCTCCCACCGTGCACTCCCCATAGTCAAATGTCATGTGCAGGATAGTATTTTCCAAACATCGGAAAAGTCAGAAGCCAAACAAAGCTTCTACTGTTATCAGCAAAATTCTACACAGCCTGACTCCATCATACATACTGCTTCTGCTTGGAGTGTCCCTTTTGGGCACCCTTATTGTTTTTCCCAGTGTGGTGTGCATATTTCTTATAATGAGCGCTAGCAGAGTGTGTTGTCCTCATAGCCTCCATGCAGTTCACATAACTGGGTAATATGTCTCTTGGGTTATCCTCAGATCCCCAGTTCACCTCTATTCCAGGATCCCTGTAGCTCTCGCAGGGGTTGGAGTAGCATGTAGCCCCACCCTGGATGGGTAGGTCCACATGGCTCCCAGCTTTGTAGGGCTGTGAAGCCTCTGGCTCTTGAGCGTCTGCTCCCGTGGTACCCAGCTCCACCCGGGGCAGGTAGACCTGGGGCACAGCACGGTAGCGTTTCCCCAGCCGGTGGGCAATGGCCAGCTGGAGAAGGTGAAGCAACTCCACCAGGTTGAGAAGCAGGGAAACGACAGCGATCACCTGCGTGTAGATGACAAAGATGGTCTTCTCTGTGGGGCGAGACACAAAGCAGTCTACGGTGTAAGGGCAAGGGAAGCCCACACACTCGAATTTTGGTGCCAGGAAGAAGCCGTCATAAAGGAACCACAATCCCACGATGAAGCCAGCTTCTAGGACAACTTTGACCATGATGCTGAAAGCATACGCACACAGTAACCTGCCTTTCAGCTTGGGAACCTCAGGAAGAGTCTTTTCAACTTTTCTTCCTTTCTCACCACCCTCCTGTTTCTCCTTCTCTGCATTGTCTTTGTCAACCTTTTTTATTACAATTTCCCCTCTCCTTCTTCCACTGCCACCTTCTTCTGGTTGTACCCCATCCTCCTCTTCCTCCTCCTCCTCCTTCCCGGCCCTGAGAGCCACATAACCAAAGTAGAAGATGGTCGGCGTGGACACGAAGATGACTTGGAGGACGAAATAGCGAAAGTGGGAGATGGGGAAGGCTCTGTCGTAGCACACAGCAGTGCAGCCAGGCTGTTTGGTGTTGCAGACAAAGTAAACTTGTTCGTCATCCCAGGCAGACTCGGCAGCTGTTGCCAAGACAAGCATGCGAAACAGGAAGAGCACAGTGAGCCACACGCGGCCAATGCCTGTCGAATACACCTGGCCCTCCTCCAGCAGGTGCTCCAGGAAGGACCAGTCAGCTCTGGACATCCTCTGCTCCTGAGAGGGAGAGATGGGAAATAAAGTGCTCATTTAGATCAGATCTGAGACATAGAGTAAACATGGACCAAATGGTGCCCTGCCGAGTTGCCATTACAACTCATCAATGAGTTGAAGACAACTTCACCAGACCCCCGCAGACGCGCTATACTCCCCCTAGCATTCTGGCACGGAAATGCACGGTATGATTGCTGTGAAATGGCATTATATCATGTGACATGATATAATCATCCATGATTATATTCCAATAAACTTTGTATTCCATTATAACACCTGACTACATCTTTTATAAACCCATTGTACATCTTTTTAAAAATATCTCAATATCTGGTTTTGTTCAGTTGTACTTGATTTTTTTGCTGTCACTTCAAGAGATCCTCTTGGTTCAGCTAGTGAGTGCTTTTGTTTCCCTGCTAATCTCACACATGCTACAACTGCACTGTATTGCCTTTCTATTTAACTCTTGACAGATGGAGCTACATAAAACAGATTTAAATCTATTTACTGTATCCTCTGTTGACTACCTGTGCTTGGAGCCCATTATTTCCAGGTCTGCAGGTCACTGAGTTCAATACCACTTAACACCTAATTGCACGTTTTTGCGTTTCATAACTCATTAACAGCTGATGCAGTAGGTTTAATGATCTCTACAAGAAACATGCAAGCTAACTTTTTCCAACCTTTTCAGTGTAATGCTGCTTTTTTTTCTGTTTTTACTGGGGAACATGTGAATGTGGCTTACGGCCCGTTAGTTCTTCCATGAGCTCACACGGCTGTTACAGGAGGCTCCAACTCCTCATCATCAAGATGTGAAAAACAAGGCCTCCATACACTAAAATGAACTAAAACAAAACCACCTGGAACTGAAAGTTAACATTTAATATGAATGGAAATAGTATGAGCTTTTACTGTTCACAGTAAAACTGCAACAAATCCTAAAGAGGCCCCTCAAACTTTGACTTTACACAGCATTATTGTAGAACATTATTATAGAGTGTAATAGTCATTCTCTGGCTGGACCCATGAATCATTTAGAGCTCAAGACAAATTGTCGTGCACACTGAGGTGGTGGGGTGGGGGGGGGGGGGGGGGGGGGGGTTGATAAAAGTTGTTCCCAATAAATGACACAGTAGCTGGTGGGAAGCTTTTCCCTGTCAACTCACACACACGTACACACACACACGTACACACGCATCTGAGTAAACATCCTGTGTGGAGGAGTTTAGACAGCGTGGTGACACTTGCCATATTTGTTTGGACTGTTTATGTTTCTCAGTTATAGCCTCTCTTCTGAGAGAGAAAACAAACGTCCTAATAGTGAAAATAAAAACTTGTCTGACAGGATGAGACAAGACGACACACTGTCATGACCCCTGGACATTTCCTCTTCTGGGGGACAGTACCGTCACTGCTAGTGATTTCTCTACCACATGAAACACCTAACAACAACAGATAAGATAAAGATCACCACATGATAAATGAAACGTAAATAAAACAGAAGGTGATAACTTGCTAATCCTCTCATTCTTAATCCTAAATTGAAAACACTATAAAACCTGATTTTGAATTTGATGCAGGCTTTACACCTCATGCAAGTTGTGCCAGGGCGGGCACATGAGAAAGTTGAGAAATGTTTAAAAAAAAACAAACACCTGTTTTTAACCACATTATCAAAAACACATTCGTACCAAAGGCTGTCACTCCATGAGCTCTGGAACACCCTGATCGATCACTGTCAGCGAACACGGCTCATTGACAGATAACTGCATTCTGTCTGCGATGTTTTTCACAGCATGTGTGCGTCCACAAAATACACTGGAACTTTTAACGATCGTGTTAGACCTACCAGCCATTTAACTTTAACCATTCATCCATACTGTATGTAGTGGAAAATACATCATAAAACCACATCAATCACAGACACAAGATGTTATACAACAGATTGGACTTTAAAATGTTCTACCAGTCTGTAGGAAAAAGTAAGTGTGGAAAGTTAATTAGGAGTGAATGTACTTCAGACGTTCAAGTGTACAGTACAACTCATGACAACGATTTACAACTACAACAACAACAACTCATTAATATGTCCATACAAGACTATTACACAGAATAAAGTGCATCCAGGTCTGTTTTATCCCCCTCTCTCACCTTTCTCTCTTCTGAAGCGGGGTCTTCTCCTGACTTCTCCTCTCCTCTCTTTCTCCTCTCGAGTTGTCCGGTCGTCTGCTGCTCCTCTGTGCGCTGGTTTGCCTTCCTTAGAGAAAATCGATGTCATCGGAAAAAGTTGGGAGAACTTTCCCATGCCTGCTGCGCCGGATCCTCCCTCAGGAAATTCATCCAGGAAATGGGATGGATGAGCCCAAAGTGGCTAAGCTTTGACGACGCTTTGCGTTCATTACACGAGTCTTTTTAAAAGACGACTCAAGAGAATGAAAGAGTGCGGAGTTCAAAATAAAATATAAAATAATAGTAAAAATACACAAATAACTTTTTAGCTATGAATTCAAGAAGAAACCATAAAATGCTCAGAGGCATTACACCGGGGTTTTAATGCCATTCAAAGTTTTCGGTGAAGACTTTTCAGCGTTTCCCCGTCTTTCAGCACCGCTATTTTTGAGACCAATCAGCTGTAATTTTCCATGACGCCACACCATGGCGCAACTGCCTTTGTTTCTGCGGACACTTCGACGCAGGGGAGCAGCGCTGTGCTGCTGCAGCGCTGCTGGGGATGTACACCTCCGGCTGTGGTGTTGTACCTCCTGCATGGTGATTTGCTGCAGAGGAAGTATCAGCCACCAGGAAAGAGCACATATATAGCAGATATTTGACCACGCACTCGAGGACTACTACTCATCGTAATTTACTGATAAAACTGCTTATATCTCTGTACATACACTGTCTGCAGTTTTACATACGGCAACTTTTGCCCGGTAGTCTTACAACTTTCGCAAGTTTTAGAACCATTTGATGAACACAGACGCTATGTATTTTTATATCTACAGTACATAGATATTTGGATATTTTATCTTATCTGTCTTTGTATCCTGGATCTATCCATCTACAGTATCCGTGGCTCATTTGTTTTGTTTCAGGGGCGGAGAGGATCCACCTGTTTTCTTTTGAGTCATTTGTGTTCAGGCTACAGTTCAGACTGGTCCAAAGTTAGAGACAAATGTCAGGGAATAATGAACCTTTCTCACACAGGTCATATTTTGTACAGAGTAGGAGTTTGCCCAACAAAAAAAACTAACATGGAGCATCAGTAGCATGTGAAGCTCTCACTTTGCTGCAGTTGCAGTGTTCTGGTCTTCACTAAATTTTCACATTTCTGCTGTGAATAGAAAATCATGTCTGGCATGGTGCATCTGATGAGACCTCTTGTGGCTTTTTTTGACTTGATTATTCTCACTCTAAATGAACTGCAACAAAAAAAGGGTTTTCAATGTCTTTTTGTCCTCACCTCAAGAGTACAGAGGACTGAAAGAACCAGAAAATATTCACCCTTAAGAACCTAAAAATTTATCTTTGGAGTTAAACACTTATTGTATTGGAAACACTGCTCCAAACCTACCAGGCCTGAGTTGTGGATATATACTTTGATAGCAATGTTTTATCTCTCCTCATCTCAACCTGTATATAGATTTTATATATTCTAAAGCAACAATGACAAGCACTATGTAGGATGTACACTCTCAGTCAAAAGTTTGGACACATTTTCTTGTTGACCTCACTTCTTGTTGCCTGTTTCTAACAACATTTAAAAAGTCTTCTGCACTGTACTGATGGTATTTAACTGAATTTACCCATAGGTAGACAGTAGGTTTTTAATACTTGTACTTACACCCTTTGTTCCCCTTGTTTTGGTATGCATTGAAAAGTCTGCAGCTTGTCAAATTTTATGATCCAGGTCCTTTCAGCCACCTGCCTCTACACAGGTTTTGTTTGTGGATGTGCAACGATAACAAACCGAAGCAAACAAGCCCAAGATGATGCTTTAATTCACACTTTCTGTACATACACATTGGAGGTCCACACAGAGATAATGCTCAAACCTTGAGGCATGTCTCAGCAACGCGCTGCACTGAAAAGGCATCTTTTCTGAACAAGCCGTTTTCCCCTGGAAGATGCTAACAGGCTGTAAAGCGTGAGCTTGCTGGAGGACTAGATTTCATATCTCAAATCAATTTTGGCCCAAGCGAGGCCACACACCGCTACGAGCATTAAACCCAACTGCTCTCCAGTGCCACCGAGAAGCGAAACCGTGATCGATCGTAAACAAGCGTTTTTATTCAGATACATTTACCACGCCACACTCAGCAACATATCACACATCATAACGGAGCCCGTATGAGTTTGGCTGATAATGGCCGTTCCAGTTATCACCTCCTGACACCACACTCAGTCAAATTAAAGTCTTTGCTGAGAAGTCATCTCCTCTCAGTCTCTCCCAATCAGTGTCCTACCATCATACGTGTCAATATGGAGATTATAGGAAGAGTTAGGGGGGCGGCTTCGTCTGCACCGAGTGGAGCTTTATAAAAAGCTTCGGTAAATTGACAGTGAATCATTCTGACAGGTCAGCGTCTTGCTCTTTCTTTGGTCATTATGCCGCTAGATGAATGGCGAGGATGGGAGTGAGGACAGCAGACAGAGAGTAATGGGACTGTTTTCATTCAGGAGCTGTGTTGTGCCTCTGTGTTCACAGTGTTCCTCCCCACCGCTACAGCTATCAATGAAACTAATTGCTTGCTTCAACTTCGATCAATTCCTCACACGTTTAAACGTGTGCTGTTTTTTTTTTTTTATGACAGACTCTGGCCTGAACTCAATAACAAAGATATGCAGATGTGAGCCTGGACACTGAGCAGGTTTTCAGAGATGAATCAGAACATCAAATTCTGAAGATGAAAAATCTCTGGGCCTGTTTTCCATAATCAACTTACAGTTGCATTGACATGCAACATGCAGGCAGGTGTTTCCGAATAGGTTGAGAAAGAAGGTAAGAAAGAAGTGAAAACAGCAACATAATCAGGTCTATTTACTTGGCAGCTTGTGACCCCTTCAGAAAGAAAATACAGACAGCTGACAAATCATGTCCACGCTTGTGTTTTCTTTACATGAATAAATAATGGGGGTAGTGTTAAATCAGCCTTACCTCACCGTGCTAAATGATTAACTGCAACAACTGCCAGAAAACACACACACTAGCTCATTTTACCTTGTCCCTCTATAGTTACTGACAGGTAATTCAAAGGTGAAAAAAACTCATGAATAATGTTGGTGGGTTCTATCATTTTGGACCAGACTGAAATATTTGAGCATTTTTATGATATTTTTTGGCCTTTTTATCTTGTCAATTTTGATAGAGACCGTGGAGAGAGGCTGCATCAACGAAATGGGGAAATGACATGCACCAAACCCAAGGGGGGAATCAAACCCAGTGCACCCAAGTCACTCAGCTGCCAGGTGCTCCACGGTTCTTACTTTTATTTGACAACTAGTTGATGGACTGCCTCCCGGTTCGGTACAGGCACTGGTAGCCCTCTATGTATGAATTTTATTCACTTTGATGATTCTCTGATATGGCATGGTGGCTCAGTGGTTTGTGCTGTCACCTCACAGCAAGAAGGGTGCCAGTTCATCTTCCGGTCAGACTGATTTTGTGGGGTGTTTTCTCAGGATACTCTGGTTTATGCACATTAAGACTCACTGAAAAGTCTTTTTTTGCATGTCTTGTTATGCACTGATAACCTGTCCAGCATAGGTGCACTGTAATAAGCCAAAGCACCACTGTGTACAATGTGAGCCACATTATAGATGGATGGCTGGATGGTGGCATTATTTATTTCACCAATTTCTAACTTTTATCCCAAAATTGTAACTTAAGAGATAAGATAAGATTCACAGCACACAATGAAACCGTAAACAGCAGTTTACGATCTGGCACAGATCTGACAACATTGCTGTTAACTTTCTAAAATGGAGCTGCAACACATTTGGCGTGGATTGGATGTTAATTTTGGAGAACAGAGCGTTGGCAAGCTTAACTCAGTCTTCTGAATGTCCAACATGGTTTTATTGTTTTCTACCTGTTGGTTTAACATACTCTTGACTGTGTCCAATGTATTATTTCAGCTTTCATTTTTCTTTTTTTTTCTCACAAAAACCCTGAAAAGGTTCGATGAAGGAGCTAAACTACAGCATGGAAAAAAAATATTATATAAGGCATTAGTAATGTTTATCCTCAGCTTATTATATTGTTATCTCAGCTCTGTGGCTCCCCAGACAATCAGCTGCCTTCATCTCATCCCAGAGGTATACCACAGTACTGGGTGCAATACACGGGGCATGCCGCATTGAATGAATTTACCTTGGAATCGAAAATAGATTCCTCTCCGTATCCTTAAACGTCACTGTCTCCCCAGAAAGACACATCTGAGGAACAGGACAGTTCTTGTGACATGTCATATCATGCAAAATTAATCTGCCAGTCGAAAAAAAGACATCGCTTCTCTTTCAGGCAATACGTCATGTGATTGAGTGTGTGTCTGCGCTGCATTGGTTGGAGACAATTAACCTGAGACAAACAAGAATCACTTATTCGCCTTTCTAACACTCATTAACATCAAGACAAAATTGCCATGGCACAAGGTGATGTCCGTCTATCTGTGCTGCCTGGTTAGTAAAGATGTCAAAGCTACATGAGCTATGAGCTCCGCAGCCTCGCATGTGGTTTGATGAAATATGCATGACACTGGCAGAGCTGTAGAGCCTCTGAGGAAGTGTATATATATATATATATATATATATATATATACATACGTATAGTTATACGTATCCTACAAACTACTACACATCTCATCCTTTCTATCTTGTATCTATGCATGACCAATTTACTTTTTTCCAATTCTTTTTCCATCCCATGTGTAAACAGGGTGTCACGTCTCCCTGTTGAAATCAAGGTCCAAATCCAATCAGAGGGTTGCCTAGATCCTCCCTGTGGTCTACTTACCATGTGTCTCCCAGCCTTATTATGCCTGGGGACCGCTCCCTGACAGGCGCTATTGATCTCAGCCAGCTTGGAGCCACGCCATGAAAGTGCACATTGGCAGCTGATGACAGCTTTATTAGAAAAGGAGGACACGGCGGCTCAGCAAGTTTCCCCACATCAAAAGGCCCAAAGGGGATGAACTGTGCATAGAGCTCATCACATTTGCTTGAGGATCAATTGATTGGCTGCTTCCTTCTTCCTTATTTATTTATTTATTTTATGGTGATCAATTTGTTTTGTCTGGTGGGGTTAATGTACTCACACCACAGGTAAACAAACCCTCAAATACTCTAATTTATCTGTTAAATGTGTTGGATGGAAAATAATAAATTGTCTTGGCTGGCCTGTTCATGGGCAACAAGATTACTTAGCTGCATTGAAATTAACCTCAGACTTTGAGTTTTCATCACAAAAGAAAGTCAAGGGTTCAATCCAACCTTTTCCTGAGCAGAAAGTAGCATTTCCAATTTACTTGCAACCATGGCAATTCAGGACTTCAATTTCAAGATGTACAGGAAAGTAGCAGGTTTGCACAGGCGGAAAAAAAGAAAAAGAAATCTTCCATGACACAGAAGTGTGTCAGTGTGTTCACTCCATTCGAAGCAGGCAAAGGTCAGGGCCCTCTGACGTCTGGCTGCAGCGGAGCTGGGACGAGCACTAATGAAGATCCAAATGGATCCGCTGGCAGACGGAGAGCAGGTGGCGCCAGGACGAGCCGTAAACGATGCAGGCCTTGTGATGAATGCCCTGCCACATACATGAAGGGGTGAGGGCGCATGTTGTGTCGTGTAGAAAACGTGGATATTACACCTTGACCCAGTGAACCGATAAATATTCATCAGGCTGCCCGTCCACTGAGGGAGTACAGTTGCATCTCAGTGACCTTGCTAGATAGGGAAAATGTTTCACCGGGACTGAGCTACTGACTTGGAGAGAAAGGGACGTCACACGTATAATCAGGCTAATATAGTGAAGCGTGGTTTTCTCTCCTCTCTTGCATTAATTCCAATCTGAGCGAGTAAAACACAAAAGCCGAGAGGAAAGCCCAGCACAGGGCTGCATGTTTATGTATCAGTAAGGATGTACACATAAAGACCCGACTCTTGAGTTCAATTCATTTTTTCATTTCAATTCAATTTGAGTTATTGAGCAATTTGAGCCTTAATTGGGGGAGCAAACAAGATGTAGAATTTCAAGTGGAATCCGATATGAAATGAAGTGGGGACATTATTTAGGTGTTAATATGATTTCTGTATTAGATCATTTTGGAAAGTAATCTTAGAATGAACTGTGTGCCAATGTTGAAATTGACAAACATTTTTCCTGGACAAGTGAAATTTGATTTATTTTAACTTCTATTCTATGGAACATGATGAAAGAAGGCTTGATTTCCCAGAATGCTTTGCCTTTCACAAAAATGTCTGGCCTGTTTTCTTTGTCATTACACAGAATTTTAGGGTGGAAATTAGAATCTGGGAATTGGACTTTGGTAAAAATCTTTAGCATTTCATAATCAGATTTTTCACATTTTAAATCAGATTCAATGCATCCTCTCTGTTGTGTGACTGATCTCAATTGTGAATTCAATTCCTTTCCTTGCCCAAAAAATTCAAAGCCCAATTCAACATCCTGTGCAATGGAGCCAATTCAATTCAAAGCTTAAAACTCAAAACTAAAAATTGAATGACAGCCAATTATAAGATTCTGAACTGGTACATATTTACATAATCACTATGTGACAACTTCCCCCAGTGTTGGGGTTGGTGTGTGTGTGTATGTGTGATGACATGCTGATCCTTCCCACGTAGGCAGTTTCCCGGCAGGGCTCCTGAGCATCACGTCATAGAGTATTCATAGTCATCCTGTGGTCTTGGATTGAAACTCAATGCTTTCACCGCAACAGCAAGCGCCTTACAGTAAGTAGTCAGAAGTCTGGACACACACATACACACACACACACACACACACACACACACTAACACACACACACAGTGCACGCCGTGTGGATGTCACTGACCATGGTGCTGAAACCAAAAGTTGCTAGTGTGACTTGATACTGCAGTGCCGCAGATTTTTAATATATAAGTAAGACTATTTTTGGCCAGTTAGTGATACATAAAAATGTTGGGCACCAACCAGAACCCATCTGCGCATCACTTCTCATGATAAAGTTCTTCCAACTTGCCAAATATGCTGAATCCTCATCAAGCAGTGCCGGAGCAGTAACTGTAAAGCCTGGGTGTGCGCCAGCAGCTGAACAACCCATACAGTGAAACATTTAATTCAATTTTCATAATATAGTTTTTTATTTTTTTTCTACATCCAGACCTCATAGTCACAGTCGATTTTGAAAAGCACTTTAATGTATCATGAATATTTATCAGCGCTGAAAGGGGAGTAAACTCTGTTTTCCAAATGAGAGAGAGAGAGAGAGAGAGAGAGAGGGGAAAATGAGTCGAGGTGAGCGTTCAAGCATAAATCTTGCCTGAAAAGCCCACACCGATCACCCAAACAGATAAAATGAGTTGTCACCTAGCATCTTGTGCTGTATGTGCTCAAAGTTCTCCCCTCAACACGTCGACTCGAGGGTAAAATGACACAGAGCTCTGCTGCAGAACACACAGGATGGGTCATGCTGTGCTCACCAGCGAGGAGCCCTGTGAGTCCTGTGTCTGTGGGAGCGGCAGCGCTGAATTCATTTACACAGCATCATGAGAAATTAACACCCCGAGGTGCCATGCAGCGCCTGGGTGAGAGGGTGACAGTCCCAGTTAGGAAATGACAGAAAATAAAGAAGATAAAAAAAAACACTGAGGCTTCAACGCCTTTTGTTTGCACATGTGCACAGACGCACAGTCTCTTCTCTTCAGATGACACCATCCATGTCACGTTCAGCCATTTTCTGCACTTCAGCTGGAAAGTTCAGAGACGTTTTGGAAGGATTAAACATGAGCAAGGCAATTATTTGCAAGTAACGGCATATGTAGTTTACAATTGTGCAATTAAAACTCTCACGCAATCATAAAATGGCCCCCGGGCCTATTGGAAACCAGCCTCTATCTCTCTCTATTGCGCTTTGTGTGTGTCCTCTGTCTCTCTACTCTGACCCATTTACAGTAGCTACAGTCTATGTTCAGTGCTTGACATGGTGCTGTATTCAGAGTGGCTGGCGTTAATGTTTAAACATAACTGTTTGGTCTTTACAGGTCTTAACAGCCACTCCAGGCTCCACATTACTGATGGGCATCTGCATGAGGAGATAGTTTGATCTACTCATCGAATGAACAGAACAGGATTGTGCAGTAGCCTTGAGCACATGTAGTTTTTAATGAAGTATCACTGTTCTAGGTGTATATCATGCATGTGTGTGGATGAGCTGTATAACCACATTAATTGGCTGAAAGTTGAGAAAATGCATTTTAAGTCTCACCAAAATATGTTACTGTAGACTGCAACCAGCCTGTAGCACAGTGACCACTTTGGAGTGAAGTCGTGACTAGAATGGAAACTATAACCTGGACATTTTGTGACCACATTCATCCAAGTAATGGAGCCACGGGCAATGAAAGTCAATATAGACACACACGTTACTTATCTTGGTGTTCCCAAGTCATTTTGAACCATTTTAAATTATCAGAAATCTTTAAAGTGTAATTACCATATGTTGTGTTTTTATCTTCCATGAATTCAAATTTGATGTGAATATTACAAATTTTTTACCTCCAGATAGTGTTTATAGCCTGTGGGCCTCAATCACTTCAGGTCATAAAACTTGGTTTTTGTAGAACAAATATTGAGATGAAACATCCTGCAGTATTTCTCACGGACACTGTCTTGAAACCATTTACATTTTCTCAACGCTAGCAAAAAATAGCATCCAAGACTAAAAATACAAAATATTCATTGATAAATAGTACAGTTTCGTTATGTTGTGGGAGAACTGTAAATGAGCAGAATTTCCCAGTAAGCTCAGGGGTAGAATGTCTGAAGATTGATAATTGTGTTTTAATCACTCTAATATTACTTTAATTACTGTACTGCTATTTGGTACAGTTATGACTGATGCTCATTCAGCTTTCCTTGTGTGTGTGTGTGTGTGTGTGTGTGTGTGTGTGTGTGTGTGTGTGTGTGTGTGTGTGTGTCTTTGTGCATGTGCATTCCTGCTTATGTACAGTTGTTGGGATTGTGTACTATATGTTAAAATAATGGCATGGTTAGTGACCACCCAGTGTAGTTGTAAGAAGGTAGATGTGTACTTGTGACAAACAAACTGACAAACTACTGGCAAACATACAAAATATATGGTGATAGCATGTACATTACTGTAGATTTACATTAATCTTAAATGGTTTGGTTGTTTGAGACAAGGGACAGTTCAATGCAAGTTGAATAGTTCGTTTTTTTAATATTCATTTTACATGAACTTGTACATGGCAAAATCATGTATATAGTGTATATATGTATATATCCATTTATAATTTTTCCATTCAAATTAGTAAAATTATTAGTAAAATCAGGGTATATACCTAAATGACCTGTAACACTGATTGACTCATGGTGTGTTGGGACTTGATTTGAACAGAGGGGGGTGAGAGAGAGAGAGAGAGAGAGAGAGCGAGAGAGACAGAGAGAGAGAGAGAGAGAGAGAGAGAGAGAGAGAGAGAGGCGGTACCTCTGCTGTCTCTCCTCCACACACAGCGGTCGGGGAGCTGCTCGGGATAGTCGTGCGCTTTTGTGTCTGTCACAGCAGCTGAGATCTCTGCAGAGAGCGAGAAAAACGAGAAGAATCCAGAGAGCGAGAGAGAAAGAGAAGAGAGAAAAGAGAGAAAGAGAGAGAAGCCTCGGCTCTGAGGTAAGGACTCCGCGTGCAGCAGGAGCTGGATGGACATACACGGGACTGGGGATGATGGTGGGTGGGAGGGTGTTACAGGGCTGGGGGTGCAGGTGCTCCTGGACACTGTGTGTCGTGCAGGATGCGGCGCAGCCTGCAGCGCTCTCTCTCCGTCTTTACGCACTGCTGTGCGATGCTACCGCAGCCCGGCCACTCTCTCTCTCCCCCCCTCTCTCTCTCCCTCTTTATCTCTCTCTCTCCCTCTCTCTCTCTCTCTCTCTCTCTCTCTCTCTCTCTCTCTCACACACACACACACACACACACACACACACACACACACACACAGTGAGGTGGTGAGAGATAAAGGGTAAAAAATTAGAAACTGTCTCCGGCTGCATTTGTAACAAGAAAAAAAAGATCGTCGAGTTTCATCCGTGCGTAAATGTTCGCTGACCGTGAAAGCGCTCTTGTGCGTATCTGTGCTGCTGCACCGTGTGTGTGTGTGTGTGTGTATGTGTGTGTGCATGTCCCGGAGAGGAATTCGCGCTGGCTGCAGAAGTATCACGTTTACAGTAGGCTACAGCGGTGCACAGCAGCTTAATTAACACACACAGGAGAGGAGCACGGCGCCTGGGACAGCATGGAGATGATACCTGAGGACCACCCCGCTCCAAGCATTCTCCAGGGGGTAGAGATGGAGGGAGGGAGGGTCGTTTAGGCGGCTGCACATTTATTATTCTACTTGTGCATCCTTGGATGATTAAAACGGGTCGAGCTTTCCCAGACCCGGCGCACATTTTATCGCTCCTGTGCAAGAGGAAAAGCACCCCCACCTCCTTCCCCTCATCCGCCTCCTCTTTATTCTCTTCTTCAACATCTGGTTTCACGTGAATTATGCAGTTACCGCCCCCTTTTTTCCCGGTGCGTTATACAGCCACCCTGCTGCAACACAATTCCCTGCTCTGGCACCGCCTTAGTTTACTCTGTATCAGCATCAGCTGGATCATGGTTGTGTGATCACGTCCACAGATCAGATGGGTGAAGGTGCAGAGCTCCACACAGGTGTGGTCTGATGCTTGGGGACCGCTGTGTGTCAAGTGGAGTTAGGATGTAAGGGATGAGTATGTTGGATTATGGATAAAAGCACACATTGCATGTGCAAGTGTGTGTGTGTGTGTGTGTGTGTGTGTACATGCAACGGAGATACATACAGCAGAAATTATGAGCAACTGCAGTTGTCTGTGTGAGTTTTTCTCCAGGACTCTGTCTTGTTCCTCCCACAGTCCAAAAAACATGCATGTTTAGGTCGATTGGAGACAAAACTGCAACAAGGCAAGAGTGAGTGTGAGATTGACTAGTGTCTGTGTCCTGTGATGGACTGGAGACCCAAGCAGGTGAACTGGTAGCATGAATCTCATATTCATAAAAAACTGTGAAATATTGTGGGGTGTGTATATAGTAATCTGTAGTGGAAGTAGCAGTAAGTAAGAAGTAATTGAACAAGTCTGCTTGTAGGTAAGATGTTGCCTCAGTGGAGGGCACAGTGTATTAAAGTGTCTGATCTGGAGTGTGATGTATATTAATTATACACATTTCCAATACCAGGCGGGCTCCAAAACCAGATAATTTGAAACCAAATATCAGTGCTGTGTACCAAGTGATCAGATAGTGTAGTTCTTAGTGTCAGAGTAATAAATTATTAACACTACAGTAGGGCAGCGAGCTCTCAGCCTGGTAAGCAGCAGCCCAATGGCCCTGAATGCTCAAACCCGTCTTCCCAGAAAATGATTCAAAGTACAAGATGAGATTTGGTTTTTCCGGGTGACTGAGTGTGCCACATCCAGCTGACAACCCTCCCCCCGTCCCCTTCCCCATTATTGCTGAGAGAACTGGTTTTATGATGGGGAGCTGCACTTTCCTGCCTGGAATTTGTCAGATGCGAAAAGGCCTGTTCTCATACTGAGGTTGTAGAAACAGCATGTTCTTTTTATCCAGCAGGACATGCTACTTATTCTGTCTATATGAAAGAAAACAAGGGTCTTTTCTTTTCTGCACTTTGTGAGCTTGTACACATCATCAGGAACACGGATATGCAATAAATGCCATACATTTATGCCAAATCGGCTTTTCTCAATTACATGCCATTGTGCTGTGAGCTTCAAAACAGTTAAAAAAAACTTGAAACAAAACCTAATTTCGGAAGAATTCTGATCCGCTTCAGCGTAGTGAAAGTGTTTCCTCTTCATTCACCAGAAAATACTAAACATTAAGGAAGCAAGATGCTATCAAAATGTCAGCTCACTGTGACTTATCAAGCCTCATTCATGCTTCAAATTGATTTTCTTTCCGTTATTTTTTTTTAAACGAGGTGGAGAAAAAAGCTATAGTCTCTGGGGTATGGACATTTCTTGCAGTGTGTATTGGCTGGATTTGCCAGGGCTCATTTTGGTGCATCAACACGCATCACATAAATCCCATTATTTCTTTTCAGCATCACATAAGAGGCTCGGTAATGACGCTCCGTCTTGATGGGAGCATGAAGATTAAGTGTTGCCTGAATACGGTTCTCGCACACTTTATTCTCTTAGAGGAAAACAGATGTGGAGAAGCGGAAACAGGAGCACCTTGTAAATCCATGGTAGTACGTAGAGCAATAATAGATACTGACTAGCAGTTCATTATTCTCTATAATCACTTCATCCATATGAGAAATAAACGCTCTCTTTGCACAAAGTGGCTCATTGTCCAATATGTGGCAAGATATTGTGAATTGATCAGCGTGGAACACCAAAGAGGGCAAAGTGTGTGCGCTCAACATGGATCGGATTCATCCATACATCCATTATTGAGGCTGCTTTATACCTTAATATGACACAGGGGTTTGCTGGTGCCAGCACATTGGAAGGCACACACACAAACAAACACACCATTCACTCTCTCCAGTCAAGAGTATCCAGTCGACTTAAACGTTAAATGTTTTTGGACTGTGGAGGAAACTGTACCAGAGTACCAGGAGGAAATCTGCTCAGACAGGGGGAAACATGCAAACTCCCCTAAGAACAGCTCTCAGTCCGACTGGGATTCTTGCCGCTGCTGTTAAGAGACAGTGCTAACCACTCAGCACATATATTGAGATGACAGCGTGCAGCTGTGCAAGTGGCACTGTGAGACTGTTGCCTTCTTAGTGCAAGCAAACAGCAAACCAGCCCATATTTCTGACTGTAGTCCAACAATATATCAAGAAAAGGTTGTCTGAGATTGATTCTTGTCTCTTACCTCTTGAATAATTGCTTTTCTTACATTCAGAATCAGAATGACCGTGTGTGTGTGTGTGTGTGTGTGTGTGTGTGTGTGTGTGTGTGTGTGTGTGTGTGTGTGTGTGTGTGTGTGTGTGTGTGTGTGTGTGTGTGTGTGTGTGTGGTAGGGGTAACACGCTGTTTTTGTGGTGTGTAACCACAGCCTCCTGCCAGAGGGAATCATCTCAAACAGGTTGTGTCCATGGCGGGAGGAATCTGCCACAGTCTTGACCGCCCACAGCAGAGACCTGCAGGCGGAGATGTTCTCAAGTGAGGCTCTAATCATCTTCTCTGCAGAACAAACAATACGCTGCAGTCTCTGCTTGTACCATGACGGAGGAGGTGACCTTCTTAGGCTGTTGTAGTAAGTGTATCATCTGCAGTGTTTTCAGTGTGATGAAGTTCATTTTATGTTCAGAGCATTCAGCTCCTGGTCGCTCTGTCAATCAACCAGATGGTCAGTCTCCCATCCGTACTGTAGGTGGGCTCATCCTCATTTGAAATGAGTCCCATGAGGGTGGTATGTGCCATCTGCAAACTTCAGGAGCTTGTTAGGCTGGTGGGTAGAGGTGCAGTTGTTTGCATGGAGGGAGAAGAGCAGTTGAGCTGGAGCTCAGTCTGAGTGCTGGATATACACCCTGGGCCAACCAGAAAGCCAGGAAACATTTCTGCATAAAAGTTTTATCTACACAAAGGCATCATTCTCTCTATTACAAGTCAGTGAACTATTATTTAAGAAGGAATTGTAAGACAATGCAACTTAAATTCAATACACTTAGCAGTAATGAGACATGTAATGATTTGTGGCTGTCCTTACACACTGAACAGTATCAGATTCTCCTGCTATTAGTAGTTGTTTTGGAGCCAAACCTTTTAGACTGACCATTATTTAATTTCTCCAATACAAACTGACACCTGATGGAGTGTCTCCTTGCAGCAAAGCATTTTGTTATCATCTCCACTGTGCACCAAAGCTCTGTGCTGAAATCCTGCTCTAGTGGTCTGGATGACAAAGTGAAGGGCTTTGAGTGTTTTTTTTATATTGTTGCAGTTGCCTCTGAAGCCTACCACTGCACAAAAACAGAGGGTAGAGGGGATGGGGATATTCGACAAAAATGCCATTCATGTTTACACCATGAATTTCAAAACTACATGAATGTAGTTTTGAGTGTGGCCGATGAGAACAATTTAGAGGCTGACCCTGCTTGTATACTTACAGCACACAACGGATCACGCTTTCTGCTCATTTGACCACCTCGCTCTCTCTGTGTCTCTCTCTCTTTCTCTCTTTCTCCCTCCACCCTGACTCTTATGAACTGCACTGAGTGTGAAGCCATAAAGAGGCCATTTTGCATATTGCATATCAATAAAGAGCATTCAGCTCTGGTGCTTGGGATTTTATTGTGCTCTTCCAGACACAACCCTGCAGATTGGTGGCCGTGTGCACAATATAAGCATGCCAGGTTCCATCATCCATATGCTTTCTGGAGGGTATGTTCAAAGATTTATGCTGATTTAAGGCATCAAATAATCAACTTTTATGAATTTCATATTCATTTAATTTCATTTAATCCAGATAGCGTCTGAAGATAAAGCAAAAATGTTGGAAAATGTGAGTTAAACAATGAACGTTGAAGTAGCTTAAAGGCATCTTGTGGGACCAAATGGAGCAAATAGAGGCATGGGCGTGGTTATTTTCAATAATCAGGATGATTTTTTTTTTTCTGTGTAATATTCTGCTCAGGTTCTGAAGGGACCGCTATGACTGATTCATAGTCTAATTTGACTCGCTTGCTAATATCCCTGTGGTAATTAACAGTATAACATTTACCTTTCAGTTAATCAGTGGCTGTAACATCAGTCATTTGAAATGCTGCGTGTCCTGCAGCTGCATCTTCCTCACCGAGCCAAACAGGAGGAAACGGGGAGATTACTTGTTGTGATGAAACGCAGACAGGCAGATTTGAGATGATAAGGTGATTATTGAAGCTGAAATAGCCAGGTGCATTCACAGGTTGATGGGAGTATAGTTTCAGTCGAAGCTAAAACGCTGGAGAAATGTGCTTTGTGCCAGATGCACGAGCAGTAGTAGCATTCATTGTATATCAGTGATACAAGTGGAATGAGTCATGTCGGTTTAATTGTTAACCATTCTCTAACCCCCGTCCCCTTAGTAACTGTTGCTAAGCTTGCCAAGTGTCCCTTTCTGACATAGTAGTTATAATTAGTCATTTTTACAGACTGAATCCTCACTAACCAGACGTTGAATCCTAACCAAGCAACAAGCACTAGCCAAATGTGATTCCTGCAGCATAGGCGTCTTCCACATCCACATCCAATGAGAGATTATGTCATATAGTGTTACATGTCATATAGTGTTACATGATGTGGTATATTGTGAGTTGAGCACATACTCATTGCCGTCTTACCCTCTCCGTCACACATCATCAGTGGGAAAAGAGCCATCCATTCATCCATTATTTTACCCACTTTGTATCTTATTGGTGTTGTGAAGGTCTTGTGGCAAGACCTTTACAGTCCAGTGTAAATAGGACAAAGGCAGAGGGAAAACATCCTCAATACATCCTGGTCACACAGACAATTTTTAGTTTCTCAAATTGGTCAAAACATGCATGTTTTTGGACATGGAGGAAACTGCAGAAAACCTCTTTTACTGTGCAGTCCTGAAAATATATGTACATACCAGAAATTAGTGTAAATAGGATATACATTGTAGAATAAGAAAAGTTATTACTAGAAGAGCTATTAGAGGGGAGCAACCTCTCAGTCTGTTAAAACAGTTGTCACACCCTCTGTAGCTCAGGCAGGAGCTTTACAGAGTATCAGAAAATAACCCCGATGATATCAGGCTGATAACGTCCTGCTGCGTCTTATCTCAGTAAGGGGCATTTACATTTGCCATTTCAAGTGCCTTGTATCTGGATACAATACAGATGATAAGGCGCTTTGATTTACACCCACTGTCTCAGTTTATGCCTTCAGTTCTCTGGAAGGAAGAGAGGGACATCACAAATTTATGGGTAGTGTAAGCTAGAAAGATGGACTTCCTTTTAGCTCAGCTATAGAACTTAAAGCAAACCGCTAATAGGAAGATTAGCTTCCTAAAGCACTGGTGCAGTCTGTGTATGGGCACGGTGATTGAGTAGAAGAATTGATGTCAGTATAGTCAATATAATTTTTCTATAGGCATTAGATAGGTTAAGGCAGTTCCAATTGTGCTTAATACCACCCTGACATTTTCTAAGTGTATTTGTAGTAATATTAATGCTAATCTTTTCTGCTGTGTCAAAGGGCTTTCTCTTCCTCTCCCTCTGTTGGCAGGCGCCGAGTATTGGCTAGAAGACAAACACTAATAAAATCACGAGGCCCGTATTGTTAATCCAGGTTTGGCGGAGAGAGGTCATCTCACACGCAGACACGTGCACACACACACTACTGTACACACACTCATATGGATGCTTTTTCATATCCCTCACCCTCGTTTAATTGTCAGCACTCCCCTTCATATTCATACATGTCTCCATCCACGCTATAACTGTGCTACTCTCAGTGGAGAGATGTCACCTTGTTTTGACACATTCTCCCTCCTGAACGCTGTGTATTGAATCACACCTGCTGCATTTATTGCAGGGTCAACAACAATTCACAGCCTCTGTCTTCAATTGGCATTGGTTGGGTTGCTTTTAAAGATTACACAATAGATGTGCTAAAATGTCATTTGTAATGTATTCCATTGGATTGTTATTCTAATAATATATCATGAACACTTTTTTTCTGCATTTTAATGGGGGGGGGGGGGGGGGGGGGTCAATGACGAGATTACTACTTGATTACTACTTGTGATTGCCACTTGGCAACATGTTGGCTTTGTGGTTAGCAATGTCTCCTTATAGTAAAAAAAGACCTGAGTTCGACTCTGGGGTCAGATTGAAGTCCTTCCTGTTTCAGAAATAAAGGAATTCAGGACGATGGCTTTACATAGTTCCCTATGTTGATTTGAATATGTGAAATAGACATTTCTCTTCATGCAATCCAAAAACCTAACTGCATTCCGATTACTCTCTATTAAAAGATAGAGAATAACCAGAACACATATTTTGCATTCTGCGTACGCAACTCCGGTATTTGTATTCCATTACTTCCCAACGTTGTCCGTACGCTGCTCACTCTCAGCAGATCGGGCCGCTCATCGTGCTCAAAATGATGTAATGTGGAGAAAGATTCTCACCCCACCCCCAGCGCTCCGATACACACTCTGTCTTTGAATCGTCTTGTGGATGGGACCTGAAACAGAGCTTGCAGGCGAGCGGCAAGGTTAAAGAGGCGAGGGTAATTGCTGTAACCTATCTGGGTGGAAAAATGTTTGCTCGTGTTCCCAGTGTACTCCTCTCTGATGCACTTGGGCATGAAATTGTTCCCCTTTCCACCCTAGCAAGCCCCAAGCCCAAGTCCATTGCCCATCCCCAGCCAGGCGAGTTGGCCTTTCTGCATGTGTTTGTACACCGCGGTTTGTCTGTTTGCTTTCGGACGTCACTGCAAGTGTTTATTTGAGTGGTTTTTGATGTATGTGTGTGTGTTTGTGTTTGTGTTTGTGTGGGGCTGGGGGTAGTGGAGGATGGGTGGGTGTTGGGTGTCAGCTGGCCCTCTCCATCCCTCTCTGACTGACAGAAAAAGTGAGTGAGCACTGCAATGATTACGGGCTGCATGGAGAACTGCGGCAGAATGATCACTGAGCATTTCATGCTGAAATCACACTGAGAGAGAGAAGGGAAGAACGAGAGAGAGAAAAGGAGAAGAGGGAGATGCTGATTTGAGGGCTATGACTCAAGTGCTCCTGGAAAGAAATAGCATTAACATATGTTCATTCATATATTGATAGAGGAATGTGTGTTTGTTTGCTTGGGTGTGTTTGTGTGTTAGTGTTGGGGCCATATTTTTAATCTCGCCCTCGTCCATGATTGATGATTTGATGAAGTTTATGATTAATGACCCTGAGTCACAGCCATTCGTTACATGGGCAGCATCTGACTTCAACAAGTCATACACAATGAAAAATATGGCTCCATTCTTATGCATCTGTGTTTCTGTTCCATTCCTGTACTCGGAACATCCCACATATCCAACAAGCTTCCTTTTGTGTTATATGCTTGAGAAATGCTGCCCAGGAGATGAGTGTTTGCGCTGTGTAATCCAACTGTATACTCTGAAGTAATTGTCAAGGGAAATACACAAATTCTGCACTGTTTCCCTTGACAGTTCCCTGTGCAGGAGATATAAACAGTTGGCACCTAGTTCTGCTTGTATGGAAATGTCACAAAATTACTCTCATTTGTCACAACAGCAGTGAAACTTCTGTAGCAGTGGTTAGCACTGTTGCCTTACAACAAGTAAGTCCTTTTTCCTTACTTATTTTTCTGTGTGAAATTTTCACGTTATAGCTTTTCTCCAGGGCCTCCAGTTTACTCTCACTGTCCAAAAACATTGGAGACTCTAAATTGTGAGACTGTGAATAATGTATGTGAATGTGCCCTGCAATGGATTTGTTAAGGTTCAAAGTGGGTAAGATAATGGATGCATGGATGGATGGATGGATGGATGGATGGAGGTAAAGGGCGTCTGAGTTAAGGCAGAAGCAAAGCTACACATGCAAGGTGGAAAACAGGTCTATATAAAGCAAGGCACAGAACTACCTTGTATTAAACTGTTGAGCATGTGAGGTACTTATTACAGTGGTTTGGATACAAACGAATAAATAATTCAATAAAATTGGAACTAGAATGTTACTCATTTCACTATATTGGACCAGCAGTGTGGACGATCCAGCTGTAATCTCAAACATACTGTAGTTGGCGAATGCAATATAAAAGTGATTCCGACTGTTTTTGGCAGTTGCTCACACTCTTTTTTTTAATCCTCTCCTTTGAATTTTACTGCTGCTGCTGCTTTTGGTGAAACAAAAGACAGCTTGTGTCAGACAAGACCGCTGAACAAGACACTGAGATCACAAATTACTCACCCATGTACAAAGGGCCCCAGTTCATAGAAAATCCTTGAAATAAGTTGATTGTTTGGATATGAAATGATCCCTTCCCGAATGTCGAGTAAATGGGTTACCATTAGATGTCTCGATTGACGATTAAATGACTTGTAAACCTGGACATTTTTATGGTTACGGCATGGCTTTACCCAGCACGGTATGAAGGATGTGCTTCACCTGGAGACGATCAGAGGATGGGGAAGAAGGAGGGGTAGAGCGGGAATAAAGGAGGGTAGAACGATGGCCTAATGGAGTGGATGAGCAATTGCGTCGATGAGTCAGGATGAAGGGATGGCAGTCATTTGATGAATGGATGATGGTGTGGAGCGAGGTGGGAGGGAGAGACATATGAAATGACAGAGAAGAGCAGTCCTTTAATGCTACATCATGGGGTACCTATTCATTTTGTTTAGTTCAGTCCCGTCCTCAAGCTGCACCGTTTTTTAACACTGCCTTGGCCTTTTCCTCTCACTTTCTTTTCATTCTATCCACCTTTTTGGCCCCTTTGCTCTCTTCCCCTGTCTTTTGCCTTATCCCTCATTTAGCCTTCCTCCCTTTTCACACATCTTCCTTCCTTCCTCTTTCTTCCTTCTCCCCTCCTCTCTTCGCTCTGTTCATTATCTCATTCTCTCCACTCCTCCCCCATCTCATCTTCTGCCGATTTCCCTAATGCCCTCTTCATATCTGCATCTATCACTTCTTAACCCTGTCTCCATTTTCAAGACTTTGCTTCCCATTTTTATTTCACCGCATTTGTCTAAATAGTTGTCACACATAATTCCTGCCCCCCTCCTCCGTCCTCATCTTATTGCCCCCAACGCAACCACCACAGCCTCCCAACCGTGACATTTTGACATCTCTCTCTCCCTCTCACTCTCCTCTCTCCCCATGTTTTCCTTCCTCTTTTACATCCACCGGTCCCTTGCCTCTCCTCTTCAGCTTCCTCTATCTCTTGTAAGCGGGGCAGGTGGTGGTGCAAGTACATGCTTTCAGTGGGACATGCCTGCGCTCAGATTTAAATAGATAATGGCAGAGCCCTAGTGCTTGCCGGGCTCTCTGAATAATGCAGGAGATCCTGAAGGCATTGTTGCCAGGCTTCACTGATGGTGACATGCATACGCCAGCTCGCAAGCTTGCAATATTGATATCAAGAGAGAGGAAGAGACTCGATGGCAGTTATTTTTATCGCCCCCCATCATATGTGCCAGCTTTGTTTTTTGATACTAAAAGTTGACTCTTAAACTGTTGAGAGCGCCCTTCAAAGGAAGACGGGAGCAAGTGTCCATTGAGGACATGTGAGAGTACCCTCTAGTGGCTATGGGAATTATGACCTTCTGACGTTGGGAACAAAGGAGGAAGTAGTGTGTCATTGTTATGGAAGCACAAAGTGCAGATTGGGGATTTGGGCATGGTTTGATACTTCACCAAAAGCAGCCTGACATGAACAATGTTTTATGGAATCAATGCATTAGAAACTGGCAAAAAGTCTGTAGGTGCCACAGCAGTTGCTCTGGGTTTGAACATAGGAGTCTGCTGAGATGCACACAGATACTTTGATGGTATAACACCTGCAGTGAGAGCAGTAGATATGAAAGGTGCATACTATCCACACATGACATTTCCGCCTTGCTTTACCCACACACCTCTTTATAATGCATGTAGGTACACATGTACCAAAGCTGTAGCTGGAGATGAAGAGATCCCAATTGCTCTCTCCAGGAATTTTAATATCTCAAAGCAGGCTGTCTAGTACCACTGCACTCTCTCTCTCTCTCTCTCTCTCTCTCTCTCTCTCTCTCTCTGTCTCTCATATTTTAAATCTGAAAGGTTCACTGCTTGAAAGTAATTCCAGTCATTTTTATGTGAGGTGACATGAAGAGATTGCAATAGCATAAAGAATCGTGGCCCTGCCGACACGAAATGGGTGTCAGTAATACAAGATGGACAAGGATGAGGTGGAAATAATCTGCAAAGAGTCCAGCGGCTCATCTACCCATTCATGATTTGCATAATCGTTTGTGCACATGAATTACTTTTAGTATTTCAAATTGGGAATTAGTCATTGGTCCTGTCAGATTAACTACCTTTGTTCATTGCTTGAGCTCTAAAATACGGCAGGTGCATGCTATGCATACTCTGGTTCAGAGGACTGGCTGGATGAAGTTAATAGCCCAGGAGACTCACAGAGAAGGTAGTCATAAATCAAAGACATAAGTCAAATTCTAAAACAGAGACATGACAAAAGGTTAGGGTAGGTAGGTTTTTTTTTGTTGTCTCAGGTAAACATCCATCCATCAAAGTGGGAATCAAAGTTCACCAGTGGCAGCAAAGCATCCAAAACTGCCACTCCTGCACTATTTCCTACTGTTCCTATTGTTTCAGATATGCCATAAATCAAAACCAGTGTGTGGTTTAGATATGCAGTGATAATCTACTGTATGTAGATTACTGCACTGTCATAATCATCAGGGTGATTGTTTAGGGTCTCAAGCCACTGCACTAATAACTATCAGTGTTATGTGCGCTAGCACGATCTAGAACTGGGTGTAATTGTTTAGGATAGATAGATATATAAATTGATAGATAGATAGATAGATAGATAGATAGATAGATAGATAGATAGATAGATAGATAGACAGACAGACAGACAGACAGACAGACAGACAGACAGACAGACAGACAGACAGACAGACAGACAGACAGACAGACAGACAGACAGACAGACAGACAGACAGACAGACAGACAGATAGATAGATAGATCATTTTTAATGCCTTCAGGCTGTTAAGACAGTCTAATGGAAAAAGTAATAAATGAAAGTAAATAGAACAGAGGAACTATCATAAAGGGAGAAATAAGTGGAGCTTTAAGGAAAAACTATGGTCCATTGTCTCCTGGTATCCATGCTGCGAGGTGTGCACTGGTGCTTGAGGAAAGAAAGGGGAAAGAAGACAGAGAGTAAGAGAGAGTTGCTTTTTGTGATCTCATCTTGTTATTTCCTCCCGTGTTCGTTATTCACTACTCTTCCTGTTAAAGGCTTCTCCTGGAGGGCGCCTCTTACTTTTCAAGAATACAGGGCTGGTATCTCAGGGGGGCATTTTCAGGTGATGTTTGCGTGTGGCTGCCTCCAACTGTCTGTCAGAGAGGAACATAGGAGAGAGAAGGAAGACAGAAACGATGGAGAAGAGGAAGGACTAGACAATGTTTGATCAGCGGGGGTGCTGAGTCACTCTGGGATATGATGGAGAGATCTGGAGAGGGACGAGAGGGAAAGACGAGAGAAAGATACTTAGGTGTCTTTTCCAGAGCAAACACACGTGCAGACACATTTGCAGCAAGCACAATCCTCACTGCATTTCCTGTCGCTGCCTCCATGGGGGTCTGTCTTTGACTCGGGGTGTCATCTGTGAGGTAGATGAAGCAAACATCCCGTCATATATTTTTCCATCCATCCGAGGTGTGGAACAGCATGTGCTGCTGAGAGCGCAGCTCCTGCCAGAGCTGACAAATACTGGACCCTGAAAGTGTCACTTCTTCACCTCCAACAGTGCCAGGCCATCATTAAAATGATGCAGTGTTCATGTTGCAGTGAGATCCATTACTGTGTTGCATGTAGTCACAGTGCACACCAGGAGAGATACATGTGATACACGCTTTTACAAACAACAGTGAGTGTAGGTTTCTTCAGTTTTTTCAGCCTCTTGCTGATTGCTCTGTTGAATGGGGATTTCTGCATTTGGGCGCCTGATGAGACAGGAATGCTACTAAGAATTCATTTGACAATACATTTGTCAAATAAGAAATAACTTACGACGAACATAATAAACCAAATAAAGGAGTTAATATTACACAACAGAGCGTTGTGACATTTTACTCCCTGATTAATGCATGTGGCCATCACTTGAAACACTTTAATTTTGCCAAATTAATTTCCATATTGTCATCTTAAGCTGGTAAGAATTATGGCACTGGCTGAGACTGCATTACAACAACCACTTCTCCACTGCTTATCCACTCATGACAGACCTACTCCATTTACTTGTCACTTTTTTGATTTGGCTAAACACTACAGTTATTTAAGTCTGTTTATTTTCACTTTCCAGCTGATGGGATTCATTATTTAAAAAGATCATTTGACAGTTGAATGAAAACAGATTTGTGCACAGTGCAGATGGAAATGCAAGTTTGTAATTTATGTGTTTTCCCCCTCCCCAATTAAAACTCTACAGCATGTCATAATGACGGCAATTTCCAGTCGGGACCAGTTTTCGGGTTAAATGTGTCTCATCTGGAGGACGGCCAGGGGCGGTAGCCGCTGCCAGAAAGCGAGCTGGAGGGGCCCCGCAGCTGTCGCACAGTTCTGACCTGACTGCATGCAGGGAGCAGAGGTCCGGGGCCGCGACATGATACTGCAGGGACCCCGACCTCTGTCTGCAGTGTGACGGCCACAGCTAATGAGGAGACACACTCCCACATGAATAACAATTCATCAGGACTGAATCCACGGATGAGCTCAGAGATAAGTGCTAACAGTCCAGAGCAGAGGTCACTAATAGGCTGCCCACAGTCCGAACCTGGAGCTTGAACCAAAACACCATATCAAGTTTGACTCAATTTTGGTAGAGTTTATATTGCTCTTGAAGGTACGCTAGCTGACGTGATCCTGCATTCTACACAGGCACTGCATGATCTCTGACTCTGTGAAAGTGAGAGAGCATATTATATAGACATACATAAACATGCAGTAAAGAGAAAGGAACATGATGTGACAGAGAGAGTTTAGTGGAGAGAAAAAAGTGAAGGACACTGCAAGATGCATGCGCTGCCCCTTCTTTGGTTCTGACCAAGATTTAATACTGTCAAGTGAAACTATCTGTCCATGCAGAAAGAGAATTTCCTCAGATTTAGTTTTAATTTCTTTTTCCTTTTTTTTAATCTTGGTTTAGACCTTTTTTGTGTGATCATTCGTCCCTAGGTAAGATTCAGCTTGCTGCATCTGCTATGTTTCCAGTCAGGAGTACTAGTGAAAGGTGGCAATGAGTGACCTACTAAAATCTGAAAGGGCAATGGAAAAAAGAAAAACAATCTAAAGGCCAAACAAGGATATTAACTTGTTCATTTACTGCCCATTTACTGGATATTATAAATTCTCCAGTTGAATGGGGAAAAAATTGGAAATGGCAAATGGTAATGGACTGGTTTTTATACACTCTTTATCCTGTTTCACCTCATTCACCCCACACTAGTTAAAGCTGTTCAGTAGGTGAAATTGTGAAGGGAAGGAGGAAAAGTCAAGCAAACCTTTTATCTAGTTCTGATATTGATGCTTTAGGTTTGAATTGAATATCTCTGGTGTATGTTGGGAGCCACTACAGTGTTATTTCTAGTGGTAATGATGCCCATGGATGTCATGGTTATACAACTGGATCTGACCCCTCGCTGTGCAAACATTGGTGGCAAATGCAGTGACACCAGCAGGAGAGGAAGCACTACAAGCGGGCCACGCTTGCAAGGTGCATACACAATTACACGCTGGGCTCTCTCCCCTGCCAGGGTGACAGTCAGTGGCGCTGGTTGGATCACCGGAGGGCTGCAGGACCAAGGCCATTAGAGACCGAGCACAGCCAGAGATCTGCTACCTACAGCACCCACTAATGGAATATATTCAGCATCCCTGCAAGTTTGTGTGTGGATGTGTGTGTCAAACATCCACTGTACATATATGCGCCTGTGCAGTTAATCAACCCTGCTCCTGTAAATGCATGACTGCATGTCTTCCTCTCACTCCCATCATGCCACTGGTTCCCAGTGTATTCTCAGTGGGTCAAATTAGCTTTGGGAAAGGGAATTCAGTGCAGTCTCTGACAATGATGATTGCAGGGGCGCTCAGACATTGTGAGAGATGATTGCCTGAAGGCTCTTCGTTAAGAAGAGATATGCCAAAATCCCTGGGTGGCTTCATTTATCGGTTTTGATAAGCCACTGATCCTGAGAGCGATTTGTGAAGTATTGCCAAAGACGTGTTCCTTACAGCTCCTCAAACAAGGGGGTTTGATGCTTTTTCTTATGATAAGGCAGGTAGAACCCAGGGATCAACATTGAACAAACTCAGTTGTGTGAAGATCTAATTATCATGTTTTTTATGACATTTGGCCATTTAGTACAGTGTACTAAAGTTTTGTACTTTGTGAGTTCCAAAGCTTCATGGGATTGTAACCTACAAACCTCAAACATAAGTGTGAGATGAGCGTGAGATGCACAGATGCCTGAACAGTTGGTAACTCATTACAAAAATCTGTAACTGGGAGAAGTTGTAATATTTGTGATGCTCTGCACAAATTGCCCCTGATCTCCAAGGAAACAAGCATTTGTTGATATTTTTTAGACAAATTAAAAACAATCCAATTTCTCCAATTTACAATTTCTCCAAATTCTCAAGGTAAAAAGATGCCGTTGGTCTGTTTTTTAATCTGATTTAGGTGGAATTAAAGATGAAGTCTATTTTTCCTTTTTGCGTGATGATTTAGAGGCACCACTTGAGAAAATGAAAAATGTAATATGAGCTCCTATATCTGGACTTCTCTTTCATTGTTTCTGAGCTTTGAACAAAATTAGAAATAGTTCTTTGAATGTCTAATTATTTATGTTAAAAACATAAAATATCATTCACACATTTGGTTTGACAATAAGCTTTGACGAGGTTTTACTTATCAGTCATTAAAATAAGTAATTATTTTAGGCTGTTAAGATAATGCATGCAAATAAGAAGTAATGTACTTGAACAAGTGATTCAGGTTAACTTTGACTGATTTGGTGAAAAGGGCTTCACCATTTTGGAAAGAAATGTGAACCACGATTCTCTGGCAAACGATTCTCTCTTTTTTTTTCCACAAATTGATTGGTTCTTCAGATATTTCCTCAACTCCTAATGCAAACCTTTGTTGATTCCCATCACTACCACGTGGAGTTTTTATCACCAACCATGTTCATATTTATTTCTCCCCACTGCAGATTTTCCCGTTTCAAAGTACACTCACTCTGCAGCTGTCACGTCCAAAAAACTGCCAGCAGGTTTTCTCCTCCACTGAATCACGTGATGTTAAACTGCTTTATCATAGGCCGAGGGAGAAGTAGGAAGGGGGAGAACATATGGGTGTGAATCAAGATTGAGATTTTTTTTAAACGATTTATCGTGCAACCCAAACTCACACTCAGAATTTACTGGTCTTGCAGAAGCCACATCTTTATTACATAATTCAGCTCCATTTTAAAAGACAATTTCAATGACTAATCTCCTAGTGATTCAGAGGTTAAATATTTGCTGTCTTTGTTTAGAGTGGAAGTAGCCAGGAATTGAGAGCGAGTTGACTGTGCTCTGCTGTGTTTGTGGTTTTCTCTGTGTGTGTGTGTGTGTGTGTGTGTGTGTGTGTGTGTGTGTGTGTGTGTGTGTGTGTGTGTGTGTGTGTATCCTACCAGCTCACCTTGCTGCACCCTGTGCAACCCAATTTGACCGGTTCCTCTGACAGCTCCTGTGGACTGCTGTGTATGTTTGTGATGGTACAACTGTGTGTGTCTGTGTGTGTGTGTTTATTTGTGTGTCCGTACTTTGAAAATAAATCCCACATCTCATATCTACACGTAGCTAACCCTCCCAACTTATATGATTTCCTTTGTCACTCAATTTTGACATTTTCGACTGCCCCTGTCTGTCTCTTCCCCTGCTCTCTTATTTTTCTGTCCCTCTCTCATTTTCCGTCCTCTTTGCGTCAGTGGAGAATGTGTGGGGAGAGGGTTAGGGTCAAGGTGAAGCCAAGGGGGAGTTCAAGAGAAGCAGAAAGAGAGTAGATGTAAGGGTCAGAAGTGATGGAGAGCCCAGGAGATGAGGGACGGGCTGAGTGGAGAGAGCGAAAGAGAGAGAGGGTGGATGAAGGTGCTGAAATGGAATGAATCAAGGAAGGAGGAGGGTGAGGTGAAAAGGGCAGTTGGGGGAGGGGAGATGATTTAAGGGTAAAATGTTGGATGAAAAGGGAGGGAGGTTAGAGTACCATTATCATCTTTAGCCCAACACAGTCACTGAGGGCAACATTGCTCTGCTGGGTGTGTTTGTTTTAATGGGTAAACACAGAGAGAGAAGTGCTCTTATAGTGGATAATAGGCTCTAAAATCTACAGTACACACACACACACGCATATGCACATACACAGATCATTTCACCAATGCAAATTATGTAAGGCAAGTTTTCCTAAATGCGGTATCATTTTATATTTCAAGTTTGACTGAAGTTAAGTGAGCTGCTGCAGTAATTGTTGCTTTGAGGGAGGAAAAAAAGAAGCAAGAACCAAGTCCACCGTGAACATTTTTTCTTAATGAAGACAACACTCCTTAAACCCTAAACTGTAACTGATGTGTATTTAAAGGTATCGCTTTGAGAAGTCCTTAACGGGAAAGATTAGCACCACCTTACTTTAGCATTAACTTTGCATCAAGACTGGATCTAAAGGCCTGGACAGACACAACAAGCCGACAGTAGGCCGTCAGATGTCAGTGTCCTGTCAACCTCTATCAGCTTGGTCTGTTACACGTGAGGCAATCTCACGTGTAACAGCAAAACACTGTATTTTTCATGGAAAAGCAGAAGATGCTAGCACTAACTATCAAGTCTCCAGCATACATCAGCCCAGAGGGATATACTATTTTGTTTGGGAAGGTTGTATTCATCACAAATGCTGTGCTCGACTTCAGAGGGTGAAAGTAAGTAAGTCACTTCCTTTTTTTTCTTCTTTGCCAATGCTGAAACCAGTTCAACATGTTGAGAGTGTCTGACACTTCCGAATGCCCTAACGGCCGACTGTCAGCTTGCTGTGCCCAGGCCTTATGGGGAAACCTCCCACCAGCAGAATTACGGCTTTTGTTTGACTTGCAGGTTCAGTGAAGAGGCCTGTTTTATCAAAGTGCTAAAAATTAAGGCTGCACCAAACAATTATTTTTATAGTTGACTAATCTTTCAATTATTTTCTTGATTAGTCAATTAGTTATGTAAAACATTAGGAAATTTTGTTGATTCGTGCTTCACTGAACCCATGATGACACACACAGACACATTGATTTTTCCACTCCTCAGTGCTAGCTAGTTTGCTGTCACAAAGTCTAAAGAAAGTAGAATATATTTAAATATAGTCAATTAATCAAAATGTTGATCCAGCTTGAGAAAAAAAGGCTCCCATCAGCAAAAATGAGCACCAGCATCACGTCTACATCATAAACCAAGGGCCTCATATTTCAAGAGCAGAGCAGTTAATCAGGACTACATGTCACATTGTCAAGAAACAGGAAAACCTTTCGTTTTTACAAGATGGCAACGGTAGAGGAAAAACAGGTAAACGTCTCGTAATCAGGTGCTGCAAGAAAACAACTTCCCTGCAGGTAAAAACCCTGAAGAGCCACAGCACGTAACTTTCCCCACGATCCCCATTTTCTTAAATGTCTGTTTATGTAACAGGCAAATAAACGAGACGGACCGTGTAATTAGTGAGCTTGACTGGTGTGTATTTTTGAACTTTACCTGCTTTGTGCTGCTGGACGCAGCTCAACCTCTCCTGACTCCGGCTGTATTTATTTTTTTGTAAAAACACAGGCATGAGATTTATATTGATTAAATCGATCAATTCTCCAAGAGAAAGCTGATGAGACAATAAGTGCCTGAACCACCAAAAATCTTATATCCTTTCCCGCAAGATCAACGAAAGTCAACCACGACTGTCAAACACAATCATGTGGTCGTTATGTCGAGAGCCAGAATCTACTGGGGTTTATTTATCCCCGTCCAGAGGAACAATACATTCCGAGAAGCAGGTCGTTTTTCCTTGTTTCCACTCTTGCCCTTCTCCTCTCCTCCTTCTCTCTCATCCCATATTCAGTGCAGCCATTCGGGTCAGTTCTAATTACTGGGGTCCAATTGGAATTGGCTTTTCAATTTTTGACGCCGCAGCGGTGGAAATCACAAGGTGCCGGTGCCAGCATTCTCCCTCCCCCATCCCCACCCCCACCCCTTTTGCTGCTCAGCGCCCTGCTCGTACGACTTAATATGCCTGATACATTCACCTCACTGCGCCAAATACTCGGCGTTGCAGTGTGTGTGTGTGTGTGTGTGTGTGTGTGTGTGTTTGAGAGAAAGAGCGATGAGGCTATTACTGTAAGTCGCCACAAGGCCGGCCGGTCGAGTGACGTTGGCGTGTTCAGACAGCCAGGATGGGGATACATGTGCGCAGGTGAGAGAGAGGGTAAGTGCAATGTGTGCATCAGTGTACGAGGAGAGACTCTCAGGGAGAAAAAAAAATAGAAAAGAAGAAGAAGAAGCATCTCTCGGAAGCAAAGGAGGGATGGGAGTGGCAGAAAGAGCCCGGGTCTCTCTCTTCTGTCTTTCCTTGGGTCCGCAGTGCAGGAGGAAAGAAGATTAAAGTGGAGACGGCGCTTTTGAAGTTGGGCAATGTAAAAGAAGCATCAGCTACTGCACAGATAGAAGTCTGGCACGCACACACAGCAGCTTCTTCCTTATAGCCCTTAAAGTGAGGGAATATCAATGCCGCTCAGGCCGCCTTTGATTCAAACTGCCGGTATGTGATCCCTCATAACGTTTTAACACCTCTCTCGCCTCAGACATAAAAAGTAGAAGCAACCCCCCTCCAAAAGTTTTTTTTTGTATATTTAAATGAGAGCAAGGTGATAAAGAGGTAAACTCTTTACCTCTTTAGTCCTGACTGAGTTGTGTTTGTGGCCATTGTGGGGATTTGGAGCCTGGGTCCACAGAGATACACCAGCAGACCCACAGCCCACTCGCTATCAAAGACAGGGACGGAAATTACAGCGAATTACAGAGAATGTTTGCAGTGATGGTAAATAAGAGGATTAATCGTCTACTTTCCATGCACGCACACAGGCGCAGAGATGCACACACGCACCCGGGGCCCGGTGAAAGAAACCTAAATATGAGTCTGATGCAGAAATGTCAAGAGGTAATTGTAGGAGTAATACTCAGACTGGTGAAATGTCAGACTTGCCCTCCCATTAGTGGATAGACTCCAACATGCACCCCGGTGCCATTCATTACAGGCATATGGACGTCTCACTAACCAATGGTAAACAATGATCATCGACCTCGTCACGGTAATGATTGTATTTGCGATGCATCCTGGGTGATGCGCCTCGATGCACCATCTGTGTGCACGCAGAGCCACGGGATGTGTGCTCACATTTCTGTGCGTGTGTGTGTGTGTGCGTGTGTGTGTGTGTGTGTGTGTGTGTGTGTGTGTGTGTGTGTGTGTGTGAAGTCACAGCCATTCTTAGCTCACAAATCAATCTGCATTTATGGACATCGACATGTGCCAAGAAGTCATGAAGAGCGATCAGGCTTATAGTGTCACTGGATCACAGTGAAGTGGCCAAAGTGACAAATCCCAAATAATATCGCTGATGGCACTCCAGAAGAGCTGTCTCCAGCTCATAAAGCAACGTGTGTGTCAGTGTGTGCTCTCTGTGCGTGTGTGTTGTGTGGGGAGGAGCTGTCCAAAATAACCCCAGAAACACACGGGACTCATAATGTGAATGTATTGGATTTTAATGTCCTTGTCAAGTCGAATGGTTTCCCATTTGAATTCTCTGGAGGCTGGTAAAGGCACGCTGCCTCGCTGTTTCCCTACTTGGCCTAAAATCCCCCTTTACTGCATGTAGAAATAGAAAATAAAAAATTGGTGCTAGCCTTTCTTGTTCTTTGGCTTCATCTTTTTGCATCATTCTCTTTGACTGCTCCTCTCCCTCGCTCTCTCTGGAAGGCCCGAGACGGTGGAAGATTTTAACGATTTACATGCTTTATGTTTATTGAGCACTAGGCTCAATCTGCTTAGTCTGTCTGTATTTTCTATTCCCCCTCCACAGTTTCTTTTTCTTGTCCATAATCTGCAGTATACACCCATCCATCTGCCAATATATGAAGTATCAGACCAGGAGCCGGTTGCACCAGCTCTCTATATTCAAATTAGCCTTGTTATAGAGCTGATATGATGTGATAGTCGGATGCTCTCCATCCATGGGGGATTTATTAATTTCACTTCTGTCACGATGTAAATAAAGCAGGAAACTATCAGCTGTGCATTTCAGATCAGACTGGGGCCATAACCGCTAGCAATCTCCCTTCGCTCAACATTTTAAACAGAAAATACACATTTCTTACTGTGAGTTTTTTAATACGTTTTTCTTCTCTCGGATAACAGACAACGACAAAACAAGTTTTTGATAGGGCATCCAAAAATGTATTGGCTGTTGGCAACACATCTGTCAGATGGGCAAAAATTGTTTGAATGACTGCGAGTGAGATTGGGTTGAGTCTTTTTCTCCTCATATACAAATTCAGCCCTGGCTAGGGCTCACTGGGAATTGTGAGTAAAATCAGCTGAAGAATTAGTCCTAAGCTTCAGTGGTACGAATAAACTGAGTACATAAAACTTATTTTGTCCCTCTAACATATGGCCTGGTTTGACTATACTGTAGGTATATGTGAGGGAATAAAATGCCAATCATATTTGATTTGATGTTTGATGAAGTAAATTTGTAGGATATAACACTTCTAAATTTACCATTTTCTATGCTCTCATCTAAACGTCCATCCATCTGCTATCATACCCAGTGTGCCTCTAGAGCAGGAGTGTGAGGAGGGGCTCTGCACCCTACAAAGGGACGAGGCAGGAAATAAACTCTTTTCCACTTTGCATGTGCAGTTTTAATTCTGTCTCAATTCAGACACCTCCATCAATTCACTATCTTAACCACTTTGTAGTCCATAGCAGGGCATGCACACACACACATACACACACACAATATTCAGCCATGTTTTTGGATGGTTTTTGAAGGACAAACCCAGAGAAAGCAGATACAGATCCAGAGAAAAAACATACAGACCCTCTTTGCTATAAGGTGAAAGGTGAATATTGACCTAAATCAAACCTTTTTTTTTTCAAATGCCATAATAAGTGACTATTTGTCTGAGGAAAAAGTACATTCCTTTGTAACATCCTAGTCAAAGCTCAGGCTCACACAGTCTCACGCATCAAAAATATATACACTGGCCTCAGTGCATCCAAGACCATACAAACACAGTTTTTCATCTTTAAACTTGTCGAACACTATTTCTAAAAAGATACTTGAAACTTGTGCGCTCTTCCATCAGTGATGTGGGAGCTCTCAGGCTCCCTTACTGTGTCTCTGAGGGGACTCATAGCTCACATACTGTACTCCAAGAGAAAAGCTGCTTGAATTATTGAAGGCAGATGGAGAGAGATGGAGAGCAGGGAACCTGTAGTTGAAAGAATGAGAGAAGTGGCAGAGCATGGTTCTGTGGAGATAAACAAAAAAAAGGAGGGAGAGGAAGGAAGTTGTGGAGACATGTTGGGAAGGACAACAAGGAAATACATGAGAGGGTGGAGATGTCGAGAGGAGGGAGGGCAGGAAGACAGAGAGGTGGAGGTAAGTAGAATCTGTAGTTCTCGCTGTGCTTGTGTGTTTGCTGATGTAAAGAGGAAATGGCTGGATCAGCAGGGGCTTTTACCTACACCGGGTTTAACTAGTTGCGGAAATGCGTGCCTGACACACACTCACACATAAAAGTCTGTGCCCCACGGGAGCAAAGGAGATGAAGGGAAAGAAAAACAGACACTGCGCAGTAATGTCTTCTTCATGCTCGGGTTACATTGCTCAATAGAGCCACACATGCTGCTGGCCTTTTTGCACTTTTGTTGCTCATGTCACTGCTTATGTGTGCAAAACTTTCTGTGTGTGTGTGTGTGTGTGTGTGTGTTTTTTTTCTGTGTGAGCAGATATACTCTACACTGGATACATGTGTGTAAGTGTTCTGTAAGCTGGCAAATGCACTGCAGCTCAGACTTCCCCTGGTGCTGGCTTTGTATCAGCACCCAGCTGAACATGGCTGCAGATCAATGTCATTGCCCACACATCCGCACTCACACACACACACACACACACACACAACCACAGACACACACACTTGGACTTGTTTACAGATTAAACAGCGGGTGGCACAGATAACAGCCACTTAATCCGCAGCCATTTGGACAAGTGTACGTGATTTCCAAAAAAGTTTTTTTTCTCACATATTTTCTTTTAATTTCCATTCAGTTTATTCATCATTTATCCGTCCTGTAATTTATCTATCTATTTATCCATCCATCAAGCCACCCATCTTTGTTGTACCTTAAAAACACTGTGCTTGGCCAGATATTGATGTTGGAGATATAAAGATGTAATACTTTATATTGGTTATACAGATTAAAAAAAAAAAAGACAGGAAAAAAGATAACAGTGAAAAGAACTAACAGTGGATATTTCTGAATGGTCAGTGCCAAGGCAATACAGAACAGTAGAGTTTCTTGGTCTGAAAAGCAGTGCCACAGAGTCAGAAATAACATTATGCCGACAGCGGCAATAAAAACAAGAACAACAGTTTCCAGAGTGGTATTTCTTTTTGACCGACAAAGTTGCCATGTCATTGTGAAAGCTGTCACCCGGTGTGTATTTACAGCTGACTGGCCATGATGTCACTGACACACACTGTGGCTGAGCTGCCATTCACTCCCTGCTGCTGCACTTCTGGCCAACAGCAGCAGCCTGCCTCTCCGTGCCCTGTGTGTGCATGTGTGTGTGTGTGTGTGTGTGTGTGTGTGTGTGTGTGTGTGTGTGTGTGTGTGTGTGTGTGTGTGTGTGTGTTTGGGGGGGCCGGGTAGGGGGCGTGTTTGTGCGTGCACATGTAAAGTGTTTATTGGCTGGGCGCTCTCCACCCACATCTGCAGATCACTCAACGTCAGCGAGGCCCCCCCCTTTGCTTTCATCAAGCAGCACGGGAAAGTGGGAAATAATTAAGGGTTGAATAGAGTGAAGTGGAAAAGTATAGACGAGGTAGGAAGTGCAGTGAAAGAGAGGGAAAAGGAGAGGGAGATAGAGAGCAAGCGGACGAGCGAGCTTTAGCTAAAGTAAGGCAAGCGAGCGAGGCATGCGGCGCGGTGAAGGCTCCAGCGGTCACCATGGCAACCCTTTAAAGGCCGATCCCCAATGCAATTAGAGTGGCTTTGAGGCAGCCAGTCTGGGGGCAGAGAGTATGAAAAATAATGGCAAGAAAGAACAGACAGACTTAAGGGAAACAACACAGCCGAATGAATGAAAACTGGCTATTATGTGAGCAAGTGTCGGTAATTGTGCAGGCAGTTTGCATGTGTGTAACGCAGTGTGTGTGTGTGTGTAAGTGTGTGTGGTTGGGGGGGGGGGGGGGTCTCCATTCTTCTACACTGGTTCTGGGAATTTTAATAATGAAAGCGCCTTCGGCAAGTGGTGTTTATGGGTTTGCACTGAAGCCACGGTGTGCGCACACTGATGTTCAGCTTAGTGTGAGAGGGAGACAGTCAAACTGCACAGTGGAAAGAAAAGATGCTGCGGGTTATTTATTGATAGGTTTGACCACGGAAACCAGAAGAAGAGGCAAACTTACACACGTTAGCAATACTTCAACAAGATAAGACAGAGGCGAAAGGAGAGAGACAGAGAGGAGGTAGAGGTTTCATTCACAGCGGCAGCGAGGGAGGAAGGCTTAGGCTCAGGCCGCCAAGGTGATATCATCAATGAGATTAAACCTCAGAACTAAGTAACATTATTGCATGCTATCCTCTCCAGTGCTATCTAAGCCCATTAAGCACCAAAGAGTGCAGCATATCCAGGCACAATAAGTAGCATTACCTTCAGTGGACACCAGGTCTGGTTTGTCCTCATTTCTTAATCAGCAGTTTGTGTGCTACTTTTGTGTCCGTGTCAGGAAGCAAGACGCAAACTTAATATTCAGGTTTTGCGTCATGAGGCCTTTGGCTGCCCATCCCATGAGAATCACATTGATTAGTTCGTCCACACATTGCGGATCTACTCTGTTATTAAGGGGGGAGGGGATGTGGGTTTCTAAACTGTTGTTCTCTTTCAAAATACCCTTTATCTCAATGGATGAGTCATAGTTATGAGAGAGAAATTTTCTCTGAGTTTTCTTGAATCTCAGTTATATCCAGCTGCTATTTAGTACATGAAAATGGATTTCAGTAAGTGGTGAGTGCTGAAGCTTGTACCATACATTGTTGAAAACCAAATCGGAGGTTTATTGAGAAACTTGATGCAATCAGAGACTTTGAGAACAATAATTTTGGCTTTGCTGCTCATGCAAAATGGTCTTACCTTTAGCTGAAGAAACACCAGCTTACACACACCTGCCTAAGAACTGGGACTAGCAGACAGTTAGTTTTTATTTATCTTTTTTTTTTTTGTGAAATTATTCTTAGAGCTGACCTGATGAGACGTAGACCCTGCTGCTTCCATGCAGCGACTCAACCACGACTGCATCCGTGTGGGAGAAGCTTGGAACGGAAGCAATGAGGATACTTTTCATTGCACATCCAGGGCAAATTGATGGCTTGTGTTGTGGCCGTAGCCTACTGAGTGTTTATAATGTAGCATTTGCACTCCAGTGCCCCGATCCTGCGACCCCCAGAGGGAATTGATTTCTGCCGCTCTGCTGCCCTTTCACGTCTCTATCTTCTTTCATTGTTTTCCTGTCCGCTCTCATTGCATCCTCATTTTTGCCGTTCCTCTCTTCTCCCTTTCCCTCCCCATGTCCCTGCTCTTTCCAGTCATTGTACTCATAATTCTGCTTTGTCCTCATCTTTCTTCGTCCTTCATTTCATCTGCTCTTTCGCCCTCCTCCTACCCTCTGGCTCTCTTGTCATGCCTGCTTGTTTTATTGCTCTATACAGTATCTCAAAGGCCCCAGCTAGTCTTTACTTCGTGATCTGTCCACAGACGATCTGTTCCCAGCTTCATCCTTCTCCTATGTCGCTCTGGACTCATTCTATCCCGCCCAGCTCACTCCTCATTCCCTCTCTCCTGTGTTTACACCCTCCATCTGTCTAATCACTTGATCATCTCCTTTCAGTCTTTTTTTGCTGTTTGTCTTCTATTTCTTACCCCTCTGCTGTGTTTGTGCCTCTAACGCCAAGTGTTATCCCTTCCTCCTCTTCTCCGTCTGTCTCTGTGTATTGGGTTCTGTCCTCAGCCCACAGCTTGGTTGGCAAATGGATTATCCTCCCAGAGACACCACACAACCATCTCCAGACCTCTTTATTTAACCAGCCATAGCTATTTTGCGGCTGTCATCTACGCAGATTGCTACGGACGTGGTGACAAGCCATGACAGGCGCGGGGGTATATATATATATATATATATTTATATATATTTACATATAATAAAGATCGTGATCTTTATTGACTCACATTTGCTCTACATGATATTTTTCTCATACTAGGTGGAAAGGGAGAATCAATTTTCAAAGGATGAATTGGTACAATTATCTCTGGTTTTAAAAAGTAAATTTACTGGATTTCTTTTTACCTGATATTGTGGAGGGACCAGAGGTGTGACCTGCAGTGACCCGGATCACCATTGCTCTCTCATCTCTTCCTAAGGAACAAACAGTAATGTGAAGGTGGCCGAGGTGGCACCTTCTTCTATTAGTGACACATTAGCTTTGAAGTAGGTCGAAGTTACGGTATATCATCCAATATATGCAGACTGTGGCATGCCCCCAGTTCTATATTGGATAGGTTAGCTCAGATGGTTAAAGCTTTTCAAAACTGGCCTTTTGTGTGAATTATTTAGCATTTTCCCCTGGAGAAGCCTCCGGTAAAGGCTTCAGCACGACTCACCTCACCCGTTTTCTTGTCAGGAGAAAGTTGTATCAACTGAGGGACTGTGAACTTTAGTCATGACACCACTTGGCCTGACATTTCTCACAAGCTGCCTTGGAAAGAACATCAAAGACAAGTTTGAAGTAATGAAATTAGAGATTTGACCTATGTCCTACTAATGAAGGGGGTGTTTTTAATAATTCCATTGATTTTCACAGTTTTCCCACAAAATGTGTGCTGTTTTTTTTAATGTGCAAATCTCATCTTGCCCCAGAAAGACTGTGAAACACAAATTTCAAAGATTTAGCCACATCAGTCCTCGACGACAGTGCAGTTCTCAGATTCTCAAAACCCTGATCAATACACGGTGGGTAGTGTTAGCATTATCAGCTTGCTTAGCATTCACTATGCTGTTTTACCCACAGGGCTAAAAGAAAATTCATTCTCAGTGTCAAATCGTATCATCACCATATTTGCAATGAGATTTAACATGGAAAATGAGCATTAGCATCATGTCATTATTGTTTTCTTCCAAGGAGATAATTTCCTGAGGTTTTTGCAATCCAGTATTTTTCTAAACTCTCTCTATTACAGGTTGGTTTTATTACAACATCTGGATGCATCTCTAAATACTGAGCTGTATACAAAGCGGCACATTGTCATTGGTAAATGTAGGTGTGTTTAAGGATGAATATGTGCGGCATCAGTAAGTCCAGCCTTTCTCTTTGCCATTTAATCTCCATGTCATTATCGAGCCACCCCTGCTTGGCATGAGTGCATCTGTGTGTGTGTGTGTGTGTGTGTGTGTGTGTGTGTGTGTGTGTGTGCGCGCGTGTGTATGTGTGTGTGTACCTCTGTTTCTCTGCCTCTGTGATTATTACATATTGCATACATCAGAGAATGGGTGGCATGTTGCTGTGAGAAATGCACAGCTGAGGGAGTGGGAATGGCACCGAGGGAGGTGGAGGAGGCGGAAGATGGATGGGGATGCGTTGCAGAAGGGACCATAGGGGAGCAGATGTGAGTAAAGATGTGAGGATTTCTTTGAAGAGGGGTAGGCCGGATGCCGTATGAGGGGACATTGAGAACGGGCTGTGACGTGCGTGGCCCGGGCAGGTGCTTTGGTCACAGCCACAGACTGAGTGAGAGACAGAGGCAGTGTGAAAAATTGATGTGCCCTACTTAGAGCAGCTGAGCAGAGACTGGAGTGGGATGGAGAGAGGGAGGGTGGGAGGCTGGGATGATGTTAGATTTTGGAAGCGAGGAACCCATGTTGAGGTTTTTTCTCTCTCTTCCTTTGTGCATTACATCACTCCGATTTGTTTCTGGGTGTGGGTGCGCATCTGTAGCATATGGTGCATTTATGTGTCCATGTCTGTGAGACCTGTTTTCATGCCATCAGTTGCTCGATGCTGTCGTTGCCCTATTCATTTGACAGTAGTGGTAAACTAGCCCAAATACAACAACTTTCTCTCCTTTACACACACACACACACACACACACAGATGACTCTTGAGGCCTGAACCACGCGGCTCTCATTAGCCCGTCTCTTCAGCGCTGTTTGACCAAGTGGAGCCCTTTATCTGCCCTCCTATTTAAACGAGGTGGGGAGAAGAGCCGGTCCCCGAATGACTCAGCAGAATGGAAACCACAGTGCGTTAATCAACACTACCAAACTCCACACAGGAGCGACCAAGATGCCGTGACGCTTTTCTGCGTTTTTCTCCGAGGAATAGCTTAATGACCCAAAAGGATTTATGGTGGTGAGCTTTTGCAGGGGCCACACTTGGCGTGGAGTCGCTGAATTTATGCTGCTCTCAGCAGCCCGCTTTAAAGCAGCCAAGTGACCAGGACTCACCTGAGGGCTGAGATCACTGTTACAGAGAGCCAGCTCGCAGCGATTAAGTCTCATCTGGAGCACTTGTTAGCTGAGTATGAGTCTGTGTGTGGTGCTCAAAGAATTTAAGGTGGCTTGAAGGATTTGCCTCCAGGAGGCGAGTCTGTAGTATGTAAATCCGCAGCCGCTGTTTAGATCTCCCTCCTCTTTATCCACCCCCACTGCCCACTTTTCTCATTACATGTCCCCCATCCAGAGTGCTCGTAGTGACAGCGGTCCTGTTTGATTGACAAGACACTCCTTGCCCTTTACCAGGGAAATGATCTCACAGACATGACAGCATTTCATTATGTATATGAGGGCTATGGATACACCGTGATGCATACCTTGAGCTTCAGGTGACAAATTGGTTCAATGCATTCAAAGACATGAAACATAATTAGGCAAACTGAACAGGCTGTCATGCAGGTTAATACGTAATAAAAGAATTTACAGAGTTGACTCAGTTTCAACTGTACAAATACACTCTTGTGATAAAAACTTTTTATTTTTGGTGCAGACTCAACTTTGTATAGAAAACATTTGAGTTCTGAAAGCAACTATTTTCCGACTTGTACATTCATTCCTAAAGATTTTTGCAACGGACATGTTTATAATTCAGGTTTTTATTCATTTTTTATTTCAGTTTTAATGTCCCTTTCTAATGTTTTCCTTTGTTATGCTTTGTTGGATTTACAATTAGAGAATCAACGCCTCCTGCAGTCTACTTGATGAACTAATTCGTTTGACTTTCTAGAAATCTGGTCAAAATTCGCAATACATTTGGATTGAAACGCAGCTCATTGTCTCATTAGCACCAGAGCTGATGTCACTAAGTAGAAATATCACAGTCCCTGCTGCTTGTTAGCACTTAGCTCCTGTGGTGCAGAAATCACAACTCCAGAACCATCTTTTTCAGATCTTATCGAGGTAAACCCATTGCTGCTATTCTGAGAACTTCAGTTCAATAAGCGACATGAATGGAGTTGGTAAATGAATTGTTTTAAAACTTCTGAAAGTAGGTTATTGAAAAAGTGTTGCTATCACACTGGGGTCCAAGTTCAGCGCGCTGCCTTATAATCATGATGACAGAATATTCGATACTGCCTCTGCGCTGTTGCATAACGTAGCGGGGCAGTAGGTTATCATACTAGTTCCTGTCATTTGCTAAGGTTGGAAAGTGATTTCAGAGTTTGACTCCTGAGGCTGACAAATATATAATGGTCATATTCTCCTGTTTGACACAGCCATTAATAAATAACTAAAAATTCATGTCTGAGTTTGACAGCGTGGACCCGCAGGAACGGCAACAGGAACGGGTTGAACAATGATGTCACCGCCTTGTCTGCTTTCATATATTATCATTACTGAGATGACTGATGAGGTTACCTCCACCTATCAGGCAGCAGCACGTCGGAGGGTGCACGGCCAGTTAGACTCAGGTGACTAAGAGGCTAATTTTAGCTCACGTCATCTCTTCCCAAAGTCTTCATCTGTATTTTATGTTGGTCCATCTGTCTCTCTTTCACAGGCCCTTACTGAATCAGCCCATTTCTCCGAGGGAGCGAGGCATGCTGTGTAATTGAAAGGGGGCAACTGGCACAAGTCAAACAGATGGAGATGTAGCGTGCGTAGAGTGTACGTGTATGTGCGGGGCGGCGTCTGGCAGGAGTCAAGCGGCTGTGGATTTATCAGCTCCCCAATGAAGGCCAAAAGCAATGCTTGCCAGATCTCACACTCGAGCACACGCACACACACAAACAGCATGCCTCTCCTCTTCAAATGTTTTACACTTCCATCTTGTCTCTCCTTTCAGCTAGGTATCTTTCTTGTTTCACTTCTGTCATCCATCGACCTCTCCGTCTCTTTTGTATCTTCTTCTTCTGTCTTCTCCTCACTCCATCTTTTAGCTCCCTCAGTTTATTTTGCCATTGTCATTCCCGGCAAGTGACAAGTGTCTGGCAGAAAGAGAGAGAGTACAGGAGAGAAAGAGTCGATGGAGAGGAAGAAGAGGAGAGAGGAGAGGGGCAGGGCTTGATGTTCCCTTGCTCTTGTGTTTTTAAAGGAAGTTCTCTCCTTTATCAACAGTCTAACAGGCTGTTGGGCGCAGTCATCCTGCTTTTTTTCCTCCACTGTTTACTGCTGGGTGTCGGGGCCCACACAGTCAGTGCCTTGCACATACTCACACGCATACACGTATCTTTCCGTCATGCATCAATATGTTCTCACAAATACACACTCACACACACATACACGCACAGGCACACGTCTCTCCTTCATGCTTCAATGTGCATGTTCAAACACACCGACACACAAACTGGTGCACTCTGACACTTTATCCAGCAAAATAAATAAATAAATAAACACAGACAAATCTAAACAGTGGATTTGTGAATTTTTAATGGCTGATTTATTTCATAACGCATGTGGTTTTTGATGAGGCTGCTTGTGTTCTATAACAATATTGGCAGAGGAAATACAATGCGAGGAAGCCTTTTCATAGCCGAGCTGCTGTCCTCTCCTTGACTGTTCATTTAAGGATTTAAAGGGAATGTCTTCAAGGCGTGGAGGAAATAATCCAGTGTTTCCATAATCCTTGGCTGGATGTATGCACTCAAGCGGTCACTTTTACTCACATCCGCTTATACACACAGACACACACATACATGCATGCATATTCAAATCGGCAGGTATACACAGACAGTTGTGTATAGCTGCTGCAGGTGTTGGCCGTGTTTCAGATAACCTGCAGAAATGGTCTGCCAGTGTGTGACAATCATTTACCGTCCTCGCTGCGATCTGTACAGCTCTGTGCTGAACAGGATTTGTCACATGTGAACCGAATCTTTGATGGTCTCCGCTCTTTTGAAACACTCTGAGATCTTCTGGCCTTTTCATCTCCTTCTGTTTTTTTCAGCCGAGGAAGAAAATGAATAGGCATGTCAATCAGCCTTAGCCAGCCACCTGGAAATCATGCGATTATGGTGGAAATACTTTGTGCACTGTCACTCTGTAGTGCAAAATGAGCTGATTGAAATCAGGACCCCTGTGCAAGGGCCCCTCGTGCACGTGAGTGGGAGTGAAACGTGCTGCTGGTGACAAAATATTGATACAATATTGAAAAACATGAAACCTGAAAATCTCCTGCTCAAGTGAATTTAATTTTCCGCCTTACTAAAGGGACTTCTCCCTCCTCAGTTGAAAGTGACTTTTCCTTCCTCTCATCTGAGTAATTGTGGTTGAGGAAGAGCCATTTTGGCATCGCAAGAAATGCTTCGTTTTCTATCTGTAGCTTGGCAGTGCCTCATGGAGAAGTCTCAGTCTTCTGAGGACAACAAACAGCTTAATATGCTTTTTAAGTGACTCCAGAGAGGATCGCAGACAAAGACAGGATATGAAAAGTCCTCTTCTTAGTCTCTGTTATACCATGCTGCATGGTGTGAGAGGGGCTGGTGGGAAGTGTGCCTGCTTTTTTTTTTTCTTTTTTGCTGTCTCACATCTTTAAAAGTTCTGCAGTCCACACGGTCAAACATGAATCCATCCATTGCCTGACAGAAATGCCAGGACGGTATATCCTGAGTGTGCAAGCACACACAAACTCACACACACACACACACACATTGAAAAATACCCCTGATGCTCTAAGAGGCAGGCAGTCAGATTGTCAGGGTTTAGAAGTTTAATTGGCCAATGTGTCAGCAGAGGAACAGGGTGTGTGTAAGAAGTGCGGACAACTGCAGGGAGAGAGTATCACCCTCTAAGCTCACTCTGATTTAGAGACGAGGACATGTCCTCCGGTGTTTCAGTGTTGCGACTACGATTGAGAGGAACCTTGTACGTAGCTGGATGGATGGATGGATGGATGGATCAGGAACAAGCAGCGGTGTCATGTTGTAAACCAGCATGCTCCTTCACAAAACGCATCAAAGATGCTTGGATGGATTCACCAATTGTATATAACATGACGTTCGTGATTGGGTGGTGTTTTTCCAGGATTATTAAGTAATTTGTTTAATTTTTGTTAAGAAGCATCTATTTACTCATTTGCAGTTGGTGTGTTAAGAGGATTTCTAGCATATAAGTGAAAGGTGCTCCAGAAAAAAAAAAAGAACCTACCCCGCCTTCAAGGTTAGATTAGTATTGTGTAGTTTTGTGCAAGAGTGAGAGAAATACATGGTATGGTATGGTTCAATTGCTTGCTCATCAGCTAAGGCCAGTCCAAAGTGCTGCATGAAACAAACTGTTCGATTTTTTCATGTAAATATCTTACTTGTCATTAGCTTAATAGCCTAACTGCCTAACTAACTTTTTGGACAAATTGAAATATGAAAAATTACCCTGCCAAATTACCTACGCCTTCAGCCAATCAGAGTGCTTCTTACAGTTCAAAAATGTAAGAGAAAAATGCCCAAGTCATGTCAATTCTCTGCAAGATTTACACAGTTCCCTTTATTTGTTATGCAGCTGATATTGTGTCTCCTTTTTTTGCCAACTTCATCTGCTGGAAGTGACCATGACCTTTGTTAAAGAAAGTGTTTTTTCCTTAAAAAATTTAGCCAGCCAGATATGCTATTAGGCTGATGTTACTATAAAATTGAGGCCAACAAAATGAATTCAAAGCTGTTAGGATAGGACATAAACTTACAGTTCATCCACCTGAGACATTTATTCTGCAGCCTCCTAAGGGGCAGTTGCAAAAGTGTTTACCAATATTCCGAAAGGTCAACACCATTGGCTTTTATCACCATTTGAACACCACAATAAATCTTATGTATTTTTTGCTGCCAATGCTGTTTAAATCCATTCTTTGCTGTGATTCTTGTGGCTTGAATTTCACCATTTTTTTGCCTTCTAAACTGCTATTGTGGCCACTTTATCAGTGTAACACAAGGTTAGCTGTGAGATATTTGATGCCATGATTGGAACTGTCTTCTGCACTCTAATGCAGCCCTACTTTTGTGTGTACAGTATGTGTGAGCACTGGTCTGTGTGCAGGCACGGAGGGGTAGGAGGTCTCCCTGAAGGAAAGACCTCATTCCAAGGCCCTGCCTGTCGATATTACTGCTACAAATCAGACCTCCCACACCGCTGAGAGCAGCAAATAGCCCCCACACACACACACGCACACTCTCTCAGACTCCATTGACTAAGGGAAAGTTTTATTACCAATCTCTGCCGGATACACAGCTCCCCTGCTACATTTTGGATGGTGTGGAAGTAGTTTCGAATGCGCTCTGCCTTGTTTGCTTTTGAGTGTGTATGTGTGTTGTTGCTTACGTTTTACTTATCTGCGTGCGTGTGCGTGCACGTGGATGTTTTTTTAGTATGCGTGCTTGCTGTGGTGTGGCCTGTTTGCTCAGTTGGGAAAACAGATTGCCCTCTATCTGGACAGAGATGAGCATCATAGCAACAGAGAACACAAAGCCAGTTTGCTACTATGCATCAGACCGTCCTATCCTGACTAACATCTTTAACATCTCAGAAAACCATGATTTTTTTGTAGATTTAGGCTTCACATTAGGCAGGTCCAAGAGACTCATATTGATATTAATAATGCACTAAACAAATGATTTCTGACCATTAATACTGTTTGTTTCAGCCACCCTTATTGGATTAGACAAATATTCATTTTCCAGATTAGCTATTGATGATAAAAAAAATGTCCTCCTGACATATGAGGCTGAAGCCAGGGAGGCTCTGTCCCATAACCCAGGCTTTGCCTATAATAGTACAGTCATGATTAGTTAGTTAAGCCTGCTCTCAGTTATAATAGCCTCTCATCTCACAGCAGATCACACTGGATTGACAAAAAGATCCGTCCCTAAACCTCTGTGCTACAGTAAGAGACACACCGTCATTGTCGTCCATCTGCCCGCAGATACTGCCAGACGTGGGGTTTATCTCTTATCTAACTTAACATTTTGCTTCGTCCCTGTGGGTGAAGTGGAAAGAAAAAAGAAGGAAACGGGGAGGAACAAAAGGTGTGACTGATGGAGGTGGACAGTGAGGGACAGAAGGAGACCACCTGCAGTGTTAACGTGACTGGACAGAGAGGGTGTCAGACAGACTGATGTCACAGCAGAGTCCATCACATGTGCTCCTGTCAAAGTGATGAAGCTGGACACACAATACCTACTAAAACATGAGCTTTTAGTTGAAAATACAAGATGAGTCTAGATAGACTGCCATATTGACAGTGTGAGATTGATTTTACCATTTCTGCACCATGGACCTTCTTTTTTTTTTTTTATCAACTGAGCCATTAAATACGTGGAGCAGTATCTTGGATAGCGCTGCTCTCTTTCAAACTCTCCTTCTTTCCCACTCAGGTAATGGGACACAGCACACTCACATTTAGGAGCTAAGGTGCCGTAGATGGACTGATTTTCTTGCACTCTGAGGACGCACTATACAATCAGCTCACAATCAGCAGCAGGTTACATCGGAGTTGTTGTGCCTGTGAAGATGCCGAGTTTATCGTTGTTTCTTCAAGTTTCTACCACATTCAGCTTTTTCCTGAATAAAATCGTAACTTTGCAGCCTAGTTGGAAATGCTCTATGACCCACAACAGGGAATCCAGTGAGGTCCTATTGAGGGATATTGCTGTGACGCAGCCACATCCCATTCCTGGCTTAGAGCTGTTGCATATTGTCTATGGATGAACATCTTAGTGCACAAAATATATAACCATCCATTCATTCAACTGGTGCATAATAAACAACCTCACAACCAGAGTGTTCAACGTACATATTTAGACCAATTCAAGACTCTAAAATAACCCTTGGAGTGCATGCGAGAGTGAATGGTGACACCATTAAGCTGGTAAGATAATGTGTGAATGGATGTTTCATCTTGTATTTAATTTTCCATCTGCACTGTCCCCTATCTTCTCCTTTGTGCTGTTTTTACAAATGTTGCGCTAAATATATTTTCAGGGTTGTTTAACAAACACACACACACACACACAGACACACACACGCACGCACACACACACACAGTTGTTGTGCTGTTTGAACCCACATTATAAAAGTGTAATTTAAACAGAATAATTCATTGGTCGAGCCATTGTGAAATCAAGCCTGTGATGCTGTTTATTGCCCAGTATGCAGTATTTTTCTATGAATACATTATTAGCTCTTCTCTTCATGTATGTGTGAGTAACACCTACATCTTAGACGACCGGAATAAAAGAGATGGGACTGTTGAGCGTACTCCACCAGTCCTCAGTTACTCTGCGTCTGCTGTGCTAGGCCTTGATCCACGGGGAGGAAGCTGGACTCTCTGGTGGTGCAGCCTCCGTTGTGGAATTGATTAGTGTAAGTGGCCATTTGTTTTAATTAGCTAATGAATAGACTGGTTGAACTGGATGGTCGCAGGGGCTGTCTGACTCAGTCAAAGCAGCAGTGGTTGAGACCCGTTAACTGGAGAGCAATTCTCTTGTTGCACTAAATCAAATGGGGCGCCCCACTGGGTTTTCATTACGAGGTGAGCAAGTGAGTAGAGCTGAATGACAGATAAAATACTGACGTTTTTGGAAAAAAAAGAAAGATGGAAGTCAAAGAGTGCAACCAAGATCGCTCCCAGACTTTTAAATCTGTCTTTTAAGTTTGAGGGATTGTCCTGACTCCCAGCATGTTCCTTTTTTCTCATCCGTTGGCTTTTCTCTCTGTCTGACATCAGAGTCATTTTCAATTCTTCAATCCATCAGTGCAGTGTGCGCTCTTCTAACCTTGGGATTTCTCATATTTTTAGCTATTCCAAGGACAAAAAGAGTAACAACTGTTCAAAGGTGAACTCCAATCTTCAGCGTGCCAACCACCTTCTCCAAGGCCAGGAGACGTTTGCTCTGAAATACAAGATTCAAGCTGTTTCTCATTCCCATGCCCTCTGTGTGATTGCAGCGTCCATCTTTCAGCTCGATAAAGAGACATGACAAACATTTGAAGCAAAAGTCAGGCAGAAAAGAGCTAAAACATAGACCATGTTAAAAAAAAACTAGCACATTTGAAAACAGGGTCAAGGGTGTAAAGATTCAGTCTAAAGTGAAAAGAATGACAGGTGTGAAACCATGGAGCCCTCTGTTGCACTGACCTGTGAGCGTGAACATTGAAACAGCTGTTCGCTGTAGGTTAACAGAAGGTAACATGACATAAGAAACTTCTAGCATCTTGTGTTCATCTGACATTCAGACAAGAGCTGATGAAACAAAAAACCATGATGTCTTGGGTTTGGAGGAGAACAGACCTCTTAACTGCTTGATCAGAACCAGCATTTACATCCCAAAGTCAGGGCATTTAAATTAAATAATAAAATAATGCAACGCTTAAACATTTTAATTGAATGTAGTGTAGAAATAACCTAATTTTCCGCTAACAAGCATAAAAATTCATGAGCCTGCTTTGAATTCAGGGTTAAGCTAGTCCGGACGAAATGAAACAAAGCGCAATTAACACTTGGCGGAGCGCAAGAAAGTGGGGGTGGGGGAGGTTGGAGGGGCAGTTACATAGCTTTATGAGGGAGAAGAAAGGGAACGAAGTGCAAAGAAAGAGCTGGAGAAACTGGAAGCAAAAGCCGTGCAGGGAGGCAGTCTTCGCTGAGCAGATGGTTTCAGCATTTTCGCCCGAGGCCCTCCGTACTCACTCAAATCACTACAAGGAAGGGAGGGCGAGAGGGAGAGAGACGGGGAGGGATGATGAGTCCAAACGCTAACTACACATCTGCACTTCCTCTCCTCCAGTGCTTCAGAGGGAAAGAGAGAGAGCCCGGAGAGAGAAGTGGAGGAGCTGTGACAGGCATCAGCGACACTGCGCCACGTTGACTAGCCTCAGTGTTTGCTGCAATCACAGCTGACACATGGCATCCATCATCTCGTCATTTGTTTTACCAATACACTCCCTTTTGCATTTCGCTGAGCTTATTAGATAGTCTCCTTTTTCTGACAGGCCAAGGCATCGCGACTTTTGGACATGCATAATTTGGGAGCTGCCGCTCACTTTTTTTTTGCGGGGAGGGGGCTCAAAAAGCTGAAAACACAGCTGACCCGGAATCTTGCAGCTGAGCTTCAGCGTGCAGGACCGTTTGACAGCCAATCTCCTCAGTGTCACTTCACCCTGAAGTGCACTGTGGACAAACACACACACACACACATGCGCACACAGACGTACACGCACTGGATGAATGGCGTATGATGGATGAGTGTGAGGCTTGAGTCGGGTCGCCATCTGTTCCGACATGAGACGCAGAGATTGGAGTGCTCCCGGTTCATTGAGCTTCAGGCCCATCACAGCGTTCGACTCAACTACTGCACACGCTCCGCTGGCACCTGGATGGATCTGTGTGTTAAGGAGGATCCGCTAAGACAAGTTAGTCCTCCCGACCGACTGCTGTTGATTTCAACACAGATGATCGCAGCTTCGCGTATGCTAATATTGGACTGCAGGAGCCTATAGTCACACCAGAATCTCTAAAAATCAATTTGCTGCCTTTTTTTTCAAATTGAAAGTCCCTCAGTGGTGCAGTGCCTCACAGTCAATCTTCTCCTCTCGCACGTGACTCCCTAAACTGCCTCTGTCCATCTCTGTGAGGCTCCCTGCCACTCTTTCTATACACCGTGATAACCACTCCAAGCACGATCCCCATTGATTTCTGCTTTACTGCAGTTTTCTTCAGTAGAGGGGACTCATAAGGCTGTGGTCAAGTTTCTCTATAGCCCCAAAATGCTTTTTTCCACCCTATTTTGTGCACCCACAGTGCATCAGCAGTCAGGGTTAAGATTGTCATTGACTATTTGAGTTTTAGTGGGTATAATATGGTTTTGGTGAGCATCTCAAGACCTAAGAAAGATATACTTATATATTATATATTTATCAATTAGATAAATATCTATGTCTTTATCTATATATTTATCTATTTAGATAGATAGATAGATAGATAGATAGATAGATAGATAGATAGATAGATAGATAGATAGATAGATAGATAGATAGATAGATAGATAGATAGATAGATAGATAGATAGATAGATAGATAGATAGATAGATAGATAGATAGATAGATAGATAGATAGATAGTTTAGTGATAGCCAGTGTAGCCTAGGTCTTATTTTGCTTGAGTATTGCATGACACGGATGAATCACGCACATTTGCAGTCATCCCATTACTAAATCATCAACAGCATGACACGCACACACCCTCAGAAAAGCCGTATACAGCGCGCAGCATTCGAAGCCATTTGGAGAGTCTCCTGTTATGGTGTCACCCCCTCACCCTTCCTCCCCCTGATGACTGGGAGGTTATCGTAGGAGTGTCATGCCCAAAAGCCAGCAGACAGCTCTGCCCTTTACAACGAAGTATCAGTGCTAATTAGGGACTATGAGTATGTCACTGGACTTAAGTGTGTGTGCGTGTGTGTGTGTGTGTGTGTGTGTGTGTGTGTGTGTGTGTGTGTGTGTGTGTGTGTGTGTGTGTGTGTGTGCGTGCGTGTGCGTGTGTCACTGCGACCATCCATGCATGGCTCTATCAGCCTCGTACTCCCAACACAGGAGCGTGTTAGCTGCAGTCATCATTTCACCGAGACTTTGGAGATCTGATTCTAAGTGTTATGAGGCCGCATCTCATGGCCTGAAAATGTCAGTAATCACTCTTGCAGGGATGCACTGTATCTGTCATCCACTTTGTCTTTGGCTACATGACTGTTGAGGACAAACATTGTAGGACAGTTCCCACATCTCTGTGACCTATGTTCTAATTATCAGAAATAAACACACATATTCAGACACTAAATTGTCAATTCTAGGGGGATAAAACAGACTCTGGATGAACTCTGATCTAACTTCCATTATAAGCCATAGGATGCAGCTGTTTGATCATCATTTACAGAAAACCTAGCCAATTTGAAGTGATGAACTTGGATGCCTCGAGATAAATAATTCAGTGGCATTTCACTATTTTCAGTGAACTTAAAAGCAAAAGTGGAATAAAAGTAAATGTGGTACTGGAAAAGAATTCCTGCTTGTCATAAATATCTGTGGAAGTTTTGAAGAAATCCATTTGATAGCTGAAGAAAAGGGGATTACACAAAAATCTGATTCTCTCTCTGTGGATGTGTGAATGTCGAACATAACAGCTGTTGAACTGACAAGATAGACTAACTTTGACATCCTCCTGGGACGGCATCCAGAAATTCTTTCATGGATCGGGTGTTTATTAGTATGCATGCCTTGTTCATGTCAGGTAATGGTTTAGGATGGCTGTGTAGCTGCAATAAGCCGATGCTGGATGTTGAAGCTTAAAAATAGTCAGAATCTGCAATATCTAGTGTGAAGGTGTTATATAATTTACATATCCACCACTTGAAATCCATACTGTATATAACAAGGTGCAGCGTGTCCATTACAAACTGAAATCGAGGGCAAACAGATGAAAGCACTAATGAGCTACACTTGAAAGCAAAATGCACTCACTTACAAAACACTCTCCCACAAACCATACGTAACAACTTCCAACTTAACGTTTTTTGGGGCACCTAAACTTTTTCACAAAATGCCTCGTCAATTTCAACTTGAGTTTTATAGTGTGGTAAGAACAAAATAAGAGTTTTCCCAAAGAGCACAGACTGTCTTATTGTGGCCACTGCATTGTATGCTGCTATATTAAGGCTATAGCCGGAGTCGTTTATCTTCTGATGGCACGGCTATAAACTCTGAAAACTATTTGGAGAGAAAGGGTGGTGGAGAAACACTGAACAATGTAATGGGCCAAAAGAGAGCAAGGTCCATCAGCTTTTTGGGTGGATACCACTTTAAGAGCTGACTTGATTGAACCCATTATAACAGGATTGTGCCCAGGCTTATATCAGAATACCTGCAACTCACAGCCAGGCCACCTCAAGATGAGCTCTGGCTCGTTGGATTACAGTTCATTGTGTTTGACAGGATCCGGGGCTGCCAGCAAACGCATCCTGGCTGAGTGATAACAATCCCCTTAGAAAACAGTGTGATGCCCCACCCTCCAAGTGAAGACTTTGGATGGCATTTGAGGCTTTTCTCTTTTGCTCTGACTCTCCCCCTATTGTCTCATACTTTTCCAGGTGAACAGACTGTTGTCGCACGCCCACCAAAAGAGAGACAGATTTCTTGTCTCACCGCACTCCTGCTCTTTAAGAGGGATGCTCAGAATGTCCTCATCAAGAGCAACCTTGTCTCGGCTTGAAACCAGCACTGGTGAAGTGAATGATTGTAAGGAGAAGTAAAATAAGGACAAGAAACCGTTTGAGCATAAGCTTTTCTGATGTAGATTAAAGCGAGGGTATTAATTGAAGTAGGGAGCATCCAATTTCTATGTTTCATCTTCTTAATGCATTCAAATGTATGAGTGCAGCAAAGAGGCTCGGTGCATAGTTCATGGTGTGAAAAACCATATAGGTACTCTAGCGGCCATATGCATATTTGATGGTCTCGATCTCTCCAGGGTGGGTTAGAGGTCGAGTTTACACTCTCTCCAGCAAGTCCCACAAACACTCTCTCTCTGTGTTTCTTTGCTGGCACTCGGCCCACATCCTCGGGGCAGGAGAGGAGAGAAAATCATCAAAAAGAAGCCAAGAGAGAAGGGGAGGTTAACCTGGAGTGCAAAAACAGAAACTGTATAAGTTTCATATTTAAATATGTACTCTGAGAAATTGTGCAATATGCCTCACGCTGTTTTTTTAATCCTCTGTTAACCACTCTGCCTTTCCTCTCCTCCAGCTGGCAATAATTCTCTCCTCCTTCATTTAACCTCCATCTTTTCTGCGAGCTGATGAACATCAGAGGCACGCTGAGTTTAGGCAATTTCTCTCTCCTGACTGTCTGTCTGCGGCGCTCCTCTCTCGCGTTCTTCATCAGATCAAAAATAACTGAGCTGCCGGCTTTGTTGTCATGTAAAGAACAGCGGGGGGAAATGTGACTATATCTGAGCTGCGCTGTAGCTGTTAGGCCGTGCATGGCAAATTACGGTTGGTGAAGCTTGCGGTGCACAGCTCCCATTCGATGAATTAATAAAACTACAAGACGAAGAAGAAGAGGTGCTATCTGGGCTGCAGGCTCTGAGACCTGAACCCATGAACTCATACTTTATAATGAGTGTTGAGCGTGTGTGTGTGTGTGTGTGTCTCTGTGTGCATGTGTGTGTGTGTGCACAGCACAGCACAGCACAGCACTGCACAGAGATTCAGAATATATATCCATGTTTGTGTACATTTTGGTGAGATATTGTATGCATGTTTGGAACTGGTTGACGGCAATATTCTCATGCAATATGGATGCAGCTGAGTGCTCTGAGTGGACTGGGAGGGAATTCGTGGGGATGGGCAGCAAAGCAAAACCGCAGCAATGTTATGCAAGGCTGGATCACGTGTGAAATGGTTTCGCAGCATACACTGTCATTTTTGTAGAGAAATGTTCCATGGAAAGCTTTTCCAGCAATTGGGGGAAAACAAAACAAAGCAAAACATCACAAAAAAAAGCATGAATTTCAACAACAAGCAGCAGCAGCAGTAGCCCTATGCAGATGCATGCAGTTGGCACAGACAGAAACTGGGTCTGACTGTTTGACTGTGCCAAACATACATATTGTATTTGATTATGTATTAAGGGTAGTGGAGTCATATCTCAAACAGCTTCAACCTACACAAAAATAGACTCTCATGAGCACGGACACCAGCTCTGTGTCAGGCCATCATGAATAGCTGCGGAAATCCTGCCCTTCAATATACGCACTGAGACTGCGCATGAAAAATTGATTAGTGAAGTGCCACATGTCATCATATTGGAAATCTAAAGCGTTCCAGTGTGTGATGGAGGCAGAGTTTGGCTCTGTGCTGTGACTGACACATATGGAGGCTGCGGAGAAGCGGTGTGGCGTGTGTCGCTATGTGAACGAGCGCCTCCCCGCGCATTGGCACTTTGTTCCCGCAGAGTTGCTGACAGTGTGTGGATGTTCTTGTTCTGTTTAATGAGCAGATCTCAGGATTAACACCGCAAGATAATGAGAAACAGCATCACAGGAAGAGACAGGGTGTGCCAAAACAGTTGTTCACATCTACAGCACCCTGCTACTCCTGCTGTATAAAGTTCAGTTACCTTCAAGTGTGAGACATGTTTGCATCCATACCATTCTTTTGTTTGTCTGCAGCACTGATGTACAGCAGAGGTGATAGTTTAGAATGAGACCGGAAGCTTAGTTTACTCCTCAGCTAAAAACTATCATCAGACAATCCTTGAAAGTCCACCAATGCTGCTGTATTTAAAGGGTTATCCTGTATATTTTGTAATTTTTGAACACAGTCTTGTCCTGTTGTTTTCCAAAAGTGCCAAATTAGCTAACTAGCTAGGTAGCTAACTTGCTAGTTAACTAGGTGCGTGTGTGTGTGTGTGTGTGTGTGTGTGTGTGTGTGTGTGTGTGTGTGTGTGTGTGTGTGTGTGTGTGTGTGTGTGTGTGTGTGTGAGGGCTCCATCCCTGGACCGCTGCCACCTGAACTTTTGCGCACTATCAAACCTATCTTTCCGCATTATGAATTTATAGTGACATATAAATATTTTACGCTAAAAGCCTTGTTAACAAATGAAAGGATTCTGTCCACAGAAACACCAACTTGAAATGCAGGAGGAGTGAAGTATTCTGCTGAAGAAATAATACTGAAGAGCTTTATGTTGCCGACTTGCTACATGTATTATCTTAATTACCTTTGTTCTATTGGAAAAACATTCGAAAAATCTTAGATGGTATGGCTCTTCGAGACGGTGCACAAGCACCAAAGTACAAAAGCGAACTCATAATGTGTGACCCATGTGCTGTATCTGTCACAAACAACAGACAGAGGTATCTTTCTTCACATGTAATTTATGGGGAAAAATTTACGTAGATAATCATGTGGAATTGAAGCAGGAAAATGTCTCCAGTTCTATCCACACAGGTGAGCCAAAATTAGTTATGTATCCAGGCATTTGTGTCCGATCTCACTTCCAGACAAGCACCGACAGGAAGAGAATCCTAATCCCAACTAACAGTCATTTTCAGTCACTTTAAATCTATTTTTTGGGTGCAGATCTCAGCCACATTTGTTTGAGATGGAAATGCAGGTCGGAGTCGTAAACAGTTCTCATCTTGAAGCATTGTGCAAACACCTGAATAACAAAATAATGCAGGTGATGGGTAGATAATCACTTCACAGACAGCAAAACTTTCATGTTACTAAGTAACAGGCTTGGAGCCAGATGTAGCATTGAGACGTGTCAACCTATGCATACATAGCAGCAACTGATTATAGAGCAAATCAATCAACAGAAAGTCCTCTCTCTCAAACATAATGGAATGACTAAAGCAGGTTTTGTCGCTTTTCTAAGTTGCCAGGTAACATGTAGGTACCGGCATCCTCTTTTATAATCATCTGATACTCTGACATTCCTGCCTGAAATAGATCTTAAACTCTGACTTAATAGACCAGAATGATGTAGCAACTGTTTTATACCCGACACCCTCATCTCTTTGTTTTGCCTCGTTCCTAACAGAGCTCTCCCCCAGGTTTTAATGCACCGATCACAGTCACACAGTACAGCAGGAGCTTCACAGAGCAAATTTTACACTAAATCCCTGTATTGCTTAAGGGCTACAAGCCAAGCAGTAAAGATTGCACAGCACAGCCCGTAGATGAATCCCGGTAGGGAAGAAAATGATTTACCTCTCTTTTTACTTTGCAATTTTATTTCTGTTCCTTTCTTCATGATCATGTGTGAAGTCCCAGCGATTTTCTGTTTTTCTCTTTTTGTATTTTCTAAACTTTTGCACGAACCTCCACCATGGACACGAGCTCACGTAGCTGCACTTTGACAATATGCATACGCATGCATACACGGTGGCATTTCATTCCTTCATTATCACTCGGGTGGCATTTCCCACATTCTTCCGGCACCATTTTGCCTGACTCCCCTGCAGTTGTGTGAATGTGTAGGTGTAGGTTTGTGTTTGTATTTTCAAACGTAGGTCAGATGTGAGGGGCTGCAAAGTTAGAAAGACGGCCTTTTGAGAGAGTTTAGAAAATGACAGATTGATGGAAGCAATGAGAAAGAGACTGGTAAAGACAGATAAAGATTTTGCATGTGTGTGTGTATGTGTGTGTGTGTGTGTGTGTTTGTGTGTGTGTGTGTAGGTCAGCAGTGTATTCGGCATTGTCACACGGAAGAAGATAATCACCTTCCTCTAATGATGTGGTCGCTCATTGCCGGGGGCAACCGCAGCCCACGTTGGTCTGATGTTGACAATCACACACCTACACTCACATGCACACACACACACACGCAGACACACACACACACACCAGACATACATCAAGACGCTTACAAGCATGACAGCCAATTAATGAGGGGGACGGGACGGAAGAGGAGGGAGAAAGGAGGACTCTGAATTACGACATTCTTCATTGTCAAAACCCTTAGCGCAGCTTTGCACCCCTCCGCTAATTAGTGTCTCGTTGTCCCTCTCTCGCTCTCCCTCTCTCTTTCTTCCGGTCTCTCCGTCTCTCTGTTGGGTGCGCATGGCTCTTTGACATCTACAATGCAATTCCAGCCTTTGCAGCTTATTTTCTGGCTAATTGGTGTAAACACAATAAACACATGTCCGAAAAACACAAGGCGTTTTTCAAGTGGGCTTTGTCGCAGTTGTGTTGCACATCGGGGGAACTTACACATGCAGCTGTAGGGAGATGTAACAGTTTGCTTCGCAAGAAACATATTGATTATCAGAGGAAAACGTGAGGCCTGCCTCTGTGTGACGCCCAAGAGAGGATGCACTGGGACTTGTTTCCATGCCTTCATGTTTGCTGCAATAAACGTCCACGCAGGTTATGTGGGCGGTGCATGTATGTGGCAAATATGTGCAGCGGTTACCTCCAGATTCACAAAGCAGCTGTGACAGTCCTGGCCTTTAGCAAAGCTCCATGGATGGTTGGAGTGTTTCACATGCTTCCCGAGATAAGGTAGATTTTTGGTCTGCAAAAGCAAAAGCAGTAACCCACGATGACACGCAGTGAGTGGCTCCTCGGTGCATGTGTGTGTGTGTGTGTGCGTGTGCATGGGTCGCTGACTTTTCTCCTACCTACCTCACTAAAAGTTCACGGGGTCATTTGGTTTGAACATAGATGTAAATCTGCATGGATAGGAACACACAAACGCGCACGTAGACTTTGCAAACGACTGTTTAGATCAAGACTGATTTTCCAAACAGATGAGATGCGCCAGCAATCAATTTTGATGCTCGTTATACTGTAATTAGACGCGCAAACCTATGCGCATTATGCAAACAGGGATATGCAAATGGCAGCGGAGGCAGACTGTCTGTGACGAATGCTACACCCAGCAGTTCTGCTTCTGCCTTGCACAACAACAGGTTGATGACAATTTAAAGATAAATTCTTGTCTATTCGTCACCTCCTTTCCTGGCTCTGCCTTAAAAATAAAACACATGTAAATAATAACGACGGCCGCTCTAGCGGTAAGAGAAGAAAAGGTGTTTTTACCTCTCGCTGTTTTGATGCTTTCCTTTCTCTCTCTTCTTCTCTGCCTGCTCCCTCATACTTGTCATTGTAATTGAGCTGTTTGAAGATGCACTTTTTGATGATGTGTCCTTTTCCATGAACAGCTTCTGACCACAAGTGCTGCCCGTGTCTTTGAACAGCTGAATTTTAAACGCAATTAGCACCTGTGCACACACGCACAGGCACACAAAAGCCAGTTCAGTTTTCACTTGTGCTGGGCACTGGCACAAATTAGACTGTGATACACACACGCGCACACACACACACACACACACACATCAGTGGGAGTGGTGAAGCTAATTTTCCCGAGCAGATCTGAGTGAAAGGAATAATGAGGCTTTGATGACTTCACCTGGAGAGACGTGCTCCACCGTGACATCATCTGTGACCTTGACACGACCCTCACACTTTGCTCCCATTCATTCATCTCCCTCCCTCTGTGAAAATCTGCCCCTTTTGATTGGCTGGACCTCACTGCATGGTTAGGGAAGATATGGATAGAGCCAGTGCAGCCATTTCGCATAACATTGAAAGAAACAGGATGTTGTACTAAAGCCAGCGTTTGTGCACACTCAGAAAATCAGAGCGAAGATGCAGCCAGGTGGAGGTAAACAAAGGAAACACATACTGAGACCACTGAGAGGCGATATGAAAGGGCTGAAGTTCTTTGATAAAATAAAAAATGTGGCAAAGGCTCGATTGCTTCTTCATTGAAACGAATGAAAGCAAAACTGGTAGTTATGATTTTCTCTTATCTGCTCTGCACAAATGGGACCAAAAGCTACAAAAAGGCAAAGTTCTGAAAGAAAATCAAAGTGTACAGGCTAAAAGATTTTAAAACCCATACAGCACATACATTTACAGCATCTGTGAACCCATTTAAGTAGGTGTTCTTTAAGATATTGAAGTGTGATCGCCAAAAGTAGTTACTATTCATTCAATACTATAAATTGAATACTATTTATACTATTCAAGTGTGATCACTGTAGGAACCTTTAAGAGCAGTTGAAATTTTAATGTCAGAGCATCACTTAAAAAAAAAATATTAATAGACACTGATATGTCAGTTTCACTTAAAATTAGTCTTCCTTTGAACTTCAGTTTGCTGTATCATTTACATCATTCAGGTTCTTGCTGTTTAATGAACAGTAAGACTTGGGCTTGAGACGAGGCACGTAGACGTACTGTATAAGCCACTCTACCCTAAGCAAAATGATGCTCAGGATATACATGATAATTAGATTAGATGGGCTGAGATTACATTACATTAGATTTCATTAGATTAGAGAGAAAACCTGGTTGCACCTGACCAGGTCTGTGTGAAACCTCTGATTCACATAGAGAGTCAAAGTGAAGGTGACCTTGAGCCGAACCTGATGACGTGGTTTAGGATGATGCTGTGAAACCTAGCCGTAACCCCCGTGTCGTATTACCAATATTCTCCCACTAATGGACATCCTATTCATTGCCTTTAGTCTGTCTCTGTTAAATGACCTCTCTCTGTGTGTGCATTTGAACACACAGTTGTGAGTGTACACATCTAGGCACACACACACACAATGGGCCAAAACAGCATGCATCATTCGTTTCTGTAATCAGTGTGCCGTTGGTATATTTGTCTAATGATCCATAATGCATTAGTAAGCTTTGAATTGGGTTTCGGGCGAGGGAACTCAGATGAAAAATTACGTTTAGGGTTTCAAACACGCATGTGTGTACATTTCAAATATGATCTAATAATCCACACTTACATCAAATTTCTCGCAGGTCTGACTGAGCATAATGAGAAAGACACTGATTGTTTGGATGTTCTGGGGCATCCACACCCCTGCTACATTCACCAGCAGCAGCAAAATGAATTAAACATAACTTTAGTCTTTCTCCAAATTACCCGTCTATGACCGTTGAATAACGGGGAGGTAATGTGAGGCCACATGGAACCTGCAAATTTGTTTTCAGGTCATCGTTTTTTCTTTTTTCTTTGGTCCTGCGGTGTCTTGTTTTTTACTGTTTTCTTCATCATCCAAGCCTTGTGTCCTGGGAGAAATCAAAGGGACAGCAGCAGGAGGAGATGAAGAGGGGTTAAGGTTGCACAAGTGGAAGGTGATAAGAGGGGAAGAGGAGGGAGCGGGAGAGGGCATAAGGTTGATTGAGAGAGAGTGCGAAGCAAAAAGAAACACTCGTCTCCCACATGCAGCTGCTGCCTAGGAATCACCTAATGAGAAGCATGGGATCCGTACGAGTCGAGAGCAAGAGAGATAGAAGAAGCAGGGAGAGAGAGAGATGCTATGAAAAACTATGAAGAATGTGGAGCTGTCAGGTGAGCGCTGCAGAGGGAGCCGGGCTCTAAGTGTTTTGCCCTGACCACAGAGAATATGTGTGTGTGGGTGCATCCATAAAGATGCATGACCGTGAAGAAAAGCACAGCTGCTCTCAGTGCACACACACACACACACACACACACACACACACACACACACACACACACATATGAACATGTGCATTCACATTTACAGTAGATGCACAAATGTGACAGTGGCTCCCTTGTACAGAGCCTGGGAAAAACAGAAAGACTTTTGTCTTTTCTTGTCCTCTGTCTCTGCTGCTCTTTCCCCTGGTCCATCTCAACCTTTCCCCTCATGTCCTTCTCACCCTTTGGCCATCCCTTCAACCAGAGCGTGCCCCTCTTCCTGTTGGCCTCCGCTGTTGGGCTCTGATTTATGCATGCAGGTTTATGCCAGCTTAAGAGCACCATATCAATACCACCTCGCTCTAATGTGAGCCTCGTCTCCAGCTGCTAAATTCATTTGATTTGTGTACAGTCAGAGGAGAGTCTAAGAGCCATTAAGACGAGAGATGGGAGTGCTTGTTTTACATCCCTTGTGTGTGTGTGTGTTTGTGCGTGTGGGTGTGCATGTGTGTGTATTTCAACTAACAAAATTCTTGTCCAGCTGTTCATGGGGAGAGGCTCTGGCAAAGTGACTGCACTGATGTTCAGTGCTGGGTCATGTGGAGGTCAACAGTGTCATATCATCCTCTGGTGTTGACGTCATATATTTGATGAAATAACATTTTTTTTGACAAATGAAAGTCAGATAGCGCAACGAAAATAAGAGTTCTGTGTAGCAAACCACAGTGCATTTCATTTGCCGTGTGTCTGTCCCTCTGTTAACGCTGGTTGCCTCAGAAGTAGGAGCGGTGAAATTCATTCATTTGAAATGAGAAAATGAGAGCAGCCAGTGACTACTTGATGTAGTGAGGTCCTTAAAGGTTGATTTATTTTTTAGTGAGTTGTAGCTGATGTTCCCTCTCAAAAACGCACCCATCCATGAGTACTACGGAGACCACTCAGAGACAACATTTTCAGCTTGACAAGTCAGAAAAAAGCACCTGGTGCCTCTCTGTTACGTAGTTTGCAGTTTAAGGCATAAAACCATACAATTATATGTCATAAATGTCATACGTTCTCATGAAGAATCGGACATTTACACAGTTAATCACACCGTACCACATCTCTTTTATGGAGCATCTTCTGCTCAATAAAGGCAGGGTTATATAAAATTGCATGGTATCGCACAGCTGATTCGATAACTTCCTCCATTTCAGACTCTCCAGTTCCCTCAAAGGTCAGCGCTGTCAAAATGGTTTGCAGTTTGGACGGTGGGGGCACAAATTTGTGTGTCAAACTTCCCCTCAGTGTTAAATCTCTTACCTGACAGCCCTGCGCAAACTTACTCTGCCTCCATGAATGAGTGCCGGCAAATCTGCAAACTGCCGAGACGTCACTGAAATGCATCGATCGGGCCGTTAAAGATGGTGGCGTGACCGAGCTGTTAGACAGAAAGCAAATAGCAGTGCCTTTCTGCCCATCTCGGTGACCTCCCATCAAAGTTTACCATTCAAACGTCATCCCGTTAACCTTTCCTTGGAAGCAAATTCCTTTCATTCCTTTTCTCCTCAGATCTGCAAGATGGGACCCACTCTCTCAGATCGTCCTTCCCCTGCTGTCCTTCCTCCCTGTCCCTGTATTCTCTCTGGGAGAAAGCCTGACCCATGCGGTCTCTTAAGCTCTGTCAACGCACTTGCAGCTTAATAAGGCTCTTTTCAGCAGGCAGGGCGCATCAGGCCCTTACAGTACACATGATCTCCAGGAGATGTTATTAGCATGATCCGTGCGGTGTGCCTGTGTGATACGCATGATATTTAACTCTTGATTTGAGAAGTGCTGAGAGCAGAAAGAGGTTTTTATGCTATGCAGGAGTATGGGAAATCAGAACAGTATATCATAGCTATATGGAAAGAGTGCATCCAAGTGTTATTAAACTTTTCCCCCTCTCTCTCTTAAGCTGACGGAAATCCCCTATAGGGTGTTTGCAGAGCTGAAGTCAGTGTTCTGTTAATAGGATCTAATTGGAAATGGCTGGTGTTAAGAAAGTTGCTTGGGTTGTGTGAACCTAATCCTGTGGAAATCCCTAAGAAGTTAATAAGAATATATGTGGTATGTCCTAAATGTAGGACAGTGGTTTGCAAATGGAACTAAGCCTTTGGACTCTCTGGGTTTAGCACTTGCTAAAGTTGAGATACATTAACAGAATTCTCTTTACAAAAGCACTTTTATGAACAAGAGAAAATAGACCTCTTCATCGATATTTTGTCCCGAATCCAGTTCTTCACTGTCTCAGTTCATTTGAGCCCTGCTCCTCCACACTTATTCTTGCTCTCAAGTCCTGTTTTGCCTCTCTCCAGAAGATAGCTGATTCAAATTATTTTCTCACTTCAAATCTTGAAATGTATGCAGAATTTGTGTGGCTACATGTTGGTTCACGGGTAGCACAATAACACTCTTGCCTGTAGATTTTATATCCAGTCCAAGATAGCTAGTATCAGATATGGATAGATAGAGTGTAGTATATCTCCTTCAAACTAATCTAAAATAAATAAACCAGTGTGTAAAAGAGCATCATTGTTAGCAGAAATTAAAATTAAAACCATACTTTAGAAAACATAAAAACTGAGTAAACAAGACTGCTTAATCAAAAGCACAAAATGTAAAATACTGTTTGGATGTCTCAATGAATGTGATTTGAAAAAATGTTGCGAATGCACTGTAGTGCTTAGTCTGAGCCTCTTTAATCTTGTTCCAAACAAACACTTTGGAAGCAAGAAACAGGCTGATATCTGCACATTATGCTAACGACTCCCAACAATGTTTCAAACTGACAGAGTCCTTTATCAAGCATTGCATTGTCAAACTGCCATCATGAGGTGAAACTACAAAATGTATGGATTCATCATTCATCACTCAGGTGATTGGGATCTGCATGATTGAGAGTCAATGTGCTTTGAAAGTGAACCAATCAGAGCGGTGCAGGGCGACGCTTATTCTCCCACATGGGAGGCAGAGCACGCCTCCACGGACGAGGCAATGGCAACCAGAGGCGTCACGATCAATAGTGCACAGGCACATGCTAAATCATCACAGCAAAAACGGAGCCAAAAGCACCTCATGAATCATTCTGAAAAACTATTGTCATGGATACATAATAGTAAACAGCTTTAGCAACACACGAAGGTTCAGTTTAACTCTTTGGCTCCAATTTGTGTGTATCCCTGCAGCAAGAGACAAACAAAAAACAGTTTTCACTTCAGTCTCATTTATGTAATTATAATGTCCAGAATTGAGAGTCACTTTATGACCATTCAAAGAGAAACAGACAACAGTTCCTATTACGCATTGCAGCAAAGCATGACTATGTACAAATAGCAATAGTCAGTATCGGACATGCAATTGTATTGACAACTTACCCCAGTTTTCCAGTGATGGTTCAGAGCCGATTCAGCTTGCCACCAGTTGAGAACCAGTCTGTGATGAGCTCACTAAACAATGGTTGAGCAGTCTCCTTTATGAAGTCACCTACTAACACTTGAAAGTCTACTAGAGCATTTAATTCTATTAGCCACTGCACTACCAAGAGGTCCGCTTTTGTGAAACTAACTTGTTATGTCATTTACAATACTGTGGAATTTACTATACATTTTAACAGTGAGTTGGTCACAGTAAACTGCACATGTTCCCTGGAAGAACTAAGTAGTAGTACTAAACTGTCAGCTCACACTACAACTAGAGAACATAATGATGAGTTTAAACAAATATAAGATGGTATGTTTCCAATAATTGTGTCTTTCACTTTTATCCAATGGAGGAGCTAGTTCAGCAGGGCTATTGAGGGAGGTCTGCTGGTCTCGCATTGTTTCCTGATTGCCGTGGTCAAACCTGTCCTCCCCTGGCCTGGGATGAACTGGCCTTGCTGCTTAGCCCTATGGGGAATCCTTGGCGCATGTCTGGCCCTAATTAATGCCCCTACTGCAGTCTCTTGTTAGAGAAAGAGAGGGAGATGGAGAGAGGAAGTGAGGGAAAGAGGAGAGAGAGTCAGTGAAGAGGGGGACTATCAAATATTGATTGTATTTGCATAAATAGCTGCAGTTGTTAAAAGCCCTGCATGATCCCGCTTGCTAGCTTTGCATTCTCCAGGCATGCGTGCAGAGAAAAAAAAAATAGAGGCTGAATGAGGAGGAAAAGTGGTGATTAGAGTCAAGCCAACGCATGGATCCCCTGCAATGCGACATATCGTGAGCCTCTCAATCAAGCCATCCCAAAGGCTACGCCACTACTTGTTCGCTTTGCTATTTGCACCAATTATTGGCCTATTAGTGAACCCATTGTAGTAAAACAGACAGAAGATAATGATGCTTTTCTGTTGAGTTGGTCATCAATACAATAGGTTGAGCAAAGCACCTGAGGACTGGAAGCAGTGACACTCTGTAGAGTGCATCAACAGTGGCACTTAATAAATGTAGCCAGTATAGTCCATGGAGGGGGAAAAAAAGGAGAAAATAATTGTTTTTCTCTTGTCTTGCCTCGCTCTTCTCCATCCCAGCTGCTCTCAGCTTGCATACCATCAAACTCTACGTTCTTGGCCCCAGGATCCAAGAACGAGGTGAGGTGACCCCTGGTGACAGGTGGCTGGACTGAAAAAGTTGGCATGAAAGTACAGAAAGTGCAAGACAACCTTTGTGCGTGAGTGTGTGTGTATGCCTGTGTGTGTGCTTATGTGTGTATTTCCAGAAATGTCTATGAGTACACTGTGAAGTTTCTGTTAACTAAGCCGTAGAGCGATGCATTTTTAGAGGTTATGCAGAGGAGAACTTTGAGTCCCACAGTTGTTGCCAAAGAACAGAGTGTTCAAATAAATTTGTTCTTGCAGCTATGCTGAAAGAAATAAAAAAGAGTGGATATACTGCAAACCTCACATGAAAGCTAAGTGAAAGAATGAGATTTTTAGGCATTCACTGGTAAACAAAACTGCTGGCATATTGTGAGATACTTCAGTTATTTTGCATTTAAAAGAAAAGTCATCCTAGCAAATATGAACTGAAAGTATAGAGTATAGAGTCACCAGGCAACATCACACACAGGCAGGACAAGTATACCAAAATTATTTGATAGTGCCTTCATGGACAATTATTACTCCCTTATACTAATCTTCATTACAGTATCATTGAATTTTCCTCTCATTATATATTAATCATAAAAGCTATGTGACTCTTAGTCAAAGTAAGTAAATTGATAAAGTTAAATCGATTTATTAACAATTTCTCTACCTCCTTCATTTCAAATCTTGTGTTTGTGGTTCTCCATAATCTCCATGGTTCACCATATTAAGTAATCCATAAACCATGTTCCATAAACAACTTTTAACTAACGTAATAATTACACTGGGCAGGACAATTTCCCTTCTGGTATTGATTTTTTTTGGGGGGGTGGGGGGGGTCAAATTAATGTATTTGCCCTGATTGCTTACAATACGTTCCATTGTGGTAAGAGACACTGACTTAAAGTTACTAATTTTCCCATTGGAGGAATTTGTGTCTTCAGCAAGAAGCTGGTGGGCAGATGAAGCTGTGAGTGGGTGGGTGTTTCTGAACTCAAACACCCGTCGTGTCTGCCATTATTAATGTGCAGGCTGTAGTGTGGGTATTTGTCAGCATGTGTCTGCGTGGCTGGTCTATGTCTGTATGTGCACCATCGATGTGCATGCGAGAGCACACCCACCCCTGCGAGCATGCGTGCATGTGTGTGCGAGAGATTTTAACGGCATATTTTGTGTATGAGGGAGCTAGCAGAGCTGATCAGTGTCCATGCGGAGGGCTTTGTCACAGCTGACCTATATTAGATGAAAGCAGCTGGATCAGTGGCCTGCAGGGACAGCAAAAGAGTTGTGTTCTAATTATCTCTGCAGCTAGCTTGCGACACATCACACCCGCGTGCGTGCGCACACACACACACACATACGTACTTTTCGGCAAATCAATGGGAGCTCATGAGAGCATCTGCCATGCTCCGCTTGACGAACGACAGCAGCAGATCCTTTGTGCTGGATTGGCAGGGATACAGCGAGCACCTCATGTCACACAATGCATATTAAAACCCTTCTGTGATCATGGGCCGTGCCCCTCGGTCTCGCGAGCGCGAGCGTGTGCGACATGACTCTCTCCTGCTTAGCAAAATATAATTACCAGGTGATACACTGCTCAAATGAAATCAGGCTCTCGTTGCGGCGTTTTGGGAATTGTAGGAATGCATCCAGTCGTCTCATCGACGGGTTCAAACAGCGTAGTCCGCACATTATATTAGCTGCTGTTGCCATGGAGCGTCAAACTAACACATGCTGAGGATGTACGTTAGGGATAATGAGGCACAATATGACAGAAGGGGGAAAAAAAGGACAGGGCCATGGAGCAAACATCTAAAAGTAATCACCAGACTAATGCAGTAGGGTATTAGAGTGTTTCGTCTAACCCACTGAATGGACAAAAGTAAATAAACACATGTTGTCACATCTATTTTTGTGAAAAGCTGTGTTTTTTGTGTCTGAGTCTAAGTGATTTCACACATGCTGCTACCTTTAGGAAGTAATTGAACACAGCGCACACTCAATTAAACTGTTAGCCTCTTAGTCATCCCCCCTCCTTGCTGTCTTTTTCCTCTTTCTTTCAGTCCTTCACTCCCGGCCTTTTATCTCCTTCTCTAACTTCCCTTTCTCTTTGTCGCTCCTCTTTCCACCTTTGTTGGTGAGTTGAGGGCCTCTCTTAGCGGGGGAACTAAAACCAGGCAGTCAGGGGAGCTACTTGTTCGGGGACAACCAGGCACAGTCGCACATTTTCCACCACATTGCATCTTCGGGCACCGCCAGGGATTATTTTTCAGGTCAGAGCTTATAGAGAGGGGTGTTTTTCCCACGACAGAGGGAGGGACGTGCTGAGAAGTGACAGAGAACCGCAGCTAAACGCTTCCTCGCCAGGTAGGAGACGCGTTCAACAAATCAGCTGACATGAGCATCCCTGATGTTTTTTGTCTTTGTTCTCTGTGTCTCTTCCTCTCTGCAGAGGGACTGAGAGCCAGATCGTTCTGCCGGCTGTTTCCACCTGAAGACATGGAGCACCGTTTTCTGATGAGACTGTGGTAAGTAAGAGACTATCCATACACACACACACACAGATACACACACACCCAAAGTGTAATTCCCGCAGCTCCTTGTCACCTGCACCCTCACGTATAAATCCCACTTCTGTCATGTGCGTCCTTGAAATCCATCCTCTGGAGGAGGGCATGAGAGTTCCCACTGGAACATCTCAAGGATTAACCCACGTCAGTGAAGCAGTGCTAAGAAAGTGGGGATCAGAAGCATGCCACTCACTATGTTCTCCCTCCTCTGCCTCTGGTGTCTTGTGTTTGATCTCACGTGTGAAGCGGTATTGATTGAGTTGCTCTGTGTAGATGTTCTGCTTTTGAAGCTGCAATCCGCACGCATTCGGTTTGAGCCGCAGCAGCCATGCGAGCTGGGTTGATAATGCAGCTTTTTCAGGGGTCACAGATTGCACCGACTGGCTTTTTAGAGTGGCCCTCACATTGTGAAAAATAACTCTCGGACTGCGTGAGATGTAGAAAGAGGAGAGAAAGATGTCAGACAAGGGCTGGCTGGCACAGTAGTAAAGTAAAAAATAGCAGGCTGGGCCGACCGATTGTGCTGGCCCGAGGTTGTACTACTATTCTTAGCTTCAGACTCCTCCTTTTCTCACTCTCTTCTCCCTCTCCCCTCCCTCCATCCTCCTGAGTCTTTTGTTACTGTGACGCCAGCGCTCGTCAGTCCATCTGCTGTCTGGGAGCGCTCTGGATCTATCTTCTCTCCGTCTCTAATTGGCTAAAACCACTTAACTGTCTTGCTTCCATCTACCTCCAATCCCATTTCTCATTTTATTTATTTAGCCCCCACCCCCATTCATCCACTTATCCTTCACCACCTCAGCTAATACAGTCATGCATCTCTTTTCTGTCCAGAGTTCGATTAACCAGAAAGTATGGAGCTCTTGCGCATACAGCTATACCGAGAGCCACTTAGAAACAAAGCTTCCTGCAAGTGTCTGTTTTTTCTCCAGCGGACAGGAATGGTTCGATCTTCCCTACAAATGAAATTACGGATGAATCGAGAGGTTTTTGTATGAACAGGAAGTGCTACGCTAACATTACTTTACGCTGTTGCCACGGTGATATCCCATCTCTGTCACTGCTGTAATTATAACTGTAGGTCAGTTCGCTCGTGAAGGATGTGTGTTAATGTGAGTGCCTCTTAAGCCAGGGACACGCTACAAGATTCTTCCCAGTTAGTGTGTTAGTGTGTGAGAGAAAAGACCTGACCCGACGTCAGTCTTAGCCGCACAGACATGTTTGAAATTTTTTAAGGTGTCAGGAGTGGTGTGTTCAGTCGGTCTCAGTCTGTGATCCCTCAGACTACACTTTTAGGCCGTGGACTTAGACTTTATTGTCCTCAGAGGGGAAATAGTTTTTCTTAGCACACTGGTCGTTTGACCGTCACACAGTACATAAACAGCGTCATTCACACACTTTGCACATGACATTTCTTCAGAGATGGAACAGATGATTACAAGGCATCACATGACATCACACCGCCTCTTGAATGTTGTTCAAGAATTAAGCTTTTTTGATTGGCGAGCCCTCCCACAGCACATTTTCTGTGTGTGAGTCTGGAGCTTAATGGGATAAGGTGATGATTAAGAGGGTAAGTCCTGTCCTCTTGTATTGATGTTGCACTGCATGAGATGGCCTTTGGGTTCATGTCTGTGAGGTTTTTTTTTCTTTTGGACAGAAGTTAGGAGCAGATTTTGATAGATATTGAAAAAGCAGGTTGAATAGTACATTAGGATGGTTTTTTTTTACCTTTGAGTTTATGGATGACAAATCTCTTTTGTGTATGCAGGGAAGTAGGTAAGAAGAGGTTTGAATCAGTTCAACCTCACCAGTCGTCTCCCAGTCTTCCTAGGAAATCTAATCAGTGAACGTGAACTCCTAGTCTTTTCATTATCAGCTATGACTGTGAAAGTCTTATAGTGGCTGCCCAGCTTTAGTTGAACTGTTTCAATCTGAGAAAAGAATGGACTTGAGGTGAAGGTGACAAATGAAGTATCTGTGCATCACCTTCTCAGTCGTTGCACAAGAGTCTCCTTTTACTATTAACAGTGAGGTCGAACATGAAAAAGCGCTATTCAACAACTCTAGTCGGCAAGAGTTTCTCTACTAAGAGCAACCAGGGTTGACTGAAGGGCATGAATGTCAGCCACAAAGTTTCAAGAATCAAGCACACCAACAAAATCCATCGAACACTAGATTCAAAGTGGCTCTTGTGAACAGCATGGAGCACTGAGAGTTTAACTCCACTGCAGAGGGGAGCCACTGCTCAAGTATGGGGAAACTGCGTGAATCAGGCCTTTATGCTCAAATTGCTGTAAGGAAAAGCATGACTGAGGAAGGTCGACAAAGAGTTGACACAGTGCTGATTTCTGATCCTGTTTGTTGGCACAAGCTGCAGACCAGACCTGGGATAAGTGGTGGTTGACGAGATGAGACGAGACTGGCTTGTACTGTGCCCTGATGAGTGACATGCAGAGAAGGTGAACAGGTCGAATCTGTGTGTGTTTCCTGCCCTTCAGCATGGAGGTGTGATGCTGTGGAGAGGGGGTGACTGGTGTTTTTTTTTTTATTCAGACTTCAAAAGATGACTGTCCAGCATCACTATGACGTTCTGAAGGAATATTTGTATAATTTTTGTGTTTTTTTTGTTTTTTTGCCATAGACTCTGTGCAGTTAAATTCATTGTTCATACTCATGTATCTTCATAAGTTGTTATAAGCCTTTGTTGCCATCGCAGTAATTGCCTTACCTAAGTGGTATATATACTATCATGAGATGATTAACCCCTCTGGAAAGACGAATACAAAGCTCTGCAATGCACGGTTGAAAAATAGTTGCACCGAAACAACTAATTTTAAATAAAACTTTCTGACAGAATTTGAGAAAACAGGGGACTATGTGCAATAAATAACTTCAGAATAACACTAGACCTGTAATTGTTGTAAAAAAAAAAAAAAAAGTTGTAGGAGTAAATGAAGGTACTGAATTATTACTTTCCACTGCAAGGTAAAACGATTAAAATTTGGATCTGAACTACTCGAGCTGTCTGCACGCCCTCCCACACAGTTGTTTTCACTTACTATGCTGATTAGCCTGTAACATAGTGTGGGCGTGCACTAGCTTGTGATTGACATCCCCGATAGCAGTGCCATAAGTATTTAATGAACACTGGAGCAGCCAATGTCAGCTATACTGTTTTAACCAGGTTATAGTCATGATCCTTCCTACACTGTCATTACTCTAATACTGGCTGCAAATCAGACAAGAAATAGTAGAAATACTGGAAAATTAATTATAGTGCACATCCACCAAGATGCTTTAGTTGCAGGGTCTTGCTTGATCACAGAGTTTGGTTCATACTGCACAGCTTGTTGAAAAACTTGTCTAAGAGTTTTTTAGTCACAGCATGGGTCACCATAAGCTTCTCTAGCTGCCTTCAGATAGACTATGTTGAGTTGGAGTTGAGTTGTGGAGGTCTGATTTTGCCGATAGAAAGTTTAAGAACAAACGACAAATTGAGGTCTGCTTTATTGCCCGGTTACGTTTGCATTGCACATGTGGAGAAGCATAGATTCTGCAAAATGCAGATGCTATGCATAGCCATGGAAGTCATCAAGTGAGAATTATTGCAGTTTGCTACACCGTGTTTGATGTCACATCAGCTTACAGTACAGTGAACTCTACAAAAGGCTAGAAATGGACGTCATGTGAGGTGTATTTTGCAGCAATGAGTCACTTCCCAGAACCACTCTACCCCCCCCACCCCCCCCACACACACACACTCATTCTGAATGGCCATCTGTGTGTGGGTGTATGCATATATTACTTCCCTCATGTGTGTATCTGTACTTACATGTTTGCATTTAAAATAACGCTCTGTGGCTCTGCACCCAGCCTCCCATGCTGGTAGCATATGGTCTCTGAAAAAGTTAAAAAAAAAAAAAAAAAACTTCAAACAACAGCTTTTTTTTGTGTGTTCCACTGAAGGACAGTGTCTCATTAGGCACATTAGGATGTGTGTAGTTTGGTTCGTGTGCGTAGCTTGTGAAGAAGCAGACAGAACCGAGCCTGCAGGAGAACAGGTTATCAACCGCTTCTTGATTATCTGCAGTGCAGCTTATCAGCGGCTGATAAGAGAATTAGGCTGAAAATCATTTTCCCTCAAGCGGTGCTGCACGCCAGGGCCTCAACTGCTACAGTGTAATGCTGTTCGATGTAACAACTTATTTTTATGTGTTGGTCAACGGCACCATTACTGTGCCCACAGGAGTGTGTAATTTTGCAGATCAAGAAAAAGTTATTTACCCTGCAGTTTCTTTCTCCGAGCTGTGCAAACACAGGGCCATCTGTCAATAAGAGCAGCCCCGACTTTGTATTACTGACAGCAAAATGGTCACACTAAAATAATGAAAAAAAAAATGTGTGATGAATATGTCCACTGTTTTGTGACACAGACTGTCTCCTTAAAAAAAAAAAAAAAGTTGTTCAGAAGAAAAGGCAGTTCAGTTGGTGGCTTCACTTTTATTTTAGAAACACCCTATACATGATTAATATGATAAATATAGTTCTCCCAAAGCTCTCGCTTGATTATTGATGAAAAGATGGAATCAGTAAAATCAATTATTATTAGTCTGGAAAATGCTGTGATGTTCAATTCTGTCTGTCTGTCCGTCCTTTCTTTTGTCTCTAATTCCCTCAGTCGCCCTCTCTCCTCTCTGTGTCTGTGTCTGAGTGTGTGTGTCAGTATATGTGTGTGTGTGTGTGTGTGTGTGTGGTTGAATCTCTCCCTCATGCCAGATGATTTATGAATATCTTTTATCAGTGTTGAAAGCAGGGCTCATCTGTTCTGAACTACTCAAGACCCACATCACACAGTGGAGGAAAGAAAGGGACTGAACTAGAGGGATTTGAACCTCTGTGTGTGCGCACATGTGTATTGTGTGTGTGGGGGTCATAACACAGGGACTTGCATACTTTATGATAAATGTAAATCTTTGCATTTTAGGGGAGAGTTAGGTTGATGTTACGCACATTTGTGTGTGTGTGTGTGTGTGTGTGTGTGTGTGTGTGTGTGTGTGTGTGTGTGTGTGTGTGAGGGTATACGAGAGAGGGAGAGATTCAGAGGCAGAGGAAGATGGAGAGAAGGGAGGGTAACGTGAAGCAGTGACTGTCTCAGCCTTCATATGATTAAATCAAAGCCATCCATCACATCTGGATAATTAGACAGCAGCATGGATCGCATGACCAGCGCCCATACTTCTGAACACACACATACACATGCAGTCCTAGACGAATATGCCAGGGCCTGGAAAAGAGAAGAGGAGGTTTGTCTCTGTGCCGTCAGGACCGATGCAGCTCAAACGTGTTGACGCAGAATTCAGACACGGTCATTCAGCGACCGAGTTGGGAGCAGTTTCAGCCCAAACTGTTCTCCATCAGCGGGGGTTTTCAGTTGCCTGACAGCCAATTAAATGTGTAGAATTAGTGCTGGCAGTCCGACAGCCCTGCGCAAAGCCAGCTAATGACCAGAGCACGCTTGCTGTGGAGAGTCTTATAAAAAAAAAAGCCTTAAAAAGCTGCAGAAAAGAGACGTATAGCGTTCCCATAGCGTTGCCCCCGTTGACACTGCAGATTCCGGGAGCAGAGCTGTGAGTAGAGGCGAGCCTGACTATATCTATATCGGAACTTGTCAACCTCCCACACAAGCTCTGGTTCCTCACCCATCAGAGAGGCGAGGTCCATGTCCCTGTAGTGAGCTTCTGCATCTGAGGATTGGATCACCAGGTCCCTTCCCAAGCTGAATACCTTTGTGCATGTAGGTGCTTGGCACAAAGGATCATCTAACTGCGCTTTGTTTGACCCTTCGCCTAGAACCTCTTTGCCATGGAAGACCCCACGAGGGGCAAATTGCAATTACTAACTGCTCCACACAACAGAGCTCCCTGGATCACTGGGGCACTCCAACCATTTTCCTAGTAGCACAATCACTTACCTAGCATTTTCCATTGTAGACTAAACTATAACCATAAGTCTGGTTCTGCCTTGTTAACAAGATTCATACAAACTCATCGAGAATCATAAAATTCTTTGAATCCACCCTGGTTAGTCTTTCCTCAGGTCCATCAGTCACCAGTGCTATCCAGATCATAATAATTACCCCATTCACAGAGACAGACAAGACATGGAATTTATGGTTCCAGACTCAGTTTGGAAAACGCAGTACCGTAGATGGATGGTTAACACTACGCCTGGGAGGGCCCAGGTTTTACTCCTATGGGTCTTTCTGAGTGGATGTTGCATGTTCTCTTGATCTCTGCATAGGACTTCACTTGGTACTCTAGTTTCCTCCCAGAGTCCAAAAACATGTTTCTTCTAGTCAACTGGAGACTCTAAATTGCCCCTAAGGTTGAGTGGGAGTGTGAGCGGTCTGTATGTATGTGTGTAAATGTACTTTGTTTGGCCTCTTGTCCCTGTTGATTCAGTCAGATCAAAAACACCCTTTTCTAGTGTGAACTAAAGCAAACACAGTCATTGCAAAATGCAACAATGTGGGGCATCAGGTCTCAACGACACATTTGTGAGTCTGAAGACGCTGAGACAGGATTTTAAAAGATTTCAAGTTGTCGTGCCCTTGTGACTGCCTGAGGGTAAACAGTGTTGCACTGGGTCCCTAAAAGGAAAGTGTTTGCATGTGTATGAGCCACTTTATCAGAAATGTTGTGTAGATTTGAACCAGTCTTTGCATAATTCCTCTCAATTACATGACGCTGAAGGGCCTTCTCGTTGGAATGTGAAATTTGCCTGATTATCTGCTGCTTTAATAAAGGTCATAAGATCACATTTGACTTGATAATGTAATAAGATTTCACTCTTTCCAGCTTTATATCCTTAAATAACTCTGTAGACAATATAACTTTGTTAAACTATTTTTGCGGCATGGCTGCAGAGAGTGTGTGTCAGCCTCTCTGATAAGTGACCGTTAGCTCCACATGGCACACATTCCAGTCTGTCGGTCGTGCCCTGATACGCCAGCAACCAATTTCTCCTCATTCAGCTCATTTAAAGATCTCTGCGAGACGTAGGACTCACACTTCGCACTCTGCTCCTGTTTAAGTCTTTTGATTTTTAGACAAAGCAGACAAAACCAACCTTTCATATGAAGCAAATTTGTTTTGATCCTCCTGTGTGAATGTTTAATATTTAAAAGAGGCTCAATGAGGTTTCTGCCAGCTACTGCACACCAGAGGATGATGTGTATTGCAACCTCCGAATAGCAGTAATCCTGCCAAGACATTTTTTTTTTTATTGTGTTGGCTCATAATCAACTAACAATGCTGCTCTTATGCTTGGAGTGATCCTGTTTTAATGGTGTGTTAGTGTTTACATTGATTTGATGAGGGGGAGTTTGGAGGCTTTGGGGGCTTTTATAGGATTTTAAAAACAATACAGACTAATGAATGTGTGCATATTATAATGCACACCCTGAAGGGTTGATCTCTCAGCTGACTGGGAGCGGTGAGATATCTCGTCCTTCTCCCTCTCTCTTATTCCTCACACATTCTCTCATTGATCATGCGAGCGAGTGACAAAAATGCAGCGTCGAGAATTTCGAACAAAGGTGAAAGCGTTTTTCCCCCTCTCTCTCTCTCTCTCTCTCTTATTCTCTTGTCTCTCTCCTCCTCTGCCACCTTCCCTCCACATCGCACACTTTAATAAACACAATTGCACAAAAGCCGGCGAGAGGAAAAATCACCACCTCATCCGTCATTATCACCTTATATCTGTTCGCCGGCTGCAATCTCTCATTCTGCATTTCATTTTCAGTTGTGAGTGAGCCGTCAGCGTAGGGAGAGGGTTTGTGCCTCAAAACAGATGAAATTTGCAAGAGAAAAGAGCCAGTTAATTGAGGTGCATGCAGATCTGGAACTGCAAAATTCAGTAGAATCAAGCCTTGCACACATCGTGCATGTGTATGTTTTTCACACGAGTGGCTATGCGTGTGCGCCTGTGTGTATTGTGTCCAGAGGGAGGCAATTGCGAATTCTTGTCACTTGCAGCATTTATGCTCCCACAGTGACCCACCCTGCCAGTCACAGCTAAAACAATGTGCTTCAAACACACACATAAACACGTGCACACACAGCAGTGACAAGTCCCTCCAGTGTATTGATAGATGGAGCTCTAAGGTATGATGTGTATTTTTTTATTCATAACAGTGTGAGTTCATGCTGCAAACGTCATTTAAACAAAAGTGCTGCAGAAGTACGAATCAACCTGCTGTGTCATTATTCCATGTCTTTCACCCCTCGTTTCTTGTCAGAATAAAGCTGTAAAAGTTAAAAAGAAAGGATAGCTTTGATCTACTAGATGATAGAGGGTGGATTTGTAGTCATTTAATCTGTTGAATATATCCTTGATCAATCAATTAGTGGTTTTGTCTCTAAAATGTGTGCAAAAGGTAGATCTGTGTTTCACTAAGGCAGGAGTCAATGTGGCTCAAAGGTTCAAAGATATGCAGAGGTTGCTGTCATCAAGGACAAAGAAAACCAGTAAATATTTACAGTTAGCCATTTCCTTTATACCCAAATACCCAAATAGGGTAATGTTATCATTAACTATGTAATAGTTATTATTCATTACTGGTCAACCCCTCCACTGGTTGTTGCAGCTCTTTTATGTGCAGTGATGTATTACTGACATTTTAGGGGTGCTCACCTTTAGGTCAGAAAGATATTGGACTGCATTGCAGCATAATAATAATAAGTATTAAAATTCTTATATTAATGCTCCCAGCATTTTAGATCTTGGTGCCATTCACTTTTATTGCCTTGACATATTCACACATGTACAATAATGAGTGAGATGAATTAGACAGGACAACCCAAATTAACGAATCTGTCTTTTATTTTAAATTGATTTAGAGCAAAATGTGCTTTGCTTCGCGCTTTGCAAGGCTGAGAAATATAAAGATCCATGCAATGCTGAAAGATGAGCGGAGAAGACACACTGTTTGGAGCGTGCAGAGATGTGAATGAATGAAGTGAGGTTCAAAGTGGCATGCTGCAAGTATGGTTGCCATGGTGAAAACAGCCTGTGGCAGACAACCTGTCGAGCAAATGCAGCAAAATAAAAAAACTCTGATAGTAGTGATGAGTCTGATGCATGTGCAGATACATATACAGTATGTGCGTGTGTGTGTGTTTGTGTGTATACATATATATAAAGAACACTTCGTAACAGGGCAGAGTGCAGAGTTAAAACATAAAGACTGACATAGGTAACCTCTAGCATACATTCTCTGACACTCTGTCAACACTTCAAAAGGTCAGAATAAGTTCAGATTAAAGCAGAAATGTCACAAAATATCCAAATTACAGTCCGAACAGTGATTCTCCTAATCTATTTCTTTAGTTTTTGTAATTGGGAGTTCTTGCAGCTTCTTCTTGACACATCATCATTCTTGGCCTGACCAGCACTGGTGACTAGTACGACATGTTGTGGTGCTTTTCCCAGTACCTGTTACAGCTGTCTTTGTTTGAGCTCTGAGCCTTGTTTCATAACCTATTTGATTAACGGTCCTCCGCAGTTGATTTGGTTGAGTTTTCTAATTATAGAAATTGAATGCAAATCCAGAGAAAACACCAGCGATTAGTTTTTAATTTCTTTGCAGCAAGACACAAAAGGGAAAGGAAGATTAAAAGACCGAGGGAGGGTTTCTTTTTCCTTTTTTTTGCGAAGGACGAGTGATGGAGGATGAGCGACAAGAAAGTGTAGGGCATACAAAATGCATGACTGAGCCTCCTGCTTTCCTGACACTTGACTTTTTCTCTCGTCTCTCTTGCTCCCTTACTTTACATTCTATCCCTTTGCATCTCCACTGCATTTCTCACCCCATATCCCCTTGTTCTCTCCATCCTTGGGTTTTTTTGTTTTTTTTTATCTCCGCTCCCCTGACTGTGCCCTGACACTCCAAAGCTCTGCTCCCCTCATTAACTCTCTTTCATGGGGCTGCAGATGACAATAATTGGTTTGAAAACAGGAGACAATGGGATACAAGGATTATCCCTGGCTCACGCCCACCACCGCCGCTATACCCCGTACCCACCCTGTGAGGATATCGCTGCTCTGCATCCTCCCCTCCATTTCCTGTCCTCTTCATTCTGCTCGTCCTTTCTTTTTTTGTCCTTTGTTTCATAATAGCTCGTTGCACTCTCTCTCTCCCCCTCTACAAACTTTTTTTTTCATTATGGAATTTTACAGCGCACACACCTTCACTGATTATCTCTCTTTTAGGCTTTCTCCAACCCTCTCTCCCCTCTTCTTTAATCAGGTTTTTTTTTTGCAAAGAGTAGTGAGATGAGTCCCCATAGGGATAAATCTGTGGTTCCTGCGAAGAGTGGAAGTGACATTACAGTCGCATGCAAACACACACACGCACAGAGAGAGAGTTGTGTGAAATGATAGTGACATTTGATTAAACACTGTGACGAATGTGATGTCATCTTTCCCAGGAAAGCATGAACCTGTGACAAAGTGATGGAGAGAAATGGAACAGAGCGGGGGGCAAAGAGGAGCGAAGAGGGGAGGGGGGTGAGAATGATTGATAAAAATCAAGAAAAACAAAGCCAAAAGGTGGAGCGTCATCCAAATTCAGTCACTCTGTCCCTCTCTCGCCCTCTCATTTGTCTCTTTTCTCCTCACCTCCATTTGTCCTAAAGTCACTCTCTCTGCTCCAGCTTATCCCCCCATCCATCTATAGTCTCTCCATCTCTTCCCTCCCTCCACTGAGAGCTCTCGGGTTTCAGCTGTAACTGCTTTAGCGCAAGGGATAATGGCCTGTAATTCACTCCTAGCCCCTCTCTGCTGGTCAGGAGGCCCACTCATGTACAAGCAGAGAGAAGTAATCAGTGTGTATGTGTGTGTGTGCATTGTATCAGTTTGCAGTGTGTGTGTGCTTTAATTTTGACTGCTCTGATGATAACGTAACTGTGTGAAAGCGTGTTTGCATTTTTAGCTCTAAATGTGCACTGAGATCCTTTCAATCACACTCCCTGTGGGCATGTGTGCGTGTCAGGGAACTACAAACAATCCGATGTTATGAGGTGATGATGTGACACACTATATAACTCCATGTCAACGTGATAAATCCAGACGTACTCATGCAAATGATGCAAAAAAAAATGCAAAAGCGGCGACTCCTACCGGGGTGCAATACTTCATCTCCCTCCGAGTATGAATAATAGAAGTATCCCATATGTGTTGGTCTGTAAAACTAGATCACCAACTGTGGGCCTGAGGAAGCTTGGTAGGCCCAAGGGTGCCCCAGGGCCTCTGAGGTGGGGGTGGGGGTGTTGGGGGCTTGGGCTAAGTAGGAACAGGCAGACTGTCCACCGTGCGGTGCCTCACCTCAGGGCTACAAACACAGAGGGTACTGGAGCAGCATAAGCAGTCGCAGCTCCGACCACACTGCCATTTTACCCAGCATCACTCTGGGGGAGAAGATGGCGCTGCACAAGTGCTGTTGAACTTCATCTCCTATAGTTCCCTTATTACCAGAGTATGGTCTTTTTAACTTGTCAGTACATCATATATACCAAACCTACTGGGTTTGCAGTGTTCTTTTCCTTGCTCTTGCTTCTGTAACAGAAATAATCACATCATGGTGCAGCTGTCTTTATTGTCTTTATGAACTAAGGAAAGAGTTGAGCAGTGTGCTACTATAAAATGAGATTACAAGCCATTCCTGTCCTGGATCATCACTGGGTTTGCAGACTAATGATTTAGCAACTTTGTCTCTGCACCAGCTAGAATACCAGGAGTATTTCATTAGGTTGTCAGACAAAAACAGAGACCTGAGAGTCAAGTTGCACAAGCATGCAGCCCTCACTATCACAGTGAAATGATGATCCAGTGAGGCTGAGGTGGCTTTGAAGGACTATTTTGATACAACAGTGTGGGAGGCACTTTGCTATGATAGCGCCATGCACTTTACAATAGACAGAATTAACTATTGTGGTGATCTCTTAATGGCTCTAAAGTTTATTTGTTTTTTGTTTTTTTCCAATAACAAACCTTGGATTGCCTCTAATTTAAAGGTGAAAAGGATGCCTTTAGGTCAGGGAATAAAGAGGAGATGAAAAATGTGCTGTGAGAGAGGATAAGGAGGAGAATCATGGAGGGAAAACAGCTACAGGGAAGACAGAGGATAGATGGATAAACTCAATAGTGTCTGGAGGGTCCTTAAAATTATTTCTGGTTGCAAGCAAGAAAACTTTGAATCTTTGGGAAAGGAAAGTCAGCGAGTGATTGAATGTTTTTCTCTATGAAATGTATGGAATGCGTCATCTTTGCCGTCCTCCCCACCTACAACTCTCTGCAAACAACATGTAGTTACTCATACTCAATAACGATTTTTTTTTGCATGGGTGTTAACATAAATGCCACTACCATCGGCCTCCCAAATAAAACGTGACATCACTTGCAGCAACAAGCTATGTTTATGGAAATAAATATGGATCCTTGGAAAGTTTGTGGTGAAGGGAGGAAAAAGGTTAAGAAAATAGTGTTTCAAATGTTGTTTACCCTCTCCCTTTTACAAACATTATAGATGTGCCCAATTTATGATAGCATATGAAAGTTGCCTGGATCTGGTTTGAAAAAGTCTGATCTGTGCTGTTCAGACTGTCAGACACGGGACACAAATGATTTTGGCCACTTTTGCCTGCAGTTTCACAGTGCTAGCTTACCTAGCCTCAGACTTCTCCATGGCCTTCATACACCAGTATCCAACAGTCTACACTTCTGAGTGACATGATTGAGCAGCCAAGAAACTGCTCAATCATGAGGATTGAGGATCACCAAAAAGCTCTCTGCCAACTCTGCTGTGTTCATCTTCCTCCCTCAAGAACCATCACACCCCTCCAATCACACTGACTGGAAACCCAGATTACTCACGTGAAGAGTGGGAGACTGCTCTACATAATATTCTTCTCACACAGCGGTGATGGAAACTAAAGAATAAATGTCTTCAGGGACCAATTTGTGCTACATGGGCTATTTCGGTACTTTAGTCATTCAGTTTCAACCTGCAGATGTCAGACAAGATATCTGCCAGGGAAAGTTCACTGTCACTCACATCCATCTAAGTGATTTTCCAATTTACCCAGAGAGAGAAAAGTGCTGTAACTTTGTGTTTTAAATGCACAATTGTCCCATGAATCCTTTATAACACTTTGTCTGCAGATGTTTTACATTCTGCCTGTTGGTATAATGACTAACTGAGTTCAGATATTGCTTTCAGGAGTAGGTCAAATACTTAGATTATATTACAGATTATGAATGGATCCACATTTGAGTGAAGGTACCAATGAGGTACCAGACTGTGGGAAGTTCCTCTGAGCATAGAAGCACAGCCAATCATATAGTGCACCAATACTTCCCGCCTCATTGGTCCATTCAGCTGCTCCACTGCACTTTTGATTTAAGCCCCCAGATGTGTTTTCATTCCAACAGTTACTGAACTTATCAGGCTCTGACATGGGTGTGTTGTCACTGTCACGGTGCCGCTCCTTCCCTCCCCTGGCTGCAAGGTGGAGTTTGCTTTGTTTGGCGAGATGTGCTCAGCAATTCAATTTCACAGCTCCGTCTCAGATGGGAGCTGGAGGAGCATAAGGAGAGAGGGGACAGTAATTGAAAGGCAGTGGAGCTCATCCTGTGGCCTCCACTACTTTCATTTCTTTTGTGTACATCTCTCTTATATCTGTGTGCGCGTTTGTGTTTGCCCACTTTAGTGTCACTATGTTATTATTGTTGAAGCATTTTTTCTTTTTTCTTTTCTTTTTTTTTGGGATGGTCCATGTAGTTATCCAGAAAATTTATTATGAACAGATCTGACATGGTACTCACCCTCCCGCAGTCTCTGCTTTAGTCCACAACAAAAAGCTGTTCCAGGTTTGTCCAAAAATGTGTTTTGATCTCTGCCTTGCTGTGAGTCAAAGCTATTTTTCTTTAATCAATACTGAATTACCTGTGCGCCAGCATAAATAATAATTACAGCCACATGAAAGAACTTGAATTTACATTATCCCAATGACTGCTCTCTTGAAATTGAATTTCGATTCTTAAACTAGAAATGTTTCAAAACTATTAACATCAGAACTAAACTTTGTATATCCATTTAACCTCTTACTTGTTTTGTGAATAAATACAAATTTGGAAGTAGAGGCAAAGTTGTGGATACGGAAAACAGCACTTTGTCGCAACCACTTTGTTCTTATCTGGGTTTAGAAACACTTGTATGTCAGCAGCAATGAAAGACAGTATTCAAATACTGTAGAATAAAATTAGAATAAAAAAAAAGACAATTAAATCATCCTTAAAGTTATGTTTTCATTATTATGACAGATCTGGGCATTGGCTCCGGTTCTGTCATCGTGTCACTGGAGTGTAAACCAACAAGGGGTTTTGAGTGTAACTAGGTCTGAATGAATGTTTTGGCTGTGATTTTGGCCAGAGAAGAGAGAGGAAGAGGGGGGGTGGGGGGTGGGGAGTGGGATAGTCACACTGCATAATTCAGAGGGGATGGTAGATTATGCACCATCTGTGTCCACATCCCAGTGGCCCTGTCAGAATTGATCCACAACCCTTGACCTTTTCGGATACGTTGTGTGTTTTCCACCCGCTCTTTCGTGCACGTCGTGTTAGTGTGCAGACGTGTGGGTGTTTGTACGTCTGTGTGTTTCCGGCATGAGTCAGCCTGCTGCTCGCTAACCTTTCCGCTGGATTACACAGCGCAGGTCAGATACACACCGAGAGTTTTTCTCTCTTTATTTTGTTGTCGCTCAAATCAAAGGTCAAGTATTTCTGCTGGAATATGAGATATTACTACCACTAAATACATTGTTGGAGCAGGTCATGTGAATGTCATTAAACAGTAACTTCTCCTGGAAATGCATATATTTGTGCTTGCTTGTCATCCCAGGGGATTGTTTCAATTTACATATAACATATTCGATAATGAGCTGTGGTTATAATCCAGGCTAAAGAACCTTTGTCTCCTCTCTAAATGCCTTTCAAAAGAGCTCCTTTGCATTTCTGGCGACCTGCTTCTTTGCTTTCTTGCAGGGGGATATAGGAGACAATAGACAGATTCTCCAGGTAGATAGAGTAAGCAAAGAGCGCATGCTGATTGCTAATTGTTGCTTTCCAGTGAAGATTAAAATCCTTCTGTCTCTAGTCTATATGCTATGCTAACAGCCAGCCAGCCCTGTCTTCTTTTTTAATGTACAGACTAGAGATCAAGGGTTCGAGCTTCTAATCTAACATTTGGCAAGAAAGTGAAAAACTCTATTTGCTAAAATGTCAAACCATTAATCCTTTAATCATGCATACCAGCTATTCTGGATAATGTCAAACAGAATGTCACACAGAGTAGGTGTAGTAACGAGAGCGAGGGGGTAGTGTTAATACTGCTGTATACGTCACAGTCTGGAAAAGCAGGGCTACAGCTGATTTTGGCAAAACCGTCTAAAATGGGAGCTTGTACATTGTCTCATAGCTCTCTGGCTGTCATTCAGGTTTATAATTCAGTGCATCCATGAAGGTCTTAGACAGTGTTTTTGCATCTGCTGTGAAACCGTGGACCGTGAACCTAAGCCATGAAAACAAACTGACCCTGCGATTATTCTCACTATGAAAAGCTTTTTGGTGCAAGCGTCTAGTCAAAAGAGAACTGTGGTTTAATGGTACAATACAGAATAGATGTGTATGATCCATCACTTTTCAGTGATGGATGCGGTGAATGCTTGGCTATGATCCGAGTCTGCGGAACCTCAACACAAAGCGAGTCAGGGTGCGAGAGCTGCATCTTTAAAGGAAGTGGAATAAGTAAAAATGAACCTTATCTTACTCCGCGTGCACCAGCATGTCCAGGATAATCTAATTTACAGGTGTGTTAGTGTTGCCTATTATCTCGTTGCCCATGTTGATGAATGAGGAGGCTAATCTTGTGCTGTTTACAGGACAGGTGTTGCAGATTATAGTCTTTGTGTGCTTTGCTGGGATTAAAAATATTCCCTTCTGAAAAAAACTGCAGCTGTAAGAAGTCACGAGGGAGGGTCTGTCTGCTGCAGGATAATTTAGAGAACTATCAATACCTGGCATCAGTGTAACAGTAAATATTATAAAAGGAGATGCATACTCGTATCGATTTTATGCCCCGTCGCATTTCGATTTTATATCATGGAAGCCGTTTATACAATGGTAGTCTCAATGCAGACGATCGAGCCAAATGATGGGCCAAAGATTTATTTCCAGCTTTTTAAATATGAAGGATCTGACACGGATAGACTGTTGTCTGTGATGCACCACCTTAAAAAAGCCGTTGAGTTCAGCTCTTAAAGAGTCCAGCAGAGAGCTGAGCAGGAGAGAACACCCAGAAGCAGAAGATTAAAGCACCCCAAATAACAATCTGCCCGACTAAACACACAGAGTGAGTCATCGAAAAACAAAATGCATGGAAGCAGGAGAACTTAATAATGATATTTTAGCAATTGAGAATAAAATTGTGCAACTACATTCGTATGGTGAGAGCTTTTTTTAGGTCAAAGGATTTCTGAAGAATGCCTGTACAGAAATTTCCGAACAAGTATCAATGGGCTCACTACAAAGTAATTACTACTGATATCTGTGAAAACTGATATTAAGAGAATACTGGTATTAGACTGAATACTGTGATAATCCTGTATTACTGCAGGTGACCTCTAGGTTTTGACCCATGATTATACCAATGTTACAGTCTGCAGCTCTCAACAGGAGTGGAGGACCGCAAACTGAATAAAGTGGTGACCTTTAAAATCTACTTTAGCGTCTACTTTAGTGTACTTACATTACTGCTATTAGGTGCTGTTCACCTGTGTGATATTGTGGGTCAATGGGCAGAATGATCTATTTTTATGCCTCTAAATTGGGGTGAGTTCAGGGTTTAGGAGAAGCAGAATTAATACACTCTATGATGATATGCGATACTCTCCATCTGTATATTTGTCCTCTTTAGTGCAGCTGGAGCGGGTGCAGCCTCAGCGTATAGTCGAGCCCCATGTGAAGGAGCAAATCGGCTGTGTGATGAGCTTGAACTAAATGACTGAATCTTACTGTAATTCTCGCCGGGCCTGGGACGCTGGAGTACGACATGCGACATGAAAGGCCGGGAGCCTCGTCTCTCACGCGGCACACACATCAAAGAGCAGACAGGCGGATGACACCCAGCTTTCCTCTGATCCTCAAGGAGGCGAGAATGAGCACGAGTGGCTGACAGTGCCCCTTAAATGGCTCTGTCTCCCTACCCGGGCCAGCCCCACACCCCCACCCCCTCCAGCCTCTTCTCTCCCTCCTTTTCTCTTTCATTCTCAGGGCTTTTTGTGATTTAATCTCTCGTCTGATTGACTCCAGGTTTTTTTTTCTTTCCATTTTTCTTTTTTCTTCCTCCCCTCTCCTCTCGTCACAGCTGGCTGAGAAGTTAAGGCCGTTAAGGGTTAGTATCGATGTGATGAGCCCAAATCGTTCCGCTTTCATGCCGCCCTTGAAACTTAGTGAGGTCGCGGTGCGGCAGATGCCTGGACACAGCAGAGTGTGTACAGGGGAAGGGAGGGGAGAAAAAACCCACACAGCAGCCAGTCAGACTGAGTTACAGCCACTCCGTGTCCATGCGAATTTGTGGGTTGTCTGGCTCTAATGTGTTGTAGGTTCCTGTCTGATTGTGATTAATTAGATAATGAGAAGTGTGCACTGACAAGCTGCTTATTCTGATTAGAGAGATCAGCTTCCTGTGAGAGACAGAAGTAATGGGTCCTCAAGAACCTCCGCACCAGCCTTTCTTCGTCCTCATCCACGGATTGAAGTTTCGGTCACTTCTGCAACTCTATAAGTCTGCCGTTCCTTGCTGCTTACCAATTATAGCACTCTGTTCATACCTCTGGAAAGAGGAACATTTTCCAATCGTGACTGCTGTTCCTATCTCAGCTATTACAAAATCGTCAGTGTTGGATTTAATGTCACACCACTGCTGTGCAACAGTGTTACTCTAAAAGCCCCGTTAAGTACAGCAGAAGTGGTTTACTGGTTATAAGGCAAGGTCTATTGTAATAGTAGAGGTTCAGGGAGGAAAAAAAATGTTAACTCCACCCTGAAAAGCATTTGACATCTCATTGAAAAGCATTACCCTATGAAAATATAAAAATATGACTCTGTGGACTAAACGCCACTTTATCGAATCACTTCTTTTTAAATAAAAAATAGGACGACTAAATGAATCACCGCCACTCGGACACTTGTGTGTTGATCCATGTAGCACAGTATTAAAATTAAATTGCTTTGTGGCTCTGGGGTTCAACACTGGGATTACACGCATTGCCAGCGAACAAAGTATTGACAGAAATGGTTCACGATTGGTTAACGTGCATTCGAAACCTGCTAATGAGTGTTTTTTGTATACGCTTGTCAGCACAAAGGCCGAGATGCACCATTGTCATTTGCGGTTTTCCCTGTGCAGTATGCGTCTGAATTCTTATATCCTTCTCATCTTCCCACCAAACAGCACGTGTCCAGCGTGTGTCCCAGCCAGGGATGTGAAGAACATTAGAACGGTGGCTAAAGCGCAAGCAATCAAAAATCAATTATGCTACAATTGGACAGTGAGGCAGTACTTTGTTTCCTTGGCGCAAGCTTCTTGTGTGTGTGTGTGTGTGTGTGTGTGTGTGTGTGTGTGTGTGTGTGCGCGTGTGTGCGCGTGTGTGTGTGTGTGTGTGTGTGTGTGTGTATACATATCTGATATTTGTCGCTTGGCACTCAATGCACTAATGCACAAGAATAGATTTTTTTATTTCTTTCTAAACCAGGAACAATCACACATCATACTGAAAGGAGAAAATATTAGGCAAAAAAAAGTCCACCTCTGATGGGTAAGCTCCTTTACAAATATGGAAATGGGAACTTAAAGTTTATTTACCCCTTGTGTTTGTGGAACAGCGCTCTCCCTCACTGCAGGAAGGCTTTCGCAGCTGTAGCTGTCTAACTCATCTGTTTCCCACAGATGGCTTGTCTGTCAGTCACTCGCTTTGCCGTTTGCCTCAGATCCAAATATTCCTCTGAAAGTTTTGCTGGAGTGAAACTCTGAGTCATCCCACAACTCTGATTCTCTCTTTGATTACGCTTATTTTTTCGGAGGGCTCACGGCTGTCATTTATTGTCTGCGCTGATGGCTGACGGAGGGACCGCACTCGATAGCTCACGTACAGCCATAAGCTGTGTGATATTAGACGAACCCCGAGTCCCCCGGTGTGCAAACACGGCGCACACGAATAGAGGGGCAAAGTTGGTGGTTTAAAGACAGACTGACAGACTGTGTATGTGTACACAGTCATACACTCTGCAATTTTAGTGTTACCACCGCACTAATCATGGCTGCATTGTGTTCCATTACAGCAAGTCAGACAGGTAATCAAGTGGCTGTTTCCACCAGTTCTCTCCTCATTAGCACTCATTAGTGTTTTCCTCTCCACTCCACTACTTCCATGATCCTGATTATCCGTGGATCTGAAGTTGCCTCTATGAGAACAGGCGTCTTAGAGGAGCAGCAACAGACCTCATTTATCAAGTGAGCGTACAGCTATAATTTCATTATTACACTCTATTTATATAATCGTGTTTTTTTTTTCAAAGTGAACGAGGGATCTGCTGCATTTAAGCGTGTGATCATGTGACCTTGCAAGCTCATTCCTTTCAAGTTGGGAATAGACTTGCATTTACATGGAGCCCCATTAAGTTTGGTATACTTGCATTAGGTCCAGTTAAGCCAGTAAAAGCAAAAGTGAAAACAGTTGCATTCTGTCTTGCTTGAGCTACTGACTCACGGATTGTATGCCGTGAGTATTCACCAAGCCTTATATGTTTATGGCACATAGTTTTTGACACTAAGCGCTTCCTTGTGCGGAGCTTTTTTGCCAGACAAAATATAACTTTTCAAAAAACTTTTCAAGGCTCGTAATAGGTCAAATATGTTTATTCAGTAGCCCATGAACAGAAATGACAGTTCTAATATGTCCTCAGATCTTGTACCTGTTGTGTCAAGTTTCAAACATTGAAGGTCAACCATTTTTCTATGTATATATATATATATATATATGTACAGAGAGAAAGAGAGCAATAGTACTTTATGTAATATTGAAAGGTACGTAAGAATTTCACTGTACTGTAATGTACATGTGCCGTTCATAATCTTGAAGCTTGAGCCTACCATCAGCACAAACTGAGGCTCTGCAGATAGAGGCAACAGTGTCCCTTCTGGAAAAGCATATCTCATTCAGAAATGTAATGTAATGTTCCGCAGGTTAATGTTTTAATAGGCAAATGCTCTGCCTATTAGCATCGAGACATGTGTCCATTGTCAATGATCCATTGGTGCAAAATGGGGGAGATATGATATTTCTGGAAAGATAAAATACACATGAATGTATTTTTGTTTGTTTGTGTGTTTGTTTTAAAGGTCACCAAATAAAACATGTGCTCTCCCTATATATTCCTTGTAGTCACTCACGTGCATTATTCATTCCACAAAGCCCATTATAAAAACCTGCAACTTTCCTTGATCTTTCCTTTGACAATTTTATCAGACCTGCAGACTCATTTTCATTGCGTCTGACAACTTTATCTCGCTAACATTTTAGCGAACAGGCAGTTTTCATAGCCATAAAAATCAAAGGCACGGTAAGCCACAAACAGCAGGGAAACACTCCTGGATCCCCCTGTTCTGCCTCATTGAATTGATTGGAAACCTAACATGCTACGTGCCACCTGTAAGTTTCACCGGAGGTCGCTGTGTGATTATGTAAAAAGGTTTTTCTGATTTCCTGCTCCAGGCAAACGGCATCTTGCAGCATGAGGTCCTACAGATTATGCCCGTACGACGGCAAGTGGAAAAGTTTTCACAATCAGGCATTTTTAAGGACATCTCGGTGGTAGGATTTGTCTTGGTTTCAACAATGGCGTGATAAATGAGGGCTGGCATCAGCGCTGATTAATGAAGTCTTCATTATCTCCTGTTTTCCCTCTTCTTTTCATCCTCGCTCTCGTGTGGTCTCATTGTTTTGCCTGGTTAGATTGCGCCGATTTTGTGCTTCATAATGAGACAGGGAACAAAAGCGGAGTACTTTTTCACTTCTCCTCCTCAGCGATACTTGCTCTGTGTCTGCATTGTCAATGAATGACTCCTGAATGTCACTCCACTTTCTTTTTTTTAATCTCTCTATTCCTCAGTTTTTGCGAGGAGTTCTCATTGATTGTTAACGATGAATGGTGACTGGAATGAATGGAGGGACCTTTCCATTTAAAAACACTGCGGTCTTTTACTGGATTGAGCTTGTATAGAGGAGCTTTAAACCCCAACAGCAATTTATGAAATTGAAGAGAACATGTGTACAAGATTTTTAAGATGGGACTAAATGTCAAATATTATAAGTGTTGGGTAACCCTCTTTCTTAAGGAACAGCCGTTGTAACGCTACATGGCAGCGCCCGTATGCTATTAGATGGTATCTATTACAGAAATGAAATTACCTCCACTTAATTTGATTTGGATAATATTAGGCTAATAGAAGTGTGCAGTGCTCTGTGCTGAATATGAATTGAGGGATCAGAATTATACATTCATAGCGCACACAGCCACAACCTCTGGATGAGAGGTGGACTGGATATCAAGGTGTGCTTTTTCTGCCAACGTTCCCCTTCTGTGTCCTCTCCTCCTTTTATCTAATACACACTTGACACAAAAGGCTACAGTAATAACCCGAGTCAGCTCAGACAAATTCAGCGTCAAGCGTCGGAGATTACGTTTGTGCAGCAGCGCAGCACGTAATTAATGCATTAAAGGAATTATGTAAGATCGTTCACCTTCTCCGAAAAAACAAAGAAAAATCAAGGTTGTATATTCGATGCGTTGTCTTTGAAAATGAGGAGGACACACACAAAACATACACACACACACACACACACACACAAACGTTTACATGTTTAATATTACATATGAAGTAATGACTTGGCTCTAGCACGGTGGACTACTGGTTTGCAAGTTGAACTGGCTCCTAGCCAGCACTGGAACCATATTGGTGGAAAAGGGGTATGTCTGTCTCTGTTTGTGTGTGTGTGTGTGTGTTTGTGTGTGTGTGTGTGTCCTTGATGAGTGCTTGTGGTGGTGGCTGGATGGCGGTAGGCTAGTGTTACAAGCCAGGAGAAGGTGGCACACGTGCGCACACACACGCACACGCACGCACACACACACACAGCTTCAAAACACAGTATTTTCACTGCCTGTCACTTCTCACCTATTGCACAGCTGTGTCCCTATCACCAGGAGTGACAGAACACCTCTCAGCACGACACGGTTTTCATCTTTCTCTGTGCACCTCTTGGTTGCTGTGTGTGTGTGAGTGGGTGCGTGCGTACGCATGCGCGTGAGCGTGACCGTGCGTGCATGCATGTGTGTGTGTGCGTGTGTGTGTGTCTGTGTGTAAAATCCATTCAGCTATTGATTCATGCAGCATGTGGCGCAGTGGACACTGAGCCTGCCTTTTTAACTAAATGATGTAAACACTACTCATTTAGCCAAAATGACTGCTAAACTACTATTTCTTTTGCACCTTAATAAGATTAAGTGTTATTAAGCCTCCCCCATCTGTTCGATATTGGACTTCAGCAGGCTGCTCGCTGCAGTTTGAGCATTGATATTAGTATGCTCTAATAAAAAGATGCAGGGAGAGGAAGAGAGAGGGAGACTACGAAGGAAGTGTGTGATAGGAATAATAAAGGGGGGGGCATGAGGACAGGAAATGCGAATCATGGAAAAGAATAAAATAAAAGGAAATGAGAGGAGATTAAATCCAGTAAGCGGAAAGGAACGAAAAGGAAAGGAAAGGAAAGGAAAGGAAAGGAAAGGAAAGGAAAGGAAAGGAAAGGAAAGGAAAGGAAAGGAAAGGAAAGGAAAGGAAAGGAAAGGAAAGGAAAGGAAAGGAAAGGAAAGGAAAGGAAAGGAAAGGAAAGGAAATGAAAGGAAAGGAAAGGAAAGGAAAGCTGCTCCACCTCCGGACTGGCTCTGTCCTCAAAGCTACTGTACAGTACATGGCAATCTTACATCAAAGCACCAACATGAACGACCACACACAGTCATGCATGCAGTATGCAAATGCACGTATACATTTTACATGGAAACCTCATTTGCATTTCAAACATGTTTACATTTGTATTTCAAACACATTCAACTAAATATACACATAAATAAGGGCTAATCTGGTTGCATTGCTGACACAGTGGCACCCTTCGAAGAAGAACTGGGGTGATCACATCGACTGATCCCAGAAGACAACTGTAGTCTCTCTCTCCCCGCCTCCCTCACTCTCTCTCTCTCTTTCTCTCTCTCTCTCTGTCTTTCTCTCTCTGTATGGACACCCATGTGAGATTTATGCAAAGCTGTTCTACATGTAGTAACCTAGTTCATCAAGTAACCTAGCAACACTAGAGTCAGCTGGTTAGGAGAGTCTATGTGTGTGTGTGTGTGTGTGTGTGTGTGTGTGTATTTGTATGTGTGTCCATCCAACTGCCTGTCTGTGATTTGCATCTGTGGACACAGCTGCAGCCAGTATCCACGTACATATGTGCAGTATTTTGGAGGAGTGTGAAGTGGCTGCATGCAGGGAATTCATCAGCAGACTGGTAAAGTTGCTGTCAGAGTTATTCCTATTTCTGATTTTTCCATTTGCTCTTAAATAAGTATTGCTGTGATTTTTTTTCTCACCTTCGTTGAGATGGCCTGTCAGTAAAACACTGGCTTCAAACCTCACAACCACGTTTCACTTGCTGCTGGGGTGCGTAATTCAATCTTCATTTTGTAACAGTGGCTTTCTAAACAATCCCACTACAAGGTCCACTTTGTGTCTTTATTGGGGCTTCTGATCACATCTTACAATCCTCCTCAGCAGATGGATTTTGCTCTGTCTTTTTTTTTTTTTTCCTGAACACTTCTTGGCCATGTTGGCAGTGTTGAGACAAAGATTGTCGCTTGGCAGCAGGAGGAATGTCTCTGTGTTGGTGTGTATGTGTGTGTTTGTGTCTGTGTGCTTGTGTATTTTCAGTAGAAAAATTAAAACAGACCATTCATGGCTGGGAACTGAGAGAAGTTCTTGTGCCAGTTTATGACTTTGGCAAACTGTAGTTAAGAATGAAATCTCACTCTGACCTTGTCTGCTCAACCATGGTGGCTGCTGCTTGTGCTGCCAAAAGACTCCAGGTTGTCGCCGGACCCAGACTGTGCTCGTCAGGCCAGTTAAACATTTCCAAGCAACCACTATTTTAAGTTCTAATCCGTAAGATGAGCTTTTTCCTCCTCTCTCTCTCTGACAAGAAACAACAAGACATAATTGCAAAAATTTTAGCTTGATTAGTATTATCTTTGGAGTATGATGAGTCAGTTTATCACAAGTGTATATGCATCACAACAACAGTTAAATACTATTAACATGAAATGCTGGATTAGTGTTCGCACTGAGTTCATACAGTCTGGTGCTGGATGATTATTAATGCTGGAAAGATGACTAGAGTAAAAACTAACTAGTTCGACTGGTTCAAATCCCGGACAGACCAAGGGCCTTTCTGCCCGAGTGGATGTTCTTCTGGTGCATGCAAAGGTACTCTGGGTGCTCTAGTTTCCTCCCACAGTCAAAATATACAGGTTTAGTTCATTTGGAGACTAAATTGCCCCAAGGTGTGGGTTTTGATAGTGAATGGTATGTGTGTGTGTTCCATGCAATGGACCGGTGACCTATCCAAGGTGTTTGATTCCTTTGCCCTCTGTGAGCTGGAGATAGGCTCCAGCAGAGACTGTGACACCAGTGGGTTTGAAGTGAGTAAGATAATGATGAATCCAAACAGCACAACAGAGCCGGGTGAGAACCACAGGCAGTGGCAGAGACGCCCAAACTTTGCATCAGTGCAGAAGGACTCTTGAGCTGTTCTTTGATGTATGTGCTTGTGTCTATATGCATGTGTGTATGTTGATTCTCCTTTACACCGTGCTTTCTGCCTCTACCTTTGATTTCCTGTCAGGAGAGTTTGTAAAACAACACAACGTGAGCATCTCGAGAGACGGAGAGAGAGAGGAGAAGCGACGCATTAAGACTGGCAGAAAGACGGAAGTGTGGGGAAGGAAACAGGGTTATGAAGTGACAGAGGAAAGAAGAATGATACAAATAAGGAGGAGAGTGGGAAAGGGGAAAATAAGGAGAATTTAAAAAAGGGAGGAGACACGACACCCAGAGGAAGGAGAGAGAGACAGCATGACTGCAAATAAGGGCACAAGTGCTACAGTGTGTGATTGTGCGTGCAGAAGGATGAGCTCACTCCTCCAGAAGGTTAAGACCTAACGTCTAATGAGTGACAGTGTGAATGATCCTGTTATGTTATTCTCACATCGCCTTTGATCTCTGTTTACCCCCATCTAATATCCCCAGCGATGTCCTCTCATGTTATCCAAGGTAGAAAGAGAAAAACGCTGGCCAATTACAAGAAAGCAGCACTGCTAAGTGGTGTTGGTATTTTCCTTCTCATTAAGTCACAGTCAGAGGCCTTTTCAGGCTGTTTTCAGTGCAGTAAACATACAGTTTTATTCAGAGTGTGTCTGTTCGCCATGTTCACGATGCAAACTGATTAAAGGTGGCGCGAGTGTCTGCAGAAAAGCGGTTGATATTGTCCGCTTTCCTTCCTCCATCAGCTCGATGCCTATTGTCGAGTGCAAGGCGATTGAAGGGAGAATAGGAGACAATTTATCAGATTCATTGATAGTTCTAGAAATGTATTCAAGTTGCATCTTGATATCCTTTTTCAAACAGAATACATAAGCACTGTACTTTTATGATAATGTGTTTGCTTTTGAAGCGGAGCTTGCCTATAGATAAAGCGTAAACGTAACATGCTGCTAGTTTAGGCCCTGCGGATATTTAGATGCACATTTGACCTGAGCTGACACTGAAAATCAGGATGACACTAGCAGTCACTGAGTAACAGTGTAGAACAGCTAATGTTTACACTGTGTCAAGCGGCCTCTTGTGCTGGTGGATATTATCTGAGAGGCAAAGGTGGAAATAGTGTGAAGATATTCAAGTCCCACAAAACCTCTCAGGGAGGAGGAAGGGTTAAGGTTTGATTTGGTACCGTGTTGATCGGTAAGCAATTTGTAAAAGTAATTAAGATAAAAGAAAGTAAAACATGGACACATAATATGTCTTGGACATTCAAAAGCTTTTGGAGCGTCCTGTCTGGCTGGATGAAACTTTACAAAAATTATACAATGTTGCAAGAATAGTTATGGCTTTGACCAAGTCGCTATTGATCTTTTTTTTTCACTTACTGTACATGAGTACGGATGATGCTGAAACAGAAACATTTGAGCAAAAAAAACGAAAAGGGGACATTCCACTAATCGAATTTCAGCAATTAAAGGCAAATGTCATGCTGTACCAACTGAGACTGAGGGTGATAAATAAAGATTCATCTAACTTGTGCATATCACCACAGTATATGTAAAATCTGCTGGACAGTCTTGCCAAAGTATGTTGTAAGAGGAGTGAAAGTGAAAGAAGACGGAGGGACAACGGGGAGGAGGAGTATCGAGAAAAAGGGCAGGTTGTTCAAGAGTGTATGGGAAGCCTGCGAGATGGGAAAAACAGGGCGAGAGGAGGAGGAGTCTAGCAGAGCAAGATAGAGGAATTGCCCCCTAGGCACTCTTCAATTTTGCCCTTATGATGGGAGCATATTTCCCCTGTGCTGTGGCCATCATCTCTCTCTTTCTCTCTATCTCTCTGTTACATACACAGGCACACACACATTTTCCACCTTTCTCTCAGTCTTGCAGCCAGAAGCAACAGTCCATTGCAGCCACCTTAACCAACACCTATTTTCACTGTGCGTCCAGTCTGTGGAAGAAAGCACACCCGTGCATCACGCTCATTTCGCCGTTCCCTCCTAACAATTCCCACCAGAAAATCTGCAGACATTGCGTGTTCATCCAAAATAGATATGAAAGCACAGACCAGCCCAGTGGGTGCCTTGTGTGTTTTAGAACACAAAGCCATTTTCATTTTCCTCATATTTCTTTCCACTTATTCCACATTGGCCTCCCTCTCTGTGTGCACAGAGCCAACATACTGCAGCTGGCCGCCGCAGCCCCAGCATCATGTTTTTATAGGTCCTCTTCCACGGGTCACCCTTGAAATGTCCCATCTTTTCCATCATCCATGATTCTTTCTGGATCCTCACAGACTCGCTACAGCAGTTGACCGGCGGCCAGACCTGTGTGTGTCTGTGTGTGTGTCTCCATGTGTGTTTGTATGCAAAGGCAGTGGAAAAATTAAAATAGATCATTCATAGCTAAAAGCTGAGAGGAGCAAATCAGTCCCTCTGCCAGTTTCCCAGCATGCATGTCTCTTTGGCTGGTGAAGAAGGAAGAGCACGCCAACACACAGCTGAGCCAATCCTCTATTGTTTCCGTTCCCATATTTATACATTTTGCCATTGTCTACTGCAGTCTCCATTATGGCTGTGCAGAGCTCCAGTGGTTAATAGCTTATTTGAAGCCCACTGTCAGCCACTGGCACATACGAACAGATACGGGACTAATGAAAACTTTCTTATTGTGTAACTACAATTCTATAAGAGCCCTGCTCCTATTCTCAAATGAGTCGACATATCTGCTCCTAACCACGATGTAGCTTCATTCACTGTGTCTTCAGTCAGAGAAAGGCGGCATTCAGGCGGACAATACCCACTCCCGTGCTGTGTTAGCCCATTTCAATAAGCCAAGTCTGTGGCTGTCTTGTCCACATGATTGTCTCCCACCCTGGTAGTAATCCACGATATTTTAAATCTACAGTATATAAAGGAACAGTTTGACAAATTGATGAATACATATATTTTCTCCCTTGCTGTTGAAGACATTTTTGCATGAGGCCAGACAGTGTAGCACTTAGCACTTATGTAAAAGTGCCAAGCTGAAGTTTTATATAGGGTATAACTGCCAAAAATATATTTTGTCTGGAAACTGAAACCCTCTGGATTCTTAGCAGGTGAGACCACCTTTTTACCTCACTCTGACAGCAAGACTGTGGGAAGTTGGCACATATCCCAGTGTAAAACTGGAGCTATGCACGCTGTTACTCCTTGTGTCCAGTCTTAAAAATGAATTAAGTGACTCTAGCTTTGTATTTATGGTCTTATTAAAAGACATGAGCGTGGCAAAAATATGCAGACTTCTCAGTGTGTCAAACTGTTCTTTTAATTTCACTTTGTCTGACCAGATAAAATCCATTAGTCTATGGTAGCTTACATTAGCTATTAATTCTGGGTAAGTGCCTTTTATATCCGCTGATTCATTCATGCTTCACAATCAGTAGCTTGTGTACAGCTGTGCAACAGTCGGATGAGTAGTTATGTCCAATTGTATTCATGGATGTGCAGCTGTAGCTGGAGCATCATGACATTAAAACGCTTCTGTCATTTGCTACCATTGCTCCAGCCACATCCCCAGCTCTCTCTTTATGCACTCAGACTTTGAGTTTGATGGTGTAACATTGAGACTTACATGCCTTAGTGTCAGTGGATCTTATTTTCAATAATATCATTGATGTTTCGCCTTGTAGACCACGATTTGGGTTCATTAGTTTGCTCTCAAATATGACAACAGTAATGATATGTTACTGCCCTTGAAGTCTGCCTGTCTACCAAACTTTATTTTAAAACAATCTATCTCCAGACAGGCAAGAGTCTAATTTCTGGCATTTCAGCTGTTGAATTTACAGTGAAACACCCTTTGACCCACAACTCAAAGCAATGGCAGACTCAGCTGTTAGCAAAGTGGGTCAGAGCAGCTGGCATGATCGCATGAATATTTAAAATGAAACAGCTCCAGACTGAAGCTGCTGTAACAATCTTGTTGATGCCAAGCAGTGTTAAACAATGACAGCATGTTGTACAGCTCCAACTCCCTCCTGAGCTGCTACTGAATATTTCTGCCTATCCAGGGAAGAGGTGGAGGGAGCGGAGACGGGTTGAGAAAGGAACGAAAATACAAAGAGAAAACAAAAAGATGGGGAGTGGAAGGGGTCAGATGAAATATCGACCATGTTTAGACTTTAATTTCAGGTGATTCCACTAATGGGATTAAAAAAATCTGCACATAGTGTTGTTATAGCTCAATTATTTAATGAGAAATGAAGAGAGAGTGGCAGTGGATGATGGCTAGATCAGAAGAGGTCAACAGATGAAGAATGGGAACAAACTTTGTAATTGACTCCAAAAATTGTTGACAGGCAGCGAGCCAGGTCGGACTGACAGGTTAAAAAAAAAAGGAAAAATTGGAGGAAGGAGGAGAGTGTAGGGAGGGAGAGACATGACTGGAGGATGGAGAGAAGTAGGTCAGGAGGAGAGATGGGAGGAGAGAGAGAGAGAGACATGTGCAGGGATGGATGGAGAGATGGAAATGAAGGAAAAAGACATTTGGTTGCGTCCCCTCTACCTCCCTGTCTCTTCAGTCATCTTGTCTCCACATGGGTGTGTTCCTAAGACGTGCGTGCGCGCAACCCCGCATCGAGGCATGTGTGTTCAGAGTGTCACAGTGATTGACAGCTCCTAGCCAACAGCCTGCTCCAAAGCCAGAGACTTCATAATAAACAGAACATGGTTTAATTTGCTCCTCCAGGCAGAGCAGCACTGCTCACTTTGCCGTCTATTCATGAGGGACACACACATGGAAGCAAAGCACACTGCAAAAAATATCCACCCAGCTAAATCATTCTAATACGTAGGTACACGTATCCTTTTATCCTTTTCTTGAATTCCACTCAACACACTGCAATAACTGTATTTATATTAATCTATTTATTCATCGTCTATTAAAACCCAGATAAGTGTTTCTAAAGACTGGGGCGGGACACATGACTGACACTTGAGAGACGGTGTTGCTAGGCGACATGCTGTCAACTGTCATACGCCTCTGAGTGAAACGTCCCCACATGGACGAAAAAGTGTCCGCCCAGGTACATCGGCTGTCTCCACGCTGGGACACTGGCTCGGAGAGAGGCCCGTTGTCACGGCTACGCCGATGACACGGCTGTGGGTGAGCTTCCTGGGTGGCAGCTCTCTTTCAGCCAATCAAGGCAAACAGGCCACGCTCTATTTAATGATTATCCCAGCATCTGTCCCCTATCTCTCATCTCTGTGTGTGTGAAAGCCGCGCGCAAAAACACTCGCAGGAGCTCAGCAGATCCCATCCAGCTGCACAGCTCGATTGTGGCTTTCATCGAGTAATTTCATCTCAATTTAATCAAATCTGAGAATGACGGCAAATGCTTGTGTGTGTGATAAACAGGCCGCGTGCCCCCGATTGATTAGTTAGTGGAAAGTGCGGTTAATAGAGGATGTGATTACAGCAGCAGCAATTAATGCCAGTAGAATAAAATACGTGATTACCACATTTGGATTGTAATCTCTGTTGTTTTCCCTGTGCTGGGGAGAAAGGCAATACAAAGATGTTTTTCCTTTTTCCATTCTGTTTACTTTTACTTAGAGCATCTAGAGTGTGTGGGTGATAAAGTTTACATTGTGAGACGTTGTTGCAGCAGCCTGGTCAAGGTGTATTGATTTCATTTCCCGCATTTGTTTTGTGGAGGAAGATTTCATCCTTTTCTGTACTTTTTTTTCACCGGGATATTGTGCATTGTGTCATGGTTCAGCCGCTCCTCAAGGAGTGAATTCGCTGTGTAATTGATAGCACAGGCATTGGTTAATATGCTTGGACGCCTGCTGCCACTCTTTATCTCCTTAGGATGCAGGTGATCAATAAATGCACTGTCTTCCTCAGCTGTATAAATCTCAAATGCACAAAGCCTCCCTGTGGGCATGAATTGGTAGGGGGGACGTATACAGACAACAACAAGGAGTGTTGGGCTGATGAATATAGCGATAAATGGGGAGAGAGGAGCAAATGTGCTAAACGGGGAAGCAAGGTAGAAACTGAAGAGATGCTGTGAGAGAGAGAGAAAGAAAGGCTAATATTTTTGATTTATCAGGTAGGCAGCCCATGAGATGAATGAGTGGAAAGAAAGCTGCCTGTGGCCGCTTACTGCAGGTGGATGAATGCTCACAATCGCATTGTTTGTTGTTGCTTGCGTGAAAAATGTAGTGAAAAGTCAATAAAAATGTTAATCAGAGTACAGGAGACAAAACATTGTTTTCTCCTTCAATTCATCAAGCCGCTTGAGAGACGACACAAAACAATCTGGACATCAATCTACGAAATCTATTTCTTTTTCTGATTCATTTGTAAAGTCACACCATAAATTACATTCCACTGCGCCTCCCACCTTTGTGTCTCATGTAGACATATGCGGAGTAAAAATGCCAAAGACATTATTTATGTCTATACCTGCTCAGGAATCATATCTTCACGTCCCTATTTACACAGAACAACCTTTGCTGTGGCGTAAATCAGAGGCAACTACTGGAGTCAGGCAGAATGACTGGCAGTGATCAGCAACACATACTTATCATCTTGTGATTATTCTGTGTAATGAGATAGAAAAATATTTCCGATTGCAAGGCTGAACACCAGATTCAATTATTTGATAAGAGTGTGATCCATAAACACTGCTGTCTCCTGACGTACAAGACCTTAAACCTGTTGCTCTCCTTGTGCCTCCAGGTGAGACCAGCGCAGCCCTGTCACGCCCACAGCGCCCCCTTTCGGCCCGGACGGCCCACCACGCCCCGGCGCCTGTGAAAGGGTACCATGTCAGTCGTAGCATGTCCCAGCATTCCTCCGGTGGTGGCGGAGGAGGCCCCTGCCACTGCGCACCTGAGGACTGCGATGGCCCGGGCAGAGACTACTACCAAGGCCACAGCGATGGGCACTATTACCCCCCAGGAGGTCCAGCTGAGGCACTGGCCCTGGAGAGACATCACTCCCACCCTCACTCACACTCCCACAGCCACTCCGGAGGGGGCACCTTCCCCCGCTCCCACCCAAGTCAGCACCCGCCTCTCCAGTCCTTTGACTCTTGCGAGGAGTGCCTGTCGTCTGGTCACGGTGGGAAGATGCACCGCATCCCCCCGAACCTGATAGACCAGTTTGAGAAACAGGTGCCCTTTCACCCCGACGGTTTCCACACGCTGCAGTACCAACGCGCCACCAGCGGAGGCGCTGAGCCACGCAGCGAGAGTCCTTCCCGTATCCGACACCTGGTCAACTCTGTACAGCGGCTCTTTGCTAAGTCCCACTCCCTGGAGGCACCGTCCAAACGGGAGTACAACGGTACGAGAGGTGGAGGGGGGGAGTACCGCAGCGAGAGGGGTGGCGGGCACAGGAGCGGCGGGGAGGATGGCCACTACTCAGGCCACCAGCCGCGCTCCACCAGGAGGAACAAGTCTCGGGAGCGCAGCAAGAGTGGGGACTCGCGGCACGAGTCAGGCCGCCGCCACCGCAGCCGGACGGCAGGATGGTGGAGCTCCGACGACAACCTGGACAGCGACAGCAGCTACCTGATGGGCGGGGGTAGGCGGGGGTACCCCAGTGGCCACGAAAGTCTGGATGCCGCCATCCAGGAGCTCACCATGAAGAGGCCCAAGGAGCGTGGAGGAGGCCCCGGGCCTGGGGAGTGCATGGCCTGCACCACAATGGCTCTGGCAGGAAATGATGGCGGGGGGCACCATGGGCACCACGGCCACTCCCTGAAGAGGAGCACCTGGTCAGCCATGACAGTGAGTCAGGCCAGGGAGGTGTACCCGTCCAGCAGGGGAGGGGGCTACGACAAAGCCCTGGTGCCCGTGGAAAGTAAGATGAAGGAGAGGACCTTCCACTACCTGCAGGTGTGTGTGCATGTGTGTGTGCATGCATGAATATCAGATAATGTGTAAGTGTGTGAAAAGAGATTTCCTCAGCTGAATGCACATCTGCAACACAAAGATTGATGTTGTAAGTTTCCCAGATTCAAGGAAACCAAACCTGGCCTCCTGCAGGTCAAGCTTCAGTGCGTACATATGGCATGAAAGGAGTCATGACACTGTCAACCCACGTGCATTACACTCTACTTTACACTCTACTCTACTCATCCATCCATCCATTATCTTACATGCGTAGTATGCGCCCGTGTTGTGGGAGGCTGCTGGAGGGCCAATTAAAGTCTGCATTCAGCTTAAGCATGCATTTGTTTGGACTTTGAGAGGAAACTCTCATAGAAACACAGATATGGAGAGAACTGACAAACTCAACACAGAGAGCCTCTTAGTCCAACCAGGAATCAGTGTTGCCTCTCATCCTGACCATAATTTGGTGCTTTCAAAATCCCATAAAGATAGCGCTCATTTTAACTTCCCATCATCCATAATAATTGACACATGGATGCTCACAGTTTCAGACTGAATTCAATTGACTGCTTTGTAGTGGGAACCACTAGCTGCTAATATAGTACAATTTTGCTGCAGGATCTCAACGCACAGCAAACAGCTTATTCTCTCACTCAAAGAGAAGATGATATTTCTCTGTTCGCCCTTCTAGACAGACAGGAACTATGCAATAAACTACAGAAAATCCATCCAAGAATTGTTTATCTGCACATATTCTGTCCGTAGACATCTAATTTGCATACAAGCAAACAAACAACAGTTCCATTCAGCTTTTTAACACCAAGGAAAACATGAGGTGAAACTTGAAAACTCAATGGATCAGACAGGTTTAAAAGGCTTATATACCTACCTGAGAGGCATCACTGGCTGTCTCTGTATTTTGCCGTGAGTGACAAAACAGCGATTGTTGCCCACGCAGGGATTATTTAATGTCTCTGCCGCCAGTATATCCCCCTTCCTGTCAGCACAATGTATCTCCATATCCAACACAAGCAATTTTTCCTTTGCTATTCTCTCATTTTGTTTACGTGAATTTCCCAAAATGAAAAGCTAATGGCTGTGCCTACAAAGTCAGCTGAAAGAGCTCGCACGCGAAAGCACACAAACGCACACACGCAAACCTCCAGCTGTGCTGAGGTAGAGCTGCCATGCAGGCTGTGTTTCTACGGAAACAGCAGGTAGCCACAGGAGTCCCTGGTGTTTTTCCAACTCTCATCCTTTAGACACAGCTGAGCTCCGCTGATAGTAGAGACAGAGAGAGCAGGCTTGTGTGTGTTAGTATTTTCAAAGGACTAGCCCCACACAATTTGCCTCCATGCCTCAGGCTACCACCGCATACACACCTCAGGACACGAAACGAACTTCCGCGCTGGAGCCTTACCCCATATCTCCAGGTGTCACTTGCAGTCGGGCAAGAGAGAGAAGGGAGAAGACGGTGTGTGGAGTGTATTTTTGTGCCCGGCTTAGATGTACTGAAGTCCGACAGATTGATCCAAGGCTCGCGTGCGGACGGCATCCTGCAGCTGCAGATATAGAGCTGTTCAGGTCTACTCCTCCAGTGCTCAACCTCAGGACAATCAGCAGCTGTACTGAAGCACAGACTGCAGCCTAAAGACTTGCCCTCTGGAAGCCAAATTGACAGCTTTTACTGCCAGACAAGTGCAGAGTGTGTAAAGACCAGATACCGTACATTAGACAACTTTGAACTTTAAAGTGGTCGTAAATATTTTTATAGCAACAGCAACACTAGCACAGACTAGCCAAGGAACATATGTGTCTCAGGAGGTTCCCTCAAGCAAAAACAACAGAACAACACGAGGAATGTGACTGTTAATAGCGCTTCATGTGTGCTGTGTGTGAGTAATTGGTCTTAAAACACAATTTCAGTCAATAAGAAAAGGTAACATGTTGTATGTGCACAACATCTTTACTCTGCCTCCGAGTGGACAGAAAAGTTATTGCATGCTTACGTTGTAGTTTTTGAAATAATGAATTCGTTCCATCTAAATCCAGCAAAATATCAGATTAGACAATCAGATTGGATAAACAGATCCCTCCACCAGTAAGGAAAAAGAAGGAAAGAAGGAAGAAGAGTTCTTACACGTCAATAACATTTTGTCTAGCAGGGTGTCACAACTGTGGCCCTGTTTGCAAGACATTTTATTTTACTTTTCAATAGTTCCACATGCAGACGACAACATTTTAAGCACAGTCTCCATGCACTCAAGACTGTAGGAAACACCAGGAACAGTGCAGTTGGCTGTTTGATTTTGTGACTGCACCTTAATAACTAAAGATGTGCATGCATAGTGATTACTGTCTATATGGAGACAGAGATGGGGTTGTTTTCAGATCTTTAAACTCTGCAACCTATTTCCACATTACATTTTCAGGCACTACAAGTTTTGCATTTTCAACCAAAATTGTTTTGTAAGTGTCACGAGTCATACTCAATAAACCAAACCCAAAATCATGTGAATCTGTAAGCTCATACAGACCAACACAGACCAAGGAACAAAAAGTAAAGCAGCTCAAAGTGAAAATTGAAGAAACAGAAATGGGAGAAGCCTCACAAGTCAGACTTATCATGGATAGAGACAGAGCGACACATGCAGTGTTTTTTCCTCTTGTGGAAACAGTAATCGCAATGGTGTGGCATCAGAACATGGCTCTCTCCATCCCCTAAGCCTCTCCCTTCCATCGGCCTGAGCCTGACAGATAAGGAATGATAAAAACAGGAATATGGAGTGGGACTGAAATGAAGACAGAAGGAGTGAGAGAGAGAGAGAGTGAGAGAGAGAGAGAGAGAGAGAGAGACAATGATTGAGGCGAGAAAAGAGCAAGGTAGAGCGAATACAGAGATAGCAAGCTCAGGGATAGAAGGAGATAAAGGAGGTGATGGTAGCCGAGGGGCAAAGCGAGAGGAGGAGAGAAAGAACAGGATGACAAAATGAGGGAGATAGTGGAAGGCCAGAGGGATCGGGAGATTAGGCTGAATCATCTTTTAAGTGATGACCTTAAAAACACACACTCAACTGGATGCCAAACCCTGGGGCCCTGGCTGCATTTGTGTGTGTGTGTGTGTGTGTGTGTGTGTGTGTGTGTGTGTGTGTGTGTGTGTGTGTGTGTGTGTGTGTGTGTGCGTGTGTGTGAATGTGTAGGTGTTTTCATTGGGTCACATGCTTGTGTGAGGCCACGCACCTCACAGCATCTGCAAAAAACTGAGAGATCGCAGGGTCTTCCAGCACATTTGCCATTAGCCGCTGAGCAGCTTTCATAACACTGGAAAACAAGTGAGATCAAATGATACATGTAAGCGCACACACACACACACACACACACACACACACACACAGGGTCGTGTTTGCATAGCCAACGAAGAGGTTCTCCACAACAATCAAATTCATTGTGCTGTACAAGGTTGATAGTTGTCCTCGTATGCTGGGATGCTAATTAAAGCCCCACTTGTAATAGACAAAATGAATAGTTGCAATGTGAACTACAGAGACAAGTCCTGACTGCTGTGCAGAGCTTATTTTGCACCTTTACTTTGGGTCTCTGGCCCACAGAACCAACCATATGAGCAGAGTAGCTAGCGAGACTGAATGTCAAAAATGAATGCAGTCTTGCATGTTTCTCAGAGGTCAGTCAAATTCCAAAAAGTTGGAAAGGTCTGTGTGAAAAGGTAATTGCTCTCTCACACATTTACCACTGAAGCTCTGATTATATCTGAGGTATTGTGTTTTCAGTGTTGCTTCATTTATTGTAGACTGGTGGCGATGCGTTTCAATCAAAGAATCACGAACAAACAGCTTCATTCACTGCTTTCAGTTTTATTAAAGCTATGTTTTCCTCAGACGGCAGCTACAGCAGGAGACCAGAGAGGGATAAAATTTAAGTCCGGAGGACATTCTGATAACGTATCCATTCACCGTGACAGCCACAGCAGGAAGCTGTCAATATCTGTATAAATATCTATGTACATAGAGAGATTTTTATTTTCCAACATTTCATTGCGCCTTATACATTTTCTGTATAAGCTCTTAAGTTCTGTGTGTTTCTGTGTGCGAGTTTCTCATTCCTCCGTCCATCTGTCTTCCCGTTGAGGTCTCACCTTCTCTCTTCCTTCGTTTGTCACCCTGTCTGTCTCTCTGTTTGCCACCTCTCCTGTGTGTCTGCCGGCGTCACGTCTGTCCGCCCCTCTCTGCTCATCTACCTGCCTCTTTTTTTCTCCCGTGCGCTGCTTTATTTGCTCTGTCTGTCGGCTTCTAGCTCACGCTGTTTCTCCTTCTCTGTGTCAGTGTTTCTCCAGCTGTCAGAGTTTCTCTCTCTCTGTAAGTCCCTTTGTCCCTTTCGCTCTCTCTTTTTAACGCCATCTCCCATGTATGCATACATGTGCATGTGTGCGTGCGTGTGTGTGTGTGTGTGCGCGTGTCTGAGTGTGTGTGCACTCATGGTGTGCATGGGCATGTCGGAGCTCTCTGTCCCGGTGTGTTTTCACACACTGGGTGCACGTGTGCCATGACTGTATGTTCGTGGAGGTGTGAAATATCTTTCGGTGATGAAAAATATTTCTGTTTTGAGATGACTCAAGCAGCAGATATTGGGGATACAGTGCCGACGGCACGGTGAAACTCATCTTCAATATCTAATAACTAATTGATATCAACTAATTGATTCCCATAGTTATCATAGAAGTTGGTGTAGAAACAGAATGGAAACTTCTAACTCATTTTAACTGTGTTTTAACCACTGATAGAAAATTGTACTAAAACCAAGTTTACCCCATTTTTCCTCTCAACATAGTGGTACTCATAGTTTGCTAGATAAATCCTCCTTCACCGTTTTTCCTCACCTTTGATGGTGTGAATGTGATTGCCCATGCGACTGTGACCCAGGTCCCGTCTGAAGACTGGGGTGGAGGATACAGTGGCGGAGGTATGGCCGACAGCGGAGGAGAGATCCCATGCCGCCGCATGCGGAGCGGCAGCTACATCAAGGCCATGGGCGACGACGACAGCGCAGACTCAGACACCAGCCCGAAAGCATCACCCAAGTCCACCCTGATCGCCCAGAGAGACGCCTTCAGACGATCTATCAGCATGGATCAAAGGTCACATGTCGCAGAGGGAGCCTGCGTTTCCATTTTATGCAATTTCCTTTTTTTTTAACTTATTTTACCCCACTACATTTGTCTCACAGCTTTACTTATAAAAAAACTATTTTGGTGAAAACATGTACAGCCCTGGAATTAAAGTAGCTGTACTTTAAGCTGTACTTTATTTTGAAATGTGCTGGGCTTGCACCTCTGATGAATGAAGGCATTAAATATTTATATATGCAGTGAGAAAATCCTCCGACAACCTAAAATATGTAAACTAATATTGAATTAATTTGACAATGCATCAGCACAAACCTGAGAAGTTGGTTTGTCCATAAGAAGGCAATGCCACAAACATTTGTTGATCTAATAGAATACACATACATACACTAATACTTTCTTTATGTCATCTATATATAGTTTTAGGACTATTTTAGTGCAGAATGAGAATGTCTCTTTCATAAGACGAACAAAAGCACACTTGGTAATTGTACAGTCTTGTTATCATACATGTAAATGTTATTGTCATTACTGTATCTAATTAGTGTCATTTCTATTATTACTTTATTAATAAGAGCTATTTCCTTCGTTCAGGTACTCGTGTAAGCAGTGTACGGACTCTTACCCCAACAGCCGAACTGCGCCCAAAACCCACACCCGCTCCCGCAGTTACACACGCTCTCTGACCAGCTCCCAGGTAGCAACTCATGTCGTTTATCTGCTCGAGTTATTCATCTGTGTTTTTGTCCCAGACAACAGAAGTGCATCTCTCTCTTTCTCTCTCTCTCTCTCTGTCTCTCTGTCTCTCTGTCTTGCCCTGCAGCTGGGAGACACGTTGAACCGTCAGTTTGAGGCGGTGTGTGAGACCATGTTCGGGGAGGTGGAGTCTCAGGCTGTGGAGGCCCTGGACCTTCCAGGTGTGTTCCGGACCCGCAGCCACAGCTACGTCCGTGCCATCCAGGCCGGCTGCTCCCAGGACGACGACTGCCTCTCTGTCTTCTCCATGTCGGGCCCCCAGGGCAGCATCAAGGGCGGGGCCGGTGAGTGGCACCAAGCGTGACAGTTTTATGACACCTCATGTCTGCTCACTCCAACAGATGCAAGTTTATCTTCTGATGCTCACACATACGCATCCCTAAAGCCCCACGCCCTCACTCACAGCACAGCTGCATGCAACGCCTGTATCCATATTTAATTTTATCCTTTTTTTCCCCCTTTCTCTCTTCCTTTTATCTGCGTGATCTCGCTTTTTCACACAAGGCTCCCGCTCCTCTGCGGCACCTGCTTTGTGATTGTGTACAGTATCCTACGTGTGCGTGCTATAAGCATCGTCTAGCATTATCTTATTGTGCATGCTCTTTGTTCTCTGCCGTTTCTGTCTCTCATCTCTGCCATCGCCCTCCCCAGCATGATGGCAGGTTTCTCAGGCTAGGTAATAGGTATGGGAGCACTGGTGATTATGATGATAGCTTAGCGTTTCCAGCTGCTTCCTTCTCTCTTATATCCAGAGTACATCTCTCTATGTCCCCTTTTTCAACACTTTTTGTTTTATCTCTGTCATCACATTCTTACTTAAGCCTAAATATACACCACATCAGCAGTAATTTGTGATAGTGTGTGCAAATGTGTGTGTGGATGCTTCTATTTGCTTGTGTGTGTTTGTACAGTAGACTGCAGAGCCACTCGAGTCAAATTTCTCAGCTTAAACCAGCAAATCCCCTCAATACTTTTTAAAGCCTCTGTGAAGTGTCATAAATATCAACCAGAAATACACACATTGCACAAACTCACACAAACCTTCATGCATGGATGCTTCAATAATGGCGCTTATAGAGCTCCATGCCTGTGACAGGTTGGCTGGTGATGAAGATGCCAGGGAGGAGACACATTAAAGTTTGATCCTTTATTCACTGATAATAGACTGTGTGTGTTTGTGCGTGCTTGTGTGTGAACAAAGCTGTGAGGAAGGAGGAAAAGACAGAATCTGCACTTCTTATTTTAATGTTTCTCTCAGGAAATTACTTCAGCTTCTAAGACGCAAGTGTTAAGTTAGCTCAAGGGAGGCTTTCTTTTGTCACTTCTGTCATGTCTGTCTTTCTCACCAAATCACTCCCTGCTTCTCTGTGAATATCACACCACAAAGCAGATTTTTGGTGAAAAGAAGCAATTTATACATTCTCTGTCACATCTTGCTTTGATTTTAATGATTTTATTATTTGCTCTCTCTCCTCTTTGTTTCATCTAACCCCTCTTTTATGTCAAATTTCCATCTTTGCCTTTTCTTTCACCCTCTTCTCCTAGTGTGTCCCTTTTGTAAGTATCCCCCTCCCATGCTCCCCCCTGACTCAGTACCCAAGTTGCTTTTAACAGCCCTCTATGCCTCTGCCTTCCTTTCTCCCACTCTTCTGATGCTTCAGTCTTTCCTTATCGTAAAGGTGCTCCTCCTCCACTCCCTCCTCGCATGTCCAAGTCTTCACTGTCGGTGCGAGCCCAGAGCAGTACCGAGTCCACCCAGGACGCCTACTTCCAGAACAGCGGACAGCTGACCTCAAGCTCAGGCCCTGGACGCACCAAGCAGCACAGCAACTCTGTGGACCTGGGCAGCTCTGACGGCCCTTCTGGTCGCTCCTCCAGAGGAGGTTACTACACGGCCGTGGGTACCGGACGTCCCCGACAGCACAGTAACTCAGCAGAGAGCCTGGACGGTGTGAGGGGCTCGAGGGAGCTGGTGCCCTATGGAGGAGGTCCAGGGGTCGGCGTGAGGGCCAAACACAGCAGCTCTGCTGACAGTCTGCTGGAGGGGCCGCCCAGGCCTTCCAGGGAGAGGGATGGCCGGGCCGGAGGCAGCCTGGGCAAGTCGGTCTCGCTGCCCCAGAACAGCATAGTGTTGAGTAAAGTCGGGGGTCAGGACGAAGGACGTGGGGGGAGAAGGTGGAGGCCATCCATAGCTGTGCAGGTGAGAGATTTAGTCTTCCATAACTGGCCTACTGTGTGGTCTAAAATGGCTGAAAAGTGATATGTACTCTACACAAGAGTCCAAACAATTAAATTAAACAGCCTAGTTACACTGAACACAATCGTCTTCAAATCAGTTTGTGAAGTATGATGACCCACATGACTAGTTATACTTAAAACTTTGTGGAAATCAGCAGTATAGGGCATGCACAACTGGTCTTAGACTGGCATCAATCTTCAAATTTAGTTTCTTCAATTTATCCAGTGGTGTGATGATGTGACAACTCAGAGTCCACATGAGTAAGCGTGTAGAGCAATGACAGAGTGATTTAAGGCATGTGGAGGTCAACATTTTTTTGTCCAGCAAAAAGCTAGTACATACTGCCTCAATAAATAGGCTCAAACACAGGAGTCATCAAAACAGAAATTGGTGAAGAAATCCCAAGAATGCACGAGTCAAAAGAAACTGTTCTTTCTATTTTCACTGCTGAAGACCTGGCTCTGATAGTCGCTCTCAACTAGTGTGAAACCGTTTCTATCCAGGTTCTTTTGTCCCAGTTGTTTGTGATAAACTACTTCAATGTTACTTTTTTGTTACCCTTTCTCCAGGTGGACAGCTCAGAGACCCTATCAGATTCCGACACTGAAGGCAAAGCTCTGACAGAGGTCCACTCTATAGGCGTCCAAGTAGAAGACGACAAAAGGTAACAACTAAAAATCAAAGTGACAAAAAACACCTATCTCTTATCGACTTAAAATGCATTTATTTTGCCTGACATTTAACTAGCCTTGATTAGAGAGCCAAAGCTGAAGATTTGCACTTGTTTATTTGCTAATCTGTCTTTGCCCCAAAATAAGTGAATTCATCAAGAACTTTTCCTCTTTGTGCTGTAATTTATGTGAATAATTCCAATGTATAATTTGAAAAAGCCTTCATCTCCCAGGCGCCCAGCAGAGCAGCCACCTATGGTTGATTTCTGGCCTAGATCCTGTTATTTCATTTAACATTTCATCAGACATCACAGCTTGAACTCGGTAACACTTTGTTCCAAGAATGTCTGGGTGTTTTTTTCTTTTTTTTTTCATGACTGTATCCATGACTACTGCAAATCATTCACTCGACATGACTTTTACACGTGATACGGCCCTTCTTCTAATTATATCTGCTGTTGTGTCAAAGCCTGTGGGTCAGATTCACACACACATGCAAAGGAGCAGTCACAACATCACATTTCCCCAAGCTCCGGGGCAGTGTGTGATCATGCACCTGTTAACAATGTCCCCTCCCTCTTCCTATCATCAAGGCCGAAAGAAAAACAGGAGTGTTAAAAAAAAACAAAATTGTGACTCATATCTCACACCTCATCACGCAGCAGAGAGGGAGGTGGGGTACAAAGTTTTGATCCAGTCAACACACATCAGTGAGTCCATTGACATGATATTTGCACACACTGATGCGTCATATGCCAAAGGATTTATCGGGGCTTATCACACCCGCGTGAGTAGTGCTGACTGCAGCGACAGCATGACTCTGGCAGAAATGCACAATTATAAGAGGAGGAATGTGATTTGAAAGGGGGCTTTTGCATGTGATGCTGCGTGTGACTGGATGGCCCTGGGCCTGCTCTGACTCTTCGTGTTGCAGGCGGGCTCGTTTCAAGCGCTCAAACAGTGTGACGGCGAGCGTGCAGGCCGACCTGGACCCCGAGGGCTTCCCGGGGCTCAGCATTGCCGTGCCGATGCAGGACAAGAGTCTGCAGTTTGGATGTTCCTTCCAACGGCACTCGTCAGAGCCAGAGTCTGCGAGCCAGTACACGGAGTGCCACCGTACCGTCCACACACAGGGACAGTGGGCCTACAGAGAGGTAGGTCTGCAGCGGTGTGGAAGATGTCGTCTTTTTAGTTTGTGCTTTGGGAGCCAATTCTCTTAACATGTTAATGAGTGGAATAACATAGGTTAAAGTCTGTAAGACTAGACATAAAAATGCTGCTTCATTGCACCATTTCTATAATACATACGCACTGCTTTATGCACAGGAATGAGAGAATCAACATCTCCCTCATATCTGTCTTTTTCAACATGGCCCTACAGCTTGGAGGCAATAAGCTTAGTGTAGCACACAGACTGGTAAGAAGGGGAAACAACTATGAATGTAGCAACTACATATTGTGTTAATTAGTGAGCTTTAGAGGTGCTGGTAGGCTGATTTAGTCATCTTTGGACCCGACCAGGCTAGTTCTTTACACCCTTTCAGTCTTTTTTCTCAGCTCTGGTAATGCTGCTGGCTGTAGCTTCACATTTAATGAGCAGAGATGAGAGTGCTACAATTGCTCTTTGCTTTTTCTTGAGCAAAAACACATTTTGTCTTCTGTTTTTCCAAAAACTAAAACTATACTGGAAATTTGGCCAAAAAAGCATGATGAGTTTCTTGAACCTAAGTTCAAAGATTTAGACACATTTGATGGATGTTACAAAAATTTGCCAGAAAAAAAAGAAAAAGATCAGAAAGCTGAAAAACAAACATGAAGAATAAATATGAAGCATTTAAGACCTTTTTGATCTATTTTATTAATTATGTTAATTAATAATGTTAACTTCTCTATGTTTGGTGACGTATGCATTCCTTGCTTGCCCCTAAACATTCATCAAAGTTGATTGGCGACTCAAAATCGCCCCTTTGTGTGTGTGAGTGAGTAGGAATGGTATGCTGTATGTATCCCATTCTCCAAAGGGCAGACAACCACTAACCCCACTTAATTTACAGTCAAACCTGGCCGTTAATTCCCATTGTTCTTAAAATGACACTTGAGGATGAGGTGTACCAACTATTTACTCGACTATCTATGTTCTCGTGTTAATCCCAGGATGTTATTCAGAGTGGCTACACCACTGAGCCCTGTCCAGCAGATCCACGGCCCCACCAGCACCCACACTTGCCTCCACGTTCCCACTCCCCACTGCCTATCACATCAGAGAGAGCCTGGGCGGGAACGCCGTCCTTGGAGGGGCCTCGGAGCCTGCCCGACTCGGGCCGGGCTTCGCCTTGCATGAGGGATGGAGAGTTCTTCTTACGGCTCTTGCAGACCGAGGTGGAGAGGATGGAGGGCTGGTGCCAGACCATGGAGAGAGAGGCTGAGGAGAATGAACTGCCTGAGGAGAGTGAGTTCTGAGAACTGGATCAAAAGGAACAGATCTTGTAGATAAACAATGAATTATCGTTGGATTTCTAAACCTGCATGTGTGCCGTTTCCTCCCCAGTTCTTGAGCTGATTCGAAATGCAGTTGGCAGCGCCCAGATGCTCATGTCTCAGAAAGTCCAGCAGTTCTTCCGCCTCTGCCAACAAAGTGTGGTGAGTGTGTGTGTGTAGTTACATGAAAAATTATGATATTACAACACACATTAGAAATGATGCCTGGTTGTGCAGCGGTTCGCACAGATTCACAGTTGCTTTAAGCAGAATCAGCCCAGCTGCAAAAACGTAATGTGTACCTATGCATTACTTGGTCACCCATCACCCATGTCACGCCCTGTCTCCCCATCCACTCAGGACCCCTCTGCATACCCCCAGCCCACCTCTCAGGACCTGGCAGGCTTCTGGGACCTGCTCCAGCTCAACATAGAGGATGTCAGAGTCAAGTTTCAAGACCTCCAGAGGCTCAAGGACTCTAATTGGAGGCTCCCACCTGAAAAGAAGGTGAGAGGCCCAGGGGTTCAAACAGCCCTGGTTTCCCTGCAGAACTCCCCCAGAGCTAAGATGGCAGTGTGCAGAAGAGTAGCACAGATGGTCGTGCCGTCCAAGCGCTTGCAGGCTGTGAAAATACAGAACAGCAAGAGGAACTGAGCTAAGCTTCCCCACGAGACGGTTGAGTCTTCCACTGCTAGAGAACCACACGCATATCAGCATTTTTGCATTTACTGCCGCTGGTCAGACTTACCGAAAATACTCGTAACATCATTGTCTATTGAGCTAATGCTTCTCACTGATCAACAACTTAATTCTTAATGACAAACTAACAGTTGTTTCTCTTTTCTTCTTTTTCTTTATTACGTTATTCCTTGTTTACCTTTCTCCCCCCATTTCATTTGCTTTTGCGTCACCTGATGCTAATGCATGCTGGAATACATGGGTATTTTTTTTGTTTTATTTTAATCTTTCTGTCTTAATGTCCTGCGATTCTTCCTCATGTGAAATTTACCCTTTTTTTGTTGGTGGTTTCTGTGTTTTTTGGATTGTCATCTATGTTTCTGCCAATATTTCCACTTTTTCTGCATGGGATCCCTTTCTTACAACCACACAAAACCATTTTTCCCCTACCACCCGACACAATGAATCCACTGTCTGTGTCCATCCTGTTTCAACATCTCACTATTGTTGGACCAGGAGGATAAGAAGCTTCCTCCTCCCTTACCAAAGAAGCCAGCAGGCGGGGTGAGCGGCACCCTTCGAGCCGATAGCACCAGTGATGGGGGTGCAGGAGGTGGAGGAGGAGTTGGCTCGGGAGGCCTGGTGGTGCCTCGCCTGGGTGGACACACCCTGCCCATCAAGGAGAAGTCCCTGGACCTTGTGGACCGTCAGAGGACAGAAGCGAGGAGGAGGCTGCTGCAGACCAAACGCACCGCCTCCTTCAGGCAGAACTCAGCCACAGAAAGCGCCGACAGCATCGAGATCTACATCCCAGAGGCCCAGACTCGACTCTGAACACAAGGCCAAGGCGTCTCCCCCCATATCTTCTCACTTCCCCTCACCCCCTGCGAATCTGACCCACGCACCGATTGCCATCTTTCTCCGAGTACAGTTTTGGATCTCCAGGTCATGGCTGTTTCTCCTCAACTCTCGGCATCCCCAACACTCCAACCACGACTGCAAAATTCACTGTCTCTTAAACAAGCAATGGCAGCCATTTTAGTGTCTTGAAATTTGGACATTTTACCGACACAGAGGCCTAGACCTGAAATGGTGGTGACCAGATAGGAGTTCTAGCCTTTTGTAAGAATTCTCTGGATTTCTTTTTGGCTGATGACAAACAAGAAACAATCCACTTTTGTAACAGTAGTCGGCGGAGGTTCACGCAGTAGTAGCATGCCTGTGCGTGTTCCCCTTGCACTTCTCCCTCACAGAATAATAAAGGGCTTCACAGGCACAAATCCTCTGTATGTGGAGAGGACAGAGTCTCCCAACGGATCCCCTGTTGCTATCTCCTGAATGCCATTTGCGACAGAGTCAGCTACGAGATATCAACACCCTTCACCGATGCTACCAATATGTCGTACAAGTAGAAGTTGAAGTTCATCTCTCATTATTAGTTTAAACGCCCTTAAAAATCAGATAGTTGGCAATCCCCAAAGAACATTCTCCTAACATTGTCATTCAGCTACAGCAGCAGGCCCCCTTTCACCTAGGTGCCATCTGTCCATGAAGCAGTTTTCTGCCTTTTTCCCTCTGTACTCACAACCTGTGTATCCATTCAATTCCTTCAGCATTCAGCAGTGAGGCTGTTTGAATGTGCAAGTGCTATTTGTACATAGTGTGCACACTTATGTTTGCCAAAAGGAGCTTTTTTTTGCAGTGTAGCATCACAGCCTTGACAGCTATAGAGCATCACAGACAAAAAGAGAAAGAAAAAAACAGAATAGTGTGCTTTTTATGTAGTCTCTCAGAAGTTCCAAGTGTTCATGGGTGGGGTTGCTGGGAATTTTTAGGGGAATATATTTTGGTAGCCTTTCAGGACTTTACTGAGATGGCTCCCAATTTCACTGTGAGACTATAGCACCACCAAGTGGTCAATTGAGGACCCAAAACCATCGATGGCGGGCTGCAAAGTTCTTTCCACCTCAGACAGGAACGACCAGACGTCCTGATGAAACAGCCATGAAAGAAGATCAGATCAGAGTGGACCGTCCCGCGATATATATTTGCATAGTTGTAGATAAGACAGGGGATTACAAAGGGTGAGAGCTGCCAAAGCAGAATCTGCACGCCTAACTTGAAGTACAGTTTCTCCCAATTGAATGCTACACTGAAGAAAGAGGGAATGCGTTCTTAAGTTGTCTTTAATGTAGCTCCATCCAAGCCCCGTCCAAAGAGTCGTCCAAGAGAGGAAACTATCAGTTGTGAAATAACAGAAAAGCAGCAGATCTATAGCGTTTGATAATTTTGCTGAGAATAACACTTGTTCTGAATGGAATCTCACTGTATGTTTGCACCACTAGATGATCCTGTTACTTTCTCTTGATTTACTTCTTGAAATCATCCTGTCCAATGTGTGTAGCGTGATTTTAAAAGCTTTGGAGGAGTCTCATTAACAGATTTTATGTAAGCGCAGATATTTCTAACTGAAGTATTTTGTATGGATGATGCGTATAGGCTTGTATGTGAGTGCGATGTGTGAATATGAAGGGCTGTGTGTCTTAAGGGACATCAGATGATGTGATGAAGCCCAACAAATACTAAAAAGTCCAAGCATGACCATTTGTTTTTCTTTTCTATATGGATGGAATATGTTGGCAAAATGGGATATTTTATTGGGAGATGTATATTTTATGATATAATCTACATTTCTAGATTAGTAGAGACTATTGAGTACATTTACTATACAGTAAATCTACAAAAAGCATATATCAAATGTGACATACTACAGTATTATTAAGATAGATTATAGCATTTGTGTGATACTACAGCTGTGTGGCATATCCAGACTCAGTACATGTGAAAAAGAATTTCAAATGATTATTATCTTCAGTTTGTGAGTGCTGGGTCAGGTTCACAGGGTACATAGAACTGGCAAGAGTGTTACTTGCCAAATATGATCCTCCGTAGGCCTACTGTATATCTTATCTGTGGTTCTAACAACATATACTGCTGTTCCCCCTACCTGTATTTCCTCTTTAGAACCAACTACATGTGCCTAACCAGCTATATGTGGAGGTTTCCTTTGAACACAGTTTACAGATTATAAATATATAAATATATATATTGTAAATAGAAAAGTATAAAATCTCCAGAGAATATTGTTGAAGATGTTTTTATTGTATTGACATGGCATCCTTTGTCTCCCTAAACCTCACTTGCAATAGATACATAAGACTGGCAGATTTTGTTGATGTTAAACACTGCATGTTTTATGTCATCCTCATTTGGAAAATTTAGCCGTATCTCATTTTTGACTGATGAAAGAGAAGCTAGGTTTTGTAGCATATGAATCTTTTTTTGTGATTGAACAAAAAAATAATAATAACAATGTGCAGAGATTTTACAGTGCAGTTATTTCAAGTCACTTCTTTGTACAAAGAGTCTATCCTTGAGGAGGACAATGATACAGGTGACCTTGAAACAGCAATCAGTGTTTTGATGTGAGATTGATTTAACACCTTCCGTGTAAAACAACCTAGAAGAAGAGAAGTGCTGAGAATCAGACATCACGTCGAACTCAGCTGCAGCAGCGTGGGCTGCAGAGCAGCCTTTTAATCCCTCGTCCTTCTCCCCTCCTCCCCTCAAACTTGACGACATCTCAGCGGTGTTTGGCACAGCCCACATCAAACAAAGCACAAAGACCTGCTTTTATACTGTTACTCCACTGTGAAGGCCTCCGGACTCTACCCTCAAAGCCCTCCGACCTTCACTCAGAGGGATGGCAAGGTCTTTCCATTACAAGACAGCCTTGAGAGACACCAGGAATCAAAGAGGCTGTGTGGGGTGTTTATCCGCCGTAGCAACTACTATCATAAGTCTAGCTCCTTTATACTTTTGATCACACGTTGAGATGTTAGCCAGCCACCTTGCCTTGAAACAGGTCCATCGCAAACACACTTCTGGTGGTATGATTTCCATACTTTCTGTTCAGTATTTCTACCCATCCATCTGTCCGACATCCTCAAAGTGTAAGTGCAGGGGTCTCAGCTAAATCTAGCACTTGGGTGTGTAGTTGTACAATCGTGATCCGAGCACTCACCGCCACGCTGGAACAGACTACCATGTGAACCCTTTCACCTCTTTCTAGAAGTGCAAAAACCCCCCAGGTGGACAGCCAGATGGACAAGTCAACTCTGAGTACCTCAGTTTCTAGCAGCAGTGTCTCCAATCCCAAGCCAAGCCTCTGTCCTCAGGGGATTCTCTAATGCCACACAACCGACAGACCCTGAAAATGCAGGACCAGATCAGCGTCATTCTCCGAATGAAAGGAGAAACGCTTTGAGCCCAGATTCTCTAGTAGCCATTTTATGAGCCTGTAGAGCACTAGTGGAAGATGTGGTGGTTGAGGCAAGAGCTCAATTGTAGCCAAGGTGTGTGTTTGTGTGCATGTGTGTGTGTGTGTGTGTGCTGTATACTGTATATCTGCAGGAGGGATGCTGTAGCAGCAGATTTGAGTTTTAGTTATGCAGACATTTCTGAGTGGCAGGGCTGCTCTAGACGAAAATGCTAAGTCACTGGTTGAGCTGAGCCTTAAGGGGGGGAAGGGAGCCAAGGGGCTTTTCTGATCAAATACCCTGAACTATTAGGTAGTAACCGGCAATATTTCAAACTCACCCAACTTTTAAGTCATTAGTTATATTAGGAGTTAGTTTAGCATTAGTAATTACTCAGTACAGCTTTGTTGGGTAACTCCATGACATACTTTACAGACTCTGCTACACTACCATGTTGAAACGTATAAACTCCATGTAAATGCAGAAAAAAGCCATCTCACTCAGTACAGTATATAAAGTATTTTTATATACTTTGTCAAAAATACCCACTGAATGCTTCTGTCGACAGGTTACCTTCCCTCTGCCTCCAGGGCAGCTCAAACCCTGGAAAATGTTGGACTGAAACTCCAATCTGCCTTTAGCTCTGGGGTGTAATTGTGTTTGTGTGTGTGTGTGTGTGTGTGTATGTGTGTGTGTGTGTGTGTATATTTACACTGTAATGTTGTTTAACAGTGCACACACAGGAACCCACGTATGATACAACTGAGCAATTACTGTGTAATTAAAAGAATAATACCCTGCCACCCTCACGTTTACAACCATGTAAATACCTGTTGCCAATGGACGTTGCTCTTCTCAATATTACATAAATTGTTACAATATGATTATTATTAGTACAATGACTGTCATTACAAGGATTGATTATTGCCATCACTCTCATTATTAGAAATGGTGTCGTCAACTATAGCTATGAGTAAACATTGTTCCGTATTCACGGGCAAGTGTTGTGTACAATAACAAAAAGAAAAAAATCTGTTTAACTTAGTGATGAGTTTTTAATCGCTGCTACTGAGGAGATGGAGATGAAGATGAGTAAACTGAAAAATAACTCTGGGAAGATTTTTTTTTTTTCGGGATCTATGATGGACACTCCAAAGATGGAGTGAGAGATCACCAAAAGAGGAAAGCAGGCGCTTAGCAGATGGACTGAATGGAAGATCCAAACATCGATTTTGTTTCTCCACGTACACTCATTCCACTCTGAACTCTTAGTTCTGCCAGAGGAGGAAAAACAACACGGACATCAAACTGACACTCTTTCTCTCTGTATACTATGTAGCAAAAACTAAATAGCCCCTTGTTCTCTACTCACCTCCTCTTTCATCCCCCTTATGTACTTCTCACTGAACATCGAGACTTTAATTCAGACGGGTTTGATACAGCGAGCTTTTCTGTCTTTCAGCTCAGCTTTATTCTTCTGTTCTCCTGTTTTATACATTTGATTCAGTGCCAAGACAGCATATTGTACATAAAAACATGAAATGCTTTTCTTTTTTCTTTTTTTTTTTTTGTCTTCTCTAAGAACAACTGACCAGAGCATATAGCAATAGTGATGCCATAAGATATGAACCTTGTTTCATAATGCCAACAGTGGATACACAAGATGCATGAGAACACCACAATGGACGGAGGGACACAGCCTGAACATGTGCCGAGCGGGAACGGAGGGCTTTGCACAGTGACATGTAAATCATGATTCTGTTTGTTGTGTAGTGGTTCTCATTTCGAAGATAAAAAAAAAATATTTATTGATCTTGTATGTTTTATGGATCTAGATGTGTCAAAGGAGCACGTCTCATAGCGCTGAAGCCCAGAGAGATGGCACACTGTGACGTGGTTTACCCCCCCCCCCCCCCCCCCCCAACACAGAATGTAACACTGTCAACGTTGTCAAAACATTTTCTAATGGCTAATATTATTACTATTAATATGATTATTATAAAGCTATTTTAGCGAGTTACATGAGGAGTGCTGTGTCTCTTTTGTGTCCACTTTACCACTCAGCTGAATGAAGAAGAAAGAAAAAATCGGGTAGTTTTCTTTTATTCAAAGAAAACTTGATTTTACAGTCAATGGTAGAGTTTGTAAAACATTTGCAGTCATTATTTATGACGTTTATTTCATGAGGAAGAACAAGTGATCTAATCAGTTCCGTTAGGACTACATGTGCGTGACTGTCAACCCTTTTTGATTAAAATGTTTCTAAACTCTAATTTTCCATGGTATTGCATAACAATCTAACTTTTTTTCACCCTAAGCCTCATCAACTGCTTTAAGGGGATTGTTGCAAATCTTAAAAGGTCTATTTTAAAGTTATTTGCTGCTTTATTTTAATCCAATGAAGTCATTCATGCCTTCGCACAAAACTTAAGGTAATAGATGGACTTCTTTGCGGCACAGATATCTACCTGTGCATCCATTAAAAATGCAAAGCAGAGGTCAAAAAGAATGATTATTTCAAGATTTCCATTTTCCTTTCAGTATTCATTCTCTATCTTTGCCAATGGTGATTTGTAATTTAAATGGAGGTAAAGAAAGGTTATAGCGCAATTTAGCACTGTCACATTGATCGAAAGAACTGCTGTTACAGGCCTGCATTGAACTGCCAGTTTTAGACCTTTTCCACCAAAATGGTTCCAGTGCCAGTTCCAGGCTGCTTCCACAGCAAGGTATAAGCAGTCTGCAGCCAGGAGTTCAGGAGTCAGTCACATATGAAAGCACAAAAAGCTTGTGTGTCCAGCACTGCTTATGAAATCTGGTTCCCAATCCTTGCCTATGCATGCATGAGTGGAAAACAGTGTTGACACCGTTTTACACAAACATCAGAAAATCAGATTGTGTCCAACTACAACAGACCTGCACAAAATGAACTTTAAAATACCATATGGACTATTGAAAGACAACTTCTTGACTTTTCTGTCAAGTTGTTGTTTCATTACCCCTGCAGGCCAAGGACATTGAGAGAAAAACAGAACCCGGGTTCAGAGCATTTTAGAAATCAGACAATTCCTGATACTTCTTTACAAAAAAAAACAATGTATGGTACAATGAGACCATAGTAAAAACACAGAGACAAATATCACATCCCTTTATTACACCATTTTAAAAAGCATACAGTAAAAAAGTAAAAAAATTCTTTATGTAAAATTTTAAAATCCAAATCACCATTTACATGTCTGAGAAGATATTATGAAAGCTTTACCCACAGTAAAGTAGGTTCCCCTCTTCATTCATAATCACCATCGCAGAAAGTGCATAACTTCAAGGCGGTCACAACCCACACCTCAGAGCTTGAAAAGAATCGTTGAGTGTCCTATTTCTTCATTTTGAGAGAGTATACACAGTGTGACATGATTACTGTCCTTTCGACCATACCCGTGAGTTTCCCTCATCCAATAAGAGCAGTAGAAACCTGAAGTGACCAAACCCAAATATTCAACCCCAGTGAGGCTGCAAACTCCAGGAGTCTAAGCCTCACTGGACACCTTCCAGTTTGAGAGTCCAGGCCTCAGCAGGAGACTCTGGCAATTCAGGGAGGGAGACTTTGAGGCCTCCAGTAGGGGAGAGGGAGGACCAGGATAAGGGCTTAGGATATCCCAACAAGGTCACCTAGACGAGGGGAGAAAAACAAAAAGTCATGATAACTTCATAGTATATTTTATTACTTTTTGCAAAAACTTTACTGTGACTGAATTAAATGGAAAAAGATGACAAAACAGTCTGTCAGTGGTGGTACCGTTGCAGATGTTGATGGTTTGGGTCCTGCTAGTTCCACTGTGGCATCGGGTTTAGATGTCATGATGGCATACACGGTTGTTCCTTTAGATGTGTAGCTACAGCAACAAAGAAAGCATCATGCATCAACTACAGTTGCTTTTAGTCATTTTTGCTGAGAGATGTAAACTAGCAAATATTTAAACTAGAATTTAAAAAAGGTCAAAAGGATGCAATAAGTCAATAGACCACTCCGCTTCTTACAAAACTGGTACGGTGGTGTTGTCTTCCTGGATCCTCCAGGGTTTGGAGGCATAGATGGCCTCCCCATTGATGCCTAGCCAGGCTCCAACTGCCCTGAGCCTCTCTTCAAAGATCACAGGGATCATGCCGTCCGGTGTGGGACCAACGTTCAGGAGGTAGTTGCCTCCCATAGCCACCGTGTAGACCAGATCCTGCAGCGGGAGCACCACCACACTTCACGTACACATCTTCATCAAACTAAAACATGCACTTTAACTGTTTTTGAAAATTGTTGTGTGATAAGACTAGTCAAACCTGTGTTTAGCCATGGAATACTAATAATCATTAAAGCCACAAATGTCATGGCAAAAAAAGCATCCGTGACAAGCAACTGCATATCCTCACCTTGATAATGGAAGGCAAATCCATCAGTTCGCTCATCTTCATGTTTCGACGGTAGCCCCAGGAATGCATGTCCACAGATGTGCACTTCTCCCACTTATGCTTGGGGGGCTGCCGTGGGGTGTATTTATCTTGGCAGTTATAGTAGCCACCATGTTTACATGAACAGCCTGATCCCCATCTGTCATTGGTCACAATAGTGTCCTAAGGACGAGAAGTTGAGCATCACATGCAACAATGAGGAATCAGTTCATTTGATATCGGCCTCATTCAAAAGAAGAGCTCAACAGGTTCTTACTTTGACGGGACTGTCATTGTAGAGCCATGCTAGGAATTGAGTCGAATTCCAGTAGGTGTCAGGTGCTTCCCAGTCCCCATCAGACCAGAGGAGTTCAGGTTTGTACCTGATAAACAGGAAGGATGAAGGTTTACTGTACTGTGCTGTATGCACAGTATGAATCCTACACCACACATCACAGCCACGTCTGTCCTTAAACATGCAACAAATGGACTCAACGAGATACATACTTCACAATCAAATTATAGAGCTCAGGAAGTAATTTCATCCCCACAAAGTACTGGGTTTTGAATCCATTCTTCTTGTCCATTAGGTATAGAGGGTGGAACCACTCGAACAAGGAGTTGTAGACTCCAAAGACAAGTGACCTATACAACAAAATGAAGACATTCAGAAGCAAGAATGACACATTTACACATTTTTATTATCCAATTTGCAAATTTGGTGTCAACATCATGCTATGTAACAACAGACCATACATCCATTTTAATAACATTTTCACTAATTAGAATTTTAAAAACTTTCATTACTTTCTCCGTTGTAGATTAATATTGTAGACATCAGTACTGTTAAGGAACACATGGAATTATGTAGTCAATTAAAAAAATCTTAAAACAAATAGCTAAGTGTTTTATATTTTAGATTCTTCAAAGTAGCCCTCTTTTGCTTTCATAACAACTTTGTACCTTACAGCATTCTCTGAATGAGCATCGCGAGGTAGTCACAATAAACTGCATTTGACAGGTGTGCCTCGTCCTGAGTTCAATTGTGGAAAGTGCTGCCATTATATCATGTGCCCCCATTAAATCTACTCTTTTGCCAAACCAGCCCAACCAGTCCAGGCAGAATGGCTGCCCTTCCACGTCAACTGTCAAAGGCAACAAGTTGTTTAGTGGTCTGGGACTGGAATTTGTTTCAATTTATGTGCGTGAAATCGTTTATTTGTACTGTAAAGTTTCTCTTTTCTAAACATGATAATAGCTGGTGCCCTACCTGTTACGCACTGCCTCCGCCAGGTCTCCCACCAGGTCCCTGTGGGGACCAGTATCAACAGAGTTCCAGTTCCAAGAGAAAGGAGACCCCCAGGTAGTAAACCCCTCATGGTGTTTGGAGGTCAGGACCACATATCTGCAGATCATCATGATAGAGTTTAAGGAATATTGGGCAGTGTAAACTGCTGTTCCGCATCAATGGAATCCCGGAAGTGGAAGATGTTTTTGTCATATTAGAGCAGGCAAAATAACTCACTTGGCTCCAGAAGCCTTGAAAATGTCCGCCCAGTCTCCGGGGTTGAAAAACGTAGCATGAAACATTGGAGCAAACTCCGGGTAGGAGAACCCGGGCGGGTAGTTCTTCTGCATGAAATCCACACAGTTCTTACGATGTTCGGCCTGCCAGGACCACCAGAACCACTCGCTGTCGAAGGCGGGAACAGAAAACAGCCCCCAGTGGAGAAAGATGCCCACTTTGGCCTGGTCGTACCATGGGGGAAGAGGTCTGGCGTCCAGGCTGTTCCAGTCATCGGTGTACCGGCCACCGACCAGGGAGAGCAACGCAGCGACGGACACAAACACGGCCAGCATCTTTCTATTCTCACACGACTCGGTCATAGGACTGGGTCACATGACTGTCATAGGGCTGGGTCACATGACTCGGTCACGTGACCGGTAGTGGCAAAATCGCGGAGGGAAGTAAATAAATAAAAGTGAAGAGACAAAATATACCAAAGTCATTGTATAAGATTCGGGTTTTCAAGGCATTATAATTTGTGCAAGACATAAGTGTATCCAGATTTGACTAAAAGCAAGACGATATTTTGTAACAGAATTAGCTAAAATAGTATTTAGTTGATAAAGTAATTTTGTTTTAAAGATGGTTGAGGTTACAGCAAAAGCTTTGATTAGAGGTCAAAAATCCCACAAAAGATGACTCAGTGATTGACTTGTATGACAACAAAAGGAAAGAAAAAAAAGAGGGTTAATATCCTATATTTGAAAAAAGCTGTCCTAACTGCAATATATTCAGATATCCCTCACACATTAATCCTGGGTAGGTCTACTCCCAATCTGTTTGGTCTCATCATAATCTATTTATCTATGTCCAGCTCCCCAGTGGACATTCCTGGAACATCTCCTTTATGAAGGCGTCAGGAAAGCAACCTGGCCATATGCCTGTACTATCTCAGCCTCAACATAAAGGAGCAGCAGCTTTACTTTGAGCCTCTCCTGGATGTGTGAGCTCTTCACCCTATTTGTAAGGATGAGCCCAGCCACCTTGAAGAGAAGTCAGTCTTGACTTAGTTACTTCCCTGTCTTCTCCCTTCAGTTACTGATTTTGTGCAATCCTCAGGAAACAAACAAAAAGGAAAACCATTTTGACCGATTTCTTTGTAAGTTAAGCAGCGGTCAGTTGCTTCACAAGCCTTTATTTAAGAATGAAAATTGAAGTTGCAATTGGCACACATTTCAGACAGTGTCAGAGGACATGGTGCATCATAATACCGTATAATACTCTGATACATGTCCAAGCAGCAAGAGGATGTACATCAGACAGTTAAAAGGTACGTGTAGAAATGCAAGTCCATAAACAAAGTGTCTAAAAAAGCGATTTTTTTATACACTTACACCACTTCAACACTGCAACAACACCCAGAGTTGCCCTGTTATGACAACAGAGCTAATTTTATTAGAGCCATAAGCTTATAAATAATACCAAGCATGTAATAGGATACTTTGGCTATCCTCTGTGACAGCAGGAAAAAAAAGTCTGATGGCCACATTGTATGTGTACTCATCTATTCTATGTGTACAAAGTCCTCATCATCTATGTCTACTATTGCAATCAAATGAAGCAGAATTGCTGATATCTTTACTCATTAACAGGAAAAATTAAACAATGGTTAAATGGAAACATTGAATTCAACAGTGGAACAGCATCCCTTTTTAGAGAATAATGATATACAGTTTCACGGTGTGGGACCATCAGTGCACACGGCACGCGCCTATTCAAGCATCTGTTTCTCTACCAAGTTCTCCACTCTGTCCACCTCCACCTCATCTACATCGTCCATAAAACTGGACCAGTCTGCAACGGCTTCTGCACGTTCCATAGGCTCCAGCTGACCAGCGTCTGAGTAATTATGCGTGGTTGTGACGCAGTCACAGTTGTCACAGATGCCCGAGCTCCTTAGTCGTGGTGAAACTCGGGGTCCGGTGAAGATTCGCCTGCAAGTGTTACATGACACTGCCCAGTGGTGATTGTGTACCTGTCAATACAGTGAAACAAACCACAGACTATTAGTGGAGAATGCACAACAAAGCTACAATTATAATTTTCCATCACTGATAAATACTGAAGTAGGAGCTAGCAGATTTATCGCTGACAGTACTTTCCTTCTCCTTCATAGAGTTTGAAGAATGGCACTTCATGTCATATTGTACAAATTATTTTTGTACTATTGTATTTTGTATTATCGTATTAATTATCTATTTTGCTCAATCTGAACCAACAAACCTACCAGAACTAAGTGAGATGGGGCATCATACAGAATTTGTTACATCACAGATACACTGGATCCTTACACAGATAGAATGGTTGCGGAGGTGCTCCTGTCTTGTGAATCTCTTGCCACACGTGGTGCAGGGAAATGGCCTCTCTCCAGTGTGGCAACGGATGTGCCTCTTCATGATCGCCTTCTGCTTGGCAGTGTATCGACAGAACGGGCACTTGTGGAGTTTCACAGGCACTACCAAACCACCACCAGCAGAGGGAGAAATAGGCCACATGAGAATAGAACAGCATGGAGGAGTCTGCAGCTTTCCTCTTAAACTTGAGAATAAATGAATGACACATAATGGCCGGATTTCCCAGATCTAATAAGAAGCTCTTCAGCACTAAGAGCGTAAGAAGATCATTACTGAGGACATACAAGATCGATCTGACTCTCAAAAGCCATCTTACCAACCAAACGGTCACTCATCTAGCTGCTTCAGGGAATTTTATATCCTACATTCATCAAAATAATAAAACGATGAGCAATTCAGCATGTGTTCCTGTGGCTATATAAATAAATATATACATGAATCTCCATTACTAACATTCATTAAGTTTTACTTTACAGTAGCTAGACATAAAAAACATCAACAACGTTGTGGCATTTCTTAGATATCAGGGAAACTGATATGTGTAACTGAGCCTTCTATGTATGTATAGTTCACACGTGAGATACCATTGCTGCAATACAACATATTCTCTCTGTAAATCAACAGCATCACTGTGTGCAAAGCCAAAAGGTTTATATCAATGCGTTTATACATCAACAACCCTACTTTGCTGTACAGCTAATTGCCGTAATACTGTAACTGGGGACCACAATGCTCTGTGTGACTTTTACACAGATATAAAGGTGGGTAAGCAATTTATCTGGCATCAATCGATTTAGCTTCAGCACCACACCTTTGCTGAGAGCTTCTTAAGAAGCTGCTTTGGTGAGATCTTAAAGTGCCCCTGAGAAGGCATTCAAGAACACATCTGGGAAACAGATGCATGCAAAATCCATGCCAATCCATATCTCAATACTCCTTCTTAACCAAACCCTTCTTAAGAGTTGTTAAGAACTATCGAATAAGGGAAACATAGCCACTATTACTTTCAAGATATTACTGTGTGTGTTACCTGTGTCTTCTTCGAGCCATTCAGACTGGATCTTCATAATTGATGATTCCACAAACCCTATAAATTCATCCATTCGGCCCTCTCCTGTGCTGCTACCTAGTCCTTGGTTAAAGATCTGCCCCACTCTATCCCCCAGTGAAGTGGGGCCTTCATCCTTAGCCAGCATTGCCATCTGTAGCCTGGAATTAAAGGAAGAGCTGTATCTCAGGGGAGAGCGCTCACTGGAGGGAGATGAACTGGCGGGATGAAGTCTGCTATGGTGAGATTTATGGAGAGAGGGTCCAGGATATGGGCCCAAAGCTTTGGTCTCAGGAGACTCCATGAGCTCCTCATCAGGGTCATACTCTATTTTAGGGTTTACTAACTCCGGGGTCGAAGTAGATGACGATGAGGACAAGAGGTTAGTCTGATCCAAGTGTCTGTCCTCCTGCCCTTCGTTCCCAGAGCCAAAATCCTCCTTGGGATGAGAGTCGCTGTCTGTGTCCATGCCGGTGCCTTGAGTTGTGGTGACATGGCTAGACAAAGGGGTTCTAGGCTGGGTCACAGATTCTGGACCTGAACCTGAGCCTTTATCTGCCTCTGCATTTTGTGAATGAGGATCTGTAGTCCCCACGCAGCTGGAAACACTCGCAGCAGGAGTGCAACTGTCTGCTGGACCCGTGCTTCCTTCCTGTCCCAGGCTCTCCTTCGCTGTGCTCCTCTCCTTGCCCTTGTTGCATATTTCTAAGGATGAGCGGATGTATCCTTTGCAAAAGTTCACCAGGTCAGTCATCTGCAGGTAGCTGGCAGCCGACATCACCTCAATAACATTGTTACTGTTCAGGGCCAAGTGCCCAGAATAAAGGAAGTCCAGGATAATAGAGAAAGCCTCAGCTGTCACAATGTCCAGCGATGCTGTGCTGTAGCGCTGTCCATTATCCTGAAAAATTGTGTGAGGAGAGATTAAAGGTAATACCCCTAACTAATTATAGAAGTAATAGATAAGCAATATCCTGTTGCACTTTATCATTTTTCTTATTTCACTAGTGTCTAGTAATAGGAGCGGCATAATGATTACTTGATTAAACAGACTGGCAATATTCATATTCATTTCTTAGTTTTCTTCACCACGCAGAGGTTTTATGATGATAAGCTACACAATCAGACATATATCAGTCATTCACACCTGCAGATAGTGAACTAGAAGAGCCTGGAAATAACCGCTCCCAGCAAACAGTACATTACGATGGGCCTTGAAGACACGACCTTCGACCAGGATGCTGCAGTCACAGAAGAAGCCCCTCTTGCGTTGCTCATTTAGCTCATAGAGGAGCTGAGGCAAGTAGCTAGGCACCTCCATGTCTGCACTTTAGTGAGCCCTGCCAAGGAGGGAAGACAGACACAATTCAAGGATGTGTCTGTTTAAAATGGGAAACAGCATATTGGCATAATAGTGGTAACATATGATGAATAACTGTATAGTTATACTGCATAATACAGTCAGATACACAAACTTAATTCATTCATTAAAGGGGGCACATCAGTCTGTCAATATGATGGATTTATCCACCACCCCAATACACACTCACACAGTTATAACACATCCATACACACTTACAAAGGTTTAAAAGACAGCCAGTGAAAGACAAATGCTGTCTTATCCTCAGCAATTTGTAGCAAGGAGGCAGCAACTGTGTAAAAAAATTGAAATAAAATAAAAGCAATAACTATAAATGAGTAAAGAAATAAGATGAAATTAAAGGTTCATTTCATGCGTTTTGGACTTGTTTTTCAAGTGTAGTTCTGTGCACAGACAGAACTGCTGCCACCTTAACACAATGATTACCTGCAATTTACACTTCTGACTATCAGTCCAGCAAATTCTCAGTCTTATTGCAACTAATTATCTAATGGATGTTGAATAACTTTATAGAACCGCTGCCACCTTTAAACAGACATTACGTTTGATTTTGCGCTCTGCTCTATGTACTTTGTAGTGTTTACGTGCTTTTCCAATCTCCCAAAGTGGTAGACACAGTCTGTCTGTCAATCTAGCTATGTAAACACACACGCATGCACGCAAGTAGGCACGCGCACACACAGCGTTTACACCAGCGGGTCCATTGATAAGGATAATAACCGAGGATACTGAGGTTGGCATCTCTGCTCCTTGTGGTACACACTGAAAAAGTATCCCACAGACCCGAACACCTAAACAAAGGTTTCCATCAACAAAAAAAACAAGAAACATCCGAAATGCTATGAGTGTTTGTTTATGTTACAAGCTAACTAGTGTGAGACAGCTGCAGGCTTGTCATGCTACGCAAACCGAACGAACCATAACAGACACCGGGGAGAAGATATGACACGTAACAGGGTCTCACCTGTGTAAATACGTGACCGAAGGTGTGAAAACCTTAAGGAGAAAAAACATAAAACTCGACATTAGACAGCTTCGCAATGTCCACGTTAGCGGTGAACTTCCGCTTTCTTCTTCTTCTATTGTTTTGTCGGGTTGCCATGCCAACTTCACGGTGCATGCTATAGACATACCCCCATCTAGTGTACCGGAGAAGACTATCTAGACGAGGGTTTTTCTGTAAAAAAAATAAATAAATAAAATCTTGTTGTATTGTCCCATTGCAGGTTCAAAAGTCTACATCAGACAAAATGTAATTAGGTCTTGTTGCAATGTAGAGTATCCTCTGGTACTGTGGGGAAGCCCCAGCAAAAAGCAAAGTTGGTATATTGCACATACCGTCTTATGATACATTGTTATCTGTTATATCTGTGGTATGAAACTATTTAATAGTATTTAATAGAGTTAGTGCCTGTTTCATCTATTTTTGTAGCGTTATGGAACTCGTGATCTACCCCTTCTACACTACAATATTTTTATGCTTTGACTTTGCAGTGATTTTTAACATACAGCTCTATTTACCTATGTAAGACAGCTTAATAGATATTAATAGAAGCAGATGCAGAAGATAATTGTTAGCAGCAGTAAAAAGGTCCCTGGTATGACTGCCAGTCAGACTGATGACTTTCCTGAGTGAGGTTTGCATCCTCTCCCCATTTCTGTGTTTTTGGTTTCCTCCCACAATCCCAAATCACACAATCTCCCAGTTCACAGTCACCCTAGTTTCCTCCAAAAGGACATGCATGTTTTAAGACAGGTGGAGACTGTAAATTACCCTTAGTTGAGTGTGAGAGTAAATGGCATGTGTGTGTGTGTGTAAGTGTGTGTGTGCCCATAGACCTGTGTGTGCTGATCTTTTTCATTTGATAGAAAAACCTTTTATCGTTGATCAGTACAGGTTCTTTCATCCGCCTAAGATACATTACTATAATAATGTTTGTAATACTGTGATTATGTTTTGCTCTCTCTAATCTCATACATGTGTTTGGCTTTTCTGCATGGCAGAAAGTCACTGGCAGCAATGGCGACAGTGATGATGACAGTGATGATGATGTTGTGAGGATGAGCCATGTCACCCTCCTCCTTCTCATACCAGGTCTAGCAGTCTGCAGGCAGCGTGCTCCTGCCCGCGCCCAGTCTCAGTTGTCTGCTCGAGGAAACTTGTTTATTTGCCTTCCATTTCAGAGAGAAAATAATTGCTTTCTTTATTTTCGGACACAGCAAGAGTAAACAAGTAGTTCCTTCAGCGCTGTGCCACACCCTGTCAGCACAATCCACAACTCTTAGAAGTGTTTTTTGCACTGATGGGTGCCGACCAAGTGACTTATTTGTTTCAGATATTTTCCCATGGCAAACAGAGCCGAACACAAAGACTTCGTGGTGGCCTGGGGAAACCACAGGGTAGGCGTACATGAGCCTCCATACTCACCCTCTTTTGAAAATGAAATTTATAGCACCTCATAAAAACTCTATTCATGCTTATAAGCACTAAATATAAACCATCGGGGTTTGCCTCGGGCCTTGTAAACTTGACCCGATGGAGCGTAGCGTCCGGCCGACGGCTGAGCAGCCGTCGGTCGACCCGGCTGCCCTGCCCAAACACGAGTCTGTCCCAGAGCGGAGCTGGAATGGGTTGAACTCTGAGGCAGTCCCACTCGCTGACCTTCTTCTCGCTGTGACTCAGGGAAACACAAGACCTTTGTTTTGGTCTTTTGTTGACATAGGGGCAGGAAACTCCCTCTCCACAGACGTTTCGCAGCCAAGCAATCGCACCAGAGTTTGCACAATGCCGCCCTATCTGTGTGGCAGTCTAATGCTAGTTTACACCCAGCAACCTCTCAGAAGTAAATAATATTCCTTATTTACGACATGGTTTTGGCTCACGCCTGTGATTATGATGCCGTGTGATTTACAGATGGAAGCGCAGTCTCAAAAGTAAATAGATGTAGCCATGTCTGTTATGTAAGGCTGCAGCCAGACGTGGGACCTCACTCATTGTGTGTGTTAGCCACTGTGAGACCCACGGCTGGCACACAGGACTCTAGCAGCACCCCTACGGGTCCCTGTGGTCTGCGCCTCAGCATATAACAGCCACTTAGGCCGGCATTTTCCCAGGCTGAGACAACACACCACGGTGGCAGCGCGAGCCACAGAGAGGGCCTGATTAAAGAGTAGGGACAATGGAGGGAGAGAGACCGTGGTGGCATTTTCCATCTCTGCCGCTGTCTCCTGGGGGGACCAAGTATGTGCCATGAAACGTTTGAATTATCCCAGAATCTCTGGAATTCAGACAGAGGCACCACGGAGAGGACCCTCGACCGGGGATCAAAGAGCCTTGTGAGGAGTGCGGTGGACTGGTGGTGAAGTCGAGTACGTAGGGGAGTATGAGTGCGTGCGTGGGTGTGTGTGTATGTGTGTGTGCACGCTTGTGTGTTGGAGGGAACTGACTTGAAACAGATAAAGACAATGTTTGAATTTGAATCATATTTTCTTTTATGGCTACATGTCTTAAGATGTTTGGAGGAAAAAAAAGCCATGTTTGACTTCTGGCAGTTGAACATTGAGCAATGGGATACAGGCATAGTGTGTGTGTGTGTGTGCATGTGTAACTGTCCTTTTATCCCTCACGGGATCAGATAAAGCAATCATAGCTAATCATTGGGAGTCTAATACAGCGGGCGCCCCGCTTTACATCGGAGACGCCGTTCTCTCTCCTCTGTGGTGGCAGAGGAAGAGAAAAGCGAGAGGGGGAAACCTCGTCCCTCTCTTTCTATCTCTCTCTGTAATTATCACTTAATGTTTGTCGGTGATTTGGAGACGTCTGTCTCTCGTTGTCCTTTCTTCCCTTTGCCGGAGAGGAAATGTCGAACGGTCTGAAATAAATCTGCCAGCCTTTTTATTATTGTATATTTAGTACCAGAACTGAGTAGTAAATGGAGCCGTCCCAGACCACAAGCTTCCGGTAGCGCCGGGCCTCAGCGCTGGCTGGCTGCATTTGCCACAGCCAAGTTCAGAGATCAAAGCCTGCTGTACTATATACAGTGAGCTCCTCGTCCTCAAGCAAGTTTTCATGTCTGAAAAAGACAGCGTGTGCTGGTGCACGGGCTGCATGCAGAGCGTGTAGTATTAGTTCACTCTGCAAGCATGCCTTTGAGCATGAACATCTGTTGCGTGTGTGCTTTTCTGATTCTGTGTCAGCACTTTCATGTCACGTTGTTGCCTGTATCCATTAATGTAAGTGAAGCTTTGTCAGGGAATTGTCCTGTGTTTATTTGATGTCAGAAATGACAGCTCTGCATTTATACAGGGAAAACTCCTCAACGTCGTGGCCAGGAAAGTTCTGTCTGGCGTATATTTGTCCCAAACTGTGTTTTTATAGGCTACCAAAGATTTTTCTTTTGTCAGTGGGTGCAAGGAAAACTAAAGGAATTAACTTAACTGACTATTTGCGATTTTATGTCAAAGATACAGCGAAATATTTTGTGTTAAGAAGTAAAATAAATTGCTAAATAAGATTGTAAACGGGTGTGATACAGATCTTCAGTACAATAACAAGAGAGCTGTAACCTAAAACACACACTGAGCTTCTTGTTCCCAGTGAGTAGAAACAGATTTATCAATAAAAAAGTAGTGATAAAAGAATTGGAGCAGTGGACAAAAAAAGTGATGGGTAAGCATTGTAAATACTGAAAATAATTAGTGTAAACGGTCCAGCTAAACGTAATGAATTAAGAATATGGAAATGTTTTTAACACTGATTCCCTATAAAGATCTGGATTAATTACTTAACACAAAAAATAGCAGCTTCTTAGCTTAAATTCAGTGTTAATTTTTCTGTAAAGTAATTGTTTTAGTAATAACCTAAAACGGTTTAACAAATTCTTAAAATTGATGATTCAATAACAGCAGTATTGATCGATTTCCCATCCATCCATCATTCCAACTATTATCTTACAATCTTTGAACCAAATGGCTTCACATGAAGCACAGGTAGGAATTACACTCTGCACAGGTCACGAGTCCATCACGAAGCACACACACCATTCACACTTACTCCGAGGGGAAATTTAGAGTCTACTATTCACATAAACATGGATGTTTTTGGACTGTGGGAGGAAACCAGAGTACCCAAAGGAAACCCACAGAGACGAGGAAGAACATGTGATCTTCATACAGAAAGGCCCTCGGTCTGGCTGACTTTTGATCCGGGGACTTTCTTGCTGCAAGTCAACAGTGCTAGTCACATGGTGTTGCCAGTGATATCCACTTTATGTTTGAATAACAACAATAACTTGATGCATCTGATACGCAGGCAGTGGTGCTCTGGAGGAAATATGTTGGCACATTTTCTTCCCAGTTCACAATATCACTTTGTATTGATTAGGAGATCCAACACATTTTGATAAACAACACAAACGTTGTTTGGCGAGAGTGAAAAAATGGAACCTGACAGGTTCAATGTTGGATGGAAGACCATCAGAAGCAGTACCAACACTCTCATGACAATGACGTTTGTAATCACTCATCTATCCTGCACACTCATCGTAATCCCTCTTCGGGGAATGCTAAAAATGACCCGACAGCGTGGTGGCGGCAGGTTTTTATGCTGGTTTTCAGGGGCTTATGCCCGCTCTTTCAAACTGCCGTCGGAGTGAGGTGTCGGCGGGATGCCGCCCCCGATAAGGACGCAATCTGAGGTGTGAAGTTATACGAGGGATTTGTGGGTGTGAGAGGCTGTCAGAGAGCAGCAGCCAAGAGGATGGAGCACCGTCTCCTGGGTCGCCGACTATCCCGTTCTGAACCATGCTGGTGTCCAGTTGAAACATCCAAATCTTTTCAACCAGCTCTCTGTCTGAAATGCATACGTCTATAGTGAACATTTTCACAGAGGGCCGATAGTGGGATTGAGCATCAAAAGACTACAGTACAAAAAAAAAAAGAGTCCTCTGAGTCCTTTGACTTCCCAGTCAAAATGCTTGAACAAAACTGGTTTTACTGGGGCTAATATTAGCTGAGTCTTAACCACCCCCCCCCCACAAAATCAAGCACAGTCGCATGCATGACTGAAGGGACACTGTGGACGAGCCCCGAACTCTTTCATTTTTCACTTTCCCTCTTTTTAATCCTCCTCTTTCTCTGTGGCTCATAAAAGATTGCGTCCTGTGTGTGATGTGGCGGAGGAGCGCAGTCAGAATGAACTGATTACGGACGTGCCTTTGAGTCATGGCACCAAGCGACATTCTTTCAACTTAAAAATAGTAACAGTTGGATTTTTTTTTTTCAGGTTTGTTTTTCTCATTGGACGACTTCAGGGCACCCTGTATTGGCTTTTTTTGGAGACCGGAATCATAACCAGATTCTTTTCTTCTACCCCTGGACCCCAAAACCCCACCACCACCACCACCACCACCACCCCACGTTTGCTTTAATTTTGTTATTGGGAGTTTGTTTAATCTTGTGAAGAAAATTGGCTTAGCGTGGGAAAGGCGGAATTCTATCGGGAATAGGTTTTGTTGTTTTAGAGTTGTGCGCATTGTTTGCGCAGTGCAGGAAGAAAAAGTGCCTGTTTGTGCCAAAACCTCATGAAGTATAGATAAATAGGGGCTGAGTGAGAGGGAGGCCGCAACACCACGACAAAGATATGGGCTGTCCGAGCAAAGAGCTTTACAAATGACAATCTCCAGGGGGAAAAAACAGGGGCTGGGGGGGGGGGGCAAAATGAGGGAGGAAGGGAGTGGGGAAGAAGAGGGAGGGAAAGAGGAGCAGCAAATGTGGATGGATTGGTGGTGGGGGGGGTGGTATGGGCGGACATCGACACAGAGCAGTAAGAGGGGGGAGTGGGAGGGGGGAGGAGATGAGAGGGGAAACGTTCCCCCTTGCCCACATTAAAGACATAAAAAAGAAAACAAACAGAAAAACATGTCTGACATAAAGAGGCTGGTTTCCGCGGCGACAGTACAATGGCTGCCTGTGGCTCTCGGGGCCCTCGCCATCCCGTCTGGGGCCCGGCACCAGCGAAAGTCACCGCAGTCACAGGGCCCGTCAGCGTGTGTGTGTGTGTGTGGGTGTGTGTGTGTGTGTGTGTGTGTGTGTGTTTGTGTGAAACATGGTGAATGTCATCACGGGCCTCGTACTGTGGGAACCGCCATGAAAGGGACCCCACTCAGAAGCCACAAAAGTTCCTTTCTGCTTCTCCTCTTCGGCTTTTAGCCTCTTTATTTATTTTAGTGCAGGGGAGCCGGATGAGGAGGGAGTCTCTCTCCCTCTGTCTCCCTCTGTCTCCCTCTGTCTCCCTCTGTCTCTTCAGCCCTCTGTGTTCCTCATCCCTTTGACAGGCGGCATTACCATCTCTGTCGCCCTCCTGCCCTCGTGACACCTCAAATCACAGGAGCCACTATCTCAAACGTATATACTGACTGTGTCTAAGCCCATTTCTCTGGAGGTTTATTCACACCTCATATCAGCTCAATCAGATCATTAAATGCACAATGCGGTTTCCTGGATGCACCCTATAGGAACACGGCCGGCACTCCCAGGAATGCCTGATATGTCCAAGTTATTCTGAGTGAATCGTGGAGACAGCCAGACCAGCAGAGCCACAGGTCCCAGGCATTCCTTATGTGTCTGAAGGGCAGATAATTCCCTCATGGGTCCAGTCTGGACAGTGCCAAGCTATTCTGGTGCCAGTTCCCATGCCAATCCAATCTTGACCCCAGCGGCTGATCACCCAGCCAGAGGCTAACTACCAGAAAGGACTCATAGCAATAAGAAATCAACAGATTTTTTTTTTTTGAGGGGGGGGTGTGCATATCAATAGCACTTGCATACAGAAGGGCAATGAGCTTTTCATATACTCTCTGCAGGGGCTCGAGACAGTCAGCAAACAGTGTGCCTGTTTGATTCTGTCTGAGATGTTATTTGGGGGTACCTTGTTATTTAACACACATAGTCAAACACCAATGGCACACTGACAGGGAAAACCTCAGTACTTTTTAAAACCATAACTGTGAAGTGTTTCATAGTCTACACCTCTTCTATGCTTGTTCCAATATATTCATATATTGGTCCCTTATCTGAAAGATTATCTTGCACTTTGCACTTTAACAAGTGCACTTTAACAAGTGCAAACACCCAATAAATTATCTAAATTATCTCTCAGTTATGCTCTTTTTTCTTTTTTGACAAATAAAAGATTTGTGATGCACAGTAGAAATACTTTAAAGAGACGTGAATAAAATTTGACTCGATGTTAATATGCTTTCATATCTTTAAACCCATTACATGTTATGTCTTAGATACCTCTGACTGTATCTATGGTATTTATTATTATCTGCAGATAATCACTAAATATTTACAAATCCTGAAGGCATGGGAGGAAGTATAATGATTTTACTCCATATGCCTGTATCTTAGTGAAAATGTTCTGTTTTTGAAAATAAAGTTCCCCAAAAGTGTTTTATGGACATAAATAAGCACTTTCATCTGAACTGAACTGTTGTGATGTGCACTTTATTAGTAATAAAATGCACCAAAAAGACTGTCCCTCTGCTCTGCTCTGATCCCTTAATGGTTTAACACGCGTTTAATCGTCTTTTTCAGCACGTTAAAATATATTGAGAGTCTTTTTACACTAGAGTGTCTACGTTTTAGGGAAAAAATGCTGCTGGGAGTTGTTTTTCTGCTGCTGAAAAACAGGGTACAAATAATCAAAGTCAACCATGCAGTGAGACATATCTGATCAGTGATTCAGTTTGACATGAATGCAGAGAAAAAAGTCACAAACAAATGCTGAGCTGGTTCCATCTCACAGACTTTCAAACAATAGCAATAGTCATGCATCAGAAACAATAATTGCAGCTGAGTGTTTGTGTCTTATAAATTGTGGGTTTGCAGTGTCCGCATTCGTGTGAAGGAGCTGTGTATGTGCGTGTGTGCGCACGCTTGCATGAATCAGCTCAGTGTGCGTATATTTCCTTGAGCGTTCACACGTTCATATTCCAGTTGCGCATGTGTGCGTGCATGTGCAAATTGTAAAAGTATGAGCTTGTTAATTTCAATAAGGGACGTTGCCTTGTTGTGGTTTGGAGGGATGGGAGGGAGAGGACTTGAAGTGGCCGACCAAGATCGCCAGAAATCTCCAAGAATTCCATCCCACCATCATGAGTGCCAGTTCTCTCTCTCCCTCTCTCTCTCTACCCTTCTTTCTTAAGCTCCTCTTCAGTCCCCCTCCTTCTACAGACCCCCACCATGAAACCATTTTCATTATTAACTTATTTATTCATTCATTCATCTTTGTAATTACTTTCCACTTTGTGCGTGTTTTTCTTGCAACTTGCTTCATCTCGGAACAACTGGGAGGTGTGGCCGGCCAAAGGCGATGAGTGAAACCACAGTGATTTCATTAAGCACAACAACAACAACAAAAAAGAGAAAGACTTGTGATAGAGAGAAGAAAGTTATTCTTTGAAGGGAAGAATGGGTGGGTGATAAAAATAACAACAGAAAGAGACTGAAGCTTGACTTCAGACATCTCTTTTCTCTCAGACTCTTTTTTCCCTTGTTTTCTGATGCTGAAATTAGATCCAGATCTGAATTAAGGAATGATTGGTAATGAAAGGACACATAGATGGGGGGGGGGGGATTGTTTGAGGGGGTGGATGGAAGGAAGACTGAGAGGGATTTCTCATTTCTGTCAGCTCTGACTCACCATGCTATAATCCCCCCTGGTGATGGTCACACTGATTACTGACACTTGGCTTTCCCAAGCACACCCACATGTACATGTTTTAAGTTAGTTTTTTACCTTACATGTATGACAGGATAAAACACAGGCGGGCCAGGGCTCAGTTACATCTAATGCAAGTGAGATAAACAGAAAAACGAAGATGTTAAGGACATCTCATGAGAGGCAAGAAAGCGAAACATCTGGCGTATGAAAAATAAAATATACCTGATTTTGTGGACTGAGCTTGCTGAAACTCGCAGAGAGCGTACAAAAAAATGGACACTTGTTTAAAACGCACTCATTGTACTTGTAGTGGGCTTATGTTTAAACTAACACGCCCTTCCAGTCTGCCAGGCAGGAAGAGACACACTTAGCTGGGCATTGTGTGGAAGGGGGCATGCCACTTGGCCTCTCGCCGTCTTTCTCACACACATATGCACACACTGCTGGGTCGGCCAGGCATCGCTCCTAACAACGGGCGCCTGGACTTCGTGTTTCCATGGCAATCTGTACAAGCAATCTTCCCACGGTGGCAGCGGAATCGGGTGCTGCAAGGAGCCGTTTGTGTGAGCGCTACTCTGTGTGTGTGTGTGTGTGTGTGTGTGTGTGTGTGTGTGTGTGTGTGTGTGTGTGAGAGAGAGAGAGAGAGAGAGAGAAAGAGAGAGAGAGTGTGCAGGGTTGTGTTATCTTGTCCTCTGAAGAGCTACAGATGTTCAGACACTCACTGGGGCTGATTCCTCTCTTGACCCCACCAGTCCCTGCCCTCACCTCTGCACACACTGGCACGCACACACACACACATCAGATTTTAAGATTGGAGTGTTGGATTTATTAGTGAGAGGTGAGTTTATACCAGACTAAGAGGTCGTCATGAATGGCCTCATTTTGTTTTCTTTTTCTTTGAGCAGAGGTGTACTTCAGAAGCTCCAGTGTCTATGTTGTCAGACAGTCTTCTCTCTCCCCAGCAACAATATAATATAATTCTCATGATTTCTGGACCTGATCTGAGGCTACACAGTATGAAAGTTTATCAGAACCTAGGTCAGAAAACAAAACAAAAAGATCAAATAAAATAAAGATATAAGGTAGGTAAATATAGGTAAAGTGTTAGACACATCTACTGTTAACTGTAGATGTCAAAAAGACCTACTGAACTAGCATAAAAACAGTCACAACAGAGTATTAAATTAACATTAAATTTAGCTTCTTAAATTTTTTTCATTATTTTTTTCATTTGTTTGCTTTAAGTCACACTGTTACTGTGGTTCTAATTGTACTGTGGACCTTCTCTTCTGATGACAATGAAATATGTAACAGTTTAATTAGTAAAAAAGAAACAAAAGAATTTTGACTGCTACAGCAGTCTGTAAAATTGTTCAATATGGGCAAGAGATGGCAAGTCAAATTTAGACAAAAAACATTGAATAACCTCTTTTATACTAGTAAGAGACAAAGCAAAAATTCAATCAATCATAAGAACAGATTTAGAACACATTTGGATAGAGATTGAATTAAGTAATACACCTTATTAAGCCATATATAACAATTGTTTACGGACAAATGGGAAAAATATGCACAATATTTTTTTTATTCTTCATATTTACTGATCACTGTCAGCTGCCTAGAGGTCATGGGTTACTCCTTTTTGTTGTGTTTCCTCCCTCCTCTCTTTCTCTGTCTCTCACACTCAAGTTCAATCACTCCATTCTCCCAGCCACCTGTGTGAGAGTCAGACTTTATGCACTGTCACACACTGTGCCACAAATGATGGAGTGTTTTCACACTGCATCATTCCCACACCCCTCACCTCTCTCTTTCCCTCCTCCCGTGGCCATTGTTCCACACAGCAGTATAATTAAAGGAGCCGAACGACAGAGAGCGAGGGATACGAGAGGGGAAGGAAGGAGAGCAGGATGAGATTGGAGGCTAATTGATTGAGGATGACTGAGTAAAGGGGTGGAAAGATGAGGCCAGGGGGGTGGGTGGGGGTTGACAAGTCAGGGAAGGCTAGATTAAAGGGAGGGAGGAGTGAGAGGAAGAAGAGGAGGGGAAGCCAAAACTGGCAACCCTGCCCCAGCTGCCAAAGTCCTGTTTTGTCATTGGGTGGCTGTGACAGAGAGAGGGAGCCAAGAGAGAAATAACAGAGAGTGAGAGAGGGAGAGAGAGAGAGAGAGAGAGACTATGATTGGATGCCAGTGATAGAGTAAAAGACCGAGGCGGCTTGTGAATTTTCTTAGTTGCCATGGGCCCTTGGGGGTCGATCAAGTGGCACTGCTGACTCACAGAGGAAGGGACAGAAGACGAAAACAAAGAAAAAAAAATACCCAAGCGCAAGTGACAAGAAGTAACTCAGGACAACAAGGCTTTTATAAAGGGAGAAACAGAGTCAGGGAGACAAGGGACAAGTACTTCTGCAGGAGAGACAGTCAACGGCGTGTTGCCTCAGCGGAGCAGAGAGGAGCTTACAAGATCCCCCAGATTCATCCGTCCATCATCGATCCATCCATCCATCCATACATCCATCCATCCAACGAGCCACTCAGCGACAGAGACATGAAGAGACCCCACGACTACAGCTCTCCAGACTCGGACACAGACGAGTTTATTGACGTGGGACAGGAAGACGGCTTCTGGTGAGCAGCCAAAAACCACACCTGAGGTCGCAATCCATGCTCTCCAATCAGACTTTAAAGGATAATGATACGGTGGACATTTGCCACTGGTAGCCATGGGCAAAATTTCCCTGAACATGTTTGGCAATTAACTATCAGACATACATGCTTCTTCGCACTTTGATGTTTGCCACACATGAGATCTGCAGACCGGCTAAAAAAAGGGAAAAAAAAAGGGAAAGTTTTTAAGTCTCACAAGTTGATGTGGTTTGTGAAGCTTGAAATGGAAAATAACTGATGCCTACGTACACTGAAATGTTGTTGACATTCAACTCGAGTGTTTAAGAATAGAATAGAAGAATAGAAGAGTTTGACGTCTATTAAATTAGCTCAGATGTTGAGCCATTAAGTTTGACCTCAGGCCTCTGGAAGCACAACTGCAATGAGTTGTTAAATCAGTGCGCTTCCTCCCTGGGAATCTCAGTCATGTTTGCATCTTTTATTTGCCCATGTGAGAAAAGTCTTAGCAGTCATTCAATAGACTGTGTATTTAACGGTACCATAAGTATACTTTGAGAGAGATGAAAGGCCTGTCATGTCCGTGGCGTGGAAAATTTCCTGACAGTGTTTCGTTTTAAAATAAAATCATTTAATCTTAAAAATATCTTCGTAGCCAATATATTTTAAAAATGTCTCGCTAGTTATTTTGACAAAAGCGTGATGCTTTCAGCGTTTTTAGCGCAAGGGCTCAACTGTCAAACTGAAACTAAGATGCCACATGAAACGAGTGGATTTTGTGGGGTTTTGTGGAAACATTTAGCTGTCTGAGTGAATGGAACAAATTCTTTCATTATCCTTTTCCGTGGAATATAATGCCCGGCAAAACTTTTTTTTTTTTACCTTATTTTAGAGTTTTAGCAACCCATCAAAACACCTTTGATTAAGTGTACTGAATTTCTGAATCTTACACATAAGAAACTTTATAGACTTGTTTGTTCAACACAATACATAATCGAGGAAATTTATTGTTTTATTTCAATTAAAAAAAACAACTGAACTCTTTGATTTTAAATGTGACCTCAGGTGTCAATCTAACTGCTTTGTAATTTGCTTCAGTTATCTTTTGAATTGTTTGATGAGCTGAAAAATATTTCCTAGCACTGCACATACTCTTACAAGTACACTAATTTCATTTCTATGCGATCCAGTGAGATTCCTCTGCTGGAATCATGAGAATATGATAAAGGGGAAAATTCACTCTGTCGATTTATGTCAGTTTGTCTACAGTAACTAGAACTATATTCACAGCAATGCTGATTACGTCACAGGCACTGAGCAAGCCTGTAACACTGAAGACGGTCTGGATAAATCAAATTGCCATGTGACACGCAAACAGAAGACAGTGCTGCCTTTTCAAGTCCGCCTCCATCAAACATAAACCTAAACAAAAACACACAGCTAAATTGGCAGACTTCATGTTAAAATCTAATAGAAACTCAATAAGTCTTTGGTGGGGCAGTTTGAAGGGAGCTCCAAGCTGTCAGGCACTTTCAGGCCTGCGAGATGAGAGCTACAAACAAACACGATCCATATTGAGTGACTGCACTCAGAGGAGCTCACATCTCATGCTGCACGCTGGAGTCCCATGCGAGCGAAAGCATCGCCCCGAGGCTATATAATCATCTTTCTAAAAGTACTTTCGCTCAGATGGAAAGGAGAACAGCATGTCATTTCACTGAGACTAATGTCCAGAAACGCATTAAACCAAAAACAATCTCGTCTTCCCTCCTCTCCCGGGCACTCCCAAGCTGTTCCATGCCCAAAAAAACAAATTAGATTGAAGGGAGCTGATGTGCCATCCTGCCTCTGTGTCATATTAAGGAGGGTAATAATAACAATATGCAGGAGAATCAAAGTCACCACGTTCCTCTCTGAGCCAATGCCACCCCCAAGCCCCCCACCCTCTGCAGCCCCCTCACATCCCTCTGTGTCTCCATGGTACAGCCCAGTCACCGGGTCCATGTCTCCTGGCAGCGCCTCGCAGATTCTGGCGCGAAAGAAGAGAAGAGGGGTGAGTGGATTACAGCCTTTGATCTAAATCTTTTTAGTCCTGTCGTCTTGGGTTGGCCCTGACTGTCCTGACTGGACTCCTCTGGTTGTGCAGATCATAGAGAAACGGCGCCGAGACCGGATCAACCACAGCCTGTCAGAGCTGCGGAGGCTGGTGCCCAGTGCTTTTGAGAAACAGGTATTCGCTCATAAATGAAGAATCACAAAAAAACAAATATTACCATTTTTAAATGAAATAAAGCCACTGCTATTATCATTGTAGGAATTATGTAAGCCACTAGTGATGTTTAAATAGCAACTAAATAAAATATTTCTCATTTCTATGCAGGGTTCATCAAAGCTGGAGAAGGCAGAGATCCTGCAGATGACAGTGGACCACCTCAAACTTCTCCATGCCATGGGAGGAAAAGGTGACGTATGTCTAAAACATACATTCTTGCATCCAGTCCATCTACATCTTTGGAGCAAGGAGACAAAAAAAACCCCATGAAAGAACACTGGATTTTATTTCCCATCCCAGAGTAGATAAATTCAATATTTTCTGCATTTTTTGGGAGATGCATAAAACCCACAGCATGTGTACATTTTTCAGGACTAACTGCATTCTGCTGCTATTACTCAGTGTGTGACTCAACCTTGTTTCCCTCTCAGGTTACTTTGATGCACGAGCCCTGGCAGTGGACTACAGGACCTTGGGCTTCAGGGAGTGTGTGGGGGAGGTGGTGCGGTACCTCAGCTCCCTTGACGGGGAGTCTCAGGACCCCATAGGAGCCCGTCTAGTCTCCCACCTGTCCCATTGTGCCAGCGAGCTGGACCCCCTCCTCCTGCAGTCGCCCCCAGCCTCCCTGCCTTTCCCCCCTTGGCCTTGGGCATCGTTTCCTCAGATCTCTCCCACGTCTCAGGCCACCACCACGCCTCCGTTCCCCACTGGCCGAAGGGACCTGACCCTGCTGGGGAGCTACGCGTCCCCCACGTCCCTCCGACTCACCCCCCTGGCCGGGTGCCAGCAGGGTGCGCCACCACTCCTCGCACCCACAGCCCTGGCCTCCGTCCACAGGGTGCCCTCCCTTGCGGCAACCCCGGTTCTCGCTCCCTCCAGACCCACCCAGCCGTCCCCCCACAGCGCCACGAGGGCCTCGCCTCTCCCTCTCCTCACCCCCTCCCCATCCTCCTCCACCTCCCCTCCTTCTACCTCCTCCTCTTCTACTGCATCAACTTCCACCCCGTTGCAAGTCTCTTTCAGACCCTTCGCGCCCCTGGGGTCTCCCGCAGCCCAGCGCAGGGGCCTCGGCGAGTCAGCCAAGTCAACTCCAGGTTGGGGGACGGAGATCGGAGCTTTCTGAGAGTTGACCCCGATCGTGTTTTCCCAATGAACTCAGTAATGGACGTGGACCTCCTATGTGCGCCATGTAGCAAATGCCATATCTTTGGAAGAAAGACACAATGAAACTTTGATCCAGAAAGCCATATAAGACTGTGGGCAAAGGTTCAGCCAATCATGTATCATGGAAAAATGAAGCAATCTTGACAAATACACACCCAGTGTCCAACAGAGCCATATATCCAACGCTCCTCAGTGACGTTGAGTTTTCACTGATTTTAAACTGTGATGCTTGTTTTTCCAAAACATTTCTACATTTGGTTACATTTTCCAGCTTTGAAGAATGTTCAACAAAAATGTCTATAAAGACCAAGTGCCTTTACCATTTCATGTTTGTGCGTGTTTTCTTTCTGTACAAGCTCGAATCCTGAGTCTGTTCTGAATAAGGAATGGTTGACGACTGCATATATGCCACTTATCCATATTAGCCATGTCTGCAAACACCACTCACGTGGTCCCTAACCGTAACCCCCCACGGCATCTAAGCTGTCTCCAGTGATGGCTGATGGGAGCTGTGGTCTTGTGGCTGCAGAGGATAAACATGGTGGGAGCTGGTGATGTTTCTGGGATGCCGCGGCGAGGCAAACAGACCCATCACTTTGCCCTCTAATTGGCAGTCCCCTATAATCAACTTTACCCTCATATCAGACCATGTATCTTTCTCCCCTCTGCTGTCTCTTTGCCATTCTTTCTCTCCAATCTTGTGGTACACCAGCGGATATCTTCTCTCCCCGTTTGTCTGCGCCACTGTCTCCTCAACAATGGACAGACAGTGAGGACGGGGGCGAGAGTGAGCATGGAGAGACTGGGAGAGGGGGAAAACAAAGGGAAAGATCTGAAGGGCTGTGGTTTTGGTGACTGATTTGGCGTAGACGTCCAATAACAGGGTGGGAGGGAGGCAGGAGACAGGGTTAAGGGCAGATGAGAGGGACTGGGAAGGTTTAAAAGGACAGGCAGAGAGACGGTGTGAATCACCGAGAGTCTGCCATCACATGGAGGGTGCACAGGAAATACAACCCCCCCGCCCCCTCCCCTCCTCCCTCCTCCCTCCTCCTCCTCCTCCTCCTCCTCCTCCTCCTCCCGACAATGATGAATGGCAGTTGCAACGAGTTGTTTCTTGAGAAGGTCAGCATAATTGTGCCGTGCTTCACCAAAAACGGCTCCGTGGGGATGAGAGAGCAGAGAAGAGCCTTGTGTGTGTTTACTGCCGGGGAACGCTTTGATCTACTTCAGGATGCAATGTCTGTGTTCTGCGCTCCAAAAATGTGTGTGTGTTCCGCAAAGTGCATATTGTTTATTTGAGTGAGTGTGCGAGTGTGCGCTGAAACCAGTCTCATGCGCTCGCCGCCCTGTGTGTGTGTGTGTTTGTGTGCCTCATTGAGTATTTTGTTTATGTGGTGTTGTGTCCACACATGTCTTGTGTGTGACTTGTGTGTGTGTGTGTGTGTGTGTGTGTGTGTAATGTGAGTCTTCAGGGCTGGCGTCAGGACTGAACCGCACTGGCGGCGTGGCTCTCGTGCGAGGCCGGCCGGCGGTCGGACGGACGGTATGGTGGTGGAATGTTTGTGGAGGGTGCATGCGTATACACACACACAGGCGCACACACACACACACACACACACAGACACTCAGACAACACACAAACACAGACGCATACAGCCGGGCTGGCACTATTCTAGCCTCTAGAGCGGAGGAGCCAGAGTCACCACCACAGCTTCCAGGAAGGACAACCACAGTCACACTGTGCTGGGTTTCCCACGGGGGTGGGGAGGCAAAGGAGGGAGGAGAGGAAGGAGGGAGAGGGACGACGGAGAGAGAAGGAGGGAAGTGACTGTGCGCATGTGTTTGTCTGTGAGAGTGTGTATGTGGGGTTTAGGGTATGCGGAGTGGGCCGACGTTGTGGTGCAAGCTGAACGAGAGGCAGGTTCACCGTGCGGGGAGGAGGCAGATGCGAGAGAAAAATATGTTTGAAGTCTGGAGTTAAAGGAGAGATTGCCCCACTAATGTGTAGATAAACAGCCTATTAGTGCTGAGTTGTTTATTGGATTAGATCTGAGCAGGGTTATTTGATAACCTGTTTGCATTCATTTTAGATTCGAAGAATCGAACAAAATGTGCTTATGTCAGAGCTGTACCTATTGATAGTTTTTAAAAATAACTTGCAAAATGATCATGATTATTATTAGAATTATCAGCCGATAATGTCTCATAAAACCACTTGGTAACTGTGTTGTTTCTAAATTGAGAATTGTATGAGTTTGAGCGTTTTTTATGCAAACAATTAAACGAGACTCACAGAATGTCATAAATGGAATTATACATCCATACATCCATCCATCCATCCATCCATCTTACCTGCTCTGTGCGTGTGTTTCAGAGAACTGCTGGTGCCAGTCTATCGCAGGGCACACCCACCATTCACTCCCATATTTCCAAATACTTAAAGGCGAAGACTGCATATTTCAGACTATCAGAAAAAAACAGACTAACATGATGGGATTTTCCAATTTTCTCTAAAATTTACGGATTTGCTCAGCGTTTCCAGATTTTACGTATTTATTTCAAAATTCACATTGAGCACTTTAAGTAAATCTTCTTCTTCTTTACCTTAAATTTGGTGTGTTCTTATATAGGTGCACACATTTCAAGCCAATCTGTATGAAGTAATAGGGCACGCAATGGCTGCTGGATGTCGTACAGACCAAGAAGTAGGTGTGACATGAAAGCACGGTGAAAGTACACAAGTATTATGAAATGCACAAGTATTACGAAATGCACAAGACATTTATTGCTTGCTGCTGAGTCTTTATTATATATGAATGACACTGACAGTAATTTAATTGATCATTTGTTGGTTATACTGATGATGATTATATTGATTATTGATTAGGTGTTGATTACAGTGATGTGTGTGGATCATGTGTGAATTATGCTGATGATGATTATATCAATTATGAGTGAATTTTTGTGTTTACTTCCAGTCTGTTTGGAAGTAATAAGTATAAAAATGTTCCTTGAAGTTGCAGGTCCTCAAGGAGAATCCAGACACCACATTTTCCAGTTTGGCAACTCGACTGGGAGTAGGCATAGTGATGGTACGCTTGAGATAGCAGAGTCTAGAACACAAAAAGCATAACAGCATAATTAAGTGAATATCTGTACAATAGTTTATGTTCAAGTTAGGTCGACATTGAAACAGTCTGATTTTACTATGTTTTCATTCCAGTTTTTATCACTTTCATACTGTTTATGAATCCAACATTTTAGGATGTTTTCATTGTTGCTAACAAACATGTATATTCAGCCAAACACGGATGATTTTTGATTAAATACATAGTGAGGCCACACCAATGCAGGATTTAACATTAAGTTTAGTTTAATACAGTGAATCCTATGACATGTTGTACCTCGAGGCAGGGTTAGTGAGATAGCTGTAGTACTGGCAGTTGGGATCCTGAGTACAGGCTCTCTCACAATCCTGGGCATCTTTTGTCTGAGTAAAACGAAGATCCGAGTGTGGAAAATCTATCCCTGCATAGGTGTTCTTCATCCAGTCTGTTGGCAAAGGCAGAAAAAGTGTTTAACAGCTGCTGCAACTCAAATGATAGGACATTTGTATTTATATAAACAGAACAAATATGTGGGTATGTATTTATTGTATGTTGAATGAGGTTTTTGAGTACATACCACTGCTCAGCTGACAGTCGCGTACTGGCAACCCAGATATGCCTTCTGCTGAATGAATGCGGCGCATTGCACCTGGATTCTTCTTCAGGAAACACCTAAAATGGACTCTGAAAACAGCATGAAATTCAAAACAACCAGCCTGATCGAAAGACATTATCTACAATGTATGCATATTCATTTTAACATAAGAAATGACCTTTACCTACTAATATAGCACCAGTGCTGTACTATGTCCAGAGTATAATTACTGTAACTGGCATAATTAATCTGACCATAAAAATGCAAACAGTGTTGCAAAACCAAGAAGTTGCTCTTTGATATGAGGTACTATATGTAGATTAGTAGGTTTTGCACTTATTTATTTTGCCAACTTTTTCACCTCAATATATAATTCATATTTTCTCTGTATTTGCAAACTCAAAAACCTTCAAATTTTTCTGAAGAAAGGGGACAAAGGATTCAGATATGGGGCATTTTCTAACCATTTCATAGCCAAAATAACAAAGTACATCCCAAAGGCCATTCAGTGTCTCAGCAGGTTTAAACTCCAAAACTCCAACTAGTTTTGCTGTTAAGCCTTTTGTGTCTTATTCTTGAGCTGTGTACTGTTTGACAGCATTTCTTATCAATCACCTATGTTTTCCACAAATAAAGATAAAAACTCAAGATGAAGACAGTGCAAAAATGAAAATCCAACACATTCACACTCTACCTGTTATAAGTGAAGTAGGTGCAGAGTGGATGATCCGAGCAATAGGCCTGACACTGTTCAGCAGAGGCGGCAGGCAGATTCTTAAAGTCATGCCCTGGGATGTCAGTGTTTGGGAAAATCGTGCTCTTGCATGCTGTGTAAAACAGGTAGTGAGCAGAGACAGTGTGTACAACAGCTGCTACAACCAATACTACAGCCACTGTGATGTCAGCATGACTACCTGGTCTGAACCGCTGGATTATTGGGGGCCTTTGGGAAAACCCTGAGACTCTTTCAGCCCGTTTGATGACTGTGGGTATCGTTGGTACTGTCCAGCTGAATTTAAGATGACACTTGTACCTAAACACAGACAGAAAAATAACAGTAAGCCAACATGCTGATTCAAAGTTGTCAGACATTCAACGACCTGCAGTATTAGACTGCAGGTCGTGTTGTGAACATATTTCAACCTGTTTTTCCTTATGAATTCCTTATGCTTTATTTACCCGATGTTTTTACTTTTAAAGTTCTCTTTGACGAAAGTAAAAAACTGGCAGCCAGGGTCACGTGTGCAGGCTCTCTGACATTGCTCATAGTCTGCTGTGAACAGACTCCTGTAGTCTGACCCTGGGAAGTCCACGTCCTGATACACCTCAGACAGGCAGGGCTCTACAGTAGCAGACAGACAGAGCAACAGGCAGCTCATCAGAGTTGCACCTTGTGTCAGTCATTACTGATGGATATCAAGGTGGACTGGGTCTGTTGTACTCCTACCTGGATTTGAGGGGCAGTGTTTCAGAGAAAAGCCAGAGGTGATGCCCAGTGGGTGAGTCTCAATCTTTGGCTTTCCAGATGGTGTTGACTTTAGATAGCAGTAGAACTGCCTAGAGAAGACAAAGGTGGATTTTGATGATGGATTTAGGAAAGCATGAGATTTTCAATTGCAGAAAATTTTACTTTGCATTATATAGTGTGGTGAGACAACGAATCTGCATTGTGCATCTGCATCGAATAATTTCATTCCTTTTTTTTACCTGGCATCTCTGGTCCAGTCTGCCCGCAGGAAGCTAAAGAACAAACAGGTTGGGTGCTGGGTGCACAGGTACTGACAGTGCTCAGCATCAGGAGAGAAGTAAATTGCAATATCTGAACCTGGGAAATCCACATTCACCAGGAGCCCCTGTTTGCAATCTGAAGACATGGAACAGAGGCACACAGTTACAGTTAACACATGCTAGGCACAGTAAAGGTAACAATGTAAAGGGATAAAACAGCTTTTACACTGCATGGTCACACAGTACAAATGAGAGTCTGCACTACCTTGACTTTTGGAGCTATTAAAGAGGCAGAGCATGAGAGCCATGAGAAAGAGAAGTGTCCCCATCTTCTCAGCTGTGGTGAGTTGTGAAGCTGTGAAGCTCGACTCTAGCCAGAGAGATTCTTCTAGAAACACCAGTTGCATCTCAGACATTTATAGTTCTGACAGACAAGCTTCACTGATCGTGCCTACTTGATAGACAATCAGTGATAGATAGGAGTCACTGATTATCAGTCTATCACGGATCCACATTGCGGATACCTCCACCCAGTTATTGGGTTTGTCACCTTATATGTAATGACACAGTAATACAAGCTGACAAAACCACAGGAGCTGGAGTTGATAAGATATATCAGGAAGTAGGAAGTAGTGTGTCCACTTGATTACAGTATATAAACTTTTTACCCATACATTTATTTTGCAATCTTCAGCACAATCAAATCCACAACCCTTCATAGGGTTTCTGCGGGGAAGGCCTTTCCTTGTTTTTCCCTCCTTAGACCTGTCCACCAATCCGGTCCATTTCTTACCTTGTTTATGTTATCCAGTCCACTGGCAACTAGGCTCAATCAATCAAATAGGTGGGACTGAATCAAATACTCAGTCCCACCTGCCCTAAGCCTAGTTACCACTTTGAGTCACCCTGAGATAATGGACTGAAGAGCTGAACTGTGCAAGGGTCTCAGAGAAGTGACTGACTAATAAAACAATCAAATACTGATGCCTAGCTCCTTCAACACTTCAATGCAGGGCTGCCCATGACCAAAATAGGGCCCTAAGCGAAAAAGTGCCCCCCCCCGTACCTCATGCTGACAGCAGGTCTAGTAGTATGCCTCATGGCTGCACATATGTGCATCCTGTGAGCATAATGGGACCCCTATTGGATTGAGGAGCCCTACACACTGTGCATGTTTCACGTGGAGCCAGTGCCCTGCGTCGATGTCTGCACTAACTACAGAAAGGTCAACTAGCATTCATCCGTTTACAAACAAGCCACATTACAGGCTCTTATTTCCAGTGTCAGTTCAATTCAATGGAAGTTCAGTGAGGTACGTGATCTTGAATTCCCTTTGTTGGTGTCTGGCAAAATGTCTGGTACTTTACAATGAGACTTGATATGCCCATTTAGGCATGTGAATAAAGACTATTTGTCATGTTTCAAATGGTGTCTATGCGGAGGGCTGTATTTACTTACAGCTCAGGTGACCCACTGGCTAGCAACAGGAACAAGGATGTGTTTCAAGGATGTCTGTCATTATGAATAGATATTTACACAAGAGATCTGATATCAGCACTTGCATGTTATTAATCAGACGAACAATGTTGTTTTACCATACGGAACAACATTTAACCTGCACAGGTGAGTCAGGCTCATTTTAAGTGGCTCCATTTGCATAATGCTAGCCACTTGGTGGCAGCAGACATCTCTCAACACATCACTTCAGAAAGTCAATATAGTGACGTCATATGGAGACGTGTCCCTGCTGAGCTGTGGAAGCAAAGAGTGTGTTCACCATCTGGCTGCTGTTTGCTTCTGAGCTTTAGATGGAAATCAGCTGCCTGCTGATGGTAACGAGGTTGATAAGAATTGTTTCTTCAAATCTAAATCAGTGAGTAGAAATGTTGAATGCTGCTGAGCGAAACCACATGTTTATTCAGTCATTTGATCCAACATTATTAGAAATGACAATAATGATCTGTAGAGGTGACTACCACCATGTCACACATCAGCTGCCCTGCCCTGCCATCTGCTGGCATGAACATGCTTGTGCAAAGAGCGAGTATTGCGTCTTTAAAGTACACCATTTTTTCTCTCAATGTAAAACTGTGACAAAGAAAGTGTGCAGAATGTTTTCAAACAGCAACTGTGTCACACCAGCATAATTAGAAAGTTCTTGTTGGTCAGGGTTCACATCCCCCATCAAGTTTACGGAGCCAAGAGAACAACATGTGCTTCCTTGTCTGTGCTCACTGCTGCTGCAGATGTAGCTCCAGCTGTCTCAGCTCTCTTCTTGGCTCTGTTTGCTCTTTTTCAGCATTCTTCCTATTGCTGCTCACATAGGGCTGCACAGTTCATGACTCAGTTTGGTTTCTTTCTTCATAATAACTGTGTGTGTGCATGCGTGTGTTTAGGGTTAGAATGTCTAAGATAAAAGCAGCATTGCTTTGTGTAGCTTGACTGACCCTGCGTAATAATGAGTCAAAGTGAGATAAAGGGCACTTGTTCAGTTATGTCTTTTATTCATGTCCAAACAACACAATATTACATTGTATTTGTTCATTTAACTTTAAATGGGTCACAGTCTGTCATAGATTTAGGTCTGTGATATACTGTAACCTTGAAACTCTCCAAAAGAAAACAACTTTAGAAATAGCTCTTACTGATAACTGTACAGGAGAAATTATTGGATGTTATTTTTATTATTATGTCAGTATTCTCATCAAATCTAGGCTGTCATGGTCCTGTAGTTTTCAAGTTGCAAAGAGCTACGAGTAAAGAAGTGGAATTGTGAGGTTGCATATGAGTCGAGGACTGAATCAAGGAAATGAGTTCAGCCCAGAGGGCAGAGGGAATATCTCATAAGAATCAACTCTTCGGAGCTGATCGCTGCGAATCTGTCTCCTATACGTCTGATCTTGTCTGGTCGGTTTGCAGAGCACAGTTCCTCCCGGAGAATCCAGACACAACATTGTCTAGTTTCGTAACTTTGGGGGGAGCAGGCATAGTGATCACACGCTTGAGGTAACAGCGGCGCCTGGAAAATCAGAACAACAGTGGCATTTTAACTATGCACCGTAGATAGAGTTGACATCGATTCATTAAACACAGCTACGACATTTTAAATGCTGTCCAGTCTTGCACGATTTCTCAGGGCATCCTGAATTTTTTCTTGTGAAACTTCATTTCTAAAAATACACATGCATGAATACTCTACCTGTATGTTGCATCAAAGAAGTTTTCCTGGACATATGCATAGAATTGGCAGTTAGCATCGCCGTTGCAGATCATCTGACATGTATCAGCATCATCCACCAGCTCAAAGCGGATGTCAGATCCTCTGAAATCTAAGTTCTCATGAGCCACCTTCACCCAGCCTGCAGGCAGACAGGAGCATTGAACTCTTTGTTAAAACTTAAACTTAACCTGTTCAAAACTTTCGATTGGATTACGTATTACGTAGCATATTGATCCATTCGCCTGATGGCTCCCAGTGTTTCAAGTTTTTTCAGTGTGTGATAAGTGAAACGTACTGTTGTTCAGCTGACAGAAGTGCACTGGAAGTCCAGACGTAATTCCATTTGTCGTCCTGGTCACTAATGTATTTGGATTATTCTTGAGGTAACAGGTGAAGGAACGACTGAGAGAAAGAATAATTATTTTTAGATTAATTTAACCAAAAATAAGCAAACAATGAATGGCGATTTATACAGTCCATAAGCAGGTTTCAAACCACCAGCCTCTGGCTTGAGACCCAGGAGCTTCCTTTCTTTGGGCTAAAGAAATTCATGACCTGCTATATTGATGCAATGAACTAAAATGCAGAAGTGCTCATTGTCGCACCATTTTCATGGGCAGGTCATCAGGATATGTCAAATCAAATAAAGCCAAGTGTTAGCTCACAAAATATCACTTTTTTGTTTGCGGGCTGAGCATTTTTTGACTGTATGGACTTGTTTTCATTACAGCACCTCCCAGTTAAAGTCTGAACACAGAGATCATTAGAGTTTGGAGTTGGGAGGTTTTGTGACTCTTCTTAGCAATTTTGAAGAAGATGAAAAAGAAAACACCTTTTTTTCTGGAGCCTAAAGTGCTACAGACAGTCTTACAAGCATGGACAGATTACCTGAGAAAGGAGAAGTAGGTGCAGGAAGGATGAGCAGAGCACAGTGCCAGACAGTGCTCAGGAGAGGCAGCACGCAGATTCATCAGGTCCTTCCCTGGGATGTCAGTGCCAGGAAACAGTCTTGTCTCACATGCTGTACAAAGTATGGACAGCATAATGAGAAAGATGCACCAAAAACTAAATTGTCCTAATTCTTTAACTTTGGTTAACTTTTGGCGGTTTGTGTACTTTTATCAAAGGGTTCAGATATTTTGATGAAGTGGGAGAATCCAGACACAACACCAGTCTTTGCTTCGACAATAGGAGGTGCTGGCATTGTCAAGCTGTATTTAAGGTGGCACTTGAATCTAGAAAGAATAAGAAATAATCACTGGAGAAGCGTAGAGCCAATGTCATGCACTATGTACAAGTAAACAGCAAAAAGTCACAGAATCCCATATGCATGCTACAGCTTTGGCAGAAGAGAGCAAGAAATAAAAGTTTCTGTATTATGTTGCTGACAAACTATTGCGAATCAACAATTTAATTGTGACTGCAACATAACATGTTGCGGTCCAGCTTTACCTGATGTCGTTCCTTGAGAATTCTGCATTCACAAAAGTAAAGAACTGACAGCTTGGGTCCTGCGTGCAGACTCGCTGACACTCCTCATAGTCTGCTGTGAACAACATTCGGTAATCTGCCCCTAAGAAGTCCACGTTGTAGTACACTCGATCCAGACAGGGATCTGACAGGGACAAACAGTAAGGGGGATCGTGAGCGAGCACCAGCATGCATTAACACAATTTTGAATGCATGTGAGCATGCCTGGTGCTTGGTTGCAGTTTCTCAGAGAGAAGCCAGAGGTGACCCCGCGAAGTGAAGTCTGCACATTGGGTTTTCCGGATGGAGTGGCCTTGAGGTAACAGTAGAAGTGCCTGCAGACAGGATTTTTGTTTGTTTGTTTGTTTATTTGTTTCTTAAATCATTTCTTTTTACAATCTCCCGATTGGTTAGTACCTGTTATCCCTGGTCCAGTCAGGCCGAATGAAAGTGAAGAAGAGACAGGCGTGGTGCTGGGTACACAGCTGCTGACAGTGCTCAACATCGGGAGAGTAGAGGAATTGAAGGTCTGTTCCAGGAAAGTCCACATTCTCCAGGAGTTCCACTTTGCACTCTGAAGAAATGCAAGAGAAAACACATTTTTGCCCAGACACATTAATTCTACAAGTAAGCTGTGCAACCAAACAGTGAATGCAATATATTGTGCGTATTTACCTTGGCCTAAGGAAAGTCCACAGAGAGTGAGCACAAACACCCAAATCAAAACTGTTCCCATTGTCTCAGCTCTGAAAACGAATCACTAGTGAACAGAGATTCTCAGAGCACAGATACAGGAAAAGAGGAACTGCAGGTCGGGCAAATGCTGTCTCACTATTTGAATGTGCATGTGGAGTCTATTTGCACAGCAAATTGTTTACCCATTACGTGACTGGCTTGAAGCAACCTCTGAACTTTACCAACCAACAGCCAGCTGGCAAAGTTTGACAAGTGAGACTGTGCAGTGTGAGTGTCTGTGAAAACAGCACACAGTAGTGGTTCAGTTATTCTTCAGGTCAGGGACAAGATGGGTTTTAAATTTCTAAATATAAAATCTCCTTATTTCCAAAATATGTTTATATATTATGGTTGCACAAGGTGTTGGCCTTCTTATGCTGTTTAAGAACAACCTCCCAGGTCAATATATAAGTTATATATATAATATATAAAACTCCATAAGACAAAAATCCTTGTGGAGTTGACCACTTAGGGAGTTGATAAAATCTTCATAATAACGCATGTTTTTTTGGCAGCTGCCATCTTGTTTATCACCAGCTGCTTGTGGCCACAACAATAAAGTTAATTAAAGCTTTTTTCACAAAAAAAGTCAAATAAACCTTGAATTTCAGCAATTATGGTGTTGACACTGAATATTTTCTAAAAAAACGTATTGCAGGAAAAATAAAATGAAATCTCATGGTATGTGTATCAAAGGAAAATATTTTATTGTACAATTCTGAACTTGTTCTTTTATCGAAGATAATGATGTGACATGCTTTATATACATTTTTAACCACAAAAATTAATTTTATCCCTCGAACATGTTTTGTCCCTTAACTGAAGAATCACTGGATTACTACAATTTATTGTAATTACATATGACTTACCTCTTACTGTCAAACTGGTTTAGACAAACTTAAAATATGGAAAATTTGGTCAAAATAGTATAGGTATACTACCTTAAAAATCCACCAATGACCCATGGTTAAGAGACTGGTTCTTATCAAGTCTCTTGGTTGTGTATGTGTTTCTAAAACACACAGAAATTGTTGGAATTGTTGGAACATTTCATTCCCAGTGTACTATTGCTCTTATATTAGAGCATATATTATAATCCAAGACCTTTTGTCTTTTTCTTACAATGATGTTGCAAGGGGCCGGTGGAGTCTATCTCTAGCCTGTATACGCACATGAGGCAGGGAACAGACCCTGGACAGGTGACCAGTCTGTTACAGACAAACACACACATACACTCATATTCACATCTAATCACATCACTACAATCTACCCATAATATGCATGCTTTTAGCCTGCGGGAGCAAAAAATACCATATGCAAATTCCACTCAGAATGGCAGAGACCAGCACATAAACTAGCAACCTTCTTGCATTGACACAATAGCACTAACTAAATGTAATATGTTGTTGATATGTATTGAGATATCATTCTATTTTTGATTTGATGATTTGTTAATTCTATTATATCATGGGATATAATATCAGGCACACATGTTTGCACAGCATTTTCATATCACACTGTCTCAAAGTTCATGTTCTGTTTGTACAGGGTTCTGGCTACTATACAGGTTCAAAGAGCAGAGAGATTACAAGACAGACCAATAACAACAGCAGCACTGATTGACAGGCTAATAAAGATCACCCCCTGCTGTCAAAACTGCATAGTGAAGGATATGACTCAGTTGGATAAAGAGAGTGAATGGTGTATGTAACGAACTGTCCAGGGCTTATGGCCTTTGCCACCAGGACAGTTCCAGTGCTGGTTCTGGGCTGGTTCTAGTGCTGGTTCAGAAACTGTCATCACTATATACATTAGTTGCGTGGCCGCCGATCTGTCCCCAAAGGCCAAGTCCAGTACGTCAAAATGTGGATTTCTCCTCCGACACTTCTGTCCGTTATTGGTCCCTACAGTTTAGCTTCTTTAACTGCCTTTCCATCACATTTGCAGCTTGTCTCGCATTGCAAAAAAAAAGACATTGTTTTCAATTATCTTAATAACCCCGGCCTGTCGCTGGTTCTGGCTCATGAAAGACATGGTGCTACTCTGAAGCCAGTTCAAAGTTAGTCATAGAGTGTGTAAGATTCTCTAACGGATTGGGTGAATGGATGGTGCACTGAATACCTGTCAGACAGTGGCTTAAATGGGACCATATGGATGCTAAACTTGAAAATAATGAAGTGCACAAAGGTGACAGTCAGTTTTTATTGCTTTAGTTAAAGTCACAAACTGATTCATAAAAAAAAAAAAACAGAACAACAAGGTAAGTGCATATCTCTTTAAAAGGCTGCCAGATAGAGTATTGGAATGCAAAGAGTGGCTCCACACTTTACAACAGGATGTCTCCTGCAAATCAGGGGCCTCAGAGGTCTTTCAGTGTGTCCTGCACCTGTGGGTTCTCCAACCAGGTTGGAGGCCAGGAGGACTTGATGCTGGCTCTGTCCTTCAGACTGTTGTAGTAGGCCGTCATTTTAGGGTAACGCTTCTCGCACAACCTGTAGCATGGGAAAAAAAACATTGGTATGAAAACATTCGTGCATTTATGTAATCAAGCAGAAAAACTTGTTTTCACTCAGTCGGCTCACATACCCAAAACGGAAGAGATAAGCAACAATTGGGAAAATGACCACATCAGCCAGGGTGAAACTCTTTCCTGTTATGCAGCAGGAAGACCCCTGGAACACACACAGAGCACAAAAAGAGAAGATAAAGGTTGCATTCACAAAAAGGTACTGACAGACATATCTGACCAAAATGATCATGTGCTTTGTACAAAGGCATCTATGTTTTTCCTTTGAGAACCAGTCAGACTAGCTGTGTTGATAACGTGTGTACTATAGCTCAGCCAGTCAGATGCTTTTATCCCAGGAACTCGTATAATCGGCTAAATATCCACATATTCCCTAAATGCTGCAGCAGAAACCTGACAGAACAGAATTCCACAGGTTACCGCATTCAACAATACCTGCATGTCTCACCCCCCTCCTCGTTGTAGCAGCAACAAAGGGACTCATTAATCATTTATCTATTGAGCGACTTGTCGTATTGTAGTCAGGTTCACCTTTGATAGGTACTCCTCCCACAGCTTGAGCTCAGTAACCAGAGCCTCTCTGCGCCTCTTCAAGGCAGAGTCATGTCTCTCTCCCTCCGGGACAAAGTAGTTGTAGTAGACGACATCCGCTGAAAAAAAAATGTCAAAACAGGCATTTAGTCGTGATGAGATCTATCCACTAGGTGCTAGCAAGAGTGCTTTCATTTCCTTTGGGCTTGAGGGTGGAGTCAGACAGGAAATCCTTATGCAACACCAGTGAGGACAGTAAGAGTGGTGGAAGAATTTTGAAGCAACTGACTTAAAGCGTCACTTTAGGGCCTGTTTTTTGCAATAACGATCTTGTTCATTGTAATGAATTTTTAATGAAGCTCTCCTCCTTTGTGGACCCCTCCCCAAGCACTGAAGTCCCTCATCCCGTGACTTTAGACAAGCTGGTCTGAGCATGTGATTTCCTGAAGGATTAGAGCAAATGACCTTTTAGCATCACTACCTGCTTTAAAAAGGACCGCAGCAACACACTGGACACATTGCACAGAGCCATTGCTTAATTATGTGAGTGCAGAGCTCATTAGTGCACAGCCTGTGTTTTGAACAACTCAGGCCTCTTGAGGAAGAGGACGGGGAGCTCCCTGACAGGGAGTAACAAGTTTCTCAATGGCAACAGCATAAAGCTGTAACCAAGAAAAACAATTTCTACCTCGAGGCATGACAACATAATGGTCCCTGATGACACTGATTATCAATATTCTGGATTTGGGTGCTTCATTGCTTCACTTTGCAAAAATTGACAACTGTAAAAGACTTCTCTGAACGTCAAAGAGAACATACCCATTTTCTGACGGAACGCCAGCGACTCAAAGGAGCGCTGCAGGACCAGCGCCTGCTCGGCGGCACAGTCAGGAATCAGCTTGGTTCCCTGGGACTTGAACTGGTTCTGTTGGACACATGAAAAGAGCAACTATTGTGCACAGCCCCATGCACCTCCGGTTTCTTTTGCTTCTGCAAACTCGGGTATGTTTTCCCTGGAGGCATTGTTGCATAAACTGTCTGAACGTTAACTCCTTCAGGGTAAACAGTAACACAGAATTTCAGCTTACCTCCAGGTAGATGCAGGCGCCGAAAGACTCGTTCACGATGTTGTTTCCGTGTTTGAAGGAAGGTAGCTTTAATAAACATGATTACAGTGTCATTGTTTTCATTACAATTAAAACAAAAACAAAATACTGAACACATGCATGGACTTAAATTGCAAGATGACATGCATCTTGATCAAATAGTGTTTAAAGTGATCTCACCTGTCCTCTTGGGTTCATATCCATGACCTCCTTGGACTTGTGCTCTCCTTTCTCAAAGGAGAGCATCTTCTGGTTGTAGCCCTGCAGGTTTTTCTCTGCAAGGGCAATCATCACACTCCAGCAAGGAGGAGAGCCGGAGCCCCACAGCAGAGTCATGTCCTGGGCCATGGTTGCAGAAACAGTGGACGCAGAAGTTGCAGCTGCAGATGTGAATGGAGGGAGAAGTGCAGAGCAAAGCTGAAAGCGGTTGGATGGTCCCTTTTGTACCAAGCTCAGGCCAGGGCCAAGCCTTCGCACTCAGATTGGGTGGAATGAGGTCCCATCCCATTTTTTTTTATCAAGCACTCTGTGACACATGACTCACTTGAGATTCTTTACACCCCTGAGCAAGCCACCCCCCCACCTCGCCCACACACACACACACACACACATATACACACATGCACAGCTCAGCAGCTTTGCTCTCCATTCTTCCCATTCTGAGACAAAAGTAATGCTCTATAAATATTTGCAGAAGTATGTTTGAAACACCCACCAAAATCTATATAGTATATATATATATATATATATATATATATATAGTATATATAACAGGCAAGACAAATATATGTCTTGTCTAGAAAAGAACATAATAGAATATTTAGCTATTTAGTATGTTCCTGCAATGACTCAAATGTGCAGTAGTCACGGAGCTCTCGCAGATCTGCAGGTATTTCTAATGTGCCCTAATTTCATGTATGACAAATTCCATAAAGGTGAGCCTGTGGAAACTATTACGCTGTAATATTATCTTGGTTTGTTTGATTAAACTCTCCAGATGGTGAATGACTGTTTACCTGTTGCCAAGCTAAAGCGTCCTGGCATTTGACAGCTGAACACTCACAGTGACTCAGCACTTTTCTCTCACCTCTGCACACGGAGAGGACGGCACGTCTGGCTCTGAGCTGAAACAAAAAGGATCGTAAATGACACCTCCACCACATCCACAATCATTCACCCTTCAATTTCAGAACATTAATCATTTGGTTCAAAAACAAAAGGGGAACTCTAATATTTGCATTGTCCACTCAAGCCAGTATTTGTGTTATCAGCTATGTAAAGCACTTTGTGTACACATCTTGTATGCAAAGTGCCACACAGATAAAAACTGAGGGATTGCTGTGCTTTGGATCATTCATCATGGAAATAATAAGTGTTTGTAAATTGACTTCTTGTTTGCAACACTATTGTAGCTCATGTGTTCTGCAGGCGTAGTCAAAAACAACTTGCTGCTAAACAGAAACGTTTCCATCTTTGTTGAAGCTCCAGCCATTCAGGAAATCCTTCAAATTCTTTTATTTGTCTGACCAAAAGTCAAAAGTCTGACCAAAAGGTTACTTTTACGTTCCCATATTTAAAAAACAAGCTATTTTAAATGTGGATGTGACAGTTTGCACTGGTGACCTACAACCTCTTTACTATCACTAACCAGTCTTCTTCAGAAAGCAGGAGCCATTCTGTTATCAGGATTTGGACCATGTCCTTGTTATCATCTTAATATCGCTCAGTTAGCATGACATAAACATTTTTTGTTGTCAAAGCAGGACAAGAGATGGTGGTGCATTCAATACAACTGGCTCAACTGCATGTGCAAGATTTCTGTTCAACATGCATGACTTACACTTCAGCAAATATTTACCAAGATGGTCTGATGACCATAAGAAGGACTACTCCTCCTCAGCCACCTAGTATAACAGGCTGCACTAGAAGAAGAAAGCACAAAATCCAGGCTGCATCCTTTCATTTTCATGCAATGAGGGTGACAATTTGTGACACAGATTCATAAAGCTGCAGGTTCGAGATTTCCCAAGTTAAGAGCAGTTCTTTAAGCTCTGATTTAAATGTTTTATTTGGTAATTTGTCACAGATTTATGCAAGCATACTGTGGCTACAGACCCTAACCCTAACCTTAACCCCTAACCCTGTCTGGTTTCCAAGTATGTGTGTATAGTGTATACAACTGGAGTTTACTTTTCATGTAAACTTTTTAGTTGCCTCTAACATACTCCTATGGTTGTTAGCTTGTGGGTAAACTGAGGACAAGTTAATCATTAAGTTTATTATTCATGAGCCCAGTGACACTATTGAGCAAGGACTAACAAACTGGTTGTGATGGGGAGCAGAACATGACTTTGTATGACTGATGCCGGTTCACTGTCCAGAATGTGAATCCGAGCTCATAAACGTGTGAAATGCTACTTTCTTAAGGTGTCTCACAGAAGTTCTTTATCCACATGAAATACAAGCCGATGGATGCAAAGTCATGGTTACAAAGGGTCCGTGCCTCACCTTTGTGCAGAGAGCACAGCTGTTCAAACCACAAAGGTATCAGGTCACACCTGAGGCTCCGCCCAGTCTCCATAGAGCCATGAGCCTGAAAAGCTGCACCTCAATGACATATTGAGGGTTATGCAAACAATGCAAAACAGCACAAAAATTACACATTATAGTTTGTTTTGATTTACTCTTATCATTCAGAATCTGCCACCAGGAATATGTTTCTAACATATCTTGATGGATTTAATGAAGTCAGAAACACCTGTTCAATCAGTCCACAGGTAAAAAAGCTCACTGGTGACTGGTATGATGAATGGGTGTGATAGGAGCATTCTTGGAAAGCTGCACCATTCCTAAGCAAGGATGGTGCATGGTTCAACACAGTATGACACAGATTTCTCACTCAGGAACACTTAAGAGAAAACAGTCAGCAAATACGATTGCATTCTGATCTTGTTTATTTTTCACAGAGCACTGTATGCGACCTCAAGAGCAACAAGCCCAAACTTGACCACATGTCAGACTTTGTTTACGCCTTCAGACAGCAGAGCTGGCGTGCAGGGCTACAATGGACTGCATGCTGTTTATCCAGAACAACAAGTTGAACCCAATTCATCCAGACATGTAGCAAAAAAAGAACTGGCACTATGCCAACATGTATGCACATTGATCAACACTGGGAGTCATTTAGGAACTAGAGTCATCAGAGGTGACTACACAGAAGTGAAACAGAGGCTGCTATAATCAACAATTCAGTAAGGCGTGTCCGCCACCCTATAAACATTACACGCAGCACAGTTTAACATTGCCTGTGTCCATAAAACAACTCCTGTCAAACATTTGACCTCTGGGAACGTCAAATAACTAGGAAGTTTACTTCTTCAAACCGATAAAAAAATAGAGCCACGTTAGTTGTGTTAGAGCAGCTAGCTAGCTGTTAAACTGGACGCTATATTAAAGAAAGGCTTTGAAAGTAAACCATCAGTGGCGACCGTGTTTGTACCACCGCAGTACGTAGGGATGTCACATGTCTTTGAGGGTTTCTTGACCCTTTGGGTTCTCCAGCCAGTGAGGGGGCCAGCTGGCTTTGACGCTGGGCCGCTCCTTGACCAGAGCGTAGTACTGTCCCAGTCTGGGGTAACGCTCTGCAGACAACCTGCAGGAGAGAACGGAGCACAAGTTGGAGCGTTGGAAAGTCGATAAGATCGCTGTGTTTTGAGTTTGCAGAAAATGCGAGCTCCCTCTCCCACTGACCCGAATCTAAACAGAGTGGCGACGGTCGGGAAGACGGTGGCGTCGGCCAGGGAGAAGCTGGGGCCTGCCAGGTATGAGTCCGTGCCCAGCTGGGGACAAAAAGGAGGAAGAGTGTAGCATGTTAAGACGTGCCAGTGCAGGTTGAGACTTTACTGTGCATCCCCGCCCCTACCTTCTGAAGGTAACTCTCCCAAAGCCCCAGCTCAGTGGTCAGAGCCTCCTTGTTTCTCTTCAGAGCTGAGTCATGCCTCTCATCCTCCGGGACAAACCAGTCGTAGTAGATAACAGCATCTAGGGAGGAACAAATAACAAATAATCCAAGTTAATATCTCTTACCAGCTTTGCCGTGTGGTCTTTTCACTAGTAGAGAATTTCAAAAGCATCAGTCAAGTCATTCCTTACTGTCCTGGCTATACAAAGATGCAAAGCAAATGTCATCTTCATTGTACTGTATAAACTTGGAATAATGGTGATACATTATTTAAGGCAGTGAATTAATACTAATTTTGTTGTTGGCTAACTTCTATCTTACCCTTTGAACTATAGCAACATTGGATTTCTAGACACATGCAGAATTGTGTATTGTATGAAACACTGTGTCAGGTCATAATAATTCAGTGTAGGATCCGGACCTGAGACTGTAAGCAAATCAAACATCTCCATAAACAAATGAACGGCTGTTCTCTTTATCACAGTGACATGGCCGTTTGGGACTGTACAGTGCGGCTGTATCTGTGATCTGTGAAACTTGACTCTGTAGAGGTTATTGGGCTGTGGAAAATTTAGTCAAAACACTGCTGGTGAGCAAACGTCACCTTGGAGTCCATGTTAATATCCCTGCCAAATCGGAAGAAATTTCCACATTCTTGGGAATGGAATGGAAACATGGAAACCTGATGCCTCCAGCCACAGACATGGCAGGCAGGCCTAAAATGAGGCCACAACTGTTTAATTTGTTTGCTTTTATGTGTTTATTTTTAATCTTGGAGGTCCCACTCACTACAATATAAAAAGAGGGTCTGAATAGCCTGTTTGAGGCTGCTCTTACTGAGTTTTTCGTAGAAGGTGAGACCCTCAAACATGCGCTGGTACATCAGTGCTTGTTCTGCCAGGCTATCTGGGATCAGCTTGTTTCCCTGGGACTTAAACTGACTCTGCCGTCGAGAGAAGAAAGGAGAGGAGAGACTTGTCACACCGACTCCATAATGTTGGATTCACTGACAGCATCTGTGAAATTGTTAACAATCTCACACTCACCTCCAGGTAAAAGCAGGCAGCATAGGACTCATTCACCACGGTATCTCCATGTTTGAAAGAGGGAAGCTAGAAGGGGGGGAAAAAATCATTTTAGCAGTATCATCATATATCCTGTCTTAATGCCACAGGGAGCCAATTACCACAACCTGCTGAGCTGTGTGGAGCTGGGGCTCCTGGGTCGCAAAGCGGCTCACATCAAGGTGTTTTGAACAAAACACAAGTCGCAGTGCGTTTGAGTAGAGCTTTGGAATGGAGTATGTCGTTATTAACACCCACAGAATGACTTGTAGTGACCCATGAACCCCAAGCTACCTTGAACACATTATTTCAGTTCCTGAAATATACAGAGCCTAAACAATGAGACTAGATAGATAGATAGATAGATAGATAGATAGATAGATAGATAGATAGATAGATAGATAGATAGATAGATAGATAGATAGATAGATAGATAGATAGATAGATAGATAGATAGATAGATAGATAGATAGATAGATAGATAGATAGATAGATAGATAGATAGATAGATAGATAGATAGATAGATAGAATCTGCACTCAAAAGAACTTTATCCCCTAAGGGATAAACAAAATATGATTAAAATAAAACATAAAATTGTAATTCTGTCGATCACACTTTATAGTGTTGTAACATGGAACCTGAATTCGCACAAGGAACCTCCCTCAAGGGATCAATAAAATTTCTATCTATCCGTTTATCTGAAGGGGCCGTGTATTGTGCCGCAGCGCCCCCTTCAGATCGTTTCCGTGAAATATATTGGACCAATTAATGGTGCTTGAGTTTGCAATAAATTATCCATAAATAGAGTTGCTTGATGAAACCGGCACGAGCCGAATTAAACCCTATATCCATATGTTTCGCCTGCATCCTGCCTGATTTCCTCGTGCTCACAGGTTTCGGTCGATGATCTTAAAAAGCACCGCAGTGACACAATTTCGGGTGGACCTTGGTCGTACCTGACCCCTGGGGTTTATATCCAAGACTTGCTGGGACTTGTGCTCCATTTTCTCAAAGGAGAGCAGCGTCTGATTGTAGCCCTGCAGGTTCTTCTCCTCCAGGGCGATCATCACCCTCCAGCAGGGGGGAGAGCCGGAGCCCCACAGCAGAGTCATGTCCTGGGCCATGTTTTAAGGTTTTTCTGTCCAGCACCCTAGGCTATTGCAAGTGTCAGGGCGGATTGCGCACAAGAAAAAGCCCTGTTACTTGTTGCAAAGCACTGGGCATCTCAAGTTATGATGATGGCGCACGGCGCCCCCTGCTGACAAGGAGGGGATACTGCAACTCGCTCTGCAGGAGGCGGGAAGGTCACTATGTTTGCTTGAGTTTTCTCCATGGGTTTATTATAAAATGGGTTAGGGTCAACCCAGTCCAAAAACATGCATGTTTAGGCCAATTTACTCTCACTCCGAGAGGGCGAGTGAACGGTGTGTGTGTCCTGTGATGTATGGAAGGTCATGAGTGTCAAAACCATTCAGTGCTACCAAACAAAACACTTTTTAGATTAATTAAGTGCCCGGATAAAATGGCAGGCTATGCTTCAAAATTATGCAGTTTTTTATTGATTTTACAATTTTAGCAGCAGACATACAAAAACACGGTGAAAGCAACATGTGTGTGCGTTTCAAAGGTCTTTCAAGACGTTGTCCCCATGTGGACTGGCCTGCCACTGTGGGGGTCTGCTGGCCTTAATGCTGGGCCTGTCCCTCAGCAGGCTGTAGTATCTGGCCAGCTTGGGGTAACGTCCAGCAGAAAGCCTAAAGAGAAGACTCAAAATTATGACGTCACTTACAATCAAAGGCAACCACCACCTGGATTCAAAATTTCATCAATCACTTACCCAAAACGGAAAGCGTAAGCAATACATGGAAACACGATAACATCTGCCAGGGAGAACGACCCGGCCAGGTACGAGCCGGCAGCCACCTCCAAACAGAGAAAACACTGCTGTCAGCACTGTGTTTCAGTGTGTGTGTGTGTGTGTGTGTGTGTGTGTGTGTGTGTGTGTGTGTGTGTGTGTGTGTGTGTGTGTGTGTGTGTGTGTTTGCAGTCTTTTTGCCACCTTCTGCAGGTAACCCTCCCACAGTTTGAGCTCGGCAGTCAGCGCTTCCTTGTTTCTCATCACAGCAGAGTCATGCCTCTCCTCCTCAGGGACGTCGTAGTAGATGACTGAATCTAACACACACACATACGCAACCATAGAAATCACTAGCGTGTGTCTGACCCTGTTCAGTACTAAAGATCATCCAAGGTTGTATGTGTCTTACTGAGTTTATCAGTGAGTGTGAGACCCTCCATGATGCGTTGGTACATCAGGGCCTGCTCTGCAGGGCCGTCAGGGATCAGTTTGGTGCCTTGGGACTTGAATTGATTCTGTGTCAGATCAATAATGAAAAAAAAAAAACATGCTCTTTAACATTATGAGGAAGAAGATGAGAAGTGGCAGTACTGTTTCAGCCTTTTTACACCTTCCTTACCTCCAGGTACAAGCATGCAGCTGTGGACTCATTCACAATGGTGTCTCCATGTTTGAAGGCAGGGAGCTGATAGAATGAACAGATGTTGTTTAGTTTTTTTTTTAAATCATTTTTAATTTTGGCATCTTGTGCAATACTGCATTTTGTCATGTGCTGCAAAGAATAGTGGAACTGTTAATTAACCCTAACCCTAACCCTAACCCTAATCATCAACTAATTTAATACTACAATACAATACAATAGTCAATTTAAACATTTTAAAATGTATAATTTTTTTATTTTTGAAGTCAAAATTCACAGATCTCAGCTTCTTTTACATTTTTTTTGCATATTTAATGGTTTATTCAGTCTCTTTGCATGAAAATGGAATGTTATTGAGGTGATGCTAAAAAAGGCAAAATAAATTGACCTTTTGAAACAGGCATTAACACAGTTTTTGCCTCATATTTTAAACCAAACAACTTGATTATTCAAGAAAGTGGTTAACACACTCTCTTTAAATCCAGGCTCCCCAGACCTTCCAAGAGGTCACCGTTTTGTAGAACAGCTCACTTCAGCAGACCTAATCACAATACAATCTGAATGTGAGCATGGGTTTGTTTTGAGAGCGTCGCATGTGACACCTACCTGCCCTCTTGGGTTGATATCCAAGACTTCCTGGGACTTGTGCTCTCCTTTCTCAAAGGAGAGCAGCTTGCGTTTGTAGCCCTGCAGCTTCTTCTCCTCCAGAGTGATCATAACCCTCCAGCAAGGAGGGGATCCAGCCCCCCACAGCAGACACATAGACTTGGCCATGGACTCGAGAGCCGACGCAGGACGACAAATGTCAAAACATGCGTAGCAGTTGTACTTTTTATGGCCCCTCATCAATCCAAAGGTTGCTGCTCAGAGAAGGCTCCACCTTGTCTTCTTCTAGCGGCTCAGAAGTGAGGAAGAGTTCAGTGCAGATCAGTAGCTTTTTCTTTTATTAGTTTTTACACTCATTGTTTTTGCTTTGTTGTAGCATGTGTATACAGTACACAGCATTTCAAGTGAAAGTGTAAAAACTGTTCAGTTCATTAAATCGGCATGAATGTGAAGATACTGCTCGGGTTTTGCTCACGGTTGAACAAAGTTCAGTTTGAGCGTAGATGTGAAAGATCACTCTCAGCCCCCCTGCTTTTCCAGCAACACACATTTCAGCTGCGACCACATCTTTCAGTTTCTTTTATCCTTTATTACAATTCACAGAATAGCCTCCGTTCTCTCAGACTATAATACAGGTTTCTACAGGAATTACAAAAATAACATCACATGAACCGCACTAAACATGCACACTGTAGTACTACAGCACTTAGTACCTGGCAGCTGAAAAGGGCATTTACATGTTTCATGCAGAATTCTCCGCATGTCCTTCAAAATAGATTATTAAAATAAAAAAAAAATGTCTTCATCATTTTGTCTTTTTACACTTTACAAACGGTTCCTCTGAGATAAAAACTTCCATTTTTGTCTGTGTTCTGATTCAGCCGTTTTATTTCAGCGTGAAAAACTATTAACGTTGAGTAAGGTGCATGATGCCAGAGTGTTGCAAATAAATACTGAGAACTCTGCCAAAAAAAAAACAACAAAAAAAACGTTGCAATTAACACTCAAAGTTGCAATAACTACGTCTGTGAATGTGACATTTGTTGATCGGAGAAGAGTGGGAAAGCGAGAGAGGTGGCGTCAAGGTACGCTGTTGTCCCTTTTAAACGAAAGGCACACGTCAGATTGAAAACCTTTTACACTCCTACTGAACATGACTACACTCATCACTTGTCAAGGGTGCAGCTGCAGAAGCAAACATTTTGTCATTCTTTGTGCGCCTCTTTGTTCACACTGACCTCTCGGGATATCTTTGAAAAACTGGAGAAGAGGAACAAATTAAAACTTCCTCATCAGGCTGCTCATCTTTATAACTGAAATTCACAGCTTAAATAAATGAAAAAGAAAGGGTGACGTCACAGCTGCAGAAACTCACAAGCGAAAAGAAGTTATCCCTTTGGACTAATGCAACATGTCAAATACGTGTTTTCAATTCAGTGTGAGGCAGCGTCACTGAAATTTTTATTTTTTCTAATCCTCATCACGTCGGTCCATGTTCCACACGTTTTATCTTTGTGTCACGTTACAAAAAAAACACTGTCACGGCTGCGGCTTCAACACTCAGACACATCAGGCAAAAAAAAAAAAGAAAAGAAATTAGCAGCTTGTAAAAACCTATCGGGAGTTCGTGACAGGCGGAGTGCATCTCTGCAGAGTGTGATGAAGGCAGGCGGCCGACAGAGATGTGGCTTCGATGACTCTAGCCGGGTTTCCACAGGGGGTCACATTTATGTATCCGGAGAATCGGTTAGTCCTAAAGCGAGAGCTTCCTCTGGGGTCAGACCGTTCTTCAGAGTCCGCCTCACTGCAAGAAGGAAAGAACGGTGAGTCCTACATTACCCATTATGCTTTGTGAATCCCATAAAACTCTTGAATCTGAGATTTTTCTTAAGCTATTTCATCACCATTTCCATGTTTTGGATTCTTTTCCAGCATGAATTGCACAGATATGGACACAATTCACACATCTTGTCTCTTTTTCACACAGTAACATCAGAAAAAAAAACGCTATAGCCGTACAGGACTTGCGGTTGGCCCTGGACCTCCTCCTCTCTCGGGGCTGCGCTCTGGTTCCTGGACCCTGAGTGGCCGACCTCACGATGCGCTCCATGATCTCATCTGCAGCGTCGTCCCCGCAGATCTGAGCGTCCTCCACGGGCGGCGTCCAGGCCTGCATGGTGCGACCTGAGCAAATCAGACAGGTCGGGTCAGGATTTGAACCTGGGTCGCTGCCAGGCTCAGCCTGTACATGACCTGTGACCTGTGACCATTACATATGTGCAATCGAGGCATCCACGGATGTGACGTTGATTGACAGGTGTCAATTTCATAATAATTTCTCTCTTAGCTTACTTATGTTCACTTTGTTTATATTTGCTTATGAGCCAATATAAATGCTTGGAGTTTCCTGACTGTGTGTGTATGACCCTGCGAGGATCCCTCACCTCCTCGTCCAGGCCTGGATCTTGTCCGTGTCCGGAGCCCCGGGACGCCGCTGGCCTCCTTGTCGCCCCCGCCGAGGCTGGTTCTCAGCACCGCCTTCATGTGCTCGTGCTCTGCGGCATCCTCAGAGTGACCCAGGCCCTGAGGCTGCTCGTTCTCCTGGCTGCCAGCGGGGGCGCTGCTGCTGCTGCCGGAGCCAATCCGACCACACTGAAGAGGAGAGAGAGAGAGAGAGAGAGAGAGAGAGAGAGAGAGAGAGAGAGAGATGATAAGAACTTGGCAGCTTGTGTTTTGGGAACTTTGACTCTCACATGCTGGAGCTAATGAATCAAGGAAAAGAATCAACCTGGTGAAATAACAATGCATAATCTGTTTTACTGTCCAAACCACTCAAGATGTTACAAAACATCAGTGAGAGGGAACATTCTGAGGTCAAGTGGTCCAGTTAGATTCAGCGGATTCATGCACACACCCACACACACATGCAGACGCAGAGAGCACACATGTGGATACCTCACTCTCCTCTTCATCATCAGACTACAGAGGAAAGAAAGAGTGACAGAGTGAAAGGCCGACTCAAAGGAAATAAGGGGAAATAAAGCAGCAGGAGTCTTGGCAGGAGAAGAAGACAGAGAGAATAAAGTGTGTGTTTGTGCAAGTGTGTGTGTGTGTGTGTGTGTGTGTGTGTGTGGGATACTCACAGGCGCGTTGACATCCATGATCATCTTCCCCCGGGTCTTGTTGCGTTCTCTGTGGTCGGCTCGTTTCTGCTTCTGCTGCAGCACGCGGTCTCTCGTGGTCCGGTACTCCAACGCAAACTCACTGAGGATTTTGCTGAACCTGTGGACGCTGATCTCCCTCACGCTGTAGGCCGGGTGGCCCAGGAACAGCAGGAAGGAGTGGAACCTGGGAGAAGGAACGAGAGGGAACGATTGTCCAGAATCAGCTTGCTAGAAAGTAACGTGCAGAACGTAGATGGACTCTGGGTGGGTCTACCTGTTGATGATCCGGCGGTGGACGATCTTGAGGATGATGATCCTCTCGGCGCAGTCTTTGAGGAAGTCGGACATCTTCTGCTTCAGCTGGGGCTTCATCTCATGCTTGGCGATCACCTTCAGGTGATCCCATGAGGCTTTGCAGCGTCGCTCCATCTGACACAGGTTCTCCTGCAGCTGATCAAAGTCCACCTGGGAGAAGAGAGGGCGGAACAATTAAATCTAAATCCCAAATCATTCAGCGTCGACATAGCACAGAAAATCATCTTGCATCAATAGTTACACATGGATGATCTTAACCCTGTCTGTTTTAGTTTTCAGCTTGAATAAACACATCTTATGAGGTTTTTGAACTAGAAAGAAAGGCTTGTCTGTGTTTCCCCTGAGAAACACCACTCGATAGACAAATCCCCTCCAGAAACCCTTGGAATATCTTATTAATAGTCTAGTACATACTGACTTTCTTTCTTTTAATTGGTTCATTAAATATGAGCGTTTGAAAGCAGGGATTGAAAGTCATTTACATGCTTTTGGAGATTTGAGGAACTGCAGTTTTCAGCCTTCTTTTCAGCCACTTGAGAGTAACGCACACTTTTATCACAACAGTGCGAGTTATACTTTCAAGAACAACTTAAAAGTGCTTTGCATCAGAGGGGTGAAACGTGCAGTGCTTACTTTTGCAGAACGCGTGATGGCGCCGATCTCGGAGTAGAGGTCGGTGCTCTGAGGGAAGTTCTCCACCACCACGGAGCAGGCGTGATGCAGCAGAGACTGCTTGTGAACGGTATCCTTCACCTCTGGCACCTTCTCCAGGTAGGTCATCTCAAAGCCTTTAGCCTGGACATCAACCATGAAACACTTTTTTTACCTTCCTTCTTCAACGTGTTGACTAGATTTTACTAAAATCCACTGAAAATTCACACTTTAAACAATATTAATGAACATAAAACAACCCAAGAAATCTTTTGGGAGTAAAAGGTCTGCGTGGACTGTGAGAAACATCCGTTTTCCCCTAATTACAGCCACTAATACGTGATGAAATTTTCAATCTACAAATTACAGGCTTGGAAATTTCACACAGCCTTAAAAGAACACGATACCTCTCCACAATTACCCCAAACAAAAAGAGCTTGTCATTATGTCCCAGTATGATAAGAACAACCTGTAACGGCCGTGACTCACGTTGGATCCATTGAGGAAGTTTCCAATAGCGAGTAGCGTGGAGAGGATGTAGCGTAGGGTCTTGTTCTTCTCCAGCTGTTCCATACCCTCCTTAAGATCCTGCAGCGGCTCGGCTACTTCCTGGAATAGACACACACACACACACACACACATCATTAGTAGGGCTAATGAGGAAATGTGGGTTTGGTTAGTTACATAAGCAAGCGAGCAGGTGCACCCTGGTCTCCCACCACAAATCCTCGAGGTCACGGGAGGTTGCGTGAAGGTTGCTGCCTCAGTCAGCATCTGCGGTCAAACGTGCTTCTGATTACGTGGACTACTAGTTACTTGTTGTCACGCTGTTGTTTTCTGTCGCGTGCATGGGTCGGCGTGGGGCCAAGCGTGTGGCCGGGGAGCGGGGCCTTTTGTGGAGAGATTAAAAGACGGCTGCATCCTGCAGGAAAGCCGTAAAGTTTTGGGGGGCGGTGCGGCGTGCCTTTCATTCTCAGGGCTTCGACTTTGAACTCGCTGATGCTGCTGCTCGAGGTGCGCTTGATGAAGACGAGATGGCGCTAATAATTGTGCATATTTTGTTATGATGTTCAGGGCTAATGCTGTGTGAATGTTGTTTGTGCTGGAGGGAACGTTGATACTCTCTGAAACATGCATGAGCCACACGTGTGCACACTTCTTCAAACCTGAAGAAGGGTGCCTGCTTCTCCTTTAATAAACGGAAAATTATTTGCTCGGGATGATTTTTAACGTGTGATTTATAATGGTTTCGGTTTGTCCATCCCTGCTTCACATTCTCATGTGAAGACTCCAAAGTATACTTTTTTGGCCAGCCTACTGTTTGCACAGACCTTCTCAGTGGCCTCGTAGTCCATCTTGAAAGCCCAGAGCTGGAGTCGGGCGGAGAGCTCGCTGATGGAGGACAGCGTGAGGAGGAACTGCTCCGCCGAGCCCAGCGGGACGTCGGGGTTGGCCAGCTGCGCCTCCTGGATCTTCTGCTTCTCCTCCTCAGTGGGAATCATGGTGAGGATTTTCTGGAAAGCACAAGAAGGAGCAGGATGATTAGAATTATATGTAGGCAGCCATGTGTTCAACAATAATACAGGCAAAGACACTTTTAGGCAGTCTGGGAACGCCCATACAAAGTCTGAGTACATTTTTTCCACAAACAGAGCGTATTAAACTAGTGATGAGAATCAACAACCAGGTCCTTTTCTTTTCAGTTCTTTGTAGATTGGATAGATTCCTTTGGACCATTTGCATGTCTGTTTAATGATCCCACTTATTGGCTCCACTAAGTTACAACTGCGTACTGACGTCACATGCGTGCTGCGTTGTTTACTTTAGACCAAAGCAAACATGGCGCCCTGACAGAGGAGCTCGGAAGTGAGACTCTATTTCATGGTTAAAGATAACACCAATGTCACTTGTGACACCCGTAATGATTCTACTTGCATTTCTTCCTTCTAATTTGGGAGTTTGATAAGATATTTAGCAGCAGGAGCAGAACTGATGTCAGGGCATTATCTGTCTTTACAGTGGAAGGTTGCTTGTCCACTTCATTAATGTTAGCACAACTTTCCACAATATGAATCATCTCCGGTGTCATCCTTGTGAATTCTTTGTATATCTTATATGGGTTAGGCAAGTTTTGTTTCAAGGTAAACGTAAATAATCTGTGTAAATCCTGCAAAATGTCACACAACGAAGCAGCATGTGAGTGCTGTACGTTCTGTTTGGACATTTTTTGCAAATTCTTACATAAAACACAGTTAGAAGCTGCACTTATAAGCTGAATGGTGGCTGGGGGCGGTCAGTCTGAGTCACTTGGTCTCTCACCTCTATGCCCTCCTTGTTGAGCGCGTACTCGTCAAAGTTAAGGATGGCTGTCTTGATGGTGCGGGGCGGCGGCAGCACCGTCAGGCCGATGTTGATGGCGTTGCTCCTCTTGGAATCCAAAACGATGATCTCCTGACGTTTGCCATCGGCTGCTGTTTTCTAGGACACAGACACACAGAGGGTCACTGCTAGCTCCCCCTCCCTCTCTCATCTCTCTTCATCCCTCTCTCTCTCTTTCCTACGTGTGGTCTCCTTTACGGAGCTTGTAAGGATTAGAGGGATCGTCACTCAGGTTACATTGACTGCAGCTGTTGGAGCCGTATGGTCAGCGGGAGCAGGAAATACCATCACAGGTTGAGTCTGTACAGTAAGCGTGTGTCTGTGGGTGTCTGCAGACATATTGTGGCTGCATGTGTGAGCCCATGATCTCACCAGCACTTCATGCATGTGTGAGCCATAAAAGGGAGGAAGTCGTAACATGTCACCACATAAAAGTGTAACAGGGTAAGTGTTAGGACTTGGTTACTGCCTCTAGGAAGTTATACAATCTTCACATGCAACCTGGATGACTCACAGTATCATGCTGCAAAAGACTAACTAATTCCAGGTATATTTCTATGAATATTTCTATTTGTGCATGTGTAGATAGTAAATATTTGCAAAGTAAACAAAATACAGTGAAGTACAACATGGTAAATAGATAAGGAGTGAACTTTGAAATCGAACACTTTTCATTCTGATAAACCACAAAATGTACAAAAGGGACCAAAACAGGGTCTGCTAAAAGGAACAGCTATGCGATATCAATAAAGTGTGCTTTGAACTCTGAGGGCTACAATATTCTGCCGGTCCTCTATATTTTGGATCATCTGAATTACCGAGAGCTTTACTTGAGCTGTTTTGCTACTATAGCTGCAGACCACCGCCGCGCTGTCACATTAGCTGAAGACCGGAGGCCGAGCTGAGGTGAGACGCTGTCTGATTTTGTCTCTGTGCTTCTGTGAAGCAACGGCTCAGCAGTTCAAAGAGGGAGAGAGGCCCGATCTTAGCAGGCCATACTTTTCTCATTTGGTGGCTTTTGAGAATTATGAAGGATCAACTCAACTCCAGTCGGTATCAAAACAGGCACGACCTCACTTAACCCTTAAAGTTGTCAACATTTTGGTGCAACAGACGCCAGGGGCAATGTGTTTTTTATTGAAGCACTGCTTCACACTGGAAGTAGAAAAGAAACTTAAAAATACATTGATAAAACAATGCTTTTGACATCCATCTTGTGCAAAAACATGCTCTGTTTTGCACAGGCTCTCCTGGGATTCAAACCAGTCGATCCACTGAGCCTCCCATCCAACAAAAACAGTGAAGCTGTGAACCCCAAAGTCTGACTCCTGACTCTGACTCCTGTTTAAGGCAGCACTGTTTGTTTACCTTTGTAACTGGTATTTCTTTTGATTTTGTCTCAAACAAGTGTTCCAGTTTGGCCGTGTCCAGCTTCACTTGATCCAGTTTGGACCAGAACGAGTCTCCGCTCCGCTTGTAGTCCCTGTACTGCGGGTCTGTTGGATGCACCTGATCACAAACAGAACAAGGATGGACTGCATTAGGTGGAGACGTGTTAAACTCTCATTTCCTACTATAAAAGAGGTTAATGAGAGACTCTGTGCACAAACAATGCCGGATAATAGCAGCAACAGGAAGACTGCGGTCACACTGGGTCATTCTCTTTATGGTGACTCCTTCATCACAACTAGCTTTAATCAGTTACAGAGATTAAGAGAAATGGAAGCAACTCGAGCCCCGTCTTTGGGATAAATGATGTGTGACACTGAATAAAAACACTGTTTGTTTAGTCCACAAAGCTTCTGTTGTGGCCGTATCGGGTCTTCTCACCTCGCTCCAGAAGAGCCGGATCGTCTTCTTCTTCTTGTTGAAGAGCGGCGGCTCGGGCGGGGGAGGCACCGGCATCACAGAGTTGAACGAGGGAGGTGGAGGAGGCCTCATGTTCCCAAACAAGGGCGGGGGCGGCGGGCAGCCGCCGAGCATGGGCGGGGGCGGCGGGAAGCGGGGGATGCAGGGCGGGGGCGGGGGCGGGGGAGGCAGGTCGCTGCAGCCTCCCATCATGACGGCATCCAGGATGTCCTTGTCGTCCTCGTCCGTCAGGTCGGTGAAGTTAATGTCTCCGATGCGCAGCTCCCGGGGACTGGCCAGGAGCTGGTCCCAGATGGTGTCTGACTCCTTTTTGGGCGGGGGAGGTGGGGGCGGCGGGGGCTCGCTGGCCTGGCATTCCAGGTGAGGGTGGGGCGAGACCAGGTCCTTGATCAGGTCTCCGAAACGCTCGGCAAAGGGTCGGATGGTCCCGCGCTGATCGGCTTTGTCGGCCTTGTTGGGGCTCTTCTCCTCTTCCTCTGGGCTCTCTTTGCCCTCTCCCTCCTCCCTCTCTTTCTCCTTCTCCTTCTCCACGTCCTCCTCCTCCTCCTCTTCGTCGCTGGGCTTCTTGTTCTGGGAGTACAGCATGTCCAGCATGAAGAGCTTGCTGTTGAGGAGTTTGCTGCACTGCTCGTTCACCTCCTCCTCCTTGAGGCCTGAGAGGGAGGTATTTGAGAGGAGAGGGAAAGACCAGAAAAGAAGAGGGCATTTGTAACACATCTTTCCTCAATCTTCCCTTTTTTTGTCCATGCAGATAAATACCAACAGTCTTCTTAGCTGAGGTGAGTTCAGGACCATGGTTCCAGGAACCCATTTCAAACATGCAGCCTTACCCAGCACTTGCATAGCTCTCGATAAGAGCTACATCTTATCATATACATGCACATCCTTTAGACCAAGTCTAAAGACAAAAGATACTTAAAGACTGGTAGTGACTGGAAGTGACACGTCTGATTGAGCAGGTGAATCATTAGAGGTGATTTGGGTCCATGTCCCTGAAACCATCACCTGGTTGTTCAATTACACATTCATAGACATTCACAGATGTTATCTGCTGATACCAATTATGAGACAACTTCTGGATATATCATTTCACAGTCAACCGATACCATGAATCATCTAGAGGGTTAGAAGATGCTGATCTGTTTAGCTCAGCCACTCACCGCTCTCATTGCTGCCCCGCTCCTCCCTCTCTAGAGTGCTGCTGGCCGAGGAGATGCTGGAGGCCGAGCAGTTGTCCTTCTCGTTCACCTCCTCATTCTGACGCTCCTTGTCGCTCAGGATGCCGCTGTCCTCTTCAGCTTCCGCCTCTGCTTCCACCCCCACCTCCTCCTCTTCCTCCTCCTCCTTCTCCTTCTCAGGCTCCTGTTCTGCTTCCTCCTCCTCCTCCTCCTTTTCTGTTGCTGTTTCCTCCTTTGTTTCCTCCTCTTCCACCTCCTTCTGTTCCTCCTCCTCCTCCTCCTCCTCCTCCTCCTCCTCCTCAGCAGGGGCCTCTTTGTCCTCTGTCTCTACACTGGCGCTGGAGTCATCGGCTTCTCCTGTCACGATAAAAAACACGAAAACCTTGCTTTTTTCCTCTGAAAGGTGTTGACTGACTGTCTCACCTCGATAAAAAAAGCCTCTACGATAATTCACACAGAAAGGTACTGTAAGGTGTGTGACTTGTTTGCAAATGAACAGTTTGAAACATGTGACACGACTGCCTTTGATTTTAAAGGCGTCTCTGTTTAGTCTGCCCTTGGGACTCCCCCGTATCAACACTTACACACACACACACACACACACACACACGCTCACACACTGACAAGAAAAACACAAACACACACCCATACGCTAATAGAATCAATACGGCAGGTACAGAAAGCCAGGTTGTTGCGGCACCAGGATGTGAACAGGAAATGAGGAATTAAGTTCCTGTTTACGTCAAAACACACCCGGGGACGTGGTGCACACACGCGACTGGGCAGCACAGTCGCTGCAGTGAGGCGGGCGGGGTTAGAATAACACGCCGGCGCGGGGCCTCATACGCCCGCACCTCCACTCGTGGCGGCGCATGCTCTCGGCTCTGAAACAAGGCTGTTTTCTTACACGAGATGTTTTGGTGTCACGCTTTTCAAAAAGGTCTTTGAAAACCCAATTTGACCCTTTCACCCATGCCTATTTTTTTTCTTCCCACCCCCCCCAATGGCGTCTCCTTCCTCTCCCTCTTCCATGATCTGTCTCGCCTCTCCACCTCTGCTAATTCAAGCAACACGGGAGCAAACTGAAACAGTTTAAGGTTAAGAATGATTGCTTTGGGCTGCACTGCTGGGAATCGATCCAGTGACCTCCTGGTTTTAATTATAAGTTCCCAAAGGTTGAACCAGGTGATTTCAGAGCCATACAACAGCTGAGAACACTGGGAATGTCATTCATCAATCATTAATTTCATCCAATTTGGACAAATTTAGAGCAATTCATGTTATTATCTTTTGTTCTATTTTTCATCAATGCCTTTGTTAAACATTATTTTATCTTTAATTATGTTATGTGCTGTTTTCCAGTCTAGTTTATTAGGACTAGCAGCCGAAGTAATAAGAATCCTACTAACATTTAGAGCAGTGGTTATTCTGCATGCTATTGTACATTTTAAAGAAAACTGAAGGAAACAGGGAAGATCTTAAAATAAAGGTTGTTTGAGCAACCATCAGTGTTCCCGGCTGTCCTACCAGTCTCAGAGGGTGCGTAGGGAGCCGCAGGCGTCCCAGCTTCAAGTTCGGCCTCTGTGTCCTCCTGAGACGCAAAGGAGGACGGGGTGCTGCTGCGCGATGACGAAGGCCAGGCCTCCGAGGGTTCGAAGGTCAGGTTGAGGTCAGGGCGAGTCCTTGATGTCCGCACGCGATCTCTCTCGTACTCCTCTGCCGCCAAACGCTCCACGTTCTTATACCTGGGAGAGACAGACGGAGGATGAGAGGAGGAAAGATTGCTTCAGCTGACAGGTTTAATCTGTCCTCGCCGTCACGTTCTACTCCTGTCTAACCAAAGCCTGAGATAACTCCTGCAGCCTACATACACATCCAGGAGTGAAGAGGAGAAGAGAAGGTGTTAGAGAGGAAGAATAATTGAAAAGAAGCTAATATAAAGCCGAACGGTCAAACATCGGACGTGAATCAGACTAAACCTGTTCAAGATGTGTCTCCATCAGCTCTTCTCTCTCCTTCCTCTCTGCCGTCCTTACTCACCCTAACAAACTCTGCCCCTCAACCTGTCGGCCAAAACACAGATTTTCAGGCCTCTGAATCTCTCTCTCTCTCTCTCTCTCTCTCTCCCTCTCTCTCTCTCCCATTCTCTAACCCCTCCTCTTTCCCACCGAGCCATGAATGTGTAGAGCTTCTGTTCAGAGTTCATTAGCATCAGGCCACTTCAGAGGTCTGAGGAAACTGGATACCGATGTGTGTGTGTGCTTGTGTGTGTTTGCGATTAAGAGTGAAATGAATCGAGTGAGCCAAGTGTGTATTGTGTACATGGTCCCCTTCAATATTCCATGTGTCCGTACACACTGAGAAATAAAAGATGCTGAGTGACAGCTTGCAAAACACAAACATAAACTTTCATTGTAAGGCCAATGCAGCCAATATGCTTTTGTACTATCAAATACTGACCTGATATTAGAATTGTATTAATGATATGCTATCGAACAGTTTGGAATGACAAGAGTGATAAAGAGTGATATCTAGGACCTGACCAGGAGCCTGCAGCCATTAGAGGAGCATTTTGTGTGTGTGCTTCGGTATTGCATGTTTCAGAGCTATGTTATGTCATTGATCATGATGTGGTATTTTTCATGTAATTTGTTGTTTAGCAGGACAAAAGGGGGACAAGAAAAACAAAGACATCAATGGCACGAGTCCAGATTCCTGTCTCGATTCCAAATCCAGGATGCACACCATTAGGAATCCTTTCTGGACTCCGCTGTCTGTCAATAAGGCCATAAAAGTGCATGCAAGTCTTCTTTATGTGTGCGTCCAGGTGCTGCAGCACTGTGTCTTCTCAGACAGATGCTTCCCTGAGGGAGGTGAACCGAGGTAAAAACTCATGTTTCCATAATCGCCATGACTTCCAGATCCACCGTAAATACATCAACCTCTACCGCGGGACACATCTCCCAGCAGCTCATGCATGTTGAATCCAGCTGCTCTTGTCTTCGCCCCCCCCCCCCCCCCCCCCATTTCCTTTCACTTCCTCCGACATTGTGTGTCATTGTATTAACAAGTGCTTCAAGCAGAGGGCGAAAAAAAAAGCTCTGAGCTTGCAGGGAAAGTGCTTGGCACAGCACGCAGCAGAAGAGAAAAGAGAAGTAAGGGATGAAGAGGAAGGCGCTTGGGGATGGACGGTACATTGGATTTGGCTTTCATACATCTGTCATCAGTCCTCGATAATCAAAGGCGATTGGTCCTGAATCCATGACCTCACATACCCCTCTTTTTGCTTCCTGTCTGCAGACAAATACATTTATTAGCCTCATGAAAATGCGCTCGGGTAAAAAGAAAAAGTGTGTCTGTGCATGAGCACGTGCAGCCGGTGTGAAAAGCTTGACGAATCGTGGAAACTGATTTTCTCACAGCGTGCAGCCAAAACAATCCAGCCCCTTGGCCGAGCACGGCAGCTCTTCTAACACAACTCCTTAAGAGAGGAGAAAGCAGGCCGACAGAGCAAAGAAAATCGGTTCAGCATCCCCCCAGCCTCTGGCAGCGGAGGCCACCTTTTTAACCTGAAAACAATTACACTATTACCCAGCTTCCCAAAACCACGGGCTGAAACATATTCCCTGTGGGCTCAGCTGTTCTGCGAGTGTGTGTTGTTCTGATTTAGTGCACACACACTCACCTCTCCTCCCGCGCAAGCCTGGCCTCTTCCATCTTATCCACATAGTCGCGACTGTGAGAGACACACAAACAGAGAATTTGAGGACGTAATAATCAGCCCAGACAGTGGGAGATGTTTAACAAGGTGTAGGTCTAACCTGTAATTATCTAATTTCTCTATGAGATTTTTTCATTAATCCACAATGAAAAGGCCCACACCTGTGCTTGTTCCGCTCCTCTCTCTCTATCCTCTGCAGCCTCTCCTCTCTCTCCACACGACGGCGCTCTCGCTCGGCCGCCAGAGATTCCTGGTGTTGTCGGTACGAGGAAGACAGGAGACCCCCCAGAGCGGGCCTGAAAGAAAGAGAGAGAGAGAAAGACAGAAGTTAGTGACACGCGCTCTAATCCTCACACACCCATGATTATTTATCACAGAGTGATAAATTCATTTGATAAACCTCTGGCGACATAAACAGCAACAACTCTGCATACGCACAACCTTTAACCAACATGTGCTCCTTGCCCAAAAACACGTAAAACGCCATAAATCATGTTTTGATCGCTGTATTCTCCATGGAGGAAAGAAAGGGGCTCAGTGACCTGGGACCCAGAGAGCTGAGATCACATTCACTTCAGCATGTCGTGACCCTGAACCCACCACGGGGCTGCACACAGTCCACACTTGTTCCGTCTGTGTGTGTGCGCACACACGGACGTGTACTCTTTGCAGCACACGCGTGTTCTTTGTCCTGTCAGTGTGCAGGCGCATGTTGCGCACAGACTCCTCTCACCTGGAGGTGGTGGGCGTGCTGGGCGTGCTGAGCGAGGAATACGACATGCCGCCGCCATTCCTGGGTGAGAGAGGGGGTGAGAAAAAGGGGGTGAGAGTGAGTGACCTCACCAGGTCGCCCTGCTACACGACACCCCTATGAACTAACTCGTCGGCGAGAAACCAGTGGCAAGAAATGAATGTGACACCTCGTTGCGTAACAAGAACGCCGTTAGCACACTGGAGGGACCCGAATTAGTAACCGCTGTAGTGTTTATTCCCTAATGCATCTGGAACATTCCAGCCAAGGTACTCCTGCTCACTAAGACACCACTGAGAATCTGAAAAGACTCTTGGCATCATAAACAACAAACTAAAAACTGAGCTGTTTGTACAAAACTGGTTTGGAGCTACCTCTTCATTTCAAGGAAATGCATGGGTTTCAATAGGTGTGTTATTGTTAGCCCTAGAAATGCTTTTTCTAAATCTTATCAAAATATTTCATTAAAAAATCCATTTCAATCCTGAGAGGTGCTTACCTACAAGTTGTACATTATTGAAGACCTCTGAAAAGACTTTTTCCTCAAATAGATTCACTTTGATGTTCATTAACCCACTGCTAGCATCATATAAAATGTCCATTCTGTTACAACAAAATAATAATAATAATAGAATTGGCATTAAAAGCTGTGAATGTGTGTGTCCAGAAAGACATTCCAGTTCAGCAGACAAAAGATCAATACACTGGTGGTAAGAAGGTGGACAGTGAAGGAAAGGGAACTCAACTAAAAGGATGAAGGTTGGACAAATTGGCAGAAACAAGTAAAGTGAAGGGTAGAAAAAGACATTGGTGCAAACACCATTCTCGAAAGTAAAAGAAAAGGCTGTGATACAAGGTGAAGATTGCAATTACAGGTGGAGGATCCACGCAGTGGCAGAACTGAAATAAAGACGAAGGTGATGAAAACGAAAGGTGGTGCAGAAGAAGAACGCTGACAGGCTGAAGGTGTGAAGCCGTGCAGTCAAAGACGTGAAAAGAACTGGTGAGAAAAAGGAAATGTGATGAAAAGTGACTGCACAGAAGTCAGAAACAGAGGTGGAAGCTGAGAAGAGAATGAGGCGTGCTGTTGGAAAAGCCCTCCTCGAACTCTCCATCTCTCTCCATCTGACCTGGCCGGCGAGGTTTTAGGGGACTCCTCGCTGGGTTTGGCCGTTGCCGGGGGCGACGGCTCCTCGTCCAGGTCGTAGGAGAAGAGGTGGAAGGGCGTGTGGGGCAGGTAGGGGAGGCGGTCGGGGGAGGGTCGCGAGCTGCCACGCAGTGGCGGGCTCACTTCCTTGGTGGCCGGGACAGTGGCGATGGACCTCTTCCTGGCCAATAGAGAGGCCAGCAGGGAGGGCGGGGTCGGGGGTGAGACGGGCAGAGAGGAAGGGGGGGTCGGGGGAGGTGGGTCTGTCCGATTCCTCTGCTCCTCCTCTTTCAGAGTCTCCTTTTTGGAGGTGATGGTGATGGACTGGAGGGTCGACCGGTGAACTGTGGATGGAAGGTGCGGAGCGGCGCTAGAAACAGGAACGGATTGGGAGAAGTGAACGGATGAAGGCAGGAAGACAAAAACTCACACCATACTCACACACTCTCACACAAACTCACATTAATACCGGGTATCAGCAGAAATCCTTAAGTGAAGGGTCTTATCGCAGAATTGATTTATCAACTTTATCAATACTTTTTACCACCCTGTGGACAAACTGTGTAGTATATAGGCCATAAGGAGAATAAACCTACTGAAAATGATGACCTCATATAAATAAACCACAATATGCTACGTCTGTTTTCTGGTACCATCATGTCCTAAAATACCTGGGGGAGGTCTGCTCAGACACTGTATCAGCCCCCATCAGCTCATCCGAATCTGACTCAGTCACTGGACTCTCCTCTTCCTCGATCATCCCATCCTCATATTCCTCCTCTCTGTAGAGGTAGCGATGGAGGGGGGGGGGGGGGGCGGGGTGGAAGAGGAGGAGGAGGGGGGGGTGTGGATGAATGAACATACTTTTGAGGAGGGGATGGAAGGAGAGATTATGCAACACATAAGAGGAGCGTGCAAATGGAAACCACCACAACAAATAAATAAATAGGAAGGGGAGAGATGGCGGGTTAGATGACGACCCACGGGTGGAAGTAATGTTCGCGATGAAATCAAAACATGATGCACGAGGACAGATGAATGTCTATCAGATAACGCGGTAGATGAGGAAAAGAGAGAGAGAGGGACAGAGTGAAATGAAATTGGAAAAAGGGGGATGACTGTTTCTCATAACACACTGCATGCCTCCAGATCGTGTGGTTTTTTTTTTTACGTGCACACAAGGACAAAAACACGATGATAGGGGAGAGAGGGAACACTGCGAAGACGCCGCGCCACGACTGAACAACTGGCCTCAGATCAGGATGTGTTTGTTAGTGGAACCAGATGAGCCCCTGCTGTTGTGGTCCACGCTGCCAGGTGTTGTTCTGCGAGACCAGAGCCATGTGTGTGTGACGAATCGCACAGGCCAGGAGAGTTGCAATTTCGTTTTTCTGTACCCATGTGCATAATACGGCATGGAACTTGGTCTCCGACATGTTTCGTACATCAGCCGGACGGTAATGGATTTCGCACACGTGTCTGTATTCTCGTGACACAGACGCGCGGGACATTGCATTGGTCAAGTTACCTACTGATAGGAAATGGGCATAAAGGGAGGAAGGACATGAGATGGACGCAAGATTTACCTGGGTTTAACAGCTACAGCTGGCTCCAAATTCCCCCTTTTGAGTGGTTTAACAAAGAGCGCTGAAATAAGCATGTGCTTGTGTATGCTTGTATTAGAATTACAAGCGAACCCCCGAAGGCTTGTGCGGCTGCTTAGAACTTTTATATTTCTTTTTAGTGAAGTCAAGTCTGCACCAGTGTTTCACTGCAGAGTGAAAACAACACTCAGAGTGCTGCATGTGACAGAGGACACGCTAGTAGCCGTTACAGCATGTAGGTGAGGAGCAGCAGCAGCAGGGGGAACCAAGGCCACAGGGGTCAGCGGGTGACCTTTACGTGGGAGACCTTTTCAACTTACATGGACGGAAGGAAACCTGACAGTGCTCTGGAGCAGAGAGTATTGGGTACAGGACAGTGAGAACTTCACTCAGTCGACACATCTCAAGAGTGAGAGCTCAACATGTGGCATGAGAAAACGATCCGCTTTTCTGTCTGCTCCTTTGTAAGACTTTTAAAGGGGACCTGGAATGACTGAGTGGAACATTTATCCTTGTTACCACAGAAGTTATGGAGCACTGGTTATATAGGAAGTGGCTGCTTCTGTGTTACATTTTTATTTTGTGACAGCCTTTCATGTTTATCTGGCAACAATACATAGGTTTGACACTGAGTATGACTGACAGTTATTTGCTTAACAATAGTGCTCATCAACTTCTCAAATTATCTATAAGGCTTCAGAGCACAAACTCATCCAGCCTTACATGCTTGAGCCAGAATCATAAGAAGAATTGGACAATGAGGAAGAACCATTAAGATGGAATTACTGTGCAACTGAAAGATGTTTATTTACTACACCTGAATGGAGGATGGTTCGCCTCATAATCTATTTTTTCTCTTTCCAGTTTTCCAGTCTAGATCCCCCTTAAAATCTCACTTTTTTTCACTTGTGTTGCTCCCTCTCACCTCTCACTCGTGTCCTCAGCCCTCTGTCCACTGAATGGCTGGAAGCCGGCTCTCTGTGGCGACGCCGGGCTACAGGGCGAGGCGTGGCCGGATCGTCCCAGGGACGCCCTCCGGCTCCGCCTCCTCTCCAGACCGCGCTTCTTGTCCCCGCCCCCGAGGCTGACTCGCCTCCTGTCCCGGCGTCCCATCGGAGGAGGCTGGTCATCGTCGCCGTCCTCGTGCCGTAGGGTCATCTGAGGGCAAAGCGGACCGGGTTTAAGGAATGAGCAAATGTGCTACAATTAGCACAAGGAGTCATATTGCTTGGGTGTGAGCTGCCGCCCAAGCTGAAATCTGATCATTAATAAAAAGCAGATATCGGCTTGCAATATTTTCCTCCTGATCACAAGCCTGTTTCTGACCTCGTAGATGTTGAGCTGCTCGACCAAGTCCAGATCAGTGCCTTTGCGTCCCAGGTGTCTTTGAGACACCGTCTCCATGCCCTGCTCCTCCAGACCGTCCACCATGTCGTAGAATGAGTCCTGGTCGGGCAGAGCTGCAAGGGTCTGCAGACAGACAGGACTCATTATTAAAAATGTATTCTATCTCTTCACTTCACAACATTCACTATACATAGAGCATAGCAAATAGAGAGATAGACACCTTATTAATGAGCGTCATCGCATAGACCAGCAGCTCTGTGTCCACTCCGTCCTTCTCGTGCAAGATCTCCATAGTGTTGGACCACGGCTTACAGCCTGGAAGCCGTCATAAATACAAAAGTGAAATACTTCCATCGACCAAGGCATCCAAACCAGAAACCAAACAATGACCGTGGACAGGGTTACCTCTCTTGGTGTCCACACAGGTGATTGCTTCGATCAGCAGCGGGGTGTTGCTCTCTGAGTACTCCACAAACACCAGCAAAAGCTTCAGAGCTGTTTTCACCACCAGGCGGAACTGAAACAATGATTTTATCATTTGGCTTTGAACAGGATTTTGGGAATCTCTTCATCAGGCCCCTCCACACCATCCACAGATGCTTGCCATCATATCTCTCACATTTTAGCCAATTTTATGCATGCTTCTTTTGTAGATAGCTCAATTTAGATGAAATTCCCTCGGGAAATGACATGTATAAATGGAGAGTGGATTTCTGGCATTGGTGCTTTAATATCCAGATATCAAAAATGACTCCAAACAAGGACAAAGAAAGGGAAGAAATGGAGTGCTTCAGGCACTGGAATTAATACTAATATTTCCAGTGGAAACCAGAAGTGCACCTTTAAAAAATAACGAAGATACCGCAAAACCATTTAAAGACACTACCCCCAGGTCAGGACATAGAACACAATCAGTAGCACATGTGTTTGTGAATGTGTTTCTGGGCTATAAAAGCTAAAAATAAAACTCAGCAAACAAACAAATGAAGGGCTGCCTCAGAGGTGATGACGGTCTGCCCGCACTCTGTCTGTGTATGTTCGGCTTTACCTTTGAGCCAACCAGAGTGTACAGCCACTGGATTGTCTCGACGTGCCCGATCACACCGTTCATGCCATCCACATAGAGCATGATCTGCCCCAGAGCTGAAAGAGAGAGCAAGGAAGAAGTTAGAGGGAAACACAAACATAGAAAGATGTTTTGACTCTTGATGTTAACAGTCAGAGTCAAACCAAACTCTGTGCAGCAGATGGGCTCATATACTGAGGCCATAGAAAGCTAAGAATGGCATCAGTGATATTATGGATTAAGGATTTATTTACGTTCAGGGCTGCATCAAACATATAGTTTTTTCAAATTTGGGAAAATGAGAAAGGTGTTGTTTCCTTTTAAGTATGTTATCATCATAGAAAGAGATATGTCAATATTTTGTTTCTGTCCATTCAAAGAATATCCTATATGTAAAACCTTTACCAGCTGCTCTGCAAAAAACTCTAAATATGTCATCATTTTTAGCAATAATGAAACAATTATTGTAATACAAACTTTGAATGCTGAATAAAGAAGACAGGGAGCCAGCTCTGTGTTACTGCATTACTGCCATTATTAAGGCAACACTTCCTACTGCAGATTTTCATGCTTTTTTTTCTAATGTTATATTTAAACCAAAGTCAAAAAGCTACACGGTAGTCCCTGTTGTAGCATCTGTTGCTGTCTGTCAGTGCAACGCATTGCATAACAACCAAACCCAGGAGTCAAGGTGAAAGTGAGTTCTCGTATCTTATTTCAACACATGGTAAATCTATGTTTCTGTGACAAGTGAACGCGGCTGGCCCAGACCAAGGAAGCCAGAGGTAGAGGACAGCACTGGAGCTCGTGTCATCATCAACTTTGGAGTAGGGACTCAAGATATTGATTGAGTTATTTACAAGCAAGTGTGTTCAGTGATCAGTGATTCAGTGATCTGCATAATTATATGTAGGTAAGGTATATTTAACTTCAAAGAGAGTGAATTGTGTGATGAATTGAAGCTATATCAATTGTATTCTTATTGAGAAAACATCTGATATTCAAACATGTATGTGCCACTTAATACAGTTCCCCATCATTTCCCCCATGTGTTTTGTTATAAGATTGTTTTCTAGGGCAAGTCTCTCTGGGGCATACATTTTAAAGCTCAATGCTCAGCCCAATGCTGCTAGTGAATGACACTTACATGTCAATGCAATACAATAATGTAATATGAAGTCTGAACTCTGGGACAGTTATCTTTAATTCAGCTGGTTGCATTGAAGCATGTTTTATTACATGCTGCACAAGAGAGATTCTTTGTCAGAACTAGCATGCATTTCCATCTTCTCCCAGATCAAAGACAGCAGAAATTACAACCTATTGTGCAGCCCTGAGGCTCATCCAGGAGATTTCTGTGGTTTGTCCGCAGAGTAGGATATGCAACAGCACCGACAGTCACAGCAGAGCCGTGTTTACGATGAAACGAAAGTGAAAGTTAAAGCAGAAAGAAGCAGACGCGACTAGAGAGTAGCTCTCATCTTCAGCGATGTTTCTGGACTCAAAATTGAGATTTGAGATTATATCTTCACTTCTCGGCAAAGAAATTAAGCCGTACAAAGATGAAAAATGTGGGACAGCACAAGATATCTTGTCAGTTGACGACTTTCATCTGCACAACGTCATCGGGAAGAGAAAGGCTGCCAGAGAAACTTTTGTCAAGGAGGAAGACTTTTTTGATCCTGCCTATGACTGCGACTTCACCCAGTGCTCTGACAAAGATAAGTGCACAAGAGGTGATGAGGTGTATGAGCGGCCCAAGGGTTGGTACCGCATGGCTTTAAAAGTGAATGGAAAATATCCAGATGGAGACACCTGGCTGGGAGCCACAGGATGGAGGAACCACTCAGTTCCCGGGGAATGGCCCGTTTCCTACCATGGAACCAGCCTGGGAGGAGCCAAGGGCATCATCAAGAGTACCTACACCGCAGGAGATGGAGCCATGTACGGTAGAGGTATCTACTCAACACCCGACATACGCGTGGCTGAGAGAGAGGAGTACGCCAAGACCTTCACATCGAAGAGCACGGGCAAAAGTTACAAGATCATTCTACAAAATCGGATCAATCCTAAAAATAGAGAGATCTGCAAGCGGTTTGACTACTGGCTGGTTCCCGTCAACAAGGGTACGTCCGCTGCGGAGGAGAGGGCCATTGTGGAGAGCTCCATCCGACCCTACGGCATCCTCATCAAGGAGGTAGAGGAGGAGGAAGACAAAGACTGTTGGGGTAGTCAACAGACCAAAAGTGTTGATTATGGCAGCATCAGCAGCAACGATGATGACAGTGATGGTGGCGGTGATGGCAGCAACCACAGCGACTATGATGATGATTATGATGATGAAGGTGAGAAGTATGACCATGACAAAGATGATGATGACGGTGAGAAGTATGACCATGACAAAGATGATGATGAAGGTGAGAAGTATGACCATGTTGACGTTGATGACATTTTTGGCGACGATGATGACGATGAGGACGATGAAGGTGAGGAGTATGACCGTGACATTGATGCTGATGAAGGAGAGAAGTCTGAGCATGACGCTGATGAAGATGATGCTTGTGATGGCGACAACGATGGCTCAGAGCGTGTGGACGATGTTGACGTTGATGACATTTTTGGCGACGATGATGACGATGAGGACGATGAAGATGATGGTGACATGGAAGGTGGTGATGATGGACACGATGACAAAGAGGAAGATGATGGCGATGGTGGCAGTGGTAAAGAGGGGGGTGATGACGGCGGCATTGATGATGAAGATGGAGACAATGCTGACACATACGAGGACAATGACAAAGACCACGAGGATTATAATGAAGATGATGAAGATGTCTGTGATGATGACGATGTCTGTGATGACGATGATGTCTGTGATGACTACGACTATGATGATGCTGGCGGTTATAATGATTACGATGGTGGCAAAGATGATGATGATTATGGAGACTGGGACTGAGTGGCTGATAAGGTCTACCTGGCTACCTGATCCTGGTACATTGGCATCATCTGATAAAGACAAAAGTTATCGAGGCCAGAAATGGGGAAACATTCACACTTTTTGTTAAACGTTCACTTTCACAATGACTGGTGTTCAGTGGTTTGTGGTTGCATTAAGTAAGGGACACTTTGACTTTTACATTTGGATTTGTTCACTGCTCTTTGTCATTACGTAGACCTGGAATCAAAGCAAGAACTCTTTATACTTTAAGGGACTTGTATTCTGAGGTCATGATGATGTCGTTCTTGTCATTGTTGGTTATACGAGGTAAAATTAGGCCAAACTTGTTTCAGTTGACATCTGTTTCTTTGTTTTGCCAAAGAGTTTCTGTCTTGGACTTGCACTGGAATGTATTCATTATTGATGTGGTTGCCGACAGTTATTATTCCATTTGTTTTGTATTTGCCAAGATAAGCTCTTCCTGTCGTTCTTTTCCATTATGTTGTAAATGATGGACCTTGGAGTGGAACATATTTAAAGCTCCTGTCTCACTCAGGTTCACACTGTACCATGGGAAATCATAGCAAATAATAAAGGTTTACTTTCTACTACTTGCATAGCCGGGTCAGATCATGTACTTTACAGCATGAGAGACTTTACCTCTTAATATGTAGTTCTGGTAGTTCTGGTCAGCTTCTGCTCCCACCTTGATGAGACACGTCAGACCCTCAGCCATCACAAACTCATGGACCAGATCTTTGTCGTCCTGAAGATAAACAGAAAACATTACCACATGCACACAACAGCACCGTTGTAACGAGTTGCTATCTCTTTTACTGCCAGCTGGTGTCAGTAAAATGCAGATACAGAATTAAAATTGGGAGTAGGTAAACTCTCTCTCTCTCTCTCTTGCTCTCTCTCAAACGTGTCAACTACCGTGTGTTTTGCAATTTGTTGTTGTTGCTTCTGACACATCGTCTCTAATTACATCAACAGATCTTAAAGGATGATGAAAACACTGGTGGTTGATCCAAACTGCATTCAGATGCACTGTTTTTTTTTCTGATGTCTCTGTTTACCAGGTTAAAGTGAGAAATAAGTGACTGTAAATCTGGGACAAGGTACAAACCACTCAGTCAGTCAGTCAGTCAGTCAGACTTTTGGAGAAGCAACGACAGGATAAACAGTTGCGGGCCATTTAAGAGTGGCAAACTGGAGTCATGATACTGCAAACAGAACTGTGATGGGGCAATGAGTGTGTGTGCGTGTGTGTGTGTTCACTCCAGAAAAAGCCCTTAGTATTTTAGGTCGCTGACTCGTCCAATCTCAAAATAAAGATTCACGCAATCACAAACGCCCACCAGCACAGATGTACACACACACACCCACACAGATACAAACACAGCGGGAGAGAGGAGAAATGCCACGTTGATGGAGATCCCTGTCATCATGGAAGCGCTGTAGCCACAATAACTGACTGTACTCTGCAACAACAAACTGACAGTAATTGCATGCGAAAAATGTGTGTGTGTGTGTTTGCTACCTGAAAAATCTGCTTCAGAGAGAACAGTGCCCTCCTCAAGTCACGTCCATTGGAGTTATACAGTCTTTCTGGAGGGAGAGAGACAGAGATAAATTAGTGGTTATTTTTCTTTTCTTGTGACGACAGAAAACGAGACTTATTAGCAGCGACCCATTTCGAAAGCACCCGAAAGCGCAAAATGTTTCCACCTGACTTTTTAGCGAGCTTCAACTGTTTGTTCTCACCGCGCACCTTCCCGTCTCTCACCAGCGCCGTGTGGCTGCATCAATAAAGCTCATGAGTCAAATGAGTCTCAGATGTGAACCAAAAAAACCCCCCAAAAAACAACAACAAAAGCAGAGAAGTTTCAGTGACTGGGACACTGGGAGCCAGTGGCACCAATCACACCCCTCGGTTCTGGTCACCTGGGACCGCACACTTTCACTGCCTCCTCGCAACACGTGCACGGTCCCTTTCTCTGTCTCTCACGCAGACACACACCCACGCACGCACACACACACACACACACACACACACACACACACACGTTGCAGTGGTGATTAGGGCTGTATTGGAATGTTAATGAGCCACTGGCCCGGCCTTCAGCAGTGAGGTATTCAGGTCACGACACGGAAAGCACTCCGAAACAACGGCTATGAGCTATTATAGCGGCACGGTGACGTCCGGCCTTATTATTTCTATCCACGTCCACAAAGAGATCATAAACGTTCCTCCCTGGAAATGACAGGAGATTATGGTCATGGACATGGTCACTTTGACCGTGTGAAATATATCCTGGGTATTTCTGCTCCAGCAGCAATAATCCGGTTTTAAATCTCCATGGTTTTCTATTTTCTCTCATTCAAATATATTACATTTAGGGATATTATTACTATTACAACACACAGATTTCTACTTTATTCACATTGTTACTGGGTTTTCATATTTTAGTGTTAATATTTAACCTGAAATGTATATTTTGCCCAAAAATGCCCATTTGTACATATAACTGCTTGCATCATTTCAGTTTATTTTAGCACATTTGATATAACTCCTCCCTCATTGTTGGATATTTTCTTTTTTCAGGTCTTGTATTTGCATGGGAACACATTGAAAGCAACACACTGTGCATGCACTCTGCATTAATCCAAAAGTCTGTTTGTTTGGGGGTTGCATGCTGTCCATTTGTGGGTATGAACAGTTGTGCGTTCGACTGCGTGTCAGCAGGGGGTTTGAGAATCTGCGCGTAAATCCTGAGTTGGCGTGTTGGCGACAAATCCTCCGGTCCATCAGGAGAGGGCGTGGGGGTTGGTTAAAAGTGAAGGAAGGTGAAGGCCGGCCGTCTGGAGCTCAGTGGTAAGTAACCATGGCTCGCTCTATAATATAGGATAACCCTCGGCCAGGGTCAAAATCATTATCATCCTGCACACAGACAAAGAATTACAGGCCTGTCTGTCTCTCCATATGTGAGATCAGCAGCATGCATTCATGAAATACATCTGTGACAGTCTACAGCAGAGATAATCAAATCATCCAGATTATTACTGCCAAGAGGCAACTATAAATATGTGGGAAAAAGTGACTCAGAACACGCCAAAACGCAAATAGTACAGTTGGAGGAGAAAGGAAGAAAGGACGATTTACGACATGCAAAAGCAAGGAAAAGGTAGACTGGAGGGAAGAGGGGAGGAGGAGAAAGGAAGGGAAGGAAAGGAAAGTGACCACTGAGTACAGGCTCGTGTCTGATTTTCAGGCCAATTGCTTCTTTGTAATCAAAGCAGTGGAGACAAATGAGAGAGAGCAGAAGTCACAGAATTCCCCTTCTAAGAATACATTCTTTTATATATTCTTCTAAGAATGCACAAACATGCATGCATGTCTGTGCCGTGACATCTGGGTAAAATGTAGATGCCGAACCTTTGCTGAGCTCGTGCAGCTGATTGAAAAGGTTCATGTGAGGGCTCTGGTTGTCACACTCAGCTGTCTCACACACTTATGTCAGAGATCAATCTGACACAATCAGACAAATGCCCTGCTGGAGTCACACTCCTGGCTCAGCCACAACTCCTATTTTCAAACTGCCACTTTGGTCTGAGGTCCTTTGCTCCCAGATCTCTAGGTTTCCCTGGAAATCAAGTGGCTACTCATGGATGCAGGGCTCCGCTCCGTCCAGCCCTCCAGGGCCGACAGGGTTGTTTTCCGTCTGTCACGTGTTCACGTTCATGGTCTTAATCAGGCCCCAAGTGGGGCTGTCAGGGTAACCTTTACCAAACCGTCTGCTGGCCATCAGGAGCATGTCAGCGGCAGTGATAAGCGTTAAACTTGGCTGGATTCATCCTGGCCATCAGTCAGGTGCCAAAACGTGACCCCGTGGCATTTGAATTAGTCGGTGTTTATACAGTACAAGCAAAGTAAATAAAGGTAAATGTCCTTTTTGTTTCAGTTTCTAATGCTGGAGTTAGAGCTGTGAGACTCTTCATCTTGGGCTTGATATTGAGCTTAGCTTGTAATAATGCTACATATTGTACATAATATGCATATAAATAATACATCATAGCCTCTGATCAAGTCCCAATGATGTAACTTTATGAGGAACCATGGATGGAAAAGACAATCAGACTATTATATATCAGACAAGTTTTTCCTCACTTGTACTTTTTCCTTGAAGCTCTTCAAGTTTATTCCCTTTGTTTAACAGGATGTTTTGTGCTTTTTTTTTGGTTTGTTTTGGTCTTGGACTCAGGTATAGAGTTCAGAGCTGCTGGATATGAAGGCTCCAGTCCTGTCAGGCTTTAGGTAAGGGTTTACTCTTTACCAATCAGGATGAAGCTACATTTAGCATCTATCTTCTTACCTGTGGAATAAACTCCCTGAGGGCTAAAAACATGCTTATTTACTGCAGCTTTCCTGTAGTGTCTGCTTGATTTTAAATGGCATTTTAATGTTTAGGATGTTGATGTGTGTGATGTAACTGATTGTATTATACAAATCCACTGTTGTTAATGCATCCCCTCGCCTTTGTAAAGCAGTTTGAATTGCCGTGTGTATGAATGGCACCATACAAACAAACTTGCCTTGCATTGCCCCCATTGAAGAGACAGGCTCACATACCAGCATCAGTGTCGTCATGGCAATCACCTAATTGTTGCTAACAAAAGTCTCGTCAATATCATTGCCCTGCCGCTCCAGTGTAAACAGAGTGTGACACGCTAAATAATCAATGGGCCATTTTCCCACCGACTCCAGCTGTCCTCACACAGCCTGTCCTGAGTGACGGTGCATTCAGGCTGGAAATGATCCAAACAAATCACTCTCACCTTTGACCTCAAGGCCAAACAATACGGGCGACTGACAACTACATCTCTCTCTGGAGAGACAGTGCAACAAACACAAACTGGGAAGATGACACGTCCCCGGATCTGATGGTCCCCAGCGCGGAGATTGAGCTGAGACTGAGTGGTAAGTGATCTCGACTGAAGGCTCTGACTGTCCACGTGTCTCGCTGGTCACTCTCCCTTGTTTTTTTCCCTGGCCCCAGGTTTTATTATTGTCGCACAAAGCAGCTGAAACACTCACTGGGATGTGTCATTGTGGCTTGTGTGTCTGCTTGTGTTGGGCGTGTGTGCATGTGTGTGTGTGTGTGTGTGTGTGCACATGCCCATGTGTAGGCCAGGCCCTGGGTTAGCAGACAGACAGACGAAGGACGGACAGAAAGGCACATTTCATTTATAGTTCCGCTCAGAGTTTTACTGTTTTGTTTTGGAGAACCCGTCGTTCTCGTCCACACCGTTTCACCATGACCTCACGTAACCCTTCACAAGGGCCCAACACAGTAGTTCCAATATCATTTCATTAAAGAGAAAACAGATCTGATATGATTTGCCGTTATGAATTAAAATTCAGTTATAATGCACAAGCTGTAAATGTATTTAAAAAAAGGAAAAGTTTATGTACAGAACTAAAGAGTGCTGTTTATAGAGCTCCACCAAAGAGAATGACAAGGACGCACTTCATACCGACTGTGGCATAGCTCCACATCATCCGTTGTGGGTTCATTTGTAAACACTTTTAAAATGTACACTAACATCCAATCAGTGCATTTGTTTCTGAAAACAAAATCACCATCTGAACCAGCAGGTGCCCGTAGTTTGTGGTTGACATTCAGCAAGACGAAACAGAAAACTTTGGGTTTCAGGAGTCGACCATTTCGTTCTGTCTGTGTGGAACCTTCTTGACTCCGTTCTTTGTTTTCACTGGTGTAACTTCTGTTTCTCTTCCCTTGCTCTGATTTGCTCAACAGCCCAATCAGAGAGATGTGCAAACAGGTGCGCCGATTGTCACTTTTACAGGACTTTACTAGACTCTCTAAATGAGGACCCAAGATGTCATCTGTTGCATGTACAACATTTCTAAGGCTGGGTCCTGAGTATAAATCTGAATTAAACGGACCCATTAACCTGTATGTGCATTAGCACACGTGTGCATGTGTGTGGGCGTGTCCTGGCCGGGGAAACAGGGATTCCCCCGCGGCCGAGGCCGTGTGCTTAGGCGTGCAGGAGTGGTCAGATCCCTCCCTCCCTTCCTCCCATAATGAGATTAGTGCTGTGACCCTTCAGCTTTGAGTAATCCCTCAACATTTACTGCACCATCTACACATCTCCAAACAGAAAAACAACAGGGCCAGCTCAGGGTACACTGGGCCTCATCCACTGCAATTACACTCAAAACCACACTTGCTTGGTTGTACTGCTTCAACACATCGAATGCGTAAAAAAAAAAGAAGAAATCAGACGGTTCTGAGTTTGAAGTCGATCTCAGATTTAGTGGTTTTAGCTGAGGACTGCAACGGTCTACTACTACTACGCTTAATCCTCAGAGTTAACAATAAGCATCCAGCTCAGCAGATGTTTCTTTAAGACCACCTGGATAAATAAACAGCGCTGCGAAGGTGAGAGAGTCCCAGGAATTGGTTTGGCATCCAGCACAGGAGCATCTTGAACAGTCAGCAGTTTGATGATTTAGCAGCTAAAAAAAAAATGCAACATGCTGAATTTCCCTAAAGCGTTTGTTAAGACTGTGGACGTACATCCACCAGGTGACACGAACACAACTCCATGAACGCTCTTTTCGCTCTTTGTCTGCAGAATGTGCAACTTGGTAACGTGTCAAGTATCGAATCATCCCTCGTGAGTGGAAATAATGTTATTGCACAAAACATTAAGTCGATGTCGAATAATAAAGTAGAGGCTGACACCTCAGGCACGGCTGCAGGGTCTCTCATGGTCTCAAAGGTCTCCAGGCTTCCCTATAAAGTCAAATTGAGTGATTTTAGCCATAGGGGGTGTGTAAGTAAATGAAGGAAGTAAATGTATGTGAATGCAGCTTGCTTTAGCCACACCTGGCTTAACGCTGGTGCCAAAACATGCATCTCCAAAACTCCCCCAAATCAATCACAGCTGCCATTTGCAAGCTGTCCCACACTCTATGGAAGTAAGTAAGAGAGATTAAATAGAACCATCTGCTTAATCATTTCCCCTTTTCTAATCTTTTTCCCAGCCATTGCTTCCACGTTGAGACTAAATAAGATATTGAAAAACTGAGCCGAAAAGATGAATTAAACAAACAGAGCCTTGTCTACACTGTACTAAACCCTGTTCTACAGTGGGTGCTTAGATGGGGCGGGGGGAATTATTTTAGTGTGGCACATCTATGTGGGGTTACAGGATATTTACAGATAAGCACACACACCGAGGTCAAGCTAAGGTAATAGTTTTCAGGATGGTACGACTGTCTGTGGGTCAGACATCAGTGGGGCGGGTCACAGCTGGTGGGACTGCACTTTAAGCCCGGTTAGAAACCCGCTGACTCGTGTTTCTGGAGGATTTCATTGCACCCCTCTAAAAAAGCCCCCCGCGCGGCTGTCTGGGCCAATCAGTCAGCTGGCTCCTAAACTGGGTCTTCGGTGGGATCTAAAATAAAGAAGTGAGAGGGGCATGAAGAGCAATGGCACGCCGCAGAGCCGCATTTAATCCCAGGAAGTCTTTCACCTCCCTCCGCACTGGTATCGCGCTAAATATAGGAGGGCAGGGTATCAAACATACTGTAACAAACCTAGATACGGGGTTCAATCGTTCTTCAGGTCATGCAGGGCACTGTCTAGAGAAAGTGACCTCAAACAGAAAGGTGAAAGCTTGATTGATTCCCAATGCAAATTCACATATGACAGCAATTTCTGTTAATTATTCCTGTCAAGCGTATCAGGGAGTCGCAGGATTTTCACACCACTGGTAAATCTGTGTTCGCTTGTTTGAAGACGCAGAGGTCCGCACTCCCCCTCCGTACCCACGTGCAGTGGGTGGTATTTTCTCTCCCGTGTGCACACATGTGCCTGCGCTGGCACGTCCATTAATCTGGAGTTAAAAGAATAAATACTCCATCAATCTGTCATAATGGAATAAAGTTTGGACAATAATGCACGATTTCAGTCTCATGTCAAGTGAAGTGAAAAGGAAAAGTTGGCAGGCAGCAAAGGCCAAGCTGTGCAGGACAACTCGGTTATTTTGCGACTGTCTATTTTTTGTCTGTTGGTCTTGGCCTCTGGTATGAGCACTGGAGGCTGCTGATGGCACAGATGACGTTGAGTCCACATGAGTTCTGTGTGTGTGTATGTGTGTGTGTGTGTGTGTGTGTGTGTGTGTGTGTGTGTGTGAGAGAGAGAGAGAGAGAGAGAGAGAGAGAGAGAGAGAGAGAGAGATGAAAAGCAGTCAGGGAGAGTGAGACCTCCACGGTTTCACTGTGGGATTCGTGAGATTTAAAGAATGGCTACAGACACAGACAGAGATTACCCCAGGTTCAGCAATGACACACACCACACACACACACACACACACACACACACACACAGTATGACAACGGATGCCTAAATGCAAACGTACTGTGAATGGAAACACTTGGGAGTAAATGAAAACAAACTTTTATATGAATGTCATAAATCCACCCCAGTGGAAACAAATGGCCACTGTATTTTAGAGTTAACACAGTGATATACAGGACATGCAACATACCTACTTACACACCATGACACACACATACACACACACACACACACACACACACAGTTAAACATCTCCAGACTGTAACCTTGAACCCTCATGAAGGACATCAGCTGTGAAACAAGCTCTGAAGCAGATGTCCTCTGGAAGAACACTTACTTCCACGCTTAAACACACACACACACACACACACACACACACACACACACACACACACACTAATACAGCATGTCCCAACACAGTCCAAGACCAGAACATGCCCTGTGCCCTTCACGTGCCCCTGGCACCTCTGAATTAGCTCACAAACACACTCACAGAAATAGTTGCCCTACAACACAAACACAAATACAGAAAGGCACCCTGTGCTACCACGGCGATGACAGGTCAGATCCTGAGAGGCAGTTACAGTGCTGCTCTATACGCACACACACACACACAGTCTACATTAATACCCTGTGCCACAGGGTCAGAGGACAAGAAATGAACTGATAGAAACACTGTGTACAACATGGTATATAGATTAAAAACGTGTTTGTTTTTGGTACAATAGTTTTATTTTAACCTTGTAAACAAAAACGGATATGTTTTCAATGCGTGTTTCTAGATTTGACCTGCATGTTTTATTCTGCACAGCAGAAAAGGCCAGCAATCACAGGTCTAAGGTTAATGAGAAGTTACAGTCTGCTGCAGCCAGTTAGTTTGGATTAGCATGAGGGCTGGACACAGAGGGGAACAGCTTGCAAGGATCAGACCTGAAGGCTGCAAAACCACCATCTAGAAACCTCCAAAATTCACTTAATAAGTCCAAAGGAGCCTCAAACCTGAGATCCATTAAAACTCCAATGATACTGTTTTATTATTAAACCTGCTATCTTTTAGAGAGCAGTTGCAAACTGTTTTTAATAAAGCAGATAAACACGTTTCCCACACTGTTCCTTTAAATGCAAAACAGACAAAAAAAAGACACTGAACCCTGCAACGATCAACATTTCCACACTTTTAGTGATGCGTTTTTTCCTTCAGTCCAAACTTTGTCCAATTTTTTCCCATGCACGTGATTTTGACGCCACAGAGCTGGGCCGTACATGCATGCATTTCATCTGTGATGGTGCATTGTATCGAAGCGTGACCTGGTTTAGCGCAGCCTGCAGCCCGACACAAATGCTGACTGTGGGAAATATTGTGGTGCTCAATCCCACATACAGGCGTGCACGTGTGAAACAAGCATCCAGTGTTTTCCCTCACTCTCCCCTCATCCTTTGTCAGTCTCTCTCTCTCTCTGTCTCTCACTCCTCATGCTGGCTCTGTCATGTCATTGTTAACTGACGGGACTGGAAACCAGAGCTTTCCATAGGTAGATTTTGAAGTGTTATCCTCAGAGCGAGAACCAATTCTCACATAATACCTCATAATGAGTGAGCCAAACGATCGCATACAGGCAGTTTAAGTGTCTAAAGTGCCCCGTAACGACTTTGAAAGTGTAATTTGGCAGTGTTTGGATTAAGCTTGTAGGAGAAAAAAAAGAAGAAAAAAAAAAGAGTCTAACAAATCAGAGAGCGGAAGACAGACATAAAAGAGGGGGGAGAAAAGAGGCACAGTGAGAAAGGCAAACACTGTAGAAACAGACGGAGAAACCATAGTAAGACTAACTGCAGCCTGAGCGAGTAAACAGAGGAGATACTGGAGGATATGTGCTGCTTGCTGAGTGGATTAGCCCGGTGAAATCTCGCTCTGACTCATACCACACTTGCCTGTTATTATACTCCTCCCTTGCTTGTGTGTGTGTGTGTGTGAGTGTGTCTGTGTGTGCGTTGGCATATTTCCGTGTGCGCTCCCTAATACAGCAGGCACGACGACAAAAACTACTGTATACGGGAGTTATGGCACGGACGGTGTATTTACAGACAGAGACCATATCATTTCTTGTTGCTCTTGGCTTTCGGGGTACGTTACATAAATGATGACAGAAGCCCCATTAACTCACTAAGAGTATATGTTATTTTCAATGTGGACGTAAATAAATTGCTCCAAAGTGTGTGTGTGTGTGTGTGTGTGTGTGTGTGTGTGTGTGTGTGTGTGTGTGTGTGTGTGTGTGTGTGTGTGTGTGTGTGAGAGAGAGTTAATAGAGATGTAAGATGGTTGCTACAGTCTTGGGTGCAAATCGTGAGCTACCTCGGGGGCATATGGGAAATGAGTGACTATCCTACATAAAATAAGACAAGTTATACTGTATAACAGTGTGAAAGGTGTGTGTATGCACCGGCTGGGGGGGCTGAAGTTAAATCTGTTCTCACTCCATCCAAGTTACTCTGTAATAAAACTACGACGGTGTTCCTATCTCAATCTCGATTTAGCCTGAACCCACTTTTATTCTTGAACTTTCTGCTCACCTGTAAGTCAGTGGAGCACAGCCATGTGACATAACTTGGTGCTCTGTCTGGCAGGTGCATTTCCTCCTTGCTTTGTTTTCCCCTTGTGTTTCCTTCCCTAAGTGATTCACCATTTCCCTGGAAATCGTCCCTCTCCCCCGTCTCTCTCTCTCTCTCTCTCTCTCTCTCTCTTTCTCTCTCTTCACACAGCCCCTAAACCCATCATCTCTAAAACCCCATGGCTGGATCGGAGGCCAAGCCCACAGATTCTCCAGTGTGTGTTCTGGATGTTTAGCTTGCGGTAATTGTAATGTTTTATTGCATTATGTAATAGTTTCAAAATGATTAAAACAGACCGGCCGGAGGGGTTTGCGCAGGCACACTGGATTGCAAATGAACAAGCCCCAGACACAACACACATACACACGTAGACGCACACGTAGTAGATATATTTCTAACCTTCTTCCAGTAAGCGCAAAACCCCAAACAGCAGCGTGCCGCGCCACAGCGCAACGGTCGGGCTGCTCGTCTTTGTCAGCGTAACCGGAGCCCAGGGAAAACCCTGCCACATCCACAGAAACACAGCGACGTGCAGAGAGCACCCACACCACACCGCACCGCAGCGAAACCCAGAGCTGGATTACACAGCAAAACCATAAAAATCCATAAATAATCCCATCGCAGTTTCACTGCACATTATGGAACTGTGAGGCGGCGGCGGCATCGTTTCTGCTCCGATCTCAACGTCAGAGGGCTGATGGACCGAGCCACGGGTCCGAAACCTATTACTTATAAGTGTGGGAAAAAAGAAAGACCAGGCCAGTTTTATTTACAGGTTAAAGACAACAGTAAGGAATGGAGAACAGCTGCCGGGTAGATGTTAGTTACAGGCGTTTCTCTGCTGCGAGCCGCTGCTCTAAAGTTATTCCACTGCTTCCAGGGCTCTACACCTCCATCCCCAATGCCTCGTCAGGCCATCTCTCCATCTCCCACAGCAGTAACTAACGCATGACTCATGTGGGCGCAATGCTCGCAAGTCGCTCCTCAGGGTCTCAGCTGCTGGTGAGGGTAGAGGGGAAACTATGCGAGTGATTTTCTCCTTCCATCTTTCTCTCCCCGTCTGAAACGCAGAAGACGAAAGAGACGTCCTGTTTTGTGAGAGCGCGACTGCCGAGAGGAAAATGCTGCCTTACTGCCGACTTGCAGAGGAGGTCACGCTCTGATAAAACAGCGAGTGACTGACAGGTCCCGCACTGGTCTTGCAGGTTTCGATGGGGACGGCAAAATGCCTTTAACGAGTCGAGCGCGCACGGAGATATCAGTCTTTGAGCAAAAGCCACAGGTGTCGCAAACAGTATGCGAAGCGGAGCCGAGTAAATATAGATCTAGCACGTGCTGGCCTGAAAAAGAAAGCAATGCGGGGGTTAAACCACTAGAGCGCACTGGTTTGGATGAAACCAGTGAGGAGATGGTGGAGGAGAAATAGGGACAGACTAATAGAGGATGAGAGGGGGAATAATGACAGATTGAAAAGTAATTTTGGTTAAGGTTAGCACAGATATTAAAGGGCAGCATGTCGGCGAAACCGTAAAGAGTTTTACAGCACGGCCACACATCCACTGCAACGCTGCCTGGGTCCCAGCTTGCCCATTACTGAGCATTATCTCCCAGTCACATCATGCCATTACCAGGCCTTATCTCCCACAGCAGGGGGGGGCGGGCAGCACAGTAAATCGCTGTTCCAGCCAGCTGTAGTCGACTCTCCTTGTGCAGCATCTCAAGGCCGGGCTGCTGTCACTACCACTGCACCCCCATTGAGTAAAACACAAGCGAAGGGCGAGCACCGTCTCATTACCCGAGACCACCGTGTCAGTAAGCTCCTATTTACTGGGATTTTGATTTGTGTGACTATGAAGCCGTCGAATCCTCAAAATATCTCTTTACACTGTATAAATACAGTTATTGTAAGCCCGCAGTTTCGTATCAAGGGCTGTTATTACAATTTTTTTTTATTTAATCAAAGCGGCGTGAAAAAGGAAAAAAAAAAACGGCTGGACGACTGGAAGTGAAGCGAGAGAGGCAGAAGGTGGTGTGAGGACACGCGGAGTCAGTGAAAGGGGAAAGTTGAGGATAAATAAGAAGTTAGCGAGGTTTGTTATGTAACAGAACAAACCAGACGAAATCAAAGCGAGTCTACCTTCGCTCCATCACAACCTCCAGCCCCTAACCTGCCTCCTTCACGATACTGCAGGGGGTGATTAGAGACGGATAATTGGGGCGCAGAAATCCAACAGTATAGAAGCCAATTTTTTTTTTTTAGAGAGAGAGAGTGAGGGCTAAATTCCAGAGCTAAGTGCCAAGGGATTGAACAGGCTCCAAAACACATGCAAGGTCTTTTGTTCTGCACCCCGGCAGTCTTTTGTTTCACCTGCCGTACCTCTCATTACGGGGGGCTTTACCTGTCAGATAACATACCCCGTCTATACTTGATCACTTAAATTGCGTTAAATTACTGCATATCCTTGCACTTGAGGAGAAACTGGGCCATGAGACCACATGGGAAACAAAAGGTTTGAGACTCTGAAAACATCCTGCTAAGTAATGTGCAGTTGTACAAATGAGAAAATTACAGTTTGAGCTCAGTCAGTGCAAATTCATCATTAATCTTTACTGTTTTCCTAACTGGGGCCACAGATTTTTTTTATTTGTCTGTCTTTTGTTAAGTGCAGAATAAGAAAAACACAGTAACAACCCAGCAGAAGTAAGTACGCTCAAAAGTTTCCTATCATGTGCACCTCAACTCTACAGAATTCAATATCGACTTTTGAGTTTTCCACCCTGCACTTTTTGCTCACTCTCACCATTTTGAAAGCCATTTACAAACCAACCACATGCAACCTGCCCAGAACCAAACAGTACAGTTGTCTTGCGAACATGGCAGCTGAGTACATCATATTTGTTGTGCCGTTCCTGTTTATCTGAGGACAGGTGAGTCAAGGGCGGCTGGATCTGTTGGGGGCATCACAGAGGTTGAATAACTCTCCCTGCCCACCGGCCAGTCAACTCAAAACGTTTTCCCAAACAAATCAAGATGCCCTTGATTCAAGCCTCTCCAGGTAAAGTGCAGTTTATTTCCCTCGGCAACAGATGGAGATCAAAATAGAGACAAATCAGGTGATTATAACATTCAACAGGAGCCCAGAACTTAAAATAAAAGCTAAAAATGATCCCTTGGCAACTGATTGGTTTGAGGACTTCCACTAACTTTTATTATCTACTTTTACGATCACTGTGAGATCTCTGTATCAGTGATGAATTATATAATACTGAATCTATTCATCCTCAGGTGAAAAACTTTTCTTATTAACTTTACTTAATACAGCAATAGGGTTTGAATCCTTGCCTTTCTCTTTGGACTTTATCTTTGGATTTTGTCCAGTCTAAAGAAATGCGTGTTTAGGTCAGTTAGAGACTTTAAATTACCCTTGTGTATGAGTATAAATGAATCAATATGAACTGGATATACTTTGATCTTTGCGCTTACTTTGAAAAAGAAAACTTGAAATAAGTCTTCAAACTCATCCACACATTGAAACTTTTCCTATTTTGGGCTGTAGACGTCATATTAGCATCTAAGCTGTGCGATAAACCACTTGTTAATTGGCATATACTGTAAATAAGCGCGAGTGTGATCACCCAGGTGTCTTCTCCCTCCCTCAATCAATCCTTTTTTCACAACTCTTGCTTCCTGTGATCTCACATTCGGCGGGTGGAGGTTCAGCGCCGCGCTGCCTTCCTTGCATGTTTCTGTGCTGTCAACACTTTCTAAAGATAACGCCCCGGCTTCAACCCCCACCCCTGGGCCACCTCTCTCCACCCGTCAGCGACAGTCCACAACGATCCTGCAGCGACGGAGTCGGGCTAAAATTAACCCTTAAACAAGGGGTTCTGATTGTCACTCTGCTGGGACCTCAGACCACAGGATCGACCGAGAGAAAGGGAGGAAGTGCAGCCCGGGAGGCCACATGAGTGGATACTGGGAAACAGAGGAACAAATGAGAGAGGAACAGACACGTTGATGGGAAACATGACGAGGCTCGGATCAGATCTGGAGCTTAAGACACTTGGGTTACCTGCCCCGCACAAAGAAGGAAAATTCCTGTAAAGCTGACCTCAGCCTCCCTCTGGGAGCCGTGCACAGAAGAACTGGATCATTAAAGTGCCACGAAGGCTTCCACATTTCCTGCAGAGCACTGCTTACACCAGCAGCCAGTGAGTTAGTTGCTGACCATGCCAACGTGCCCTCCTTTTCATACACAACCGAAAACTCATTAGCTCACACACACACACACACACTGTATCACACCCTCACTCATACACACACACACACACACACACGTGTGTCACAGAGCATCCTTAATCCCAAGTTGGCAATTCCGACCGTTATTTGATCTTTCTGTTAGCAGGCTGCCAAGAAATGCCAACGAGAGCTGCGTTTCTCATACTTAAACTCCTCTTTTTCCAGCCTTCGAGGCCCGGAAAGGAGATAAACTGAAGAGAGGCAGCAGACCCGGAGATCTTCCCAAGAACTGACCTTAATACATCAAATCCCGATCTTTCATCAATCAGACCTGAGAGCTGATGAAGCCAGTCAGATTAGCACACTGTACATAATTAGAAAGGAATTGATCCTTTCCTGCGTTTCAATCACACCAGCCAAATAACTGTCGCAGTCAGCGATCCATTCACTTAACTCGATCCCAGGACATCCAGTCCTAACCTAACTAATAATGAGTCGCAGATCCTTTGACGATCTACAAGCGATCTGCATCCTCGATTGTGACAGACATTTCATTTAGCGGAGAGTACGCTGACCACCATACTCAGGCGATTTGAAGGTCAAGGCCTCGGAGGATTAGAGAGCGTTAAACGGACAGATGAGTGGAAAGCTGAAGCGACTCATTGAAAGGGGGGTGGGTGGGAAATGGTCAGTAGACCTCTGAAGTGAATGGATCACTCTGACAGGCTCATGCCATCTGATTATACAGTATGTCTGTCTAATGCAGCAGAATTACACAGTGACACTCCAGTCAGGATCTGGTCAGCATCTGTGCCCTGCTGAATGAAATCTGGGCCGTGGCCCTGAATGCAGTCTCAAAAACTCTGCCATCCAGTTTTGCTCATGTCCTTGGAAATGCATCGTGTGAGAGAGATATAGCTCTCCTCTCGCCTTGAATAAAAAGTTCTCTGCAAGTGTGAAAGTTCCCTTTGCATATTATGCTGCATGAGGCAAGCATATACATGCCTCAAGGCCTCTTCTCTTCAAAGCAGAATGAACCTTTGGAAGATCTCTGATGTCTGTCTCTAGGGTGATAATACTTTAACATCAACTTGTTATTTCAGCATCTCTATTCTAAAATGTACGACTGAAGTAATGATCTTCTTTAAACTAAACCGAGGAGCTGCACTACATCTCTACTTAACGCCATTAGTCCCACCCATATAGCGACCTTTCTTTTATCATGTTTTCAGCCAGTGATCCTCAGATCCAGAATTAGTGCCACTATCATTGCATGGTGGATATTGTCCATGCCACAAGGAGGAATGAAGTAGAGCCCAACTAGTACTTGAACTCTGGGGCGGTTATCAACGATTCCAGACAATGATATGTAATCAAGTATAAATTGTGGCAGGATATTTTGTAGCTAAATATAACGTCCCATTATCATGCCGGCTTTGTACCTTAATAGTGTTGCATGGGTCTGCTCACGGGGCAAAGGCAGGGCAGACACCCTGGACAAGTCACACATATTCACACACAGACATAATTCATTCTCACAATCACACCACCTAGGTACTATTGAGGAGTCTTCAACCAATCAAAACAAGCATCTTTTTTTAACTGGAGTAACTATGGAAACTCTCCATATCTATGTGGAGAACATGCAAAATCCACACACTCCTCCAAAATGGTTCCAGTGCTGGTTCTGGGCCGGTGCTAGTACTGGTTCCAGTTCATTTTATGCTTCAGTTATGTCTGTCCCAAAGGACCACCTCCTCCGCCGCTGTCCTTTTTCAGTCCCTAGAGTCTTTCTTTAGCTTCTTCCATTGCAATTTCATGACACAACAAGAAGATTAATAGCAGACTTGTTGTTTAGGTTGGTCTCAATAATCCCGCTCCCAGACTTGAACGAAGCCTGTGACAAAGCTGGTTCTGACCCAGCCAAGGAACCCCTAGAACCAGGCGCCAGGGGAGCCATTTCTTTGGCAGTGAAAACAGAAATAATGGTATCAAACGAGTCAAAAAAAGGTGGAAAAGGGGGCCACAGACAGGAAATTCTTATGGGGACCTTCATGCTATCACTGGCCTGCATCTAAAAAACTTTACCTTTATTTTCCAAAATAACATCAGTGCCCTGGAGCTGTAATCTGCTAACCAACACGACACAGATCTATGAACTGTTAAGAATGGGTTGAGATGAGATGAAAATGTGCAGCACACATATGACATGAAATATGTGTTGGCACGGCGCTGCTTCTTCCTCTCCTCCTGTGAAAAATGTCACCTTCACTTCGTTCTCTCATTCCAACATATTTTCCCTTTCATGCTGTTATCTCCTTCTTTTGCCACCCTCTAACTTGCAATGAAACACCTCCCTATCTCACCTCTTCCTCTTCACCACTGCACTCTGACTCAAGGGCAACACACTGAGCGGCCTTCACCAGCCCCATGCATGTGCACACACACACACACACTTTACTTTCAGAAAACAGTGCAAAACTCCCAATCAAACATGTTTAAAACAACCTGAGACATGATCGCAATACTATGCGGTCTGACCCAACACATACCACATGTAAACCCCCTGGACGGCCATCTAGACCTGTTGTACAGTGTGTTCTCAGGCTCACGGATGTCTCTCACTTGCACTCGAGTCCAGGGAGAAATTCACATCGAACACACACATAAACATGTCAAGCCGGCACTCACCGATGCAGGCGTGTACACGGACAGTCAGCTGGGTCCGTAGAATAACACTGTGCTTCTTCCCTCTGGACCTGACAAAGAGAGGAGCAAACAGAGCGACTGTTGATTCAAAAGCATCTTTGTGAAAACAGACCAGCGTGTTGTCCTCGCGGTTGCACAACACTTGAAACACTTGAAAGTATGTCTGGACCTGCAGCGCTTTCATGTTTCATGTGTTTTTCTGGAATTGAGCGAAATTTCCTTGGCACCGGCGTAGCACTGATTTATTCACCATGATTCAAGAGAAGAATATTCTGCAACGAAACTCTGGAAAGGGAAGCGTAATCGTCACGCCCAAAAGAATTCTGCTAAGTAAAAATGATTTGTTTATTCTGTACAGATAGTAAAAGACTTTAATATGACCGGTGTGTTGGAAACCGGAACATTCAATTGAATTCAATTTGTCCCCAGGTGCACTTCAAATTCACATAAAGCAGTTGTTATACAGAAGTCAGCCAGGATATAGGATTCAAAACAGAGTAAAATAAGACACTGGCTGAATTTACATAAGGTGCAAAGGAGAATCTAGGCCGGCTGCTGTCTGACAATTGAGCAGTGTTTGCTTTCTTCTTCTCCTTCTTTAGATATAGAGATATATTCTAATGTAACAAAAACAACATATTACATAGATTCTTATTTTTCCCATTCTGAGTAAGTATTACATTGTATTCCTACAGCACCCAGTCCCACCTAGCATAGAGATTTCTTTTAAGATGTAACATGATACATGTTATGAAAACCATTTTGTTTTTCTAATGTATGATGAATTGGCATGATGAGAGCTGGGCAGGAAAACACTAGCCTCTACTGGATTCATACCCCTATGCTGATACACATCTGAGCCATGGGACAGAGGGCAGAAAATGCAGGAGCAGACACAACACACACACATAAACATACACACATGTGAGTACACATTCATCCATAGCATATTTCCAGCAGGAACAACAAATTGAGTACATGCACAAACACATAGGGGTGAAGTATGATGGCAATCTGAGGGTATCTCTGTCTCTCTCTCTCTCTCTCTCTCTCTCTCCCTTTGCCATAATCCTGCAATCTGACGGAGATTATCACCAATTGCATCACTAACATGTTGACAGAGTCGGATCCCGGCAGAGAGAGGACTGTTCCGATAACACGCACCGCTGCAATACATCCAGAACATGCAGATATTGTAAAAAAAAACCCCAAACAAGAGGCTGCATCCACTCACAAATAGAGCAAACTATTACACATGTCCTGCTGAGATACTGATAAAGCTTGTCTCGCAAATCCATGTTTTGATTTTGTTTTGTGTGAGTGTTTAACTGATAATGTGCGTATTGTGTCAGAATGAGGGCGAAAGGGAGGACACAAGGCATTTAGAGTACAATGAGGGAGAAAATAAGGCTCGGGGAGTAACTTCTGGATGCTGAATTATGTAATAAAGAGGGAAGTTTTGGATTAAGAAAGATAGCGAGGTAGCTAAGGGACCGATGTTATCAATGCAACCATCCTCGCCTGAATCATTATATTTCTATGATTATTTGACTGATACGAAAACATTTCAAATGGCTATGAAGGAGTTATCAAATGTGCAGCTATTCTGTCTCGACTTATCTCCAAACTTTCTTTGCCACAACACATTTGCGAGCCTGGGAACATGAATTGCCGGGTGAGAAAATAACTTAACACTAATCTACACAGCGTTTTTCAACATAAAGCAATTTTCACATTTCCAGTTGGATTTTTACAACTTTTCATATGTATTCTATCCCGTGTGAACGGCGTCCATGAGCCATCAGCGTGACATTTTGAGATTTTAACGACCTCGCTTTGCAGACGAGGCAAATTCAGTGCATGTGAGTGCTTGACAAATGGCCGCTTAGAGAATACAGTACATCGGCTTCAAGGTGCATTTAAGATGTTGCAATCTATGTCAGAAACTGTCTGGCCCTGAACGCACAGTAAAATATGTGGTGTGAGGCTGAAATATTGAGTGCGATTGGTTTATCCTTTTTCGACACTGTATAAACAGCGTTCGTCCAACTGAGGGAGGACAGGACAGGCTTACTCCGAGGCATCCATCCTCAACCTGTGTGATGTTCTGCCAAGAGAGGGTCAAACCCTACGCAATGTGTAATTCATTTCCTACTGCACTGCGGCGTGACCTTGGTAAAAGCACAGTTTGTTAGATGACAGACAGGCTTGTCCAAACCAACCAGTTCTCCAAGATCTAAACCACTTCAAACACACACACACTCACACACACAGACGCCTTTATTCACCTGTCCGTCATCTGTCATGAAGCCTTCCAGGATGATAGGACACACACACACACATACATAGGCAAACACATGGAAACAAGCACACACAGACACTCATGACCATGGTCTCCAAACAGATCAACATAGCACGAGTCCCCACAAACAACCCACTGTCACACACTCACGCATACAAGCAGGAAACGACCCAGGCCTCAGTGAGATTCTCAAAGTGCTGCCAGTCAATGCTTTGTCACCTGAGTTCTGGGCAGTAAATGGAAACAAGGTGTGCTTCTGATGTTGTGACTGAACACAATGTCTCTATTTTGATGCAGGAGACCACTTCACCACTCTTTACCCAAATAATTCAACCCTAAAATTCACGTAACAACTACTGTTTGATAAGTCTACACCTCGTTGGACTTGGCTTGCTGAATGATGCGGATGTTACATACAGGACATAAACGTCTTTACAGTACTGATGATCTTAAGAGTTAAAACATCCTGAAGTTACCAAACAAGATCAGCCTGGCAGCAGGGTGTTTATTTATTTACTGGGCATGGCTATTCGTGATCACAAGACAAGGTTTTGTCACAATCTGGGTGGCTTTACCCAGTCTTTCTAGGGTAAAAATCCTGATTCCTAGAAACAGGTTTCCACTTTCCATTTCTCTTCGGTTATTGACCCAAGGAGAGACTCCAGCACTGCGGGGGCAGGTTGATGGACCAAAAATACTTCACAGCAGCGATCCCGCTGTTTCTTCTGGAGCTGACAGGTTCGCAAACACTGAAACTTTGTCACAAAGTCGATCAGAGTATCAGCTATTGTAAAAACACCACGAGGGCCGAGCTGTAGCCGGGGAAAGGAGGGAGGGCACATCTGTCCTCCTTTCCAGAGCGCTTCATACTTTCCGTGAACTTGTGCTTCCAAGAAATCCATATCCAGCAGGCTTGTGATTCTTCCCATTTTATAAGAATGGTGAAACTCAGAAACTATATGTACGATAGGAAGAAAGAAAGAAAGAAAGAGAGAGTGCCCTGCACGTGTGGCTGTTTCATGGGGAAGCATGTAAAATCTCTCTCACCCTGTGTCATCCTGCTGAAAGCCCTCCAGCTCGTCCCTTTGCTCGGCCAGCGATGACTCCAGATCAAGATAGGTCCCATTGTGGGAGAGCTGCAGCGCGCAGTCATCAAGCTGTGGAAAAAGAGTAAAGAAAATGCCTTAAACTCAAAACTCGAGATGAATGAAACACAGTATACATCAACTAGATTGTATTTATCTGACCTTGACAAACCAAAGGGGCAGCGTCTAAAGCGAGGCAACTTCAGATGTACTTACACCTAAATTAGGAATGGAAAATATGATGATTTCCCTGGCCAGGCCTTGATGTGCCTACATGAGCCACCCACAGGAATGACATTGGTCTCTGAGCCCACTATCTTTTAATACTCCCTGGCCATGCCTCTGCATCTGTTTCACAATCTTTTTCTTTTTTTTTTAAAAAAAGGAAAAAAAACCATAACAATTTGGGCAGCTACGATGAGGCTGGTTTAAGAGGGTGAAGATTTGAGCACTAGTTTGTGCAGCGACCCGTGACAAGCGAGAGCGCCATATGCAGCAGCGCTCCGCTCTGAGCATTACAAAGCTGTTAAGGGAATTAACTAGTAAGGGACGAGGCAATAAAGGCTACGGAACATGAAACCAAAACCAGAGGGAAACATGCAGAGAGGGCGAGAGACATTTTAATGCCAGATCCAAATACCAGCTGTGAGAAAAATGACACTTAAATATTGCTTTGATTGCATTCGCTGCGACGGCGCGGCACATTTAAGCCTCTGTATGTTTGTGGAGGGAGAAGCTCCACAAGCGCATGACAGTGTGTTTTTCACATGCCATCTGCGAATACACGATCCAAGGTAGCACTGCTAGACCAGCCCGTGCATCAGAGCACAGCCTCCTCCGCTGTGTAATGAGAAACCCTGCTGAGTTTGAGACCAGGTGCACATTCATATATCCGCGCGCCGTTGGCATTGATGTTTATGAGTGCAGTCACAAGCTGATGGCAGGTGCAAGCGGCCGTCCCGGTTCCAGCTCATAAAACGTGACACAACGTGGCTGCATTATTGCTGCACCCAGCGATGAGCCGTGTGACTTATTATTGTCCCGGTGGCTGATGTATGAATAGGTAAATGTTTCAGAGTCATGAGATGAGTTAGCATTTAACACCTCTGTGGTAACGGTGGCGCTCGCCCTAAGTCCGGCCTCTGATCTGTTGCCACCACCACACCAAACACACACACACACACACACACACACACACACACACATACACACACACCCGGGGCGTCCGGTCGGGCTACTGCTGCTCTCTGTCTGTGCCTCGTTCTCACTCCAGAACAGAGAGACAGGCTGTCGGCCCAACTCACAGCACAAATATAACCCCTGCTATATTTACTCTGCTCTCAGGCAGCATCCACGCTGCACTGCCAGGGTAAAGGGGGAGTGGCATGTCCTCAGGGGCTGGGAATCCATGGGGGGGAGGTAAGGGGGGGTTGGCCCAAGTGTTACTGTGGCGAGGTCATCCATGTTGGACTGCTTCAGTGTCATGTGTTATCTCCAGATTGGAGAAGGAGATGACGCACCAGAGGTAAACGAAACTTGGTGAGTTCTCCTGCAACAACCCAACCCCCCCAACCCCAAGCCCCCCCCCCCCCCCCCCCCCGTCCACCTCCCCTCCCCCTATCCACCCACTCTAACATTAATCCATCCGTGCCAACTTGATAATCCACAGAGCAAAACATTGTGTTTTGCCCACCCTAACCCCAGCAGAAATTTAGGTTAATTGAAATAGAAATCAAAATGCAATCGTAAACATCTTTTTTCCAGCTAGCTCAGCATACAGAGGGCTCACGCTAAGTGGGTTTAACAACTGCAGGTAGGAGGAGGAAGGTGCGTGCATCTCAAGTTGTCGTTTACAAAGTGCTAACTCTAGCACAGCGTGATGCTTAATCCCACAGTGTTTTTAATCCTATGATTGGAATTTCTTTATTTCTGCAGGTAAAAAGGATAGAAACTGCAAACTGAGGCGAGCTGAAATGACAAATGAATGGATGGTTGACGTTGTTACAGTTCACCCTGAGAGAGAATGGGCCAAAACTGATTGAAAATGATTGGTGAGACACAATTCCCAGAATCATAAATATAATTGGTCAGACTGAAGGCCTTTCTGTGGGGAGCTTGTATCTTCTCCATATGTCTGGGTTCTTCAGGTATTCTAGTTTCCTTTTACGGGCCAAAAATATGCATGTTTAGGTCAGTTGGCGGCTCTAAATTGCCCCTGGTTGTGAGTATGAGAGTGAGTGTGAGAGTGTGTTAAGGGAGGTAGGTGCCATTTGATACTAAATGGGTATGATGACCGGATGAATGGATGGATGGATATGTGGATGGATGGATGGTTAAGTATTTCAACCTGGAGTAATGCAATATGAAAGGAACCGAACATGGCCTTTGTTGAGGCCATGTTGAGCCTGCTTAGCTGCCAGCAGGACCAAATTAAAAATAAATAAAGGAGAAAATTGAACAGTGCTCTACTGTATCACAACATCTTTGTGGTCTAACCCAAGTTTTACCAGCTACTGAACACCAGAGCTCTACCGATGTCTTTTGGTGCCAATACGTCACATGAGATTTGGTAAAATCTCATATTGAGGTTTGAGAGAAGGGGATGATGAGACAGTGGGGTGGGGTTGGGGGGTTGGGGGGAGGTAATCACGCTTTGACCCACTGCCCTGTTTTTTATGTTAAGGCACAAATGCAATTTGGGAGAACAACCTGCTCACAATATTTGCAGTTTTACCCATGCGTAACACCCCTGTTTTGCCCTTGGACGTGTGCCCCAAGACAGAGAGGTGGCTCCACCATCCACCAACCACCTCCACCACCCTTTCGACACACACTGGTCAATCACATGAGCCCTCTCTGACAGCCAGGAAGGCGCGAGCCCTAAGACCGCGCTGTCAAACAGCACGTTAACAGCTCAACCTCCGAAGGGTGTGTCCTTCCTAAAACACTTTGTTTGGGGGGGAATAGTAGTAATAACGTAACAAAACGCATCACGCAAACCGAGCTGGCAGAGAGGGAGCTCCAGAGAGAACCACGAGCTCTTCACACTCCAGGACCCGGGCCAGGCCAGGGAAACACTTAGTGGCTAGTATACTTTACACTCATTTAATCAAAATCTCCCAGAAGAGTGCAGCAGAGGAGGGGAGGTGTGGTGGGGGGGGGTCGCATGGGGGTTGAGGAGTAATTACTTCCACGTTAAAACAACAGCGAGCCTGCTAGCGATCACAGTGGGTTGACGGTTAACAATGCCCTTACGTAAGTCTGACGATGAGTTTTTAAGAACTTTTTTTGTGTCAGAATCGGAGCCGCAAGAGGATCGGGCCCTTTGAAGGGCACAGAGGAGGGCGTGCACTACACGGCTATTAAATCTCCCAGCGTTACTTTAATGGGAGCCCTTTGGTTATGAAATAAAAGTGGAGCTGTGAAGTCTGGGCTTTGTTGTTCTTTGAGGGGAATTTGAGGTTTTTCCTTGTAACACTGGAGCAGTTTGACTGATGGAGTGGCTTCTGCAGTGAGCTGGACATTTAGGTGCCGCATGAGTTTGGGATGGCATTAACTTAAGACATAATTTATTAGAATAAATGAACGTCCGATGACCTTTGAGGGCAACATATTTATCATTTCAGATGTTTGGTGCAGGCACTGGCTTGGTGAATGGTACCTCACAGCAGGAAGGTCTCTGATCTGAATCCAAGTCCAAGTTAGCATGTTTGTGAGCTTGGGTTTTCTCAGAGTAGTCCAGTTTCATCTGACAGTCGAAAAACATGTCTTTTTAAGTTGATTGGAGTCGATTAGATGTGAGTGTGAGACTGAGTGGTATTTGCGCAATGTGTAACAAAACAGGTAAGATGTTGGATTTATAGATGTTTGTTGGTTAGAAGAGAGGAAGGATAAATATTTTATGTGGAATCGAAAGGTAATACTTTTGTTTTATAGCTAAAAATGACACATCACCCATGCACAAAAGCCAGCGATACACTGATTTAGCCCTGGCAAGTTAGCCTAACCCTGTGTGTGTGTGTGTGTTTATGTGTGTTCAAGTGTACGGACTGGTTCGTTGACAGAGAGGTGGGAGACGAGCTGGAGGAAGAGGTCAGGAAAACCGCGCTAGCCCGAGTGAGGAGAACAAAGTGTTGCAGGGATCCAGGCCCTGACCACAGGAATTCTGGGACAAGTGACCTATACTTTACATGCGGCCCAGGGCAGTCAAACACAGAGCTCTGCCATCACAACATAATAATACAGTAGGCTTTTTTCTCAGAGACGAGCAGAGAGGACAAAAAGAAAGTCTGGCTTAACAAAAGAAATGAGAACCAGCTCAGGAAAGTGTCAAGCTCTTGCTCGCTTTGACATTTTCCAATAACATAATGGCTTTCAAGCCTTTTAAGCACCAGCGTTTTAGATCTGGGCAGTGTGACGGGCAAATTTGCAACACTTGAGTTTCATCCCTATAATCTAAGTGTAATATCCAGTTGCTATTGCGCACAGCCTTCGTCCTGATGTGAACAAAATTGCAAACACCAACGCAGGCTGTGCCATCTGTCCGCGCATAGGTTGTAATCATAAGCTTTTCTGTGCTGCGGGCCATTTTTCATTTGTTTTGCGGCTTTTAAAGATGGGGCAGCAAAAGATCGACTCGGTCTGGAAAACCACTCTGCTGTCGAACGCTGGTTTGCCGTCACGGGTTGTGTGCCAGCAGTGGAACTCTCTCCTTCTCTCCCGACTCTCATATTTTGTTTTCAATTCCATCTTGACTTCTGGCTTGAGACATTTGGCTTTTTACACAAGACCAATTAAAAAAAATGGGTGGCACAGGATCTGCCACACTTGTCTGACCTCTGTGGGTGTGTTCGTTCTGTGTGCGTGAAACACCTTGTCAGAAAGGAATGTGCTGCTTTTCTTTTCTTTTTATCCCCGAAACTGAAATTTGCCAAGATTTGTCACTTTTCCTCCTTCACACGCCCATCGTAACCTGACACCCAGATACTTGATCATCTGTGATTCAGGCTCCTGGCAGAACTTGATGAATGAGGCAACTCCTGTTATATCTAGTTACCCTACTGCCAATGCACACCTGTTACTACAACTTACTGACCACATTGCAAAATAAATTTGGCAAACGTGAAGGATTATTCGTTTAGAGATAGCAGCAGACTCATATTTCTTAGCCTGCTGTGAGCACAGGTTCAGAGGTCAGAGGTTGGGTTTCTCTGGCATATTTGGTTCTTCAGGAAAGGAAGTCTTCTCCGTGCAAACATGGGGTTAATTTTGGATATTCCCTGTCAAACAAGTGCAGCCCATGTGTAATGTTGCTGACTGCTTTGAGGCAAACATTTGCAACCTTGTGTCAGTCCTCAGCCAGGGAGCCAATCACTTGTGCCTGTATGTGTTCTCAAAATAGCCCCTGAATGGTGGCAGGGGAAGTTTATTTGCAGAGGTGATACAGCACTCACTGATTTGAACACAAGTATAAGTACAATGAGTGTCTGAATTGTGACATACTATATTGATGTTTTCATAGTTGCATGTTGCCTGAGAGTTGGATAACCTGTTGTGAGAAGTTCTGGATGGGCTGTGAACCTCAGGGTTCTCCTACCTTGTGTGGAGCTTTGAGGAGCCTGTGGACGCCTGCTAGCTGGTTGATGAGAGGGATGTCCTCCCTGAAGGTGTACAGAGGTGGCCGGGTGGGCTCCGGGAAGTTGGTGCTGTTGAAAGGATCGGTGTCGTCCAAAAACTGAACCCTGCAGACAAACGTGGCCATTGCGCATCCATACAAGTGGCTCCTTTCCGAGCCCGGCCTGGGTTAGAGAGCCGCACCGGCGGCTCCGCAGCTCCGCTGTGTGAGCTCTCTCCTCCTCCTCCTCCTCCTCCCCCCTCCTTCTCCTCTTCCTCCTCCTCAGCTGCCGCTGCCGCTGCTGGTAACAACAACAAACCCCGGGTCGCCAAGTGCGCTCTGTGCGCCCTGCGCGCACTGTGTGCCGCGTCCTCTTGTAGGACTTGAGGGGCTGGGGACGAGGAGGATTGGTGCTGGATGCGAGGTAGAGAAACCCGCTGTGTCTGGTCTGCCTCACCTCCCTGCTTACTTCCCTGGATGCGTTATCCCCTCAGAGGCAGGTGGCCTGTGGAGGACTGCAGCTCTGCAGCCGGGCAGGCGGCGAGGGAGGGAGGGAGGGATCAGCGCAGCTTGGGACAGCCGGTCTGAGTCTCTGTAAATCCACCCTCCCCTCTGCCATCCCTCCCCACCCACACCCATATCTATTTCTCCCCCCCTTCTGCCTCATCTCTCCCTCCCCCCTCAGGTGGCCCGTCACTGTAGCCGGCTTAGTGGTGGCTTCCTATATGAAAATGAAGTGAACTGATCCTATAAAAATATATTTTTGTAGTCTTTTTATAGCCTTCCTAGGGACCTGAGAGCAGCTGAGTTTCGACATGTTTAAAAGAAAACTGAATACATACTGTACCTTTTTAGCCTGGCTTTCATCTACAGTTTGTCTAAAAGACTTACTATGTCTATGTTTTTCTCAAATGTCTTTTAGTCCACTTTTGTATGATTTTGGTGGTTATTATTAAATTATTATTTTAATGATAGTTGTTTCTAAATAGATAGATAGATAGATCGCCCAACTGTGTTTTATATATGTGCAGTATAGAGAGAGACGCACTATGGTCTCTTGCATGATGTGGCTTGACTGTTTTGGCTCCCATGTGCGGTGCTTCAAATAAAAGTGCCAACTGCACAAATAAATGCATTGTAAAAACTGCCTCAACGACAAAGTCACAGCAGAGAGAGACTGTAGGTTGAGAACAGAGAGAAAGAGAGAAAGATACAAGGGTATCACAAAGGTCTAAACTTGAGGTCAGCCTTGTCCAGGAGGGGAATGCCTCTGAGCAAGGCACTTCACCTGAATTACTCCCAACTGAAATGTACACAAATTTCCCAGTTCAAACTGAAGTTCCTGAATTACCCAAAAGGAGATACCTCTCCAATCCCCAGTCATGAGTTTTGTCTTTGTTGTCAATTAGTTTTGATGTGAGCTTCAGTGCAATTTTGTCCAAATACCGCCATCTTGTGGCTCAAATTGGGCTCCGCTGCAACTGCAATGCTACGGCCAGAAAATCGAGTTTGCTGTCTCTAGCTACGGCAAAGGCACTGCAACACATTGCATAGGGGCATCAAGATGATGTGAGATTTAAGATTTGTGTAAAATTATTCTAGTGTCAATGTGTTACAAGAATCATCATCAGATTTCAACCTACCCAGAAGGATTTCTAACTGAAATCTCCCCGAGGTATGAACCAGCCCGAGTGAATGTGCTGAATGAAGAATTATTTTCTTTCAATCAATTTTGCTGCAAGTTTGAATGCAATTTTGTCCACAGACCGCCATCATCACGTGGCCATCATCACCCGACATAAACGTCCAGAACGCGGTTCTTACTTAAACTTAAAACCAGACGGTCGATGGAGAGTTACAATCTAGCCTCCGTTTATAACAGAATAAAGTAAGTACGACATAGAAATAGACAAAGATTGGTAGGATATGTCCATAATAAATCAGCTTCTGTACCATCGACCCTCTTAATATTGCAACATAACTTCGAGGTGGTCAAAACGATCGGGATTTAATGAAAGAAAAAAAGTTGATTTCTCCCCGTCTGGAATTGACAGGCGGAGATACTGTCCACTATACTAACGAGAAGGCACACAGCCCCGCCCACATAGACATAGAAATCCAGGACCTAGATACCACTTTATCAACTTTTCAATTATTCTCTCGTTTTTAACGCATGCTAGCAGTTCTACATTGTGTCATTCTACGTCTTAATTGCTATTGGTCTGAAGAAATACGTCCACAATTACGTCCCCCGGTACTAGCATTTGTTGATAATACAAATTGTGTTTGGATATTATACCTGCACTTTGATAGGAAGAAAAGTTCTACTTTCTGTGCATAACCAAATATCAAGATCTTTGTTAAATAATTTCCTCAGTTAATAATGTGGGAAATGCATTATTATTTTACTCCGTGGAAATTTTGCTGTTAATTTTAATACAATCCCGTTAGCATCCAAACCACTTGACCAGTTTTTGCAACATATGTATCCATTTTCACTGCATCCAGAATTTTCCTCCTTCCTTTGTTCATATTCTAGTGCCACCCAACAGCAACAACTTCAACATCTTTCTGCCAGTATATTCACTATCTCTCCTTCCTGTTCATGCCCAAGTCATTTCACTCTGGCTCTTGTCTCTTGTCATTTAACACTGTTGTAAAGTCATCTATCAATTTGGCCATCACTATGGCAAACAAGACGAGGCTTCGAGCTGATCCTTGATCCGGTCTCACCTCCACTTTCCTCTCTTCTGTCACATTGTTTAATGAATGAGGATTGGACTGCCCTCTCATTCTGAGCTCATTGAGCTCTCATTTGTCCGCTCGTGCAGGACAGCTGTAGTGATTCATAGACCCCGCACAGCGTGGCCAGCCGTGATCGTATAGTGGTTAGTACTCTGCGTTGTGGCCGCAGCAACCCCGGTTCGAATCCGGGTCACGGCAGCTTTTTCCTAGTACCAAAATAACAAAAAGTTCCTCTTTCACACAAATTGAGGAGGACACCTAAAAAGAATCAACGGGGATGAAAAAAATGGCTTTCGTTTGTCTTCATATCAAACACATGTTACTGTAATGCTCAACAGGATATTAAATTAAACAACAGTGTTTAATATCAAGACAGTAAAGACAAGAATAGATATATAGTAAATACTACACAATGTCAAACTATGGCGGGTAAGGCACTAATGCCACGGACAACATTTATAAAATAAATCATAATCATTCATGCAACAGGTGAAGGTCATTCTGATAAAGGATTTATTTTAGCTTTCAGTGAGCATACAAGGGTTCCCTCTCGTTTACATCTGTGAACTCCGTCACCATTCAGTGCACTGTGATGCAGAGTGGACGCAGCGCGTGGCCAGCCGTGATCGTATAGTGGTTAGTACTCTGCGTTGTGGCCGCAGCGACCCCGGTTCGAATCCGGGTCACGGCAGCTCCTTTTCAGGTAATAATATAGAATGAATCTTCCATGGTTATTGGTGATATTAGTGGAAGTACGTTGTCAAATTCAATAGAGTCCATGTCAGTATACTGTATTTCCTCACAAAATGTATGTGCGTCACGTAAAACAAAATCAAGAGAGAAAATTAATAAATCACAAGTCTGAAGTATCCCTATTGATACTGTCGATACTGCAGTTGTTTATTCCGACAAAATAGCGGTGACATGAAGTCTCGCGCGAGCACGTTTGAAAATCCCGTCCGAGTAAACCAGGAAGTGGGATGGCGGAAACGTAAATCCACCTCACGCTTCCAGTGAATAGTTTTTTGAGGTTGACGTGTGTTCATCGGCTCTCGACTGGAGAGGCCAGCCTGAGGGAGGGTCAGATGCGTCCAGCTACCAGCCTCCGGATGGTTTTTAAGCACCGCGGTCCCCTCGTTTCACGGCGGTGAAGTGAAAGGACGGAGATCCATCAATGGTCCAGCTGTGACATCCAGCACCGGTAGGTTCAACATGTTGGCTCTACTATTGGTGTTTTACATGTCAAATATTAAAATAAGGCATTCAGATTTCTCCAAAAGAGTCGATCTCAGGATATGTGTGAGACTAGATCCTTGGTTGTCCAACTTGCAGTATAAGACTTGACAGACAGACAGACAGATATCCTTAGGACTTTTAATGAACATCACACAAAATCTTGAAAAGACTCCTTACCTTTTGGCTACATAATGTCTTACTAAATGAGTCAATCACAGCCATTGCTGCTACTTTTATACTTGTACTCCATATACTTCTACTACAATTACTATATCCGATCCTTTTGTACTTCCAGCAACCCTGTAACAAAAGAATAAGTAACAGTGTCCTTATTTTAGCGTGTCTTAAAAAGGCTTCTAGTTGCAACAGCTTCACCACATTAATGTTCATGATTGTAGTGAAATTTCCTCTGAATTTCCTCAGAAACTGATAGATAGATTTAGCAACTGCTGCTTACTATTTCAGTAAATGGACTTTTCTGCATGAATACTATGTACTGGGTAATGGCAGGTATAACTCTTAAGTACTAAGATGCAGACAAACAGCTTTTCAATATTGATGTGTTTAAGTTTGTCTCAAAGGCCTGGAATGGATGGAAGGATGGATGGACAGATGATATTTGTGCAAAGTTGTTGGCCTGAGGTATTGAGTGAGTTCTTAAATATTTATCGAGCAATGAGTGTTCAGTGTACAGTGGTTTCCTATTCTCCTGCTTTAGGATTTCTAAGAATCAATCACATGGAAGGCTTGATTTCCTGATCTGTCTGTGCTGCTGTGTAGGGTGACACTCACGAAACCGGATGAGCAAGCTCTGACAAAGGTTACGGACTGTATCCCACAATCATAGAAATGATGGATGGTGGCTGGAGATCCACGAGCAGCTTCCTCCGGAGGGATCGAATCCCTGTAGCCAGGCTCCAAAATCTCATGGAAAGCCTCAGGGTGTCCCAGTGGTCATGAAGTGTGGTTTAATTTTAAGGTGACCTAGAATTAACACCGATTGCCCATCATGCGTGTCATTCTCATGGAGGATCTATTGACTTTACTTTCAGTGCTAAACAATGTAGTTCCTGGAATGAGTGGTAACTGGAGCTGTACAAATCTAGCCTTGTGTGTTTGAGCCCGAATCAGTAGGAATCAGATATTGAGGAACAACATTTCAACACACACCGAACTGCTGCCTCGCAGTCGAGTGTGTGTGTGTGTGTGTGAGGCGAGTAGGTGCAAAAGCCAGTCGTCTGCCAGCTTCACCTGAACCCTCCGTCTCCGTCTCTGCTCCTGTGTAGACTTTATGGCCCCGTCCCTCAACTCAGGCAGGGGAACAACCTAGAGCGCCCAACACTACCGTCATGTTCCTGAAGACGTCGTTCAGCACCCTGGTGGTGGGGGCGTTCATGGTGTACGTGCTCCACACCTGCTGGGTGATGTACGAGATCGTGTACACTAAACCCTGCGACAGCCCCAAGGGAGACAACTGCATCACGCCCTTCCTGGCAGGCAACCCAAAACTACAGGTCAGTGAAGCAGAGGGAGGCAAGCCCTGGTTTTGACTTTCAGTATCTAGTTGTCTCTATAATTGGCAGAACTAGCAAAAGCCAGCTGAGACGAGTAGCATTACGCCTAATAACATGGCTGATCTATCTCTCTTTCTCTCTCTCTCTCTCTCTGGATACAGTTGAGTATCTACACAACACTGCAGCGGAACGCGGTAGATGGACACACCCTCATCTTCAAAGATGAGGAATTTGACGTCAACAGCACGTTTCAGAGGTTGGTTCTGCGCTTTTTAGAGTTTTTACAACAATATGAGGTTTTCCTGCCTCTCCTCCCATCATCCTGTTCCTCTGCAGGACCGTGAAAGTCTCCCTCCCCAAGAAGACCCGCGACAATGGAACGCTCTACGCGCAGGTGTTCCTCCATCAAGCAGGCGTGGCCCCGTGGATGGATTCACACCGGGTCCACCTGGTGGCTGAACTCACCACCTACATGGTCCCCAAAACGCCTGAAATCTCACTGATATCCGGGGAGGATGAAACTCAGGTTCGCAGCTGAAGAGTAACAGTTACGATGTGTTCGTAGGTGGACATGTGATTAGAGCCTTCTGTTGTAACAAGTCTGTCTTCTATTGCAAGCTATTTATGCGTCAAACCTAACTGTTAAGTTGCTGAGAGCTCTGTCTGTGTGGTCACTCAGGGTCAGGAAGAGGACAGCCAGCAGAAGAAACAGCGAGACAGTAAGGCCGCGGCCGGGGCTCCAACCTCCAAGTCGGACCGACCAGAGTCTCACTGGCGCAGCCGTCTGACGCTCAACGTCGTCAGCGATCACTTTGTGTTCGACAAAGGACACCTGCCCAGCGACGTCTACAGATACATCAAAGTGTAAGATTGCAGACACAAACAAACACACACACACACACAGTGAATGTCCATATCTCTGAATCTGGAGGCATCAGGGTATGTTTTGATTTTCTGTGTTTCAGATATAAAAATGGGGAAAAGATGGTTTATCTACCTCTGCTGTTTGTTGATGAGCTCAGCAACCGTGTCAAAGACCTTGTGGTAAGAATGGATGTTTCAATAAATGCGATAGAAATGTCCTCTTTCTTCTCTCTGTCGCCCCTAGTGAACTTGTTTAAAGGGGAGCACAAACATTTACAAAACAAAGCAACGATTCAAGGTCCGTGTTGCTGGTCCTTTCGATGACCCCCGGATGTGAATTTCATCCCGCTTTTGCAATGACCTCATGCCTCAGATATTTCAGATGTTTCAAATCATCCACCATTGCACATGTAATATAAGAGAGATACAAGATCAGAACATCAGCACCTAAGAGTAAGATAGAGTCCTAAGTGTAATTGTTAAATGTGTATGTATGTGTGTGTGTGTGCGTGTATAGAAGATCAACAGCACTTCCACAGAGCTCCCTCTGATTGTCTGCTACGACCCTATTTCTCTGGGAAAGCTTCGATTCTGGATCCACATGCAAGAGGCTGTTTACTCTCTGCAACAGCTCGGTATGTTAAACTTTCTCACACACACACACACACAGTTGCATTTCCCTCCCTTGTCTTACACACATTTTCCCCCAATCACCCACTCACCAATGCTGTGTCTGCGTGTGTGTGTGTGTGTGTCACAGGCTTCACAGAAAAGGATGCCGACGAGATCAAAGGGATCTTTGTGGACACCAACCTGTACTTCCTGGCTCTGACCTTCTTTGTGGCTGCCTTCCATGTAAAAAGAACTTCCATGATAAAGAGAACTTCTCACATAAGTTTCAGCATGGCTCATTTGAAGAAATGTGGTGCAGACCTGACTGAAAATGAGAGGCACTGATTTGCATTTCTGGTTGCTTCCTCAGCTCCTCTTTGACTTCCTGGCATTCAAGAATGACATCAGCTTCTGGAGGCAGAAGAAAAGCATGGTGGGCATGTCCAGTAAAGCAGGTGTGTGGCTTTAATCTCATGAGAGGCACAGGCTTAGAACTTAGACAGTTAATCTGTGACTGTTTGCCTACAACAGTGTGAGGCTTTTAGTCAATGATTCAGAAGAGTTTCCTGTTTGCTTGGCTCAACCTTTTGCTCCGGAGCTTGTCTTTATCTGGTTCGGAGGGACGGCTCCGCATCTGTGTCTTGGAGCAAGACAAAACTGCAAAGCCGACTGAGTGTAACAGTTGGTGTTGTGTGTTTGCAGTGCTGTGGCAGTGTTTCAGCACCATCGTGATCTTCCTGTACCTGTTCGACGAGCAGACCAGCCTGCTGGTCCTCATACCCGCCGCCGTCGGCAGCATCATCGAAGTAAGAGGCTTAAACGTCCACACGTCGCGGTCGGAGCTGAGCAGAAACGTGCACTCGAATCCGACTCTTAAATAGCTCCAGATGTCATTGAGTTGCGCAAGATTTCGTAATCTGAAATATCAACATTTACCTCACATCCTCTTGGTTCTTTTCTATTTTGTCACTGGCACAGCTAAGAAAATAAATACTCTCGTGCATGAGTAACATCTCACATTTATGGAATGATCTCATCGTGTATCACAGGTTTGGAAAGTGAAGAAGGCCTTCAAGATCCAGGTTTTCTGGAAAGGAGGCAAACCAACAATCCTGGTGCGTGAGTGTGAATGTCAGTCTGTGTGTGTTAATGAAAGATCTTTTTCATTATCTGTGATTTTCATTTATTCATCCTTTTAAATGATCTTAATCTGTAGACGCAACACACTAGTTAAAGGCTCGTCTTGAAGCCACGATAAACAGAAAGTGTTGGCGAGATGATGCGGCTTCGGTGCACCTCTCTCACGTCTGAGATCGTCTCATCTGTGTTTTTGTCTTCTCTCTGCAACAGTTTGGGAAGTTAGACGAGTCTGAGAGGAGAACAGAAGAATATGACACCCTGGTGAGACTTCAGACACTCAACCGATACATTAAACTAAAACTAAATCACAAAAACTGTCAGTAGAATGTTCAACCATGAACATTTAAGAATGAGGGTGCATTGGTCACTTTATAAGACGTGTGTTGTGTTCCTCTGCAGGCTATGAAGTATCTGTCATACTTGCTCTACCCGCTGTGTATCGGCGGGGCCGTGTACGCACTGATCTTCCTGCGTTATAAAAGGTGGGCGTCTCTATTTGCATAATATGTCGTTAACGTGATTATTAGTCATGTGTTGCGATGCGATGTCTCAACGACTGCTCCACGGTCGTCCTTCTCTCTGTTTCTCTTCTGGTGTCACAGCTGGTACTCGTGGCTGATCAACAGCATGGTTAATGGTAAGCTTTAAACTTTGACAAAATGGAAAAAAAAACATCAGTTTGTCCCGTTTGCCACTGATTTCTAGTTGTCTGACTGGCAAATGTGAGGTTCTACAGCATGTTCTCCACCATTTCAGGTGTATACGCCTTTGGCTTCCTCTTCATGCTTCCACAGCTGTTTGTCAACTATAAGGTCAGTTCACACTGTAAAATCCTCAGGAAATATAAAACCGATAGATCAGATGTCTTTCAAACTTTTTCTGTCTGCCTCAACAGCTGAAATCTGTGGCGCACCTGCCCTGGAAAACCTTTATGTATAAGGTGAGAGCAAAACTGTGTTTCAGATGTGAAATAAAGTCCGTTATTGTTACTGATTTACTTATTACATTTTATTTTTTACAGGCATTCAACACCTTCATCGATGACGTGTTTGCCTTCATCATCACCATGCCAACGTCCCACAGACTGGCCTGTTTTAGAGATGACGTGGTGTTTCTCATTTACCTCTGCCAGAGATGGTACGCACCAACACCAAGGCCACACACACACAGACACCCATTCTCCTGATTCCTGCTTTTCAACGCTCTCTGTCCCCTCCAACAGGCTCTACCCGGTGGACAAGACGAGAGTGAATGAATACGGGGTTTCTTACGATGAAAGCTCCAAAGGGAAGAAGCATCAGGATTAGGGAGGGATGACCACACCCCGGTTTCTGGCCTCTGTGGTGTAGTACCTGCCTCTTCCTTCCACTGGTTCTTGCCTGGTAATCAGCTGGTTCAACAGTCCAGAGGCGGCTGGAAGAATACTTTTCCATTCCAGGTCAGTGGATGGACCAGAGGAACCAACCTCCTCCCGGTTTGGGACTCCCCTTCACCCCCGCCTCCCCTGTCCCACTGTGCAAACATCTGCTTTTCCGTCTTTTGCCGTGTGTGTGTGTGGTGTGTGTGTATGTATATGTATGTGTGGGAGGGCATTTCCCATGTTTTGCCGTGTGCAGGACAGGAAGTGCACTCAGAAGAGCTGCAGTAACTTTTCTACAGTCGATGGTGGTAACTCTGAACCTTCTCAGCCATAAACTCTTTCCCACTGCTTCATAGAAACGTCATGTCTCTCCACAAAATGAGACGACACTGGTGGACAGACCGAGGGCCCTCCTGTGTGGCACCCTAGGCCCCCTTTTCTTCCACAGTCCAAAGACTGAATTGCCCCTAAGTGTGAGTGAATGTGTGTGTGTGTGTATGCCCTGAGATGGACTGGCAACCTGTCCAGGGTGTATTTGCAGGGACCCCCAGCGAAGCTGTTAAGCTCATGGATGGAAGTCCCTCTTAAATCAGAGCATTTGAGAAGGGGCCATATTTGAAGAAACAATATCCATATTTTCATTCCATTTTATTCCATAAGCACCGATCCTGGCACAAATTCAGGACAACATTCCTGGTGCAGACTGTGAAAGACATGATCTGAGGTGATGCGTATGCAGAGTTTAGACACTGTTCAGACTGTTTTCTTACTGACAGCGAAGTTCTCTCGTAGACGGATGAAAATCCAGACTCGCGGACACGGAAAATATAGAAAAAAATGGCTGAAACGAGAGTCAAGGAAGGCACTTATGAAGTCATATATATTTCAGATACGTCTTGAAACGTCTTCTTAACCTTTTAACGCACACGATGGCTGTGATAGAAGCACAGGTAGATTCTCGCGTGTTGCCATGGCGACGGAGGCTGCGTTGCCCAAATGTTCCCTGCAGCTGAAGCAGACGGACTCGGAGATGAGGATCACCCTGTAGAATAATACGGTTGAAAACTAACTCTCCTGCTCTGTCCATTCATTCGCTCTATGATACTGACCTCGACTTCACCGTAACACAGGAGGAGTGTGCCACTGAACGTCACACTGTCCTTTCCATCCACTTCACTTTTCTAGTTTTACCTACTCAAGTATTTTGTTTAAAAAGAAAACAACAACATATCAGGGCCAAGAGAATATGTTGGTGCCAAACATCAGAATGATTCACCTCTGTAAATTCACAGTAAATGGTCCATCTGATGGTTCTGAATAGACACTGACACTATGGATAAATGGTAGACTTGAGGCAAGTATTACTACAACTGGATTTACAGTCACTGTTTTGTTTTTTGCCACAGTTTCTTCTTTTTTTTTAATAGACTACTTCAAATCAGCCTAATCTGTCTTCGGGCACAGGATATTAGGTCAGTGTACAAAAATCAAATGTAGAGTTTCTGTTCCTGTGTAAATGTGGCCAGGAGAGATGTCAGAAATTTTGCCTTGGAATGATCTTAATTATTGTAAAAAAAAAAGATGTTTTTGGTTGAGATGAAATAAAGTTGAGCGACTGAACATATCCTCTTTGTTGGATTTATTTCCTCTCCAGTTCCTCAAATGTAGCTTTAAGTCATGATAAAAGCGGGAACCATGCAAAACTGGTCCGTGCTGAAGAGAGATCTGAGCCACAAGGCCGAATCCTCCATTTACCATGTTCTAATCATGGATGTATTATAAGAACTGGATACCGGACCAAACATGGTGGCCCATTCATTCCTATGGAACCCTGCTTGCTGGTGCATACGACTCATGGATGTATTATAAGACTTATGTATCATAAGTCTTATAATACATCCATGGTTTTAATCCACATCTTTGATCATGTATTGTTGGTCATAACTGTAAGGATAAGAATGGAAATACAAACAGCTGAAGTCTTCTGCAGGTTTGACTCATTCTTAGGGTGACACTTCTACAATTTACCCACAGCTATATTATATTCTCGTCACTGGTCTCATATCTTTATGTGAGTGTATCTCTAAGTGTGAACCACCCAGCTTCTATACAAAACTCAGTTAATCATTTGTATATGGACATATATCAAAAACATAATGAAAATTTCGCATAATAAAGGACTGACTGGAGAGCGGGAAAAAATCAGCTCCCCTCATTGAAAAGTGGCGGACGTCTGTCGTCACTACGCGTGCGTCCTGACGTCAGAGCACGCAGCCCCGACGCAGAGTACATGTGCCATGCGCCCGCCCTCCCTCTTTCCTTTTCCGCTGTAGGAAGCTAACGTGCCTAAGGTGTTTGGTTCTTCATCCGAAGCTAAGGCCCTTCAATCCGGCGACTAGCACCACTTTTTTTAGGCATCCGACGCTACAAACCTAAAATCTAACATCTACAATGGCCTCCGTGTCCGAACTCGCCTGCATTTACTCCGCTCTGATCCTCCACGACGATGAAGTCACCGTCACCGTAAGTGTCCCCGGCTGAGCCCCCACAGCCCGGCCAATATGCCCGCTCTCAGCCTTCTGCTGCCTGGGAAATGCTCGAAACGATAAAACTTGATAGATATTAACCCCGCCGACTTATGTTTATTTACAATATTGAACATGAACACATTAAGGGTACTACTGTGTGTAAATATAGCCGTCCGCCGTACAAACATGGTAGCGTGTGATAGTAGCTGAGGTTAGGCCTCGTCTGTGTACTATCGGCTTCTGGAGTCAGGTTACCTAGTAAACATGTGATGGAAGTTGGTGCAACTCACTTACCTCTCATAAAGTCATAAACAAAGTGATGCAGATTGCAGTACCTGTACCATATGTCACTCAAATTGCCGGTACCGTACGTTATTTGAGAGGGCTGGCACGTGTGTGATCTACTTGTATCATGACAAATCAAGCCACTGGGATGTCTTAGTTTAAGCTGAAACTGTCCCCATTCTCAGTTTTACTTTGGCTTCTGGCTTTTTTGTTGTCTTCGTTATATATGCTTCTTAAATCAACTATTAACTTAAACAACTGTGTCTAATTGTCCATCTTCCCTTTCTGTAGGAGGACAAGCTGAATGCCCTGATCAAGGCCGCCGGAGTCACCGTGGAGCCTTTCTGGCCAAGTCTCTTCGCCAAGGTAAGGGAGAATGACAGCTGTCATGTCTAGATGTGGGAAGAATTCCCCATCCTTAATAATCTGACCTGTGACGATAAAGTGATGTGAAGTCTGACTTGTTTCGCAGTCACAACAGATTTTACACAAGCATCATAAAGAGAGAGCAGGATTGATGGATTATGTGTTTATATTCCATGGATTTTTTCCCTGTGTTTTTTTAACTTCTAAGCATCCAAATACATATCATTAATTTGTTATTCATTCATACATATAGCTTGACTTGTCACAGTTACATATAAACTTTGTTGCCCCTCTGGGGGGTTTTCTTTGGGAAGCTCAGGGCCAGTTGTGGTTACAGTCTGTGCGTCACCTAAAGCTGTGTGAACTGAGTGATTCCTGAACCTCGCGTGTCTGGTTTTCAGGCTCTCACCAGCGTGGACATCGGCAGCCTGATCTGCAACGTCGGAGCCGGAGGTGGAGCTCCAGCTGGAGTCGCTGCTGCTGGAGGAGCCGCCGCCGCTGGTGACGCCCCAGGTAACGGGACAGACATGAAGTGTTTGTGTGGTTGTGGTCTGGCGCCACATTTTTGACTTTCAGATCTCTGTAGGTGCATCTGACAGTTAATTAACCATGTTTCACCTTGTCTTACCCCCACAGCCAAGGAGGAGGAGAAGAAGGAAGAGAAGAAGGAGGAGTCTGAGGAGTCCGATGATGACATGGGCTTCGGTCTCTTCGACTAAAACTGATGTTTTTTAAGAAAACACAATAAAATAAGAAAAATTGACAGAAGCCTCCTGACCTTTTCTTTTTCCCTGCTTTGGTACAACACGACACTTCCTGTTACCACTGAAACATTTTCACTGTGCTTCTGACATGACAGACATTTTATATTAAGTTTTCGTGGCTGTGTTTTCTATTGAGGTTGAATAAATTCACATCTATTAAAACCCCATTCTGTTAAGGGACAGTGCTTGAATGCATTGTCCCAAAGTTCAGTGCAACTTTCATCTTTGTTTTAAGTGCCAGTTCATAACAGCTGTTATCTCAAGGCACTTTACAAAGAGTGCACTTTGCACAAGAAGCTTTTTTTCTGTACATATGTCCTTTTAGTTATAAAAAAAGCACTTGAATAAGCCAGTTTTGTTTTGGAAAAGGGTGTTTTGGAGTAACAGATTGTAGGGGCATAAGAACAAGAACTTGGAGGAGATAAACTAGAACTTACAATTGACAGTGAGGGTGATTAACAGACAGGATGGGGAAAACGGAGGCTAGAAACTAGAGTGAAAAAGCTTGAGGAGGAGAAGAGGCTGCAGGAAAATGAACAGGGCTGGATGAATATCGTGGCTCAGCGTGAGCAGGAGAAGGAACTGGGGGAGAAAACAGCGCTCAGAGACAAAATTGAAATTGCTTCAGGAGGAGAACAAGGAAGAGCAGGAACACAACTGTGAAGCAACTTGAGGGGAAAAAGAAACTGGTAGAGAAAAACCACATCTTAGAGGTATCAGCAAACCAGCTCAGGGATGAGAAAAACAATTTGGAGGAGGAAAAATAGAACATAATGAGAGTGCACCAGCTCCAGAAGGACAACAAGCAATTGGAGGAGAACAAGGGACTTGAGGAGAAAAAAAACGCTCAGAGACAAAATTGAAATTGCTTCAGGAGGTGAACAAGGAACTTGAGGAGAGGGACCAGAGCTGGGACACAATAGTGAAGCAACTTGAGAAGGAGAAAAAAATACTAGTGGAGAAAAAAAGAGAGCTGTGAGATTAGAACCAAACAGCTTGAGGAAAAACTGGAGGATCTCCATCTGAAAATTATAGAAAAGCAGAAGAAGACACGCTTCCGAGCTGGTGGAGGAGACTGCTTGTTGTTCAACCATGGTTGGGTAAGACTAGTTCCCTCTGTCCCTCTTCCCTTGCTTCTCTTCCTTTCCCTCCCTCCTTCTCCACCTTCCCTCCTACTCTAGCCATCTTCCTCCCTTCTCCTCTCATTCCCACCCTCTCCACCTTTGGACCCTCTAGCCCTACCTCCTCTACCCTTACCCCTCCTTTCCACCCATCCTCTACACCTCCTTCCTTAACCTCCCTCTTCTCTCTTTGCACCGTTCCTTTTAAAATCCCCCCTTTCCCTTAGCTTCACCCTCTTCCCCCTCTCCCTACCACTATTTTTAGTCATCCAACGCTCTAAACCTAAAATCTACGATGGCCTCAGAGTCCGAACTCGCCTGCATTTACGCCGCTCTGATCCTCCACGACGACGAAGTCACGGTCACCGTAAGTGTCCCAGGTCGAGTCTGACGTGTGATCTGTCTATCTATATCATGATGACAATCCAAGCCGGTGGGATGTGTTAGAATCAGCTTTAACTGTCTGTTTTACATTGGCTCCTGACTTTTTTTTCTGTCTTCGTTATATACTTCTTAAAACAACTATTCTATTCTGTAGGAGGACAAGCTGAACGCTCTGATCAAGGCCGCCGGAGTCACTGTGGAGCCTTTCTGGCCAAATCTCTTCGCCAAGGTAAGGGAGAATGAGGTGGTGTGCTCAGTTAATCATTAGTTGCTTTGTGCATGCTATAGAGCAAAAGTGAGGGAGAGCGAGAGTGTAATGTCTGTTCAGTTGGGTAGAAACTTTATTGGCCCCTCTGGGAGCCCTCTTTAATTTAAAAGAAAAAATGGTTCTTAGGCTCTGTTTTATTTATTTTTATTCTGAGTTTTATGTTTTCTTTAATATGAAATAAAGGCCTTAAATTGTACTCTCCTGGCTTATTACCCTCCCTAGTTTTATTGCATTGACAATAAGTATTATTGAAACAACATGAAAATGTGAACATAGGGGTCAGTTAGACACAATAATAAGACATAAGCTGGACTTTGGTTTCTTTTACCTGGAGGAAATTTTTCCGAAGTTTACAAAGTTTTTTTTAATTGAATACTGGTTTACAGGCTCTCACAGGCATGGACATCAGCAGCCTGATCTGCAACATCGGAGCCGGAGGTGGAGCTCCAGCTGGAGTCGCTGCTGCTGGAGGAGCCGCCGCCGCTGCAGCCGCCCCAGGTAACGGGACAGACATGAAGTGTTTGTGTGGTTGTGGTCTGGCGCCACATTTTTGACTTTCAGATCTCTGTAGGTGCATCTGACAGTTAACTAACCAGGTTTCATCTTGTTTTACCCCCACAGCCAAGGAGGAGGAGAAGAAGGAAGAGAAGAAAGAGGAGTCTGAGGAATCCGATGACATGGGCTTCGGTCTCTTCGACTAAAACTGATGTTTTTTTAAGAAAACACAATAAAATAACAAAAATTGACAGAAGCCTCCTGACGTTTTCTTTTCCTCCGCTTTGGTACAACACAACACGTGGTCTCTTCTACTTTCAGTTGTCTGAAAATCTCTGTAGGTGCATCTGACAGTTAATTAACGATGAGATGAGATCGGCTTCAGTCTCTTCGGTGACGACTGATGTTTTTTAAGAAAACAGAATAAAATAACAAAAATTGACAACAGCCTCCTGACCTTTTCTGTTATTCCCCTTTTGGTACAACACAACATCTCCTGTTACCACTGAAACATTTTCACTGTGCACCTCCTCGCTACTCCTCTCCCTCCCTCTCCCTCCATTCCCTCTCTCCTCCTCTACCTATCCCCACCCCTCTCCATCCTTGCCATCTTCATGCCCCCCCTCACCTCCCTTACCCTCCATTTCCCCCTTTGTGGGTGACCCCACCAGAGCAGTTTCCTGCAATTTTACCTGTGTAGTACCTTCATGGTGGTGTTTGGGGTCTGCTAGACCCTATAGGAGCATCCATAGGAACATGGCATGTAATACACCCAGGGCACAATGTCACTCCATCACGGGGCAACCTCATACATGTAGAGAAAGCCATCAAATTAATGAGTTAGAAGATGCTGTAAGTTTTAAGGTATGCTGTTGAACTCCAGGCCTCCAATACTGTCCAGCAGTAGTGCATCTAAACTAATTTCTCTTGGGCTGAATAAAGTATCTGCCAGCTACAAAGAATTTAATTTGGCTTTATGTGCTAAAATGAGCAAAGTGGACGGCAAAAAGAAACTAGTGAAGAATAATTTATAGTACATTATTTTGTGACTATCTGAAATAAGTTGCTATTGCGTACATTGTGACAATCATAAACTAGGAACGCTAGGATTACGAAGGAGTATGAAGTGAGCATGCGCGTTCTGATATCGCGGGACTAGGCGTTTTGAGAGAGAAATCTTGTCAAAATGACGTTGAAACCAAAAGCCGCACGTGAAGACAGGACACAACACCGGCGGCGAACTTACAGTGGACGTTTTCCCTTGCGACAGAGATTGGACTGAAGTGTTTTACTCTCTGCACTCACGTCTTCTCTGAGCCTTGAATGCGTGGAAGGTAATGCTAACGCTAATGCTATGAATCTCCTAGCATAAAATACGCCGCCTGGGCCCTGTTTAACCGAAGCGGCGAGATGTACGCCACATAATAATCGTGATAACGGTACTTGATACGTAGTTCCAAAGAGGCTGGAAGAAAAGTATCACGAGTTTTCGTACTGTAAGGGATATCTTCGGTTTCCGTAGTGTAGTGGTTATCACGTTCGCCTCACACGCGAAAGGTCCCCGGTTCGAAACCGGGCGGAAACACGTGACCTTTTTCCTTTTTCACTTTCGATTTCGTCACAAAAACCATCGCTTTCGTTTAGCGCTTAATTTTCGATAGTATATTTCACAGCCGCCTGACAATATATAAATCATGCCTCGGAAACATGTATTTCCTTTACCAGCTATGTTACTTCCATTTAAGAAGATGTATTTTGTAATCTGTTGGGTATTACCATTAAAAAATAACTGCACAATACTATTAACAGAATCGGAAAAGATGATAAACAGATTTCAGACTTATTTACCTTCAGCAGCTCATCTGATTTGACTATGAGTGACCTCTCTATCAACAGTTGTTGGTCTGTATTTACAATGTTCCTGTCTTGTCATATGTTCATCTCAGAGGCTGAATAGAAGAAACATGACCCGTTTTAAACCTGCTCTTGGGGTCAATATCACCAGTGAAATGCAAAATACTATGTTAATAATAGAAACATTTTTGACCCTTCTCTAAGCACGTAATGAAGTGAATTAACATACACAACATGTTTTACCCTCTGAGTACATGCAGAAGTGATTTAACATATTTACCTCCCTTCGATTCCCATGTCCAGGCAATAGCTGTGGCACACTTAAAGAATTAGACACAACATTTTATTCTTTATTGATAACAGTGTTTTATTTGCTTGGTTTAGCAACTGTACATGTGACTCCTTCCTGAGAATACCGCTCACCTCAGGGGAGAGGAGAACAGTGGAATGGAGAGAGAATCAGAGAGGGAGAGGAGGGAGACGAAGCAAATCGGGGAGGTAAAGGCTAGAAACACCGGAGAGGAGAGGGAGGAAAAGGGTATAAATAACTCCAGTAGAGGGAGGTAGAAAGACAACAGGAGGACTGATGGAGGAAAAACCGCAGCGGACGATTTCATAGGATAAACCAGACCTGTTGTTTTTAAAACAATGGTTTGGAGAGGGGTGGGTTTACAGTAACAACATATGCAGCCATGAAAGAAGTCGATGTTGAGGTCCAATGAACTCTCACTCCAGTTAAGTGTAATATAAAGTTGAGACGTGCTGGATTTTGATCTAAACTGTGAGTTCCCTGAATTTGAAGAGCTGGCAAAACGGCCAGTGCACCACAACGAATGGGCTTCACAATAAACAACATTATTACGGTTGAGTAATAGGTGAGACTGATCTTCAGTTACTGCCTGGACCGACATGCTTTTGGTGAAATGTTCCTTTTTTTAAAAAATGATTTCAGTCAATTGCAGATAAATGGCACAGGTTCGGCACCTCCATTATTGCTCCACCTCTCACCCCTCTCTCTCCCTTCACTTTCTCCCCCCTGTTCGCCCCTCTCCCTTATTCACTAACAATTCATGCCTCAGAAACATGTTAAAAATATAGCTTCTTTGTATATTTACTATGTAAGTTAACTTAAAAAAAGTGGCCTGTGACATTAAGTTTGTTCTGTAAAACTCAGCTTTTTATAGTTTTTTTTACGCTGTTTCCTGACGCCTGAGATAGAGAGATCTAGATAGAAGATGAAAAAGAGATAAAATATGAATCTATGGCATTTCTTTTCTTCTTTTTTTTTTTTTTTGCTCATACATTGTTCAGGAGGAAGACTGAAAAACCGAAGCATAGAGACATACCGTGAGAGTCAAGGCTGGAAATAGTAATAACAATAATAATAATAATTATTAATGATATAAAAGCATGTTTAAACATCAACATTATCATATCATCTTCATCGTCCTGGCTCTTCAGTTCCAGTTGTTACGTCCTGCATATGTGGAGAGTGTTAGTCGTGTCTATGTGGCAGATTCACCGTGCATCCGTTCAGCCCAGAAGTAGCTCTGCAGTCCTTCAAGCGAGCCTCTTAAAACCTTTGTTTGATTCACGTAAAGATTTAAGAAGAAGCAAAAAAAACAATCATGTTTGAGGGTATAACATGATATGAGGGCTGGGTGGGGGGTGGGGGGGGAGGAAGGAGAGGAAGAAGAGCGTTTCTCTGGATACAAAAGCAAATAATGCGACGGAAGTACAAAACGAGACGATATCGACTGAACCACGAGCGCTGCCAGAGAGAGAGGAGAGCCAGGGAGCTGATTGTTTCAGTCACGTACGTCCACTGTCCATCACTTCTTGTCCTCCTTTCTTTTTCTTTTTGTTGTCCGTCCACCAAAGAGTCCTCTTCTCTTCCCGGTCGGCCAAGAGCTTTGCCACTCACTTACCACTTGGCTGGGAGCAGACGCTGCCCGCCTCGCTTTCCGACTCCCGACTTAAATCCTGATCATCTTGAGCCGCGACTGGTCGATGACGTCCAGCAGGTTCTTGGCGTCGACCGCGAGGGCGTGAGCTGCCATTAGCATGTGCTTCTTGTAGTCCTTCTGTAAACTGTGCGGACAGACCAGATGCAGAGGTTCACTTTCCATTCACTCTGGAAATGTGCAAAAGTGAGACCCTGTCCATAACAACCCATCTGTGCAAACAGGCTTTTAATGCTTAAACTGTGTCTGAGCTGTACTTATTTCATTTGATCTGTTTTTCATTATCACGTATTTACATGTCTTTGAGCACCTGTAAAAGTGCAGTACAATAAAATGACAATCAAAAACTGGTAATGCACGCACCTGACTTTTGAAAACCTCTCAAATATCACTGGAACTTTTTTACCCTCTCATTAGGTGTTTTTTTCAAACATGTTGATATTGAAGTTTGGCACAAAACATCCACAGTTACAGGTGTGGGCAGAGAAGACTGAACTAAATCTAATGAAAACATCTATCACATCCCAAAGTTGGAGTCTCATAAGAAAAGATTTTATGAGAGCAAGGGGATGTGACAAGACTAGACTTGACACTAGACAAGAAATATCACTTTTATGGAAAACATACTTCAGTCCAAGTCGCAAAACTGTAATAAAAACACAACTACAGATTCCTAAATCGTCACAGAATGTGTGTGTGTGGGTGTGTGTGTGTGTGTACTAACCTTGTCATGACGTACTGCTGGGCCAGTTTCATCTTCGATATCAACTCTGCCAGGTCTGAATTCAGCAGCTTCTGAGCCATCTCGATCTGCATGAACCATGCGAATGACAAGTTCTTCATAAGAGGAAATGAGCCTGAATACGCCTAACATGCTGCACAGGGCTGAAATTTAGACGACCACATCCAGTTTTGTTTGGACCCAATGTGTGTGTGAGAGAGAGAGAGCAGTGTGTGTGTGTGTGTGTTTACCTCTCTGTGTGTGCTGGCTGGCAGCACAGGAAGGGTCTCATCCACAGTTGCCAGGAGGGTCCTCAGCGCCAGACCCACCTCCTACAACACACACACACACACATTTTAATCTACTGATGAACACACACAGCTTTTGGCTTTAGGGACATCTCTGTGGATCTCGAGCCCACCTTGACCATGGGGACGTACTCCTCCGGCGCCGCCGGCTGAATCCTGTTGGACATCTCGATCACAGCTTTCACCAGGCCCGTCACGTTCTCATACACCTTGTCGTTGGACCGGTCCAAGTTGGCGGTGGGGGGCGGGCTGATCTCCTGCGGCTGCAGCTGGGCCCACGACAAGCACGGAGAGTTTCAGTGGGAACAGTGGGAACGCTCTTCAAACTCCCGTTTGCTCATTCAGGGTCTGCTTCCTTTGGAGGTCTGCAGAGGCTCGTCCAGAGGCCGCACCGACTGCTGGTAAATGGGACAGTCCAGCCTCTGGAGGCCCGTCTGGCTGGTTCACCAGTTAGTCATAGTCATCATAGCATGTGCTCCATGCTGTTGATATTAATATTGATTAATATCAACTATGATCGATAATTAACGTCACTCGTTCACTCAACATTAGAGTCAAGGTTTTTGGGCTCTTTTAAAGTATCTGGCTCATTTCCTAGCTCAAAGTCTACCCCACACTCTCCACATTGAAAATATATATATATATATATCTCTCTTATCTCCAATCGGTTTGGGATACACAGGATGTTGTAAATGGCAAACACATCCTTTAAATTGGGACAGGCCTTCAGATGCGTACTCCAACGAGATGCAGACCCTGACTTGCGACCCGGCTAGTGTCCTCTGAGAATTAAACGGATATTGTTGAGCTTTTCTACCAAGTGTCTACTTAGTGCCTGTAGTTAGGGAGACACAACACTAGGAGGCAGTATGTGACAAATTTTACTTACCTTATCTCTCTTTCACACACACACATACACACACAGAAGAAGCCTATGGGTTGTTATGTCTGCTCTACTAACACACCTTGTCTATTCTACAGTGTTGCAGTGCAGGCTCAACTATAACTCCAACTTTCTTCTCATGTTAAATAAAAGAACTTCTAGTGTAGTGTGAGAAGAGTCACTCCTGTATACAGTCTGAAGTTAGAGTTTGTTTCTTTCTTTTATTTTTAGCTCCCAGCTTCGAAAAGTCACACCAAACTCTGCAGCAGCCTTTAAATGTGTTCATAAAAGCGTCTGGAGTGGTTTGAGGACTGTCCAACCAGTGAGAAAAGGAAAAAAAGTCTCTTTTCTATTCACTGTTAGGACACCAAATTCACCAAGACATTGACAGTCTGAGTGGGTACTACTACAACTATGAGATCTACAAATACTATCTACATGCCACGATTAATGTCTAAGGACATGGTAGAAGACAGACAGAGATCAGTGTCTATTCACCTACTGATGGCGACATTTAGTCAAGTTTTTCTTTACCAGGACTAACCAGGACAACAATGTGGACTTCACGTTCTGGAGTGAAGACTAAGTGGGTTTGAGTAGGTCTCTGGTAGAGAAAAACACGTTGACTACAATATAGAGGAGCTTCTGGAAGCTTCTCTTGGCTTGATGATAACGACCAGGTGACTAGATCTACAGCGACGAGAAACACACACAGATTGGCTTACCCTCCACGGCTATGGGTGGGGGTTGGGGGGGGGTGGGGGGGTGGGAGTGGGGGGTGTGATTGGGTGGGAGGATAAGGATAAAGGATGAAGGGAAGGGAAGGGGTGCAGCATATTGATTGGTGGAGAGAGAGAGGGATGCATGGGGGAGCAAGATGTGTGAGGGAATGATAAAGATGAGCGAATGGATGGGTGTTAATGATGGAAGAAGGGGGGGGGGGTGTGAGAGGGGGTAGAGAGGGTGGAGAGAAGAGGGGACAGCACATTAGGCCAAAGCAAAACCACAGGCAGCACAACATGCAGCCCCATCAAAGCCAAAAATAAAAGAAGCAATACCCAACAAAGCATGCAGGGGTAACAGAGTAATACAAACAGCCCCAACATGTCGCAAGGGATAAACCAGAGCGGCGTGAACAAGTTAAACAAGAAAGGCCGAGGCCTACCTTGACGCCCTCGTTGTAGCTCTCCACGGGGCCCAGGCTGGCCAGGTTGCCCAGGTGACCCGGAGCCCCGGGACGGGGCGGCTTCTTGGGAGGCGCCACGTGCTCTGAGGACGACAACACGGAGGGTGACTGAGTGTATCGTCACACGGCAGGAGGGGGCGTGCGAGGCGCTCTCTCTGCCCGGACGAGCCAGGGCTCTCACCTGGTTTCCCCACCGGCTGGTAGATGTGTTGGCTGCCACCCTGCCGAGCCAGACACGCAGAAGTTCAGAGCATGCAGATTTTGAGGTTTTCCAGACTAGATAAGGTTCGTTAGTGAGTTTTAAGATGTCACAGTCCACATTCACACTGGGGCCGAGCCTCTGGCTTCCTCAGCTCCCATGAGCCCTCTGTGGTCATGGGGTTGGTGTGTAGGCCGTACCCTCGCTGGCAGAAATACTCTCTGTCTGAAAAAAACGTGTCCTCTGCCCCACTTTTTCATTTTGTCTTTCTGCTGGGCTAAAACTATTCTTATCTCCATCACACACACACACACACACACACACACACACACACAGAGGCACAGAGAGGGACTGACCGGTGCTTGTAGCGTGCCGTCCTCTCTGTCGATGCTTCCTCGGCTGTTTCTGGATTCTGTCTTCTGAGGGGAGGAGAAAGACACGTTTAGAGCGACACCTTACATTTAGGAACCGTCATTAAGTCTAGCAACAGTTTCCATCACACACACACATATGTAAGTTCTTGCCAAAGTAGCAAGAACTGGATGTTTTCTGCAACATTTCCCAAAAAAAACCAAGACCGAAAGAATTAATATATATAATCAAAGACAATTGAAGTATTCCATCCACTGGGATCTTTTCCATCTTTACACCCTGAAAAAGCAAACACCATCGTCAAGGAGAGTCCAAACGTCCTGGTTTCAGTACCGTTCTGGTGAAGCACGCCTTGAAGAGATGCATCCTGGGAGAATAGAGGCCGAAGAAGACGGGAGGAGAGCAGAGAGTGGCGGCCATCGAAAGGAGGGAGAGAAAGGACGAGAGGAGCAGGAGGAGGCGAAAGGAGCTCAAGACATGGGGAGAGAAAGCAGCGAGTCGCTGAGGAAGAGGAGACTGAGAATGCGGTGCGGAGGCCGAGAGAAATGGAGCGAGCGGCTCAGAAAATCTGAGTCAGAGCAGAACGGAGGGAGAGGAGAAGATAGAGGGAAAAGTTTTTCCAGAGGAGGAAAAGCTCCACTGAGCCACAGAGACTCAATCCTGGAGAGAAAAGATCCAAACGCCTCGCTCTCCTCTCCTCTCCGTTTCTCTCCCTCCCACTTTTTCCATCTCTCTGCATCTCCCTCTGTCTATTCTCTCTCTCTCTCCCTCTCTCTCTCTCTGTGATGGGTGACTCCTTGTTCATTCCAGCCTGGCCGTGCCTCTTGCCAATCCCACTTCCTTTCTCCCTCCTTCTGTCCTGCACTCTTGTTCCTCCTCGCAGCTTCCATCTCTTTCTCTTCGGGCCCTTCACATTCCTCTTGTTCGTGCTTTTAGCTCAAAGTTTACGTGAAATTTAACACTTCACACCGAGATCTTCAGCAATTATGCACTCAAATAACTGGGTCATTCAAATCAGTTTAGAGTCAAAGACCTATAATGCTGAAATTCACTAGATCCATATGAATGAAGCTTCTAGATGCTGTGGCTCGACCACATGAATGAGTGACGAGAGATATAAACTGTTGGACAAAATCAAGCTGTCACTCAAAATTGTACTATTTGATTGAATGTGCAGATATACTTTCCAGTGTTTTTAACACATGTTCAAGATCTGGTTAACTTAACTAACCTGTGAGTATTCTTCGGGATCGATAAGTTTGCATCTATCTGTCTATTATCTATCACCCTGCCTATCTATCATCCATCTATCTATCTATAGATAGATCCATCATTATTCCATCAATATTCTAGTTTGTTTGAGTGAAATACTGAATTGCTTGTAAGGGACTCAGAAAGTCAAATGCCTGCACTTGAGATCCTTGTTTTTTTTTTGTTTTTGCTCTGTTTAAAAGAAGAAAAAAACCCAATCACTGAAACCATTCATGGTGCCCTTCTATTTAAAATCGCCTCTCCGGGCAGCTGCTGACATGTTATGAAACCCGACTCTCCCTCTCCCACGTGTCGTCGAGCGAGCGACGCGACTATGGAGGCTTCAGTGGAGACGGGAACACAGACCCTAACCCTAACCCTAACCACCTCCTGTCCTGCAGCCTGTCTCAGTGCGAGGACAGATGATGAGACCGGCTCCGCACTTTCCCCGGTTTCCAACGCGTGCCGCGTTATGAGCTCAGAGCGGGATGGGACCGGCGTCGGATGCACCACAGTGACGTCCCACCCCACTTGTGGTTTCACTTCGCATCAGTGGGAATGGAAACGCACACACACGCACACACACACACACACACATTCTCAAGTCAAGTGTCCAGTGTCAGGCCTCTGGGCATCGAGCGGCGTGATATTTTATTTTATGCACATTTCTGACCAGGGTCCAAGGTCTGAGCCATAAAACGTTATTTATTCGTTTGTTTGTTTACGATTGGAGGGATGGGAGATGTGGGCTGTGTGTATTCTGCTGTAGCCGGGCCTAAAAAGCATGCTCTTTACCCAAATGTTTGCGAATGTGGCTGCAGAGCGGAACGGACGCCATCGAGTAGAGCTCGTGGACGAGCCAGGAACGATTGAAAAAAGAAGAAGAAGAAGAAGAAAAAGAAAGACGATGCCGAGTGGTTGCTAAAAGGATAAATAAGGGATTCGACCTGCCAGGTCAGTCCGATGAGATTCCCTCGCTCCGAGAAGCAATAAATGTGCCTGGCAGGTCGAGCGATGACATCAGCCATCGCTGAGGAGAGGGAACGTCACTCATCTCTGCAGTCTCTCTCCCTCTCTCCCTCTCTCCCTCTCTCTCTCTCTCTCTCTCTCTCTCTCTCTCTCTCTCCCTCTCCCTCTCTCTCTCTCTCCTGGTCCCACACCTGGCTCACAAACAGCTCATCTCGAGGCGAGAGGAGCATCCGTCCGACCCAACAGAGAGCACAAAAACAGACTTGTTTTGAAGAGCGAGGATTTGGCCCCCCCGTCTGACGGGATGTTTCTGTCCGTGCCTGACGAGATAAATCACGCCCCCCCCCACCCGAGCGTTAAGATGCTGCGGCCAGTGGAAAGACGTGCGTCACTTTATCTTTACATCTTTTGTTTTGCTTTTCGCGTTGATCCGTCTCTGCGTTGCCATGACAACTGAAGGCTGTCAGCATGAATTAGTGGTCTCGCTAGCTTCCTTCCATCGGGGCTCACGTCACTTTTGGTTTGATCGCATCCTTCCAGGATGATGTCAATGGCAGGTTTTTATGTATATTCCACATAAGTTCTATGTAGTATTTCACCATCTATCCATCCCTCTAACTGGGGACAAAGAAAAGGACCAAACTGCTCTGCTTCTCACACAAACAAATCAGCATATGCTCTGCAACAGATTCCTTGTTATGAAAGGTCGTTTTGGGGTAAAAACAGAAAAGAGAAAATTTGTTTTGAACATTTCACGTTTTCCTCCAAATCTCTACAACAGATGGTGCTGACTGCAAAACATTCGAAAACGCTGGTATTTCCTCCTAAACGGTCCACTCGTTACTGGCAGCTGATGATGCTGACGTTGCTAATAAGATGGCCACGGGCCACAAAAAAAATGAAACGCTTTCTTACCATGAAGCTCTCCTCCTGCTCCAGCCAGCGCTGGTCGTCCTCCATCTGCTGCTGCTGCATCATCAGCCGCTCCTCCATCAGGGCCTGGCCGGCACAGCCGCCCTCCTGAGGGCCCGCAATGGAACGCAGGGATTAGCTTAGATTAGAGACAGGTTCAGCAGGTACAGGTGAGGGAGCCACCTCCCATATGGTCTAGCGGTTAGGATTCCTGGTTTTCACCCAGGCGGCCCGGGTTCGACTCCCGGTATGGGAACGGGATCTTTTCCAACTACCTCCTTAACCTCTGCAGTAGAACTTACTATACTTCACTCTACTCTCATCCCTTGATAGACTTCAGACCTGTATTATTCCACTCTTGTCTCCTATCTAAGTCACATTGGATAAAAACCGGCTGCTGAATAACTAGATGTCATCGGTTTGAAGTATTTTCCAAAGTTCCTTTCTTTTTCCACCTGCACGCTACAATGATGTCAACTGTTTTGTTTGAGAAGTTCAGATCTGGTTTAGCTGCTCTGATATATGGACTCTAGGTACGTGTGTGTGTGTGTGTGTGTGTGTGTGTGTGTGTGTGTGTTGTGATCCTACCTCCATATTGGCGCCCCAGAGTGCAGTGTGTTCAGGTCTGTGTTGATTCCAGGAGTCGCTGGGAGGGTAACCCCCGCCACCATGTGCCGACGGCTGGAGGGTGGGGGGACACAGAGAGAGAGAGAGAGAGAGAGAGAGAGAGAGAGAGAAAGAGTTGTAATCAAGCCACCGCTTCCACTATTATTTACCTCCACTTGCCTAAGAAAACACACAACTTTCGAGTAGATTTTAATGTGTCTTGGGGAAATTTTCTCCCAGGAAAAATGTCGGAAAACTCACAAGAGTTGCAAGCTGTTTCGTGGCATGAATTGGTCATAACATTCATAACAATTTGTTAAAAAGCTCTGATGTGGCATGGAGCTCTTGGAGAGTTATGGAGAGTTACGTAACTACTCTGAGTCTGGTGTGTTACACAAGAAACCAAAACATATACGTTACTCTTTCTGGTGATATGATCAGGTTCGACTTAAATAGCAGTTACAATTATACATTCCTTATATGGCGAGAGAGCAGCTTAAAGCCATAGGATCTGCAGAGTGGCTCTGTGTGTGTGTGCGTGTGTGTGTGTGTGTGTGTGTGGCTCTGAGCACTACAGGAAATGCCTGCTGTCTGCTCGGTTTATGAGGAGAGGAATAAGTGCACTAAGAGTCTCTCATTTTTCTCTGCCTTCACATTTCTCTTCCTGACTTCTGACACATGCAGCACACGCCTGCCGTGCTGCTGCTCCGCTCAGAGACTCGCTGGGTTTTGACCTTTACTGCTCAACCCGATGCAATTTAAAGAGCCGGGGAGTATTAAATTAAATTCTATTCTGGAGGGATGAAGATTTGTGACACGCAAACAGAAAGTTTTGCTTTAATAGACTTTCTAGATCTAAACTTGTCGACAGGATTGGAGAACCGTTTTCTTCACGCTGAGACTGCATTCTGATCTTTCTACATACTTTTATGTCAAAATGGGATCTGGAAGAGTTAATTTAAGGCTGTATCGTACCTGAGGCTTGTTTGCTTTGCTGTAATTAAAGGGATAAAACTTTGCACCACAATCTTAAATCAAGCAACAAAAACCTTATTTCAAGAAATCTGAAAAACTGGACTATGCTGGACTAAACTATGCTGGAAAACCTGGTAGAAACCCCTGAGTGTGTACCGGGAAGTGGTTGAGCTGTGGGCTGGAGAAGAAGCCTTCACTGGAGCGAGGACTGGGGTAACCTGGTCTGCTGGGCTGCAGGGGTCAAAGGTCATCAGCCATGAATGAGTGAACAAAAAAAACCCCCAAACAATGAGACATGAGATGAGACGAGGCTGGAGCTTACTTTGGGCGGAGCCTCATCGGACCCTCCAGAGTCCCAGGACACAGTGACTTGTCTCCTCATCTCCATGCGAAGTCTCTCCTCCTGTTGGAGCTTCTCCTCCTCCAGGATGGTGCTACAGTAACAGGTAGACACAGCACTCAGTACAGAATGGTAGATGATTAACTACAGGCTCTCAGTTTCCGTAGTGTAGTGGTTATCACGTTCGCCTAACACGCGAAAGGTCCCCGGTTCGAGACCGGGCGGAAACATACTTTATCTCATTTTCTGTAAGTTGTCACTTCAGAATTTGTCCTATTGTACAGTTTCTATGTATATGCTTATCATTAATTTAGAAGAAAAGAGAAAATTAGGATTCCCTATAGTTCAGGCTGGAAAACAAGTGTACACTCTCTAACTTTAGCTCTCAATGTGTCTTATTTTCACCTTCTATACCAAATTTCAATGCGCTTGCACTAGATTTTACCAGACAATACTATTTTGATTTGTTAAAATAAAACATGTAACAGACACAGAGACCGAACGTGTGCCCACCTGAGCTGCGTTTTGAGCTCTGTGAACCGCGGCCTCTTGCTAGGGTCGTACGACCAGCACTTGGTCATCAGGCTGTACAGGGTGGGCGGGCACTGAGGCGGCATGGCCAGCCGCTCCCCGTTCTCTATCCTGCCGATCACGTCGTTGTTCTTCACCCCCTGGAAGGGCTTGATGCCATACATCAGGATCTCCCACATGCAGACGCCTGCACACAGACACGACAGAGAGAGACTTAGAGACAGATGCAGCGGGATACTGAACCCTGAGATTCATAGTGGCAGCATTAAGAAGATAATTCATGTTATCATGAGTGATACGTGATGACTCACCAAACATCCAGACGTCACTGGCAGAGGTGAACCTCCTGAAGTTGATGGACTCAGGGGCCATCCACTTGATGGGAAGTTTACCTTTAGAGGCTGAGACAAGCACAAACAAACACATGTGCATTATATTCACCTGGAAATGTGTTACTGAGTCGCTGGTGGATCTTGGACTCACAGACAGGGCTCATAACCTGTGTGATAAGGTGACATAAATGTGGCTGCAGTACCCTGATGTGGCCTTTTGGTGGTGCTAAAGTACCACCAGTGCGAGGAGTTGCTGAGACAACAAAACTGGTCTCAGGTCACTTTACATCAGATTGAGTGTGTGTGTGTGTGTGTGTGCGTGTGTGTGTGTGTGTGTGTGTGTGTGTGTGTGTTGCCTTTAGAGTGTGTGTCATTACCTTTGTAGTAGGAGCTGTCCTCCATGTATCGGGACAAACCAAAGTCTCCCAGCATCACGCAGTCGACTGAGGAGACCAGCACATTGCGGGCTGCGATGTCCCTGTGGGTCAACATGGGATCTTGTTAGGTTTCAGTTTAATTTCCCAGCTACAAAACCACTAGAACAGAGCTTTAGAAAACACTGACAAGAGAACATAATAACATTGACTAGACACTTAGTACTAAATTTAATCTATATGTGAAGCTTGTCAACAACATTCCTCAGTCCTCCTTCAGAAATTGTCTATTTGAGAGTCTCTCTGTTCTGTTCTGTTCTGTGTGTGTGTGTGTGTGTGTGTGTGTGTGTGTGTGCGTGTGTGTGTGTGTGTGTGTGTGTGTGTGTACCTGTGCACAAAGCGTTTACTCTCCAGATAAGCCAGAGCCGTGCTGAGCTGGTAGGCGAACAGGATGAGAGTGGCCAAATCCAAACTGTACTTCCTCACCTGAAGGAAGGACCGGAGCTGTAGGCAGAGAAACAGCGACAGACAATACACCGTTATTGGAAGAAATCTAAGGAGAAATATGGTGTATGTAGAAAGATATATACACTTCTTGTACTGAAGACGAGAAGGTTTGATAGGCGTGGCACCTCAACAAGAGACTTAAATATATGCAATCCTTTGTATGTGAATGACAATCTATGTACCTCAGAATTTCATTAAATGATGATAATTGTGTAGTGTCAGTGTCAATGATATAAAATAGACAATATAAAAATACCTGGTAACAATTTGGCCCCGATTTAGTCTAAAACTTCAGATTTAGCCCGGGTTCGTACCTCTCCCAGAGTGCACAGCTCCATGATGATCCACACGGGGTTTTCAGTGATCACTCCGATCAGCTTCACAATGTGCGGGTGGTCGAACTGACGCATCGTCACTGCGGGGGAGGGGGAGGGGGAGGGGGGGGGGCACAACCCCAGCAAAATGTAAACAAAGCCAACCCCCTCCAGAAGACAGACAGAAAAAAGGAGCCAGAGGTGCTGGGTATGCTCTTACATGCTTCTTGCAGGAACTTCTCTCGGACGCTGTCCGACGTGCAGTTCTTACACGTCTTGATGGCGACGGACAGAGCCGGCTTGTCCTGCACACACACACACACACACACACACACACACACACACACACCAGGCAACAAGTGAGCGCATCATACATGACCAGGCTGGTACAAAAACGTACATTTTATCTTGTTTTTATATCTCATCTGGCCACCATCTTGCATCCTGTCACTCTACAACACATACACAAGTGGCGATGTGTGCATGTGTGTGTGTGTGTGTGCATGTACGTGTGTGTTTGTGTGTGTTGCCTTACCGGGCTGTTGTACACTCCTTGGTGAACATCTCCAAACTGACCCTCTCCTATGCAGCGGCCTAACTCTATCCTGTCCCTCTGGATCTCATAATCCCGTGCTGGGAGAGACAAGAAGAGCGAGGGAGAGATGAGTCAAAAACGGTACGTCTGGGTTGGGTTTTTTTGTATTTCTTAGCTTCCTGCTGACGTCCCATCACAGTCTGACATGCTTCTCGTCACCAGGATGACGTTTACCAAGACCAGGATGAGGCCGTTTGGACAGCGTCACATTAATGTTTTCACACAGGGGAGAAAGCGATAAAAAGACGCTTTCTGGCAGCCGGGCTGTCGCCCTGGTCCGGTAAACTCCACCATCAGACCAGACCAGAACGAAGCAACAGGCATGTGGAATCAGTGCGTCCTTTGGTCAATAGATTTTCTTTTCACAAGTGGGAATCAAAAAAAGCAAACAAAGAAGTGATTATCTAACTTTGTGTACAAACACGAGGCGTTCCTCTTTTTGAGCATCAAAATGCAATTGACTTAATTAAACAAATGTTGCCATGAATTTTTGATTTCATCTAACAAAATTAAGGGATCAGATTAAGGATTCATGATCTGATACAGGATGTTGTCATTTTCAAGACAAGACCATGAATGAGCACCTGCTGACTGTGTGCCTCTGGCTCTGAAGGATACGCAGATGTAATGTCAGACAAGGCAAAATAAGGCCTAACATCTGCAGAAACGGGGGTGAGAGAGGGTTTTCTGCAGGAAACGTGAGGAGATTTTGTGTTGAGCTCGACTTGACGCACATCTGGAGTCGGAAATAGATAATCCAGGTATGAACCTCCTCCTGCCTCCCCTCTACTGTTTTAGTTTGGTCACAAAATCTTTGCTTTTTAAATTCCCATTCACGAAAAGAAAACCCAATGGCCAGGATACACACATCACCTCCCCTTCCCCCGACACGTCCGACATGCACGCCACCAGACACGGTCACACACACCGACACACTGTACGACAAAACCCACAGAACAGGCAGAGCGTGGCATTCACAACCGTCTACTGCTGCATGCACTCTAATCAATCGATCGATCACTGGAGCATTGAAAGCTTTCTGTCTGGCACGCTGGTGAGCTGAGCAGGATCAATAACAGAGAGGAAATCCCGGATCCTCTTCAGCCAGGACACAGACCGGTCTGAGAGCGAGCTGGCCCGCACCGCCCCCCGGCCAGCACGTCAGGACCGGAGACGTTCACGAGCTCTTGACATTTCAATCTTTTGACGTTTATGCGCTCTGAAGATTTCCGCCTTGTTGGAAAGGTCACGCAAGCGTCTCTCCCCGGAGTCAGCGCCGGGGCGTGAGCTGCCAAGTCAGCGCAGTAAAAACCACTGAGCTGGAGAGGTCTGCGCAGGACACCGACCGTCGGGGAGCTATCGGACGGGCCGAAACAAAGTTTGGCGGCTCGACTCGGAGGACCGATAAACAGCGAAACCCAGGCCAACGAGCCAAACCCAAACACGTTTCAGGACAGGGAAATTTACTGCTTTTAATCTATAACGCAGACAGGGGGTGAAATAAAGCCCACAAATGACAAGAAGAACCCATAAAACATGATAGTAAACCCCAAATTAATATGTAAAAAAAACCCTGTCATATATGTCATTATGGCGAAAGGAGAGGCGAAGCCAGGAAACAATGCGAAGCCTTTGAGGTTGTTTATCTCCAGAGGAGTCTCGTTCTGCTATTAATGAAGTAACGTCTTGCATTGTTTAGGGATTGGCTCGGCTTTTTATTTCCAGCATCAGACTGAAGACTAAAGACTTCTTAAAAAAAACAAACACCAAAGACCACGAGTTAACAACAATCTGGATGTAAGGCACTGAAAGACTTTGGATTTCTCTTTGCCAGACGCTGAAGATGAAAGGAAACGACTGGAATAAAGTGAGTGTTACTGTGTTGTAAATGAATGAGTGGGATTAATAAATACGACAGTCGAGGACGTTTGATGTTTTAATGCGGGGGGGGCAAATCTCTCTAATCGAGCGCCTGGCAAAGAAAAACACCGACAAATGCTTAAAATCATGAGGCATTTCAGTGGGATGAAGAAAAGAGAGAGACAGAGACAGAAAGAGAAAGAGAGAGAGAGAGGTTTACCTTCGACTACTCCATAGCTGACTGTGGTGGCGATGGCAGAAAGAGGAAGAGAGAGAGAGATGAAGAGAGGGAGAAGGGAAGAGAAGCCAGACAGCTGCTTTAAGACTGGAAATAGCTCAGATATCACACACACACACACACACACACACACACACACACACACACAGATACAGACCTTCTTACTCTTGTTACGTTTATTAAAAACCTAATGAATGAACTCATTAGTGGAAGGACTGAGTCTTTACTCTTATGTGACATTGTTGTATACAACATACTCAGGCTCAGAGAAAGAAAAGGAGGGAAGCAAACAAACCAAACCACAAAAAAAGGCCAGATTTCCTGACTTCCGTGCATTGCGGCTTCAATTTCTAAACACTAGCTACAGTTACAGCAAATATGACTGATATTTATAAAAACTGATTCTTAAACCTCGGAACGTTCTCTTTACATAGAGAACAGGGTCTTGCGTGCACTCGGAGAGCATCTAGCCCAGTCTGTGTATTGTCTCAGCCAGGTGTTAGGGGGTTAAAGGAGCACGTTTGCTATGGAGACGGTACTGTTGGAGAGTCTTTACAGAGAAAAAGAAAGGAGGCAAACAAATAAAACCACGCACAGACCAAAAAAAAAAGACTGTGGGAGGGAAGCAGAGCACAGTCCGTTTTCTCAAGTTTTGCCACGCAATCGGGAATAGTTTGCAACTGGCCGAAACTGTGGAACGAGAGGGCTGAGGCCACGGTTACTTTATCAGAGCTGCAGCCAAAACTCACCAGCACACGCACAGGGGGGCTTTGTTTTCCTTATCTACCATATGAATGAAGAGGACAGACGAGACGCCAGTCCTAGCAAACCTACCCCCACCCCAGTGACGGCCTCTCTGACCTCCAGCTGTTTAGACAGGGAGGCGAGAAGCCGGCTCGGGATTCGATTAGCTCGACCCAACACGGTCCAAACGCGGAGCGTGTCTCGCCGCCGTTTGACAGCGGAGGCGAGTCACAAATCACAACCACGCTGCAGAGCAATAGCGGCTCGTTTGTAGAGCGTAAATCACTTCAGAGAGAGAGAGAGGAGAGAGAGAGTACTTACTGGAGGGCATAGTGTACGTGTCCTCTTCATCAACTATCTCGGCATAGTCGTCGGTCTCTGGAAAATGCAGATACACACCATCAGTGAGGACACACACACACACACACACACACACAGAGGCACAAACAATGGTGGGGGTAGGGGGGGAAAAAAATCATGCACGTGTCAGATTTACCGTGCGTCCACTACGGCCGACACAAACAGACTCAAACAACAAACACAACAAAACAAAACAAAAAAAAGAAAAATCGAAGAGAAATACGGCGTGAAGCTGACTCAGAGTTTCGACAAGTCCCGCACAAAGCAACACCCACGTTCCTCCTCTCTCTCCCTCTTCCCTCTCTGCACACACACACACGCACGCACGCACGCACACACACATTTGGCAGAGAGCGTCAGCTGAGCATGTGTTGTGCATATCTGTCTGTGTGAGAGCAGCTGGCTGCAGGGAGTAGCTACAGTGGTGGTGGAGTGGACGAGCGGGGTTGAAAAAAAAGGAGAGAAAAAGAAGAGCGTTGGAGAGAGAAAGGACGGTAAAACAGGAAAGAGAAACCAGTCCGAACTGGGGGAGAGATAAAGGGGCGAGAGGGGAAGAAGGGAGAGAAGCAAGCGGGCCCGACTGTCAAGTCAGCATATGGTTGTGTTTAGGATCAAATGTGCGGAGGGACAGACAGATAAGGAGAGAGACGAGGAGAGAGGAGAGGAGAGGTGAGAGCCAGCAGGAAAGAGAGAGAGAGAGAGAGAGAGAGAGAGAGAGAGAGATGGAGCGAGTCTATCCTAACCAGATGGCGGTGTTTAAAATAAAATCAGTGTGCAGACTCAGCTGTTGGAAACTAGAGTCAAACATCTGCTGTCCTGAGAGCTTCCCCCTCGCAGCTCGGCTCGGGATTTATATCGGACTCTGTGGGAACGTGGGGCCTAAATCCATCAGAGGTCCTACTCCCGAAAAAGGTCTGGATGCTTCAATTCAGTTGTCAATACGAGGCAGGCTCCAATAATTACAGTTTTTGGGAAGTCTCTGCTTTGCTTCCCTGAGGCTGACTCACTTTATCCTTTTTTATCTGTATGACAAATACGGACAAAGAAAGAGGGAACATCTAGCACGAATCTGTCTAACAGTCCTGAGCATCTTGAGTCCATTAAATAATGTGTTTTGTCTCCTGAATTTCTGGTTGGTGAGGTAGTCTTAATGCTACGCAAGGAGCGACACGGTGTGTGGGTGTTTAGCACTGTCTCTTCACAGGAAGCTCCCAGGTTTGAGTCCCGTCTCGGGACCTTTCTACGCGTATTCTCCTCATGCGTGTCTTGGCTTTCTCTGGGTACTCAGGTTTCCTTCCACAGTCCCAAAACATTTGATCGGAGACTCTAAATTTCTCCTAATGATGGGGATGAGAGTGAATGGTGTGTGTGTGTGTATGAATTGTGATGGTTAGCGATCTGTCTAGATTGTACTCCCTAGCTTTGACACAGTGAAGGTACAAAGCAAGAAAGATGTGCATGAAGTGCATGGAAAGATGCCTTCTCTAGTTTGTCTCCTATGCCTTAAACATGTTTTTTTTGTACATGGTTTCACATGTATCGATGGAGATTTCTGTGAAACCCATTGTGTCTACCACTACATAATTGCTCCAGTGTGGTTAGTCCTACAGAGTCAAGTGGTTTTAAGTTAGACTGGTCAAACTCTGTCTTTGTCTCCAGGGTAGGGATACCATGTGTGTGTGTGTTTATATGTCTGTGTGTGTGTGTGTGTGTGTGTGTGTGTGTGTGTGTGTGTGTGTGTGAGAGAGAGAGCGAGAGAAAGAAAGAGAGAGATCTAGTTAGCCCATTATAGCCAGGAATGCTCCCACTTGAATCCAGCAAACCTCTCCCTGCTCTGTGTGTGAATGTATGCGAGTACACGTGTCCATGAATTTTGTGTGTGTAAGTCTGTGCATGCCTGTGTGTGTGTGTGTGTGTGTGTGTGTGTGTGTGTGTGTGTGTGTGTGTGTGTGTGTGGAAAGAGAGAGGGAACGATTCGGCGAAGTTCTCTTCAAGAGAAATATCCCTTTCTTTCCAAATTTTGTTATTTTCTTTGGTCATTCTCGTGGTTAAAAGCAGACATTTAAAAAAGAAAAATTACCATAAAGAGACCCAAACACATAAAGTCTTTCAACCCAAAACGACACTAAAATAATAAACCGCTCTCGCTACTTCACACAGCAAGCCCCTGGTTGATGTATTCATGTTTCTAATCACAGAAACATGAGAAGCCACTTCATTCTATGTTATTTCAATCTATACAAAGACATGTAAACATTAACTTGCACACCGACACACATCCGCGGCCCTCTTCCCAGAGGCCGCACTGTGTGTGTGACACAGACAGATAAACAAACAGCAAAAAAACAACAAAAACAAAAACAAAACTTTACCATCCCCGCTAAGATCTTCTGCAGGGTCCGGGAGAGCATGCAGGAAACGGGACGGTAGAGGAAGAGTGAGAGGAAAGCAGCGAAGGGAGAGAAAGAGAGAGAGAGAGAGAAAAAAGCAAGAGGGAGAGAGAAGAAGAAGCGGTTAGAGCATGAAAAAGCCTTGAAACAACATGGCAGACGGTAGCAGGATCTGCAAAAGCCAAACGCTCGGTGAGCAGTTAGTCACAATCAAAAACAAACATGTCCGGCGAGAAAACTGTTAATGTCTCCTAGTTAATGCTGCGCAGACCACGCAAATGAACGCAGAGGCAAAGGGTTCAAGTGGAGCGTGAAGTCTGTTTCAGACTGTAAATACTTGGTGAGTTGTAGAGTTAACGGAAGGTTAGAGGAGTTTAACAAGTGGCCTGCAAGCAAGTGACGAGGCTCATTTCATCTGTATTTGCAGGGATGGTGACATAGAGCAATTAAGATAAGGTTAGAACACCGCCATGGTCTCTTATGTGCATGTTTTAGAGTGATATTTTGCATTACTGAGAAGAAATAGATCATTAGACTGGTTCTGCTAGCTTAGCACCGAGTGCTAACGGTGACTCTGAAAGTGAAAGCATCTTAAAGTGACAGCGACTGCATCTTCAGCCATACTTAGCCTAGCTTAGCTTAGCCTAGCTTAGCTTTCCACCTTCTTTTTGCCTGTAAGCTGCTGTTTGGGACACAGGAAGCTACTAAGATATTTTTCAACATTTTTACTTTTGCTCTGATACTTTTCAGAACAGCGGCACGAGATGTTGTTTCTGCTGTGTCACTGCCACTGAACTTGAGGGGAAGAAAACTTGGAATTTAGCAGAATCTCTTTTGCCCTCCTTCACCACAGATGATTCCCACAAAAATGTCAGGGTATGAAACAAACATCCCACAGTTCACAGGAGAACAGAGGTCGAGCTTTGTTTCAGTCTCTCCCTCTTCAAGCTTCACAAGCTTTCACCTTTTGAACAGTGTTTTGCCCTTTTTATGCCCTATTTTTTTGTGTTTACTAATGTATCTTCTATTAATCATGTGAGCCAACTGAAAAACCTTCATAATAAACCATTATTATTACAATATTATCATTCCTGGCTCGGTGGACGTGCAATCCTACATCCCAGTCGTGTTTTAAATTCTAAGAGAAGGATGTCGACCCAGCTTACGTGTCATGTTTGGAGCCTCCGGGCAGAAAAAAGTTTGGATCATTTGTGAGAGATTCAAGAATAAACCAGCTGCAGTCCAGCTCCAAGACTTACAGGAGGAAAGCAGCCAAAGCCAGAGACCAAAAGACACAGTACACAGGCATTCAATAAGAGAGCAGGATGCTTCTATTTTCATTAACATGAGCTGTTCTCAAACCTACTATCCTATGTCCTGAGCTGGCTCTGATTAGCTGTTCAAAGATGCTTTTAATGGTGCATACGTTGGTTAAACTCGGCTCTTTTGGCTCCTGATTCTAACCGCTTTGCTACAAATCAAACTCGGCCCCTCTCGAATCAACTGACATAAAACACTAAAAATAATGACGAAAAAATAACCAAGCTGCGACCTCAGCGCTAAGGCATGTGCTAAATTGAGACCCGGGGACAACCGGCTTCTTCCAGTCGAATGCTTTCGAATCACAGTAAGTATTTTACAAACGCAGGAATGTCTATATTTAGTGGCTTTCTCAACAGCGGACGCCTGCTTCAGAAAACTGAACTTTTCTCCCCAGAATGTGAGAGATAAACAGTACGGTCGTTTAGAGAAAACACGCCAATACCTCGCACAGAGCTCTGCACACTTCACTCAGAGTCTTACCCTTCTTATTTAAAGATCACTGGTTCGGTTATAAGTAGCAACACACAAGCAGTTATTGTGGTTGAAGCGTTTGTTTGTGTGTGTGTGAGAGAGAGAGGGAGAGAAAAGTCCAAACAACCGAACACTGAAGACAGTTTAGCAGAAGAGGGCATCTTTGAAATGAGACTGTGATGCAGCAGAGGGAGCGAGGGGGGGAAAAAACGGCCCAGAAAAGTATATTTTTCAGTCTTTTCTGGGCTCTAATAAAACAAAAGGACACTTTGGACTCTTCCATTTCAAATGCATTCTTCCAATAGACTTGTTTGCATGCCATCATTTCATTCCGCCGCATCGCAATTTTGCGGACACGCTCCTCCGCCAACTGTCCAGTGAGAGCCGAGGATACCGTTGGGCGGCGAATCTGAACAGAAGACAAAGGGGAGGAGGAAACGCCGCGCCTTGGTTGGCTTAGGAGGTGTCGATGTCACCAGCTCTGCAGCCAATCAGGCGGAGGAAGAGGAAGAAGGAGAAGAAGAAGAAGACCAGAGTGTGAGCAGGATGAAAAAAAAGAGGAGTGAATGGATAGACGTGAGAGAGGAGGAAGTAAACAAAACAGGAACAGAGAGGATGGGATGAGCGAGAGAGAGAGAGAGAGAGAGAGAGAGAGAGAGAGAGAGAGAGAGAGAGAGAGAGAGAGAGAGAGGGAGAGGCCGGTCCCAGCAGAGGAGGAAAACAATGAGACCCAGACGGAAAAAACAGATGTCGGAGGAAATGGAAATATAGAAGGAGAAACTGTGCTTTGAAGGCTGTCAAGAATGCGAGTGAGTCTCTTTGAGCGCGTGGTATGTGTCTTACCTGAGACGGATATGGCTCTTACTCCGCTCCTGACGGCCTCTAACTTCTTCTCACTGTTGGACACTCTGAAGAAGAGGAGAGAGCGTGATCGGCTCGGACGCGACAGAACTAACAAAAGCCTCCCTGACAAGCTTCTGAGCCGGGCCCGTCCGGAGGAGTTAAGACTGCGTCGGTAAACTAGCCCACACCGCTTCAATTATCTCCCCGCCCTCGGCCGAGGTCCCGCTCATCTGTGTCATCCGAGCTCTACTACGATCTTTACATCACAGACCACAACAGGCAGAAAGAGAGAGAGAGAGAGAGAGAGAGAGAGAGAGAGAGAGAGAGAGAAACTTCAGAGCGAGGGACAGAGAGAAAGAGGTGGAGACTGCTACAAGTGTTTAAAAACCCTAAGTGGAAAATATTTGGCTCCTAAACTTATCTCCTTATTTGACCAGAGACAGACGGGAGAGAGGAAGAAAAAAAGAGAGAGAAAAAGTTGAGAGAGAGAGAGAGAGAAAGAGAGGGGGATTTGAGTCGAAATGACCAAAAGTAAGCAACAGGTCAGCGCTGGACGTTTGATGTGCTGGCAGTGAAACGTGAAGACATAACATGGAGGCTTCCACCTCCTCCCATACACAAACACTCTCTGACAGACCCTACAGTCCATATACACACACACACACACACAGCGTGTATTCAGTTGTTCAGCTGATGCATGAAATGAATCAATTACTGGTTTAATTGTCGAAGAATGTGTGGGTTTTCTCTGGGTTCCTCTGGTTTCCTGCCACGGTCCAAAAACATTTCTGCCTGAACCGAGCAGAGGTGTGAGTGTGAGAGAGGATGAATGGTCTGAGTGTGTAGGACATCGGTCCAGGGTGTAGTCCCAGCCTTCATCCTATACGTGCACTACGTCCAGCAGACCCTCACAACTTTTCTTTCTGTTTTTTCCAACGCTGTTATTCTGTCTCTTGCAGCTGAGAGCAGCGTAACCTGGACCAGGCCGCTGGCTGGACATTGTTGAAGAAATACGATCGATGGAACAAATGACTTGCACAGAGCTACATGCTCAAAACACCACCTTTACATAAGAGAGTAGCATACCCCCCTCCCCCACTTGTTTGTACCTCTATTTGCTATTTGTTGTCCATTGAAAAATAAAGCAAAAAACCAAGGTTAATGTGGAGACTAGCTAACGGCTAGCTAGTGCGAGTGAACCTCAACAACAACCAATCCTTCATAAGATCATTTAGATCACCTTCATTTTAAACTGTTACGTTTTTTTTGTCTATTGTCCTTGAAAACTTGATGCTACTGCTTCACACATGCATCAGGACAGGGGGGGGTGTTTATCCAACCTTCTGAAGATGCCTCAGAAACCTGCCTAATCGAGGTTTCTCCTGAGGAGAGACCACAGGTCTGTCTTGCAAACCAATGCCTGAGGAGCGACTGGGGGTACTTACTTTGGGATGGAGGGCAGCGCTCTCTCTCCCTCTAGAGGACAAACACACACAGCGTCAGGATCACCTTAGAGAACTTTTACAAGAACTTTCCAACACACAAGTGTGATGCACTTCACTCTTTTAATACCTTTCTGCACTCTGACGATGAACGAGTGGGTTTCCATGGAGACGAGCCGACAGTAGCCGTCAATCAAGTCGGCCAGGTTCTCTGCCATGGTCAGGGACGCTGTGGTGACTGTGAGAGGCTGCACACACACACAAGAACCACAGGGAGGCTGCTATAAAGAGCCACTATATCCCTAGTCTCTGTTTCTCTCTCTCACACACACACACACACACACACACACACACACACACACACACACACAATCTGACACATTACATCACAATGTGGGGGTTTCCAGCTGCTGCTCATCTCAGGGGAAAACACATCTCTCTCGCACAACAACACTGTGTCACTCCAAGTGCAACTGTACAGTTATCTTTCTGTGACACACACACACACACACACACACACACACACACACACACACACACACACACACACACACACACACACACACACACACGCAGGGCTTGGGAAAGGCTATAAAAGAGGCCAAATCAGTCGTCACAACAAATAAATGCCCGTGAAACGGCTTGGCTGAGCACCTCGGCAGCCCCGGCGACGTTGAGCTGGAGCATCCCTTTCCTGTCCTTCTCCTCCATGGCCGAGTACTGGATGGACTGGACCTGGTTGAAGTTAGCCAGGTGGGTGGGCTGGAGAACACAGGAACAATGAGGAACCAGCCTGCGAGTCATGTGGGTTGAGCGTGGCAGCACGGGGCGGTTTTGGGTCGGGCCTCACCGTGGATCCCTTGTCTGTGAGGTAGCTGATCCCTTCCTCCGGCCCGATGGCCAGCTCCACCTGGATCACCCAGCTGGACTGTAGCAGGGAGGACGTACAGCACATTAAAGCAACCATGCCACTACTAGCGAACTCCCAACTCCAAGGGAGGCAGAGGGAGAGCAGAGCGCTGCTAGAGAGAGAAATCAACTAGCGGAGAAGCCAAAGAAGCGATCAGGACACGGTTCAGAAGTGGATCCTGCTAAGCACTTGCTGATGATACAAAGACAACAATGAAAGATGAATTTTAAGACCTGTTAAGTCATTAAAGTTTCATTAATATGTCTGCCACAACATCTGCCTTCCCCCTCGATGAGAAACACCAAAGTCTGTTCTACAGAATGCTACCATTGACACTTTCACTGTTTCCTTTTTTACTTTTTAGAGGGTTAGGGATGCTGGGATTCCAGTACATCAGTCACGTTGAATGAATGAAAATGACCTGATCCTTATTGCATGTTTGTGCCTAATTGTAATACATTGAAAACTAAACACTACATTGTAGCCAGGGCAGCACTCATCCTCTCAGCAGCAGTCAGGGTCTCTATGCAGTCGACTCAACCTCAACCAGTTTTTAATGTTTATCGGAAAATAACTACTTAGTATTGTGCTTGAGTGTAATTTTCGGGACACTGAGGGCCGGATTCAGGACAACAGCTCAGAGTTCAGGATTGTCCAGAACTTTTTGGGACGTCTGGCGGTGGGAAGTCAGGGGCATATATGACATGGAAGTGCTCGTTACCATATCTTCCGACACACGTTGAAAGGAGGAAAACGAAGCAAGAGCGAAGCCAAACAGGAGCGTGGGCTCAGACACGTGCAGGAGCCGGTCCCCTCCACCAGGGGTCGCCCTAACCCCGCCGCCAGGAGCCAGACAGCAGGCAGGGGGCGAGGGCGAGGGAAACCTACCCCGAGGGCACATTTGAAGCACTCCTTGTCGTAGCGGTAGATGGGCGCCAGGATCTCCAGGAACTTGAGGATGCACTGCTCGTCGTTGAGGTTGGCCACCTGCTTGAACGTCTGCTGGATCAGCTTGCGAAGCGTTTTGGCCTGTGGACAGGAGGGGAGAGAAATCGGAGGAACGCCACTATTAAACACTGATTATACACGAGTTCAGCTGTTAAAATGTGCAGGTCTATTTGTGCCCCGAGACATTGATTGACTAATAGGCCACGCCGGCTCCAATCAGATCGACCTCGGCACTTCATTGCACTCTTGCTTCAGATCAATATCTCGACAAAGAGCCATTGATGCTGTTAGTGGCCACTCAATTAAACAGCCTCCTCATTCATCCGCCTCCTCGCTCAGCGTCCCCCCAGTTTCCCCTGTTGGCATCCCGATCACGCCGACAGGCCCGGTTGGCTTTTTGGGCTTGTTACGTCACCACATGGGACGGAGGAGTGGGGGGGGCAGACAGTATTCACAATCCTCTCCGCCCTTCGTTATTTGTAGACCTCTTGATTCACAACACACACACACACACACACACACACACACACACACATACAGCCTCTCTTATAACGTCATATAATCTTCTTCATCTGCCGGATACCTCAAAAACACATACATAAGTACGTAATGACCTTTTTAACCCCTTTCTGCATTACATGATCTCCAGGTTTTCTACACATCTATAATACTTCCAATGTACATCGACGGGGGGTATTAACTGTACACATGCAGTACATTTGAGTGAAATATGCATTCAGATACAGCAGGGGACCATGTCAGGCTATAAATAGCTCTCCACATATAGATTAAGATGAGGATTAGAGGAGATTTGGTGCAGTACAGGCCGGGTTTAAAAAAAAAAGCAGTGGATTTACAGTAGACGGATTTGTCACATTAAAGCCATTCTACACAAAATAAATGAACAGTTACAGTGACGAACGCAGAGCGATCAATGTCATTGATTTACTGTCTATAATGCGACGCAACTGACTGACTTCAGGTGAGCCTAAAGAGTCCCAAACCTGACCAGCACTGTGCGTTTAACCCATTAATGCACAGAATAACCTATACAGTGATTACTGAGCATCTCTGAGTACTTAAGAAGGAGAAGTGCTCCATAAATCCCACGTATTATCATCATTTTTAAGCCTCTGTGATCCATTTTGCTGCTTTACCTATTCATATTACTATTTTTGATACTTTTATTACTCTCAAGTAAAAGGATCAATTTCTATTCTATTCTATTCATTCCAGCATCACCGTTACCAGCTGCCACACACACACACACACACACACACACACAAACTAATCTAGAATGTTCCTACGTCCAGCTCTACGTGTGTGTGTGTGTCTCATTTCGACAGATGTGATCACAGAATATAATGCCCAAGCACTTATATGTGGTCTTTGTGTTCTTGATGGGATCAGTGTGTGATTTCCTAGAATTCCAGGACGCACACACACACACACACACACACACACACACACACACACACACACACACACACACACACACACACACACACACACACACACACACGTATAAACAAACAGGGATATTGTCGTTCCAAGGCATCCGCCCTTCCTGAGAGGAAATACTACGAATGGCTGTCACCCTCATGCTGTCTCCTACTAGCCGTGGAGTTCATCAATCTATCTAAAAAACCTGAGCACAAAGGCAGAGCTATTAGGCCCGACTCTTACATGGCTAAGCTTCCACGCTTATGCTTTATCTCCGCGGCTCACTTTGATGTTCATCACTGTTCATCACGTTGTGCCGTAGTGTTCTAAGCTGGCGGACCCTTATCAGGGAACTAGAGGACGGGACGGCAGCGAGCAGAGGACCAAGATTTAAAGGCTTTATCGGCTCCTCTAATCGCAGAGCTGTGCTGGTTTTATCTCCTTCTAAAGGCGTGATGGGAGGGTGTCACAAAAAGGAGAAGAAGAAGAAGGAGTAAAGAACATTAACGAAGACGTAATCTGCGCAGACTGGCACGTTCCTGACCTCATTCCAAGGCTTACAAAAAAAAACTAATCAAGAAGACTGGTAGATGGTAGAACCCTGCTTTCCTCACACTTCCCTTGCATGTTCAGGTTGCTTGGGGACTCTAGATGAGTAAATGAGAGTGACCTGAGGGTGGATTGTGGAGGGTGTGTCCCCTGCTGTAGCTGGTCAGGAGGATGAGTGGACGTAAGGACGGGCTTGGTGCTGAGCGTCTGTTTCATTAAGTTGAAAGGGGATTCGGTAAGTGATCAGTCTGATGTGTGGGTGTGTGTGTGTGTGGGTGGGTGGGGGGCAGATTCCTCAGCTCAATCTGGCCCTGTTGGTTGGAACTTTGATATCCAAAGCCTCAGAAAGGTCAGTATCAGTAAACCTGCTGGCCAGCTTGTCTATATGAATGAACAGACTGAGCTCTTCATAACGCTTTCACCACAGCTAACATCAGTCACTGTTTACTACCACAGCCATCTGCTCTGAGCTCTGTGTCTGAGTGTGTGTGTGTGTGTGTGTGGAAGTTGAGTCCATTGAGGGAGAATAATCCCATTAAATGACTACCATTCTCTTTCAGCAGAGCGGACAACAGAAACGCAAATGACAGCTGCGCTCTCCCTCTCTCTCCCTCTCTGTGTCTCTAACACACGGACGCGAGGAGCAGATGCGCCCGACACTTGTCACATCATCATTATATCATGAAATCACGATTGTTAACTAATTACATAGGGTGCAATTAAAGACAAACGCGACCGGCTCGACCGAACGTCTCTAGCTTGTGACTTGTGATCAGACGAGCCGGGCGTAAAGTTGTTTGAACTCTCTTCTTAGATCCACTCAAATCACGTCAGGTCTGTAGGAACGGATCTATGGATAATAGACTAAATGAGCAATCGAGTCAGATGTGCCCGTTTATGGACGTCTGACTGCACATGTGTGTCACCATGGTCAAAGGAAGTGTGTGTGTGTGCGTGTGTGTGTGTGTGTGTGTGTGTGTGTGTGTGTGTGTGTGTGCGTGTTGTGAAAGGAGCAGAAAAAGGGGAGACAGAGGAGAGGAGGTGAAGTTGCACTGCAGGCAGATGATGAGGGGGGAGTGGGCAGGGTTTGACAGACAAGGAGGAGTGGAGGTGGAGGTGGGGGGGGAACTCCTCCCCCCTTCTCCTCCTCCTCATTGTTGTGAAGAGAAAGTGGGTTTAAACATGACCCCGGGGTCACACACACACACACACACACACACACACACACACACACACACACACACACACACGCTCGGTGTGACAGTCTCTGAGCTTCTGAAGAGCATCTGTCTGCCCGCCTGCTGACATCAAGACCTTTTCGGGTCACCGAGCCTTTCCTATGAGCGCACACACACTCCCACACACACACACACACACACACACACACGCACTCCCACGCACACACGAGGAGGCCCACCCTATAAACACGTGCCGTAAATTTATCACTGACACAGACGCCGCTCATTATGCAAGCACACACACACACACACACACAAGCCACAAAACAAACCAGCTCTTTATTCTAAAGTGTGAGTTGGCTCTTAATGGACATCGACATGAACAAATTTAAGGAGGAATTAAAGCCGATGTGTTTCCCTCGACTGCTCTCATAAGAGACGACGGCCCTGGCTCTTGCTCGTACGACACATTTTGCTTCCGAGGAATTACAACACGTTTCTGATCCCGTTTTTTTGTCTGTTTTCATCCAGCTCAGCCAGACGTCACAAGACCGGGGCTGCTTCAGCCGTCGGCCACGAGCACGCTTTCTGTTTCCTGGCCGCCCGAGCCGCTGTCTACCACCCGTCTGGACGCGGAGCCCTCATGTCCTCATGGAAACAGCCGAGCCGCGTTACGAGATGTGAGAGATGTGATGCAGTCATCACGCCGGGGACGCCGTGATTTATCTATGCGCCCGCTCACATGGCAGACGCTGCTCAGAGGTCTGGACCTGGTTAGTCTGCAACGGTTTTCTGGCTTTATCTGAGCCAGCGTGAGGTGTCTACATGCCTCAGACACATAGAGAGAATTTAAGGAGGTTTCATACTAAATAAGAACCAAAACAAAAGGAGTAAAAGCCTCCTATTGAGCATCAATATTATTATATTATATCCCATATTACGCTTGTGAGCACTGTCTAAATATGGTTTGTTCTCGAATGTATGGTCTGTTATTTATCATTATAAACTCTGCTATTTATTATTAACAGTTGGTTCATCTGTTCAGTAATTTTGTAAGATCAAGATAGACCGTTAAGTGCCTTTTCTAGTCCTCAACCATCAATCATCTTACAGAGGATGTAAGAAACCACAAAAACACTGGCATTTAAGAGGCTGAGAGAGGATAGTTCTCACTTTGTTTCTCAGAAACCTGCTTAAACTGACTGACTGAGTCACTGACTGGTTGATTAATGAATCCGTCGCTGCTTGTTTCAGCTCCCAGCACACATTGCTCTCACCTTGACTGAATCCAACAGGTCTTTTGGGAAAAAGCGCCGCAATCCGACATCCTTCCTGTAACGAGAGGCAAAGAGAGAGAGACAGAGAGAGAGAGAGAGAGAGAGAGAGAGAGAGAGATACCAGAAGCATGTTTATTGTGGTCTAATTAGACGCTGGAATGTTAATTGGTGGGAGCCTTTAACTTTATCTGATCTCGGCCGAGAAACAACATCTACAGATGTGCTTACGCAAACTGCAGGCAAAGGGACGGGGACGAGGCGAAAACAGAAACAGAAAGCTGTGACTAAGAGCTGCTCGCACAGCACTACTCATCTTTTCCTAGGGAAAAACAGAGAGAGAGAGAGAGAGAGGGAGAGAGGCGGAGGAGGAGTACAAAAGAGGGAGACCGCAAAGACAAAGAAAGATGTGCAGGGGCTAAAACAGGAAGCCGGCTAATGACTCAAACTCCTCTGGAGAGGAGCCGGGCGCAGAGGGAGGAGCAGAGAGCGAGCGGAGGGAGAGTAAGTAAAAGGCTGGGAGATGACATCATCCCCTTTCCTTCTGCAGCAGAGGTCACAGATCACTCCCCAAAACATCACTGCAGCAACATCCTAACGCTGCGATGCCTGAGACACGGGCTGCCACGGAGCTGGGACTCCAATCAAGATGTTTTTTGTTTTCTTTTAAAGTGGAGTTAATGCATCTTTATTTGCCGTGCTTCACTGCCAGACACTAGCTGGCTCTCCATCACTCCTAGAAATAAATATGAAATGTATTTATGGCAATAAAGAACTGGTAATCCTCTCAAATATAGCAAGAAAGCTCTCGCCTGGTGGTTGACCAGTTGACATGACCAGTTCATACAGTTCACACCCCCAGGAGCAAATCAGATCAGTTCATAATAGGAGACTTCCTCGGACTCCCTGTCTTTTCTCTCCTCCATATGAAACTTTTTCTGTTGATTCGAGCTCGATCTATAAGAGAAAACAGACTAGGCACAAGGCCTGTGATTCATCCGCAACTTTCCTGGAAGGTGGAAACGAATGCAGCCGGAAATAACGATGAAGAACCGATGACGGCTCTAGATAACGCGTTCCTTGAACCGGAACAAAAGTTTCCCACTCCTTTGGTGGACAGCAGCGAACGGCGCTAAAATCAAAGCCCCGGCGGCGCTCGCCCGGTTCCCCTCACTCGTTGCTTTAAAATATGCATGACACGACATCTTTTTCCAATCAGCGGGGGAAAGAGAGAGAGAGAGAAAACAAAACAAAGACGGGAAGAGCAGCGAAAACAGCGTAGGAAGAGGGACGGACAGACGGGACAGACTGAGAAAAACAGCTGAGCGGACAAAGAGAGAGAGAGAGAGACAGAGAGAGAGAGAGAGATGCAGAGGGAGAGGAGACAAAGAGACAGACAGCGGACATTCTTCTGGGTTAATTGGAGAGCTCGTTAGAGCGCTGATAGACAGAGAGAAAGACCTCGGCTCGTTAGAAGCAGCCAGGCCTCGTTAGGAGCTTTTCACGCTCTCCACTCATGCACTTCCATCTAGGATGGAGAGAGAGAGAGAGAGAGAGAAAGAGAGGGAGAGGGAGAGGGAGAGAGAGCAGCCAGTCCCACATAAATCTACAGAAATGAAGGAGTATGAAACACAGGTGATCGGGTGACTGGATAAACACCGTGCTGAGAGTGATGAATGTGGCTGGAGCGAGTCGTAAAAACATGTCAGGTCGGAGCAAAATATGAAGCGCCGTTTTCACTGTTTAACCGCTCCCAGACTTTTCTACGTCTCCCCAAGCCTTCTACGCATATCCAGACTTCTAGGAAGAGCCGGGACCGCGGCCAGGTGCCAAACACAGACCAAAACTGTGAAAAAGTGTTGCTTTTTTCCTGAGTTTGGTGAAACATTCGGCACTTCATGGTAATTCCCAGGGAGTGTGATGAGCCGGAGAGGCTGAGACTTGAAGAAGGAAAAAAAAGAAAAAACACTCACTCAAGTAGTTCATAGTTGGATTTCTTGTCCAGGGCGTTTCCTCGCATCTCTTTGAAAAACCTCCTGGAGTTGAAACCAGTGGAAGAGACAGAGAGAGAGAGAGAGAGAGAGAGAGAGGGAGAGAGAGAGATAGAGAGAGGGAGACAGAGATAGAGAGAGGGAGGGAGAGAGGTCAGATCCATTTAATGTGGTGAATACGGACTGGTGGAGTTTATTTCTGAGGTGCTTCTGTGTAACTTTCTTAAACCGACAGATTTCTGGTTTGTGGCTTCACCCAGATTAACACATGTATTGCGAGTTGAAGGAAAAAGTGAGGGAGTGAGAGTTTGGGCGTCCACAGCAGCAGCCTGAGCAACCAGATGATCTCGATCACTTTTTCGACGGATCGACCGGTTGTTTGGGTCATAAAATCATCAGTCATCAAAGTGTCAATCAATATTTACATTTTCATTATTACTGTTTTTAATCATTATGTTTTATTATTATTAGTGACATTGTTATTAGTTCTCATTATTTTTCAAGATTGCTACCTATTGTTTACTGTTACTACCCATTATTTCTTATTTAATATTAACTGAGAAGATTCTGTGCTGCTACTAACTTTCCTCTGAGATAAAGAGAGTCAGTTGTTGCAGTCCTAACACGTTAGTTAACAGAGCTTTTCCCGACCTGATTTCTAGACAGCCCAGTTTGAGAGCGACGTCTTGCTCCACCTGATCCCTGGTCTCTGTCATGTAGTCATTCTTCACCTGAGGGAACACACACACACACACACACACACACACACACACACACACACACACACACACACACACACACACACACACACACACACACACAACAAATAAACAAGGTATCACACACACTCGTGACCATCGGGAGCAATTTGAACTTCACTATCTGCCTTGTTTGAAATATGTATCTCTACAATTTACAAACAGACAGCCTATCTTAAACAAATACGCACACTCAGTCCCTTTAACCTAGATTACCAAACACGCACAGTATCGGTGCATGACAGCAGAGCTGCTACGACAGAATGTGTGTGTGTGTGAGCCTCTTTTTCAGTGCGCACTGTAAGCACCTGGTGGTAGAAGTAGCTGAGTGTAGGTTTGTCTTCTGTAAACTGCTGCACGAAGCCCTTTGGAAGATACCGGATCCGTAACTCATACCTGCAAAGAGAGGCGAGAGAGAGGAGGAGGAGGAGGTGAAGACGCAGCTGACCAGGGAGTTGTTTACTCAGGGAGACAAAGCCGGCATCTGCCTGTGGCTCTCTTTGTGTCGGCGGTTCAGGAGGTCTCTACCTCACAATGGCGGCCGCTCCAAAGGCTCCACAATAAACATTATAGACACAGTGCATTAACATCCAAACTGCCAGAGCCAGAGGACCCGCCAAAACACATGGCCTCGGCAGATGGGTCACGTTCATATGCAGTAAATCAGTTCTGCTGATTTTACAAGGTCGTGTTCAACATTGGAGAGAAGGGCCAGACAGGACACACAGACGTGCTCCCGCTGATCTACATATACGTGTTTTTGGACGGTTTGGAGGACGCTGGACTCTCTCACCTCCACTCCTCGCCCGGTCGGGCCTGTTCGTATTTCTCTCTGACGTGGGACACGCCCATGTCCGGGTGGAGCCAGTGCACCTGCTCTCCGGACTGGCTGTTGCTGAGACGCAGGCCGAAACAAGACGTCCAACGTACTTTGTGGATGTCCAGGATCTTCTGGATGATTCCCTACGAAACACACAAACAAAAATTTCCAGTTTGGGAGGCACAAACCTGAAGTGAAACGCTGTCAAAAGCGATATCTTCCAATGGATTTACACGCAGATTTCTGCAGATATTACTCATACTGTCCTAGTTCTTATGGCCCGACACGCTGAATAAAACAGAGACACCCGCTGGACAAAGACACAGGAGTCAGTCTGCTTCTGAGTGCGGACCGGCTGCCTGTGTTTACGACGGGCGCTTTTTCCGCATCAGGTCAACGAGTGCGCCGGTATCCAAGTGTATGTGTGCCTAGGTGACTTGAAGCGAACTGACACTCTCACCCAAACAAGTTGACAGACATCATACACACACACACACACACACACACACACGCACTGGGTAATGCTCACAGCACCATGTGCGCTGCCATGTTAAAGTGCTGCGGGGTCTGACCTAGATAGCGAAGGAGCAAGCGAGGAGAGGAGAGGAGAGGACGGGTAAGGGATGGAGAGAGGAGGAGGAGAGGAGAGGAGGAGGGGAGAGGATGCTGAGAGTGACGCAGCCTGTGTGAGCGCTCCAGTCTGACTCAGTACTGTACTTCCTGCGTCAGGGGAGCTCAGCTGAGAGCTCAGGTACCTCAGCGAGAGCCTGAATGCAGAGTGCCTCCCCCGAGGGTGCTGGGAGAAAAACACTCTGCCCGCCTCCCTTCCTAGCGGAGCGTCTTTGATCGGAGCAGACAGCTAGGACCTTGAGCCCGGGACGCGGATCCGACTTTAAAGGAGGCTAGAGTGGTGAATGCTAAACATTGCCACTTTTTGTTCCACTTTTTGTTTTCAGTTCCCTCTCTCGTGTGAAAACACATTTCAAGGACATCTTTTTTTGAGATCTCACTTAAGAGCTGAGTCGACACTTTTGCCGCTCACCATTCAAACTGAATGGTTAAATGAAGTATCTATCCTTGTTCTAGGAATAGAGCACTTTTACTACCTATGTTTTGGGAATATTATGGTTTTCACTACATGTACAACTTTATACACATGAACAATAACGTGACTTTATGGTCCTTGCTAAACAACAGAACTTTGCAACTACTTCCTGAACTGACTGAAACTGACTAACTACTGGGATGAAGACGTGGTGAAGTTTTTGGATCTGCTGTTTATCTGCTGTTTTTATCTGAATAGGTGGTGAAAGTGTGTGTGTGTGCGTGTGCGGGTGCGTCTCCCCCTCCTACCCTGACGTCCGTGGCGTCTCCATATCTGATGTTGGACGACCAGCAGCTCTGCTCGGTGTTGGTCTCGAAGTGGTGGAAGACCTTCAGGACCCTGTCCACGGAGCCCGCCATGGTCCGGTCCGACCCCCCCGCGCTCAGCCGCGACTTGGCGCCCCCCAGGAGGGTGTGGTTCAGGTTGGGGTCCAGGTAGGCTGTCGCCATGGTTTTCCCTGCAGACACTGCCGCTGCTAGGTGTCTGTCATATTCTGGGCAGGGAGGAGAAGAGAGGAGAGCGAGGAAGATGATACGTTCCCTACAGGGCAGAAACAAACACCAGCTTCTGCGTGAACATCGTGACTGAATCCGTTCATCATTCAGGCCCCAAATAGAGTTTACAGTGATATAAAACAGAAAAGCTGCAAATAAAAAAAGAGGACATTAATCATCGCTTCATCAAAGTCGTGACAGAGCCATCTATTGTTTCAGCTGAATTTCATGATAATTGTTCTGTCCAAACAATAGAAAACCACCCATTTGGTCTGATCTTGCACATTCTTGAAGGCTGGAACCTGTCAGCGATGGCCGACATCTGTTAAATGTGCATGTTTTCTGCTCCTCCGTGCAGTCGGATTAAAGTCAGGCCGACGCACGTGTGATGCAGTCGGCTCTAGCGCCTCTCGTCATGAACTGCGTCCGACCGCCGTCTGTTTTTGATATGAGTGAGTCCAAACAAGCGGCGAGACAATGAGACCAGGGGGGCGGACGCGTGCGGACGGGGTCAAGGCTCGCTCCGAGAGCACCTGTGTCCAGCGCACAAAGGAGACAATGCAGCTCCTCAGGACGACTGACGCTTTTCCTGGGTAAGAACCCGGCCGCCACACTGACACACTTCCTGGAATTTCATGGCAACTTAACCTGGGAAGGCCCGACGAGACCAGCTCTGTCTGTGTGTGTGTGTGTGTGTGTGTGTGTGTGGAAGAAAACGGTATCTGGGATCTGTTTCACTCTCTCTTTTTTTTTGCATCCTGCGCTACTCTTCTCTCCCGCATTAAAAGGAAAATTGATATGTTCTAGCAGGTAATTACACCTGAGAGGGACAGAGAAAGTGAACACGCACATGCACACACACACACACACACACACACACACAGAACTCAGACGGTTATAAAGCGGAGATAAAAATGTGCTGTTACGCTGCCAAATTGAAATGGTAATGACTTTTTTTTAATCGAAAAATGGCCCCTGGCACTTTATCCTGTCTGTTTCCTTTCATCTCTGTGGCTTACAGCACACACTGTGGCAATACACACACACACACACACTCTTTTTCTCTCTCACACACATACACACACACACACAGAACTTCTGCAGAGCAACAGTAGCTTTGGCTTTGCACCAAGCCAGTTCCCATGGAGTCAGATGTCACAGCGAGGAAAAGTTTCACGCTACTTTGTCTTTCAGTGTGTGTGTGTCTATGTGTGTGTGTGTGTGTGTGTGTGTGTGTGTGTGTGTGTGTGCAAGAAGGAGATTTCATTCATACCTCTGGCCCAGCACATGGGGAAGGGGCTACAGCCGCTCATTGCCATGGAAACGCATGTCTGTCCCTCCCTGTGTCTGCCTGCTCCGAGGACAGACAGACAGCTGGCCGTCTCACAACCACGCATCACACGCACACTCTGAACCTCTGGCGTGCATAAATAAAGCAGATAAACAGCCCGGTCCTCACACACACACACACACTCTGTCTCCAAGCCAGTAATCTTTGTCTCCGAGTTTTGTCAACAGCTTCGTTATCCAACGGTTACTTCCAGAACAGTAATCCCCAAAAAAAGGCCGTTAGAACTGGAGGACTGGGCAGAGATGCTGAGACGAACAAATCCCATTCTTCTCCAACAAGTCCCGTCTCCTTAATCTTTTCTATCCCAGTCAAGTGGAGGAGGAGGAGGAGGAGGAGGAGGTGATCCCAGGAGGCTCGTCTACACACTTCTTCTTCTCGCACCTTGTGAAATGTTCCTGAGCGGCCCCGCTGTGATGACAAAGCGCTGTCCCCCCTCCAGCCCCGGCCCGTGCCTGCGCTCCATAGCTACACAGTTGCTGTGGGAGAGTGCACCGTCGCTCAGGAGAGGAGCCCAGTTATTCCACCCAGCAAGTGGAGTCAGCTCCCTGCCATGGCCAAAGAGGACGGCTTCAAAACAAAGTTTTCAAAAAAAAGAAATCCAACTTCTGCAGCGTGGAGGAGGAGGACGAGGAGGAGGAGGAGGAGAGGGAAATTACCGTGCCGTGAGATACACAAACAGAAAGTTGGAGAAAAGAAAGTGAGAGAGAAACAAACAGAGGCAGGGCGAGAGAGAGACAGAGAGAGAGAGAGAGGGAGAAATGCGGCGATTGTTTTCGCGATGAATGAGAGGAAAATGAGGGACACGGCAGCGCAAGAGAGAGAAAGTTGAGTGGGGAAATGAGAGAGATCGAGTGAGAGAGAGAGAGAGAGAGAGAGAGAGAGAGAGAGAGAGAGAGAGAGAGAGAGAGAGGAGCTGGAGAAGCAGGAGGAGCCACAAACTATTAATATGCTAATCTCTCCGGCCTCTTGTGTTCAATGAAAAAAAAAAAAGCCCTCCCACTTGTGTTTTATCAAGCTGACCTCGTGCTGTAGCAGCATTACTGCTACAAAGGAAGAGCAGGGATGGCAAATGTCTTTCCAACATGGATGTACATTAACAAAAAAGAGATCCTCGTTATCTCCCTCTTCGGACACTCCACCCAGAGTGGAGAGCTCTGTGATGTCCACTGTTACGTAACGCGCTCCCTACTCCTTTCCGGAGTCGATCCAGGTGGAGAAGAGGAAAAACGCTCCCGCTTGTTAGCGAAATATCTCTGACAGCGTGCGAATAAATCACACGCTTGCTTTTCAAAGCGCCAGGTGCCGATCGATCAGAGCTGACGCTGCACGAGTTACTCAGCCGCAGGGCCCCCGAGGTCCTCCTCACAGCTGCTGGCAGGCGAAACAAACCAGCACCTCCCCGGCCAAACACACACACACACACACACACACACAGCCAAACACACTCTCACTGTGGACAAATCAAGTCTGGATACATCTAACTGTGTATTTCAATTGATTGAAAAATTGAAATTGAAATTGATTTTTCTACTATTTTTCTACTATTTCTTATGTACTATCTATCAATTCCTCTATTACTACTTGTATATACCATCTATTGTTTCTATTTCGTATATACTATAGTTTCTTATGTTATTTCTTATAAGCTAATTATGTTCTTCTATTTCTTATCTTCTGCCAACTGTTTCTTCTACTATTTCTTATATACTTTCTTCTTATATAATTTCTTCTTCTTCTTCTTCTTAAAGAAGACTTTAAGTCTTAAAGATTAAAACTGTCACATGTGCAGAAGAAGAACAATATTTCCCCGCAAAATAACACCAAACACCCAGGAAGTAGACTAGTATGAGAATGGAGAAAGAAACAAAACGCTGTAAGGCATTTTTAAAGGCACACGTGAGCGATACAGTAGCTATGGCAACGGCGGCGATTTGGACAGAGTCGGGGGACGAGCCGAGGTTTATCTCGTCTCATCTTATCTTAATTCAGCGTGTCCTCTTTTTCTCGGGGTCGTGCCCTCTCGAGTGCTGGGGGTGCTGCCCCGGAGGCTCATCTCCAGGGGCAACAGCGTGCCTGTAATATCCTGCGGGCGAGTGGCACCTATCTACTGCCGACCAGATGCCAGCCGCCATTAATCAAACAGACATTTATGTGGCTGCTGGGCGGACCGGCTACTGAACGCACACACACACACACACACACACACACACACACACACACACACACAGAAACAGAAAAGCTCACAGAAAAGTGAGGAAAATCCTCCTCATGGGGCCTTCTGTGTGTGCAAGTGGGCTTCCTATATTTTGTGCTCTTACTCAGGCGCTGCCATTGTTATGAAGATCCAGTGGGGGGAGGAGGAGGAGGGGTTTCAGTTGCCCATTTCTGTGTGTGTGTGTGTGTGTGGGTGTGTGTGTGTGTGTGTGTGTGTGTGTGTGCATGGACTATTCAAAGCCTTTTGTCAGAGGGCCGGATGTTGCCATGAATGGGAAGAGCTCTTTTGGGACAACGCCAAAGTCTTTCTCTCTCTCTCTCTCCCTCTCTCTCTCTTTTTCTGTAACTCTCTGTGTGTTTATGAACACGTAATGATTTTAGCTCAGGGAGGAAATCGCATTACCTACTATGGACGAAGCGCAATAAACGGCATAAACTGTGCAGGTAGCTGTGAATCTGACTGGGCCGATGGGCCTGCTCCCATCCCTGACTTGAAAGTTTAAACTCTTGAGTTTTGAACAGCGTTGCGTATTTTCATACAGCACAAAAACGAAAATACGCTTTTTAATCGACATCATCTCTTTACTCCAATGCATAAATCCGCTGCTATTTTGTTAAGAAGATTACCGACATCGTTTACGGTCACGGCCCATCAAGCTTCACACCTCCGTAGCTCGACGAGCAACATCGCCACGAGGCTGCGTTTAGTTCCACTGACTTAAAAAGTGCAGAGAACTCGTCCAACTTTGCGGCCATATTGACTATTCTGATTGTTGCGTTGCATCTTCAAAGTTGGGCTTTCTGAAGTTCCTCCCCGAGCTATTAAGGTTGTTTTTTTTTCTTCCCCTAACTCTCACCATTCCAGCTAGAGCGTCACGCTCCGGGTCAAATGATCTATGGGAACACCTCAATTCATCTTATATAACAGGCGTTCTTTCGGGGCATGGTGCCATAAATATATTTCCAAGTTATTTTCTGTTTTTTTCGCAATTCAAAGGAGGAGCGGTAAGACCCTCGGGGAACACACTTCTCCCGGTGTGAAGATAACAATTAGTCACACGCTCTTAAGTAGAGTCTGCCCCCCCTCCCCCTCCCCCGTCTGCACTAATAACACCCTCACACACACATAAATGGACCCGCACCGCCTGACTCCTCTTTTAATTGTCTTACGCACTCGCGAGAATGATTCACGCAAACGAAGTGTAGCTTCTACCTCACTGCAGAGCAGATGTGCATTAACGCCTGGACAACAAACACACAGTTTCTGGTCAAAACGACCTAGAGGGGACATGCGGACCCCACGCAGAAAGACCGGGACCGTCCACCGATATTTCACCCTTTCCTTCAAAACACGCCAGTTACAATGTGATCTCCTCTCAGTAATCAGTGAGAAACAGCCTACAGTCATGTTCCACATGTGTTTCTTTTCTGTTTGACGTCCCCCCCCCCCCAACATCCCATGACATCATTTTTGTTGACAACCCCTGCTGTAAAAAAAAAAACCATGACCACATCTTCGTGTAATAATTGTTCCACGTTGTCTTTTCTCAAGTCGGGCCTGGCCAGAGAGGCTGTCAGCGCTTCCTCCACAACACCAGATGAGACGCTAGCCGAATCGGTCCGATCCACGTTTCTTTGGTCGTTCCCTTGTGGAGATTCTCTCCGGGGAGTTTGTAGAGTTGTGCCAACTGGATTTGCGGTAGGCTCTTGATGAGTTGTCAATTCTCATCCAAGAGGATTCGTCAAGTATTGCCAGGCAAGCTAAGCATAGCCTACCTTAGCTTGTCAAGAGCTATTAGGGTCACCTGGGGTCTGATGTAAAGGGCTGTCATTAGATTGTGGCCAGATGTAGGCAAGTATTATTTTATCATATTTTATCCTCCTTTTTTAAGCTTATTTTGTCAACAGTAGTGTTGGCTCTGAACTACAGCCAGGTACTCACACTCTATGCTAACTCCACCACTCAGTCACGAGATGAAGACGAGGCCTCTTGGATGAAGGTGAAGCGCCTAAAAAAATCTATAAAGATTTGAGTTGCGACCACTCCACAGCTCCTAGGGTTTCTTTGGTTGTCATCACCTAATTGACGTGATTCGCACCACATCCAACAAGAGCGTATTTTGTCCAAAGCTCTCAAGAAAGTAAGAGGTTCACAAATTGAGTATCAGAGCAACATTCAGTATCTGTTTCCTGTTGAGAAGATGCCGCTCACCTGTGTAGTAGGCAATCCTGGAAATATCTGCAAGACAAACAGAGAGAGAGAGAGAGAGAGACGCACAGTTAGCAGGATGAAGAAATCACTCGTGCTTTATTAAGTCCCACAGCAGGTGTTCATGCTTCAGTTACTGTGTTGCCTTATTATGGAGGCGGAGGTGGTTCCTACTGCACAATACTTGTCCTTTTTAATAGCGCCAATCAATATCTTCATGGCTTTTTAACAGGACAATCATTGATTTTTTTTACATCAATATCTCATTGTTACATGGTTTACACCCCCTTCTCTCGCCCTCTCAGCCTGTCTCTCACCCCCTGCACTAGACGAGCCGTGAGGAGAGGATGTGAATGTGAGCGTCGCCTTTGTGTGCTCGGCAACGTGAAATTTTTTCCCTTGGACTGTACAGAGATTGAAGGAACTGGCTAAGAGTGGCCGCCCTGCTCTGTTATTGAGTGGCTCGACACACTAGACCGACGTGGACGCAGCTCCTGTGCTCTCACAGGAAGCCTCTGGAAAACCTGACACCCGGTTAGAGCGGAGATAGGGAAGGGTGCAGGGGGAGGTCAGAGGGATAAGTGCCTGAGTGCTTTAGGCACCCTGATGTACACACACACATACACACACACACACATACACATACACACATACACACGACAGGGGTGAAATGACAGCAGGGGTTGTCAACAAAAATGATGTAATGGGGAGAGGTGGGGGGGGGGGGTCGAGGAAAACCGACAAACCAAAAAGGAAATACCAGCAAGGTGACTCATGGCGTGTTCATTATCGACCCAGTCTTTGAAACACAAAACCAGGACCCCAACTAGTGTGTATGTGTGTGTGGATGTGAGGGGTGCTAGCAAGTAGGTTCTAGTACACAGACGTAAACGTGGACATTATGTAAATGTTAAAATGGGACCTTGAATTGTTGAACGGAGTATTTATCTTTGCTCTCTTTATCTATGTTCTCCCTCATAGAGGCTCAGAAATATTGGTCAGTTTTACGCGCTTATTTTGCCCATTTTGGGGCAATTTCAAGCTTATCTATAGGTCTTTAACTATTTGGAGACACAATCAATTACAGCTAAACTAATGGAGAGTTCACGTAAACGTTCAATTGGAACTGTAAGTCGTTACTAGAACGTCATTGTCTATCATAATAGTAGTTGAACCGTTATGAGAATAAGCCAAAGAGCTTTAGTTAACAAAGTACTCACATCGACTGGCAAAATTGAACAATTCTGCTATCAATCAAACCACGGGTCAAAATTTATCTTTAGATAATGAGGAGTCGTACAGGTCAGAGGGTCAAGACACACGTTCGTTCACATGATGATGGAGCGCCATACTTTTATCTCCTATTTCTTCTATTCCCTGAAAAATATTCAGCCTTACTTACTAGTGTATTTAGGCACAACACTTTCCCCACGTGCCAACATGTTGTCGATGATTCAGCCAGGGACAGCCACTATAATAAATGACTGAATGAAAGCGTATCCCGGGCTCCAGTCACTAAGTGTACGTAATGACATTTCCAGTAGATAGATCTGAGCCCCCCCCCACATACACACACACACATACACACACACAGACACACCATCTGTCCCATTGATGTTCTCTCTTGTCAGAGTTCGATGTACGTTAAGTGCTATGTAGCCCCGGCATCAGCAGCCAAACTGGCGTAGCTACAGTCTAGACTACAAACCATAGGGAGACTGCGGTCTCTTTATGTCTTCGGGAACAAGATTAGATGGCACCTGGAGAGCTGGAGACGCCACACTTGGGGTCGACTCATCACAGCCAAATCGGCGAGAACGCTGACGGTAAATTTTAAGTTTTAACTCGCAAACGTGACCGCGTTGAAAGGTGTCAACGTCAGCTCGCTATGAGTTTTTGTTGCCTCCCCTAGGAGAGCTAGCATGGTGCTAATTACACTCCAGTCTGTTTAACAGCCTCCACTGCACATATATCAAAGGGGGCCATGGGTCTCTCTCTCTCTCTCTCTCTCTCACACACACACACACACACACACACACACACACACACACACACACACACACACACACACACACACACAGTTGCTTGTAGACTGGCAGGCAGCCCAAAACACCTGCTCCTCAAGCTGTCCCAGAGAGTCAGACACACAGTAGAGGAGAGAGGAGAGAGGAGAAGAGAGGCGAGGACTTACTGTCTCTCCCTCTATTTGCTTAGCGTATGCTGCCAAGTTCAAAACTGCCCCTTAAATCCACGTTCTGTGTCGTTTAATCTGTGTGTATTGCAAAACCAGCCAGGATTAAATCAAACTGTTTTCCCCGCTTGTGAAGGAAGCTATTGTGGCGGAGTGACAGTAAAATAAATAGAGGAGTCGAGGCAGCGCAGAAAACACAAACAGCGGCCTTCGAGAGCTTAAGCCGACGGAGAAAGGGATATAAAATGTGGGATAAATGTCACAACATTCGGATCGCTTTTTACTAATTCATAGGCACGGTGCTTTTCCCTTCCAGAGCAGACACACACACACCTTTATAGACATTTCAACACACACACACACACACTGAGGACATGTCTGCAAGCTGCGGATAATTGGACGTTACCCACACACGTTTTGGTTTACAGTAATTAGACAGAACAATCAGGAGAGAGTCTGCTATGCAATGATGTCTGCTGAAACTACTGGTCTCAGATCAGCAGTTAAACAAAAGTTAGAGGAGGTGGGGGGTGGGGGTGAGGTTCTGGTTGGCATGGTTATGGGTGGAAATGTTTAAAGGCAAAGGACTCTTTAGACTGAGATTAAGAAAATATTTTTGTTTTGGTTGACTGGTGACATGATTTTATCAAAATATCAAGACTACGATACCAGAGGTAGGCAGTGGCTTGGTGAGCTGCAATCTCGAAGGTCCCTGGTTCGAATCCCGGTCCAACCAAAGGCCTTTCTGTTTTCCCTATGAGTCCACGATAGGTCGACTGGAGACTCTAAATTGCCCCTAGGTGTGAGTGTGTGTGTGTTGAGTGATGAACTGGTGACCTTTGCAGGGGTCCCTTCCATTTGCCCCTAAGGTACAGAACGGGTAACATGATGGATTGATGGTTGGGATGTAAAAAAAAAAAAGAAAAGAAAAATCTAATAACCTTTTGGTCACTTGTTTACATGATATGATTAAAAACCAAGAGCTTGGTTTGGAGAGGAGGTCGGCAACAGAAAGTGACAGATCGAAATGAGCGAGGAGGGTCCGGAGACAGATGTTCTTTTCAACCAGTCCTCCTGCAAGAATCAGCTGAATTAACCTGATGAGAGCTGTCAGCTGTTCTGCCTCATCGCTCTCTGTCTAATGGTTAAACTGCAGGCCGGGGAGAGGCACAGTGTGTGTCTGTGTGTGTGTGTGTGTGTGTGTGTGTGTGTGTGTGTGAGAGAGAGAGAGAGACCCTCTGGACAATAGGGTGTTACTGGAGCGTGCAGTCTTACAATGCAACAACATAACCCCTGAGGCACGAATCACACCTGCCAGTCACACCATCACGATGCATAGAATCACACATCACACACACACACACACACACACACACACACACACACACACACACACGCACGCACACACACACGCAGACACCTTGCACTGCTGCTGTCCTTGGAAACCACAAGGACACACACACACACTGAACAAAAGCATGTGTGTGTGTGTGTGTGTGTATTTATATATGCAAGCTGTTTATATTTTATAGACTACAGCAGTCTACCAGGTGAACATGACCAGGTGCCAGCGTTTCATCAAAACAGTAAAGAGATGGAGCTGTGACCCATTAGTGGAACAGATCAACGGCTTGAGATCGCAAATGAACCTGGCTTCATTAAAAACATGTGTGAGACGACCCCACATCTCCACGCGTTCTGGACTGAGGTCAAGATCCCCAGATTGCCTCAAAAAACACGGAAAACAAATTCCCAGATTTGTGAAACAAGGTTTTCTGATGGTTGTTGGAGATAACTGTCCCACTATATGTCACAAAGTGACAGAACAGAAATGAAGTGCTATATACAGAATTCGAGGAGTTGTACAGTTGTGGACTTGTTGTAGATGTGATCGTACCGTACACTCGCATCCAAACATCACTCAAGCGTACAGCCCAGATTCTCATGTACATAGTCTGGATAAATGGGCCACCGTGCTTTACTTATCTCCTCTTAACAAGCGCTTAAATTCTCTGTTTGTACTAGTACTCGCACTACTGCACTCTCATCCTCTGTCAGCCTGAATAATGTATTTGATTTTACATCCGGTGGTCTCGCTCGTGACGCATGCCTTTCTTGTCCTGCATACAGTCAGTGGCCCTGGATTAAGACTGAAACACCGTCATGTTGTTGTTTTCATGACTAAACAGAGGGTGAAAACAAACAAAATGGTGACCTGTGCGAGCGACGTGGTCCGACCGAGAGAGAGAGAGAGAGACGGACGTTTTGCCCATTATTCACAGCCAGATTAACATCCCAGCAAATTATTCAAAACCCTGTCACGCTATCGCAAACCACACACACACACACACAGAGGATGCATATTCACGATAAGTCCCCACACGCATGCAACATAATAAGGTCACATCGACGCATGACTGCTCCTACACGTTTATCTGCTGAAGTGCACACACCCTGTGACACACACACACACACACACACACACACACACACACACACACACACACACACACACACACTGGCTGGAGTGTGTATAGTTCAGGTGCAGCGATACAGTTAACTGGTTTACTGGAGCGGCACACGTGTGAGTCTATCACACACACACAAACAGAGCAGATACCCGACTGGATGTATAATTCATCCGAGCAGATTTAGGACAAATGAACTGGTGACGCCCCATATGCTCAAAATGTGTCCGCTATTTTTTCTTGCAAACGAGTCTGTTTTAGGCTAGGATCAAAAAGCAAACAACGCTACTGACAGATGAACTGCACGTGGATTTTATTTAACCTTTTGAACCCTGATTACAGGCCTCTGCTCTGGGTGCAAAGAGAATCAAATGGAACATTTAATATTTCATTCTTCTCTGTCTTTTCATGAGCACCCATGTGAGAACGGGCACCACCACACAGCGCCAGGGACTCGATGCTGCGTGTCCCAGACGGCCGGGCATCACTGATGCGCAACATACTGCATGTGTGATTGGGTCGTCTGTGTGTTGGCCTTGGAGCTGTGTCTAATGAAGCTAAAGCTGAGCTAAGACCTCTGCGCTTCGAAACTAAACTTATTGGGACTCAGACAGACTTAAATCGGTCATGGTTCCTGCTCTCTTCCAGTCCAGGAGCCGAAAAGGTTCCTGAAGGTTTGGTAACTACTTTGTGGTAGAATCACCTTCCCCCCTCTAAAGGTTTAGGAACCATGTAAAGTTCTACTTATAGCAAACAATGAACCATGTCACACGGTTCCTGCTTGGCTTGACAGTACTGACCCTGGAGCAGGAAGTCAACACATCTCTCTAAAGACAGAGTTCAGGAACTACTTAGTTCTGGAACCCCGGCGGTGTGAACGCAAAAGCAGGAACCTTCTCCAAGAGGTTCAGGAAAGTCTAGACTAAATCAAAAAGAAACTGATTTCACTGATGAATTCAAGGAACACATTTTGAGCAAGATGAAAGTGGAAACATTGAATATTTAATTCTTCTCTGACTTTTTATGAACTCACACCCACACTTGGGAACTGGTTTACAAGGCTTAAAAAGAATAATCAATTCTGACTGGCCAATGAACCTCTCTATCTCTGGGAGATTAGTGAACTAATAGGCTGGATTAATCAATGTTTAACAGACATCAGAATACTAATGCATCATGGGGTCAAGTTGTTCAGATGCTTGTAATACCTGACAAAGCACCCTGTGCCTTTGTGTGTACGCGTGTGTGTGTATGTGTGTGTGTGTGTGTGTGTGTGTGTGTGTGCGCGCACGTACAGTAAGTTGGTAACCATGTTTCATGTTTGGCAAATACCCATTAATTATGGACAAAGATTGAAAATATTATAACATGCTAAAATATGGATGATATAACCTAGAAACAAAATGCTGCAGGGGGAGTACAACTAACACATGCACACACACACACGCACACACACACGCACACACACACACACACACACACACAGATGGATGTGCAAAAATACACATTTTACACCTACATACAAAGCCACGTGGGCCACCATCTCTCTGCATAAGGAAGCACGCTTGTATTCAAACACAGCCCACTAATTTGACACACATATCAGCTCTGCCTGCCTCCCACACACACACACACACACACACACACAGAGGCTCCCCTTCACCACACATGCACACTTCAAGTTCAACCCTCCTACACACAGGCAAACACTTACATGTCCTTTAGTCACACACACACGATCCTACATAAGGATCGCAGATGGTAAACAAAACTGAGTAGTATACAATAACATAGAAATACTTCTAATAGAGCAACAAAACATCGTTTTAAGGAAGATATGACACATCAATCATGTGCAGCATTAGAGCACAGAGACAACAGACCCATCGTCATCGTCTATCATGGCCGCACTTACAGTTTGCAAAACTGTATTATGATAATAACAATACTTATATTGTGCTTTTCAGAGGATGCAAATAGCCTTTACTCAACAGAAATACTGGACACTGTAAAAGCGAGCGACTTCAATATATTGATGTAGCTACAGTTTTATCACGACATGGCAATCAACATCAATACTTTTCCATTTAAACAATCCATAGTAATATCGCCCACACTGGACGTAAACTGCCTTCTATAGGATGTAAGTTCACATACACTCTAGCCACATATGAAACAATGATTTTTGGCACAAATTTTGACATGTTGCTAAATGCATGTTGTCAAACACATGCAAACCAGCCACTCACACAGATGTAACACTATATTCTAGGTTATTGAATATCTTACCATGGTATAGTCCTTCCATTTAAAGTCCCAAAGAAAAGAGAAGAGGAGAAGAAAAGAATGTAATCTCCCCCCTGATAGGCAGCTTAATTGGGAAAAGCCAAAAATCCCTGGACTGGATTCTGTGGACTGGTGTTGAGATGTGCTAGCCCCGCTAACTCGGTAATGATGGCTAATGTCGGCTTAAGCTTATAACCCAGCCTCCTCCTCCTCTTCCTCCTCCTCTTCCTACTACTATAACTACTACTACACCCGCACAGAGCAGCACGAGCGAGAGTGGAGTAGAGGGGGGAGAGGAGGGCAGGAGTAGGCAGCCTATGACTGTGAGGGAGGGGGGAGGGAGAAAAAAGTAGGAAGGAGTAAGGGGGCGGGCGGGAGTGGAAGGGGTATCTTTGTATCCCAGGAGAGGGATGGAGGGGGGGGAAGAGACCGGAGCCAGATGCACAAAACCGAGAAGAAGTGGAGAATAAATGATGCAAAAACTTCACCAAAAGAAATGAGTGCCGCTGAGAGGGAGGAATGTGGAAATCAGAAGCGAAAGCCGAGAGCTGGGAATGACATAAGAAGCGAGAAAGAGGAGGAGGAGAGGACGGGTGTGTGTGTGTGTGTGTGTGTGTGTTGCCTTGGGCCGTTCTGACTACTCTGACACAGACGCACCCCCGAGGAGCTGCTCAATTAGTCATAATCCAATGTTCCCGGGCCTCGACTCTGTCCCGCAGAAATCATCCGTCTTCGCGACACAAAACGCTGACAGAGAAACGGCGGACAAACAGTCAATTGTTCCAGCTGACTTTGCTTTTTTAAGTGGCGCAAACGTAATCCAATTAGGGTGTAATCAAGTCACATGCGGCGGTGGTAGAGGGGAGGCAAACCCCTGACCTCACCCTAAACTCATTTCTTACTAATGGCAGAATAGTTTACTTCCCCGCTCCGCGTTGAATGGATACACACACGTAGTAAGTTGTGATAAAGGAATATGAAGCTTTTCCTCCGTCATGGCACGGGGTATAAACAAGACAGTTTTAGTAAAACTTCCTGGTTTTGTTGCAATTTACAGTGTTTGGTCAAAGACAGATGCTGCAGTTTAGCTCAGTCGGGAGATCGGGAGCCCCCTGTAGAGGCTGTCCCCAGCTTTCCTAGGAAAATTAAGGCCAAAATATATTTTAAATGAGAACAAAACCAATTCAGCAAAACAAAGTGTTGTTTTTAAGACCAAATTTGAGGAGCAAATTGTTCAAGAGTCTGAACTGTGGTTGTAGGTCATACATGATGAGGTCATGATCTATCTATCTATCTATTTATCTATCTATCTATCTATAGAGATTACAGTGAAGCCCAATCTCAGGGTGATCTCATTCTGCTCTCTATCGTTAATGTTGCCTGTTAACATTCTCTGTAAATGACAACAAAGGTCCACAAAAAGGACATGTCATCTTGTTTGTTGGCATTTTTGTCTTGAGCCACAACAGGCAGAGAAGAAGCCAGCATCTGAGGACAAAGTCGGGGCCCCTTCTGGGCATCTTTTTGTCCAGAGTGTCTGCGCCTGCAGATGTGGATCGCAAAATGTGCTCAAAGTGCCAGAAAATCACTTGGCCGCCGCTGACTCTTGATATTATGTCCGGCATGTCACAGTGAATGTGCGCAACACTGACACAGAGCACACAACACAAAGCCAATGAATGAGCCGTGACAGATCCCTCTCCCTCTCTCTCTCACACACACACACACACACACACACACACACACACACACACACAGCAAACAGGCAGACAGACAAGATGAGAGTTGCTCAGGAGTAAAGCAGATTAATGGGCCACTGGATTAGTAGGCCAAGATGTCACACACATGCACATGAACAAACACACACACACACACACACAGACACACACACACACACACACGCACACACACACACACACACACACAGTATACTCTGATTCTCAGTTGGAGGGAGAATCCAAGCCCCCTTCCTCCCACCCTTCCTCTATCTGTGATCTGTTGCTGTATTTCCAGCGCCATCTAGTGGCACCACATCTGTAAACAACCTACTTTGTACTTAAAACACTCTTACACATGTGCCTAGGGTCAACTTAAGAGCTTCAAATCGACCCAAACACGCATGTTTTAGGACCGTACGAAGAAACCCAGAGGAGAACATGCTAAGGCCACCCTGCAGGACGTGTCTGACCCCAGAGGTCTCACTGTGGGGCGTCGGCGCAGCTGACCACGTCAAAAAAACAATCCTCTCTGTTCTTATTTTAGCACATTTGCCACTAACCTTTCGGAAAATAACCAGTCACTATGACAGATTAAAAAAATATATAAAAAATCCATTGTAAAACATACACTTGCAGTTTTATGAGGCTGGTACAGTCACTTTGCTCCCTAGTTTGTTTGGTTTTTTTCCCTCAGTGGTGGAATTTATGTAGGGCATGAACGATCACTGAGGCGACGGGGTGGATTAGTGGTTAGCACTGTCGCCCCACACGCTGCGAGATGAACCGGGGGTGCTCCGGGTTTCCTCACAGTCCAAAAACATGAATGTTTTAGGTCGGCTGGAGACTCCAAATTGCTCCTAGGTGTGACTGTGTGTGTGTCTGTGAGGTACTAGTGACCTGTCCAGGCTGTACTCCCTGCCTTTGTGCCACTAAACGAGAGCAGGTAGAGGCTTGATTATGTAGAAAACATCATCCGTCAGTCGTCAGTCATCAAGACTTATTCGTAAATGTTAAAACTTTTGCACAACCTGGCCTGTGTGAGTTCATATGCCGCTATTAGCTAGCTATCAGCTAGCGCTGTGGCTATTAGCGATCTGACTTGCGTGCTAAAACGAGTGGGAAGACGAAAACAAACATGTTACCACAGACGGAGGGAGGGAGAGACAATGAGGGAGAGAGAGAGAGAGACAGACAACCACATGAGTATTCTTGAATGAACCTTTGTTACCGGAGCGGAGCTGCTGGTGACTAATGACATAGACAGACACACATACATTGACACACACACTGTGGCATTATACCCACGTCTGACCTCAGCAACGCTAGTTTATGGTAGCATTCGCCAGCCTGGGAGTGACTGTGTGTGTGTGTGTGTGTGTGTGTGTGTGTGTGTGTGTGTGTGTGTGTGTGTGTGTGTGTGATGTCATTCCTATGGCAGCTATCCAGGTGTTTCGCTGCTGATACGTATCTGCGACTGTGTCTCTCTGTGATCTATTATGACTGTGTGTTTTGTGTTTTTCTGGGTGCGTGGCTGCGCATGAATCTGGAGATGAGGTCATATGATTGGCCGAGCAGACACTGATGTCTGCCTGGGTCTCTCCCTCCCTCTCTCTCTCTCTCTGTCTTTCTCTCTGAGTGAAGCGTCCGACTTAAGCAACCACAGGCTTTGTGTCCAGCTTTCACCAGGAAAACAGTCACTTCTCCTCTAATATACGCTAGCCAATCACTGATCGATGTCTGGCCGTTTACCTGTTGCTCTGTGCTATTTGGTGTCAGATGTCACCAAATCACCTGCACATGCTCCCCAAATACTCAAAGTGAACTATATGAGCTATTCTGAAGTGTTTTCCAAATGCATAATAAGACTTACTTACTATATAGTTTCCAAAAACACATCATAAACAAAAGTGCACGATCAATGATCTCTGAACATGCCCTATAAAGAGAGCAAAGAGAAGAGAGAGGGGAGCTTTGTTACTGGGGATCTAAATGTGGGAAAATACTCACAGCAACGAATCAATCTAACACAAAAATGCACATTATACTCATATATATTTCATACATATATTTTTCGAAATAGCATGCAACTATGGCGATGTAATTAGAGCTGCAACAAACGATCATTTTTGTAGTAGACTGTTCTGCCATTTACTTTCTCAATTAGTTGATTAGTTACTTGATTAGTTCTTTCGTTCATAAAACAGTTAAAATGGCTCATGTCTGTTTCACAAAGGCTTTGATCAGGTCTTTAAATGCTTTTCACTTTGTCCTAGCATCAAAGATATAGACTTTTCTGTCACAGAGACGAAAGAAACCACAATGTAATTGTGTTTTGGATCAGTTATTAAAACAGTTCTTGATTATCTTATAGTTGTGGCACCTCTTGACGTAATTAGAGTATTGTCCCAAAGTGTCAGTTAACAATATAGTCCTCTATAAAGAATTCACTACTTGTAAATGTTATGCTAAGCTAAGCTAAGTGCTGTCTGAGACGTGTCCTGAGATATGACCGGCATGGTACGTAGGAAAAAAAGAAGAAACCTACCACTATGGTTTCAGTAAGTTTCAGCTTTTCTACCGAGCCAGATGTTTCCATGTGTTTAATAAAACAAAAACCCCACAGATGTGGTTCATCCTGGGACCCTCTCTCCTTCACGTCCCCCGTCTCTCCTCAGCTCTGTTTCTGCTTTGCTCTCCACCCCGCGTTCCTCCTCCTACCACCTCTGCAGTCTGTGTCTATATGACAAAGCCCAACAATTACTTCTTTCTTTCTCTCTCTGACTCATTGCAATGTAATTACACCGACTGTCCGCTCTCCAGCGAGCACACACACACACACACACACACACACACACACACACACACACACACACACACACACACTAACAAGAGGGAGAGGGGGCAACTTAGTTGCAAAAATCTGTGGTTGTAATTTCTGTCTTTTCTGGACCGGCCGCTGCAGCCTTTCGAGAGGGAACAAGAGAGGCGGCCATTAGTTGGTGGAGTCAAAAAGTCGGTCTTATGCATGATGCACGCACAGTGAGAGAGAAGGAGACACACACACACACACACACACATATAAATATATACCAGGGGGAATCACTGTGCTCCAGTTCCATTCATCACTCGCTGACATGCTGCACCAGTGACCTGCACGACCGCAGCTCACTCTGAGTGTGTGTGTGTGTGTGTGTGTGTGTGTGTGTGTGTGTGTGTGTGTGTATGTGTGTGTATGTGTATGTGTGTCCTTGTGTGTGTACATGCCCCAAGGAGGGACGAGTCATTAACTACGATGTCATTTCCTGCTATTGTAGCAAATTTCAGAGCACGCAGTGAGAATGCTACGCTGCACCAAGGCCTATCTATTTACACACGCACACACACACTAAAAACAACTGTATTAAGACAAAGAAGAAGAAGACAGGGCGTAAATTCACTCTGTGGGCCTTAAACATGATCTTTGCAATCATTTTCAGAGATTCAAACACAATATGTATAGGTTTGGTAACTAGAGTCATAAGATCCAAACATCCATTACTAGGGGGATTATACACCTTGAAAAGGTCTCAGAGTCTCCAAATGACCTCAACATACTTTGTATTGGACTGTCCCTGCAGAAGACCTACACAAATAAACAAACAGGAGAACGTACACACGTCCTTGGTCTGACCAGGATTCAAACCTTCTTGCTATGAGATGACACTGCCATCCACCAGACTCTCATTCCCTTGTTGGAGCCAGTATAAATGTATCCTGCAGAACCTTGAACTGCACAGATCTGAAAATACATGCTTGGATACACATTTATTTACTAATCCCTTGAATCTATTCCCAATATTTGAATCAAACAAAACACAATACAATTTTGTACAATACACAGGTCATATTAGTTTGACCCAGGGTTTGACCCAGGAATTGGGCAATGACAATATGGCACTGAATCTGGTTCTCTCTACCTTGCTCGTCCTGCACCAAAACAAATTCCTCATAGCTGTTTAACTAAGTTGTACAACTATTTGGCACTAAAGTAATCAAATTCCTTTCTAAAATGTTTGGAAAATCCCGCAGGAGGAAGGCAGAGGCATGCGGATGTGATGCCTCTCAAAGGTGCCGCTTCACAGTATTACTACACGGCGTTTCCCACAATGCGCTCCGCTGTTTTCAAGGGACACGATGGCGACTCAACGTCATAAAGGAAGAGAAGAGGCGGACGAGTCTGAAACGCCGTGCACCTCGGGGCGTCCTGAACACTGAGTCAGCAGCTCGTCAGGTCTGCACAAATACAAACAGAAAGTCGAGGGGGAAAAAAACCTGGACCAGTCAAATGATTTCCTGGAGAAGGTCACTGACACAGATCGTGCACCATGTAACGCTCTACGCAACCTTTCAGCGATACACTGATTATTAATGTGGCTGGCTTTCGTATAATTAGCACCGTTCATTAAAACACAAAATTGATCGGTGGAGCTTCGGGGAAAATGGTCTGGGGAGAGCGTAATTGACAGTTGATTGACTTTCTGCTGCCAGCTGGAGAGAAATAACGTGCTGTAGCAGGGCTTCTTTAGCCGGATCATGACCAGGACGCTCACTTAACCGTCTCCATGTGGAAATACAGTATGATGTCTGAATGATGGTTTCAAGGTAGATATGATCATTTTCCAGGACTTTTCCAGGAGATGTTTAGTTGCTAATGCACCCCCCACACCCCCTTAATGGTTTGGAGATGTGTCATTTCCTTCAGTTGTATCTTTCATCCTGGACATCTACCCAGTTTGCTACGCATGTCTATTCCTATTGAAAAGCTTCAATTACATATCTATGGACTCACGTTTCACAAATCCTAGAAACTGACTGACAAATGTGCGACAAAAACCCTAAACGCTCTGGCGTTTGCCCACAGAGGAAAGAGGAGAAGTTCGTTTCCAGGGCAAACTCAAGTTTTTTCAGGATGCTTGACTTTTTTTTCTCTCTCTTTTTTCCACAACTGGAATTGGTCACAAGCTTTCCAGGATTTCCAGGTACGGAAAAGTATGAGGGACCTGCAGGTCAACCATGAGGGTGAGTGCAGAAAGTTAAGTGCGGAGAGACTCTTCCAAAGTTTAAAAAGCCGGATTTAGTTGACTTGTGTCGTCTTGGGTAAACACACACACACACTATCACAGTACATCAACGCACACACGTGCACCAATACACAAGTACACGCACATACTAGCACACGCATACAAACACTTGGAGAGGTCTGAGCAGCCTCGCTGCCGCGGCCGAGAGGAAGAAGGCGTTTTCCTCTCGGCTCCTGAGGGACGCAGCATGCTTTAGGATGTACAGTAAGTGCTCTGTGAGGGTGTGTGTGTGTGTGTGTGTGTGCATGGAGGGGTGTGGGGGCTGCTTCCTGAATACAACCAATCCAGAGGCAAAAGGAATGGGCCTTCATTCAGCCTCCAAAAAAAAACACACACACACACACACACACACACACACACACACTCCTCTTCCGTTGCAGCTGAAACCACATGCAGGAGGATGCGAGGGAATACAACCCACGGAAGAAGATGGATTCATGGGGCCCGGAACGTATACAATCGCATATGTGCGGCCGCACAAACAGACCTTTTGAGTCTGTGCAACTTCCCAGTGAGGTAACGGGTCCAAAACAAAGACCGCAACCATTTGGTCGGTTCAGCTGTTCATTCATGTTGTTTTTCCTTTTTTTTCTCTCTCTCTCTCTCTCCCTCTTCCTGAGGTGAGTCTGCAAACAGCATTCATTCATTCATTCATTTGAGCACAAGACGTAGGAAAACACCTCCAGGGAGCAGGTCCTATTTACACAGCAGGTACAGGGCGGCCCAACAAATACCAACAACGCCACCAAGGTTGCTGACCACAGTATACACACAAAACAGACAAGAAGGATCTGTTGTCAGGAATGTCATCCTATGCTACTTTATGCTCTGACTTAAGGTAAAAAGAAATGGGATTCCTGTATCAAAACAAATCGACAAACGTTTCCTTCCTCGGATCGAATCCCGTTCGGACCAGGGGCATGGTACCAGGTACACTATGGACAGGTCACATTGCACACACACAAACACATGCATACACACGCACACACAGACATGTCACACTTGCCAGAGGCAATTTAGAGTCCCCAGACAACCTCAACCTGCATGTTGTTGAAATGTCATGGAGTCCCTCGAGAAAATCCATGCAAAAAGCAGGGAAATCATGCTAACTCCACACAAAAAGCCTCTCTTTGCTCTGACTGGGATTCAAACCAGTGACCTTCTCACTGCGAGGTGAGTGTGTTCTCCACCTCACTGATGCAACATGTTCACATAAATGATTTCATTATTCGATAATTATAATGGTGTTCCTACAGATGTTTTCTTTAGCTTCTCATCTAAAAATAAGAGCTGAGTGTTCCCACCTACAGACAACTCTTTATAGAGAGAGAAAAAGCAGGTTTTCTTCCTCAGAATCTGCCGTGGCAGCGTCATTTCACAGCAAACTGCAACACGGTCACTCCCCCTCACCCCAGATGAATTACTTCATTTGCTAACATGAATTCTTCATGACACGCATATTAGGGACTCACACACACACTCTCTCACTCTCTCCCTTCATACCTCCACACACAGGGTACAGTAAGTGTCCGTACAGCGACCGCTATCGCGGCTTTAAGTCGACTTCCACGACCGATTTCTACTTGCCTGCCCGTAGTAATGTAGGATCTGTAGCGGGCGGGGCCCGCAAAAAGATCAGAAAAGTTCAAGGAAACCGACTTAGACTTAAACAGAGCACAGAGCAAGAGAGAGAGAGAGAGAAAGAGACAGAGAATACAAAGAGCAGAGTGCTCTCTGCAGCAGTGAACCGCTCCTGTTAGATCTCTGAGTGCAGTCAAGTGTTTCTATAAATACAGGCCTCCTGCACTGCTCTGCAATTTACACACACACACACACACACTACACGGAAACACACACACACACACACACACAGACAGTGCCACGCCTGTATTAGCCCAGCCACAGGAAGACCTCTGTCAGAAAGGTGTAGCTATTTGCTCCTCTCCGCCCCCCTGCAGTGAATTAATTTCCTGTACAAATAACACCTAAACTCACATCTCCACAGTGTCTGTGAAATTGCCAAAGAAAAAAACACTCAAACGCGAGAAACTTCCCACAGCCACATGACGTATGTTAAGCAAAATGATGTTTTCTGCTTGTTTCACACACTGCGGGTAATGATATGTTCCTACACAAGCTTTTTTTCGGTCCATTTTTGTTGCCAAAATAGTGGGAGAGGGGGGGAGAGAGAGAGAGACCGAGGCTGAAGTTTACCACAACACACAGATATAGGATGGATTTTAATGGTGGGGGAAAAGAACAGAGCTCTGTCATTTGTACGACATGACAGAAATAGCCACGAGCGAGGAGCATAAAACGTCACTGTCCCCGTAGAAATTTACCATCGAAGATCGATGAGAGCGAGCGCGACAAACGTTGAAGCGTAGCTCGAGGTCTGGCTGAGCGAAAGCAGCTGGAGTGGAAGCAGGACGCACACTCGTCGAGTGCATGAGCCAATTAGCCGCGTTTGGCTAATTGAGGGAGAGGGGAAAAAAAACAAAAACGTCTCGAGCCTGTAAAACGCTCCGTGTGTGATTGTAATTTCCAATCAATTACCTTTCGACAACAAGCTGCGTGCAAAGATAGACTTCATTCATCTCCCTGTGGGGAAATTCACAAGTTTGCAGCAGCTCGCATCGAGTGATTACAAACAGAATTTAGCATATAAATGTGAGTGTAGAATAGCTGTGACTTTAGTGAAATGCGGGCAATTTAGAGTCTCCAGTTGGCGGGAGGTGACATCGCTCGTCACTAATCCACTGTGAGCTAAGAAAGAGCTAAAAGAAACATGACATTATTGAACAGATGTTGACAAAATAAGTGGATGTAACGTACAGACTGGATAGGTGGATGGGTCCATTACAGACAAGGCATTATCTCAACTCTGGCTGGTTGTCTTGTAGGAAATAGTGCCAGTTGGACGTCATCCGGTTACAGACTTTCATCTCACCGGAATAGCATCTGATAACAAAACTGGAAAATGTTTGCTTGTTTTAGGAAATGGCAGCCCAACAGCATGATGTGGGACTATGCATATTGTGTCAAATGCATGTACTAAACTGTGAATTACACACACACACAAACGCACAACCTCGTTTTGACGCGTTTGGAGTAACGATGGTTTCATTGTGCAAAGAACTGCAAACATAACGGGTGCAGAGCGGTGCTCCTATTAGTACACTGAGGGTCTGATGCCTCAGCAGCCTCAGGATACTGCAATTCATTAGCATTTTCTTGCATCTGGAATATGAAGTAGACGCAAATCAGGCTCTGGCAACCTTTCACACGGACCGTGGAGTCGCCTCAAGATGGTTCACTCAGATAGCGCTTCATTAAACTTTTAGTTATATCTATGTAATCATTATGTTGTATGGGGCGATCCAGAGAAAAATATAAATCTAAAAAAAAAAATTTCTCCACTTTGAGATGCTTTAACACACAGAGACCAAAACCAACACTCTCAGGTTGTTTGCATTAACTGTCTAGACCATTCACAGTGAAAAAAAAAAGCAAAATTGCATCTTAAATTATGGAAATATCGTGTTTTCTTGCATATTTTGCTTGGTCGGCAGCCCGGTACAATGTACTGCTATTAACTGAGAAATGCAGCAATCAGATTGATGGAAATACATGGTCCCCACTCTTTGCTTGTAATCACTTTCCAAGACTTTTCCAATTGGGACATACACTAATACATCCCCTCATACCTTGGAGATGTGTCATTGTCTACAGTTGTTCCTTACATTTTGTGCATTATCCCAGATTTCTGGGAGCAGTCTATGGCACAAACTCATCTATAACATAATCTCTTAAATGCTTATAAATTATGATTAATGTACAGACTACGCGTACGCAAACCTTTAAAACCATCTGTGCTTACTCATAGAGTCGAGGAGAAACAATTTTCCAGGACAACTCAAGTTGTCTTTGACTTTTTCTCCCATTTTCAATGTGTTGCGACTGGAAAATTGGTCACTACTTTCCAGGACGAGTGGTAATATGATTGATGATGTGCTGAATTCTGCTCAACTTCTAGTTCTTTGTTTTGGATGGATATCTACACATTAAGATCGTAAAAGTACAGGATGGCGTATTATAGCAGACAGTTAAAGTAAGCTAGTTAAAGAGTTAGAAATGAGTGAAGAAAGTCCAATTTGACCTGGGGGCAAATAAAGGTAACAAAGGCATGTGGGACCTCTGACATATGGTGATTGCCTAATTCAGCTCAACTTTTAGCTGCAAAGTTTTGTTTTGGGTGGATATCTGCCCATAACAAATATGGTATTTACCAGTAAGGTTTCGATTAGCCTAGAAATATGTAAACAAACCACCCAAAACGCTTCAACAGAAACCTAACTGCCTCGATTTTTATCAAACAAACACTACCATGACCTTGATGACTGAGAAGTCCAGCTTGACCTGGGGCCAAATCAAGGTAACCAGGACACGTGGGACCTCTGACATAATGGTAATCGACTAAATCAGCTCAACATAAATCTAGTTTCCAGCTGCACAGTTTTATTTTGGATGGACATGTGCCCTTAACCAACGTGGACTTCACCAGTTTGGTCGAGCAATAACATCAATATGGATACATACGTATAATTGGAGTGTATGCCTGCAAAATGTGTTTATAAGTGTTTATATCAGCTGACAACTGTGCACACAGACTAGATTTGAGATTCGTAAAGAGTTTAGGAAGAGCTAAGCGTGGTAGAAAGGGAAGCTGAGCTGGTCCATTGAGAGGAAGAAGTGAAGGAAGTCCAGTTTGATCTGGGGGTAAAATCGAGGTTTCAACCACGCTTCATGCTTTAATATCCACGCCACGCGAAAAGGGAACAAAATAACACTAGAGACCAGAGATTAGGAGCTCAATGTAGGTTAATCCGACAGGGTTTGGGTTTTTTTTATTCACCGCAGGTTTTAGTATTTACCAGGTATTAACATGACTTGCTCCATGTGACTGCGGCGTTATACAGTAAGAAGTGGCACCAACGACCGCTACTCCAGAAAGTAAGCAAAGTTAGCGCAACTTTACTCATTTATTACACTATTATTATCAATACTATGAAGCTGGGAGTGCTACCCTAGAACCTGGGGAGGAAAAAAATGGAAACGGGGCGATCGCAAAAAAAGCGACCGCATCCCGGACTTTTTCCCCCCTTTCCCTGTTAAAGAAAGCTGTTGGAAAATAGTCCCAGAAACAACGCACTCACGTCGACTTGCTCGGCGGGACGTCCGGACGACTTCAACCAGGAACAAGTCGCTGGATAATAATCCGTCGATGTGTCCCCGGGGTAGATATACTAGGGTCTTTTTTTTCCAGTCCTGTCTTGACTGTCTGTCCCTCTTTCCCTCTCTCTCTCTCCCCCCTCTCTCTCCCTCTGTAGTCGCCTGTTCCTGCTTCCCCTCTCTCTCTACTGCACATCCAGCATTCCAATATGGCCGCTCCATGGAGGGAGGGAGGGAGGGAGGGAGAGAGAGGGAGAGGGAGGGAGGAAAAGAGAGGGAGAAAAGCTTAGCCTCAGGCTCTGAAAACACCAAACCATGAATGAATGGATGTGTACACACTTCACATGGTATAATGAGGCAATTACTCTATAGCAGGAGAAGAAGGAGAAGTAGTAGTATCCATGTGAGGGGAGAGTAGTGGTAAAAATAGAGAAGTGGAGGGCATCTAAATACACCTGGCGAGAGGCAGCAAAGTACTTGTACTCCAGAGGTGGCAAAGGTGCTCACTTTCAGTACTTTAGTAGAAGTGGGGATACTTGTGTAGAAAGGGAAATACTGTGGTAAAAGCAAAGGTACTGATTCAACTCTTATGCAAGTAAAAGTAAGAGATAGAGTTGCTTTATTGATCCCTGTGGGAGGTTCCCGCCAGGAAGTTCATCTCCAGTCACAGCACCATGTTGGAAGTGAAAGTGAGAATCTAAACAGACAGTGCACACGCAAAATGAAAAAGGCTCTAAACTCCGAGATAAATTAATACAACCAATCTTGTTAGGTAAAACAGTACAACTGTTGAGAAGAGAAGTTGTTGATGGTGATGATGATGATGGATGAATGACTGATGCCTCTGCCTCTGTTGGGCGTTATTCTGTTCTCCTCAGTCACAGGTGGCATATCATCTACATCCCCCATCCCTCTCAGAGATTTATAGTCCTTTGGCTGGGCTGCAATCAAACCACCAACCTTTTCCACCTTTCAAGTTAATTTTGTTCTCAGCAAGGTATACAATTGAAAATACATAATTATGATTAATTCCCAAATCAACATTCCGCACACAAATCAAATCATCAATATATGAAAGGTAAAAATTGAAGCATCCTAACTAACTGAAGATGTTACTGTTATTTTATATCCACTCCATACAACAATAAATTACCCCCTTGCATATTTGTAAATAAAATACATGATAATGAATGATTTATAGCATTGCACTCAGCAACCTTTTTAAAACATTGTGTCTCTTGGGTATATTTACTTGTAATGTTTTTACGCAGTAAATCAATTCTGTTTTTCTTACTTGAACAAAATGTACTCTTAAAGGAGTATTTCACACAGTGAGTTATGCTGCACAAGCTGTCTCAGTAATGTATTCATGCCATAATTTATTAATGCATTAATGTGTAGGGCATTCTCATCTTGCAGCTGGTGAAGATAGGGCTGAATTTAATGTCATCATATAGGGCAGAGTAGCTTGCGAATATCTCCCCTGGGGTCAATTAAGCTTCATCTTATCCCACTATATCATGTATCAAGCTGCAATAATTAATCATTTTTTGAATTAATTATCCAAATCTGTAAAATACTGAGTGACCAAGGCATCCATTCATGCATTCATCTTCTTAGTCGTTTCTACCTACTGGTGTTAAAGGGATCTGCTTAGGCACATAGGGAGAACACATAATAAACCCTGAACGGGTTGCAAATCCATCAGAGGGCACAGACACACCAATCACTCTAACCTAGAGTCTCTATTTGACTCTACTGCATCTTTGTGGAACAACTGTGAAATGACCAACATGGGTAAGAAGTTCTTTATATGTGATAACGACGCCTCGGAGATTTTCTTTTATCAGTTCATTCGGGGTCGTATTTAAATCCTGCGCTCAGGGTCAACTGGGGACATCTAGTGGTCAGTCATTGTTATTGCACATGTGTTTGGATTTAGCCCCACATGAAGAACTAACGGCTTCTGTGACTCCTTCATCTTTGTATGTATCTCAGATGAGTCATCAGATATATACATTTATAAACGTAACTATAATCCGATCCCTTAATGACCAATTTTAAAATCGTGGACGTCAATCTGCCGTGACCCGGATTCGAACCGGGGTTGCTGCGGCCACAACGCAGAGTACTAACCACTATACGATCACGGCTGGCTATTGACCCCGAAATACGTACGATATCAGATGTGAGATAACCCCTGAGTGAAGAACAAAGGCAGCCTAATCTCAGTAGTGTTAAGGTGAGGAGACTCCCAGTTGCCTTCTCTAAATCCGATGTTAATTTATTTAAAACAGTGCACAAGTTCATAGCATCAATGCAGCTCAAAGAGTTACTGGCGAACACATTTTTTAACAGGAAACTAGAATTGCAACAAGGTTAATGCTGCAGCTTTGGTTTAGCAAAGACATTTGATTCTAGGACAACTACAGGTCACATCATTTTCCAGAGACGGAGATATTTTCACTCTACTCTATCCGGCTTTGGTGCTTGCCCTCTCAGTTATATGCTTTTACATATATATTGTATTGTGCACATAGTGTGTGACATTTCGGTACATTCATGAAAAGAGACAGGCTTTATATAGTGCCGTGACCCGGATTCGAACCGGGGTTGCTGCGGCCACAACGCAGAGTACTAACCACTATACGATCACGGCTGGTCATCACAGCTGGAAGATTAGCTTCTGGATGGAGAGTTGAAGCAATCATATCACGGTTCCTGCAAAGGTGGAGTGACTTCCAATTACCTTATTTGACACCAGTGCGGTCTGACATCACAGTCCTGTAACCTAAGGAACGATATCAGAGTTTGGGATTTTTAGAAACTGTTCGTTTAATATAACTCACAGCATGTATGCAGCTCCAACAGTTCCTGCCTCGAAACTTTCAAATTAGGTTTAGGTTTTCTGTCCAACTCTGGTTTAGCAGAAATTTTCCAATGAAACCTCTGAGGCCAACAGCATTCACGGTAGATGGTGACATTTTATATATTGTGCCTTCTCTGATTCGCCTCTAAATCATGAAACTTTGATACCACTTGATCAACAAAGCCTCTAAGTATATGAAAACTGATGGGACAGTTGTGCTGCCGTGACCCGGATTCGAACCGGGGTTGCTGCGGCCACAACGCAGAGTACTAACCACTATACGATCACGGCTGGCCACTGATCCCGTTACCGAAGAGCTGATCACACACTAGACAACCTCTTAGTGGAGAAAGGCAACGTGCTCTCTGGGATACTTTATCTAAAACCAGTATAAACAAACACCACAATACTAATACGTTTTCAAGTAGATTTATGTTCTATTGTCTTCTGTCGAAGCCGATTAACACAATGCATATAATATCTAAATGGCCATACAGGGTAAGTTACAGTACTGTCTCGTGCCTCTTCTTATCTATGACACTTTTGATGGTGCACATTTAATGTGACTATTTCATCAAGTATCCATCAAAAACGGAGTCGTTTGGTTGACGTGACCCGGATACTGGGGTTGCTGCGACAACAACCACTGTGCGATCACAGTGGCCCACTGGCCACCATTCTGGCTTTATTGCCTTCTCTTGAAACTTGATTTAACCCTGACGCACAGAACTCCTCACAGTCATACAATTTCTCCAGAGTAAACGATCTCTTCTAATGTATAGCATCTTGAAGGCGTACTACTCAGGTATGTATTAAAACACTGGAGGCTTTTAGCTGCCGTGACCCGGATTCGAACCGGGGTTGCTGCGGCCACAACGCAGAGTACTAACCACTATACGATCACGGCTGGCCACGAGCCCGATGCTGTAACATCAACATGACCGATAGCAAGAAAAGAGGGGCATGGGCTCAAATTACTTCTCTTCAGTTTCTCCAATGTGGACACCACGCTGCAAAAACCGGAGACAAAGGTGAATTTCGTACTGGGAGACGAAAGGGCAGATTTCTTGAGGGAAAACTATGAGAGCAAAGTGATTTAGACTGAGATAACTGGAGTTTCTACGTGACTTTTTTATATTCTGCCTGTGATAAGAAATAAGAAGCGGATAAGTAGAGATAGAGCAGATTAGGTTAGAGCAGGTATCTCTCGTACCTCTGGGGATCTTTCCACAGATGCTTGTCTCTTAAAGTTATAGTAGGAGCCAAACAAATAGATGAGTTGTGAAATGGTGGCTCTTAGGTGGATATGCACCTTTGTTCTGGGAATGCAAAATGTGTAGGTGAACAAATCTCAAATAACCTTAATAGAGGAAATGAATGTGAATGTGAATTAATGAATAACAGTTGACTTTTTAAGAGGCATTTTAAGAAATATGAAATATGAATATATGTTACATATGAATATAACACCAAATAGCTAATAAGTGTTGTAAAGTGAGTAAGTCCTTTCTATGTGTATTTGTTTTTATGCCTAATTGTTATTGTCATTAATGCATTTTCATTGCAATATATGTATGTCTGTGTGAATATTAAATGAATACAACTTTTAATTCAATTATTAATCATTTGCTCTGTTTTATTTTCTGCTCTATTTTTCATTTTATGTTGACTGAGTGACTTTTTTTAATATATGTTATTGTAGTGGTTATTGCCTGTGAATATTATTATTCATCCAGGTCATGATAGTCTGGCAGTAGGCGCTTAAAAAGCTAAAATAACCAGACTTTTCTTCCAAAAGGTTTCACCAGGTTGGGCCATGTTGTGGGAGTTATCAGGTTTTTCAGTCAGGATCATCATTGTAAGTGCAATGAGAGCTGTTAGGTCACATGGTGTAAATTGGGGTGAAACTGTTTCGAAAGAAAGGCCCCAAGACAGCACTGAATATGAAACTACCCCATATGTCCAAGGAGGGTCTCGGCTCTGCCCCAAAACCAAACATTGGCATCCTCAAAAAGAGGCTCCAACTGAGTCTTGTCCTAAGGAGCTGGTTCTTCAGTGTTGTAACATCATGTCAATAGAGTGGTTATTGGTCCTGAGTATTTTTACGTATAAACAATAAAAAGTGGATTACAGATTAAAATAAATGTATATAATTTTAAAGGTGACACTCGTCTCCTGGCAAAATCCCTACGGTAAATCACAGCAGTGATTCTTGAAAATATTATTATAACAGTATGGTATATAAACTGCAGATGGCGCTATGGGTTTCTTTACCGCGCCTCCTCGAGCCTCGAGGAGAAAGGGGGTTTTATTTTGAAGTATTCACGCCGGATACTTGTTGCGGCTCGGAGTTTGACAGTGACGTGCGTGCGTGTGTACGTATGTGTGTGTGTGTCTGTGTGGGTGTATTTGAGTGAGTGTGTATGAGAAAGCATTGAATCACAGTATCAGCCCGTCGATTCAGAGCGCGCGGACGGACTCGTGTCGGTTGAAGTTTGCCCTGGCTGCTGTGGAAATGATCCAGTGATTTCAGGTCAGTTTTTATTCATTTTTTTCCACACTTGCGGACTCAAGAATCTCGCTCGACTGGTTCCTCCAAGTCCGTCTCATGTGGTTTAACCAACCCGCTTTGCTGCAATATTAGTTTTCAAACTGTATGTTTTTAGACAATAGCGAGCGAGTTTGTTCGCTTTTTAAATTAAAATTAGAAGAACTGCTTTTCTTGATGGTGATTTGTCTCCAAAATCTATTTCAATGTGGTCGGTCTTCACATGCGATGACTACTAGGGTTGTGTCATTTCACACAGCCACTTGTTGCTCATTTTTAGTACTTTTCCACCGCCCAGTTTTACTTGAAACTGAATAAAATCGACCATATACGCAACGTTTTACACCCAGTCTGCCGCATTCATTCCGCATTGCATGCTTGCCTTTATTTTTGCATGCTGCGTTAAGTCCAGTTTTCCCACAAACCTAACCGAGTAAATGTGTCCTGGTGCCCATTAAAGGGTCATGCCGCACATTTTAAGAGTTTACCTCCTTGCTGTGTCCCAGACCTGCTCATTAAACATTAATGAACGTGCTGTTTGTGTTTTCCCTGTCATTTCCAGTGACTTTACAAGTGGGATGTCGAGCAATTTAAGGTTAATTTCTTTGTTTGAAACACAACCAAGAAGTCTCTTTTGTGAATAATGAACCAGTCATCCATTTACTAATCACAGAAGAGTGCGTGCTAACTCTTAAAAACCCTTTGAATATTGAAGAGATGGACCCTGACAGGGTTGTGCAGGGGCACAGAAGTACATTTCCTTAGTTACTTTCATTACTATATCTTTGACCCACTTTCCCAAACTACCTCCTTCCATATGACATCTGAGGCTCTTGAAATTGTCTCCCAGCAGCTATATCGCAATTGCTTTGTGTCTGAAATGAAGACAAACTTGTTTGTTAAAGGTCCCTGGGCAAGATGTCTGCACCACCTCCAGTCTGAAACACATTACTGTATCATTGTAGGTTCATTACTTGAAGTAAATCTTGTCTCTGCAATGCTTTTCAAATGACATCCGCGTAATGAAGGTGGAATGAAGTAGTAATGTGTTGCTTTTATTCCAAAAGGTAATAATTAGAACTTCCTCATGTAGTCTATGGTAACGACATGGTATGAAATGTGTGTGGAAGAGAGAGAAAGACACAGCAGGGTAGTTAGCCAGGGGCTTGAAGACTGAGAACAAGAGTGAAACGGAAGGTGTAGAGAGGGGAGAGAAAAGACAAAAAGACAAATAAGTATGTTGTGATAGAGGAAAAGAGTATATCAAAGTGGGGGTAAAGCAGGGAGGTGTGATGAGAGGGGGAGTCGGAGAGGAGAGCTGAGACATGTCAAAGAGAGACAAGAAAAAGGGGACGATTTAAACAGAGTGCAATTTCCTGGGTTTTGCCTGCAGCTGCAACTAATGCAAGTCAGATGTTTGATCCTGGATCTGCCTGACCTGGATGGAGACAGACAGGCATACAGACAGAATACAGACAGACAGATTGGAAAGGAAAGGCAGATGGATGATGGATAGAAAAATAGTAAGATACGTAGGTGTTTTTTTTTTTTTTTACTGATTTTGCTTCTAGCATATTTTTGAGAACACTACTCCCATGATATCTTTTGTTCGGACTTTAAAACCACAATGCGGAGTCGGCTACACCTTCCTCCCTCCCCACAGGCATTCCAGCATCCCGAGTAGTCCGAAAGCCTGTGAAGCACATGTGTCATAACTCACTGTTCTGCTCTCTGCTCTTGTGGGGTTTTCTACCCAGAACGAGAGACTGAGCAACCAAAGATATTCAACCCGAATCGATTACAGCATTTCCTGTATGCAAAGGCCACTTTTTTTTGCCACCCCCCAGCCCCTTTGTTCACTTTTAGGGCTTGTTACAGAACTTGGTTGTGATGAGTGGTTTACTGCACAAGTGACCAAACCACATCTGCCTTACGTGTCCAAGTGTCAGCGTGTCTGTGAGCCCTCATTAAGACTGTTACGGTTAATGAGTTAGTCAGCGCACATCTGGAGGAAATTGTGGAGGGAAAATAGAGTGTGTTCTATGAGACTTTACATGGGTTGGTTTATATTTAGCTTATGCTACGTTTCACAGAGTCGATTGCTCAAGCCCTAGTTTTGTCATTTTCTATGACTTGTAACTTTGATGAGGTCAACGGCTGGTTTTGGGAATCTTTTCTTAGTCACGGTCAGAAAACCATGACCAAAGCAGTTTTTTCAGCCGTAGTGTTTGCTGCCAGATTTCGCCATAAATTGTCAATTACGCAAATATAGTAGCTACAGAATCATAGTCAGACAATGCTTTCTTGATCCCATAGCTATGTGCTGTGCTGTACGGCCTCCACATAGACAGCATTAAAACACAAACAGTAAAGTAGATTAACAGGATTAAGAACAAACATCATAGGGCTTGGACAATTGCAACTATTTAACACACCTGTGACACACTTGCATAACATTCGCAGATACCAAAACGCTATCCGTGTATTTCATGGTACGCCACGTTATTTACGTCTGTTTGGATGCTCAGATTTACTTTGTAGATGTGCAGCGGTATATGAAGATACAAAGTTACCTCATCCCATCTGAATGCCTCTTCTCTGGCAGTGTGTGTGTGTGTGATGGCAGAGCTCCCGTCTGGACTGCTGGAGGCATGTGTAGTGGTTGGAGCCCCGAGTGATAAGCTGCGAGACATATACCAGGTACAGGTACATATATATATATTCATACACGCATATAATGTACAGAGAGAAGTATGCAAACAAGCAAGCGTTTCGGACACATCCCTGAATGGTCTGGAAAACCTAAATCACTCCTTCACGCTTGTGTCTAACAGATACAGATAACAGATACCATATAATCTGTACGAAAGTTAATATATACAACAGTTATATAATAGCTAAGTGTTAGTGTTCGCACATTTTAAATATGAGAAAAAGTTGTTTCTCATGTGTTGCCATTACTTGTCGTAGCTTCAACAGCAGAGCAACCTAAACGAGCTCCCCCTGCTGGAGGCCGAGGTACTGCAGGTCCATGCTCCGCCTTTCGTCTCCAAGGAGACCAATTCCAGCCAGTCGATTGGTCCAGCTTTCAGCCGTGTCCAGAGGAGGAAGAGCTTCATCAAGAAGGTGAACTGTCAATTTGTCCTGATGAAATTTTCAATACAGTTGAGCTGAAACCTGTTTTTCTTTTTAAATCACACTTGAGAATAACCTCTTTGCTTGTACGCTCATTTGTTTGCAGAAGAGACGAGACCGTGCTCCGGAGGCGTTGCCAAATGGAGACTCCGCCCATCGTGCGGACGTCGGCACGCCGACAGAGGACATCAGCGTGCCGAAGGATCTGGACCTCATCGCTTTACCACAGCTCTGCTTCCCAGGTATGCTGTATTCTTCTGTGCGGTAATCTGAAGCCTCCTGTGTTTGCGCCGTCTTTGTGCTAGTTTTATCTGCTTAATTCCTAAACACATAATGACGTTTAACGTTACATTTTTTCATTCTGGCAGCAGAACAAGTAAAATGCCAGATCATAATCTTAAATCGTCATCTGGCCTTGTTGGCTCTAAAGCCACCATCATGGATCATTGTCTTGAGCAGACCAGCAGAGGCCTAACAATGTCGATTGTGCATTGTGGTTGTGCACAATAAAGATGTTGCATTTGTTACTATGGTTACCACGTTTACTACTACCTGTAGGTCTTATAAGACTCTTATTAGGCTCTGGAGACAAGTATATCCTGGTTTCTCTATCAGTCATTTCTGACCGGGAACACCTGAAAGTGGCACGGTACTCTGCAGACTCTGCATGGTGGCATCTCCTGACACTTCCCTGTTTCTGTTGCCTAGGTGGTCTCCAGTTAGCCAATGAGCCGAGAGAAGACAGTTATCACTTCCTGGTTTTCACTGACCTTTTTGGGAACCGTACCCATGGAGTTGTGGTCCAGTACTACAGGGCTGTACAGGTACAAACACACACACATAAATACCCACGCCACCCCAATCAGACCAGCGTGTTGAATCCAGCCTGCTGATTGGCTGTCTGCTCCCTCAGTCCTGCCAGGAAGGAGCCATCCAGAACGGCCACCGCTGGAATTCCAAGTCCCGTTTTTACACCCCGTTTGCCGTGTGCATCATCTCCAAGTTCCCGTACTACAACGCCCTGAGAGACTGCTTGTCATGGTAACCATTGCTCCTAAACCCACAGACCTGATAGATAAGGACCCAGGGGGTTGGTTATAAGGATGATTCCGTGACCGATTCGACTCTTTCAGCCTCCTGGTCCAGCTGCGTCCCGCCAGACAAGCAGACTTCGAGGAGACCATCAAGGAGTTTTCAGCCAAGCTGTCCCTCGTCCCCTTGCCGCCTCCCGGACGACTGCATGTGGTCAGGAAACGCTTTCTGCTCCACCGAAACCAATCTGTGTCTACAGGCACAGACACATAACTGTGCCCGCTTTTTGTGTTTTTCAGTGTTTCAGCCTCCGTCCGCTCCTCGTGGTGCTCCCGTCAAAGGATGATCCGGACAGTCCCGTGATCGACATCGACCTGCATCTCCCTTTCCTCTGCTTCTCACACACAACACTGCTCCAGGTAATCCAGGACACGCAGCCTGAGCTTGAATGCGTGGAAACTCGTCATTATTGTCACAGTTGTAATTGCCTCGCGGCTTCCTCTTGGAAGTAACGTGAATCTCATGAATGGGTCTCTCCTCTGTCCAGGTGCTGTCCTGTCTGCTCCAGGAGCAGAGGATGGTCTTCTTCTCCTCCGACTGGGCCAGACTCACCCTGGTGGCAGAGAGTTTACTGCTGTATCTACAGGTCAGTAGGCAGAGGAACTTTTTTCCCTCCCACTCCCCATCGATTTTAATTGATCTGTGTCGGGGACGTTCCCTCATCCGTGTTCTTCTCCCGCAGCCTCTGTCCTGGCAGCAGCCCTACGTCCCCGTCTTGGCCAGAGGAATGCTGGATTTCCTCATGGCGCCCACGGCCTTCATGATGGGCTGCCACATCAGTCATTTTGAAGAGGTCGCTGCAGTGAGTACGGCCGCTCGACATGCCTCCCTAAAAGCCTAGTTTTTGACGCGTTTGATGGAGTTTTGTGGATCTAGGCTTTCTCCTAAGCTGATATCTAAACTGTTTGTCTTCCCATACAACTAATGACTGTAATTGAATCAGTGCGATGACTACGTAGATGCACAGCTCCTGCCTGTAATGGCAAAGCCAAAGAGTGCCAGCCTTGTCTCAGTGTGAGCGTATTATAGGGATGACCGGTCTTTGTGTTTTCTTCTCTGACATATTCCCATACAGTAAGAAACAACAGGGTCTGTTCATTCCCCTCCCACGCTCCCAGTTTACATACTCAACGGCAGCTCTGTGTGAGTGTGTTACTGCTGACCCCCCCCACATTGTGCCTTCATTGTGTGTGTGTGTGTGTGTGTGTGCGTGTCTCGTCCAGGAGACGGAGGAGCTGATCCTGGTGAACATAGATGAGGGCATCGTGCAGTCGTCATGGGCCGAGGCCGTCGACCTCCCGGCCATCCCTCTGGCTGCAGCTGAGAGCTTTATATCCAGGTAGCATTGCTCAGCAGCTTTGCTTTGTCTGTGTGTGTGTGTGTGTGTGTGTGTGTGTGTGTGTGTGTGTGTGTGTGTGTGTGTGTACTAGAAGTCAGCGTCTGGCAGCAGCTTGTATCAAAGGCCTGGACCCGAAATTAAATCTTCCCACTGAATACCTGCTAAATTGAATTAGAGAACACTCTGTGTTTGACTGAATTAAATGGCCTCTTAAACACTTTGTGTGTGTGTGTGTGTGTGCAGGGCAGAGTGTCTCCAGCTTCATTATGACTTGGAGCTGTGTCACCTCGGAGCCGGCACCGATGCCAACGCCCTGCGAAGCCAGAAGAGAGAGTGGCAGACGCGGCTCAACACGCAGATACAGAACATCGCCCTGGAGCTGGTGGTCAACATCTTCAGGTAGTAATGGCACAACAACATGTTCTGCAGAGGACCAGGAGATGATTTAGACGATCTGACCTCTGGTCTTGTGCCGCTCTGTCAGAGGCGTCCAGGACTTCCTCAACCACGAGCACAGGGTGTTCAACAGTGAGGAGTTCCTGAGGTCCAGGGAACCGGCAGACCAGTCGTTTTACAAGAAGGTGCGCTCACGTTGACACACACAGCACAAGGTGCAGTTCCATCACTCCCAGAAATGTGCAAAACCTGCATATGGCAAGAGACAGTTGGTAACGGAAACACCCAATTGTCGAAAAAAAATGTGTATGCTCTCATGAGTTGTTTTTTTTAGATGTTTCGATAAAGATCTTTATGTCAAAAGTTTTACGGGAACATTTTTTTTCGCGTCTACATGCCCTCGGACATGACGTAAATGGTCACATGACGAGCGTGCTTCAAATAAGACTGAACCTTTTCTTAATCTAATATGTAATATTGGATAAAACCACGACGTTACGAGAATTTGCCTCATGGGTTACACACCCCACAATGGAAACAGTGACGTGTTGCAATTGTAATTTATCAACATTTCCCAAATATTTCTTTTATTTTGCAACAAACTGTGATGGAAAATGTAGTTACATAACTCTACAAGAAGTGTAGAAGCTTTGGTTAATCTATTTTTAAAGCTCCCTGCCCACCAGCAGAAGGTTTTGCGCAAAACTAGAGTAATCTTTTGTGTTTACGCTCCACTGAAACAAGCTCACATGCCAGTGACTCGTCTTCATCGTCACGTCCTCCCCAGGTTTTGGACACTCATATCTTCCACTCGTTCCTGCGAGACAGGCTGAACAGGAAACGGGACTCCTTCAGCTGCATGGAGCAGAACATGCGTAACCATGCATACAGGTGAGATCTCATAACCAGAGCTCAGAGGAGTAACCAGGCAGTAATGACACCAGGTAATGTTAAATGAGCTGCCATCCAATATCCCCACTGAGCTGGCTTTGAAACTGGCTTTGACACTGGGGCAGCCCCCAGGTTGGTACACAGATATACGTATAGTTGTAGCTGAAGCAGTCAGGCATCAGGAAATAAATTGTGTTCTTTTATGCAGATAAATCCAAGTATTTGCTTATTTTAGGTTCTTAATTGTGTAAAAGTTTGGCTGCCAATATGATATAAACTCCTCAACAGAGAAGAAATTCTCTGTGATGAAATAATTGTTTGTGAAAGATGGACATGTTGAAGGAAAGGCTTCACATCGCCACACCATGTTGCCTGTGATGTTGACCCCTCCTCCTCCTCCTCTTCTTCATTTTCCCAGGAACCGTGCCATGACCCACGAGTCCCCTCGTCGCCCCCCCATGACCGACCTGTCCCGGACTGGCTACAGGAGCTACACCAGCCCCAACGACAGGCTGAGCAAGAGGCTGGGAGCCAGCCTCCCCAACCTGGACCAGCCCGGCAGCCACGAGGCCCCGACGCCCACCATCAGCCCCAACAGACCGGCCTCGCTGCGGAAGATGACCCCCGACATCGGTCAGAGCCGTTCACTTATGGGATGTCTATGGGACTGGGCTCAGTAAAGGAGACGACCTGTTTCTAATTTGCTCTGTGTCCGTCCAGGGTTGAAGTCCCCCCTGAAGGCGGTGAAGGTGTTCCGCCTGCCGGAGTTCCCGCCCCCGCTGGCGTATCACTACGTCCAGAACTATTACTCCGACATGGTTTCTTCTCTGGGGAAGGCCATCGGCACCACCCCGCCCGACGAGTCCGCTCTGCTGGCCAGGTAACTGGGAGGACTGGGAGGACCGGGAGACGGACACGTTGGAAGAAACTGAAAGCTACAGTCCATCTGGAAAACGGAATGAAATGCCGACCAGACATCTCGAGTTTCACTTCCCCGATCCGTTATCTGCAGACGCTAAAAAATGAGCTCACAGGAGTGGTTCTCACACCTATTTTGACTTCCTTTTGACTGTGACTCTCTCTCGGGACGCTGTTGAAACTGCCCCGCCGAGTCATCACTTTTAGATTGAAACCTAACTAGAAAAACGGAATTGCATGAACTGTGACTTGGGGTTTTCGGGAAGTAAATCAAAGGTGTTCAAGGGCCATGGCTTGCATGCCAAGGCCAAGTTAATTTCAACACCTTTTTAAGACTTCTTAAGGACCTTAAAAAAATATGTAAAAAACAACACATTTTTTAAATTCCTGGGAAGGAACAGTCAATAAAACTACACCTTTGGTCCCGACGTGACACTCAACCTATCAGGTGACTTTTGAAGTCAAACTTTTTGGAAAGAACCTGGATACCAACAAAATTTAATTCCTCATTCAATCTCGATTGAGACCTTTTAAAGTGCTTGATACTCAATAATAAATTGATTTATTGACTTTTAATGCTTTTCAAGACCCCGGGCCTGCAGTACTAGTCATTTTTAACACCTAAATAACAATCTGACCCCATTAATCCAGCTGTCTGTGCCTCTAGGTACCACTACCTGCGCGGCCTGGTCAACACCGTGTCCAACAAGCGTCTGGACGCGCTGGAGGACTTCCAGAGTCTTTATAAAACCGACTCCGACATCTTCCCCTCGCAGATGGTGAAGAGTCTGGTCGAGTCCCTGCCGGAGAACGAGCGCAACCAGGTCAGCCCTCTGACTCCCCTCCGCTCCACCTAAACCGCAGCTATCCTGTCACTTATGGCCACGAGAGCGGCCCGGCTCGGGAATGTTATCGGCAGTGACGATCTGCCTCCGCAGGCCGACCGGCGGCCCGAGCTGAAGCGTCTCATCAGCCGCGTGAAGAGGGACCAGGAGCGGGAGCGCGCCCGCCACGACGACGGCCAGGAGGAGGGCGCCGTGAAGCGCTTCCAGCTGCCCAAAAAGTACATGCAGGCGGAGGAGTTTGTGAAGTGCATCCAGGAGTCCGGCATCGTCAAGGACCAGGGCACCATACACAGACTCTTTGACGCTCTCACTGTGGGTATGTCACCTCGGTTTGGTTGAGATTTTTCCAGCGGAAATGCAGAGTTACGGCTTGCGGAGTTTGCTTTTTTTTCTCTCCCACAAACTTCGACTTGTTCACCGGCCTCAGTCGTTTGCACTGAACGTCCTGCTTCACCCCTCCTCCCTTTCTTTTTTTTTTTGTTTTCCCCTGGCAAACATTTATTCCACAGGTTAATTATTACCTCGCTGCTCCTTGAAGATGGAGAGTTTGTCTTGTGGAGTTGTTCGGGGTTTCAGGTGTGACGCAGACCTCCTCTACTGGGCTCTAGTGCCTGTCCTGATAAAAACAGCTTTCTGTCCATTTGATGTTGTAGATCAGTGGTTCTCAACTGGTGGGTCGGGACCCAAAAATGGGTCACGAGCCCGTTCTGGATGGGTCACGGACAGCTGGTTAAAAAAAATAAGTAAATAACTTGATGTGAGACACTTTGGTCTTTTATTTTGAAAAATAACTTATTTTGAAAAGCGAGTCAGAGTTCAGCCACAGAGGTGGTGAAGTGCTGGCAAATGAGAGCATGAAACCAGCAAAACTGAAAAAAAACTACACTCGCTTGTTTGATTTCTATAAAAGTGGGCCGTGTCTTAATGACAATGGGATAATGTGGGATCTGGAGTGAGACCAGTTAAGAACCCCTGTTCTAGATGACGCTCTCACTGGAAGCGGCCTTGACCGCCCCAGTAGCTGCAGTTTCATTACAGGATGTCAAAGTGCAGTTACAACATGTAGGTGTTTCCACTGAAGCATGTTTTGCACCATAACTCTCATAAAGTCGTCCCATAACTCTCATAAAACCTCGTCTCACAAGACTCGACTTTGAGGAAGATGAGGAAGACGTCTAACAGTACAGGATTTCATGGTTTCCATGGCTGTATTAGATATCTCAGTTGGATTTTGCAAAAGCTTAGTATCACTTATTTGAAGCCAATTGATCCCTTTACGTCATTTTTTTCAAGTCATAAAAAGTGTGAGCTCTCATGAGAGAGCAAAGGTTTTCGACATTTAGGTGTTTCCATGATTATTACCACTTTTTTATTGTGATAATTAGGTTTTTTGGGGCGATGGAAATGCGCCTATTGGCTATCACAAGCAGCCGCTAACGAGTAGCGCCGGTCTGTGTGCGAGCCGCAGTGACTCGACAACATTCCTGTCAGGGAAGTGGGAATGCGAGGCGTAGATATCTGGGCCGTAAAAGAGTTTGGAGAGAGAAAGAGAGAGAGAGGCAGCGAAAGCCTCTTCCTGGAGATCTTTCTTCAGGAAGGAACAGAGTCGGCATGACAGCTTATCTCGCCCGACACAATACGGCGTGTCGATGGAAGAAAACATCAAGTTTTCCCTTCCTCTTCGGGCTGCTCGGGGTTTCAGAGGCCCGCTTTCGATTCATGAAAACCGGAGGGGTCCGACCACGATCCACACGCCATTGTTGCGGAATATTGCGGAGTTGAGAACAGAAATCTCTGAGAATACGGAGTTAGTGTTCTACTGGGAAAGTTTCAAGATGTGAAAGTGACGTTTGAGTCACATTCTTGGTAGAAAATCAAACAGCAAAGCCATTTAACTCTGTGTGTGTGTGTGTGTGTGTGTGTGTGCGTGTGTGTGGGGCTGCTCACTCGGTCATTTCAGTTCTGGGTTGAGCGAGTATCAAGTGTCACAAGACGTGAGCGCTGTCCCTGTGTTTCTTTGCGGCAGGTCATCAGAAGCAGGTCGGCCCGGAGCTGTTCCGAGTCTTCTACACCATCTGGAAGGAGACGGAGGCCGAGGCGCAGGAGGTTTGTTGGACACGTCCGCTCAGTCCGTCCTCACACGGGGTAAAGAGGACATCTCACCAGCGCCGGCCGATTATAAGAAATGAAAAGCTGCTTTTACAACTGCTCGTAGAAGAGCGGAAACGCAGCTCAGGGAAACCGCAGTCGCCGTCAGGCACTGATTTAATTTAGATTACGTAATAATGTGGAGTTTATGAGGGGGACTTTTCCTGACTTTTATACCACGCCAGATTGGGTGGAAACGCACTTGTAAACAAGAGTCGATCCGTGATTTTGCTTTGGTTTTTGTTTCGTTTTTGCGTTCTCCAGGTGTGCTTGCCCGCCGCGGTCCTGGAGCACATCGAGCCCAGCGAGTGCGTCTTCAAGGTGTCGTCCTCGGTGAAGACGAGCCGCGGCGTGGGGAAGATCGCCATGACCCAGCGGAGGCTCTTCCTGCTGACGGACGGACGGCCCGGATACGTGGAGGTGGCCCAGTACCGGGACCTCGAGGTGGGAGAGGCGGAGAAAGAGAGACAGGAAGCCAGGAGAGGGAGTTTCAAGGAGTCAGGCCTAACGACTTTGATGTCCGTCTCCGTCCGCAGGAGGTGAAGGTGTCCTCGGCTCCCTTCCTGCTCCTCAGGATCCCCAGCCTGAAGCTGCGCGTGCGGGGCCGGAAGGAGGCGTTCGAGGCCAACCTGAAAACTGAGACCGAGCTCTGGAACCTGATGGTCAAGGAGATGTGGGCCGGTCGCAACATGGCCGACCAGCACAAGGTAAAGGGTGGCAGAATGAGTGTTTATATATATGTATATTTATATATATGCGAGTGGGGATGAAATAAAGGGAATAAAGGCATGGGCCAGCATGCCTTGTTTACTCTTGGTATCAGTGACTGTGTATGTGCCAGCTCCACTGAACTCCACTGACCTTTGTAGGTGTGGCTGTTATTCTATTAGGCATTCATGAACAGAAATACCCTCTTAAACAAAGACTCAGGGGTTTCCTTTGTGAAACCAGCTGATATGACTGTAACCTCCCTGTGTCTCGCTCTCCTCCTTCCCCATTTCGCTCATTTGTGTTTTACCAAACCGAAACCTGTCTCAGTGAAGCAACATAACGTCCTCTCGGTGGACCACAGACACAAAAAAAGCCCACTGTTTACCGTTTATCGACAGCTCATCAGAGCATGAGATATTTCGGTGGATCTGTGTGTCTGCAGGACCCCCAGTACATGCAGCAGGCTCTGACCAACGCCCTGCTGATGGACGCGGTGGTGGGCAGCCTGCAGAGCAGCAAGGCCATCTACGCCGCCTCCAAGCTGGCTCACTTCGACCGCATCAAGATGGAAGGTAGCGCAAGTGGCCGCGGCCACCGGTTCAACAGCCAGAGGAGCTCGTGATTGATTTGAGATCAGGCGAACGAGACTGAAAACAGGCCGTTATCTTACGTTCCAGAGAGAGAGGTTTTACAACACCTCAGGACAAAAGTATTGGCATATACGGTGGCGAAACAACTCTAAAGTGAAAACTTTAAAGTAAATCACGCTTGGGTAAATGTATGTGTTTATACACTGATATGATAACTACAGACAGACATAATGACTTGACACACATCTGGCCTGGAGCTTGGTTAAGGGTCATGATTTGGATCATCTCCAACAGAAAGTCAGTGTGTGACCCGGTTTCAGTTCAGACTTGCGTACGTTACGTGAGACTCGTCTGGGAAGCGGCTGCTGGTTGCATAATGACTCACGGGCGCGTTGCGTGCAGCTCTCGTGGTTTCACGGACGTGTGCGTGCACGCGGTAGCCCGGGAAGGTTCGTAACGATGGTCTCGTCATGTCTCCAGTGCCAATGATGGTTCCTAAGACCACGGCCGAGACGCTCAAGCACAAGATTAACCCTTCGCTGGAGTTCGCCTCGCCGCAGCCCGTGGATGTGCTTCTGTACACGCCAGGTACACACACACACTCACACACACTCACTCACACACACACACACATTCATCTTTAGTGAGTCCAGTCGTTTAAGCAATATCAAGGGTCAGGTGTCTCTGTCTAGGAGCTGCTTCTACTGTGACATTAACACTATACAAACACACACACATGCCTGACCTTTGCTTTGTTGTCACAGCTCTCCCTCTATGTCGAACAGTTAGAGCTCATAGGATCATAAAGCTCGCCATGAAGTTAGGTTTCTCCTCTGAGAGCCTGCTAGAAATCGATGTCGAGCTGTAGGAATCATGTGAAAGGTCAGAGAGTTCGTTCTCTCTGTCTCTCTCAAACAAGGCAAGCAAGTAAACAGGACGACGCTGGACGGGGGTTTTAGACGCGTTTTGGTTTTGTGATTTGCGACGGTCTGGACTGTGTTGATCCTTTTTGTTACCCGAGACGTAAAAGCTCGAGTGGAACTCGTGGTGGAAGCGGTGGAACTAATAGACAAAAGAAAAATACAAGGGGGAAGAAGTCACTTGTGTTTTAAAGCGGAATAAAAAAAAGCCCAATAAACTAGACTTTACCACGTGTTTACAGCGGTACAAGAGGAGACAAACCATAGTATTTAGTGGATGAAAAGATTCACGTGCTGCATATATATTTACATATACAAACCTGTAACAACTCTTAGAAAGACCTGAATGAACAAGAGAAGCCACTGACGCTGTTTCATGCCACAGTCGAATAGCTGACGATGTGTAATTAAAGGCCTGGTGACTGGACACAAACCGGACACGTTACTGTTTATAGCCGGGGGCGGGTGGTGGTGATGGGGGGGCCCTCCTCGTTACTGGAAGCTGTAATGAGGATGACGAAGAGGAAGGAGCACGCTGTGGCCTCCTCACTCAGCAGCTCTCGGCACGTTTGAAGCCTGGAACGCCTTTTGTTGTCGACGTTTATCGTCCCGCTTAGATCCCAGTCACTCCGCACGCTGGCGGGCATCACGTTGTTCACCGTCCCTCAGCCCTTGTTTACAGACCTGTGGGTTTATGATGGGGCTGGTGGGGGGAGGGGGGGGGGGGTTCTGTGGACCCACCATCTGGGGACACTTATGCCAGCGGCTGGTGGCAGACCAACCCTCTCTCTCTCTCTCTCTCTCTGTCACACACACACACACTCTCTCATACGCTCTCTGTGCATACACATACACTCGCTCTGTGAGATTCGTGTTGGTGAAGAAAACAAATCTAGTCTATTCAGACCCTCCCTGCTTCTCTCTCTCTCTCTCCCTCCCGCTCTCTCTCTCCCTCTCCGGTATGAATATAGGTCACCGAGTTGAATTCCTGGCGTCCGGCCACTTCACTCCCTCCTCCCCTCTCTCTCTCTCTCCACTCCCTTTTTTACATCCCGCTCTCTCTCTCTCTCCTTCTCTTCAGTGTCCCGCTCGTCACTCACTCTCCTCCTCCCCCTCCTCCCCCTCCTCCTCCTCCTCCTCCTCCTCCTCCTCTGAAATACAGGACGTAGCTGTCGTTTTTTTTTCCACTCCCAGCGGCGGCACTTTCAAACAGCAACGCTCTGACCGTTAGGTGAAGCCTGGGTGGAGTTCATAGCTTCAGACATGAAGCCGGAGTCATTATTCACGTTTAATACTTGGCCTACTGCAAGAGTAAACACTGGCAGCTGTGGGCTACAAGCCTGAGATAAGCTATTGGGAAATCACTGATAGATACGACTCTGTGTGTGTGTGTGTGTGTGTGTGTGTGTGTTTTTCAGGTCAGTTGTGGGTCTCTGTGAGCGGGGGGAAGGTGATGGTGTTTGATGCCTCCAGCTGGTCCCTCACACACACCTGTCATGTCGGGAGCGCCAGACTGGTAAAGAAAAGACCAAAGTCACCAAAACACACACACACACACACACACACACACACACACACACACACACTCACACACACACTCACACACACAGCTCTGCTACAAACTGCAAAATGTTTGCTCAAGGGTCAGAAAGATTAAAATGTACATGCACATGCACATATTTTTCATGCTTATTCTCATGTCATTGTCTGGTGTTTCCTAAACAGATAGAGGTAAATGAACGATAAATACGACTTTATCCAGTATGATTTTAACTGTAAATATGCCCTAAAAGTAGCCTGGAATTGCTATGAAACGCAGGTATGATCCACCAAAGTTGCCCCCTGTCTGCCTGAGAGTCTCGGCTTTCTTCTTTAATGTGCAAATCAGATTTCTACAACCAGATTTTCTCCGAATGAGTGACGTGGAAAAAGCAAAGTGAGTTTTCGCGGCGAGGTATTCAGGTATCTCCAGTGGCACGTCTCTCTTTTAGCGACTCGCTTTGAAGCGTCGGTATGTTTTGCTGCCTCCCATCGCTGGACAGAATCAGGAGATAAGCAGCAGTCACACACACACACACACACACACACACACACACACACACACACTGCTGACATCGGATACGCTTAAAACCGTTTTCCTCAGGTTTATTTTCTGCTCCTGCTGGCTCACTTCAAACAGTGTCCGTATTATCCTCACCCTGGCCTGCACATGTTTTAGGGTGTGTACAGCATGCTGGGAATTGATTTTACCCCCGCCCCCCTTCCCTCCCACCACCACCGTCTAAGATCAAAACATCGTCGACCAAATCAAAAACTTTCCCAGCAGAGCAGGCGAGCTGGAGATGGCTGGGAGCTCTTCGTACTGTTCTTGTGGAAGGTGAAGGGGTGAAGTTTTGCAGGCACCTCGTAACAGTGTGCCTGCTCCCAGCATGCAGGTCACAGTCACATGAAACACGTTAAGTCAGTGTGACTGAGAGGGGACACAGGCAAATATCTGCACGCAGTTCATCACCAGGTCATGTGCTTCACACCTGAAAACACACACAGAAAAAAACAGGATGGAGGGCCTAAAAAATGGCAGTAAATTCGATAAATGGTTTCATTTTATAATCGGATCTGGAACAGATGTCCACTTTAGGAGTGTGTGAAATTAAGAGTTTCACAGCGACGTGTTGATGTTCATCAGACAATGTCGCCACCAAGTGGTGGGAGTGAGTTAGTGGCGACACAGACGATGTTCCAAGTTTTCCAACTGATTTTCTGTTGATTTTCTTTTCATACCTCTCTCTCTCTCTCTCTCTCTCTCTCTCTCTGTGTTGCGTCACTGTGCAGAACTGCATGCTGGGAGTCGATAAGGACCAGGTGTGGATGGGCTCTGAGGACTCCGTCATCTACATCATCAGCATGGTGGCCATGGTGTGTAACAGACAGCTGACCGACCACAGGGCCGAGGTCACCGGGCTGGCGCTGGACACGGACAAATACAGGTAACGCACGCATGCACACACACACACACACACACACACACACACACACACACACACAGCTAGTACAAGTACAAGTACAAGTTCTCACGGCTGCACTTTGTCCTGCAGCCAGAAGGTGGCGTACTCCTGCAGCGCAGAGGGAACCGTGATGGCTTGGGACGTCTCGACACTACAGGTACCGATCAGAGGCTGCTTGTTTCTTTTTTCTTTACTGAGAAACAACAGAAAAGTTCAGTTGTTTTGAGCCTTGTTTATGTTTCTTAGGATGGCTTTAACTTTGCCCACGTTTTAGAAACTTTTCCCTTTGTTTTCTCTTGACAAGTTCCACATGAAACAGATTTAGGATCTGAAATCTCATCAGAAAAATGTCATGAATTAACAGTTTGAACTGCTTCGGTTCAGTGCCTAGACCGTCTGATCTGACTCCTCCCCCCCTCAGGTGAAGAGGCAGTTTCGACTCACCTGCGACCGCCTGCTGTCCGTGTCCAGCTGCAACGGGACGCTGTGGTGCTGTGAGTTCAGTCCACTTCCTGAAAACTGGAGAGTTGATCCTGGGAATTTAATAGTCTAAGCATCTGTGTGTGTGTGTGTGTGTGTGTGTATAGGCTCCAGGGAGAACATCATGGAGGTGTGGAGGAACGGCTCCATGAAACATCGTCTCAACCTACCAGAGCAACAGAAAGGAGCCACGGTTGCATTCAGTGCCATGCTGCTCTTACCTGAGGTAGCACACACACACACACACACACATGCACGTGTTGATGATGATCTCTGTCGTGGCTCCCTTCCCTCATCGTGTTTTTTCCATATATGTGTGTGTGTGTCAGAGGGAGGAGCTGTGGAGTGTGTGTGCAGACTCAGGAGACGTGTGTGTGTGGCACGTCAAAGACACTAAGAAGCCGTTCCAGCGCGTGGTGCTACAGGACTGTGTCGGATGTTACTGCATGATCAAAGTGAAAAACCAGGTGAGGGTGGTAGCACACACACACACACACACACACACACACACACACACACACACATATCAATTATGCCGCATTTCCACTACATGGTACCAACTTGGCTCTACTTGACTTGACTCTGCCTTGTGTACATTTCCATTTCCTGGAATGTGTAACCCCGGTACTGTTTTTCTGGTATCTGCTAGTATCTGCTGTCATCAGAAACACTAGCTTATCGGCACAAGTTTTGAAAAAAAAGCAAGCAAGAAAACTTTCCTTCCACTGTGAAGTTGGACTGGATACAAAACAGTTCACACCTTGACTCATTCCGTCGTCTGATCTTTGTAGTATTTCCCAAAGCATGCGTTGCTATGACGACTGGGTACTGTTTTGTAATGGAAATGCACTTAGCCGAGTCGAGTAAAGTCATTTAGAGCCAGAGCCAGTACCATGTAGTGGAAATAGGGCCTTAGTGTCGTACCCCGGCTGTGAGCTCACCTCTGGTGGTGTCCGTAGGTGTGGATCGGAGGCGTCGGCCGCAGCTCCACCAAAGGGAAGGTTTACATCCTGGACGCGGAGAAGCACCAGGTGCTGAAGGAGCTCCACGGCCACAGCGACAAAGTCACGGCGCTGTGCTCGGCCGAGGACCGCTACGTCCTCAGCGGGGCGGGCAGACAGGACGGGAAGATCGCCATCTGGAAGGTGGAGTGAGAGCGGAATTAGAGCCAGAACCTGGCAACCGCAGCTTCTCCTCCTCTGCTCCCGGACAAATGAAGGAAAAGAAGCAGCAGCTTCTGCTGGAGGATTGTCTTTATGATCCAAAGTTCTTCACTTTACTGAAGATTTCTCCTTTTTTTGTTATTATTATTACTACTGTGACACCTTATTTAATGCTGCAGCTTGTTTTATGATAAGCCCGATCACACTAGTATTACACAGGATCGTTGTGTGACTGCAGTTTTTGTTTTCTTCATCTCTAATGGACGATACTCAGCAGGCGTCGACCCTGCGACAACTGGAACCTGATAAAAACACAGGAAACGGGGCCTCAGCCCACAGTGTTTTGCACTCGTTATTCCCTTTTATTTACCTCAGTCACAATTTACTCTATTTATCTCCTTGTTTTCCCCTGTTATTACGGTAGTTGGTCTTAACATGAGGCGCTTTAAATACAGAGACTGACAGGAGATGGAGGTCGCTGACTAAAATAACGTGTTGGAAATGAAGTCGTTGTTAGTTAAAAGTCAGCAGACTGGGCTATGAAATGACCTCTCGTGTCAAACTCTATTTAAAATGGACAGTTGTGTGTGTGTGCAGTTATTTTTACAAGTGTTATTTGTACTAACCAAGTGAAACGGGACAGACTGAAGTTTGCAGTAACGCTTTGCGGCATCGCTCGTTCAAAGGTTCAACCTTTCTTTTATTAACCTATTTATACACTGTATATAACATGAACAGTTATATATTGCTTTTGTAAACTAAACTGGTGACAATGTGAACACCTCAAGTATCTGTGTGTTATTTTGTTTTGTTTTTTTTTAGCTGATTCTGTCTTCAAATTGTATATTATCTCTATGAGTATTTTTCCCCTCCAGTATGTGCAATATATTCAACCAATGAACAAAGCAAATGCACAATTCTCTAAGAAAACGTCTCTTTTTTGCACCCCCAAAGGAGTGGGGACCAACTTAAAAGTTGCTTGAAAGAAAGCATAATAAACAAGTCATTTTTAAGGTTTTATGAATTGTGCATATTTTCTGAATCTCACCCACGACTGAAGCAAATTTTCAGTTGATCTCCTGTTCTCCTGCACTTCCTACAAACGACCAAGAGGTGGAGCTGTTTCATACAAATAGACGTTAGCAGTTTATAGTCAGCAGACTGGCTGTTATTGTTTATGGATGGACAGAAACTTTACTGATCCCTTGGGCCTCCTCTTCCCTTCAGGAAATTCAGGATATATAAGTCTTCATGGTTGGCTTACATTCAGCTGCTCAGCCAGGATCTCTAACCATTCACACTCATTCATACACAAACACCAGAGACAGTCTGGGAGTTCGGTACTTGGCTCAGTGACAGTTCAACAGGAGAGTCATAACCCAGTTTTGACTCTCTATACTTAATGCCTTGGCTAAATGATTGACAACGCAGGCTATGAAATGTAAGAAAGGGTTCTGGGGAGCCCACATTGTCCCCTTCACACACTCAGAATCTGTCAAAACCTGCAAACTCTCCATCTTTGTCAACAATCCTGGAATCGAAGAAGAACATCGGGATATTTGAGCTCCACGGCAAACATGGAAGCCTGCATGCTGTGCCGGCGAAGAGGAACATAACATGGCCCGATCGCATGAGGCTCCCAGCAGGCCTCACTGCTGCCTTCCACATGACCTTCGACCTCCGGCTGGAGCCCGTCCAGGTGTTTGGGCACATGGTAACAGACTGCCTCGCTCCCTCACCCCCACTCCTTTTGATAACCTGGACGTGCAGCTGCCAGGAGAAGCAGGTAGACCTCCATCTTTCTGTGTGTGCGTATGTGTGTGTGTGTGTGTGTGCGTAGTAGGGTGGATTGGGGGTGGGGTGGGGTGGGGGGGGGGGTATTGTTTTGTTAAGTAGCGCCACCAGCAGCTGTTAATCTCTCCCCTGCTCGGGCCCGCGCGGCCTCAGCTGCAGTGGGAGATAAGTTGTTTTGTGCGTCTCCCGCAGCTCTCGACCAGTTTCCTTCGATCCATAAACTTTTACTTACAGGAAGCGAGAGAAGGGGAAAGAAACGTCAGCAAACGCACACACACACACATATACACACACACATACAGTTTCAGAACAGTGCTGCACCGATGGAAGTCCCTCTCACATTTTTATCGACATGTTGGACAAATTGTCTTAAAGCTGCCACTGAATGAAGTTTTTGTTATTTTGTCTTTTTTTTCCAATTAACTATTAACCTTTCAATCCTTTCTGCCTAAACTATGTGTTGTGTGTGTGTGTTTTGCAGTTTTTTATCATTCTGAGTGAGGAAATATACAACTGAAGAACAGGGGGAAGTGAGAATTGTCACGAGTTTAATAGTGATGGTTTAATAGTTTATCAGGGGTGTCTGGGTGCGGTTTCGTCACATCTGAGCGACAACCCCCACAGCTTATCACTTCATGAACTCATCTCCAGTACAAAACAGCTAGAAAAGGAGGATGAACAAGCTGAAATACTGTATGTCACGTACAAAAAGAAAAAACAATTACAGGACAGGTCATTAAATAAACACAGACACAAACTTGCATTTAAAGATGCCTCACAAATACAGAATTTTCTAAAAAAAGAAGCTCAGACTGAGTGCTTATGTGACTTTTTACAGATGTTCTTCAAACTGCAAGCCATATTCATGGTAATGAGGAAACCACATTTTGTTGGTTTTCTAATTAAACCTTTATAGCTTTTACAAAACAACCGTAACACACATAAAAGTAGCAACACAGACCAAAAAACAAATGGAGCGATGCTATTTTGTAAGAAACAGTAGTGGCTATTTGGTAATTAGCAATTTGATGATTTATTAATATAGTGGCCTCATATTGATTCAACTTGAAAATCAGATGTAGGTAATTGTCTTTTTCACCCAGACACTCATTAAATATGATGTTACTTTGGTTTCCCGGCATCTGAGAACAACCCAAACAAAGAGACACACATTTTGGACCACATGGAGCGCTAAACTACAATTCATCACGCTCTGCTGCAGTAATTTTGCCAGAACATGGTTAGACGTTTGATAAATAAGGGAGATCATTTCCTCAGCATAACTGTTCCTGGCTTGAACAGCCACAGGTTAAACCTCGGCTCTGTTGCAGCTCCTTGCCGAGATCCGATGCGGATGACGTCATTTTATCATATTTTTGTGGTTTCGTGTTCGTACAGACTACGACAGGGTGCTAACCCTCCGGGCCAAGACAAACGATGGTGGGGCATTAAGTTACCTCACGTCAGGCGTGTTTTTCAGTTTTTCGGAGTCGCAGCCGTGGATCTACATGGCGATTTATTTAAACATGCTCCCCGAAGCCTGGAGAAACAGCTGTGCTCTGGCTCAGGATCAGTCTCAGATGGATGGAGTTGCCTCCGCCGCTGCTCACATGGCCCGGTCTTCATGTTTCTGTCTGTGTTTTGGTGTCGGTTCCTCCTCAAACCGGGCTCCAGAAGCTGAAACCATGTAATCATGTGTAGATGTTATTCTGAGGGAGAACCAGGCCCCGCCTTCCAGGTTCTCCATCCTCCCAAAACCCCACTTGTTTCCTCTTTGCTGTTGTTTTTATTGGTTATTTAAATGTTGTTTCATTGTTCTTTCATTCATGTTTCTGGTGCAAACATAGTAGATATGAAACATTGGTTTATGAGAAATACCTCTGATTCTCTTTTACAAGGCTGTCTCTGCGCAGATCTGGCGCCCTTTCATGCTGATCTGACAGCTTTGTGCAAGCTTCAACTGATTGGTTGTGTGCCACTCACACGGTATAGCATCTTCAGGGCGTGGTGGCCAAGTGGTAAGGCGTTGGTCTCGTAAACCAAAGATCATGGGTTCGACCCCCATCCATGCCTTCAAAGAAAACTAGCTTGTGATCTTTGATGATCAATTCATGAGTAGTAAGCACATCAAGTGCTAATTGCAGGTGTGGGGACCTTTAAATCCAGCTTTACATGGTTGAGGCAAAATACGAGGAGACACTTCACCAAACGTCTTCCTCACAGTCGAGTGACCTTATTTACTTACATACCTGAACCGAGTAAGCTATTTGCAATCTATTTTAAATGTGGGGGTTGTTTGGGTTACATCTCAATTGTAAAAACAAAGATATCATATTTTACTGTACATCTAGACTGTTATTATTCGACAGATCCAAGCTGAGCATGTTTTTTTTTTATTTCGGGTCCCCTTTACTTCCAGACTGCACCATAGACTTGCTATATTGCAATGTCGTCTTGAACGCTCTCACGCATCGCCTACATCGCAAAACTTTGCAAGATTGTAGTGTTGGTATAAAAGTGCCGAAAGGAAATGAATATAACTGCTGATGTGTGTGTGAGGAATGGTTTGTGATGAATCGCAGAACTGAAACAAATCGTAGTTTCACGGACTGATTGGCACAAAAGGTTTCATTTTCCCTCTGCAAACCTGGTTACTTAGATTAATGATGAGATTCATTAACAGATAAGTAATTGTCTGTCATCCTCTCCGTCTTTGTTTGACATCTTTTCATTGCTCTTTGGCTGTGTGCTGAGCATCTGCCCCGAGGCCACAGACCCTAATTTGACCAGTTGCAAATCTGAGTGCAGCCCAGCACCGGCAGCCCAGCGCAGAGCGCACTCAAGTAACCGGGGATGACAACTGCATTATGTAACGCCGGGGCCTCGAGGTAAAATCTAATCTTGAGGATTCCTAAATGCATCAGCGCTTGATGGAGGCGCAATAAGGTCATGATATTTATTACAAATTACAAACTTATCACAGATTGAGTGGACTTCAACAAGAAGCCTGTAGCGCTCTCCTCTCCGTTTTCTCTGGAGAGGTTCCACGTCTTATAATCGTATCATCTCCGTAGAACATCACATTCTTCAGATCCTCTGCAAACACGATGAGGATGAAAACAAGGATTTAGCTGAAAGAAAGTTATTACTGTTTTATTACTGTTTTTATTATCCAATGGCTGAAGTCTTAACCAACATACAATGACTTTGTATCTTTCCCCTGTGTGATGTTAGTGTTTGCCCTTTAGTAACACTGTATGAATTCACTATTTGTTCCTTGAACACTGATCATGCAGATTTATTTTTAATGTATGTATACAGCAGCGCTTTGTATGTGTTGATGTATCCTTTGGCTGTGGGTGTAGTCTCTTACATGTGTGCGCTTTGATAGTGGAGCATATTCTGGGTAATGTTTGCTTTTCCAGCATTCCTGTCCTACAGAATTTCTTTTGTTGAAGGCTGCATGGTGCATGAGTGGTTATCACTGTCGCCTCACAGCAAGAAGTTTCCATGCTTGAATCTCATTCGGACTTCCAGTTCGGAGTTGCATGTTCACGTTCCCCCCAGATCTGGGCGCAGTCCTACTCTGGTTTCCAAAAACATGTGTGTGGCAATGAGGTACAAAGCAGGAAAGATTATGGAAGGAGATGTTTTTGCCATACATTCAAATTAAACATTTATTTTTCCAAATTAGGATGTTTTTTTTCCTGGTACTGGTAGTGGTTTCTTGCCAATAGTGGTGTCCTTTCTGAGCTGTTGCTTACACAACAATAACAATAATGACAAAGATAACAACAGCAATAACAAGTCAAGTCAATAAACAGATAGATATATAGATATATAGGAAGATAGAAAACATCGAAATCCCAAAACATGTCGAACAGTTGAGCTAAAAAGCATAAAAAATCCTAATAATATGATTAAATATAATTGGATTCAAAACTAACAATGGTTATTGTAAATAAATACAATCAGAATTGTCTTAAATACGTCGATTCATCAACGAATCGTCGTGTTTTTACGGTATATCCCTTTAAAGTCTCTCCCCTCTTTTTTGTGCATCACCACCTCCAGCACCAAGAGCTCCCACGCGGCCCCGCCCCGATCTATGCAGATTAGCCGTGACGTCGGCGGAAGCCAGCGCCGCGTCACTCCCTCCCGACGGTTAGCCCTTTAAAGGCGTATTTAAAGCCCCGGCTGCGGAGGCAGGAGCTGCAGACACAACCTATGCAACAAAAGCAGCCGCTGCAGCGGAGCCCGGACACTGTCAGCGGGACACAGACACGGGGCCGACGGGCTGACACGACCCGGAGAGGTGAGCTCGGCGCCCGGGTGTAGCGGATCATAGAAACGCAAGACAGTGGAGGGTGTTTTTGTTGTACTGTCGACCGTGCGTCTACTCCGGCAGGGGGAACACACAGCATCTCAGGTTGCTGCTGCTGCTGCTGCTGCTGTTGCTGCAGAGCAGCAGGAGGAGGAGGAGGAGGAGAAGGAGGAGGAGGAGGCATTTACAGTAGTTTCTGCAGGCCTGTGTCAAAAACAAGCTAAGGTGAAGGTGCATGCAAGGCAAGGCAGCCCGGGACAGGCAGCCAGTCAGATGGCCCTCATTATAAAGTGCTTCATAATTAGCGTGATTGGGAGCTGTTGTGGAAGCAGGTAAAGCTGTCGTGGAGTTCATTTCCTTAAACACTTTGTAATAAAGCAGGCAGGAGGAGGGAGAGGAGGAGGAGGAAGAAGAAGAGGAGAGGAGAGGAGAGGCTGACACACCTGTGGTTATATGTAGGTATAAACCACTAATTGGGGCCGGTATGTCCGGATTCTGGGCTTGACAATAAGGAAAGACAATAAGGAAAAACAAAGAAGTCAACAGGAGCGTCCTGTTTTACATATTGTCACATGCGTGTTGCTCATCCTTAAAAAGTCTGTTGTGGCGATGGTGCATGTATAAAACTCTTCAGTCGATCTAGAAAATGAGTCAGCAGAACACTATTTCAAGCCATAGTTTTGAGCCAGAAGCAGCTAAATATCTCAAATTCTAACTACCTAAATTGGAGAATTAGCTGTTTCCCCCCGCTATTTAATCAGAGTAAATTGAATCATCTTCATGTTTTGCAGATCTCTATCAGACATTCCAAGACATGACCTATGTCTAATCCTCGAAACAATCTCGATCAAATGATGAATTGATTCATCCAGATATAAGTGACAGATAAGAACACATTTGTAAGCGTGAACCAGCGACTCTTCTTACAGCCAGATATCGCTGCGTTTTGTTTGAACCTCATCTGGCAGAGTCATCTGTTTGATGCTGCTTCTCTAGTGCATCCGACTACTGCTGCATAAGCAGGGCCAGCTTCTGTTCTGTGCCTCTATGTGTGTGTGTGTGTTGTTATTTATTGGCAAATACATGATCTATGATACTGTGTGTGTGTGTGTGTGTGTGTGTGTGTGTGTGTGCACGCACATCAGGGTGCAGGGGCGGATGTGTGTATTTATTGTTGCGTAGGGCCCTGCATCGATTTAATGCACAGTTCCTCCTGACTTACTGTGTGTGCAGTGTGTAATGTGCAGGGTCTCAGCTCATTTGTGGTGTGTGTATGTGTGTGTGTGTGTGTGTGCGCAGGTACGACTGCAGCGCCTAAAGATTGCAGCTTGGACCAAACAACCACGTCTCAGCGACATTTATGAAGCTTTCAAGGCCTTTTGGTGAGTACCAAAGCACACAAACACACAAAGTCTCTCTTTCTCTCTCTCACTCTAACCCCCACACACACACAAATGTGCACAAACACAAACGAGGAAACACCTACCTTGCTTTGATTTACCTTTTTAACACTTCAATCACTTCCTCATGCAGGCACGAGAGATTTAAACTGCCCACAGATGTGTTCCTCCTCTTTTGCCTTTAAAGTCCTATGTGTGTGTGTGTGTGTGTGTGTGCGTGTGTGTGCGTGTGTGTGCGTGTGTGTTTCTACTCAGCCGAAAACCACAACCAAACATGTTCAGAACAAGAACCATGAAGATGTGCAGCACGCATCGTGATCTGACCGCGCGGTTGGCACACACACACGCACGCACACACAGAGACACGATCGGGCTGTGCAGAGACGCTCTCGCCTTTCGGTTTCAGACCGACTGGTTCAGCTGAAGTGAAAGCCATCGACTTCCTCTTGATGAAATGTTTGCTGACTGCGGAGCGGTGCTGAGTAAGCACTGGGTCATTACCGCACAGTCAGCCGTGCCGACATGAAGCCAGACATCACGGGTTGTATGGGGAGATGTTTACCGTCACATGACCGCCTGCACAGATTTCATGCAACACCCCCCCCCCCTCCCCCCCACACACACACACACACCCCCACACCCCTCCCCATCCACCACCGCATCCACCACCACATCCCCTGAAATGCGTGCGGCCTACATGCTGTCGGTTCAGTAATTTGCATGCAGAACGGGATCATGTTTTCATAGATGGCACGTAAATAAGCTCTCATTGTTCTCTCTTGAGTTTCAACCTTTATTGGTGTTGCTGTCGGAGTCTGTCGGAGCCTGTCTCCGGTACACATAGGGTTAAAGCAGGCACCCACACACACACACACACACACACACACACACACACACACACACACACACACACACACACACACAGACTCTCACACTCACACCCGGGGGAAATTTATTATCCTCCAGCGGGACCTAAACATGCATGTTTTTGGACTGTGGGAGGATTATGGAGCACCCGGAGAAATTGCCACACGGGCCTTTGGTCCGACCAGGGACTCTCGTGTTGTTAATGATGCAATGGTTTCCTCATCGCTTACTGACTTGTGAGAGTCTGTACGGGCAGTTTGACGAAAGCGAGATGCTCGTCACGCAGCCTCCGCTTTGCTGTTTCAAATGCACAGGCGAGAGCTGTGCAACACTAGAACGCCCAACAAGATGAATATGGAGACCGGTCCGGTTTTGTTTGGTTTCTGGAAAGTGACCGTGACCATCATCAGCCTGGCGGCTTCCAGTCAGTTATGTGAAAAATCGGCTCTTTATTAAGCCGCTGTTCTCCTTCAGAGGGTGATGTAACTGTAGCTGACTCACTCGGCTCCTTTATTAGGGCTAAAAAACTAAAATGTGATTTCAGTTTAAATGCTGAACAAGTCTCCCTGTCGTGCTCGGTCTCAATGTGCACGACACATACACACACATACACACACACACACGCACACACACACACACACACACACACACACACACACACACACACACACAGCTGATCTGGCTGTGTATCCTGAACCCTGATCCTGTGTGGAGATAACCCACTTCCTACTAGTGTGAAGTTCTTGTACACAAACCTGAAAGAGACCGAGAGAGAGAGAGAGAGCGAGAGAGAGACAAACAGAGACAGAGAGCGAGAGAGAGAGAGAGAGAGAGAGAGAGGAGGGGAGGGAAACGGGCAGAGCGAGCAAGTTTATTTTCCCACCTCTGATCAGAGACCAAGACCGTGTGTTTATGTGTGTGTCTGAGTGTGTGTGTTTGTCGTCTCACTTACATCAATGGCATCAATGGCTGCCCTTATCTCTACCAGATCTTACACACACACACACACACACACACACACACACACACACACACACAGTTGTTGCAGTTATAAAAGCTGTTGTGTGTCCATACAGTTTTAGCAGGTGACGGTAAGTATGACTGGAGTGAAACCGGTGTTACACAAGTCTGGATTTTGGCAAACGGCAGACACCGGTAGCTGATGTTTGGCAGAAACAGAACAGAAAGTGGATGTTCTGGTTTGATTAACTGATGTGTGTGTGTGTGTGTGTTTGTGTGTGTGGCGAAAGTGCAGTGTTGTGTGTGTTGTTGTTGGTGTGTGGAGATTATCAGCACTACTGCATGCAGGGCTTTGGAGCAGTGTTATTAAAGACCATATCAGATGGCTGCGCTCTGTGTTGAGCTCTGGCTTTGAGTGGAGAGGACACACACACACACACACACACACACACACACACACACACATATAAAGCATACACCATCTCTGTAGCCGGAGAGCTTGTCAATAACACACATACACACTCATACACATCTCCTAAGAATAGAGGCTCTCTGTTCCCTTCCTCAATTTCCAGACCTCCACCAGCTTCTCTCTCATTTGTCACTTCTTTTTTTTTCTTTCTATTGCCAATTTTTGAGACTTTTTGTTTGACCTTCAAAGTAGACTTAAGGTGCGGCAGTCGAAACGTCACCTGCTGAAGCCCAGGTGATCAGATTGAGAGCTCCAGAGCAGCGCAGAGTAGTTTATCAAGAGCTGGAAGGCGTCTGCGCTCATCGGCACTGTTGCGACCGAGGAAGATCCTGTTAATGGATCCGTGCAGTGGCTCGTGAGGAAACAGGCACAGGTCATGTGCAAAAAGCTGCAACGCAAGTGTCAGTGTCTCTCTGCAGAGGCAGGAAGTCTGGCTCAAGGCCACCGTGTTGATTTTCACTGGGAGCCAAACGTTGACAATCCGCTAGCCTGATCATTGCACATTGTTTTTTTTTTTTTTTACTACGAAAATACACCGAAAGTTATGTAGAAGGTCAGATGCTTCCTCCGGGGCAGTCTGAAGTCAGACAGCGTGAAAAGCCTGAACAAATCTGGCCTCGCCACATTACTGTGCAGTGTGGGCTCTGCTGCCTGTGGTTGGATTTAATGCTCTCATCACTGCTGCCTGCGAAACCTCCTCTGCGCCCAAACGCTACTTTCTTCTCTTTACTGGACAAGCTGCATTGAAGTCTCTCTCCCTCCCTCCCCACCTTAAAAAAAAAAAAAAGAAGTTCTGTCTCTCTCCGATATCGGTTTTAAATCAAACGACCGAAATCCTGCCCTCGAGACATCTCTTTGGGTTTTCTCCAATCGCTGTTCCCATCTCCTCTGACTCATCCCGAGCAGAAAGTGTTCCAGGACAAACTGATGTCCTTTCAATTACCAGAGAGCCGAGTGGAAGACTGGCAGCACATCAGTTTTTTTTCCCCTTTCTTTTTAATACCACGTGTGGTGCATTTGGGACCAAAACACGCCACCCACCTGACTCGCTAGCTATTTGCTGTGTCACAACATTATCTGCTCCTCGCACTTCTGTCGCTGCGTTCGCCAGGAATCCCCGGGTGCGGGGATGTTGATAAATTGCGGTTTTGGAATAGTGTCAGGAAGCGACGGCAAAAAACACAGGGTTTAACATACATGTTCTCGCCCCGGCGTGTCTGACAGACAGAGCGGTGATGTTTAGCAGGATATGCGACAGCTGGCAGCCGACGGCACTGGAAAGTGAACGTGTGAGACGAAGTCGAGGTGAAGAGCTCTCAGATCAGACACGCCGAGAGTATTTTAATGCACGTTCCATATGGGAAAAGTCAGTCGACGGTCACACGTGAGGTGTGCGTAATGGCCAGTGCAGGGGGTGGGTGGTTAGCGCCGTCTTCTCCCCAGTAAGAAGGTTGGACTCCTGTTTTTGGACTGAAGGGAGGTTTTGTATGGAGTTAGCATCTTCTCCCTGTGTCTGTATGGGTTTTTTTTTGGGGGGGGGGTACTCTGGTTTCCTCCCCACAATCCAAAAACATGTGTATTTAGGTTGATTTGAGTCTGATCGGTTAGATATCAACCAGGCTAAGAAAACAGACGGTGCGAGCAGTGCTGCTAGCTGTAGCTGTCACTGTTGCGTATTTTCTCGATTGAGAATGAGTCAGTAAAACAGTGATTTCCCAGTATTCTCGAAATTGCTTATTTTGATACCTAATCTCAAGATTCAGTGCCCCAAAAATAATAATTCTAAAAAAAAAAGCTGTGAATTCTCTCCACGTTTTCTTATAAATAGACCGTTTAAGCTGTGTTCATCTGGCTGGGCTCTTAGATGCGTTTGTGTGAAGCCGGGAGTATTTACAGACAGCGGTTTCTGAAAGGAGCCATTCAGACGGCACAGGTAGCCGGACATGTGGGCTGAACTGGGAGGGAGTGGAAGAGAGAGAGAGAAAGAGAGAGAGAGAGAGAGAGAGAGAGATGTAACTGGCCGTTTGCCAGTAATGTCATTAGCACTGTCAGTAATACCGCACTCACAGTAATGGACTGGGGATGGACGCACACACCCACACACACACACACACACACACACACACACACACACGCACACACACTCACAAACGCAGGCTTGTTCACTTTCAAGTCGTCTTGCTTGTTGCTGGACGATCAAAAACAATAAACAAACAAAAAACAAACAAACTCCAGCATCCTTGTGGCCTTCTTCTTTTCTGTCACAGAGGTGGATGAATTATACAAACCGGTGCTTCTTATACAAGCGAGTGTCAGATGTCACACTGACGACTTGCACTCCCTCCTCGATGGGCGCGCTGCACATTAAGCGCTTAGTGCCTGATCCACATCATCATCATCTTCTTCATCATCATCTTCATCATCATCATACTAGAGCGGTGACGTATGCGGGACATTTGTCCCGGGATGCACCGAAATGGTTGCTCATCTGTCATATTCCTGCCCCCCTCTCTCTCTGTCTCTCTCTCTCTCTCTCTCTCTCTCTCTCTCTCTCTCTCTGTCTCTGTCTCTGTCTCTGTCTCTGTCTCTGTCTCTGTCTCTCTCTCTGTCTCTGTCTCTGTCTCTCTCTCTGTCTCTCTGTCTCTCTGTCCCTCTTACTCTCTCTGTCTCTGTCTCTGTCTCTGTCTCTGTCTCTGTCTCTGTCTCTGTCTCTCTCTCTGTCTCTGTCTCTGTCTCTGTCTCTCTCTCTCTGTCTCTCTGTCTCTCTGTCCCTCTTACTCTCTCTGTCTCTCTCTGTCTCTCTGTCTCTCTGTCTCTCTCTCTGTCTCTCTCTCTCCCCCCCTCTCTCTCTCTCTCTCTCTCTGTCTCTGTCTCTGTTTCTCTCTCTCTCTCTCTCTCTCTTTCTCTCTTTCTCTCTGTCTCTCTCTCTCTCTCTCTGGGATCGAGGACCAGCTTTTCATTGTGATCTCCAAAACAACTCGTTGGTACTTGGTACATTAATTCTCCAGCGTCTGGCCCAGTTATTGTGATTTAATATTTAGGATTTGTTTGCTTGTGTGCCGGGTGTCTGTCAGTACATGTCCCTTCTTCTTTTTGCATTTCTTTCTTCTTTTCTTTTTTTTTCTCAGGGTGGTTGTTTATAATTGCGGGCCTCCGGGAAAGTGATTTTCCCTCTCGGTCTTGGTGAAGTGTTCTGGTAAAGGCATGCGTGGCTGGCTATCAGTCAGCACAGCGGTCCCCGCATGCCAGAGCGGATCGAAACAAGTTCAACCGCAGTGGCACGGGTGGAATCAGGTGCACGTAAAAAGGGAAAAACAAAATCATTTTATTATTTTATAACCTTCGTTTTCTCTTGTATCGTCTCTCAGTCGGGCGATTCACCGCGGTCCGACGTGCCGGGATCGTTCTCGCATGTGGTCCTCTTTAAAGTCTGTTGTGAGAAACAACTTTGTGCCTCTAATTGCCTGTGCTCCGAAATCCCGCTGGGCGCAATAATTCAGAATTTCGGGCATCGCCACGAAATTGCAGACACGTTAATCCTTGGAAACACACCCGCGCGCGCTCAGCCGCTTCAGGTGGCGTGCCTGAACTAAAACAAACAGACCGTTTTCGATCGTTAAACCCTTAAACTTTGGACGTGCACGTTGGGGGATTTGCAGCATTGTTGTGCTGCTTTGAAGGTATTTGTTTTCAAGCAGGCGAGCAAATGCAAAGTATTGACATTAGCAACGCTACCTCTAGTTTTTCAGTGTGTGTGTGTGTGTGTACATGTTTGCTCAGCTCAAAGGCGGTATTTGCAGGAGTGTCAAGTCCCACGTTCGGAGAGATAGTTGGAAACAAATTTGTTTTGTATCATCCCCAAAGCTAAATTAATTCCATGTGCCAATCCTCATTCCTGTCCTGCTCCGACAGAGAACACAACATTTGAGGACACTGGAGACTAAAAAAAAAAAAAAGGGGAAGAACCCAACTTTTGGTAACACAGCTCTCATAAATGATGGAAAACAGACAATTAGAGAACAGGATGTTTCTCTGTGGTAAAAGCAGTGCCAGAGCTAAGCTTCACAGTCCCAAAAAAAGTTATTTAAGATAACAGATACGAGTCAGTACCTCCTGATGAAGGCGAGTTTCCAGATTACTGTTGGACCAGTTTGTTTGCACGATCTATTTGCACATGGTTGCTTTGCACATTATGATGATTTGTATGTGTGCGAGAGAGGATGATAGACAGAGAGAGAGAGAGATGGGGAGAGGTACACGCAGGTCAAACAGTTATTGTTTGGTTTCCTTTTGGCAGCATCATGCGTGCGAGTGTGCGTGCGTGCCTTCGTTTCAGCCCTGCAGTGGAATATTCCATCAGACGCGTGGGCGGGGGTTAAAAACTTAAAAAACTATCTTTAGGTTTCAGAACAGGTCTGAGCAGGCAGATTATGATTCTGTTGTCACACCTGTCAAAGCGTTTGTTGCAAACAGAAAACACCAGGGTGGTTCGAGTCAGCTGAGCCAAGGGGACAGGCTGTTTGCTATGATCTGAGGGTGTGTGTGTGTGTGTGTGTGTGTGTGTGTGTGTGTGTGTGTGTGTGTGTGTGTGTGCTGGAGAGAGACACAAAGACACAAATGCAGAAAGTAGATCCATATCGCCTGCTTGCGTGCTGCCTTTACAGTATTTTTATTTTTTTTCAAACTGCTGTTTGGCAAGCTCCTCCCTTGTGGGTAACGGCCTCAGGGGGGGGTGTGAGGGGGTGGGGGGGGACACACCAACATGCAGATATGTGTGTACACACGCACACGTATGCACACACCCATCCCCCATGCAGGGTGATCAGTAATGCGACGTTTGGTAGGGGGTACTGTAGTCAGGATGGAGGGGGGGGGCTCAAATGAGGTTTGAGGTGGTGAATTACAGCCCCCCCTCCTCCTCTGTTTGTGTGTGTGTGTGTGTGTGTGTGTGTGTGTGTGTGTGTGTGTGTGTGTGTGTGTGTGTGAGGGCTGACACCGAGCCAGTAACGTGACTCCAGTGTAGAAGTAGGCCAATACCGCTGTCAGCAGCTTGTCAAAACCTCACCGTCTCCAGCCTCGAGCCTTCTTGGTTATAACACAGCGTTTACCTCAGAAGTCTCTGATCGTCATCTGCTGGCATGCTAGTTGTGTGACGAAGGAGAAGAAGAAGAGGAAGAGGAAGAAAAGAAATAGGAGGGGTTCTGGGTCAGCAGATTACATAAAAATTAAACCAAATTTATGTGACACGAGACACTGCATTGACATCAGCTGTCTAGACAGGCCCAGATCAGCAGGCAGTGGATTAAAATAACAGGGTGTGTATATATTTGTGTGTGTGTGTGGGGCCTCAGTGTCCAGCACAATCTGTTGCTGCGTTCACATGAATAATAACGTATTAAACAAATTATAAATGCTATTAACTGCAAAGCTGTGGTCACCTCCAGTCCGTCTGGGCTGGGGTTTTGCTCTACTTTACCACTAATGCTGCTTTTTTTTTACTGACCTTGAAACCTGCACCAGCTTGTAGTTAAAACGGGGGGAAAAATGAAGGAAATGAGTAAATATAGTAAATATGCATAAAGTGGAGCAGCTCGTTGTCACAGTGGGTAGCACTGGAGTGGACAGAGGCTCTGTCTGTGCACAGTTGTGCATGTCCACCCTGTTTCTAGGTTTGTGGTTTCTTGGTGGTGCTCCAGTCTAAAAACATGCATGATTAGGCCAATTGTGGACTCTGAAGTGCACAGATGTGAATATGAATAGTGTGTGTGTGTTCTGCTATGAACCAGTGACCTGCCCAGGGTGTATTTCCTGCCTTTTCTCACATTGGCTCCGGCAGACCCCTGTGAAACTGTGAGGGTATAGAATGTGTCAGCTAGACATACAAAGTGTTGTTTTCCTTTCGTTTTTGAAAGTAAAGTGGGTTAGCCAGCTTACCAGCTGCTCAGGCTGTCAACTGACCGCAGCGTGTATGTGGGCCAGTCAGAGCGCTAACGCTAACTAGCAGCTCTATTAGCCAGCTCGGCTAAAAATAAACAGGAGGATGACTGGGGCTATTACTGGCTGCAAAGCTACCTGACACAACACTCGCAACACTCTTCTCCCGTCCAGTGGCTTGAGCTAACGTTATGCTGGTAAGCATCGTTCACTCGGAGCATGTCTTTAACCTGTCTCGCAGCAGCACAGAAATAGACCGCAGCCCCAGTTTTGGGCTTTGGGTCTCTTTGGGCCCGAGAAGGCTTCAGGTGTCAGACCTGCAAACGCCAGCCACAGATGCTGTACAGTTGCAGTTGTACAGTCCCTGCAGTAATGATTCAGCCTGTGTGAGGTTGAGCGGTGCACGGACCAATATGGATCACTTTGATGAGGAATCAAAAAGTGTGGGGAACCAATAGAAAACTGGGTGAGTGAGCCAACCCTACAGAAACACCCTTGTTCGCTGGGTCGCACCTTTTGTTGTTAACTGCTATCTATTATTGATTTGTTTTTCATCTGAAGTTTTCTTATTGTTTGTTTGTTTGTTTTCTACACACAATCTGTGACTGTTTACAGTGTGTCTTGCAGAAGGTAGTTAGCGCTGGTTGATCTCATGCTATGGCTGCCTGGTCAGTAATATACTGATCTTAACTTCAATGCCTCACCAACTAGCAAGTACCTTATGTTAACTCAAATGAAGTCACAGTCAGAATAAACCCCATTTGGAATAAGAAAGTATTCCAGTTTGTCTTTTTTTCAGCATCTTCCATCACATTTTAAAGCACTTGTTTTGCAATGCGTGTCTTGTCTTATCTACTTCCAGGCTTAATTATGAACAAAAAGTCTGACTAACTTAAATTACTTGAGGGCTGTGAGTGAATCAGATGCACGAGGACCGTGTCCTCTCTGTAGCCTAGTTCACTTTAATGTCCACCCTCAAAAACAAAAACAGTGGACATCTGAAGGCTTAATACAAGTTACACATCATACTATTACATCATATCATATCACTCCACCCACATCGACCTTAATCGACATTGCGGGCAGAATGCAACACGCTACACAGTTCCTGATCTGGATTTTAGAACAAAATGCACTTTTTTTTCACAGTTTTGATTAAGCAGAAATCAGTGCACATAAAATCAGTCAGAATCTGAATTAATTTAATAATCCTAGGTAGGAAATTGTTTACATCACATTTGCTTCGATAATCAACAGAAAAGTCTCTTGAAATGTTCAAAACTTGTAAATATAACCATAATAAAATATGTATAATGTGATGATGGTGGCTGAAATGACTAAAGCCAGGGAATACACCCTGGACAGGTTGCCAGCTCATCACAGGTCTCTGTGGATTTCCCTTGCCAAATCCCGAGTCGTCCAACTTGTTGTCGCGGGCAGATCGACCCGTTAAACTCGATCGACCGGTCCCGAGAGTCGGTCGGCACGGTGGCTGAGCGCGCTGACTCAGACACAATGCCAGGGCTCATCTTTGTCATGTCGTCAGCCGCGACGGCCGAACCGTGAAATGAGCGGGGACGTTCCCTTGACTTCTATTTGGAGCGGAGGCGGAGGCATCTGGCAGGCTTCAGGTGAGCCCTGAGTCCGGGAGGTTGCCTCGTAGCTGTCAGATCAGCCAGTCGAGTGGGCGGGATAAGAAGTCAGCTGTTCCAGTGGTTTACCATGTTAAAGTGTGGCTGTGTTTATGTCTGTGAGGACTTAGATGTGAACAGCAGGTATATTACGTCATGCTCCTAGCAGCCACTATACTGATGTAAACCCTGCGCTATGAGTAAGGGATTTGTCATTGACGCGAGTGCACGTTGATACCCATGTGCCCCCCCACCCCCCCACCCCCCGTACTCTGCACTGCAGCAGCACTGCACCATAATGCACACATCCAGTCTCTGTTCACCTCTCTCACCACCCCCCTTTCCCCTCTCTCATACTTATCCCTGCCATCTGCTTCCCAAAGCAGGGAATATGGTTATTTTTCATGGGAATGCTGAAGCGCTAGCGTGCAGCCTGCTAGGGCGGCTTACTTGTTTCTCTGTGTGGGTGTAGTTGGATTGAAATCATCCTCTGTGCTGCCAAATTTATAGGTGTGTGACATTTTGGAGACAGGTAAACACACACACACATAGATAGATAGGACTTTAAAATCTTTCCTCACCACAAAGTTTAGTATTTTAAAGTTCTACACCGCAGCAGCATAGTCACTTAATATAATCGCTATGTACTTGTATTGTACTACAGAGCACATACAATAGAGAATATATAGAAAAATATAGTTTTACCCACGTTTATGAGCACGTTTTTTGCGATGTAATCAGACACAGAAAGGTCTCTGTTAGTCCTGAAGTAATCATTAATAGAGGTGTGACATCTTATAGCTCGCAGTGGTAATTTGTAAAACCGGATTGAGTTATTTCCGCTGGCTTTTGTGCGTCCGATGTAAAGCAATCTACCTGCTCTACCTGGGAGGGATTTCCCCGATTCCTCTCCTCAAATCCGACCAACTCGTAACGTGTCACATCTTGGCCATTAAGTCTGCTCCCCTTGCTCAGATAATTTGTAGCCTCTCTCACGGTAACAAAATACCCCCCTCTTTTATTTTCTTTCACCGTCTGTCCCTCTTTCTCCCCCCCTTTTCTCTCTCTCGCACGCACACCTCCCAGACACAAACATCCATAGGTAAACAGCGAGCATGTGAACTCGATCCTCAGCTCCGCAGCCTTGTAATCTATATCCAGCGCAGCGCGGGTCACCACGCCGCTGTGCGTCACTTTGGCAGCGCGCTCACGTGCCTCGACGGCGTGTGACACCAAAACTCATGTCTGGATCAGAGCGAATGGAATAGCGACGAGGTTTTAGAAGTCACACCAGAGACATAAACACACACACACACACAAACAGACTCGCTAATGGAGCCACAGTGATGTTGGATACGTGCAAAGTCTTGGTTTTTGGGGGGGGTTTTTTGCCTCTTCTTACAAAAATAAAAACACAGCTGGCATGTTGGTAAATGCGAGAGCTTCAATGCTGTGGAAGATTAGCAATGAGTTCTAAAAACAGAGCATTGTTATGGGAGAGAGGGAGACAGAGAGAGAGAGGGACAGAGAGAGAGAAGCAAATTTTGGAGGACGTTTTAATCTGTACTTGAGACACGCAGTTTGGCCTCGGCTGCAGTTGTTGCCGCTCTTTCTCCTTCGCTTTTCTTGCCTCGAGATAACCGCCGGGGACCTGCGGCAGGCAGAAAGTGCCCACTCTGCAGAAATGAGTCATGTCACCTCGAGCACAGGCTACCTAGAAGAGTTACACAATAGCACAGGGTCCGGGGGCCAAGCGTTTCAGAACGCAAGCTGCCACTTATTTACATCTGCGGCGGCATGCACGTACGTGATCGGGCTTGCAGCAGAGCATGGGACATGTCAGAGAAGAAGAAGAAGAGGAGGAGGAGGAGGAGGAAGGAGAGGAATGCAGAAGATAGTTGAAGTGAGAAAGCTTGACCTGATTTCATTCCGGTGTCGCAGGTAATCTGGTCTGTGGCACAGGAATAAACACCCACTAAAATAGACACGGGTTTAAGTGTGTTTGGTGGGTGTGTGTTCGCAGAATCAGAAAGCTTGTGTGAATGTGTGTGTGTGAATGTGTGAGTGTGTGTGTGTGTGTGTGTGTGTGGGACCTGTGAGACATAGGAAACGTCAGACTCTTAATTTGTCAGTGACCTTGGACTTTAGAGGCATCTCCTTTCCCTCCCTCCTGCAGATTTTCCTACCATCGTCCGTCTCCGTTTCACTTTTACTTTCCCGGTCCGTTGTAGAATCAAAATAAATCCACTTTTTCTCTTCTTCTTTTTCTTTTTGGAAAACATTTTCACTCGAAACAGTCCATCCTTTGATTCTACCTCCTCGCCTCTCCTGTTCCCTCGTTCCCCTACCGTATCCTCCCTCTTCGCTTCACACGTGAGGTGGTGAAAAGCCGTTTATGTTGGCGACCACAGGAGCCGGGCTGAAATTCAATATACGTTGTCCTCATGTTACTGACACACACACACACACACACACACACACATGTACAGGTACACAGAGGGACGACTGACCACCGCTCCATGGTATACGGAGCGCTAATCAGATAGCGCTTTGTGCGCTTTGTGCGTCGTACAAGTGTTTTGTTGGACAGAGGGCTGCAGATGCAGGCCAGATAGAGCTGTCAGCCGAGGGACAGAGATGCACGGGTGGATAACTGCACCTTCACTCGCCTTCTGAAGTTCGCTTGTTTACTTTGACCTCTTTTCTTCTCCCCAAGCTGCACATTGAAAACGCCGATCTGCGTGTTTGCTCGGCATAGACTTTACGCAAATGTGAATTAGACTATGCAAACTCGGGCATGGGTTTCTCTTGAACTGCTCCTCTCGTATACTGCTCTGAAAACCTTCAAACTTGGTAGCAGATACGTGCCAGGTTTAATTGTGTTTGAGTTCCACCAAATTTACATAAATCTTTATTATATTGTACGTCTTTAATAGTCACTGTTAAGTCCCCATTTGGTTACCCATAAACCTGAAGGCGGTTTTGCTTTAAATGTGATTTTAATGCTGATTTAATGTCTTACCATTATGATTATTAATGTGACTCTGCCTCTTAATCGCTCATTAGTGTCACTGGATCTGAACTGAATCAATCACGATCCTTTAACATATCGAAAACTGCCACACTTTGAGCCAGTGGTTAGCACTGGTGGTCCCAAATCCGGACACCAACTCTCACAGCCTCGCAGCCTGTTTGTGTCGCGCTTCGCTTCGAGGCGCTGCAAGCCCAGCCTGTCGTTATGGTCTTTCCCCGCCCCCGCTCGAATGTTCCCATCGCTCCCCAACATGGCCGTAACTCACGTCCCCCGCCATGCTGAAGCATCTGCGCCCCGGCGTCGGCCCGACTCTCAACACCGCGTTGATGTTGTTGTTGTTGTCGTCGCTGTCGACATGTTGTGACATCTCTCGCCACCGCATCGTGTTCTCCTAGCGTGACAGAGCGCAGAGGGCTCCGGCGTCCCGTCTGAGCTCGCCCCTCTAATTAGAGCAAATATATATATATATAAATATATACAGGCGATAATTGCCGCTTACTTGTTGTTTGTATGCACTTTATGTCGGGGAGAGCGGCTGTTATGTAATGCTGCTGCAGAGTGTGTGAGGTCAGGTGGTGCTGTGCGAGAGTGTGTGTGTGTGTGTGTGTGTAAGGGGGGGGGTAAAATATTCATGACCATCTTGAGTGCTTCGTGAATGTTAATGGGTACACGTGAGAACGCTGAAAACGGAGAGGGGGGATGAAAAGAGGAAGCAAGGAAAGAGGCAGACACACTGGACCTCCGCACTCACTCCGTCTGTCTCTTCCTCTCTACTTCTGGATCCAGAACTCTCCTTCATCTCCTCTCCCACCTGCTCACAACCTTCCTCGGTTGCTCTCTTTTGCTCCCCTCTCTCTCTCTCTCATTTTGTTTTCTTTCTTCATCTCCCTTAAGAGGCTTGATGAGGGCCTTAGCACTGTTATGATGTGTGTGTGTGTGTGTGTGTGTTTGTGTGTGTGTGTGTGTCGTTCACGTGGAACGCATTAGAGTGTATAGGCTATGACGAAACGTGCCGTCTCCATGGCTTATAATCCGGTGGCACGCTGCACACAAAAACACACACTCAGGACTTTCACTCTGTGGGAAATCACATTGTTTTTCTCCCTCCCTCTCCCTATGTTATGAGCTTAGGGCCTGCGCATTCTGTCCTTCGCTCCCTCTCTCTCTCTCTCTTTCTCTCTTGTTCTTTTTCACCCCCCTGTCAACATATCTCTCATTTCGTCTCTGCATGCGTGCACACACACACACACACACACACACACACACACACACACACACACACACACACACACACACACACACAGGGCCTCTGTTTGGGCCCTTTCATCCTCCCCGTCCAGTTTCAAAGACTGTCCGAGCGACTGTGAGGATGAATCATGTGCTCAAACCAATTACACTGTTTAAAAAATGGACTCTTTTATAGGAGAGAACACATCTGTGTGTCTATGTGTGTGTAAGCGTGAGAGAGAGAGAGAGAGAGAGAGAGCGAATTGTGGCATCAGCATGTTTGTAGTCTCGAGTGACTTGCACGCAGATTTGAACACATGTTGGTGGTTTTTGCCCACATTAGAGCATCAGCGCAGGCCTCAGGCTGCATTGATAAAGTAATTAAGGGGAACAAAAACACCCAGTGACTTCATTTCCTACTAAAGGTTAATTGTGCTTGCGTGTGTGTGTGTGTGTGTGCGTGTGTGTGCTTGATGACACCTGAGCTGCTGGCACGACAGGGGGAAAATGCAAATCTCCAACTGTAGCATCCATCATGTATCATCTGAGCTGCTTTGTATCTTATTGTTGCCTGCACATAGGGTAAAAAGCAAGGAATTCACCTGAAATCAGTGGCCAGGGCACTTCAGGGCACACACACACACACACACGCACACGCACACGCACACACCCACACCCACACCATTCACTCTTATACTCAGACCTAGGGGCAATTTAGAGTCTCCAATCAGTCTAAACATGCATGTTTTTGTAAACTGGAGTACAAAACCGTGGGATTCGAACCACCAACCTTCCATTTTGTTCTCACACTGTGCAGATATGAGTGTTATTTGTTTCTAACTTTTTAAATCTTTTTCTTCTCTCCCTCCCTTCTCACCCACCCCATCTCCTCCATCCTCTGTTGCCGCCCACCTTGCTTTCCTACAGATTGATCGGCCAATCGATGGGGATTTTCAGAGGAGCTCCGCCCACCTTCGCCGCCCACCCTCCTCCCCCCTCCTCCTCCTCCTCCTCGCCCCGCGGCCTCTTCTTCGCCCCCGCCCACTCCGTCACACAGCCCTCCATCCAGCCCTCTAAACACAAAATGACTCTGGAACTCACCGAGTGGTCTTCTATATGGATTTTTACTGCTAGTAATAGACAGTAAAGAAATAGAGGGGGAAAACCTCAATGACAAAAAAGCCATAAACATACACACCTCACACACACACACACACACACACACACACACATACACTTACACATACACTCCACACACACTCACACTCACTCTCACGTACACGAACACACCTGACGCACGCACACAGAAAGAAGCTAACGCACAAACTCACTCTTGGAATGTACCGCTCGCTCTCCCTGTGAAAGATCAGCTGCTTCCGTCACTTTTTTCGGGATTTTCTGCGGGCCTTTCGGGCGAAGCTGGTTTTGATATTTTCCCCGACGCTGGAAGGAAGAACGGGAGGATTAAGACGTGTTGAAGCTGCAGTGTTTTTAAGAGGACAACTTTAAAAGTTTAAAAAGACAACTGATTGCTGATTTCTTGCTTTTCTTTGGCGTCCGTAGCCTTTTTGTTTGTTTTTCTTTGAATTTCAGCGGGACACATATTGTTAGACGCTCGGACACTTTCTGCTACACTCGTTTTTTTTTTTGTGCTTGAACATCTCGTAACTGGAGGTCGAAGGAATAGATAACGCTATAACCAGCAAGTTACTACCACAAGTGACAAATTGTAAAACTGGTAAAGATTGTATGTAAAAGTACTTCTGGGAAGTCACTACTAGTTTTAAACTCCTTTTAGTTTTTGTTTTGATCGCGTTGCGTTGGTAGCTCGAAGGTTTATTTCTCCCGGGGTCAGATAAAGGCAGTCGCTCTCGGCCGGAAGGGGTGCGCTGGTCTTCCCGTCGCGTGCATGCCCTCCACCATGCCTCCCCAGAACACGGAGGCTGACGCCATGCAGGTGGGATCTGTGGTGGGCGGGGTCAACGCCAAGAACTCCACCGCATCGGGCTCGGACGAGGAGAAAGGGGGAGCGGGAGGCGACGCGGATGGATTGGGGAACGGAGGAGGAGGAGGAAGAAGAGGAGGAGGTGGAGGAGGAGGAGCAGCGAGAGGAGGAGCAGCGAGAGGAGGGGAGGAGTCGGGGAGCGAGGGGTCCATCGAGGGCATCACGGTGAAGAGATGGTTGATGCACGGCGCCGTGATGTTCGGCCGGGAGTTCTGCTACGCCATGGAGACGGCGCTGGTGACGCCCGTGCTGCTGCAGATAGGTGAGTCCACGAGCAGAAAGCAGACAGAAGGGCGACGGGTTCGAAGTCTGTCCATCCTGTGTGGGTTTAGACGGTCAGAAAGTCTCATATGACGCCTCCTACTGAGGCCTGTGTTTTGGATGAAAGTGTCTGCTTAAAGTACTACATGTAAATCTAAATGTAGTCGAACCACAATCTCTCCCATCTTGTTCAAGTGAGCTCCCACAGCATACCCACATACACACACATACACTCACACATGCACACATGCATACACACACACACACACACATATTACACACAAACAGTAAAATTTGTAGGATTCACATGACTTAAAAATAACAAAAGTTGGAGCCTGGAACACACCTTTCCTGTTAACCTTGAAATACACACACAAACACACATATATGTAAACACATACATATTTCACTATCTAGAGACTTTGTCTCTATCTCTTTCTCACTCTCTCTTACCCCCCCCCCCCGTCCCCCCCTCCACACACACACACACATGTATGTAAACACACAGGCACATCAGATTAAAATTAGTTTGACTTGTGTATCTTATAAAAGTCAAAAGCCATAGTCGACACCCGCCCTTCTCAACTTGTTCAAATGGACTTAAGTTGGATCGTCACGCACTCACACACCGACTCACACACTCACATACACACACACACAGACAACAGTGAGTGTCCTGTCATTTGCCTCCAGCCTCGGCGTCCTCGACAGCCTTTGAGATTTTGCCAATGTCCAATTTTGTCTGGAGCACACTGGATCCCTCGGGGGAGACGTAGAGGGCGTGAAGTGGGGGGGGTGGGGGGGGTGTGGGTGGGTGGGGCGGGGTAGGACGGGGTAGGACGGGTGAGGGGACTGGAGGGAGGAGAGAGAGGGGGAAGAGCACAAGAGAACAGGGAGTGAGATAAAAGACTGAAACAGCCGTAACCTTGTTTAGAATTCAAAGTCACCGGCCACGTAACCCCATCTCCCCGCCCCCCTCTCGCCCTGCCTCACCGCCCACCCCTGCCTCTCTCCTCCTCCCTCCTCCTCCTCCTCTTCTATCTCCTCTCTTACGTAAGCGAGGAGCCGTGAGTGGCAGGTCGCTGTGCGGCCGCCGTGGCTCCCGGCTGCGTCAGCCGGGGATGAGCCGCCGCAGGGAACCGGCCTCTAAACTCCTCTTTTAAACAGGCTCGGTGCTCGAGAGACCCAAGTGTTGGAATTTAACAAGATTTCGCAGAAAGAGCTGTTTTGCTCAGGTGGAATTCAAAGAGCCAATCCCGTTAATTAGAAGTAGTCCGGCCTCATGTCTTGCAGCCTCGTGTGCTTCTAGGCCAGGGGGGAGCTGCTGCGTGTTGCTGCTTCTCTCCTATTTTTAGAGCCGATTTAGCCGCCCTAGCCTATTTTTGTAGATCGGGCCGCGTCTGAGCCCCGTTTAGAAGATTTTGGAAACACGGGGAGAGCACGACTGACGCAGATTAGTCCTCTGAAACGCCAAATAAACTGCGGCAGGACACAGACTTTGGTGTTCAGCCGTGATTCATCTCCGATATGGAGAGTTAATCCAGTCGTGTCTGGGCTAATTGACTGCTGTTCAATCTGACCTTTTATGCCGATCACTGGTAGAGAGGATTGCCTGGCGTCCAAATGAATGTTAAGTAGATTGTTCTCAGTGGAAGGCCAAAAAAACACATTGTACCTGTCCAGAGAGCCAGCACAGTCCATAATAATTCGTTTTACATGCAACAAAATTTACCCATAATCTATTTTTACTACTTTATCACCTTTTATGCTGATGATCGTGCTAATAAACCCCATGCTGCAGACCTGGAACAGCATTAGCTTTTATTAAACGCTCAGTCCTTGGCCTCCTGAGGACTAGAGAGTCCAATTATCTCCTCTCCCTTCAGCTCTGTGTTGGGTCTCTACCAAACGCCCGAGGGGACAAATCTGTGAAACTCTTCCACGACAGAGTGCCCCAGTACTGTTTTCACCAGCTAAATCCAATGTCTGACTGTCTGCAGAAGTGCAGCCGAGACAGCCGGGTAAACAGTTTTATTATTTATTCAAATCCAAAAAACCAGCTGCTTACCACTGTAGCTCAAAAAAAACATTAGTGTGTGAACAAAACCAGTAAAACTACAGGGTGCAAAACCAAAACAACAAGCTAGAAATGGTTTCAAGCTTGCAAAATGGATGATGTTATAAATCTGGTGATCAGAGATGCTTAAAAGTCGTGGTTTGGAGAACAAAACCAGTGCAACTACAGGCTGTCAACCCCAAAAGACTCAAAAATGCAGTCGGGGTCCTTTGATTGAAGCTCCAGTTGAGAGAGAGAGAGAGAGAGCTATCGATTAGTGTCGCTCTAAGGTCATCTCGAGACGTGCCTCCAGTGGCGTTTTGTACTACAACACACTCTCCAGTTGTTGTAGTACAACCCTCCGCTCCCCTAGATTGGATCTGGTCCATTAAGACGTTGAACGTCTCCTAACGTGCGTGTCCCCCGCCGCCCCCGCCCCCAACTCTCCACCCAATCCCCACCGCCCGTGCCACAAAGGTCGCTTTTGTGTGCACTGTAGCAGACAAACAAACGGGCACAGTCAGATGAAAACAAGCCCCCCCCCCCACCACGTCCCCCCCATCTCCTCCTCCAACTCCATCGGGCAGAGGTCCAACTTATAACAAATATCGACCCCCTGCCCCCGCACCCTACTGCATGTGTTCAACGCTCCACGCTCGCTGATGTCCGACTGTAGCTACTGGAATTAGCAGTATTAGCTGTAAGATGGCCGGGCTGGCTGTGTGTGTGTGTGTGTGTGTGTGTGTGTGTATGTGTGTGTGTGTGAGTGAGAAACCCCTCACAACACTGGGGTCAGAGGCAGAATTTGTGTGTGTGTGTCTCAGCACACGCAGCCTGGTCAAGGAGCCCATATTTACACAACCCAGAGAAAGGATAAGAAGCTTCTACCTTACAAGGTCCTGTGCGCAGAGCGCGCGGAGCAGCCAAAATTGGCACTCCAACACAGGCTTTTCTCTCCGAAACAGGGACATATATGAAGACACTGCCCGCCCGGTCATCTAGGTTTTGTTTCCTTTTTTAAGAGTTAGTGAGAGATCCTGTAAAAAAAAAAAAAAAAAGCCCACACTGCCCCAACTTGGACAGAGAGTTGTGCTTTCAGTGAGGGATTAATCACATTTTCAAAGTCTGTCCTCAGCTTTGGCTCAGGGGCATTTCTCTTACTTCCCTTTTTACCCCCCCCCCCCCCCCCCACCTCCTCCTCCCCCCTCCTCCTCCGTCCTCTGATCTGACCTCCTGGGCAGCGGCTTTGATTTATTCTGCCTCTCTCCCGGCCCGCAGATCGGTTTTACTACTGGCCTTTGTGAAAAGTCATCCCGAGTAAGAGCAACACCTAATGACTTAATGCCGCCCGGAGTGAGATGAGAGTAAGAGAGTGTAACAGAGACTGGGTCGATGAGGAAGGGATAAGGAGAGACGGCGAAGGAAGGAGTGGAAGGAGATGGGACGGGAGGCGTGGGAGGCGGCGAGGAGGAGGAGGAGGAGGAGGCGAGGAGTGCAGACGGCACGTTGTGTCGCCGTGTTGTGGTTTGGAGTTGGGCGCGTTATGTAACGAGACGCTTTCTCGGGATGGATATCAAAGTGACACAGAGGAAGCTGCAGAAGTCACTGAGGACCAAGCAAAGTGACAAGTAGCATCTCCAGCTATCCCACATTCTTTTTATATACATATAGGTTCAGATTAGGACATAAACTTAGTGTCAGGTTATAGATCTGCGGTTAAAACATCTGCAGACACAGAATTAATTCAGGTTCAAAATTGTGTCCAACTCATTAAGATTGCTAAATTGCCTAACGTCTAAAATCTTCCTCGCTGTTCTTTTATTATTGTAATCCTTGTGGAAAAAAACAGCTGAAATGCTTTCGTTTTGTCTTAAAAAGGGAAAAAGTTTTTCATTTCTTTGTATCCTAATACTCTGCCCTCAATCTGCTGAAAGCATTTCGTGGGCAAATCCTTTTCTTAGAGGAAAAACAGACAGAAACCCAAGAGGCTCCATTGTAGGGAGTTGCACAGGGCCGACCCGAAGGTGACCCAAATGGCACCGTACGTAAGTCCCGCTCATTCCTAATCTGTTTAGTCGCTTGTTTGACTAACTGGCCGTGCCCGCGGCCGTAGCCATGCCACCGCCGCGGTTGGCAGCTCGGCGACAATGTTATCCTCCTCCTTCTTGGCTTTTCTAAAGGAGATTACTGCAATCCAAGAGGAAATGTCCCCTCTGTTCATTCAGGTTCTGCCGCTCCAGGACTCCGGCGCCGGCCGCGTCCTAGCGTCCTGACCCGGGCGGCGTTGGGGTTTTCTCTGGCGCGTCCTGACCCAGCTCAGACCGCATCATCCAGATCGCCCCAAGTGTTTGGTCTCGTGATCAGATTAGCCGGTAGTAAAAACGTTCAATAAACAATAGGTCTCACTAATTAATAACGAGGTGTTGTTGTTGTGGGGGCATGTGGGACTCTTTGTCCTCTATTGCAGCGATTATGTAAAGGTGTATTTCTATATGATTATGCTGGCAGAGGTGGGCTTCAAAGTCTTTCATGACAGTGAATGTGGATTAAATTCCCACAGGATGTTGGATTTGAATTATAGGGAGAGGAGGGAGACAAAATCTAATGCAATTCAAAGAAACTCCATGCAACAGAAACTACTATCGTATTAAATCTACCTTATATTTAGCTTCAAAAATATAAATGCTCAACGAGAATAACGAGGAAATGTTTGCAGTTGTGCCTACTAGATAATAATAAGATCTATCAGATCATTTCAAATACTGGACATTGGAAACGAAAGAAGTCCCAGCTCTCAAAACAACTCAATCTACATCATATTGTTTGGAAACCATTTTGAAGACTACTGGTTAGAGCGAAGGAGTCAGTCAGTCTCTTTCATTTTGCACAAAAATAAAGTGAAAATGAATCAAATGTCATTGGGGAAAACATAAATTTGAGTTAAACATTTACAAACGATTCTCAGATATCATTGATATATGTATGTATTGCTTAAATCAGCACCTCAGTTGTGCACCAATTCTTAGGTCTGTGCACAAGATGCGTTTGACGCACAGGAGCCCGACAGAGCTCCAGGTTCTTGGTGCATCACAGTAATTGGACGATAGCACATTAGCAAATTATTGCTGGCGACACCTGCGGCTTTGGAAACAACAAGCTCAGTACGAGCATGCCGCCAGGTTTTTATCATTCGCAGGATGAATCAAGATGAATCATCTTCAGCTGCATTATCTTTTTTTCATTACAAAATGCAGGGGTCTGCATCCAGCGCTGCCTATAGCATGCAAAGTATTCTGCAGCTTGATCTTGCATTGTTTATGCCAGCATGCCAGGTAGCCTAATCCCCCCCACCCCCCACTCCCGAGTGATCCTATCATGTGTTGTTCTAATCTGGCCGTGCTGAGTACTCGAGCGGAGTAGCGCTCACGGTTATATAAATGACTGGTTTGATGTCACACGGTGACTAATCACCATAATCTGACCCAGTCATTCCCGGGACAGGGACGGATAGATGAAGGACGAGGCTAGGTGAGACAGCAGCAGCAGCAGCACAGTGTTTGAAGGTGGGGACGGAGTAAAAAGAGAGGAGAAGAAACAAAAACAAAGGGTGTGTGCGGTAGATGAATGTGGGATGGGTGTGAATTGTAGTCTGGCCAGATGGCGAGACCTTTTAACCACAATCCTCAACGAACCTCGCTTATCTTTTTACACCTCGGCCTACAGAGATAGAGAGACAAACACACCGGTCTAGTCGGTTATTTAAAGCCCTCCTATTCATAGCGCTTTATATAATCGCCGCGGTAACTTTGTTCACTTATTAATGTGATCACGGTACGCACATAGAGACACACAAAAGCTGGTATTTGCCAACCTGGCCGGGGCGAGAGATGAGAGGGGGAGGGGGAGGGGTTCTCAAACTGCGGCTTGTGGACCAGGAGCGGGTCCGGCCGAATCAGAGCCGCAGCCGCTGCTTCTGTTTGAGTGAAACGCCGAGTCAGCAGACACTTTAAGACAAAGACAATATTATGTGGGTTCATGTGTGCCTGTGTTTTTCCATGCGACCAGCGATAAGCTAGGCATGTGTGCGCTATTAGCGCTGGATATGTGAGGAATGCAGCGCTGAATGTGTGTGTGTGTGTGTATTTGTTTGTCAGCACATTGCTCCAGCAACCCCCCCCCACACCCTCTCGCTTACAGGAAGTTGAAGTCATCAAAAACAAACCACCACCGAGCTCTCAGGTGATGATGAGGGACAAAGAAACGTCAGGAAAAGCAAATTCTCTGAAGCTTTGACGAAGAGTCGCTGTCATTCAGATGAGATTTGATCAGTCATTCGATTCGCCGGGGGGTTTATCGGTCGCTTTGTTTAGTCGGGCAAAAAGCAAATCATATGTGCCACTGAAACAAAAACACAAACATGAGACACCAGGCCTGTGAGCATATATTCTAAACAAGTAAAATAGGCGAAGAATATGGGATAGGAAAGGTAAAATCATTGCAAAATGAGTAGAAATTTGACGTTTTTTCACATTTATACGATCATTGTCCCAGAAATCAACAAATTAAACCAACTTCGGGGCAAAAATCTGCAAATAACTTGTATTTTTATGTGAAAAATATATATCAGAATATGTGGTTATATGTTCTTTTTGCTAGACATACAGTACATGAGATCCTGGCTCATCACATGGTGCTGACATGACAGGCTCGGAGCACCTGTTTGCAGATGGAAATGAACAATTTTACACAACAAACAGGGCAGGTGGCATTCCCATGTGTTTTTGTGCTCGGTCAGCTGTTTGTGTGCGTGTTTGTGTGTGTGTGTGTGTGTGTGAACACCTGCAAGGGTGCAGGTGCAGGTCGGTGGGTCGCTTGGATTACAGGAGAGGCCACAAAACATCACAGATGTTTCTGTTTCATGAGATTCACATGATGTGTATGTAACTAGATGACGCGGTAACACAATACCTCGTGCCGCTTCACATGCGGACGCGTGTAAAAGACATCGCAGCCTCGGAGACGACTCGCACTCATCTCAGGACAAGCGCAAAGCTTGTAATTTCACACATTAACACATGTTAACACGTTTTAAAAATGAGAGATACACCTCGACCTGGAAGGAAGAGAGCAAAAGTGCTGAGGATGATAACCTCGCTCAGTTATCCGCAACATGTTTTCAGTGAGAAGATGTGCAAAAAAAAAGAGATAAAGCCTGTGTTTGACTTCGGTATGGAAAGCGCAGCATTTTTTTGAATAATTGCCGTTTCCGTGCAAATTTTCGACTTGACATATGCTTATTTTGTCATAAAACACAGAACGAGTTGGACGGCATTGCAGAAGTCACTCAGAATGACTAGAAAATATATCGTTCCGGCTCAGCAGGGTGACATTCATGCGCACACACACACACACACACACACAAAGGGGGCCTAATAGCAGCCAGAGAGGCAGTAATGGCTGGCCTCAGGGTTATTTTGTGTGTGTGCGTGTGTGAGAGAGAGTATTTAAGACGGAGAGTAGAAAAACATCTGCTCTCCCTCACTTTGACAGAGAAAAACTGAGAGCACGGATGGATGGATACTGACAGAATAATCTCATGCAATCATACATCCATCTGAAATGACGAGGGCCACTGTAACTTAAGCGTCCCGACTGCCCCGAGAAGAGCAACGCGTTTAAATCAGTCGGTGAAAAGTGTTTATTCCAGCTGGTCTGCTCAGTAGAAGTGGACCCGGTTATTTCTGATTCTGATGATCTACCTATCTATCTATCTATCTATCGATCTATCCATCGCTAGCTGGCTAGCTAGCTAGATAGCTTCATAGCTATCTATCTATCTATCTATCTATCTATCTATCTATCTATCTATCTATCTATCTATCTATCTATCTATCTATCTATCTATCTATCTATCTATCTATCTATCTATCTATCTATCTATCTATCGATCTATCTATTGATCTATCCATTGCTAGCTGGCTAGCTAGCCAGATAGCTTCATATCTATCTATCTATCTATCTATCTATCTATCTATCTATCTATCTATCTATCTATCTATCTATCTATCTATCTATCTATCTATCTATCTATCTATCTATCTATCTATCTATCTATCTATCTATCTATCTATCTATCTATCTATCTATCTATCTATCTATCTATCTATCTATCTATCTATCTATCTATCTATCTATCTATCTATCTATCATCTATCTATCATCTATCTATCTATTGCTAGCCGGCTACCTAGCTAGCTAGATATCGCTAGATAGATATCACTAGTTTGCTTTTACTGACAACAAGTAGAAAACGGGTGAAGAGCAAGAGAAGAGAAGGAGACGGAGAAGGAGGAGAAGAATGTCAATCCGTATGAACCTTGAAACTGAACACGTCATGTATCGGTCTTGTATCGCGTGCTCGGATCATATTTCACCATCATTTCTGGTCACTGCAGCATTTAACCTGAACCACTCAACCCATAACTCTATGTTGGTGCAGTCACTGACATATACTGCAATAGAGGCTTCTGTGGACGATTTCTACTACGATTGGTTATTTGAACTCTAATTGACCACTATCTATGTCCGTCTATTCCATTCTCTCCACCCACTTAATACCTAATGACAGGTAGATACTTAATGACAGGCAGATGGGTAGAGGCAAAGGGGGGATACATCCCGGTTTAGTACAGGTCACTTTAACTCTGGAAGGAGATGGAAGGAGACGCAGTGAATCGTAACCTTGGGCAGGACTGAGGCAGCGCGGTGGGATTCCCAAAGCGTGCTGCGACCGTGACGAGAATCTTCCTCTATTTACGGTTACGTAACATTACAGCTGATTGGCTTCATCGATCGCCTGCGAGGCAGCGAAAGGGCAGTCGGTGGTGATGCCGGGTCGGAGCTTCCTGAGCCCCCCCCCCCCCCCCCATCCTCCCCTCCTGTCAGTCACATATGGTCGTGTGTTGCTAATGTGACCGACAGATGTTGGAGGCACTAAAATAGAATAAATGGATTTGATTCGGGACGTGAATTCCCCAGATTTTTTACATTTCTCCCTCCCTCTCCCTCTCCCTCCCTCTCTCTTTCTCTCTCTCTCTCTCCCTCTCTCTGCGAGTGGTCTCCAGTTTACTGCAGTGCTGTTACATAACTCTGCTGACGTGAAGCAGCTGTGTGCGCGCACACACACGCACACACACACACACACACACACACATGCAATTTTAATGCCACCCTTTACATAGAGAGGCATGCTGGTGGGACTGTTTTCTACCCCTATGCACACACAACAACCCCCTTCCCCACACACACACACACACACATACACTTTAAGTGGATAACGCTGTTTTGTGTCCGATCGGCTGAACGGACAACTCTGAAACCGCTCAATATAATGCAAGGTCACGTGTGTTTTCGTGTGTGTGTGTGTGAAAACGCTGACATTGTGAGCATTTTTTCGGCCTCCTGCATCGATTTGATCAGCTCTGCCTCGCACTATCAGCTACCATCACTCACCATTTCAATCTGCACTCAGCACTTTGTTAGCAATGACCTTGACTCTGCAGTGTGTGCACCTGCAGTATAGCTGCTACTGTGTGTGTGCGTGTGTGTGTGTGTGTGTGTGTGTGTGCGTGCGTGTGTGTGTGATTTCCCAGAGACCGCATGTGCCTGTCGTGTGATTGATGTGATCTCCTCGAAGCATTTCGTTGGTGGGAAGTGGGATGACTCACTCTTTTTTTTTCTTTTTTCTTTCTCTGCCTTCGTTCCTCTCCCCATCAGAGCATGAATGTTGGCTGAGGTAGCGTTTTCTTTTCTCTCTCTCTCTCTCTCTCTCTCTCTCTCTCTCTCTCTCTCTCTCTCTCTCTCTCTCTCTCTCTCTCTCTCTCTCTCTCTCTCTCGTGGCAGGAGGCGCGAGACGGTACCTGTTTCCTCCTCAGTGCCGCCCGGGTCACCGTGGTTTCGGGAAAATGTGCGGGACATTTCTTCTACAAGTCCAAAGCTGTTAATGTTTACTGCGTCCATAAAATGTTATCGCCCTCCTCGAACTTGAACTAATGTTTTTTTTGCCTCTCGTGTTTGAATCCCGGCGGATTAATAATTGATTAGTAAAAAATGATGTCGGCCATATTGCCTCAAACACCCGCATGACTGACTTTTATATCACATTCCTGATGTTGCTGTTCTTCTTCTTAGTCCTTGTTTTTTTCTCCTTCATCTTTTCGTTCTTCATTTTGCCCTCCACCCACGTCCACTTCTTCTTTTCACCTCATCTTCTGCTTCTAATTCTTCCTCTACCTCTCTCACATCCTCTACTTCTTCCTCTTCCTATACTTCTTGTTCTTGTTCTTATTTCTTCCTAATCTTCTTCTTCTATGGCTTCCTCTCCTTCTCTCTCTGTCTCCTTGTTCTTAGTGTTCTTCCCCTCTTCCTCTTCTTCTTCTTCTCCTTCTCCTCCTTCTCCTTCCAAATCCTTCATCTGTCATTGTCCACGTCCTCAGCCTCGTCCTCGTAGTCAGATAAGAACTAAACTGCATTCATGGGACTGGAAAGAAATCTGAACCGAATAAGAGATTTAAATCAATTTGATAAATAATGTCCAGGTTAATGCTCCTTATCTCGGTCCGAGTCGTGGATAAAGATGTCCCTCGGGATTCTGGGAAATGCAGTAAATAATTGACTGGGGCTGAGGAACACGAGGCGGGTTGTTAAGGGATGTTGGTAACCACATAACACTAAATTAGAGCAAACCACCCCTCTGGAGGCTCTGCTTGTCCTCTGATAACAGTCATAATCTTTTACGTAATTATAATTCTAGTCGTGTTTTATTTCCTTTCACAGCCCGGTGAGGGTGCCACTACAGCTCGGTCCCTCGTTTTAGAGCGTTAGAGAGTTGTTGTTTTTCTCCAGTTCCTGCTGGCGTCAAACTGCCAGCCAGAGCCTTATCAATAATACAATATCGACTGTATATTTCAGCTCCGCTCTCAAAAGTCCATCTGTTCAGTGCTGCTGCTTTTCCTACCCCTCCGCTCTGAATCCTACACCTGACTCAGTTCCCGTTTCTTTTCCCCTCCACCTCCCTCCATCCCTCCCTCCCTCTCTCCGTCCCGGCTCAAAAACACCTGCTTCCTCCTTTCCTCTCCTCGTGCTCCCCGTCTCCCTCTCTTTTCTCGCGCTCTCACCCTCCTTCCTTCCTGCATGACTTTCTCCCCTCCACGACCTCTGCCCCACTCTCACTCTCACACCAGTTCCCCGGCTCTCTTTCTCTCTCTCTCTCTCTCTCTCTCTCTCTCTCTCTCTCTCTCTCTCTCTCTCTCTCTCTCTCTCTCTCTCTCTCTCTCTCTCTCTCTCTCTCTCTCTCTCTCTCTCTCTCTCCTCTCTCTCTCCTTCTCTCTCTCTTTTTTTTCGGGGGACGCTTGTCATTTTTCTTGCGGGTTTTCTCACGCCAGCGCAGGATATGAAAGGATTGTTTTGTGTTTATGGGAGAATGGGAACAGGAGGGATGGGAACAGAGAGAGAGGGAGAGGGAGAGAGGAAGGAAAAAAGAGGGAGAATGATGTTGATACTTGTTGGTTCTTGGAGGAAGAAGAAATGCGGGTTGTATTATTTCAGAGTGGAGTTTTCTGCAGCTGGAGGAGGAGGTGTGTGGGAGAGGAGGCGTGATGGGAGGGAGGGAGGGAGGTCAGAGAGGGTGATACGGAGGTGTAGATGTGACGATGGAGTCATCGTCGCTTTGTTTTCTGCATAGAAACGCAATTTTGTCGAGGTCGTGAAGGGTCACCGTGCTGAGAGCCTTTACTGAGGCTCTGAGCAAAAGTATTAAAAGAAAACAACGTTGTTTGTCATATCCTTAGATTGTTATTGCTCTGCATTGATGAAATTAGGAATACCATAACCTAGAACCTAGAACCATGTGCTCTATTTATTCATTTGTGTGCTCACACAGACCATAAATGTACATGTCCAGAGCCCCTATTGGGCATGAAGCAGGTAGGATAATGCACAGATTAATTGACTTAATGGATGAATCTAACAGTTTCTTTTTGCATTAGAAACATAAAAAAATAAAAACATGAGAGAGAAATGGTGAAAAAAAAACAGGTTGCTACCATTCTCCCAAGTGACACCTTTGTAATATTTTCCTCATCTGGCCAACAGACCGGACTCCAGATCTGTTGAAATTACATTATAATAAAAAAGATTCAAAACAAGGAAAAGTTATTGCTCAAATACACACAGGCTGGAAAACAAAGCGGTCACGTAGAAGGCAATAACGAGCATGTCTCCCAGTACGAGGGTGTGACTCAGAGATGGGCTTTTTTTTAATAGTTTCTGAGACGAGCAGTGTATAGGCTGCTCGGAGGTGCAGACAATTCTCTGTTAAATCCCAGTTCAATTCTTTGTCTGTGCCGGTCGTGTCTTAGCGACGATAGGAACGATATTAAACGGGTGCCTGCCGGCTTTATTAAAAGACCGTCCTCTGAGTGCATCTGTCTCCTGGATGAGCTGCATCGATCCTAGTCCGGCTGGGAGGTGACACTGTATATACCCTCACTCCAGGTTTGTTACTTAAATGAGAATCAACTCGCATAGATTCTAGATCATGCAGCCCATTTGATGCATGCATCAGTATTGTGAAAAGAAGTAGTATATATAACTTAATGTGACTATAATTGATTTTTGGTTCATTGTGAGTGTTTTTATGGTTATTTGTTACAGGGATATAACGGTGATTTCAGGCTGTGAGTTACAGATATACCAGTATAAATAAAAGGTGTCTATGTATTTGAACTTTTACTCCCACTAGATCTATATTTCTTCTGCTTTCTGTAGCAGAGCAGCAGAGCACAGAGGGCGCATTCTGCAGCGGTGGAAATGTTCTTTTTCGGGGCGTCGTGTTGCTTCGGGAAACAATTTCAAAACAAATCGTACACGCGCCGAAAACACATACAGTAATCCTTGTTCGCCGCGTCCTGGAAACAAGGAGAGGACTGTTGTGAAATTTTTGCAGCTTAGGTATGAGGACTCATAGTATTCATATGATCTCGAGCTCGCCTTTGAAGCAGGGGAGAGCCGAGGGCACGTGCACAGACGGACGCATGCGAAAGTCTGCAGGTAGAGGAGGAAAAAAAAGTAAGAAAAGAAAAGAAATTGCTCTTAGTCTGTTTTTGTTTTTGTTTTTTTCAACCTGAGTGACCGGCTCTGGCTCCGCACTGTTCACACAGTGAAAACGAGATTTATTTATTTATTTATTTATTTCTTGGTTAGGACCAATCTGTGCCCTCTCCAGAAAGCGCTGGATGGAAAACAGCTGGAACCGCAGGGTTTTTATTGTCGGAGTGATTGTGAGCGCAGGCCCGACGTGCCGAGCCACACAGAGTCTGTGATGAATGGGCAGTCTGTACTCCAGCAGTCACACACCGGGCTCCATATTTAGTACGTCTGTGCGTGTGTGTGTGTGTGTGTGTGTGTGTGTGTGAGAGAGAGAGAGAAAGAGGGAAATGTGCGTAGTAAAATGAGCGCCCTGACGATAGATGGAGCAGACTGTACATTTTTCTTTCCCACGATCAATCACCGGCACCGGCTGCCGTCTGCCGCCCTGATGATATGAACTATTTTCACCCCCGTCTCTCCATCCTTCCGGCTTTCTCTCCTCCTCCCTTTCACCTTGTCCTCCCTCTCTCTCCCTCTCTCCCTCTCTCTCTCTCTCTCTCTCTCTATCCTCTCCTTTCAGACACCTTTGATCTCGTCCTTTCTCACACTCCCTCTCTCTCTCTCTCTCTCTCTTGCACCACTCATTTCTTTTTCTCTCTCTCTGGAATACTTCCTGCGTTTTTATTCTCTCAGTATTGTTCCCTCTGTGTGTGTGTGTGTGTGTGTGTGTGTGTGTGTACTACAGTACAAGGAGTGTGTGGGAACTCAGCTGTGTGTGTGTGTGTGGTTTTTATTTTGGTAGGTGAGTGTGTATGTTTTTGCATTTGTGTGGGAACAGAGACATGTCTTTATTTACTAGGTGTTGACTCTGCTTTCTGTGTGTGTGTGTGTGTGTGTGTGTGTGAGGGAACTGTTTACTAGAAACTGTTTTCCTGTTTTGATGTTGACAAACCTACAGACAGACAGATTCCTATCTGCCGCTCTGTCGCCTGCTTTATGGCTGTGCCACTGTTTGATTTGTAACACGCATTGTGTGTGTGTGTGTGTGTGTGTGTGTGTGTGCTTGTGTGTGTGTCTATGTGTGGCCAAAGGCGACATATTAGTGTCTTAAATTTCCGGCTGTGTTTGTGTCTAGGCTTTGTGTGTGTGTGTGTGTGTGTGTGTGTGTGTGTGTGTGTGTGTGTGTGTGTGTGTGTGTGTGAAAGACAGAAAGAGGGGGACACAAAGCTTTCCTTAGTCTGAACAATCCCCACAACAGGAAGCCCCCGTATGAATGACGCGCCGATGGTCGGAGCCAGGAAGCGAAGGTGATGGAGTCTCCGTGGTGACAGGGTTCCCAAGACCTGGTCGCCACGGTGACGGGGGTCGAGTCACGTTGACGCCCCCCCCCTTCCCTCTCTCTCTGCCCCCCCACCGGCGGGGGCAGGATGACAGGAGTCTGCAAAGTTTCACGTGAGGGTAAAAGTTGAAGGAAGAAAATCTGAAAGAAAACGTAAACAGAACCACCTCAGCTCAACTTTACTTATTTTAAGTGCCGGTTCGCAAGGCACTTTTACAAAAGTGAGCTACAATATGTTCGGAGAAGAGACATAGTGAACACCCCCTGCCCTTAGACCCTCTCAAAGGTGAGGAACAACTCCCAAGAAAGACCCTGAAGGGGAAAAAAAAAGGAGAAACCTCAGGGTGAGAGACAGAGGAGGGGATCCTCACCCAGGACAGAAACAAGACAATATACAGAGGATGAAGGATTGATGGCTCATGATTTAGATTATAGTCGAGAGTGTGAATTAACTATTGTTTTTGTCAACTTTTGTGAAAAATCGCTGACTGAAATTGGTTCTTAAAGTTGATGTAAGAAAAAAAACGAGCTTGATTCAGTTTGATAGTAAGAAAAAAGGGAAATAAAACGATTAAGAATGACTGAAGTGGGAGACTTAACTCCCATCTACCTTGACTGAGGCATCGACAAAGACAATGACCACACAGGTGATAGTGGAGCGCCCCTCCAGGTGTACCTCTGGTTGTTTTTACACCGAGGGCTGTGGGCTTGAGCTGCGCTCTGCTTCCTGCTGCCGACTGAAGTGATTCCTGACAGCAGCAGCTGTGCCAGTGAAAGAGATGTCTCGCTATGGGATATCGCTTTCTTGTGTACAGATATTTGCATATGGCGCGACAATATCTGCTTATCCACACGAGCTCCGTTTCATCCGACCGCAACGGTCCCTGTCAATCACGCTCCTTTTAAGGGATCACGTGATGCGTTCGCACCATCTCCGGTTGTGCGTGTTTGATTCCCCCCCTGGAGGCTCCTCCGTTTTTCTGTCTTGACATGTCTGCAAACTGCCTGGCACGCACCCGGCTCGTACAATTCAACCCGAAACGTCCTTTGAACCCGGACGCGTGTCGACATCCAGGTTAATCTGAGAGTCTGTGACTGAAAACTGTATCAACCGACACGGACGAGCATGTGACTCATCCCGAGCGGGTGATAACATGAAAGAGTCCATGATTGCGGCACAGAGGATTTCACATGACAGAAAGCAGCATTTTGAAACCCACTCTGTCCCAAAAGTAAGGAGTTATGCGTCATGTATTTTCTCTCCCTGAACTCTTCCACTGTTGTGCCTGAGACTGAAACGATGCGTTCAGGGACCTGTGCTAGATGAGGGGACCCTTCACGACAGACTCTTCCTAATAAGATCCTGTGGCTCCCAGTTGCAGAAGTTGTCCGACAAATCCCAAAGTGCTTCCCCAGATTAATACGGGCCTAATGTGCTCTCAATGAGATTAGCTGCCTCTCCTCCATCTTTCGGTCTCCGTGGCGTCGTCCTCGTATCGATCTCTCCTCCCTTTGAGCGGAATCTAGATTCCATAATAAATGAGGGGGAGGGGATTTTTTGCTTGAAATCACTTAGAAAGGATGCACTATTGATGTTCCTTTCTCTTTTTTTTCTTTGTCTCTCTCAACACTTCCTGTTTCTGGGATCGGCAGCAGAAACAGTGCAGAAAGAATGGTAATTTCCCTATGGATCAATAAAGTTTCGTCTAACTATCTAGACCCGATCAAAGAAGCAGGAAGTCCACCCTCAGCAACATCAGCTCGGCTGCCAGGAGTGTTCTGCATTGTTGCTGATTAATAATAAAAGATTGTCCGACTCTGACCTTTCACTGTCTCGGCACTTTGTCTGTCTCGGCTGTAAAAAAAAACCCCAAAAAAGCCCTCTTATTTTTTTGCAAGCTCTACAGGTAGATTTTCCCAGGGGCGATCGATCATTAGTTGTGCCAGCGTCGACTGGCACGCTCTCAGCGTGCGGGCAGAAACTTAATTGCGTGATTGCAACAGGTTGAAAAGGTGGAGGCAGAGCGCTTGTCTCCTCCGGCCAAACGGCACAGAGTAGATTCTTCTTGGTACGCAGACGCATTGAGTCTGACAGCGAAGACTGGATCATTCGAGCTGATTCACTTGGCCGAAAGACCGTCTTCCTCCTCTTCCTCTTCCTCCTCCTCTTCTTCTTGACCTCTAGCGCTACGGCTCTCTGCGGTCTGGCGCGTTCTCATTGCTTTAGCATTGATGATGCGTGGGCTTGTGCTGACTGCGTGATAACTGATTTCATTGTGCCATGATTGATTTGTGTGGACTGCATTGTATTCAGTAGGAGGAAGGCCAGACTAAGAGCCGGCCCAGACTGAGCCAGTCAGCTTTAAAACACTCGTTAGGCTGGAACGATTATAGATAGATAGAGAGATAGAGAGATAGATAGATAGATAGATAGATAAATAGAAATCCAAGAGGGGAAATGTCAGTGGCTTAGGCACATCATCGCATCTAGTGCCAAGTAAGTTATACAACTTACTTACATGGCTACCAGGAAACTGTCTTGGTTTTAGGAACAAAAGGGAGCGAGGTGATAAATAAGAAGCGACAGGACAACAGTTCGAGTCGGGCGACCTGATCGGATGTCTCTCCTGTGATAATTGCTTCAGGACGTCGTCAAAGTCGCAGAGGGACTCGGTGAAGTTACACCACTGACTGGCCGTCCCTCCGTTCTGCAGCAGCTGCTCCTGATATAGCCCCACCCCCACCCCCACCCCCACCCCCCCCCCACCCCCACCCTCCATATGGTGTATTTTTAGAGATGATATTTAGGTGCCAGTCTTGTCTCATTTTTTCTTTTTTTTGTGCTTAAGCCCTCCTGACTGCTTTTATTGACACCTCCGCAAGGTGCTTTCACCGTCCTTCAACTCCGGGCCCTCGACACGTGAAAAACACAGAAACCCTGACAAACAAACTCAAACAGACTCAAACAAACTCAAAGCTGTTTGTTCCTGACTTCTAGACTGTGGAAAAATAAGCCGCACGGGCTCATTTTTACTCACACGCTTGGAAACGCGCTTTTCCTTCAGCCTGTTGGTTGTCATAGATGGGGCGTCTCACAGGTAAACATCTAGAGACAACTATCATCTCTGATAGCCTCACGTATACGTATACAGTCCTGCGTTTCAGCGGCTGTCTTTCCGAAGCAGCCTTTGTCCTTTTGCAAATTTAAAAAAAAGAAGAGGAAAGAAAAACTGCGGCCTCGGACTGACGAGTGAGGAGTTTCCCAGGAAGCTGTGGGTGGTGGTGCGTGCATGCCGTCAGCGATGAGAGAGAAAAGACCAAATAAAACGTTGTTTTGTGTACGTGTGTGTGTGTGTGTGTGTTAAAAGATGGAGTCTCCCATGCTTCTATATCCGACCGCGTTAACAGGGAGCAGCTCTGTCGGTGACAGGTCTGTGTGATCGGTGTTGTCTGATGCTATTCAGATCTATTGAGAGCCTGGGTACAGATCTAAATACAGTGTGTGTGTGTGTTTCCATTAAGCTGGGGCTTCCTGAGCGTGTCTATTAAAGCTAGACGTGCTTAAGTTATTTCCACTGACAACCTAATTTGAGACCCTGTCGTGCAAACTTTGTGTGCGATCCTCACCTGGTTCCGGGCAGTGGAAACTGAGTATAATGGTAACAGTGCAGATTTCATTCAAGGCCCCTCCATTTCATTCAGGAACTGGATTACATGCGTAACAAAAGCCTCAAAGGTCCGGCATCGGGGGCGAAATCCTGAGTTTTGTTTTACGAGCTTTCAAATTGATGAGTTTAGTAACGCCATTGTCTGTCAAAGTGAACACTGTGTTAGAAATTAGCAAAGAAGGGAAAAAAAAAAAAAGAAACCCGATCCGAGCTCCAGCTCATGTTCCCGGGCATAGGGAGGCGATGTCGCAGGCCTTTGTGCCGTAATCCCGGGTGAATGTTCACACACGGGTAAATCCTCCCGGCGTTTGCCGTTGCTGTGGCGTGCTCTGCTTTAACCTTTGTGTGTGTGTGTGTGTGTGTGTGCGTGTGTGTGTGTGTGTGTGTGTGTGTGTGGAGGGGGCTTTAACCGAAGGTGTTGAAAAAAGTCAGCCCGAGGTCAAATCTTAGGTAACAACGCAAACACACACAAGCCGTTGCTGTGTGCGCTCAAAACGCTGTAATCCTCTCAGATTATAGGTCCGTGTGTCAACAGCAGGTTATGATAAACACCGTTCAATTAATAACGAAACCTAAACAGCAATTTCCCTTGATTGATGTTGCCATTAAATAAATGCCGTCTCCAGCCACTTGGTTCCAGGTGTCTGGATGTATAAATTGAATAAATGTGTTTTATGCTTTAATACTTCCAAAAAAAATGTAATCCAATTAAAAAATTGTCTCTCTCACACGTACAGTTACAATCTTGTCTGCGCCCCCTGGTGGCCGGCAGAAGAACATCAGGCTCAAATCTCATCTGCATGAGATTTTCATCCTGTTTCACTTTATATTTGTTTATAGCTCTAACTCTGTGTGTGTGTGTGTGTGTGTGTGTGTGTGTGTGTGTGTGTGTGTGTGTGTGTGTGTGTGTGTGTGTGTGTGTGTGTGCAGGTCTTCCGGAGCAGTACTACAGCCTGACGTGGTTCCTCAGCCCCGTCCTCGGCCTCATGTTCACTCCTCTGATCGGCTCGGCCAGCGACCGCTGCACGCTGCGCTGGGGCCGGAGGAGGCCCTTCATCCTGGCGCTCTGCATCGGCACGCTGATCGGAGTGGCTCTGTTCCTCAACGGCTCGCTGATAGGTGAGTCCGGCCATCACCAGCCGCGCCCGTGTGACTGAATGGAGGTGAATGGTAACATAGAAGCTATGGGACACTGGTTTCATCAGAAATGCCTCAGATGCCATTTAAAAAGTCCTTTTTATAATGTTATTTTATGATGTGCAAATAAATCAGTATCTATATGTATATGTATATATATATACACACACACACACACACATCATTATCATGTATCATGCTTGTCTGGCACATAGGCTTTACTTCAATCAGCTGTCAAAGCTCTCTCTCTCTCTCTCTTTCTTTTTTGTACAGACTAAGTAGAAACCAGTGCGATCCAGCCTCATATGTTAACAGATATTGAGGAAGAACCAGGAGCATATACACTTATTTATACATCAGAAAACTAGTAGTTCTTCTCCTTTTAGTTTCTTTAACATGAATTTCATGTCGTTTTTGGAGCTTTCAGGTCGTCATTAACCTGCAGTTACAGCACCTAATGTGGCAGTAACGTCCTTTTATCGACCTCTTTTACTTTACTCGATGAAGACTTTATTCTCTAAACGATCTCATCACTGCATCACTCGTCTCCCAATCAGGACAAGCTCTCGTGCTTCAGGATGTGCTCTGGACCCGCGGTAGGGAAGATGTGGCATAAAAACGTGACTCTTAAGTTTCAGACCACATCTGTCGTCACACATATATTGGTTTAACCAAACTGTTGATCTATGCAAAACAGCTTTTCAGTTCCCCGAAGTGGGGAAAAGAAAACAACAAATCATCCGCGTGATAGCCAATATACAACATATCCAGAAAAACACGTTGTTAGATTTTGATCTAAAAATAGTGGAAACTCTCCGCCTCTCCGCCATCTGCTAAACCCTCCCGAGACGTCACAGCCTCGGTGGGGATTGAACCCCTAAACTCGGTGGTTTTCACCTTGCGTGCTCCGATGCCTCTGGGGGGGGGCGCAGAAAGAACAGCAGGGCTTCCTTTTATCGCTTTGACAGTTGTGTCTGTGAACACTGGTTGTGACCTTATTGCATCATCCAGTGGAGGGGGGAGGGGTGGGGGTGAGGGTGGGGGGGGGTGATCCAAGGACATATTCATCCAATCCAGTCAAAGTGATTGATTGATCGTCGATATTGCCACACGGATATTGAACTCGTGGACCAACAATCGGCGCGGTTACAGCTGTAATGCAATTAACCGCATCCGTGTGTTTAAAATGTAAACACACACACACACAAACACTCTCTCACACACACATACACACACACACATACACACAAAGACAGCCGGATGTGCAGTTTGCGTAATGAGCATGTGCCTCATCTATAGATGGAGGTACATCGATCGTGGAGACGTTTATGGTCCATTTCCAGAACACACACACACACACACACACATCGACACTCCATATATGTGTTACACAATAACGCATCACCCTAAACAGGCCCGGGTCAACCGTGTTGGTGGCGTAAACTCGTTCTGATTGAATCACATCCTTCATCGTGATCGTGCTCCCCTGTGAAACCCCACAGTTAATTATCATGGGAAAAAAAAAACAGGAGACAACCCTCGCAGACTGACAGGCTGATGCAGCGTCGGCTGACAAATGAAGTAATTTATCAATTATCTCAGAGATATCTGTCAGTCTGAGTCAGCTAAGTGATTGATTAACTAATTGTTTCGGTACACGACTCACAAAGGATGATTGAATGTGTATCTGAAATTTGGAAACTGAAATACAGACATCGAAAGAACATCCGATCTGTTCAATTGTGGATCATTTCTACTTCAGAATTTCTACAAAAACAGGGATAGGTCACTGTTCTATTGCAGGACACATACACACACCATTCATTCTCTCATTCACACCTATAGGGGCAATTTACAGTCTCCACTTGACCTAAACTTTTTGGACAGTGGAAGGAAACTGGAGTACCTAAAGGAAAATCATGGATAATAAGTAAAGCTCAACACAGAAAAACCAATGCCAAACCACTTTACACACCATCTAACCAAGACAACTTTTGCTTAAATCTCTCCTAAATCTTTGTTTTATCTCCCAAGCGTTCCTCTCCTCCCGTAACTTCATCTTACGTACCAAATGAGGCACAAAGACGTCGCCCACATGCCGCTTTAACAGAGTTATACAATACATAATTATCGACTTCCCCCTCTCTGAAGCTCTCGAGGGGTCAATTATCAAAGCCCACACAGGCCGAATCAGCGACAGATATAGTCCCTTAACCTAATCTTACTGTTTCCGTCATTAGCCTTTTTAGACGCTAATGACGTCTCGTGATCGGGGCCCGTTCTCAAAATAGCAGAATGAAACGCAGGAAACTGTACGGCCCGCCTGGAAGCACATCGAGGATGATGTGCAAACAGGTTAACTGCAATTAAATCTCCAAAAATAAAAAAACTTTCATCTGCATTCGGTCTCGTTATTGCGGCCTTGAAATTGGCAGTGGCTCCCCTGCCACTGTGAACGTCCCATATTCATATGTGGACCATAACATGAGCGCACAACAATAGCTGACTGTGCTTTTTACAAGTCCGTAAATGGACCGATGTGAAATGAATTGTCAAAGGAGCTATAAATAACCAGAACGACAGCTGTGTGAACCGTTTTCAGTCAGCAGATTCTATTCACTTCTATTCAATTCTATTTTGTTCGCCCGCCATTCTTCTGCAGAAGAAGAGGTTGGCACTCGGGTTGCTTTAGGGCACACGGGTGTGTGTGTGTGTGTGTGTGTGTGTGTGCGTGTGTGTGTGTGTGTGTGTGTGTGTGTGCGTGCACTTTGCCAACAGAGCTGACCTGGGAAAAAACCTGCGTCTGTGTGAAAGAAATTAGAGAATAAGAGGGCGAGTGTATGTTTCCGTGGTTGTATATACAGTAAATGAATGTGTGTGAACAGCACAAGGTGACATGGGAAAGTGTACTAACCTGCCCGTGTGTGTGTGTGTGTGTATGTGTGTGTGTGTGTGTTGACATGGGAACACAGGAGCAGGCAGTTCACAGGGAAATGCTTCCTGTTTGCTTCCCCCTTTCTACCAATCACAATTCACTTCCTGTCTGTCTGCCTGGCTAGAGAGTAGTACTGCTCCATTGTCCCACACACAGACACATACACACATACGCACACACACACACACACACACACACACACACACACACACACACACACACACACACACACACACACACTTTGCTGTTCCTTCTATGAACATTTGTTTTTCGGACATTAATGGATTTCACTGTGTAAAGTCATGCTGCGTCACACTGCCTATGGTATTTCACTCTCTCACACACACACACACACATACACACACATACACACTTATAGAGAGCACTCTCAAATCACTGTCTTGCTTTCATCCATTCATAGAGTTCCTCTTTTATCTGTCATACACACACTCAAACATAGAAAGAGCTCTCAAGCAGTTCTGTGTTGCTTTCATCCATTCATACAATTTCTGTCTCATTCTGTCAAACACGCACACACACACACACACACACACACACACACACACACACACACACACACACACACACACACACACACACACACACACACACACATACACACAGTGCGGCTGGAGGGGACAACCAGGTCACAAATGCAATGAGACACACAAGGTCGCGCACATCATGAAAAGCATCATGGGTAATGTGCAGTGACCCATTTGTTAGTGTCGGTTTATGTGTGTGTGTGTGTGTGTGTGTGTGTGTGTGTGTGTGTGTGTGTGTGTGTGTGTGTGTGTGTGTGTGTGAGTGTGTGTTATGCAGCTGTTATGAGTCAGTAATTGGTTATTGATCACATGTGCCACTCTGACCAAAGTTACATCATTGTAGCGTTCCAGATGTTAGCATGCGTGTGTGGGAATGTGTGTGTGTGTGTGTGAGTTTTAACAAATATTCACGTCACACATTTTCAGCCATGACGTGAGAATTCTTTGATGATAAGAGTGGTTTTTTTATCATTTGATCAGGATCAAATGATAGAAGTGATCACATTATGTGTTATACGATCACATTACACGGTCTTTTTTCCCCAAAGAAAACTTCATTTCTCGCCTCTATTTGGCATCATAACTTGAGAAGAGATGTTCAGTTAGTAACAAGTTCTTATGTTCACCTAGAAACATATCCATTCATATACAGTTGTCTTCATCATGAATGTCAGAACCTCATCAAATGTGGTCCAATGTCTTTGTCTTCCCTCCCTCAGGTCTATCCATGGGTGATGAAGAGGGTCGCCAGCCGATAGGAATCGTTCTGACGGTGCTGGGCGTGGTGGTGTTGGACTTCTGTGCGGATGCGACGGAGGGACCGATCAGAGCGTACCTGCTAGACGTGGCCGACACGGAGGAGCAAGACATGGCCCTCAACATCCACGCTGCCTCAGCAGGTAACGCCTCCATTTCCTTCGGGATCAATAATGTGTCTCTATCTCTATCCCGTCTGAAGTCTCACACGTTTTATAACTTCCCCTCTCTCTGGTGTGTTGGCAGTGGTGTCCACATTTATTGCTCAAGTTCTAAATGTTCTTCAACTTCTGTAGAAGTTAGGAGAAGGAAAGAAATGCCATTAAGGACCAAAGTGTAGCCTATAGTGCACTATATATTTATATTTATATATATAACCACATATGTGTACTACTGACCATTAGCATGTGTTTCATGGAGCGGAAGATATGATGACTAGTTAGCTATAAGTATTGTAATGGTGTAAAACTTCATACCACAAGCATGTTATCAATCGGCTTTATTGATAAATGATTCATCAAAAAACACAGAACAAGTTAGAACCGAGGTCACACAAACACATGCATCTACTTTACTTCTACTCCTTACATTTATACATGGGTGAGGAGAAAGTAAAGGTAATTATGTGAAAATGTAAAGGAGTAGAAGTAAAAAGTAGGTTGAAAAGCAATGACTCCAGTAAAGTGTAGATATACTTTGCCAAGTATTTGTACTTTGTGACTTGACACCTGTGTGTGTTGGCCCAGGTCTCGGTGGTGCGGTGGGCTACGCTCTGGGTGGTTTAGACTGGACTCACACCTTCCTCGGAGCAGCGTTCAAGTCCCAGGAGCAGATCCTGTTCTTCTTCGCCGCCATCCTCTTCTCCGTCTCCGTGGTGCTACACCTCCTCAGCATCGAGGAGCAGCAGTACTCTCCTCACGACAGGCTGGACCAGGTACCGCACCTTTCGCATTTGCAAGAATGTGGAAAAAAAGGATTCTTTCTTGCAAAATCACAGCTCGTCATTCTTCTTCCTCTTCTTCACCTCCACCAGGAGAGTCCAGACCGCACCAACGCACAGCCCTCGGCCAACGGCAGGACCGGTCTCCTCGCACCCAAGCTGGAACTGATCGGAGAGGATGAAACCATGGACACCTACGACCTCTACGACCCGTACGGAGACGACCAATCAGAGCGCGGGGACATGGACATGGACTTCCTGGAGGTGGAGCTTGTGAGAAGTGAGTCGCAAATAATCCCTGCAAATTATATAAGAATAAAAACACACACACACAGAAGAAGAAATGTTGATTTCTAGAAATCGCTGAATGAAATTGTGTTGCCGCATAGTCAGATCATTTCACCTATTTTGAGTATCTTTTTCCTCACATTTCCTGTCAGTCTTTTTTTAGAGACCCCTTTTTTTGCAGCATGCTGAATTTTAAGTTCCCACCCAAAAGCACAGGGAAAAAAAGAGGAGCTGTGGCATGGGAATCTGACATTTCCAAGACTTAATTTATGATTTACACTGCCCTTAATCGATTTAGGATCAGATTTAGTTTGATTTATTTTTTATTTCCTGATTGAATTACATTATAAGCCTCATCATCTCCTGCTGACAAATTCCGAGCATAAGTATAAACAGAAAAAGCAGAAATATAAGCAGAAAAAGATGCCCAAACAGGAGGAGACAACTCCAAATACCTGTTTTTTCTCTGAATTTTCTCTTCCCTCCGTTTCCAGGTAAGAGCGACAGCGTCCTCGCCATGGCGGACGCCACCTTGGACCACCTGGACCACGACGCCTTGTTCCTGTGCCACCTGGAGCCGTCCATCTTCGCCGACCGCCTCTCCCCCTACCACGGCTCGCCCCCCACCACCTCCTTCTTCAGCGCCGGCCGCGGCACGCCGCCCCCCCGGGGCGGCCACGTCCGGCGCAGCAGCAGCGCGGGCAGCCAGGACCTGCTGCGGCTGCAGCACGCCGCCGTCCCCCACAACCCCAGGAGCTCGCGCCTGTCGGCCTTCCTGCAGGAGATGGAGAACGACGACGGCCAGGAGGCGCTGCTCAACAACCAGCTCAACGAGCAGCGCACGCTCAACGGACGCCTGATGGCCGGCGTCAACAACGCAGACAGAGTCAACTCCAGCCGCCTCAGCTCCAAGGGGCAGGCACACCGCGCCGGCATGGTCAAAGGTCAGTGGTGACTGTAGTATAGGTGACAAGACACAAATATGACAGTATATTATATGGGAAATAGATCGGCTCTTATATGGCACTTTGGTAGTGTAGTGTTCATGACCGCTCAAAGTGCTTTGCAGACTGTGTGTACATATATAATATACACACACACGCACACACACACACACACATACAGGTGCGTTCAGGTACCATCAGAAATACAAGGTACGTTCAGGTACTGTTGGAAACGCGAGGTGCTTTCAGGTACCATCAGAAATGTGAGCTATATTAAGGTACCATCGGAATTATGAGGTGTGCTCAGGTACCAGTGGAATCATGAGTTCAGGTACTGTCCGAAATACAAGATACATTCAGGTACTGTCGGAAATATGAGTTGTGTTCAAGTACCATCAGAAATACAAGGCACGTTCAGGTACTGTTGGAAACGTGAGGTGCGTTCAGGTACCATGTAAAATACAAGATACATTCAAGTACCGAGGTACGCGAGGTGCCTTCAGGTACCAACAGAAATGTGAGCTATGTCAAGGTACCATCGGAATCATGAGGTGTGTTCAGGTACCATTGGAATCATGAGTTGTGTTCAGGTACCATCGGAAACTTGTTAATCTGGATCATAATTGGTTGGTCACCCGTTAGCATGCGCTAGCAACTGCTGGCCTCCCTCCAATAATATTTGTGATATACTACACTGTATATTCATGCTGTTTATACCTCACTATGTAATGACTGTATATACATTTACATTCATATATGTGTTCAACTGGATTCTCTCCTCTGCAGCTGCGAGCACCGGCGCCCCCATGAGGCAGTCCCGCCATCGCCACACCTTCTACCGCCAGCCGTCCTGCACCTTCTCCTACTACGGCCGCGTGGGCAGCCACCGCTACCGCTACCGCCGCGCCAACGCCGCCTTCCTCATCAAGCCGTCCCGCAGCATGAACGACCTGTACGAGGTGGAGGCGCGCCACCGCCGCCGGAGCAAGCAGAGGAACCGCCACCGCAGCGGCAACACCAACTCCTCCAGCGGGGACACCGAGAGCGAGGAGGGGGAGGTGAGGCGCGCTCCGGACTCCGTCAAACGCTCGGTTTTTGTGCGTGCTGTGATGTCGCGTGACGACCGGGTCCCCTGCTCCTCAGGTGGAGACCACGGTGCGGCTGCTGTGGCTCTCCATGCTGAAGATGCCCCCGGAGCTGCTGCGGCTGTGCGCCTGCCACCTGCTCACCTGGTTCTCCATCATCGCCGAGGCCGTCTTCTTCACCGACTTCATGGGTCAAGTCATCTACTACGGAGATCCCACCGTACGTCCGCCGGCACACGCTTCACATGCGTCTCCTCGCCTCCATTAGCGGGAAATGGCGACTGTTTATACACTTAGTCACCTCTGTCGTTTCAGCTAGGAATGTGAAGTCACGTGATCAATGATATGGGTGGCGGCCAATCAGTAGAACATGCATATGGTTGCCAGATAAACATGAAAGCATGCCAGATCTGTATGAATCGTAATATTCCCACACTAAAAACAGATTTTGAAAGGGCTTCTTAGGCATTTCTGTTCCATAGACTCTATGTTCACACCAGAGAACAAGGATAAATAGCCTATACAACTGTTCTAGGTCTCCTCTAAGTTTTGGTAATTGGATGGCATGGTGAACGTTGAAAACTTCCATTTCATTGTCCATTTTTTTTCTTCTCTACCAGGCTCCTGTCAACTCTACTCTGTTGGAGAACTATCACAAAGGAGTGCAGATGGGGTGCTGGGGACTGGTTATTTATGCCATGACAGCTGCAACATGCTCAGGTAGCACACACACACACGCACACACACACACACACACACACACACACACACCATTACGTCACACACACACTTCCAGGAAACATACTCCCTGGAAGGAAGGCACAATTTGAGATCTAACCGTGGATTAACCGATCCCCTTAATCTGCTTCCTCCAGCCATCCTTCAGAAGTACCTTGACAACTTCGACCTGAGCATCAAGATCATCTACATCCTGGGAACGCTCGGCTTTTCCATCGGTACGAACCACAACTCAACCGCGGTGAAAGATAAGAAGAACGAGAAACCGACACGTGCGACCGACCCGAGGAGTAATATTTCGCTCTTTTATCCTTGCATAGGAACAGCTATCATGGCGATCTTTCCCAACGTGTACGTTGCCATGGTGATGATCAGCAGCATGGGCATCATCTCCATGAGTATCTCGTACTGTCCGTACGCTCTGCTGGGACAGTACCACGAAATGAAAGAGGTGCGGGCCTGAGCAGACTGTTTGTTGTCCTTGTTTCCTTTTAATATCTGTCTGGACACACACGCACATTTTGTTTGTGTATTTTATTGAGCAGTATGAGTAGCAGTCCGTGGCATTAATGCACCGTACCCTTTCTCATCCTCCTGCAGTACATCCATCACAGTCCTGGTAACTCCCGCAGAGGCTTTGGCATCGACTGTGCCATCTTATCCTGCCAGGTGAGCCTTTGTGTTGTCTGGATGTTTGCTTTTCCTGTGTTTGGCTCCGCACACTGTGTGGCCTAATCAGGGTGCCTCTCTCTAAGTAGTTTGGCTGCAAAAGTCTGGTTTATTTATGCTGAATAACTGAGAGTCCCGGCCAAATGTCACGAGTAATATTTTGGTAATTTTGGCTTTTGGTTTAATTTATTATCTTGAGATTTGTTCCTCTCCAGCCGAGTTCTGTTGTGTCATTGTACTCTCTGACTTAATTTATGTATTGAAACTAACTTGAGCATTCCTTGCCCTTGAACTGTCTGCAGGTGTACATCAGTCAGATTTTGGTGGCCTCGGCTCTGGGTGCAGTGGTGGAGGCCGTCGGCAGCGTCCGCGTCATTCCGGTGGTGGCCTCAGTGGGATCTTTCCTGGGCTTCCTCACCGCCTGCTTCCTGGTCATATACCCGCCTCCGAACCACCGGTGAGAAGAGAAAAAAACCCCCCAAATCACCACCATGAGACGCAGAGTTAGCTTAGCTTTTAGCATGAAGCCTGGAAAGTGTGGGCAAACAGAGGCTCACTTGTTGTGGCAAATTTCCTGTTAATTTCCTGGTGAAGAAATGGAATTTCCCCACATTTATTGAATTATTCCTTTAAAAAAATCAGACATAAAGTAACAGTTGTGGCTTTAATTGCGATCTCCACAGGGACACGGACAAAGCTTCAGAGAAACGCGCTTTGACCATGCTGGAAAATCCCAACGGCAACGAGGCGGCCGTCGCCGTGGTGATAGAGAAGCCCAGCTTCCTGAAGCTCAACAAGGAGGGCAAAGCCACCACCACCACCACGTCCTGCCACACCGAGAACGAGTCCGCCCTGTGATGTCGCCCGGGGCGCGGAGAGACGGGAACGCTTTCGCTGCAGAAATCAAAACGAATCTCGGACAGAGAGACCTCAGGACGTCACCGCCGCAGGGAAAACTGAATCAGGAAGGCGTCCCTGGCTCGGACGGACGTTTTTGTTTCCAAATTCTTGTCCCGATTCGCTGAAAGAAAACTAATCTGTCGTGGGGACCAGCGTCACATCACTCAGACCAACTCATCCGGAAGCAGCAAAAAGCATTCTGGTCCCAGCGCCGAAATTCCCTCCACTCCATCACCGTCACGGACGTTTGATTGAGAAACTGTTGTTTTTTTTTTGTTTTTTTCTTTTTTAGAAGAGGTTGTCTCTGTCTCTCAGGGCCTCTAGGAGGTGCTACTGAGCAGCTGCCTGGACCGGAAACTTCAGGGGACTCACATACACCTGTACACCAACACACACACACACATCTACACACACACATCTACACATACACCTCTCCATGTGGGGTCGACACATTTTGAATGAATAATGATCAGTGCTGATGAACATTTGTCCTTGAAGCTGCAATCACTCAAAGATGCTGAAAATCGTTCTTCCTCGCTGTGGAATCAGCTCGTCGGAGTCTCGTGGACGGACGGACGGACGGACGGACGGGGTGTGTGTCTGCGCGTGTGCGTGCATGCGCGCGCGTGTGTGTCTGCTGACTTTGTGTTCACCAAAACAAACACACACTGGGCTTTGACAAGACTTTTGACAGAGCTCTGAGACAGTAGCTTTAAGACTCTAGAGACTTTTGAAAGTGGCATTTCTGAAAAGAGCCCGAAGCCTGGATCCTTGGGGGAAGGAATGGGGAAGTGGGGGGTGGGGGTGTGGAGAAACGATTGATCTGGAGTCCCCAAAACCGATTGTGTTTTATCGTTTTCTCTTTTTGGTGAATCCGCCTCCTTCCATGTGGCTGGAGCGCTTTTAGCCGTCACTCCACGGGCGATGGTGACAACGTTTCTTGCCTGTATATCGAGAGTGGAAAAACACAGAGATGTGTGCGTGTGTGTCGAGTGAAAAATTCCAGGAGAAAGAAAGAAAAAAAAAGAGCATAGATGCAATACGCGCAGTATACAGGGCATTAAAATCCCAAATGTTATTTTCATGATCTAACCAGGGCCCAGAATGATGCTTGTGTCGTCAGCAGAGAAGAGAGAAAGAAAGAAAGAAAGTTGGTGGCGCGTTCACACAATGTTTGTCACTAACTGCACATAAGCTGTTGAAGGAGTGTCGGGGTGGGGGGGGTGAGGGTTGGGATGGGGTGGGGGGGGGTGCATAAAACCTCAGAAGTGATCATCAGATGGGACACAAGAATGTGAGAGTGAGAGTCGATCCCAAGGCGACGGGATGGCGTTTCCAGGGTCTCTTCTACGTAAAGAGAAGGAAGAAAAAAAACTAGCCCCTCTGATGTCGAGTATTATTATCCTCTACGCTCCAGCTTTAGGTGTCTCGAGTGGAGAGGTATGTTTTCACTTTAACAAAGATTGTTTGACATTGTGGGGACTGCACAGGTTCACTTTGCCGCAGACAGCGGAGATGCCTGGATCCTAACAGCGAAGCGACCACCGTGAGACCCTCTAGTTTTTCATCCCTCAGCGAAGCTTCAGACCGCGCGGCTCTGGCTTCGCACTCAACGTGCATTGAATTGAAGCGAAAGTGATGTCATGTCATTTAAAACCTCACACAAAAGCGTACAAGAAAAAAGACTTCTCCTAGTCTCATCTTTGCATTTTCCACCTCCATTACTTCCGGCCGAACGAAACGACTTTTGGGGGGGGGGAAAAAGCCTGCGTCTTCTGAGGAGGACGAAGCAGAAGTGTTGAGTTCAGCTTTGACCAACTCGACATTCACAGACGCAGGCCGGAGCCAGCTCTTACCGATCGGTCGCTAATGTCGCTAATAATAATCTTAATCTATCGAATGTTTTGGGAGCAGGTGATTCTGAGCGTGTGTAAAGACAACCGAACAAGGTTCTTGGAGAGAGCGAGGAAATTGAAGATTTTAATCGCGTGGCTTGTTTGTCCGACGGATCACAATCGTTTTGTTGCAATAGCGGCCTCTAGTGGCCCGGAGGGCGTGGGCGGAGCAGTGAGAACAGTCTGTCCACCTGTCTGTCTCGGTGGATTTTAAGGTGTGTTTACCTTTCAGCTCAGTCAGCTGAAACATGCAAACGGGAAGGAATCGAGTTTGTTTGGCAATGGAAGAATGTTTCGTTTTAGTGTGTATAAACGCATGTAGCGGAGAATTTTAATTTTGGGGGATTTTCTTTTGTTTTTTCTTTTTTAAAGAGAAATCACTCGGATGGGTGTTGGTGCAGAGTTTAACCACGTTTTTAACTAAATAGATTCCTTCCATAATTTCAGGTACATTCATTTAGTCCCAGAGCAGAGAGAGGAAGAGAGTGTGGAAAAGAGAGAGAGAGAGAGAGAGAGAGTGCTTCGAGGGGGGGGGACAGATACAGATGCCAGAGTTACTGAACGGCTTCTGTAAAAACTACTAGGGCAATAAAATTATTCTGGATAAAAAAATGGACACGTGACTTCGGTTTTAGCGACAAACGTGAAGCTTACAACAAAAAGAAAAAAAAAAAACAAGACAAAAAAAAAAAGAAGAAACTTTGGGTTTGGGAGGTTTTGCATGCGACAACAGCAATATGCATGTGTGGAACACCAAAGTATGACTCTGTACAAATCACGCTCTTTTCTTTGTTTGTCGTCCTTATAGGTCAGGGATGTGTTTTCTAATGCATGGCTGGATGTTTGTGTCTTTTTGTTCGAACTTTAATGTGTAAAAAAAACAAACAAAAAAAAACAGAAAAAGAAAAACACTTTAAAGCCGAAGCGTTGCGCTCGGCCCGGGTCAGTACTCTCTTTAACAGGCACGTGACTTTTTCTTTGTTTTGTTTTTTTTTGTTTTTGTTTCTGTTTTTGAAATCTCAGACAGCACGCACATCGTCGTCGCTTCTCGACACGACACGACTCTACAGGTCGGACGAAAGGCGCCGGACGATGTGCGAAACACTCCATGTTTAGACAAAAAAACAACAAAAACGTGCAGGCGGGGAAACTCCAGGCCGCGAATACTTGAAGTGTAACTTGAGCGTTTGTGTTCCGATGCAGTGGGAAGTTTCTTTCTTTGTTTTTGTTTTCTTTTTCTTTTTTGTTGGTTCTTAATTAACGTCCCAAGCCTTTCTATATTGCAGACTCTGGAATGTTCACGCAGCAGCTCGGCCTGCTGGGAGATTGAGTTTCTTACCTTCGATTCCATCTTGTGACTTAAATGTTTGGGGTTTTTTTTTTGTTTTTTTTTTCCTTTGAAAAAGTCAAATGAATGTGACGTGATTTCAGCCCGAAATCATTCTTGTTCTGATGTTTGACGGGAGTTTGTGTGAGAGGGGGGCGGGGGAGGGGGATCTGACATTGCACAGAACTTGCACATAACTCATTTAAGAAAGAAAAAAAAAAAGAACAGAAACAGTAGAAGTGTGTTGCAAAAGGAAAAGAACTGTGGATATTTATTTTTATTAGCTTTCTCGTCTCTTAAAGGACGCGTTTCTCTTAGTATCCAAAAGAAATCATGAAAGCTGTTCTACTTGCTGTTACGGGAGATGTTACAGATACTGGATTGTGTGTGTGTGTGTGTGTGTGTGTATGTCTGTGTGTGTGTCTGAGCAACTTGTCTTACATGCTAAGCAAAAGACGAGTGTGTGTGTATGTGTAAAAAAAACAAAAAGAAATTGTCATCTCAGTGTTTTGTTCTTGTTCTCTGTTCTTTGCAATCACCTGGTTTACACTTACGTAACTCTGGAATCGATGGCTGCAATACCGGAGGTTATTTACCAGTCTTTACTGTTCTGGCGTTGTAACTCAAATAGAAAATGTCTCTTTTATTTTATTTTTTTTTTATGTTCTGTTGTATCTGTTTGAATTTCTCGACAGAGCCGCACACACACACACACACACACACACACACACACACACACACACACACACACACACACACACACATGAACACACTGAGTTTTGCGCTTTCTCTGTGGGACCTGTGGTCTCCAGCGGCAGCAACATGGCCGCCATACTTTCAGTCCAAGCTGGCAAGACTTAGTGTGTATGTGTATGTGTATGTGTATGTGTGTGTGTGTGTGTGTGGCTCTGCCTGTAGGTAAACTGTGTTAACGATGGAGGAGAGGGAGAGAGAGCGATGCCTATATACTTCACAGAGATTAAATCAAGAAGAATACTTAAAGAATGGGAAAGCGAGTATGCACAGTGTACTATATATATAATATGCCTTGTTATTTGAAAAAAAAAGATGTAAATATACTTTTTTCTCTTTTAGTTTCTTCTTTTTTTGCTGCTATAAAAAAGATGATTATTTTTGTTAGTAGTTTTGTTTTCTATATAAAGACTGTATATATCTCTATGTTCTGTAAATATGCTTGAGCCTCCATATGTAGGACTCTGGATGAACACTGTATGGAACGCACCTTTAAAATCTGTTCAGAAGTAAACCAACAATGACTCTTTTCATTATTTCATTATTTTATATTCAACAGTCATATTTAAAAAAACGGTTATGATACTTAAAGAGAAACGCTTCGGGCGACCCAGGCTAAGTCAATACAGTTTAGAGATTCAATGTCGAGGTTTGAAAAAGACTTCAGGCAATCAAACACTGAAACCAGATGAACCAGTCCACACCAGCAAACACTTCCAAAAAAAACAAATGAAGAAAGGGAACGGAAAATCACTGGATGTCTGATTAAGAGGAGGAAAAGTATCAAGTGAAATAGAAAACACATTAAAACACAAAAGTGAGAAATCCCGGGAGTTGTAAGTCATGTCGCCTGAACTCGTAGATTGTAGAAGATGTTTCACCTTTTATCCAAGAGGCTTCTTCAGCTCTGAACGAGACAAAAAAATGAGGGTGAAAACTCACAAAGATCATTGATGGGAAATGTCAAAACACACACACACACACACACACACACACACACACACACACACACACAGACAAAAAAAACCATGATGTAGGGAAACAAATCCCAATCCCAAACAGGCGCATGTGTTCAATCCTGTCTTTTAGCTGTGAGTATATAATAAGATGTAATACTTGTTGTATAACACTTGTTTTAAAATTGATTCAGAAGGATTGAGGATTGATCTCATGTAGAATAATTTATTACTCAGTTAAAAGTTAAAGGTTTTCTTGCAGATCCAAAACAGAAGATTGTATATCTTCCCAGATACATGGTGATATGAGAAGATGGTTTCATGCAGAATTCCGGGACTTCCTACCTTATTTATATCACTTACGGGGCAGATTAACATACTGACTTTGGGATTCGGAGCAGTTTTTGCGTCATCCTCCACGTGAGTGCGGGTGAAGTAACCTGCTGCTCTGCAGTTTCACGACCGCTTCAACATTTCGTTTTCTTCTCTTGGAAAATGAAAAGACTTACCTCAGCATCTCTGGGCGGTTTCTATTTCCCATGATGCCGCGTAGTCAGACCAGCGAGGGGGAAAAAGTTTGTGTCTGCAGTCAGACACTTCTCTGTCTCTCACACACACACACATACACACACACGCACACACACACACACACACACTTACAGGGTCACCCCCCCCACCCTCCCAGGGAGAAATCAGGGGGAACCTGAAACCAGGACATGTGTACGTGTGCTTGACCTAGACTCATTATATGAGCTCAGGACCAGCTGATGTTAAGTGTGTGTGTGTGTGTGCCTGTCTGTGTGTCTGAGTGTGTGTGTGTGTGTGTGTGTGTGTGTGTGTGTGTGTGTGTGTGTCCTGTACTTATGCGAGGGTATTAACTTGCAGGGGCAGAAGAACACTATGTTAAGTTCTGCCCCTCGGGGAGTAGTACCAGGAAATTATACTCAGTTTAAATATATGATATACAATCAATAAGAGAAATTATTTTGAAAGTAGACACTTCAAAACATATCTACAGCTTTTGCTGTGCACAGATGTTTAATTTACAAAAATATAGATACTGAAATTTAAGGTTATGTGGAGCAGATCTTAGTTCTACACTTTCCTATTCTGGGAGAAAATGGCCGGTATGTGTGTATTTACAAAATTAGGGCATTTTCTTCCATCATTTACTATTGGAGTTCACAGGCAGAGTCTCTGCTGTGGAGAGACACTGTCCTCTGGTGGAGCAATACAAACAAGCTGAAAATCTCTCACACTTCACTACTGCACCAACTGTGACGTAACAAACCACTGAACTGTTATTACCTCCCATAATAAAGCTTCGACCTGTGCTTTATAATGACTTATAAGAGATAAATCAGCTGGATAATAAGTCACTATCTCTCATGGTGGATATGTCGGCCTTCATGAGGCTGATTTAGGCTTTATTATCTTTTTAAGAAGTTGCTTACCTCAAAGAATCACAGACACTCGCACACACACAGTACATGAGGTACTTTCAGCAACGCATGCATATTGTCTTTTTTTTTATTTTCCATGTGCAGTGGTCGTCCATTTCCACACTGGTGGAATGATAAACACAGGCTGCACTAACAGTTACAAGTGTTTATACTTGGGCCTAGAGCTTTGCTTTCAGTGTGTTTAATGCATGGATGTGTGTCCCTGTCACACAGTCGTGCTCTGCCTTTTTCACGCTCAGGATAATGGATGTTTTTATTCCCCATTTTTCTTGCCTTCCTCAGCAATAACGCAAGAATATATTGGAAGGGAGGTTTATGATTTAAATGGTCACTTTTTTCAAAATATACTTTGCTAAAGAGGAGGAGATCCTGCAGAGAGAGGGCGCTAATACATCCCATCCTGAAACCTCATTCACACTCACACTTATATCAAACTGAGCATTGCTGCAGTTTCATGGTTACATGGTGCAGCTTTAATTACACTAAACTGGTCTTTATTTATTGAAATGAGTGAAGAAAGTGAGTCTGTGAAGGTTCTCAGACTTCCAAATCATGATAGATTTAGGTGATAGAAACAAAAAGCAGCTGGACACCAACCGTGTTTGGTTCTCAATGATGTTTCACCCCTCAGCTTCCAATCTACAGCCACTACAGTTTATTACAGGTGGGACCTGCTGAGGCAGAAACTGAAGCTTGAAACACATTACGTTCCCTCTGTGGTCCCATATTTGTTTTCTGCAGAGTCAGGGCATCTAAGCAGCATCAGAGGAAGGGAAAGATGAGATATGTGGAGGTAAACATTGATGGATGGATTTGCACACAGATGGAGGGAGATTCGTTCTTTGCTTGTGGAGGGAAACATTTTCCTTGATTTGTTTCTTTAGTTCTTTATTCATTTTGTTCTTTTGCATCCCCTCAGCTGAATCATTGAGTCCATTGATCTCAGTGAGTCTCTCTGGAGAGGACGAGTGACTTCTCCTTCACAGCTGCTCCATGTGGGCCGCAGCCATGGGAGCGCTGGTGAAGGTGAGCGCAGCCATGCTGTGAGCGATCGCCAAGGCCGTACCCGAACACTTATTGGTAGAATCCCTCTCCCCTTCTCCCCCTCCTCCTCCTCCTCCTCCTCCACTGGTGTGTCCCACCTCCCCATCCACCTCCCCGTGCCCCCACCTCCTCCTCCTCCTCCTCCTCCACTCTCTCCTGAAGCTGTCCGTCACGAAGCAGTAGACCACCGGGTCCAGGCAGCTGTTCAAGCTGCTCAGCGTCACCGTGATGTGATAGGCCAGCACGTGGCCCATGCCCGGCGTCACCCCCGCCCCCGTCAGTTTGACCCGGAAATAAACCAGCGCCTGCCGCACGTGGAAGGGCGTGAAGCAGATCATGAAGACCACCAGGACGGCGGCCAGCAGCCGGATGGCGCGCGCCCTCCTGGCCCGGCTCTGCTGGGGCATCAGGCCGTGGCTGGAGGAGAGGAAACAGGCCACGCGCAGGGTGAAGCCCACCACGGCCAGCAGGGGGAGCAAGAATTCCAGGATGGTGAGGTAGAAGAGGGCGGGGAGGAGCACGCAGGTCGAGCTGAACCCCAACGCTGTGGTCTGCAGAAAGCGAGACACAGAGGTGTGTCAGAACATGTTGTTTTGTCTTGATTGTGGTTTTTGGTCCCACAGTAGAATGCCAAACCCGAAGCACTGGTTCCTGACCCTTTTAGCCTGTGAGCCCACATACAGTACCAAAAGGTTCATAAAAGGTTGATTAGAATAATTCTCTATATTTATCCTAGGAGTTATCAAACTCATAAGTGCAGTATGGTAGTTCTTTTACAATCCTATACAAATCTGGTGCCTTTTTCATGCTTATCTGGCCACACCAGTTCGCTTCATACTAAGTGGCTGTCTTACTTGTCACTCACATGTCAATCACCATCTTCTAACTGGAGGCGTGGTGGCCAAGTGGTAAGGCGTTGGTCTCGTAAACCAAAGATCATGGGTTCGACCCCCATCCATGCCTTTAATAAAGGTTCTTAAGAACCTGTATTGTCTTCCTGTGGTGCTTTACCAAATGTTGATCCAACATCACAATAGATGTTGGACTGGGATTAATCGCACCTTGGCTATTGAGATACAACTAAAAAAAATCCAGATTCAAACTACTGCTTCGGACGTAACCCTTAACCTGTAGTTTGAAGAGACTCTCGCACATATTCAAGGGTCAATGTGTTAGTTTGGGTTTGTTGTTCACTGTGTTCTTGACCTGGAAAGAGTAGGTGACCACAACTGCTATGAACCAAACTGCTGCACTGACACCCTTGGCCGTTCCTGTGGTCCTGCAGCGTTGGAGAGTGCTGGAGGCATGGACAACAGCCAGGTAGCGATCTATACAGATGCTGAGAGGAAGGCCAAAGGGAAAATCTTAGAGGGTCAACCAGCGGGCGAGACTCAGTTCAGGTGCAGCACAGAGGTCGGAGATGCTCACCTGGTCAGGAACAGGATGCTGCAGTACATGTTGACAAAGTAGCTGAAGGTGTGGACGTAGGAGCAGGCCACGCAGCTGCCTCTGCTGTGGTACAGGGCGATGCGGGCAGGCAGCGAGAGCGCCACCAGCAGGTCAGCCACAGCCAGGTTAATGGTGTAAACCACAGAGGCTGAGGCGTGGGCCGAGGCCCCGCAGAAGACGTAGAGAGCCAGACTGTTGAGGACCACACCCACCACCAGCATCACACAATTACACACCTGGAGAATCGGAAACAGTTTTCGTCTTTCATTTTGACAGATACTGTTTCCAATATGCTTGTGAGTCACTGAACCTGTAAATTTTAGGTTTTCGCATCCATATTACCCTCAACAGTGATAGCTGTTGTTAAAACAACAGAGGAGAAAAACAATCATGAATCATCATCAATCTGTGGTTTGGTGTCTTACCATGAGGGACATCCAGACAGCATAGAAGTCTTGGTACAGCTGTGCATCCAGATGGGCTAATCTGTGCAGGTATGGGGCCCCCCACCTCTGGTCCCAGGTGCTGCAGTTGATTGGGTCTGAGAGTGGCAGGAGGGGCTCAGAAGTGGAGCTGATGTTGGTAAGAAGGCTCTCCATTGGTTGGACAGATTAGACAAGTGGAAGCCTGATCTTGGAGATAAGATGAATATGTAGCATAGTGAAATAATTTTTCCCAAGGTCAGAAATTAACCTAATAGTTTTACTGTCAAGACAACATTGATGAGGTTATGAAAGTGGTTTTAAAATGGTTAGCTCTAAAGCTAACATATTAATAGGTGACACTGGTGAAAAAGTTTTGTAAGAACACAAACCCATCATCTGCATAAAAGGTGATTTTGTGACATTTCTTGATGTGAATTCCTTAAATATTCTAGCAATAACTATTTCTAAGGGGAGATTTTACTGGTTATTGTTGCAATACAGTGATCCTTGGTTGTGCTCCAGTGACTTAATTCAGTGGTAATGTGGTTGTTCAGTTATTGGAGGGCCAGTTGTAGGATCCCTGTCAAAGTACTAAAGGTTCAAAGGTTAATTACTGAGCCCTTAACTGTCTGTAATGCTGCATCATCAGTGTATCATCAGTGCTTTGGTGGCCATTAAGACAAGAAAAGTACAATGTAAGACCCAGTCCATTTACTATCTATTACTTGACCTTTCTCACAGACTCATATTAGACTATTAAAGACTAAATAGATCTTAGCAATGTGTCCAAACTGTCTCTATACAATCTCTTCTCACACTTCATCTCACAACAGCAATCTAAACCAATTGCGGTAATGTTTATGGGCCACAGATGCCTTAACCTTTTTCCTTGGAGTCAGGCATAGACAGTGAATTACAAACAGACTTAAAGAACCTAAGGCCAAAGTGATGCAATGTGCTTCAATAGGCTTAAATAAAATTCAACATATTCAAGTTTGACAATCAAATACAGACACACACAGACACAGACACACACACACACAGACACACACACACACACACATATTTAGAACTACTGGAGAGATTGATGACCACTTGGGATGAGAAGTAGTCAACATCAGCAGAAGTTAATCCAGAGAGACAGACTTTTGAAATCCTCGTCTTATAAACAACTCAAACTGTGGAGGCAACCGGATCCATCTTTATACGCTCACTGAAAAGATATGACACTTTCAGCAAAGACAAGTACGCAGCCTCTCTTTAAACACAGTGTACAGTATTAATAAGAGCCATGTCAGCGTGTGCTGCCACTTAGCACACCGTCGATACGCATTTGTCTTAGAGTCAAATAAATTTGATGAATATGACACATCCTGTTTAACGGAGCGGTGGTGTTCAAATCCCCAACCTGCAGATGTTCCCTTTCAAGAGGTTTAAGTTGTCTATGACTATATCATAAGCTAAAAATAGACCAAAAATTTAAGTGCCGAGCTCTGCTTTTACATAGAGGATCTGAGAGAAAAGAACATGAGTGTAGACTTCATTAGTTTTTACAAATCACATCTTTGACAGCAGTGAGTTTGTCAGGTTTTCAAGTCGATGGATCTGTTGATTTTAGGGCTAAGCAGCAGCTCCTACAATAGGTCTAAAATAATTCTGTTTATATACAACTAATGTAGTTCATAATTATATTTGGTGATAGCATGGCAAAGTGCTTCAGAGCCCATGCTTTTCTCCTGGACCTTGGTCCAGTGCAGGAAAATATTGTTATTGCTGCTGACTTTTTCCATATTAAGACTTTGTTTAACATTAATCAAGCATGACATACCGTAATGTAGTAGAAACCATTGAAAACACATTATGTTTGTTGTCATTAAGCACATGTTTGGTATCGACAATGCTCAGTACTGCAATAAACATTATACACTTTGTTGTGATGTGAAGAAAAAAGAAGGCAACTTGATCTGTGCTGCAGTCTAGCTGCAGTACTAGCTGTTGCCAATTAGTTGTATATAAACATTTAATTTCTCTGAGAGAGGGCAGGCTAATTTGACCTGTGCAATCCACAGAGGTACAAACGTCCATGCTTCACCTTGAAAATGTACCTTGAAAATGGGATATGATTAAAATGTGTAAATACTGATTTACATATACATACACAATGGATTTTTTTTCATGAATCATAACCACTGGATTTGGCTGAAAATGCCTTTCCTTGCATTATACATAACAGAGACGGATGAGCTCCTATCTGTTAACATGTCCTGCCAAGGACGGTCTTTCCACTCTCCATCATTATAGAGACAGTCGGGAAAAACACGGCAGAAGGCCTGGATTAAATGACTGAAAGTACTGAAACACATTCCTGATTTTCCTGTTTTTCATTGAAAGATTTGTACATTTATGTGGTACCTTAGGCTTGAATCTACACTCGATCAGTGTCTCCTACCAGTCTTAGAAAGGACGCTTAAGTGTTTCTCATGCCTGATAAACAAAAACAGAACATATTACATGTATTACATGTATCATACCAGGTTATGGCGCAGTCCCGCGCGCAGAAGATCCACTTGCAACTTCTTACAGTTGAGATATTTATGTCCTTGAGAGTTTGAGAGCAACTGTAAGCCCCCGCTTCCACGTCTCCTTTCTTCCTGTGTCCTGTTATTCTCTCTTGTCGTAGCTTGGCGAGAGGCAGTATGAACAGAGAGTTTGGATGTGACACCTCTGGTGTGTGGAGAGAGCAGTCAGGCAGTTGGACCTCCTCCTTCTCTTCTCATCTCATCGTCACATCAGCCCCCTATTCCAATGAAATATAAAGCAGGAATAAACACAACTTTATCTTACCTTCTTCAGCCTCTTCATCTTTTCTGCCTTTTCCCCTCATGCCCCCTTTGAGTGTTTTTGAAAGGATGGACGGGTAAAAAGAACAAATGTGTTATTGATGCTTGGAAAAGTAGGCAACAGGTGAGAAAACAAAATTGTAAACAAAGCAGCAAAAGCTGGAGGATAGGCATGAAATGAAGCTGCGACGAGACAAGGAAACTCTAGAATATAGTCCTGCCTTAGGGGGTCTTGTGTGGATGGATAGGAATACAATAGCGTAAATTGTATACACTCAAAGCATCTGCTGGATTAATTGTTGTTGTAAATGACTGGCAGGTAACGTCAAGAGAGCAGATTGCAGAAATGTAGACCCTGAAATGGAAACATCAGAACAGATGTTTCATTTGAGTACAATTTCAATAAAGTTTATTTAAAGCTTTTTCTCTGGGGTGGTCCCAAAAGTTATTTTCCACCTGTGTTTGCCTTTGACTCAATTAGAGCGGGGAGGGCTGGGGAATAATAGACACGACGCAGAAATGTAAGATTTCGATGTTGTTATAAAGCTGCTGAACTGTGAGCCGGGTTCATTGAATTTACAGCTGCGCTTCCAGGAACAGAGCGAGAAAGAAACAGCACAGGTACAGAAAAGAAAGAGAGCAGACATCCTTACATTTGTTTAACAGAGATATACCATCTGAAGAGAGGCAGCGGGTCCATAAATCATGGTGACATAAACAGCCACAGAGAGGGTCGTCACACTGTCAGCGTGTGTGTTTTAATACGTGTCCTGGTACATGCGTGCCTGTGTGTGTCAAAGTGTCAAACAAAGTGCCGCTACACAGCCCTTGCCTATGCGCAAATGAATAAATTCATCTTCAGTCCGCATGAAACTAATGAGGGACTTTTGATTCATCTTGTGTTGGTGGTGATGGCAGTTTGCGAAGTGCCTGGCTAGTGTTTGATTGAATGTTTCTTGGCTTGTGCAAATATTTGAAGCCTTTGTCAGATCTTTCCTGGTCCATCTTGTTTAAAGTGCTGGAGAAGGAGAGGAAGGATGTCCCACTTGGGATTTAGTGGGTAAAAGTGTTCTGATATATGGTTTTGTGTGTTTGAAGTCGACTCTCTGTGTTATTGTGTTTGGAGAATTTAAGAGCTGGTACCAAAAAAGTTTAAAGTTTAGCAACTTTAAAGTCATTCACCAGTGCAGTGGGAGAGCTAATGCCTCCCATAGGTCTTAGTGAAGTTGCTGGAGACAACAGAGACTGTATCAGGAAGCCGTGGATGTTTACCTGCCAGAAATGTTCTCTACCTACATCTACGATGGGTCATGTTCAGTATTTCACTGAAGGTACAAGAGCTGAAGAAAATAAGATTAAGGGTTCTATCAAAAAGAAACCTTAATTTTAATAAATAGCAGGTTCAACAGAAATATTAAAACATTTATCATAAAAGTTCCAGACACCTTTATCGGACTACTGTTGCCATGGCGACCGACGTAAACGACGTAAAAGACGTACAGTGTAGCGATTCAGTTCCGAAGGGAGCACCAAAATGAGGGGGAGGTGTCTGCGACCCCTCTTTATTTTCTTTTTTTAATGTTGTTTTTGTTTAATAATGGATTTCAAATGTATACAGAACTAAGATACGCTCACTCTAGTTTTAATTCGTGAAGGCGGAACTGCTCGTGTTGTGTCGCACGGAGCCGGTAGCGTAGGGAACGGAAGGAGGAGCTGTAAACAAACACAAGGCTCTTTAGCGACTGCCTTGGTCGTCGAAAGCACACGGGGGAGAAACGAGGGACTGTGGACTAACCAAACATGTTTAAAAACACATTCCAAAGCGGATTCCTCTCAATTTTGTACAGCATCGGTAGCAACCCCCTTCAGATATGGGATAAAAAGGTAAGCGACGTCTCAGCTGCGAATGCGGAGCTAGTTAGCGCCACTAAGCTCGTGGTGCTAACGCTTAGTGGCGTAATATCCATCGGGTGAAGTGTTTAAAACTAAAGTATACAGGAGATAGAAATTTATAATTGCAAACCGCGATGTAAGTTGCAGTATAGCTTCGATATACTTAATAGCGTCGCTCCACTTCAACGCTAACATTGTCGTGCTCATTGAAGGGAATTAACCCGTGAAAACAATAATAACCAGGCAGGATATATCTTTTCTCTTTGAGGCTTTACAAGCTCTACATTTTTAGTCTTTAATCCTTCTGATAATGAATTGCTATCACATGCAGTGGGAAGCACTGATCTGATGTACAATTATCTGGATGTGTCGATAAGATATGAAGGTTTCTGCTATTCATTGCTCATCAGCACAGTAACACCATGTTATTGTTTGCAGGCGGTGAAGTGGTTAATGGATATTGTTTGTTTAAACCGTATTTTAAATCCAGAGAGGTGCTTGTGGTAGGATGCAAGGTGGGCGACGGGGTGCTGTTGCTTAGCAACAGGTATGAATAGCGCAAGAGACGGCGGAGTTGTTATACAACTCAGAGGAATAGAAAGATAGATAGCTGTATTGATTGTCACTTCCACAACTTTCCCTGGAAAAAACTTCACTTCAATTCAACTGTTTGCTAGGAATAAGGAATGCGAATGAAATAGAATTGAAAGGCAATGATAGTAGTTTTGTGCAAAGACCCCCAAAAGAATAAAGACCCCGTATTGTGCAGAATATATGGATACATCACTTTGTTTGTTGTTGTATTTTAAATGATTGCAGGTCAGTGGCTCTGGAATTGTGTTCTTTGTATGTAACAACATACATACAATTGTCTGTGTGTTGACAGGTGAGAAACGGTCACATCAAGAGAGTCACAGACAATGACATCCACTCTCAGGTGCTGGAGGTCGAGGGGGCAAACGTCAGGTGAGTTTGCCTTCTCAGTACAAGTCAATTCATTCAAGTACTATAGTCACTCATGACGTTGCATCCTTTCAATGTCTCGCAGCACCACCTACATAACATGTCCCGCAGACCCTAAGAAGACACTGGGCATCAAGCTTCCTTTTCTAGTCATGATCATCAAGAATCTCAAGAAGTATTTCACCTTTGAGGTTCAGGTAAGGTGCACACTCTTGTGGATAGAGATAGTATGTCTTGGGTGTGCTGTTGTCAGGTCCTGTAAGGATATATATTTCTATGTATATGCTGAAGCTTGCTGCCATTCTCTTTCAGGTTCTAGACGATAAAAACGTCAGACGGCGGTTTCGAGCGAGCAACTACCAAAGCACGACACGAGTGAAGCCGTTTATCTGCACCATGCCCATGAGGCTGGACGACGGCTGGAACCAGATTCAGTTCAACCTGTCAGACTTCACCAGAAGAGCCTACGGCACCAATTACATGGAGACGCTACGTGTACAGGTCGGTATACTGTAGAAAGGCTCAGATGCACATGTCTTTTTTTATTTCTGTAGCGAGCGAGCGACTTCTCCTGTGCGGATGCTTGACACCACCGTATTTCTGTCTCCCCAGATCCACGCAAACTGTCGAATACGGAGAGTGTATTTCTCAGACAGACTGTACGCTGAAGACGAGCTCCCAGCAGAGTTTAAACTGTACCTGCCTGTCCAGAACCAGAAGGCCAAGGTAGGCAGGCACACAGCCACACCTGTCAGACACTATGGACTGTAGCAGCCTGTCTGACACGCTTGTCTTTTCTGTCTCTTGCAGCAGTAGATTCTACCACCTGTGCTTCAGCCCCACCCCCCCCACCCCTCCACCTGGACCCCGATATGGCGTTTAGCTGTAAAATTTCCTGTGTGCTTGTATGACAAAAATTAAATTGTAAAATAATATTATATAATTTTGCAACTCCGAAACTCTGAGTGCTGTCCTGTGTTGTACTCTGCAAAATAAATGTTTTTTTATGGACTCTATGGAAAACACTTATAGAAAAACAAAGAAAAGCCGACCACTCCTTTCATCAAATATAAGTCATCTTTATCAAACAACACAAATCATTTCAGTTTGAAGCGATCGTGAGAATGATTTGCATTTCCCCTCAAAACATAGAATCTTTTAACTCCTGATGTCTGTATACATTATGAACAGAGCAGTAATACATTCAGTTGACAACATAGAATCATCCACAAACAAGGACGCTTAGATTGAACTAAGAGCTGCGGTTTCAACACATTTACCCAAGAGCAGCAACGATGTGGAGACGAGAGTGCTCAGGGAAGATGAACTCAGAGAAGATGCCATATATAGGAAAGATGAACTGGGAGAACAGGCCATATATAGGAACCATGAACTGGGAAAGAAATGGAACATATAGAACACAACATGAAAGACATGATGCTACATCTGCAGTTCACTTGAACACGTGTCTCGCACTCGGCTGCTCATAAACTGAGCCGCGTTTGTCAATAATGCATCAGACTGATGGATGTTAACGCTGGCCAACGATGTGGAAAGACTCCTGCGCCACTCCAAAATAACATAAACAAACGTCATTGCACACGTCAAAATACTCATGCTGCTCAGGTTTTCTTTTTTTACCCCTCGGGGAGAAGGAACAGGAAGTGAGGGCAGTAAGTCTCAGGCTCCCAAACGTTTCAGGATCACAAAGGGATAATTGCACTGTGAATATTGAAGTTTGGAAGATTTTCTTCCTTTTATTCGGCTTGGCCCTCTGCACCTGTGTCTCATGTAGAATGACCAGTGTTTACATATATATATTATATAATTTGACAGGTTCGACTTAAAACACTCCATCTCTCCAGCAGGCACTTACGATGTTTAGGAATGTCAACACAGTCTGGTGTTATGATTGAACAGCAGTGTTGTCCCTGAAAACGACAATACATCTAAAAAAAACAAAACAAAAAGGAGGATAAAATAAAGCTTTGATTTACAAGTGAGCTGTAAATGCGTAATTGGAGAGCAGATTAAAACAAAACAAAAAGTCAAAACAAGAGAACACTTATCAAAATAATAACGTGGCAAAATCAACTTTGGCAATACAGAGATTGTGATTTAAGTGCTGCAATGACATGGCTGTTGTTCTCAGCTGCTGTTTTTACCTCCAAAGCATAAGAATCAATGCTTCAACTAGAACTACACACTATTTCCTCACACAATTGATATAACTTAAAGAATATACATTCATAGAAATCTATTGCTTTAGTCGACAGCATGCATGTTTTTCTCTTTTAAAGTGCAGAAACATTCGTTTGGTTCCAATCAACTTCATTAAATCACAGAGGTCAAATAAAACATAAATTAGAAGTGCGTGCAGCCATACCAACACATAAGGTATAAAACAAAAAAAAACAAAAAAAACACAAAAAAAAAGCAGACAAATAAGCCGAAGCACAACACTGGTAGCATGTGCTGTGACATTTGCATTGAGAGCTTGCATTGATGTTAGTGGCTGAGACACAGAACAGATAGGAGACAGGAGCCCGGAGGTCCATCGCTGGACTAATCAGGTCATTAAAAATGTCCTTTTACTTTCTCCCTCCTCCTTTGTCTTCAGACTCCTTCATTTGGCCTCGTGAAACAAATAATTTGACTCTTAATTGCTATAATAGTCAAAAAGAGAGAGCTTATGGATGTACAGGATGAACGTAAGGGTCCGTGCAGTCGGCTCGAGGACACGTGTTGAATCTGGGTTCAGGAAGTTTTGGCTCGATCGGGGCAGGATCCGGTCCTGGCTTTGGGCTCGGGCGGCAGTGGTTCACATTGGCTGCACAGGGAGGTGTGTGTGTGTGTATGTGTGTGTGTGTGTGTGTGTGTGTGTGTGTGTGTGTGTGTGTGTGCCCTTCCCCCGCTCAGCACACAGGGATCGACGACATGATGAAGAGTTTCTGTGTGTGTGTGTGTGCGGGACCTTCGAGATCCCACAGTGAGGGATCCGGTCCAACGACAGAGATCCAGCTGCTCGATCCCTCTAGAATCATTTCTGGTAAAGTTCAAAAGCAGGACGCTACGAACATGGATGCGACGTCGGCTGATCCACTGACTGCTAATACTCAAGGCTGCCTATGAAGCTGTGTCGAGTGGAATAGTAGCTCTTTGAGCCCAGCACTTCTAATACTGGTAGAAGTTCCGGCCACACTGTGGTGCATTTCTCTGTAGTGCAATAAACTCCCTTCCTGCTGTGTGGCTTCCAGATATCACACATCTGCATTCACTCACACATACATACATTCATTCATTCATTCATTCATTCATTCACTGAGCTGTCCTGCAGGCTGGAGTGTGTGTGTGTGTGTGTGTGTGTGTGTGTGTGTGTGTGTGTGTGTGTGTGTGTGTGTGTGTGTGTGTGTGTGTCTGCTCCTCCACCACTATGTGGAGCCTCCGTAATGGATGACGTAGTAGTCGTGGAAGTACATCAGCACGGCGACGGGCTGGCCGATGATGAGCGAGATCCACACGGCGGCGTTGCCGTAGATGCCGTTCAGGTAGCGGCTCACCAACAGAGCCAGAGGAACCTGAGGAGGACGGGTGAGAGAGGTGAGCTCCAGGGAGGTGAGCTCCAGAGAGCAGGGATCAGAGACGGGATCACAGAGAGGGGGGGGGGGGGGTCTTACCTGAGCCATCATCCCCATGAAGGCCCAGAGTCGGAACATCTTCAGAGGGACGCTCACCAGGTACTGCAGAACACAGACACAGAGACGTACAGTGCTGCAGGATAGTGCAACATGTGAAAGATGATGATTCAGTCTAGATCTGTGCGGTCTCCTCTGCAAGCATTGAGCTGAAACATTTAGTATGGTGTCAGGTTAAATTAGATGTGTGGACTCCAGGGCTGCTGCATGCTACTTTACCTCATGGAAGAAGGCAGACACCAGAAAGACGGCGGTTTGAGCCAGAAGTTTGTTGACCCCTCTCCTCAACATTGGCTTGTAGAAGTGTCTGTGGCAGATACATGTGTGAGGATGCGAGGTCTTTTTGATGAAGAACACAGTAGCAGTGAGAGAAAGTTCGGCACTCACCTCAGGCACCACTTGTGAACTGGGATATTCCAGTTGGCCCAGAAATACGTGACGGTCTCAGAGTTCCTGAAATGAACCGAAAATGGCACCGTGCTGGACTTCATGAACATTAAGATTGAGTATAAGTAGAAGAAGGCACCAGGAGGTACTGAGACAGAACCAGGTGTAAGTGTCTGTAAACACTGCACTAGTGACCCTGTGCAGCCTGGAAACATGCGTCTGATGACGTGCGTGCTCACCACCAGTCTTTGTAGAACTCTCTGTCTCCAAACTGCAGCAGCTCCGCCACAAAGTTCAGAGAGGAGTGGAAGAACCAGTAGAAGAAGATCAACCATATGAGATGGTTCGGGACCTGGGAGACGAGGAGAGGAGATCGTCTATCATACACCCCATGAACCGCATCAATACAGGACAGAATCATGTATGTTGGGGATGTATACACTCACAGCTAACTTCAGAAGTCGCTCCATCATCCTAGAGAAGTCCATTTCCTGCGAGAAACAGTAGAACGTAACATTATTGCTCTACTCTCTGTCACAACAGTGCATGAGCAGAGACAGCAGAAGACAATATCAAATACGTGTACTGCATGTGTGCACATACCTGGAATGGTTTCATTGAGTTCTGTATAGTGGGGACCATCCACTATGTGAGGAAAATGGAAATAATGAGTGATATCATTGTGTGTGTGTGTGTGTGTGCTGAGTGAATGCTGAGTGCTGGAATCCTCATTTACCTGCTGTATCAATCCTACCAACAGCTGCATGAGGAAAAGCTGCAAAATAAAGTGATATAACATCAGCTTTCATGCCTCTGTGGTATGGAGACAATACAAATAGTTTGTGTGTGTGTGTGTGTGTGTGTGTGTGTGTGTGTGTGTGTGTGTGTGTTGCCTCCACCATTTCAAACAGTCGTCTCATCAGGAACCTCTTGCGTATTCGGGAAGAGCGTGGAAAGTTGAGCTGGTAACAGAGAGTCGGGGCGAAGATGAAGTAGTACATGTCTAAAAGCAAAGAGGAAAAAGACAAGAAATGAATTCACATTAATAAGAGTTTCACTTAAAAACTGTGTGGTCTATCTCTGCGGCAGCATCGTGACTCATGCCTCTGTGGGTGAGGTTTCCTGGGTAGGAGACACGAGAATGAATCGCCGAGCCATTGGACTGGGCCACAGATGGACCTGAAAGACAGGGATATATATGGTAGTGTAAACCAATGGCACATCCAGCTCTTTCTCCACTAACAACCATATGAATGTTCCTTGTAACAACACCCCAAAATGTCAGTGGGAAGAGCTAGTTCTGTCTATCTGTTGTCTATTCATCTCTGCTCATACAGTCAAGAGATACAGACATCACATTGCTTTTCTGACTAAAATAGCTTCAAAGTGATGGCAGCTGTTCAAGACTCACATCTTTCATCTGTGTGTGTGTGCTTCTAAGACAGTATCTTATGTTCGTCTCGCCTCCACTAGGTGGCAGTAGCAGCACAGACATGGATGAACGTTCAATGGGGTCCAGCTCAAGTGTATGAATCCAGGTCTTATGCCTGTGTTATCGGAGTTGTAGCATCAAACACCTCTGTCGCTATAACTGAACTAATACTGCGTGCGTGTGTGTGTGTGTGTGTGATTATACTTACATGAGTATGATCTCGTCAGTTTCTTGGCCTTGGCTTGTCTGATTTCTCGACACCACCTGTTGGTGTCTTGGTAGGAGTACAGCTTGAGAAACAGCACTGTGTAGATTCCCAGGGAGAGGACACCACCCACTGACACACACACACACACGATTAACCAAGGGGTTAGTAATCATTATTAGTGTTATCAAGCGCTATAAAATAGGTGTGTGTGATGTCTATGGTCTACCTGGGGTCATGGAGGTCACAGTGAGCACAGAGGCAGCAGGAAAGATGAGCAGAGCCGCCAGGTTAAAAATGTGAAGAATCAGCCCGGTGAGTTCAGAGATGGTTCCCTTCAAAAGATGAGGGGGACACCAAAGATGAGAGTTCAGTCACTCGAAAACACTCTTTGATCTGCTGCCACTTATTGTAACTACTAATGGACCACAGAGGGGGAAACTGTGAGAGACACAGGTTGATGTTTTTGCAGCACTCTGCAGGAGGTGTTGTTTCACGTCTCTCATAATCTAATCTCTGCTGGGAGCGGCGTGCTTATCGGAACAGGCAAACGGAGAGGAGGATTTACAGCTCACACTCCAGGATGTGTACAGCACCCATCCCACTGGTGGAGCCACGCTCTCTCACACAGGCCAAGTCAAGAAACCGTGTGAGTTTGAGATCCAAACAGAAGGTGAATCAGGAGCCGCTGTGAGGAACTGCGCTGATGAATGAACTGGTAGTGCGTGGTCGTATTGTGGGTGGTAGAGCTCACCACGGCCAGACGCCTCTCTGTGTACAGGGCGACCAGGATGAACACGTTGGACACTGAAACACAGAAACAAACAACAAATCCATGAGTTAAGCAGCCAGGAAGTGGCCCTGCTTTAATTGGCTGTCAGATCAATGGTACGCACCGATAATGAGGCAAGCTGCAGGCCAGCTGTAGGGGTCCTTCAGGAACAGGGACACTACCTGGATAGGATCCACCAGGATACCGTACCTACACCAGGGGAGAAGCGACAGTCACTCAGGCCAACGGGTACAGGCTCCAAAAATAACTAAATGCCGTATGCTGTAATGAAGCACCATGGGCAGACGAAGCTCTGAAAATCTATACATCTCTCTTTTTTCAGTTGAGTTTAGTGTAATCTACATGTTTTTATAGAATGACCTTTGTTAGGAAAAACTCTAGGAGAAGGAGAAGAGGAAAGTCAGTGTGTATAAACCCTGAAACTCTTCCTATGGCATGTGATGCTCTTGTACCATGTGCCCATATCATATTCTACCATCGTTATACCACAGAAAGCATCGCTCTAGCTGGCCTGTAGCTGTTATGAAGGACGCTCTTTGAATTTTAGTGAGAAAAGCAACATATAACAGTTATGTGATGTCATAAAATGGGGACAGGAGGTGAGGCGACATCAAGTTGTAAAACACAGCAAATCGTAAACACATGCGGTGTTATGTAGGTGCGCACTCACTTTATAATGTTCTCCAGGAAGAGGCGGGCATTGCTCAGCATCTGAAGGGAGAAGACAAAACAGATATAAGTGATATAATGGCCGAGCTCAGGGTAGCAACAAGGGTGAATCTGGCCTTTGTTGAGCAGTGGAAACACAGCCTGAGCCCTCGGCTATAAATCTGGATGATCATTTCCTTGGCCTGCAGCTCGGCTCATGATTAGTCTGCAGGCTCCAAATCGTGTGTGTATGTGTGTGTGTGTGTGTGTGTGTGTGTGTGTAAGTTATTCAAAACCAGAAACAGGAACGGGCCAGTTCCTGTCACAAACAAGCACTTCGGAGGATTAAGAGGGGTGTCCCTCCTCAGGTACACAGCAATATAAGGACGCATAGATCAGGTTTGTTTAAACAACACTGTCTCTCCCTGCTGCTGCTGTTGCTACTCTGTTCTCAAAGTACAATGTGTTTATTATTCTATTATGTATGAAAGATCAAGGTCCAGGTCTCAGTTTATCGCAGCCATCAGTTATCTGAGCTCCTCGGAGATAAAAAGGCTTCATGGATGCATTCTTTAGATCCTTGTTTAGGGCCCTGGTATACAAAGTCAGACGGACAGGTAAGATAATGGGGACGGGGAGGCTGGGACACATGATAAGGTCACGCTGCAGTGATTGTGCGGCAGCGCAGTCCGCTGAGCTGCCAAAAAAGCCTTCAGCAATGTGGTTTTGAGTCAACTTTGTCTCTGGTCCAAAAGCTGCAACCTTTGCCTCAGTAACCTTCAGCACGGACCAAAGTGAGAGAGAGAGAGAGTGAGAGAGATAGATAGAGAGGCAGGACCGTCGTGGTCACTGTGAGAAAAGGGGGCCCGTACGGGCCACTTCTAGAAACATGGCATGTCTGATTTTGTAATGGTAGAAATCTATTATTTGCTCAGTGAAAGGTCAGAATTGGATTTAGTAGAGTTAGAGAGCACAATCTCCCAGTGGTTGGCAGGGATTCAGTGGCTTGTTGGAAGACACTTCAGCAGGAGGGGTGTGTGTGTGTGTGGGGGGGGTTAATTAACTGACCCCGGGCTGCTCAGTTAAAGAAGCATTCCTGTCCCATCAGAGCAACATTAACTGCACTAAGGAGGAGATTTTTCCTGTGATCTGTATCTGTCATGGAGCCTGAAACCACTGCTGTATGTGGCTTCATTTGACTCAATAGGACTCGACTAGAATCTTACGCATGTTTATTACGGCTGCTGTTAAGTCTCAATATGTGCCATGAGGTCACTTGTGTTATTCTAAACAGCGCGAGGAAGCAGTCAATGACAAGAGGAAGGTTTCAGCATGCCTCTGATTCTCTTTATCACCCTTTACAATGCCTTGGGTGTGGGTTTTTTTTATTCCTTCTCAATCTGAACATCAATATTTCAATGTGATGACACTGTGATTGAGGGGTTAGCACTGTGGCCTCACAGCAATGAACAGACCGTGTGCCGGAGTTTTGTGGAGTTTGCATGTTCTCTTATACTCCAGTTTCCTCCCAAGGTCGACTGGAGACTCTAAATTGCCCCCAAGTGTGTGTATGAGTGTGTGTGTGTGTGACTGGCAACCTGTCCAGCCTGCCTTCACCTTATGTGGACTGGAGAAAGTGAGTGACATAATGAATGGATAATTGAAAGTGTTTTGTGCCTCTCCCCTTCTAATCAAGATACTCTGACACCCAACGTACACTTTGCAATTCATTGCAAAGCTACGAGGTGTTTCCAGACAACTGTGACACGGTCGGTTTGATGAGTTGTGTTCTACCTGTCTGGGACCCCAGCCTGTTCTGTGTCATTGCACTGCACCTCAGTGTCCTCAGCTGTGAGATGTGTCAGATGTGCAGGATGGATGCGGGTTTAAAATTAGACAGCGTTACCAGGAGGTTGGCTGGACATGCGAGGCTGGGCGGAGAGATCTGCTGCCAGGAAAACATTTTGCATTTCTGCCCCCAAGACTTCTGCAGAAGCCAGCATCACGTACACATGTTGTATGCGAGTCATTATCCACAGCTTCCTCTGTCTTTCAAAGCTATAATAATTAAGAGTTATGCATGGATTTAACTACTAATATTGTATAACACTCGCTTTCGGAAAATGAGCACAAATAATCTCCCATCTCTAGAAACTCGTGCTCCTGCAGCGGAGATTTTAGGAATTTAGTCAACGGTGCTGTTTATCGGGGGCAAATTACACAACTAAGCTTATGAATTGTACAAACAGACGCGCTCACACATGCACAGTGGAGACTCTGTGGTTCCACTTCACACTCTTAAAGCCTAATCCTGGAGGCTTCCTAAAAAACGCTCTGTGTCAACTATCCCCCGGTGGTGACCACAGAGTGGAGGACGCGGTCGTCACGGCAATACGAGCTTTCAGGGATGGGATTAATCCTGTCACACAAAGTGCAAAATTAGGCTCCTTTTAGAAGCAGCCCACAGACACACACACACACACACACGCGCCGACACATTGTACACAAAGGGGTACAGACAGTGTAGCATGCATTGGTGTGTGTGTGCACATAGACTATAGCTCTATTTATAGTCAGTCCATTTCAGTTTCATTAGGATTAGGGTTAACTAGATATTTGTATCCTCCATGCCTATCAAAAACCAGCGAGTGGGTGATCAGAGGCTCTGCAGGGCGCCTTTGGAGGCTCCCACACTCTCTCTCTCACACACACACACACACACACACACACACACACACACACACACACACAGAGTTGGATTGAGCATTTGGGACAAGTCAGAAAGTTCAGCTGTCCTGGAGCGACCTTGGCCAAAGGGGGGCATATCTTTTCTGATTTTTGTGGAGTAACTTGTACAGAGACAGTAAAACTTTGCATCGCACTACAGTTATTTCATTGAGCTTTTTCAGAGCTGGGTAAGAGTGGTTAGCACCGCTGTCTTGCAGCGGTTCGAATCCTGGTAAGACTGGGTCCGGTTTTCACCCACGGTCCAAAAATGTTCAGGCTGACTGGAGACTCTAACCCGCACAGAGATGTGAGTGTGAGATAATGGATCCGGAAACCGCCCCAGTGTTAACTGCTTTTCATGTTGGTTTTTGGCTTGTTTGCAACAGTTCAAGACTCCGCAGCCCAAACCGACATGCAAAACGTGCTCCTCTCGGCAACCACCGCCGTCCTGTGACAGCCCGCTGCAGCTGATGTAGCTGGAGCTTGTGCTAGTTCTCGATGCTTTATTTCCTTGTCACACTGAGCGCGTCTCCCATATGTTTTGCAAGCAGCTCCTGATTCCGGTGACCCTTCTCAGATTGTCCCAGGCAAGCTCAGGATTTGTGAGCACAAACTGTCGTGCATACAGAGGCTTTTTTCCCCCCCAGGATTATTTCTTTAAAAACTAAAAAAATATCCCTGCCGAGAAGATTAATCCTTTAGGGACTCTTGTTTGTATTTACAATATCAGGTTAAGAAACAACTTTGTTGACTGACGGGCCCGTAAGAGATGTTATAATCCATTTCGATGCGACAAGACAACGGTTTCAAATGACAACGAATGGATGTGCGTGTGGAACATAATCGCAACCAGAACATCTTGAGTTCATGCAATTGTATGGTATAGGTACAAATCAAGGTGCAAAAATCACACTTAAAACACCACTAGTCCACACAGGTGCGACCGAGCGTGAAATGAAGTCTTAGCCTGTCAAAATCGATCAAATGTGCGTACGGCCGAATCCCGCCCTACGCATACTTGACAAATAAGGGCCACCAGTGACTTGAGGTGAACTCGTCTCCTCCTTTAATCAAACGAGTGGCAAATGAGGAAGTACAGGATATGGCAAAGTAGGGCACTGGGCCGCGACTGTGCGCGCAGGATCTACTTGTGTGAGGAGAGATAACGCAAAGGGGAACTTATCACGCTTCTCACAGACAGGTTTGACCGAGCACGGCTCTTCTTCCCCGGGGTTTTTCAAATGGAGGCTGCCGCTTCCTGTCCTGGCTTCAATCAGGGTCGAAAAGCACATCCAGCATTTACAATGTGCAATAGCTGCTATTTAGAGCGGCTGTTTTATTATTTTTTTTATGTTTGTATAAGAGGTGGAAAGATAGAGAAGGATATGCTACTCAGCAGTGACTCAAATTTGTGGCAGCCAGATGTGCAATTTCTCTGGCGAAGGCTAAACGAGAGATGGAGAAAAAAAAAGCGGGAGTTCTCGTTTTGGGCTACGTGGGTTTTTGGGAGAGCACGTACTCACCAGCATGACGACACACCAGTTGAGGATTCCTCTGTAGTTGCTGTAGCCGCTGGCTGAGCTCAGGAGAGACTCCTGGAGGTCGTGGCAGCTGCAGACAAGCCAAACAGTCAGAAGTGGAATTCTTAGGATATACAGACTCTTTGCTGCTTGTTTATCCACAAACTTAGGGTTGAAGGAATTGATTAAACACGCACCAACCAGATGTTTGTACAGTATAGCTGTCAGCGCTGCATTTGCCTATTCATCTTCACACAATTCCCAGAGTACATGTTTCAAGAGCCCGACATGATGCCAATCCCCACACTTGCCCGATAAATAAGGGCAATTGTTATTCACAAACCTCTGTAACGAAAACACATCCCATATCTTGATTTAAAGCATGACTCGATGAATGAGAGGATTGATTTTTTTTCTTGATAACCGAGCAGGACTTTGGTTGGATGGAGGCCGCATGATTCACACTGATGTGGTGAGTCATGCTTGCCTCATGAATGAACTGGATGAGGATGAGCTGAGCAACATCCTGAGCTACTACTGTACAAATTTGACAAATGGCCTGAAAATGATTAAGATTCGCACCACAAATTGGATATTGGTCGAATATTTCATTACTTTCACAGTGTTGAGTGTTGAAAAATGGATCACATCCAGCAACAGGACAGCTGCTCTTACAACTTCACTGGGCCTTGAAAAGGTTGTGAAAATGTAGGTTAAAGGTATTAATGCCATTGCCCAACAACCAAACAAGCAGTTTTTCTACAAATGTATACAATTTATTTTCTTTTTTGTCACTGTTCACCAACATCAAAATTACAGAGACGTGTTAAGGAGAGTTTACATGGATGTGTTAAGGAGAAATTAAACAAAATAATCAAGCAAAGATGACAGAATAAAAGATACATGCCACATGATGCTGTGCTAGCATAGAGTGAGAAGTGGTTAAGTAAAATCAGGCAAAGAAGCAGGGGTGGTTGGAGATGATGAAGGAAGGAAGGGGAAAGAGCATTTAGTGACAGGAAACCCACATGAGGAGTTCCTCAGTGAGTGCCACCATACACTCAGGGCAAGACCAGAGACGTGCAGACTGAGACGTAGCTGGAAACTATTGCAAAAGACAGAAATGGCACGGAAAGTAAAAACGGCTCACATATGACCCTCCTCTAGCTGGCAAAACTCCAGTCAAAGTATTGCAATCACTGTATTTGAGCAAACTGCTGTTGCATCAGTCTTTACATCCTTGCATGGTGAAAGACATGTCTTCTAAGAGAATCTGGGAGACTGCCACAGAATGAAGGGTTAGACTGGTGATAATGGTCAGACATGGCTCTCTTAACTACTTGTATCATGTGAGTAAAGGAGGCTGAAATGACACCTTTCCAAGACCGTTTTTCCTCTATTATTTCCAAGTGCTGCATGGATATAACCTGAAGGCACATCACCACAAAGTGTAGACACCAATCACCACATTCATGGGTTTGATGTCCACTAACTGAAATGTTACATTTTCACTCCTTGACATTGTGAACTGTTGGCCATGTTTTCAAGATAGTAATGTTTGCTCTTAATCAATGTTTTTAAATCAAACTACAAATACTTTTAAAGGTGTATGTCCAGTCTTGAAGGTAAACACTACACACTGTGCAGGTGTTCAGCAAGTCCTTTGCAAGTGTCAGTGTTATCAGTGGAAGGATGTACTAACTTTTAATCATACCGGTTACCACATTTGTTCTTCTCTACATCAACTATTGTTTGTTATGTCCGGGTAGTGGACATCACCATGAACTGCAGATATCAATCACAATATGTATGGGTTTGACTTCTAGGCTCTACTCTGGAGAAACACATAATTTCACGGTAAATTCCATTATATCAAAGCAAAGACTGTACACATTTTACAGGCAACTGGGCAATAACCCCATCCTATCATGTGCAGGTCTTTGCTCAGCTACAGCTAAGGTGGCTTAACGCCCCCCTCCCGTACAAAACAGCTAATTAGTGTAATTTACGATGCTAATTAACGTGAGGTATTGGAATCCTTTTTCGGTTGCTTTCCAGTGACGTGATGAGCTTTGTCTTGCACGCGGCACAGAACGCGAGCTTTGACTGTGCCTTTGAATCCGACCGTTACCTGAGTCTCTCACTGATGTCCTCCACCGCGCTCCTCTGCCTCCTGGAGCCGGGCTGCCCCACCACCTTCCCGGGCTCACTCGTTAGCCTCTCCTCGCCCGGTTTGCCTTTACCACCGGGGCACGGGGGTGGCTTTTCCGCGGTGCCTGCATCGCTACTGCTGCACTTGCTGCCGTTGGCTTGTTTAGCAGAACCCCCTCCTCCTCCGCTGCTACCACCGTTACCGGAGATGGTGGTCCTCCTCCGCCGGGTGACGGGCCCTCTCGCCTCGGCTCTGTCGCTCATGTCGGCGGCGTTGACTTCTCAGTCTACCTGCCCGGCATGGAGGCTCACACCACGGCGTCTGTCTGCTTCCATCCGTGTGGCTTCAGGAAGAAGTGAATGAAGTAAGTACGACAGGGAGGGAGGGTAGGAGGGACGGAGGTGTCCCTGGCGATAGCGTTAGTGATAAGGCGGATCATAACTGCCAGCCCGCACAGCTCAAGGTGCAGGAGGCAGCGCCAGGGTTGCCAGACTAAGTCCCCCCAAATCCGCCCCCCCCCCCAAATAAGCTGCCCCTAGTCTAGGTGTGAACGTACTATTTAATTTAAGTGAAGTCCTATCTTTAAGTATTTGAGAACTATAGTTATCACACCACAGCAATTCCGTGTTGCGCATGTAAAATGAAGATGAAACTTGTAAAGAGAATATTGAGAAGACTACGTTTTGATTGGTTGCCAGATTTGCTGTTAAAGCCTTTAGGCCTAAGCAAAAATTAGAAACTGTGAAATGGTCAGGAGAAGGCACTGGACCTTAGGCCACCAGATATACACACTTCTGGCATACACTGCATTTCAAATCGTTTATACAGAAAGTTTATAAGATTTGAAAAGAGATGCAATAAAAAAAGTCTAGAAATTGACAGTATAGGTAAAGAAGTTATAGCAATGAAAACACCAGATACAAGAACAAGACACAGCAATAGACAGCACAGCAGCAGTTGTAGATGTTATATGAGAAACTGCAGCAGGAAGGAAGGGCCTGCGATATCTCTCTTTCACACACTTGGGGAGAAGGAGTGTCACTGAAGGAGCTGCTCAATGCAGATGGGGGTGTGTAAAAGCTTGTAAATATAACATTTTTTACTTTCTGATATTTGTCTGCTGAGTAAAAAAACACTTTTGGGGTCCTAGGCTTGTGAGGCAGCCCTGCTGCATCTACAGCCAGAATGCACCAGGTTGTTCCTCATTGAATCGAAAGTAGAGCAGCAGGGGGCACTGAACAGTGAGACTAAACATGAAGCTCTGCATTATCTCCACAAAAATGTGATTCTGTTCTGATAATTACAGACTTAAGATGCAATACTAACAATATGCATTTTCTTGGAATTAACACTCAGTAGTATGATCCTTTGTCATAAAAATACATGTGCAGTGATTGGTCTGCTGCCGTCACAGTGTTATTTGTATATTTGGTAGCAGGTTTTCTGTACCAATCACCAAAGCAAATACAACTGTGTAACGAACTTGTAGGGGGCTTTTTGGCTTTTTTGTAGGGGGCTTTTTGTTCCCTTCTGTAATGACACCGAGTTATGCACAGGTGTAATTCAAACACTAACCAGACACTGAATAATATAAAAGTGAAATTGAAAGTTAGTTCAAGTAAGTTGATTGGCACAGACAAGCAATTTAAGGTTTAAATGTATATGTAAAAAACCCACAATTGCTATACATATACATACAAACATACCTTGTAGCAACAACTGAACCTTAAGTTAGGTTAATCATATTATAACTCATATTTAGATATATTTTCACGTGTATAGATTCATACATACATTCAAAATCCACCGTCACGAACTAGAGTAGAGCAGTAGATTGGTCATAGGCAGGGGAGAGAAAAGTAAAATGTGGCGAACGAAATACATCCAATTTTCACCCTCTAAAACTTAAAACTACAAATATTAAACTTAGGATAAACGATCGTAAGATGATAGCGTTGAAAAACTACACTGAAGTGTGCTTGAGGTGCAAATTGGTGGGAGCCAATGAGCTTTGAGAGTTATGTCACGTGTTTATTTCGTCCAATAGGAGCGTGGCTGTGTGGCATCAGGCTATGTTGATTCTTGCGGGGACAGCTGTTGAGAGGAGCGGTGGTGTATTTCCCTACGTTGTCGGTGTTTAGCTGTTAGAAAACATATTTTATGTTTGTTCACTTGTCTATGGAACAGCCCACACTTTGTTGGTGGGAAGTCGGTTTTTAAAAGGGATGAAACGGCTCAAGAGGAAGAAACAAAACGTGAGGGCTGGAGTGAATGGGAATGGATCTGTCGCAAGAGGTAAGTGAGCAAACATAGCAAGGTAGTGTTTAATAAAGGTGACGCCACGCTAGACATTAAAACCGATTAGTGACATAAATATAGCTGCTCCAGATAAATAAACCCGTATCGTCCTTGTATCAATATTCTGGACATACAGCCTACACACATACACTTGCACCAGCCCAGTCTATGTGGCAAGATGCCAATGAAGTTAATGCTATTACTGCAGCCTGCTGACACAAACTCCTGTAGAAAACAGGAATCACGGGTCGTTCAATATTGGTCTAACTTGTTTTTTAAACCGCGGTTTGTCCTTTTACTTACCTCATTGTCTAATTTTATAATATGACGCTCACCTGACAATGGTGATTGCGTGGCAAGTCAGAAAGTTGCAGCTGGTTGTCAGGCAGGGGGTAAATGGGTATTTAATGGACAACAGAAACTGTTATACCATATTAGATTTAACTGTATTCCAAAGTCTCTGTAGTGTTCTTAGCGTATTGTCTTATTGAGATGATTTTGTTTACTTTGAAGACTTTCAAGATAAACACAGTTAGGGAATCAGAACTTTTCCCTCTGATAAAGCAGATGATTCAAAACAAAGATTCACAAAGTCACTGTGAGGTGATGTTGCATACTGGAACTTATTTCATGTATAATAAATAAGCTATCATGATGCTTTGGCAACTATTCATCTGTACTTTTATGATGAACCACTTTGCATATAATCTCTGCTTCCTCTATGCCTCTTTCTATCCTGTGTGTTTGTTTCCCAAAGTCTATCATCGTTTTCACTGTTGACCTTTCGCTGCATATATTCAAATGCCTCCTTTCTATTCCTCTTTTCCAGAGCAGGACTGTGGGAAGAAGCAGAAGATTGTGGAGATCCAGCAGGCTTTGATCAGGTTAAAATGCTAATTAAGACTTGCAGTTCTTCTTTTCTGCATGTTACCCAGGGAGGGTGTATTAGTTTGAGCTCAAAGATGCATTTGCTCTCCCCCCAGGCATTTTGTCACATTCAATCGGGCACCTCCTGGATTGTCATAATTTTTAAAACGCATTTAAGATGACTACACATGAACTCTTGCTGCTAATGAGTTCCTTTGATTCTGTCCTAATTATACATAAAACATAATGTCATCTCAGCGAAAGAACGCAAAATGCAGGTGTTGCAGTAAGGTTTCCCAAACACTGTGATAAGCTCCACCATACAGTGTGCCCCATTTAGCAGTAGAGCAACAAGTCACAGGATGTTTTCTCATGAGGCGATGCCCCCTCCCTCTGCTGCCCACTGCTCCACAGTGAGATAGTATGCCTTTATCCAACCACAGTGACCTTCATCACTCTGTGCTAGGCTAATTTCACACACCGAGATTACTCACACGTGCCCAGAGGAATGGTGTGACGAGGGTCTTGAGGACATTAGTGTAAGGAGGAATGTGGGACTTGACTGGGAAAAAGCAAAGGGAAACTCAAGGAGAGCTGAGGTGAATTGAAGTTTACATGGAGCAGCGAAAATAGTTCATTGTTCCCAAGCAGCTTGCTCTTTCACTTTGTCATAGTACAGTACATGTACTCTCACTAATAGAGCTCAAAATGCTTGAACAAACCCACAAAAACTGAGAATGTGCTATCTTATGCTCTGTGTTGCTGGAACCACAAATTACAGAATCAAAAAAATTAACTGAAAAGTCTGTTTCATAAAATGAGAGAACAATGACAAGGTGACATTAACAGAAAGACACATTAACAGAACTTAAATTATACAGTAATTTGTAAAATAAAGAAGATATTTTAGATAAATGTAGGTCAAATCCATGCTAAAACAGTCTTGAATATGATTTTAAAATCCAGACAATGACGTGTGACTCTGATTCATCATACAGTGATCCAGTGGACATCGAGACCCTACGGAGAGCAGCGGCCACAAAAGGAGGACTTCTCACTGATGAGCTGAGGAGGAAAGTCTGGCCCAAACTGCTCAGCATCAACGTGTACGACCTGCCACCCAAACCTGGTTAGTGCTCCACTGATTTGACGTTTCCCAGATAAGACTCCTGTGATACTCCTCTGCAGCAATTAAAACAGCAAATGGTCCCCTGTTGTAGGACACGATGTGAGGCACAACCATAAGGACTACAACCAAGTACTCCTGGATGTCAGGAGGTCCATGAAGAGGTTTCCCAAAGGTGTGTGTCTGCATTGTCACTGAAGTTAGCAGTTAGAAAACAGACTATACTACATCTATATAAGTACATGCTGGTGTTTACCAGTGCTCATTAGGGAACATACAGAGTTAATGCAGATAGTTGTTATTCATTCATTAATTTCCTCGACACATGCACCGTTCATTCTCACACTCCCTTAGGAGCTATTTAGTCTCTAATCGACCTAAGCCTGCATGTTTTTGGACTGCAGGAGGAAAGTTCCCAGAGTAAGAAGCAACCCAAATCATAAAGTCAGAAAAATGAAGGACTTTCCTGCATAGCTCTGAGGCTGCTGATTTAATTCCAGTTATTTGTGGTCATGCAAGACAGAGCAGCGCATAAAGTATATGCAGAAAATTAACTTAAATTCAGATTTTATGTACGTTTTACTGTGCTGCAGGAAAGTTAGCTTGTGTTTTTTTTTAGGGAGAGTTTACAGATCGTAAATCAGGTCAGAGTTTAATGGCTGAGTGAGGCTAAGTTAATGTAAGTCCCAGCAGCCGCTCGGGCTTTTATATTAAAAAATCTCTGAGCAAAGAATTTCAATCTGAAGCGCAGCTGCTTGTGGTTGAGCGCGCTGGCTGTTTGTGCCCGTCCACCTCAGGTATGCCTGCGGCAGAGAGAGCCGTGCTGCAGGAGCAGCTCATAGACATGATCCTGGTGGTTCTGAAGCGCAACCCTCAGCTCCACTACTACCAGGGCTACCACGACGTGGCCGTCTCCCTGCTGCTGGTGGTCGGGGAGCGGATGGCCATCGCCATGCTGGACACTCTGTCCAATTTCCACCTCAGGTTGGAACGTTTTTTCTCTGGAAACCATTTGAAGTCGCAACCATGATCGCGTGTTTCATATGAAGAAGTCTGTCCTCTGTCTGCAGGGATTTCATGGATCCGACCATGGACAGCACTAAACACATTTTAAACTACCTGATGCCGATATTGGAAGAGGTCGACACAGAGCTCCATGACTTCATGATCAGGTACATGCACGCTGATTCCTCCTCTGATTCTGGCTCGGGCATACAATGCTGTTGTGCGATCTGCCCACTTGGTACCCAACAGGGATGTTAATGAGGGATGAAGTGTTAGCGTGAGCCACTAGGGGGAGCTGAAGTGTAGCTTTTCACCTGTGAGCTCCAGCAGCAGACAAAGAGCGGGATGTTTTGTGTTTAGGACTGAAAATGCATCAGTGGTGGTCTCATCGGGGAGTTCTCGTGTCAGATGGTCCGACAGCTGTTTCGGAGGCTTTTCTGTCCCGTCAAGGTGTGCACCACATTTACATTTACTTCGTGAGGTGTAATTAGCCCAAAAATGATTCATGATCTTTTTGTAGGTTATTGAAAGAACAACAAGAAGGAAAAAAAACAAGGCTCTAAAATGCAACCAGCTACTGTGGGTGAATGTCTGGGTGTGTAGTGAGCACTGGGTATTGCCTTAAAAGGTACTGTGCAGTATATGTGTGTGTGTGTCTGTGTGTGTGTGTGTGTGTGTGTGTCTGTGTTTACGTCTGCGTCTTCGATGCCTCTGCTGCCTTGTTGCCTGTACATAATTGATGCTGTTCTGGCAACTTCCATATTTGCAAATTAGCCGTCTACTCGCATACAAGTTCAGACAAACACAAAGAGCCGCACAAGAAACGGAAACATTGCACCTGCAGAAAAACATCGGCATGAACAAAACCCGCACTTCAAAGTTAAGATCGCTCTCTCTTTTTTTATTGTTGTTTTGGAGCACTTCCACTTCCTCTAACCTTCCTTCTTATCTCTTTGGCTCTTTCCTTCAGTTTTTCTTCCCTTTTCTCCTGCTCCCATTTCTCTCCTTTGTCCCTCTGTTTCCCCTCCTCTCCCACTTGTTTCCATCTCTTTTATGTCTCTCTCTCATCACACATCATGCTCCCTGGCCTTTGCGTCCCTCTCCCTTAACCCCTCCCCCCTCTCCCCTGCCTGTCACTCCCACAGAGTTCTTTTCACTTCTCTCTCTCTCTGTTGCTCTTCCTTCCTGGATGTATCTATCCAATATTTATCAACGATGTCTAAGAGTTTCCAATTTGCCCGAGTCAAAAATAACCGTATATCTACGACGGCAGAAAAAGACAGAAGGACAAGGGACAGATGGGAAGCTTAGAAAAATGTATCTCTCTTTGGAACTGATGGGCCAAAGCTTTGGTGACCCTTGGATTAAGCCAATCTATTTTAGGTGACAGTGAATAGCTCGGCCGCCTCACACCATGGAGATCCCTGGTTCATATTCCGGTCAGAGCAAGGGCCTTTCTGTGTGGGGGGTATCCATGTTCTCCCCATATGTGCCTGTTTCTATGGGTACTCAACGGTCCAAGAATATGCATGTTTCGACAGATTGGACTCTAAATTGTCCCTGAATGTGAGAGTGAATTGTGTTTGTCTGATGCTGTCAAGGTGCAGAGTGGGTAAGATGATGAATGGGTGAGCGTTTTAGATACGTTTACAGATCAAGGAAAGTGTTTCTCAGGTTGCAGAAACAACCAGTGATGTCTTCCTCGGCTGTGAAGGCGCTTTGTCAAGTCGGATGAAATATGACTTGCGATGTCGTTTGGGTTACCTGAGGTCTCATCCTGGGAGAGGTCACATTTCCAAGGCCAAACCAGTGTGACAGACCCGTTTAAAGACACGCTCCAAGTCCAAAAGATGCAGCCGTTCCGCAGGGAGGGTCTCTGCACCTGCCTGAACCACACAAGGATTCAAAGTCAGGCTCTCTCATCTTCTGCTTTGACTATTTTTATTCATTCCATCTCCCCTGAGAGCTTTACATTCATCCGAGTGTTTTTTTTCTTCTTTTTATTCCGATTAACCTTTGCCGTATCATAACAGTCCATTTTTCAGATTTGCATTCCGATGACTAAAAATTGCTTGTACTTAACAGCGCTGCACACCACTTGCCACCACTTGGCGTACCATTAGTTTTCAAAATGATTTTCTGCCTTCCGGCCACTGGTTTTCATTCATTTCGGGTACAGTATGAAAATGAACTTAGAGAGACTCGCTCTTTGTGATGGATCGTGTTGTGATGAGTTTCATAACAAACTGAAATGAACTGAAACCAAAAGCCGCCCGGAAGATAGAAAATGGCCCTAATATGCCCATATATTCTCACATTAATCCTGCCAGAAATTTTATTTGTAATTTTTGTAATTAGATTTTTATTTTCCAAAATTCGGCCGCTTCGACGTGGGGGGGGGGACAAGCATGTCTGACGAGCCGGGCTGGGCCCCCCTCTGTGTCTTTCAGGGCGGAGGTGGGCACCATCTTCGCCCTGTCCTGGCTCATCACGTGGTTCGGCCACGTCCTGTCGGAGTTCAAACACACCCTGAGACTCTACGACTTCTTCCTGGCCTCTCACCCGCTCATGCCCATCTACCTCGCCGCCACGGTAAGAGGCCGGCAGGAAATGAAACAAGGGGGGAGTGACTGTTTTTGTCAGTAATCCAGGACACCTCCACACACACACACACACACACGCACACTCACGCACACGCACACGTACTCTCAGGCATGCACGCAGCGAGGCGGACGACTGTGAAGCCAGTGGACTAGTTAATTAGATACCTCCTAATGAACAGATGAGAGAGAGTGAAAGAGGGGTACAGAGGGAAGGAGGGACGGAGGGAGAGATAAAAGGCGGAGGAGAGGGAGAGGGATGAGGAGGCAGGAGCCGACGGAGAGGCAGCGGGAGAAGAATTACAAAAGGTTTTAAGATTTGCGCCTCGTCTTTGAGAGCCGCTCCTCCGGACCGGCCGCCACATGCGCGAGCGCGGTCCGTGCCGGTTCGTCCGGGCGCGAGGAGGCGAAGGAGCCGCCTCCCCCCGAAACGAGCCAGCTGGCTCGTTGTGCATGTTGATTAGCGCTCACGATTGTGTACATTTTGCTCCACTGCGGTGGAGGATTCCTAAGTGTGCGCGCAGAGGGAGACTTCTGTTTGAAGTGTGCGAAACAACAAAGCCGAATGTAGTTCATGTTCCCTTCAAGGCTGAGTACGGCGCACAGCATGGGGTGGTGGTGGTGGTGGCGGAGGAGGAGGAGGGAGCGTTAACTCTTCATCTGCCTGGCTCTGTATCACACGCGCTCCCCCCTCTCCTCAGATTGTCTTGCACAGAGAGAAGGAGGTGAAGCAGACCGAGTGCGACATGGCCATGGTCCACCACCTGCTGTCCCGCATCCCGCAGGACCTGCCGTACGAGCTGCTGATCGGCCAGGCCGCCGACCTGTTCCAGCGCTACCCGCCCAGCGTGCTGGCCAAGAGGGCAGCGCTGCAGTCCCGCAAGAGGTGAGGCCGCAGCCGCACAGCTCAGGACGGGGGGGGGGGGCACATAATCCCATTATCTAAACAAATACGCTCAGTCAGATGCAATCAATACAAGAATTCCTCATTATTTTAATGCGATAAGTATTAGTGAGTGGGGCGTCACGCAGGGTCATATTTCAAATGGTAATTGCAAAAATTGTGAGTTTTATGTTTTATCTGAATCGGCAGTTTTTGTTTATATGAATAAACAAATACTTTGTGATTCATGTCAAGCTGCCCAGCTTTTAAGCACGCACTCATTTACTTTTTTAGATTCATTTCATAAACTGTTGCACATCTAAGGCAGCATATCAGTGATTTATTTATTTGTTTGTGTGTTTCACCCAATGATAATCAAGTACGGTGAGTTGATGGTAAGCACCTTCACCAGACAAGAAGGTCCTGGGGTCGGCTCCTGGGGCTTTTCCGTGAGAAGTCTGCATGTTGGGTTTTTTCCTCCAGGTTCTCCAGGTTCCTCCCATATTTCATAAAAGCATACCTGTTCATTCCGATTGGAGACTCTAAACTGCCCTTCCCTGTGAGTCTGAGAGCAAATCTGTGTGAGTGCAGTAAGATGGACTGGGGATCTTTCCAGAGTGTAAGAAAATGCCTACAACAAAGTTTCTGTCACATGATCATAGATTATAGATCAACCAGTGTATATGCCAGAAATGAGAAACCATGCTTCTTTTTTGGCCTTTTCTTAAACTTAATGCATAACTGAAATGGTTAAGTCCATGTAATGGCCAAACACAGTGATCCTTCGACCTCACAGGCTGTACCTCTATCCTCTGTTTTTGAGCTCAGTATAATATATAAATATAAATTAGATCAACCATTCGATATAAAAGTTTACCACAACAACCGTGCTGAGGTGGATCTTTAGGACTGTAGTTAGGCTGATGTAATGCCCACAGTCACCAACAGGGGATGCTCTGAAAACACATCCCAACTACTGCACCTGACTCACACAAGTGTGTGTGTGTGTGTGTGTGTGTGTGTGTGTGTGTGTGTAACCATGCGTTTGACCATTTTTCCACATTTTTTATTATTGAGGAGGACGCATTAGATACACGGCTGCACTTCCTGTCTCCAAAGTCTCCATCAGTCTCTTTGTCGGTGTCCTTCAGTACAACTTGCGAGCGATCCCTCAGCAGAGGAAGTGACATCACCGACAAGAAGCCTTGACTGACTCATAATGAAAGATACTCAGACCCATAATGCATTACTCGCATAGGTTCCTATTAAGAGGAGCCACTGAGTTAGCAGATTTCTCAAGCTGTCTCTCACTTTTTTCCTCCCTCGCCTGTCTCTTCCCATCAGCTTATCCCGGTTATCTCTTCATGACGTTCCAGCTGTCCACCCGTCACTGTACACCTGACTCTGTTCTCCATCACTGACTAACTTCTCCTCTCCTCCTCCCATCCTCCTCTCCCTCTGTTTCCTCTCTCCAGTCTGTCCATCAGCACCTTCCAGGCGTTTCAGCTCTCCACCCTGCACCAGAGGCCTGACTCTGTTCTCCAGCGCCTCACCAGGGCCAATGGCTCCAGACATGGTAAATAAAGACCGAGCACCTATAAGATTATGAGGAGCTCTTTGAAGTGCCGTAGAAAAATGAGTATGGGCCAGCGAGTTGAGAACAAACGCTCCAGCCTGACCATCGAAAGCGTTTGATGAACCCGCCGAACATCACTCTTCAAAAACAAGGCAACAGTAAATGTGTCATCCCCCACAAACACTACCACCCCCCCACCCCCCCTTTGGGCCAATCAATAACAAGTAAACAAATGATGTAGTACCCCCATCAGACCAATCAAGTGCACATTTAAATATGCCAGCGGAGAACAAAGAGATGCTTTATTCCCGTAGGTTCAGTGAAAGTCTGATCAGGCGTCTGGCACATTGTCTGTGATGTACAGGCAATCAAAAATATGCTGGAACATTTTCCCCCGGGGCAAATGGTCTGGTATTAAAATTGATGCACATCTTTCCCTGTAGTTTCATCAAAATTCAATTAGCAGTAACTAACTTGAGTTGCATAACGGACGGAGAAGAGGGCAAGAGGACCTGTGGCAGCCGCTGGTTTGACGGAGGCAGACAGTGAATGGGAGTCTGAATCACTCAGAGAGATTGGTATGTATGGAGCCACCCAGTAGCTAAGCCTGCCCAGTTTTTTTTGGCTCTCTTCAGTGTCTCTATTAAAAACAAAGTTGTAAAAAGGCCTAGAAATATCTGAAAAAAGGAAGATTTGCATTGATTTGCCCTCAACATCACAGTTGCATTTAGTCATTTAATAGAGGGAATAGAATGAAAAACCACTTTCACCCCGGCTCTGTTGAAAAATGACTGTCTATTCCCGGCCAAAGGTACATGACGTCACGTCCATGTTTATCTATAAAGTTAAGGCATTAAAATTGAAGTTAAAGCATCTCAAAAACACCATTTGACACCTGAGAAATTTCAGGTGAAACTAATCTCCTTCATTAAGAACAAGGATTAATACTCCATTCAGCCATTCTGGCTCACCGTAAATGTAAATATAATGTTGAAACACAAACTTGGGCTTTTGCATTGGTTAGGATGAGCAGCACCTCACAGGAACTCCACTATCCAGCTGACGTGAAGGTGTTGCCCGCAGCTCTAACAGACTGCGTTACGTTCCTCCTGGCGTAGCTGCGTCGGCCTCCTGCTAGTGAAGGCAGCGTCCTGCTCAGCTGCCAGACTGGTCGCTAAACGCCTCATCGTTGCTTCTACCTCCTCCTCTCTCCCACTGTTTTGACACGTCTTGACCCCTCGCTTTAGCCTGACAAAATGCCGCTCGAGCCTCCTTTGGTTCAGCTTCCAGCATTTTGAATCCTCTGTGCTCCTCACACTCTGACCCCCCCTCCCTCCCCCCCTCCCTCCCCTCCCTCCCCTCCCTCTGTGCTCCTATCCTCCCGACTCCCAGGCCTGGAAGCCGCTCTGCCCGGGGACCGCGGCCAGCCGTGGGGGAGGGGCAACAGGATGGTGAAGGTGGCAGTGTGGGGGCTGTCGGCCACGCTGGGGGCGGCCGTGTTCGCCGTGGCTCAGACGGCCATGGAGTGGGGACCCGAGGTGCTGCTGCAGTTGTTCTGAGGCCCCGCGCCGGCTTTTTACCACGGAAGGACTGTAAACAAACACAAACTGTGGAGGTCGCTTATCTCAGTGCCAAACAGGTTGTTGCTGCTCAGCCGCCATGAACATATGTTCAGCCTCGGAGACGCGTGTGTGTGTGTGTGTGTGTGTGTGCTTGCGTGAGACTGTGCTGTACCTTCTCCGTGTGAGCATCTTAGACCTCATATCAGATGCAAAGTAACTGAAAAACCAAAACAGGCGGCGAAACAACTGTAAAGGGTACCAAACGAGCCGAGCGAGGCGCGTAACGACAACGAAGGGGGCGCGGAACGACCACTAAGAGACGCAAGAGAGAATGCAAAGAGGCTCCAGACGAGCCCAAAGAACCTCAGACGTACCAAAACGACCAAGCGGCTCCGAGGGACGGAGATGAGGAAACGTCACGCGACGAAGCAGACGGTACACAGGCAAAAATGACGACCTCCACCAGGCAACGGTCGATTCAGAACGCACACAGAATGGAGCAGAGAGACGGCCGGCAACCCCGGGAGAGACGCCACATGATTAACAAGATAAAAATGACCACGTTGAGTCACAAATGACCGGAGAATGACGGGGACGAGACATGAATCCACAGTCCCTGTCACCAGTGGAGGGGGGGGGGTGGGGGTGGGGGGGGGGGGGGCTCTAGTGTTTGTGCCCGGGGCCCCATTGTCTCATAATCCATCCATGCATGTGAGGCGTCTCTCTCTCTCTCCCTCTCTCTCTCTCTCTCTCTCTGTCTCTCTCTGTCTCTCTATCTCTCTGTGTGTGTCTCTCTCTCTCTCTCTGTCTCTCTCTCTCTCTCTCCCTCTCTCTCTCTCTCTGTCTCTCTATCTCTCTGTGTGTGTCTCTCTCTCTGTCTCTCTCTCTCCCTCCCTCTCTCTCTCTCTCTGTCTCTCTGTCTCTGTCTCTCCCCCCCCCCCTCCTCGGGGCCGATGGCGTCACACGCGTCGTGGCCGGCGTGGCGCTCCGCCTGCGTCTCTGTGTGCTTCCTGTGAGCTGACTCTTTGGCTGATAACTCTTTCAGGCTGTCGTGGCTGCTTCGCTGCGTTTCTGTTGACAGCGGGCTTTTTAATGCGCTCGTTAGATCAGCAGCCATAACCCAGAGCCAAGAGTGCCCATAGCCAGCAACCATGACACATGAATACAAATTATTAAAGAGCGGCGTTTTCTGCTGAAAGCTCCCACTTCTGAGCAAAGAAGAAGAAGAGGAAGAGGAAGAGGAGGAGAGAACTGGGGAGAAGACGGAGAGAGAGTTTTTTCGCCGACTTGACTTCACTCCAGGTGTCCGAGAGTCATATTTGCCGTGCAGCTTGGCACTGGAAGTGCCCCCCCCCCCCTCCAAAAAAAGTGAACGCTACATACTGTTTGCAGGCAGCACTCAATGCAGATGCATTTTGCAGGAGGTATTGAAATCCATATATTTTTAACACGTTATTTTTGTATCTGCCGGAGCAGTTTCCCGGCTGTTGCGGCCCAGCCACAGCTGCTGGATGAATGTGTGTGTGTGGGGGGGGGGCGCCGCTACTTTTACACTCCTGAAATATTCAGCAGGTTTGCTCCGACATCCACCCCGAGCAGCCGTCAACAGGGCCCCGGCACACTCCGCTAGTCCTCTTCAACATCACATCTCTCCCCTCACCGTTTGATCCTGCCCAGTCACTCGGAGACGGAAGTCTGGCTCCCAGACTTCCGTCTCCGTCACGAAAATGAAGGCCCGCGTGCCACGGACGCGTCGCGCGTGGCCCGACCACAGTGTTTGTTTGGGCCTCGGACACGTCGAGGCGTTTCATGAGCTGGAAAGTGACCGTTAATAAAACATGCCGCCCTCCACCTGAGGTACGTAGGCATGTGCCGAGCGCCGGCGTTTCTCCAGGCAGCTGTGCAAATCATGCTCCGGCTGTTGACTCGCCGCTCTGAAACATTTATCAGCTCTTTACTAGCATGTAGCAGCCAAACCGCTGCATATGTTAACACAACCTGACTGGAGTCACAACACCAGGCGTTTCCCTACACCCCCCCCACCACCACCACCACCTTCATGTAAACATCTGCAGGGAATGCGGCACAGCTTTGCACTCGGGGCTGGCCACCATAGATGATTCATCCTCGGCGTCTGCAGATGGAAATGTTTGGGTTTCGGGGGCGTCCAAACAGGCGCCCGCTCCATGCAGTGTTCAGTCGTTCTTAAAACGCCAATCGCTCTGATATCGACTGGTGATAAGCAGCCAGTGTCTGTAACAGCTGCTTCACGCTTTGCTGAGTGTGGCTGCGACGGGGGCCTTGAGCACAGGTCAGTTTCCTCCTAGTTTTCGGGGCATCTTCAGTTTTCCTGTTTTTACTCGTGCTGCCCGAGGTGCTGTCAAGCTATTTATTTTAACAGGAACAGTCTGATTGGCTGTTTTATTGAACGGTTAACCGTCTAATCGGGTTATTTAAGATGTGTATCAGTTATGAGTTATCAATCCGGGTTTTTATATTCCTACAGGGCATCGTAAACTACTGTTACAGTCAGCCAGTTAGAATCAGACTAGAGGTCAAAGGAATTGTACTTCCTTCGTTTTCCTTTATTTCGGAGAGCTGGGTGATAAGAGGCCGCTTTCGTTCTGTCGTTTTAGCATATGACAGGGACACGGCTAAACCAGCTGGTTCATTGAACAAAATTCAGTCTACAGTAGCTTTACAGTTTGGTTTTATTTGGCTTTTTTTCTCCAAAAAAGCACTTTATATGGGTTATGTGATGGACTTTTCTTGGCCAGCCAAAAGAGAGAAAGCAAATGAGTGTATGTTTCATTTTGTTTGTTATTTGTTGAACCCATGCATCTACCACTACTCACTGCTTATTAGAGCATCTACAGACCGTGCACAGGTCTGTGGAGCATCGTCCTGCAGTGATGTGGTCAGCATGGCTGGATGTGACTGTGCATAGCTGGATACAGGTTGTTGAGACATCCTTCTGTCGTCCTCTTTCCAAGCTGCTCTGCATGTTGTCCACTCTGCTCACGCTTCTTTTGACGAGACCTGGACACGCAGGGAAATACTCTTTGACCAGGGTCTGTGATCTTCAAACACGAGTGAAGCTCTCTACTGTGCACTGTGTTGTATTATTATTGCCATGTGGACACACACACACACACACACACACACTGGTACATGGAGGGAGTGTTGGTGTTGCCAGATCATAATGAGGATTTAATTCCTGCCCCTGGCTCTTGGCGTGCTTAAGATACTTTCTCCTCGTCTTTTTCTGCTTTCTTTCTTTCTTTTTTTTTTTTCCTCCTCTGGATTTCTGAAACACCTACACCAACACCTGCACCGGTCTCAGTCTGCCAGAGGCCTGAGATGAAAAATGATTGAAGCATGTTATTTGTTTTGAATCGGGATGTAAAAGAAAGAAGATTGATGCATCAGATGGAAAGTTGAGTTTGTTGCCCCCCTCTCCCCTCACCCACCCATGAAGTTTAGGCCTGAGGAAGTCTATCAAAACACTGAAAAAGCAAATAGGAAGCACGTTGCTTCATTTCATGCTTCTGCAGTGATTTTTATCAATTAGCTTTGTTGATTGTATTTTAAGTATCTTGCCATCAGTCAGTGCTCTGAGCTGCCATGGATGTCAGGTCACATCTGCAAATATTTTGAGGCTTTTTTTGAATGCCTCCTACTCTGTAAAACCCGTCTCCCAAATGAACATGTGAAAAGCAAAAAAAAGTTTATGAAACACAGACGCAACATTTCAGCTGTCTAAAAACCAACAAAAATCTCTAAACGGAAGGAATAAAAACACCGAGGAGTTATTTATCAGATCAGAACAATGTAACTCGACAGCTCCTCTGACAGCTAAAGGATTTGATTCCAAATTCCAAAACAAGACAAAAAGACATGCTTTCTGTAAATCCGGCGAACTTCTGAGTTTCGTACCAAATGATTTTGGACGAATCCACTCTAGTGTGATGAGGAGCCTGGATTTGAACTCCCTGCGAGCCTGTGTCGGCTGCTCTGTCCTCCCCTCAGGTCTGACAGATCTCCCAGAAGGCTCCATTGCACCAAATGCTTCTACAGATACGAATGTAAGCTCTGTCCCAGCGAGTCCAATGCACCTTTTTAATGCATGTTTCTAAATATCGCAGTCTCCGAACACGTCAGGTTCTTTGCACCTTGTGCTGACACTGTGGCTTTTACATTGACGTAAAGGTGAAGCTGCTTTTGTTTGTGAAGTAAAACCGAATAAAGGATGAAGAAAACCTTGGATTATAAGCGTGGAAGTTCATTCTCTTAACTCGGTGTCCTCCTCCCAGCCCTCTCAGGGGCAGCTGGTTTATTACATTTTATTAAGACTGTGACTGGGGTTAAGCAAACCTGCTTGGCTCAGCTGGATCTCCTGCCTTGTTTATGAGGGGGGTTCACTGCACATTAACACACACTTATCCATGTTAGAAAAAAACAAGCGCTTTATTGCTCAACTTTGTTTGACCCTCTCAGATGTTAGTTTTGGGCTTTTCTTTATCATTTTTTGTAAAACCCACAGTCTCCGTCTCTTTATCCCTCTGCATAATCACAGATTCTGGAATTTTAAAGGGGACCTGGAATGATTTTGTACTTTCACTTTTTACATTAGAATATGTACAGGATATGCAGGATATGTACATTTGACACAAAGTCACGTGATCATTCATGTGAGGCAAGGCAAGCCAGCCAATCACAGTAAACCAATGTGTGGTTGCCAGATAAGCAATGAAATATATGAATGCAGAAATGGTACAGAAAGACAGGATTTTGAAGGCTTTTAAAGGGCTTGTAAAATAACAAGAATATGTCATTTGAAGAATTTAAACATTGTAGTCAAATGTTTTAATTCAATAACTGTTTGAGACATGCTGCTGAAGTGTTATATCAAAACATGAAGGGGACCTTGATCAGATGAAACGATGGTATACGTTGTTGCAGCCTTAATGTGCTTTGATTTACAGTATCTGAAGAATGCAGTCCTTTTGTCACTGTGCAGTTTACAAGGGAAAAAAAAAAGGATTTCCTCATTTTTCTTTGTGCCTGTTTGTACTGTACAGCTGCTGCCTTTTCATAGGCTCTGTTTAACTGGCCTCCTTGGAGAAATGAGGTCAGAAGTGTGTCTGAGTGTGTGTGTGTGTGTGTGTGTTTGGGCAGGACAAGGCTGCGCATCTGTCCGTCTAACCCCCGGGGAGATGACGAGAGATGGAGATAGAGCAAATCAGAGACATGAGGTGAGGCAGGAAGTCGAGGGTTAAAGAGGAGCCTGGGATGAGACGAGGGGAAGATTTATATACCACAGAAGAAGAAGACATCTGGTGGACGAGGTGGAGGTAGCCCGGGTCCTCCACTGCACGTCTTTAAGTGCAGCCCCCCCGAGGATTTCTAATGAGAGGTAGAGGAGGTGAGGGTGGGGCTGACCGGTTCGAAGAGCAGATGTGGTGGGGCTGGGTTTGAGCACACACAGACCTGAGTGTATGTGTGTGTGTGTGTGTGTGTGTGTGTGTGTGTGTGTGTGTGTGTGTGCACACAATTTGCTCAGGCCAGCTCTGGCCCGAGGCATAAGCGACCTAAGTGGCTACTTGGGTCCCCCTGGACACTAGGGGGCCTCCCTTTTAACACATTAAACATATTTAAGACAACTCTATTGATCCAATTTATTGTGTCACATTGAAGTGTTACATTTGTGTCGGTAGTAGTCAAGCAGTGATGTGTCCAGGTACCACCCTAATAATAAGGTGGGTGTGTGTGATTGTATATATTAGTCATGTTTGCAAAAATGTAACTTTGGTTACTTTACTAGGCCTAAATCACTACATTTTTAAGAATTTAAGTTAAGATAAGTCGAGGTATTCAGCAAATGAATGGACTGGAATGAGACGTCCTTAAAAGTGTCTTAGTCCTGAATGTGTGTCAAAATGTCACTTTGGACTTAAAACTGAACTCACTGAAATGCTGAAACATTGAGCTTTAAGACTGTATGCTAGGTTAAGATGATTTAAGTCAAGATTTTTATAAACGCAAATGCAAATGTCCTCACAAGTGTCTGAAGCCCGTCTGCGTTTACATATATGTGTGTGTGTGTGTATGTATGCGTGTGTGAGAGAGAGAAACGGAGAGAAACATTGGACACACTGGGGACAACAGCTGCTCCGGGGGTCTGTGTGATGTTGTTTTCCCCCTAGCCACACACACACACACACACACACGCACACACACACACACACAAACCTCAGTGCCACCATTAACAGGAGCGGCAGCACCTCAACTTTCACCGCTGAGCCGTAACAAAATGACTTTTATTTTAATTTATTCATTGGACTTCGCTGTACAAACAAGAGCGGGCTCTGTGTCGCCTGTTTTGTGTGTGTGTGTGTGTGTGTGTGTGTGTGTGTGTCTTTTTGAATTGATTGAGTTGATCTTGTCCCTGTGGTTTGCAACTATGGAACTGAGCCAAACCTGTAATTAATAGGCTACATGGCAATGTTTAAAAAATGCATGAAAATCAATGGTAATTATCTTGAGAAATGTGACATTTGGGATAATCACAGTATGCACTAATGCCAGGCCCTGATGAACTGAGTTTTGCCACATTAATATGGCTTCTGCCTCGAGACAAACAGACAGGAGCGCGGGAGCGATAGGATTCATTCTTGACCTTAGGATCTCATATCAGTGAGGAAATATTCATGTCATCATGACAACGCGTTTCATTAGCACCAAAACTGTAATCACAACTCATGGGCTCCGAAATCTGACTGACTCGGTGCTGAATAAAATGGAAGAGAGTAGAAGTAGAAGTTAGACCGACATGGATGCCTTGTCTGTTTTGTCATTGTGCAGGAGCAGTACAAACGCCACAGGAACAGCTGAGCTGCACAGCTAATATGCTGTTGATTCACAGCTTGAGCAGTAGTGTAAGTGCTTCTGGAGCTCCTGAACGTGTCCTTCAGCGGTCTTGTCTCACTATAAATTGGTTCAGAAATCTACAGTATGTCAGCAGAAAACGTGACGTATTTTGACGTATTGTGACATCAAAGTAAATTGGTCACCAAGTTCTTTCTCCTGTATACTCAGTGGATGTCCATCTTAACCCGCTTCGTACTTTAATGGTGTCACAGGGCTCTAATTGAGCCTCGAACACAATGGACAGGTCACATTTCAAGCAGAGTTTCCGGCCACCTGACAGAGTTACATCCGGTGTCGGGGCATTGAACCGAAGCAGGGAACCTAAAGGAGCGAAAACATGTTGACATCAGACTCAGACTCTGATTGTTGACTCATCAACGATCAGACTTTAATAGCATTTCAGCCTCATTACATTGAGCGTCTTTAGCGAAGCTCCATCCTTCACAGAGTGACTTGCGAGGCTGGATTTTCCCATGTGGAGGCATCGCCAGACACACATGCATACAACACAGAAACTCTTTTGTCTGCTGCTTTTATTCCTCCTCCCCTACTCCCTCTCTCCCTCCCTCCCTCCCTCCCACTCAGCCCTTCACTCTGTCATGGATCAGGGAACATGTCCCAAAGTGCTTTGCAGGCAACACACGTGCAGCACGTCCCTGCATGTTGATGCGACTTTACAGCTACAACCTTGTACTGTAGATGTGTGCGTGTGAGCATGTGTGTGTGTGTGTGTGTGTGTGTGTGTGAGAGGGAGAGAACATCAGTGGCGACTACACAGCGTGTGTGAGGGTCCTCCAGTAGATGTGTGGCTGTGCACGCTTTGACACTGTGTGAATATTTCAGATGGAGCAACCTCTGGTGTGACCTTGAGTGCTGCTGGGAGTGAGATGTGTGACCCAGTGCGAGACGCTGACAGGGGTTAAAAGAGGATGTTTGGAGTGTAAAAATGTGTATATTCAGCACCAGTAGTGATCAGAGCAGATCAGCTTTTTTTTTTTTTGCAGATTGTGTTTGTCGTTTTTTTCATTTTTTTAATGATTGCTTAGATCTGTAGGAAGCCTTTTGACCTCTTTTTCCTCCTAGTTTCCTTACTGTGTGTCTGATTCTTCACTGTCCAACCATGAACCAGTATTTTAATTTTTCACAAAAATCAGTGAGAGGACTCAGTGGTGCCGCTGAGTCGCTGTCTTGCCATGAATTTAACTGATTGTAATTGTTCCTGGCCACACCTGGTCACCCGAGTCCACAACAAATGTTCAGAGCTGCCACATTATGATAGAAAAATAACAAATGAAAGACACAGGATGTAATTTCAAACTTTCTCCAGAACAATGTCTCTGATTTCTGTATTGCAACCCCCGAGCGAGGATTCTTGAAAAGAGAAACTTGAAGGTGGTTTTCATTGTCATTGCCGTCGCATCCACACACAGGTGTCGTGTCACCAAGACTAAAGAGTCTAGAGTCGTTCTCGTGGCGCCGAGCAGACCCTGATCTACCATATGGACAATCTGGGCTTTTACCCAGGGGTCCCCGAGCTTGAAAGGGCGCTCCACGACGGGGATGGAAAAATAACAGAAGCGTTTTCTCTGTGTGTGTTTTCTCTGTGCCCAGATGTCAGCGAGGCCAAGTACAGAGAATAGAAGAAAGCTTAGAAAGAAAAGACACAGTGTCAAGTCTATTTCTGGACAGAGAATTCCAGCAGGTCCAAAAGCATCATCATATCCACATGCAGATATTCATTTTTGATGTGGAAATGCGGCTAAAAAATAGGACACCTAATGAGGCGTCTAATATCAAACACTGGATGTGTATGGATCCATAGATCTATCAATCCAGTTCGACCAGGAAAGAAATAGCTGAACTCCACTTTATAGCAGGGAACATAAAGTCATGTGATCATTCAATTCAGTGGAAGGAAATACAGCCAAACAAAGCTTACGTGTGGTTGCCAGATAAGCATAAAAGGGCACCAGGTGAGTGCAGATATGCCGCAATATTTCCATTACAAAAGCAAGAGGTTATAAAAAAAAGCATCTATGGCATGTTTCATAGCTTCTATATGAACCAAAAATTTAAGAAAAAAACCTTTCCATCTTTCCAGTCATCCTAACCCTAACCCACCTTTAAAATATAAACAGTATGATACTGCAGTAGACCCCTCCATATGGCACCACTGTAGGCAAAAATCCTAAAAGTTCAGACCAAAGTTGTTAACAGATTTAAGGAGCATTCAGCAGGTGAGTCCAATCTGAAGTTTTCAGGCTTGAATGTGCTGTACGGCTTCGCCCTGTGGGCAGGCGGTGTATATAACAGTGAATCCATGATAACCCCGGGGCCTCATTAGCCCAAACACGGCCCGGTCCATACAGCTCTATTAATACCTAATATCCAATACGCCCTCCGTGTGGACTGTGCGGACACCCGGGACCGACCTCCTCCGCCTCTCACACATGACCTCCTGTCCTCTCGCCTCCCCCGCTCCCTCATTGGTCCCAACCTCTGCTGACCTCACCTGTGTTTCCATGGACACCAGAGGAATTAGGAAGGAGTCCCATGGACTCGAGCGTCTCTCCGGGGTTCACAGAGACCTTTACATAGAGGGATGCAGTGCCTCATCCCAGTGTGGGTGAAGAGCGCGATAATGAAAATCTGTGTGAAATATTCAGATCTCCACTAATTTATTGGAGTAACACTACCCTCGCACTTGGCAGTGTTTGCCAAATCGAGAGTGATGATGTTTTCCAACTTGTCCCGTGGTGTTTTTCGACCCATCCCCGCCTGCTCGGTTTCGTCATTTGGTTAAAAGTTTTCCTGTTTTCCCTTTCTCCTCCAACTAATTTCACCCGTGTCATAACTAAGTCGTGACGTCTTGTTAATCTTTCAAACTAGCTCTTCTTCTGTGGTTCGGGCCTGCTCGGCCTTCATCCTTTATCTCAACCTCACATAATCTAATTTACACAGCACGCACACACACACACACTGCAGAGAGGAGTCTAACAAGAGACGGCGAGTAAATTTTACGCTCGAATTGGATCTGTCTGTGTTAAGGGTGTGCGCGCCGCTGAGAAGCACATCTTCGGCGGCTGTGAAACAAGTTTAATGGTGGGAACGGATCAATCTGTCTTAAGTCACAGGGATCTATCTCATGTCCTTCATTTGAAAATGCCTGGCAGAAAAATGTGTAGAGCTGGCAAATGTCAACAAGCGTTCAGCGCCTCTGTGTGTGTGTGTGTGTGTGTGTGTGCTCTACTACCACAGTGAGGACCCGTAGAGTGACTGAGTGTGCGTTCTCCAACGTGTGTGTGTGTGTGTGTGTGTGTGTGTGTGTGTGTGTGTGTGTGAGAAATATGAATTTGTTGGTAAATGTCAAGAAGTTGGCAGTCTAATGGCTGAACTGACAGATGATCCATAAAGCCATAAAGTGATTGGTTTGGAGATTCTCATTCATTCTAATGCAACTGTCACAGCGGAGGAGCACATGTGCGTGCGTGTGTGTGTGTGTGTGTGTGTGTGTGTGTGTGTGTGTGTGTGTGTGTGTGTGTGTGGATGTGTGTGTGGATGTGAAATAGCGTCGCGCACAGAGCGGAGCGGTGCAGTCGAGCACTCGCAGTTTAATGACATCCAGAATGGACTCGCTTGTTGCATGTTTGTCCCGTTCCTCTTTCTGCTCCTCAGACGCGGAAAACTTTGTTCCGACCCATTCTTACAAACTCCAAGCGTGGAATATTTCAATAAATTGTAGGGTTAGGGCCACATGGGGAGGATTCTGCGACTCTTATGTAAATGATGCATTGCACTGGGGCGACACGGTGCCTTGTTGAATAGCTCTGTCACCTCGCTCCAACACCGTCCCAGAATCTGATTCCCAGAACTCTGGTTTCCTCCCATAGTCCAAGAACCTGCATGTTTAGCCTGATTGAGACTGATTGTTACTTCTAAATCAAAGCCAAACGTCTCATTTGAGCCACTGATCTCTGAGAGTTACTGCCAGTTTGACCCCCTCGCCTCTACTTGACAGTAGTGCCCTTGAGTGAGGCACCTCACCCCAATTTTCCAAGGGAAAATGAGTCATTCAAGGGTTAATTGGATGAAAAAGTAAGCATAAAGCCAACTTAGAGTCTCAATCTATGTCTCTTTGCACAAAGGAAAACATCATTCAATAATTCCTAATAGAATATAATACTGTTTTCAAACCATCACAGGTAACAAGAATAGATACAACAAACAGGGTGAAAGTCAGTGTCAGTGATACATCATGGTGTGCTCAGGCTGTGTGGACTGTGAGTCCATGTTGTCAGTGTGGACAAAGAGTCTAGAGTGAGACATATTGCAATGGCTCTCAGGCAATGACCTGCGAGACAGAAACGACACAGGATCCAGGCGACGCATGCTGCTGGCTTCACCTTCAGAAACATCTGCTTCAGAGCGCCGAAGCTTCATCTAAAACAGAAGAAAACATTAGGTAAGATAAATGAAGGACGTTATCTGTCAATCTTCAAAGCCAGTTCACACAAACTGAAACTTTATCATTGTTTTGTGTTGGCTTTTGTTGACATTGTAATTTTGGAGAACAGGGGCTCGAAAACAGAACTGAAGTCCTCATTTTCATCACAGACCATTTGCTTTTATTTGGCCCACATCATCAGATATCTGACCGTGCAGTCTCCCACCTGCCTAAGTGAAGCTGAGGTGAATGAAAATGTCCCGACGCAACATTAAGAAACCCGCACGCCACGTGTCTCTTCCACCGAAACAACGCCTTCATTTATTCCAGATCGCCCGCTAACCCCTCTACAAGCGGGAACAGCCGTCCGTGGCCGTGTTGACACTTTGTTTTGTGTGCTGTCCACACAACGCCGCTCCTGGAAGGAGATGCCGCTGGATTTTCAAAACGTCTCGTCTGTATGCGGCGAGCGTGACGGGCTGGTTCTCATTCACCTCTATCTGCTCGCTGGCACGGTGTCAGGAGCTGAGCAAGTAAAACCCAAACTGCAGCCTCAATTCCAAGGAAGTTGTGACGCCGCGTTAGGGAAACATAAAGGGGAAACATGCTCCTCACTGACATCACAGGGAGACGAGCGATGTGGGGTTTTACCTCTGAATGCTCCTCTGAATTCAATGGCCTCGTTCCAGACAAGATGAGGTAGTTGTAAAAAGCTCAAAAACACCTGTTTGCGTCATTCCAGGTTAGTAGGGTTTGTTTATTACAAATGGATATGATCATGATTGGGTGTGAGGAATAGAGAGAGAGTCAGCACTTCGTCAAACACGTGTTTATGTGAGGGATGAAACTGCATAGGAAAACCACGGAAAACGTGGTGACTGAATGCATTTCTTCTGCAAAATGAGTTCTTATTTCAGATTTTTTGTTTATGTTGTACATACAAACAGAGTTGCAGCTGTTTTATAATCTGAGTTGTATCCGAACAAGTGGATCCCAGGAGACGAAAGCGACACCATGCGAGACATTTGGGGGAACTGAATCCTTTACATGTGACACGAAATGAACTTCAAGTTCATACTTTTGAATCTAGTTGATGGAGGAAAGACAAGAGCGACGCTGCTCTGGCATCTGTTGACACATCTGTTCAGGAGCCGTCATGACTTTAAAGGAAAACACTTCAAAGAATGACACTGTTACTGTCGTGGTAAAGGTATGAACAGTGATCCACTTCCTAAACTTTTAGAACGAGGTCCACACCCCATTAGACATGAAATGGCCGACCACGGCGGAGCACTTTAGGACAAAGGACTCATGATCTCTAAAAAAGTCATCTGTCAACGGAGGCGTGGGGAGGAGACGCGCCAAGGCTGGGAGCCGGAGTTATTCGCTGCTCCTGGTGGACAAGGGGGTTATAGTCCAAAAAAAAGCATTTGGGTGCTTGGGTGCTTCCACTTTTCACTCCTTTATAAACCACATTGTGCGACACTGCAAAACAAATAATGTGTTTTGTGGGAGAGAGCGGGAGACACCCGGCTCTAAATCCAATCTCGTGGTTCAGCAGTCATGCCACGGTGGCCGTGTAGCCGCGCGGCTTGCACCACAAGCATCCGGGCTGAGCAAGAGAGAAACACAGATCCGGAGCTCCCAGATTATTGGTGTCAGCTCTGTCAACAAAACGGGCAAGATGTGGCGGAGGATAAAGGTGCGTTAAACCACCCGGAGACGGCAGCCGGGCCGGATAAGATCGGACCGAACCGGTGTTTTTAGCCCGGACAAAAAAAATAAAAAAAATGCTAATCATTTCTTCTTTCCCAGCAATGAAGCCGCTGTTATCATTGCGCTAACAGGATTGTGTGTGCGTGTGTGTGTATGCATGTGTGTGTAATCCAAAGCCATAAACCCATATCCATGACCGCAGATTATGTTATAAATAAATGTGTGTGAGCGTGGGCGAGTTGATGCTTGATTACGCTGTCACAACTTTGAACGTGACATCTCGCTCTCACTCTCGTTTCCCCTCCGCAGATCCACTCGGACTCGGGATTGACTATCAGCTTAAGTTTGTGCCTTGCACCGCATATTTGATTTGTGTTAATCCTGCCCGTGTGTGTGTGTGTGTGTGTGTGTGGCACTGCAGCCATCTTACTTCTTGTCGTTATCTTGCTACTTAAAACTGAAGCCAATCCATACATCCCTAATTGGGATGTATGTAATCGTCCATACATCCCTAATTGTAGCCTAGGAAAAGCGAAGACATGAACCAAACCTGTTCAAAGTGGTGAAAGATTAATTAACATTTATCCTATTTTACAGGTAAGTGGTTGGTGTTAAGCAGAAGTACAACTAAACACAGATTAGTTATATCGGACATCTTATTTAAGTCTGTAACAAGACTATATTTCTCAATTATTTCACTGTTCTTGGAATAATAGCGTTTCCTCTATCTGACTGTATACATATTAGAGAGAGCGGTTGTTTTATCATGAAAGCTGGATATAAAAATGACAGAGCTTTTCTTTCTGTCTAACTTTGATAATTTAACGACACTCCACAGGTTTATTGACGCGGAGTAAACAAAGAGTTGTTTACCGCATTGTTTCCGCGGATTAGCAAGAATCTCCTTCGTGTTTCAGCTTTTCAAAGCATTATGATGATTTCCCGACGCCATGGTTGGGATTTTGTTTGATGTCTTCTCTCAATTATACATCTCCACTCTCCCACTCACTCACACCTCCTCTCCGTCGCTGCCTTTCATCTGCATCTCTCCGCTTTTCCTGCCTGACCTCATCCCTCATCCCTCCATCATCCTCCATCACATCACGCTGAGTAAATCAGCAGCCATTTACTCCGCCGGTTTAACACACGTACAGTAAACGGCCGTACAGTGAAGTGAGGTGATGTCCTGAAAAGAACCGGATCCTATTACATGTGACCTCCCACTCCCCTCCCTACCCCCACACCCCTCCACCACCTCACATTCGACATTCATTCACCTGATACCATCGACCCGAGCAGAGGGCCCGGGATTCGTTTGGTGTTAGTTTAGTCCGAGGAATCAGCAAACAGCACTGAGAGATCAATTCACTCCGAGTGTAATGACTATTGATTCTGTAGGAGCGCTCAGACAGAGAGGGAGTTGAATGTATTTAGATAAAATAATGCTTTGCTCTCTCTCACACACCACGCGCAGCTCCCCCGCTGCTGCTGTGTGAATGAGAAGAGGTCTGGGCGTGCATCTCAGGCACACACACACACACACACACACACACACACACACACACACACACACAGACAAGCATGATAACATGCACATGTATGCAAAGGCAGCACAACATGCAACTGGTGTTGCACTTGTATCACATTCTTCTCCTGTTTTACACCGTATGATGAACAGATGTTCATTAATGGTGACATTAATGAATTGGCTTGGGCTTTCTTATGCTTTGGGCTCATAGCTAGAAGGTCCCCGGTTCGAGTCCTGGATAGATTGAGGGTCTTTTCTGTGCGGAGCTGCATGTTCTCCCTATGTCTGTGGGGGGTTTCAGAAACAGTCCGTGTGCGTGTTGTGTTTGCCCTGTGATGGATGCTCGACGTGTGCTTGGATAAGCTCCAGCAGAGCTCCCATTAGGCGACACTGTTAAAGTACAAAGTGGGTGAGATGATGGATGGATGACTATTTATTTTGCTCGCACAGCTACCACTTTCAATATCACATTTACAGTTGCATTTTGTCATTTACAAGACGCTTTTATCAAATCGACTGGGATGGAAGAATCAGCATTCAAGCTACGTCACAAAAGAGACAATGGTGTAGCAATAGACACATGTCTACAGACTTATGTTGCCACCAAAGGATGAGAGTGGAGTAGCTCAGTTTAATTAGTTACGATGGGACGAAGAAGCAACTTGTTGGTCCATAGAACAAGTAATTGAGCAAATAATGAGTTTGTGTGTGTTTGATCACTGTGACCATATTTTGGCTGTTATAATAAAATATGTCCAAACAGCCATTTTGAGCCTTGAGTAGGGAAACAGGTTAAGAAGGGATGTCATAGGTTTATTTTGAAAAGTACTCATTCGTTGCATGTAGGTTTCTACAACACATATCTAGAAAATGTTCCATCAAACTACTTGTAAAAGGCTTTTTGAACCTAGAAAGCTTCAGACTAGAGACACTTCAGAGCTCAGTTACTGCCACCGTGGGAGCGGAGGGGGGACGTGCTGAAGACGTGACGGCGTCTCTTGGCCGCAGTTCTGACCTTGACCGACTGTTGATCGCATGTTCCAGTCTGTGCGGAGCTCTGGCTGAATTTACCTGGGATTTCCCAAATCTGCCCAGCTGAAAGAGCACACCACCCCAGACACACACACACACACACACACAGTCATCACCGAGTTGTGATGTGAAAGGCGAGCCAGTCTTTTTCTGCTGCGGTGCTTCCGCCCCTCGTCTCCGTTGTGTATTTCCTCTGATGTGTCACTGCAGCCAAGAAATCCCTCATGTATTAAACGGCTGAAAGACCTTTCTGCTTCAGGAGCCTCCTTCTCCTCCCTCTGTGACTCCTCACGTCACCTCACCTCTCTCCACTCTCAGCTCCCCCCTTTGCCTCCATCTCTTATCTTACGTTTCTTCCCTTTTTACATCCTCTCCCTTTGTTTTTCTCCCCCAGAGCAAAATCTGCAGACTCACCTGATCTCAAAATTGAGTGTGTGTATGTGTGTGTGTGTGTGTGTGTGTGTGGCCCTGACAAGCTGTGTTGGGTCATGAATCTTTTACCCTTACCAGTCAGCACAAATCCCCCCCCTCTGACAGACACACACACACTCACACACACACACCTGGCAAGACAAACAGCCCCTGGCGGTGTGTTTCGCTTTGGTGATCCGCTATATGTTAACTTTGTTAGAGAGACTCGTAAAAAGACAATAGAGAATGAGCGAGCCGGAAAGATAAAATACCCGGAGAGAGGAGGGGAGTGAAAAATGACACACAAAATGCTGAGGAGAGAGAGAGAGAGAGAGACGGAGCAAGAAATCTTGTGTGCTGAAGGGGGAGGAGGAGGAGAAGGAGGAGGAGGAGGAATAGGAGAGGGGATGAGGAGAGGAGCTGGACAGGAGAGAAAGGTGTGAGCTTATCTCGCTGGCCAGGCTTCAGCGAGGTCACTCTGCAGACCGGCTGAGGGTGGAGGACGCTCACAGGAAGGAGGTGTAGACGCTCCACAGTGTGACTCAGAGGAGAGAGAGAGAGAGAGAGAGAAAGAGAGAGAGAGAGAGAAAGAGAGCAAGAGTTTAAAAAACGCCCAGAATCCAAATAGTCCCGTCCGCCCGGGGTTTTGGACAACATTTGGTAAACATGTCATGAAAGAGGACAAGAAGTACAAACTCTGCTACAAAGGTTGGACATATTAGGTTGAATGCTAATCCGTGGCCTTTAGAGCCTTTCGCGGCGGCGTGATTGCACAAGTCTGCCGACGTATCACGTTGAATAACAGCACAACGTGGCGTGTAGCGTGTGTGTCAGGAATACCTCACCTCACCTCGGCTCGTGAAAAGCCTACAACACTGCAGCCATGCCTCTTTTAACAAAATGCTCGAAATGAACGTAGAAGGTCCCCTCAGCATATATTACAGTATGAAGCTGCATGTGTGTAATCCTGAGGTTGAGTTTGCACATTCTGCTAATTATGGTCGATTGGCTCTGAATTATGAGCCAATATCCTATATCCTATGCGAACTGGATATAGACCCCAGCAGACTATGGGCGTTGATGTGTCTTTGGAAAGGTTTTGTTTATAACAAGCAATGTGATTGTATATTAAAGTTCTTAAGGTTCTTAAAGTTCAACTAGCAGCTGCTTTGAAATTGCATCCACAATTTTTTATTCTCACTCTTTTAAGTACACCTGTCCATCAAGTTATCTGAATTAAAGAATAAGGAATATTGAACCCGAGGTTTTTGGAAATCATACACAATTCAGTTTCTACACATCAGTCATGTTTTCAAAAGTATCAAAAGGTATTGAGATGCTCCAAATAAACCGAGTTGTCCTCAAAAGTCAAATACACATTTGTTTGTTTGTCAATGGCTGTGAAAACATACACATCTTGTGTCGATGGTTAAAGCCAGTGGTTAAAGTGTATGAATGGATGTCAATGGCCAAATGTGAAGAGTTTTGAGTGGTCATGAAGAGTAGAAAAGCACAGTATCAGAACCAGTCTATCTACTATTTACATGTTACAACAACAACGAGCATACTGTAGTTTAAGTAATGGCTACACAGTAATTTCACGTAGTTTTAATCACAATAAGTAAGTTTTTAATCACAATCAGTAACTTTGTTGGATTAACATCCAAAACATCAAACACAAGTCAACTACGGTATGGTAAGACAAGCGTGACCATGCTTAATTATACTGAGTATCTCTATTTCTGGCTGAGAGAAAACCAAAAAAAAAAAGGAAAAAGAGGAATTCTCACTCTTTCGGAATTGGATGAACTAGATAATGTAATTTTTCCTCTCTCCTCGCGCGCCCCCACTCTCTGTCAACCTGCCTCGTACACACGCGTCTTCTTCAGTCGCTGATTTCCTGCGAGACTGATGAGACGCTGATGCCGATCCCCAGTTGGCCAAATTACTGTACAGAAATGCTGCCACATAGTTTTGTTTCTCGCGTCTTACACACTTGACAGATCCATGAAAAGTTGCAAGCTGTTGCTGCGCTGAATTCTTGTCTATTTAGGCAAAAAAAAAAAAAAAAAATGTCGGCGGAGACGGTTTCATATCCGCCCCGGATCTGCAACAGATTTCTCCCTGTAATTGGTGAAAGCTTTAAATCTAGGGGAGAAGAAGTCTTTGTTCTCTCCCGCGGTCGGACCCGACACAAACCTGATGGTTATTGACGATTCGGTGTGTGGAGAGAGAGAGAGAGAGAGAGAGAGAGAGAGAGAGAGAGAGAGAAAGGGTGTGGAGGATGTATGGGCCATTAAAATAAGTGTAACTATGCTGGAGAGGCTGTGTCACATCATCACTTTTGGAGAAAAGCAAGAGGAAGCAGAAAAACACACCTCGAGGAAACTGGAATGGACTCACAAACATGACACGCGTTCAGTCACCAGAAGCACTTTCTGTCTGCGGGGAAAGTAAAGTCGAGTTTCCCAGAGTCATTTGTAATTAACCCAAGCAAACGTCTCGTCTCAAATATAATTACAGTGGATGTAGAAAAAAGATTTTTTTTTTTTGGGGTGGGATTCTCAGGCTTCATTTCCATATTTTCTAGTGTCTCGCGAAATATTCTCCCTCTAATAGGAGGAAAATGCTCAACCGGCTGCTGCTGTTTTAATACCGTTATATGAAATTCTTTTACAATCTCAGAGGTCGTAAATAACAAACCGGCAGCCATTTTTTTTTAATTATTATTTCCACACGGACCGTAGCAGGCCAACCTCTGCAGAAACAGGTCGTCCCTCGGGTCAGGAAAGTCGATTTTAAGGAGTTGCGCCTCCGGAAAGTACACGCCGTACTGTAAAAATACATCGCGCTCATTTGCATTTTTTTTTTTTTTTCTCCCACCTCCACCTCAAAAACCTACTGTGGGACATCCGCAGCTGCGAGAATATTCCCTGTAAAGGTAAATTCCCTCTCACGGAGAGTTTCACCGCAGTAATATGCATCGCATCCAGATGTCTCAGCCACGGCTGCGGGTTAATTCACATTATTAATGTGTCGAGGATTTTTTTCCCGTCTCGCCGTCATCTCTAACCTCGTCTCTGCTGTCGCTCACTCAAACAATCACAACTCCCACTCCCACCTCCTCTGAATAGACACATACAGACAGATTGGACACATCCGAATGATCCCGACACCCAATAGTTTCGTCTCTGAAGACAACAACCCCCCCCCCAAACAAAAAAAAAAAATTGCAAAAAGACACTGACAGGTTCACATGAGGGAGTCCTGAGTAAACAAACGCTGATCCAGAAAGCGCTGATCCAGCCTTTCCCGGGCTCCCCCGATGCAGCCGCTCCCCTCCTCTCTTCATCTGTTCATTAAGGTCAACCTGATTTTTTTATTTTTTTCCTTTTGGTGAGAGATGGTGAGGAGGAAGAAGAAGAAGAAGAAGAAGAAGAAGAAGAAGAAGAGCAAGATGAGATGTAAGAGGATTTGGAGCTAATTAGGGGAGTAGGAGGCGAGAGAAGAAACAGATTAGAAGAGGGAGGAAGAGAAAAGAAACGAAAAAGCAGATGATGGGAGTGAAAAAAAGTGGGAGAGAGGGAGAGAGAGAGACAGAGAGAGAGGAAGGCAGAGATGGGAAGAGAAGGAGAGCAGGGAGAACCCGGCAAAAGACGGAGTGGGCAGGTGAATTTGCTCAGTTAGCTCCCCAGTGTTTAATATCACTCTCCCACTCTTTCTCTCTCCCCCACCTTTGCTGTTGTTCTCGCCCGTCCTTCCTCCTCCCCGTCCATTTATCCTCCTCTCCATCTCTCTTTAATATCCCCCCACCGCCCCTCCGTCCCTCTGCTCCTCTTTCTTTTTACTCTCTGTTTCCCTCCGTCGACTGATTTTCTCTGTTTCACACCTCTGCTATCAGAGGGGACTGGCCAGATGGATGCAGGTGTGTGCGTGTGTGTGTGTGTGTGCGTGTGTGTGTGTGTACGAGGCAGGAAGAAGGCAGTGCTGCAGAGGCAGAAGAGCATGACTAATCCTCGGGATGCACACACACACACACACACACAAACACAGATTAACACACAAACACACACATACAAACACACACTCTGAAGTTGGCGCTCGCATAAACACCATTTCCCAGCGTTGTGCTGACCTGCCAGTGTACTTAGCTCCTGCCCAGGTAATTTTTCATTCAAATTGACCAGGTGCATAAAGATGGCAGCCTCTTGAAAAGGCAGTTTCTGTGCTCCCTCCCTCCCTCCCTCCCTCCCTCCCTCCCTCCATCCCGGCCTGCCTGCATGCACTTCCAGCACTTCCAGCACTTTCCTTACAAATGTACGAACCAAAGCAGAGCGCTCTGAGTTTTAAATGTTGTCGGCTTCATTCATTCATTCAGTCATTCATTCATTGTGATTGAATTTCACTTTTCGGATTTGTTTTTGGACGCTTCCTCTCAAGAAGAAATGATCAGTATAGGTACTCTAGTAAATATAGTGTGGCAGGAATCACCGCAGGGCTGTAGAGGTGGAATGAAAGGGAGGGCAAAAATAAATAAATAGATAAATAGATAAATAAATAAATACCCTTGATAGTAGCAGCTATGCAGAGTTGTGGGTGCAGCGAGGAGAGGAAAACCGTGAGATACGTTCACAACCTTCCCTACTTCCTACCCACCAGCTTCTGACTTATTCTCATCCCATCCTCCTCACACGAAGCGGATCAATGTCCAGCTGTTCCCCTTTGAATTTGAGAAGTCAGTTAAACCCTCCTCATACACCCACAGACGGAGTTAAAGAATTAGCATACAATGCGGATGCTGTGCGGTCACTAACTACTCACACACACATTCATTGCAAAGTCTTAAACACGTGTTTGTTTTCTCTAATGTTTGGGACAATCAGCTTAAAATTTTAAATTGGACCTTGGATGAAAATTTACTTTTACTTAGGCTTTGTTATGTATTTGCTCCTCATTCATATCTACTAACTAACTAGAGAATCCGAACAGAGATGGAGTGGACTTAAACTACTATCCTCCCTCCTCCGAAGCAGTTTGTATGTCCATTAAGGGAGGCAAATGAATGAATGAGTGACAGAATATGCTATATTTTGTATGAAAATACCTTGTATGTCCGTTCATGTTGAACAGTGAGATAAGGGACTTGATGGCCAGTCATCAATTTGGAGAAGTCAGTCGGTCCACACTTTCCTGGTTCTTCCTCAACATCTGATTCATCCTCTGATTCTGGCTCAAACAAACAAGGTTGCATGTGTACAGGCTTCATAGCTCGGACCCTCCTGTTACCACTTAGTTAAAGAAAACTAAGCTAAACTTGATCGTGTAGCAAGTCACTTGAGTGTGAGGAAGGCAGCCTCAGAGTCAGAGTGAAAGTATACAAGTGGTTGCCAGAAAATCATGATCTTTAGATCTTTGCAAAAATGGACTAGAACCATCCCACACTTGAAAATGGAGCTTGTAAAAGAGTATATCTCCGATGTTCCATAGCTTCTATGTGCATGTAGAGGCAGAGTTTGAGATTGAACGGACCATCCTAGGCCACCTTTACAAGGAATTACAAGGGAAATTAAAGTGCGATCTCCCCTGTAGCTCTACAGCACAAGTTGGAGAAGCTGTAACCTCCTCCAGAACCCGTGACAACCGCTGCATGTCAGAGCTGTGCCGTTATCTAAAAATAATGCACATCTTCAGGCTGCGCAGGAAAAGAAGAAAAAAAAAAGAAGTCTGAGGCCAACGGTGGTGAAACGTGGATATTAATATGGATGTCGCATGGAGTCGTGGTGCGGTGACGGCTGAGGGAGCGTCGCACTGAAACGAGCTCCAGGACGAGTCCAACCACACGTCTGACTGTGACGTGTTGGACACATGGATGCTGGAGTACCAGCGTGGAGGCATTGTACCAACCGTCTGTCCAACCAACACACACACACACACACACACACACACACACACACACACACACACGCATGCATGCATTTTGCAGCTATGTACAAGGCAGAAACAAATCCAGGAAGTGACGACATCTGCTCGTTTTCTGTCGTTTATCTTGCTTCTGGCATGAAGAATAAGAAGGAGAAGGATGAATTTATCTGTTTTTTTGAGGCCTAATAGTCATAATTCATCAATGAGAAAAGAAAAAAAGGACGTAGAGCTGATTTCAAAAGGTGCTGATGTTGTTTTATTGAAATGAGATCATGATGTGCCGAGCAGTGGCTCACAGCATGGAGAACAGCTGAATATGTGAGATGAGGAAAAAAATGAGCACAGGGCTGAACGGGACGAGGGGAGTGATGACGCTGATGAGGCGGGTCAGTGTGTGCACAGGAAGTCGGTTCGGTTCGGTTCAGGTGCGTTTGGTTCGGTTCTGTTCGGTTCGGTTCAGTCCTGGTCATCAACGTGAATCAGTGTTGTTGATGTTGCTAAACTCATCTAGTTGTGAAGTGTAGCAGAATCAATTACACGGCTAGATGCTCCCAATTAGACTGGGCTGATCAATGTCAGCCAAGATCACTGCATAATCTCTCTCTGTCTCACACACACACACACACACACACACACACACACACACACACACACACACACACACACACACAGGCTCAGAAACACACACCACACACGGGCTCACACACAGACTGCATAGATGATTTGATAATTAAATCAATCTGAACAACTAGAGCTTCACTAATGAAGCAATGATCTCAGATGAATTTCATCTGAGATCATCGAGCGAAGGAAAGTGTGAGGGATAGAGAGAGGGAGAGAGAGGGAGAGAGAGGGGGAGAGATTGTTGTTTTGATTTTAGTCAGCATTTAGATGCAATAACACCTTACATCCGTGCCTCGCACTCAGACAGCTCAGAGACAGAGAGAGACACTCCGAGTGGAGCATGTCAGAGCGAGATGAGAGTGAGAGAAAAGAGCAACAGATAAAAATAAGAAATAATAAAAATACATTTTTACCTCGACTTTGTTGAAGTGTTTCCCCGACAGGCTTCGGATCCAAGAACATCATCAAGTCCGCATTGACGTTTTAATTTCTGCAAATGGAGATTGAAAAACAGGTGAATCTGAATGCAAAGAGAACGTGACCTAAAAAAAAAAACATTGTATCACCCCAGGTATCAAGAATTTGCTGAGCGCATTTGTTTAGCAAGTTACATACAGTAAAGTCACGTGATCATTCATATGAGTGGTAGGCCAGGCAGCCTAGATAAATATGATACAGGTCTGTGCATGCTCCCACATCCAGAAATATGATTATAAAACAGCATCTGAGGCGTTTCAGATGAAACCAGTGTTCCCTAGCTTCTATGCTAACACCAGAGTAGAAAGATAAATCCTCACTTCAACCATCATAGGTCTCCTTTAAAGGCAGGCGGTTGTCTCCTCTCGGAGCATCCTTCAGAGGAGAGAGCGCTCAGCCTTGGCAGGAAGCTCAGCTCGGTTCTAGTTTGCAAGCTCAGCTGATAAAACCTCATTAATCCGCTCGACATTTCGTCCGTCACTGTCCAGCTGATTTCCCCCCTCGGCGGAGTCGAGCGGAGCGACACCTCGGCTCCGTCCCGCTGATGAAATCATCACAGCGCCTCTCATAAGGACTGGGACCTGAGAGGAGGCCAGGGGGCAATCAGGAGGAGGAGACGCGTCGACCATCTCGCAGCAGGAGGGTAACAGCTCTGCATAATGACGCCGCTGGTGTGTGAACTCGTAAAACTGCTCTGGGTCAATCAGCCGCCGCCTCCCGGTGTCGACCCCCGGCAGCAAAAGGAGAAAAAACAAAAAAGACGGAAAAAAGGGCCGTGATGAGATGTGCTTTTCTGGACGAGTAATATTCTGTTTAACAGCACGGAGGCGAACGTGTTTAGAGGCAAAATGATTGCAGATGGTAGACTCTGCTGCAACAGTAGGTTATGATTCAATCTTGATTTAACTATCACAGTGTTTTTCCGCTCTGGTCCGCTGGTGCGTATCTCCAGCACACAAAGGCAGGAAATACACTTTGACACTCTCACTCCTGAGGGCTGTTTAGAGTCTTTCATCGACCTGAATATGCACATTATTGTAGTGGCTGGAATCCGGACTACCAGGGGTCTCAACTAGGAGTCAATCCTGGGTCCTGGGTCCATCGTTTCGGATTTGATGCTAAGTGAATAATCAAGCCTAAAGAAGTGAACAAATGTGCAGTATTTCACAGAGATGTTAAGTTTAGAGCCTGAAGAGTACACTATCTTCATCTTCCCTTTACATCTCTTGACACCATACGGAAATCTCCCTGATATCTGGGGAACCACCGACATGCGATACTGTATACAGTGTATACTGATGCAGCAATACTGTAGCTTTATCTGGTGTTTTCTCACACTCAGCACAAATGTAGGTGAGTGGTAAGTACATCATTTTAGATGTGCGTGTGAAGTAAATCGCATGAATTGAAATATTCAAAAAACGAAATTGCTTTTTTTTTTGGTTAGTCTGTTATGGTTTCAGCCACCGTCTCTCTCTCTCTCTCTCTCTCTTATGTGTGCAGGTGTGTGTGTGCATGTGTGAGTGTGTGTATGTGTGTGTGTGTGTGTGCGGCATGTGTGTACGTCCTGATCTTACCAGTGACAGTTTGATTAAACCGACAGCGATGAAGTCACTCTGTTGCCTGGCTGTGCTCCAACTCTGCGGGGTGTGTTGTGTGTGTGTGTGTGTGTGTGTGCGCGCGTGAGTTTGTTTTAATTGCTAATCACCAATGTGTGTGTGCGTGTGTGTACGTATGTGACTGTGTGTGTGTGTGTGTGTGGTTTCTTTAACATGCTGCTTTGGCGAGGGAAAAAAAACCCTGATTAATGACATGATCCGTCACCCCGGCGATATGATGATTAACGACATGATTCATCACCATGGCGATACGATGGAAATAAAGCCATTAATTCTACTGATCAGATGACAGAGGGGAGGTGATGGGGGTGAGGCAGACAGACAGGCAAGTTACACGGGGAGAAAGAGAGAGAGAGAGAGAGAGAGAGAGAGAGAGAGAGGAGAAATCTGAGAGGAGGGATATCGACAAATAGAGGAGGGAGGCGAGAAGACAGGGAGTGGGAATCGAGGTGGAGGAGGCGATGCTGTGAAGTACAGCAAAGTAAAGGCAGGCGACAAAGGAGTGGAGGACGGGAGGTCTTTAATTGGCACTGTCAGTGTCTCCTCTCAGGCTCTGGACAGGACGTCACATCGGCAAGTCTGTCATTTCTGCATTGTGAGGAGACAGAGAGAGAGAGAGAGAAAGAGAGAGAGAGAGAGAGAGAGAGAGAGTGGTAGAAATGTCATTGTGAACAGCGGGATGATAAAGTTCACCTCCCGTCTCAGACTTAGACAAGCTGCCTGTATCTCAGTGCTTTTTAACCGCCTGTTGGAGCCCCGACCGATTGAAGAAAATAAAAAAAGAAAAGAAAAGAAAAGAAATTCAACTTGAAATCATCAGCAATACTTTTTTTAAGGTTCTGGGAATGAATGGTTCTTACCACAACATGCAATAAGGAAGAGCTTACAGCAACTCTCATTTCAATTCAGTATGAGAAGGATTTATTTCCATCCATATGTCAACTTACCGACTTTGGACCTTGATGGTGTCTGGACAGGTCTCCTGTCCATCACAGGACACACACACACACACACACATAAAAATGCACACACACACTTCACTCTCACACTCACATCTAGGTTAATGGGCAATTTATAGCCTCTAATTGACAAGTATGTTTTTGGACTGTGGGAGGAAATTATGGAGCAAAACCATGCATGCAAGAGGAGACCATGCAAAGGCCACACTTGCTTTGAGGCAGTATTGCTAATCACATGAAACCACATGGACCCATGTTTCTAGATTTTAGATCAAATAGGAATGTGAAATATGGAGAAAACCCACCCATGCATGTGCAGGATGAACATGCAAACTTTTTGTAGTGAGGTGACAGTGCTAACCACTACTCCTCCATGTAAAATCTGAGGACAGTTACTCTGTTGGGCTCTTGTACTGCCATAACAACTGGACTAAAGTGGCGTCTGTTTAAGTCTATTTAAAGTGCAGTAATGACTGTTCAGGCCCATAAAGTCAGCAGTCTCTGTGTGGTCATTTTCTGCAGAAACAGAGCTTCATTTTTACATGAAACAACTCGTCTGACATCTGATTGTTTATTAAATGTAATCTGTGAGTGCCAAAATAACATTGGATGAAACCCTCAGTTCACATTTTCACCTTCCGGGACACTGAGATGACCCAAAAAACAAGGCGCTTCTATATTTCATGGGACCAAAAAGCGTTTTCCATTATTTAAGCAAACATGTTGACCTGCATTTTCTGTCCCCAAATCGATGATAAATAAATAAATGTGACATATAGCTGTGTGTGTGTGAGACTTCCTGTCCCCTACTCTACCACCACTACTTGATCCATCCAGATGTTTTATAGTTATATATAAAACACTATATATTATAAAACATCAAAGAGTTTCGTTTGACCTGTTTTCCAATAGAAACTTTGCCTCCATCTAAACAGGGAATTGCAGCATTTCATTGTTAGCAGGTCTGTTGCTCAGACCTAAACGATGCTGCCAAGAAATGTTTACTGGGTATACGTGTGCGTGTGCGTGTGTGTGTGTGTGTGTGTGGGTGTGTGTGTGTGTGTTGCGCCTGCCAGAGAGTGTGCATCCGTTTTGTGATTGATATGAAAGCAGATTGTTCTGGTGTTTGCTGACAGGTGGCTGTGGAAGGACAAGGGACTTTTGGCTTTCAAGCTGCTCCTGTGTGATCATGTACGTGCGTGTGTGTGTGTGTGTGTGTGTGTATGTGTGTGTGTGTGTGTGTGTGTGTGTGTGTGTGTGTGTATGTGTGCAACTGAATGTGTCAAGATGAAGTGTGTTCATGTCTGGCAGATCTCCTGTGTTTATTTACACATGCATGTCTGTGGGTCCCAGTGTGTGTCTGTGCGCGTGTGTTTGACACCATCTGTGTGTGTGCTTGACGTGTGTGCGTATGAGTGTGTGTGTATGTGTGTAATCACACCTGCCTCTAATGTCGCCCAGTTCTGTCTTTCAGGAAGTAGGCTGGTGCGTTAGTTGTGATGCTTTCTCCTCCTGGACTTAAGAGAAAGTACAGCGACTCGTCACACACGCTTTAATCAGTGTTTAAGTGTGTGTGTGTGTGTGTGTGTGGAGATGTGTATTACTTATGAATATGTATACACAGTCATATTCAGGGACCACTAACTGTCATAGTGTAAATCATTATACTCTAAAGGCCAGATTGGAGTTCTTGTTGTAACAGGTCTCCTAGAAATTAATATAAATATATGTAATGAACCCAAAAGATGGAAACACAACAGTGTCTGTGTGTGTAGTTCCTTTGAGATGATGCAACTTTCGGTTTTATGGGACAATAAACGCTCTTAGGGTGCTCCGGCTTCAGCAGGCATGTACAGTGATCTAATTAAACACTGGACACACAGCAGTGAAACTGCCATCAGCCTTTTTTTGTTACACAACGGTGAGTTAATCATGAGGCAAATAATCACTGTTTGCCTTTCAACACATTCTGAACACTGAAATAGAACTCGTTTTATCCTTCTCCTGGTTATTTCCCTTCAGTAATACCTACCTTTCTAGCTCTCCTCTGCTCGTCCCGCCACCTCGACGCCCATTTCGCTGCTTTAAAAGGGGACTTAAAATGGTTGAGTGGAGTATTTATCCTTGTCCTTTGGTGCTAGCGTAGAACTTATGGAACATTAGTTTCATCAGAAACGCCTCAGACGCTACTTTAAAGCCCTTTTACAGTCCTATTTTTAGGAGAGAGAATATTACGCTCTGTTGCTGCACAGACTTTTGTGCCCTCCCATACTTATCTGGCAACCACACATAGGCTTTACACTGCTGTCTAACCTGCCACTCAAAATAAATCATCACATTATACAACAGCTTGCCAAGTGTTCCCTTTCCTTTCCTTTCCTTTCCTTTCCTTTCCTTCCCTTTCCTTTCCTTTCCTTTCCTTTCCTTTCCTTTCCTTTCATCTCCACTTACCACCTCTGCTATTGTTTCTTTGCAGCTCATTCTTTCCATCTCTCTCTCTGTCTCTCTTCCTCCTTCTCTCATGTCATCTTCATCACCACAGGTGCCAGAACAGCTGGAGCAAACATTTGCAAACGCTGGAGAAACGGAGAAACACTGTGATCGAAGCGTTGCTGAGTGCGTCCACAAGTGTCTGTGAGCCACAGACAGTCTGCGATGGAGAGGAGAGAGCGGAGGAATGCACGTCTGCAAATGTCCCCATATTCATATGCTCAATCGTGCTCGTTTGTGTGTGTGTGTGTGCACCTGTATGTGTGTGTATGTGTGAGTGCTGACCCACTTTGAGTCTGCCATGCAGCAGCAGCAGCAGCAGCAGCAGCAGCAGCAGTAGTTTGTGCAACAGAGCAGGATGTGCATTTTTTAGCAGCAATAGTCTCCTGCGCTCTGCACCAAACACACACACACACACACACACACACACACATAGAGAGAGACTGATCAGACCCTGCACTTTCCTGCTTGGACCATTGTATGTCTCGATTTTCTACCACATTGTAAACATAAATACTGTCTATACATTTCTATGTATTCCCTCTATTCCGCCTTCTTTCTAGACATTTTATTTTCAATAATCCTTTTTCTAATTTGTCTTCCCGTTGCAGCTCTGAAGAGCGTGTTACCCCACTTGTCTGAGTGTGTAAAAAATAAAACCTATTTTTAAATCCCGTCGTTGGTTTCTCGACACAGTAAAAGCTACCGGATCACATTCCCCCGGCGCCGCTTTACATAAAGCAACAAATAAAAATGCAATAAAAGTTTAAATGGCAGAATTACACAATTTAACAACTAGGCTCCAAAACTGGGACCAACCATGAATAAATTACCGAAAAAGGGAAATTGTAGATTTATTTCCTGCAGCATCGTTTTTTTTATATATAACTGAAATGTTACATCACAGCGTAGACTGGAATAGGGTGAAAACAGTTTGCTCACTTTTCCAAAAATCGATCATGAAAGTGATTAAAAGGTTCAGAAAAAAACAACCTGAGATCATTATCATGACGTTGCATCCACTCGATGCCTCTGAACAAGCTCTAAACTACTTAATACTATGGTATTCCACCTCTAACTACCGGATGGGATGTTTAAAACCTCCATTAAAAAGTGATGCAGGGGCGTCGCACGTTAAACGCTGAGCTGTGTCTTACAGTGTGTATAACGCGTGTAACCCTGCGTGCGGGTCAGCAGAGCCCGGGCTTCGTGCCGTGCTGGAGGAGGAGGAGGAGGAGGAGGAGGAGGCAGGCGGAGGGGCATGATGCAGCACCGTGTAGCAGCAAATGAAAAACTGAATGACTTTAATATTTAAAGTTGCCTCTGCCGGCGTGAAAGTAAAATGCCTCGGCATCCTGGAGGAAATGTGAGCACAGAAATAAGAGCCCCGAACTGTCGTACTCTCACACGCTCTGGAATCAAACGGCCTTCTTGTCGACGTAGGAATACGTTAAGAAACCACTGCTGACGCCACTCGAGCTACATCTTAACTTTTACCAACTTATAACATAAGTAAATATGTGAATTTATGATACTGCAAAAGAATGTGTTGATTTGGTGCGGGGGGGGGGTTGGTCTCAGGTTGATCTCATTCTTCAACAATGTTACCAAGTGCATCATGGTGGAAATAAGAATCCAGACTGAAAAAATGTGGGAAAAAAATAGGCAAAAATCTCTGCAACTCTACAGTTTGTTTTACTGTTGGAAATCTACATTTCTTCACACAGGTGCTGACACACACACACACACAAACACACATGCACATGCCCACATACACTCCTACACAGATATATATACATATACATGTACATATACATACATACATACATACATGTAGATGTTGAGGTATTCAGACTGTGTGTCTGCATCATTGTACTGCTTAAAGACACATACACACAGAATGAATAATGCAAACCTATATACACGCGTCTCTATATTTCCAACACTCAGAAAGAAACTAATCACAGAGTGAGTCATCGGACGAGGATTACTCCCCTCTTCCTCTTCTCTACTCTTTTCCCTGATCCCTTCTTCGCTCTTCTTCTCCTCCTCCCATCCTCCCCTCTTCGTCGCTTCTTCTCCTCTTCTCTTGACTTCGTCTCTTCCACTCCAGTAATGGCCTCATCATGTATATTCTATGAGAGATAAAAGCAGGGGGGAGCAACAATAGGCCACCATGCATGTGTGCGTGTTTGTGTATGTGTGTGTGTCTGTGCGTGCGTGTGTGTGTGTGTGTGTGTGTGTGTGTGTGTGTGTGTGTGAGAGAGAGAGAAAGAGAGAGAGTGAGAGAGAGAGGTGGGGTGAGTCAAACAGACGGCTAATGGTTTTCCTTTAATAAACCGCTGTACTGCTCTTGGATGATTTCACCTTCACACGCAAACACGCAGCCGTGACTAAGATTAGCCTGAGGATAAACACAGCAATAAACAGATGAGGAGATGAAGAGGAGGAGGAGGAGGAAGAGGAGAGAAGAACAGAAGAGAAGAGAAGAGAGAGAGGGGGAGAAGAGGAGCAGGAGAGGAGAGACCATCACAGCTGTAATTTCACATCCTTACATCATTCATCTCTCCTGTCCGGGGAACTTCCAGTGTGTGTGTGTGTGTGTGTGTGTGTGTGTGTGTGTGTGTGTGTGTGTCTGTGTGTGTGTGTGTCTGTGTCTGTGTCTGTGTGCGTCATGCCTCCTGCTCTGCATGTGCTTGTGTTAATGCACATTCTTCTCACAGGTGTCAGTTTGTCTCCACCTGTTTCTCCGTAGCACGATTTCCAACACCATCACTTCAGCTGAAAGGTGGAGCTCTCCCAGATCCACATTTAATTAGATCTCAGATTAGATCTACTATTAAAAGTATCCTTATATCTGTATTACATCTACATCTATGTCACGTATACCTGCATCTCGTAGACACTTACATCTCTGTCCAATCAAAACCTAGATCTATATGTCTGTATACATAAACATCATCATTTAGAGTTTTATCTGCATTTATATATGTCTACATCCATAACATTTACAACTGTTCATATGCCTGCATTGACATTTACACCTATATCCACACCAGGATCTATGCCTACACCTACAATTTTGTTTCTTCATCTACACCTATATCTATATCTACATATACATTTTCATTTACTTCTATATCTACATCTACATTAACACGTACAGGTACGTCTACACCTGTTTCTTCATCTACACCTATATCTATATCTACATATACATTTTCATTTACTCTATAGCTACAGCTACACCTGTTCTTTATCTAGACCTATATCTTTAGCTACTTCTGCATATATACATCTATATCTCTGTGCATCCTCTGTCTATGTGTTTCTCTTCACTTGTCACATTTTGTTTTTCCCTTTGCGAACAGATCAGAGTATTTCTCTCACGCCTTATTGTTTTTAAATCCGTCTTCATTCACTTTATTGCTCGTCTCCTCTCCTCGCGCCGCCTCTCTGTTTGCATTTGTTCCCTCTCGTCATCGCCGCGTCCGTCATCGGGCGTGAAAGGTGCCGCGGAAGACGTGTGATTAATAACGCGCCTTTTGAGCGCCGCCTTGCATCACTCGCCTTCTGAGGGCAACGGATCTGTCAATTACGGAGGCTTTTCCTCGCCGTCTAACTGTGAGATTTAAGGAGAGCTTGTTGTGGTTTGATCTCCGTGCGGCCGGTCGTGATGCACGCCGTCCGCTCATCGATCGCCCGCATCCTGCGCCTGCTCTCCTCCGACCGCCCCACGCCTGTCACGCCGACGGGTCATGTACCGCGTCAGTCAGACGTCGTTTCGCTCCGACAGCCTGATGCAACGCTCACAGCCAGAGCGTGTTTAAAAGGCTCTTTCTGATCCTGAAGTTTTTCGTGTTTTTTTCTTTCCTTCCTCTCTGTGACCTTTGACACCGCAGAGAAACACGAGTTTTGCAACGTTTTTCCCCGTCTGATTAAAATCATGAAATGCAAATGTAATTCCCGGTCTATTTCGATAAAAAAAAAAAAAGTCTGAGTCTGAAGGCTGTGTTTTTTCAGAGCGGTGAAGTCGCAGTTTACACAGGTGCTGCTCAGTGAGGAGCTAGAGTGAAAGTGAATAACAATGTCTATTCCCAGCCAGTGATGAACTGCAGGTCCAAAATCTGTGTAGATTAAAAAAATAAAGAAAAACTGAATAGAGACACAATGTGAGTGATGCAAGCCGTTCAAGTATGCAAGTAAATGAACTGATGTGGCTTAGAAGCAGCAGTTTGGTGAATATCTGCTGAATCTGATTCCTCCTCTGATTCTGCCTTAAACATATTCACTCACTCCATAGTTCTCACTCAGTTCAGGATGAAGCTGCTCGGCTCCATTGTTTAGCAAGGAGCATAAGGATGCACAGGATGCGAGTGACAGGTATGAGAGCCAACAGACATCCGAGGCGTTTATGGTGAAACCAGTGTCCCATAGCTTCAACGTTAGCACCAGAGAACAAGTATAAATCCTCCATTCACCCGCTCCAGGTCCCCTTTAATGAGTCCCCTTTTCAATTCATGCAGATCCGACCGTGTGATGATTTATTAACGTGCCTCACTTTTGTACCTCCCATTGTTACGTTCAGTGTTAAATAATAAAATCTTCCTCTGTGCATTTTTAAAAAAAATTGAGAATGAATGTGTGTGCGTGTACGTGTCTGTGAATTAAAAGGTTGTATTTGTGAGAAACAGGTCTGGCGGGTTGGCTCGTTAATAGAACCAGGGAGGTTACGTTTTGACACTCAAGAGTAAAAGATGATGCATTACAAGCATCCTGTTGTCTGGCCGATAACACAAAGTGAGACGGAGACAAAGTTCGATGTTTTCTTTCACGGCTTTCTTGAGTCTTCCGGCTTCATTTTCTCGCTCCAGATCCTGTGAGTGTTGCTGAAACTGTGTGTGTTGTCTTAACTTAAGTTCTGAACTGCAATCGGTTGCAACTCAGCAACTCATCCCTGCAAAGTCCTGCTTGTAAAACGTCGTCATACATGACCAGAAACAGGTCAAAACTCGGTCTGCTCGCAGAGCTCTGCTTTTGTTTTCTGTTTGATCTCCTTCCTTTCTGTCACAGCAGTGCTGCGATGTTGTCTACAGGCTGATGGTTTTCATGTTATTAACTGTCAATGAGAAATAACTGTATGAGGCGAAAGGAAAAGAACCATCTGAGAAGAGGCTGAAGGCCAGACAGCTGTCCGACAACATTAATTCAAACCACAAAACAGTTTGATAAATCCAATATCTCCATCGCCTGCGTGTGTTTTCTCTCCCCTGTGTCCACATCTCACACACAAACTTACACAAAAACACATTTGGGGACATTGAAAGGACTTGTTTCAATAGACTTAGCCAAGCCGCAGCCTCTAATTGACTAAACTAAACATTTACCTGAACCTCAAACCAAATCTTCCCCCTGAAATGTAATAGGTTACATTGTTGGAAGTAGCATTCGGTCCTCATGAGGATTTCCTCCTTTTCATTTCTTTTCTTTTCTTTTCTTTTCCACAAGGTCTGTGCTGAGAAATGTTGTTGTTTCCCTCCATAGCTTTGGCCTTGCTGCGAGCCTCTGTTGCCGAGAGCCGGTGAGGTCCTGGGAGACTTTGCTCTGTATGTGATGAGGTTGTGTTTCCAGCTCGGTCCTGCCTCGCACACACACATACACACACACACACACACACACAAACAGTTGATCTATCAGGGATCTGAGGTGACGGGTCTGTACACGCAGAACCTGTGGGGGCACCATACTGTATGTTGGAAACAGCCTGCTTTTAGGATGTGAACAAAAAGGCAAAAGAATAGTTTCTGCAGAGCATTAGATAAGAACAACCTCACTGTGGACGTTTCAGGACATTTTCAGGTGTTTTATTCAGCTCTGTCTCAGTGTGTTATTATCCAAAAACTTTTCTGTTTTTATTCGACTTTATCCCTATGTGATGCGGTTATTGAGTTGATCCATATTCAATTATACCACATTAGCAATGTGCAATCCCTCTCTCTCACCCTCTATGTGGCTGTACGTCTATGAGTGTGTGCGTGTGTGTGTGTGTGTGTGTGTATGTGCAACGTTAGTAAATTAAGCACTTCTGAATTGTGCTGTTGAGGTAAATTACACAACAGCTCCTCATATCTGTTCTCCAGAGGCAGCAGCAATACTGTCACAACAGCCTAGGCAGCTTATTACAGCTATAGCTTTATTGATCCAGCACACACACACACACACACACACACACACACACACACACACACACACAAACACACACGTATGTATCTTGCAGTCAGAGTCACAGCACCTGCATGCAACAAAGTTCTGCTTAGGAGAAAAGGAATACACACGCCCACGCTGTGTGCGACACTTGGTAATGTAGATAACACACACACATGCACACACACACACACACACACACACACACACACACACACACACACACACACTTTGGGTCATTAAGGACTCCTACCAGTGTGTCCTGTAAGCAGTTTAGTTCCCTGGTGGACCAATAATACACCCCTCTTTGTGTGCGTGTGTGTGTGTGTGTGTGTTTGTGTGTGTGTGTGTGTGTGCCCCGTTGTGTCAGCTGTTTTGTGCCTGTTAAGCCAGAGTTACAGTTTCTTTGCTGGCTTGGGAACAGTTTGTTAGCCAGCTCAGGGACGAGGACGTGCTGAAAAATCATTACACAGGAAATTGGTTAAAGGGAGAGTTCAGGTTTTGCCGTTCTTCCCCGCAGCTTTTACTGTGTCCTGATGTACCGGCGGTTGGTTTGTTAAGTGCCTAAGATTATTCTACTGGTTCCTTAAACAAGTCTTTATTGGTTTTCTTTCAATTACAGGCCACTTGTTATCATCAGATTGTGTTCACTTTTACTACTTATCTTCCTTATTGTGTGCTTCTGTTTACTGGACTCACAGATCCAGTTAACACAACCTTGTAATTTAACTTGTGGAGTTATTAAAATCCATTAGGGTAGTCTTATTTACTTAATGCAACATATGCACAAAATCTCATTTAAAGCATAGAGTAGTTATTAACAAGGTCAACAGAAAAGCACTGGATAGATTTCGTGTGAGGAAGGAACTACATCGTCTTTATTTTGCAGCCTTGAAACTGAGAGAGACAGACATCCCAGTGTCTCATCATTTTGGCTACGATGACTGATTTCCAACATCTTGCACCAGGTTGTATTAATTATCTGAAGTCTGAGCAAATCTGATTGTGATCCGGCTGTCTGAGCTGCTCGATGACAGATTATGTGAAGAGAGATGACTGAAAAAGAAATGGTCATTAAGCGGCTCTTCCCAGCCTGCCAAGCCCGGTTAAATTGAAGTTTTACAACTGAAATGTGGAGAAATCTGAACATATTCCAACCGTCTCATATCCATCCATCCATTTCGTTAACTCGCTTTGCACCTTCACAGTGTCGCAGGGTTCTGCTGGAGACTTTATAGGGTGAAGAAGAGAGGGAATTAGACTGTCCAATCAGCCTCAGAATGTATGTTTATGCACATACATACAAACTCCCATACAGAAAGGCCACTCAGAGACTATGTGGACCCATGTTTGGACATTTGGAAATAAGATATGACGATCGTTGCCATGTTCAATAGTTATGATCACCGCAAACAGCCCTCCGGTGCAGCTGCTTGTTTTCGAGATCAATGACCGAAGATGTTGTGTAATGTTCGATTAATTTCACGGCTCTTCCTTTCTCTCAGAACGGGCTGGGCGTGGGAGTGTCTCAGATGAAAGGAGGCAGGAGAAGAGGAAGGAGAGGAAGAGGGAGATACGGCATGAGGGCCAGTGATAGAGGACAGCGGAGGAGCTCCTTCCAGCAGCTGGAATTGATTTTTTGGGAAGTGACTGAGAGAAGCAGGAAACTGCTGTTACAGCCCCAGGAGCCCCCTCTACTCCTTCTCTCTCTCACACACACACACACACACCTGTGAGAACTAACCTGCATTTACACACTTTGCTGATTCTGCACATGACACACACACACACACCCTCTGCCTCTCCTTTCCTTTTAACCTCGCACAAACCCAGCCTCAAATCAGCAGAGATCACCTTTGAAAATGTTTCTTTGTTGGGTTTTTCTTCCCCATCAGAGTCACTAAATTAGCTCTCTGGTACTCTCTGTTACACTTCAAAAGGCAACACGGAGCGGAAGTAATGAAAAATACCTGTGAGTGTGTGCGTCTGTGCGTGCACAGTACAATTCATTACAATGATATTGATCTGCTCGGAGGAGAACCTCTGAGATTACCGCTGCCACTGTTTCCTTTGGAAGCCACGGCAGCGTTTTGATTTATGACGAGTCAGCAGGAATTTATTTGGTTACGAGGATCTGAGAAGAAGCATCTGTGTGTGTGTGTGTGTGTGTTTTGTATGTTTATACTGCATCTGTGTAGAAACAAAATAACTGACCAGCAATATATGCAAGGATAGTTTATTTTGGCATGATCCTTTTACCAATCCAAAACCCAAATACACCACAGAGTAATGTGTGTCAGACCTGAACAGTGGAAGAAGATGTCAGTACCTGAGGGGAAACAAAGAACAAAAACTTTAACTTTTGCTTCAGTAACTATAGAAATAGTCTACCCTCCTGGGACAGTCTAATTTGAATATAAACTTTGATTCCTTTCAACTTTAAGACATTTGAGAAATAGAGCAGGTCATCGACAAATTCTTGGAAAAGAAGAATATTTGACTAGATTCAGGTCAGATGTCTTATCTGGACGAAAACAAAAGACAGAATTAAACAGTTTTGACAAACTGTAAGGTGTTCAGTCAGTATTATATGTCTACATGTCCAAAAGGTGCTATTAACTCACTCAGGTCCTATTACTTACCGACCGCATAGCCCCTTAAGAGTTACATTAGCATCTGTTAGCATGCAACACTTAATACAACTTAGTTTCCAGTAAACCTTAATGTATGTTTTTGAACTGTAGGATTTTGAACTGTAGGTCATGTAACATGCAAATTCCATGCAAAAATAGCAAGGACTGGGATGTGAATACACGTGTGTCACACACAACCTTCTTGCTATCACCATGTGGTCCAAACGTTAGCATGCCTTGCTAATTATTTTGTTCAATTTTAAAACATGTTGTTTAACTATAGTAGCATAGCACAGTGAACATGATAATGAAATAGCATCGCAATTTACTTGTCCATAGACCTCAAGTAGGTACAATAATATGTCTTTGATTAGCTAATTACTGTTGACTCTTTAGACATGGATAACAATATCCATTTAGCGTTTTAGCTTCAACCTTTTAGCGCAGTAAGATGCATGCAGCCATTAGGTGTGCATTAATGTTTTGTTTTTGTTTTTTGGGGGGTAGGTTTAGGGTTTGTTTGGGGTTGTTTGTTTTTTTATCTTTTCTAATCTTCAAATCATGGGAAATTAGATAAAAATTTTTCTTGGTTAGCATGTTAGCTAGGTTGCTAACCCAGGAGGAAGCTGTTTTTTTCTCTTCCTAAGATCGCTGTTGTTTAAAAAAATAACACTCATAGTTCCTCTTTGATTGTAAAAGCAGTGATAGGACTGAGAAATAAAATCATGTTTTTAATATAATGTTTAAACACATTAAGACTTTGTGTTCTAACTTTTCTTTGAAGGAATGAACAAATGAAGTAATTAAACTAGGGGAAAAAACGGTGATAAATCACCGGCTACACCTCTGTGGTTTCCTCAATAATTGGTTTAATAGCTTTAGGAGCTCTCAACATTGCCTGGTTGATGAAAATTACCACTGCTGCAAATTCAGAGTGGACGCATTCAGCATTTTCTGAAAAGCAAAAAAAAATGTTGCGATTCATCTGCGAAGGCCACCAGATTTGTCTTCAAATGCTCTTGTGTGTTTCAGACTTCCCAACTTGAAAATCAATGAACTGTTGCCTGAAATAAATACGTCTGAGCTTTTTACTTTTAGAGCGGCTCGTTGGTGTGAATGTGTGTGAACAACACAAGAAATGAAAAACAGCACGTTTGCTCAGCAGGCTTAACCCAGACAAATAAAGGTTAATGAAATATGAGCCCTTAAACGGAATACCTAATTTCTGCAGTGTGTGGATAGGAGCCCTACAGTAAAGACACACCTGTGTGTTTGTGTGTGTGTGTGTGTGTATCTACGCTAACCAGGGGAAAAACCCTGCAAAGTAACTATATAATTATGCAAAGGAAACCGACTGCATACCCTCCTGAAATCGAACGGGAGATTCTTCAAAGTAAACCAACACTTCTGGAGCGTTCTCAGTTAAATTAATAGGAATATGAATATGGATCAGGGTGCCGCCTTTTCTGCCCTGTCAGCTTTTCTTGTTATTTTTTTTTCTTATAAGAAACATTGCAGCACTACAGACCTACTTCTCACCCCATCACACCCCGGGGTCCCTTAAATGCTGTAGTAAAAACTGTGAGAGTTGGTAAACAATAGTTTACATCTTTTGGGAGCAGTATAGAGAGAACGCTATGAGGCCTTGAGGCAGAAAGCCACAATTTCTGGCTAATTTAAGTGAATCCAGGCACTAATGAATGTGTGTGAGCCAGATCTTAATGTTTGCCTCCGTGCTAACTAAACTGACTGCTAAACTAACCTTTACTTGCTTCGGTTTGTATCTACTCCAAAATCTGATGTTTTGTATTTGCTCGACTGAAATTCATGAGCGAACACTGCTGATTTATCACTCTGCTCACACTTTCAGGCTCATTATGTCTCATTCCAAATAAAGAGAGTTAAAATTCAGCCATTGTATATCCTGTGTACCCGGCTATGTTTGCTTTAATGCCACACATTTTTCTTCCTTGTCAAAACTTGGCACCTCCCACAATGCAAATTAGTCATTCATAGTTCAGTCTGTGCTATTTGAAGCTGCATGATGCAAACATTCAGAGGATGAGGATGAGAGGAACAGTTACTTGGAAAAATGTATTAAAGTACAGATTACAAAATATCTGATTATCGTTTTGTTATGTTTTGTGAATGACGTATTCTGAACATGTTGGATTGCCTCACATTTGTCTTCCACGTTACATCAGTATAAATCACACTGACTGACTCAAAATCACTTACATCTGTTTGCTATGATTTGTGAAGGAGATCGAGACTGCAATTTGTAACTCTTATGTTATCAAATTTTTTGACAATTTTCACTGGAAAAAGACAATAAAAGCAGACTTCTAAAGAGTCAGTGAATGTAAAACAGACAAACAGCTCCATGTAATTCGTTAAATCAAACAATGTAACTGTATTCTAATTACTATCCAATTAAACTGCAACTGTACTGGAATACATTGACTCATATTTTGTATTATAAGTAGCTCAGACACATGCCTTCTATTAATCTCAACCATAGCGCAATGCTATCAAAAACAACAAATATATATATATATATATATATATATATATATATATATATATATATATATATATATATATTATTCAATATCACACATTTTTGTAAATTTTCCTACATTTGAAGTGTAATTTTGTTAGCTTTTGACGTGCTGCTTCTGGGTGACGCCTTCCCCTTAAATCTTCAGTCCCTCAAAACAACAATACAAATGTGTGTCAACTTGTTTGACCCGGTTTCTATTTAAGTGTGACTTTGCTGCAGACTGACAGCCCACGAGTCAAGTCTTTCTGCGGGCCGTTCCCGGGGCAAAGGTCGGAGGTCGCGCCAGCTTTCTCGCTAATCCGCGTCCCCAAATGTTTTGTGACAGGCGGCCGAGGTGAGAACACAGAGCGGAGCAACTGCGTTTGCGTTTGTTTTGGATCGGCTTAATTCAAAGACTCTCTCTAAAAGTACATCTAGGTGATAAGGAGACAAGTGAGCGTGGCGTAATTTATGAATCGGTGAGACGTGGTAATGGCAGATAGATTCACAGACATGACGTGGATTATAGAGCAATAGAGGTTTTACTGTTTGAATAAATTGAAAGTGACAAGTGTAATTTATTTTTTTTTTCTGTTAGCATTTATCAGAGCTGCTTTAGAGGCAATTTAGATCCAGATGAAGTCCATTCTCCTAGAGTAGACGCACACACACACACACACACAGACACAGGCACAGTGATGTGTATTGGCAACATACATCTTCATTAGTGTCCAGTCATATCTCTGTTCTTCTCGCACTTTGTGGCTCCACTTTCTTTGTTTCTCCCTCCCTCATGAATGCTAAAATCCCAGCGTATTAACACTCTGTCATATTTAGGCATAATGACTGAGAGACGCTCAGAGGATTGTTTAGTCAAATTTCCAGTTAATCATGGATATGCTTGCTTAACCTCACACAGGAAACATTCTGGAGGGTGAGAAAGAGAGAGATGCCAGTGAGAAATATGAGTCTATTTCCATTTTATTGCAGTGAGTAAAATTTATGGCGACAATCTTTCCCTGGCTGATGCTGAGTTTGAAGGCAGATATCTCACGCACAAACAAAAGATGATTGCTCCAAGTATGATCCCTCAAATGATCTGCTGAACTGACAAAGAATCTTTTCACCTCTAAAAACATATTGTAGCTTTTTTTTGTAAGGAATGGAGGAGTACAGATATCTGCAACTAACTACTTTTCCATTTGGAGTATGAGTTCTGTCAGATGCTTCTTAGACAAAGATGTCTTTGAGTTCAGTTGCTTTGATTAACAACTCCTTATATTCAATGTTCAGTTTAGTCAAGCAACTGGACTTCTTTCTGGGGTTTGAAGACGTTTCGTCCTTCATCCGAAGGGCTTCTTCAGTTCTGGTTGGTTTGGGGGAAAGCCAGGATTTAAACTCTCCGGATGTGGGTGGGACTGTGATATGGGCCATTCCCCTCGTTATGTGACAAGGGGTCACATGAGTGAGCATTAGCACATTAATACCTGTGGCAGTGAATGGTCACATGATGGGCCATTGACACCTGTGGCGGTGAGCCACACCCCCTCATCAAGTGACGAGATGGGGCCATTAACGTGTTAATGGCTCTTCCACTACATCAACTGGTGTCAATGTGTGAAAGATTTAGTTTAAATCCTGGCTTTCCCCCAAACCAACCAGAACTGAAGAAGCCCTTCGGATGAAGGACGAAACGTCTTCAAACCCCAGAAAGAAGTCCAGTTGCTTAACTAAACTGAACATTGGATACCATGACCCACGACAGACACAACTCCTTATATTACATAATATCTCATTATCACTTAGGACGATGCTCTTGTACTTCACATGTTTGCAGGCATGGATGGGGGTCGAACCCATGATCTTTGGTTTACGAGACCAACGCCTTACCACTTGGCCACCACGCCACAAAAAGGTAAGAAAATCTCCATATCTAAGACATCTTCTATAAATTTATAGCTTCAGGGGATGAGAGGGACATGGCTGTGGATATTTTTTGGCAGTGATGGAGCAGAACTGCATAATTCTTCAGTGCACAAACTTTAATGTAAATTGGTTGATGACATGGTGACCTGGGAGATAATGCTGATACCTCACAGCACGAAGGTCCACAGTTGAAATCAAACAGATCTGATGTGACGGATGAGGTGGATGGATCGATGGGTTGGTCCCACCCGGGTTGAAAAATGTGTCTGTGGTGTTTTATCAGGAATGTGTATCTAAAATCACAACATATTTAGCTGTAATTCATACAGCTTGTTGCTATGTTTTTCTGTATTTTTAAGCTTTATAAAGTGTGTGCAGCGTCTTCGCCTTGCTTATTTGTCAGTCGATTTTGCTCCTTTTGCCTGAATTATTGACTCAGGGGGCACAGTGCAAGAATTCCTGTGTGCTAAGACTGTTTATTTGTGCACAAATGGCAGATAAAAATCTTGAATTTTTGAGCAGATTTTGAGTACTAGTACAGTAACAGTCAGGGCGACAGACTGGAGAAGAAAAAGGCAGCAACTGTCAAAATGAAGCTCTTCCTCCAGGAATAAACTGAGATCTCTGTCTTTTAAAACACTACGTGTGGTATAAATCTTCCACCACGTCATAAAAAAGTAACTTGTACTTAATGAGTGGAAGTTTCCACGTTTGCTTGAGTTTGTTTTATGAGTCTGGATGAAGTGTCATTTTTGCAATTCACCCTTAAACTCACAAGTGTCACAACCTGTTGATGTTCCTGAGAGAAAAGTACCTGATGTCAGTAGGATTCGTTATCTGGGAGCCATGAATGCTTGTGCAACATTATCCAGCGCAATCATTCAATAATTTTCCCCCACTAGAGTTCAATTTCTGGCTGAGGAGGCAAACAGAAATTAGACGAGATCCATCTGAGATCCAACAGGTATCACGAGGCAAAACTGTGGCAAACGAGCCAGACATTAATACCGACTCACAACGCTATGAGGCCCGATACTTTCTTTGCCTTTTTTCGGCTTTCGGGCCTGTGGAAAACTCATTTGCCCTCTTTCATACTCAGCTCACGTCGTGCGTCTGAATGTTTTGACATCTCACTCCTGAGTTGTTTTGCCTTCAAGACAGATTAGCGGGCCACTGATTCGAAAACAGGCTCATTGACCCCGGTAAATAAGTTCAAGTAGTTTGATGAAATCTGTTTGATTACGGTCATTCTTCTCCGCTGCTTTTCGTTCTCTCTGAGCACCTCCTCAGATACTGTTTAATCAGAAGCCGCTGTATTTAGCAGCCATTCATCAACACAATGCTCTCTCTCCAACTGTTCGCCGCCGCGCACACTTCCTCTTTATCACGCCAAAATGTCATGAACGCAGCTCAGATTTCTCTTGGATGGGGTCCTTACTCAGTCAACCGAAGGCTAACCGGCTAATTAGATCTCAGGCTACCTGCTGTGTTTGCCCCCGAGGAAGGCAGCGGTTTAATACCGGGGAGTGAGCGACGATTTTTTGGGGCAGTTAATGTGTATCTGACTCTGTACGAGCACATGCGCACACATGAATGGCCCGCACAGTCACACACACACACACACACACACACACACAGAGGAATTTGGGGGAATGTTTGTGCCATTTGGTGCGCAAATGGGTGTGAGGCGATTACGGCTGATTTGGCATCAGAAAGGCCAGTTGTGCCCGTCTACCTCCCCTGCATCTCTTCGACTGGGAGCTCGCTACTACAGTATAACGGTGAAATACGAAAAGTCCGCAGTGGAGCCGATAGATCTGCTGCAAAAACAAACTTTTTTATCGTCTCCGAAGCACACTGTGCTTTATTGTTCTAAAAACGCAGTCCTATGAGATTTCTGTTTTATGCTCTGTTTTTTCAATAAAGCAACACTAAGGTAAACCTAATTATTTCCCTCTCAGGATGCACTAAGTTGTGTGCGATGCTGAATGCTGCTCACTGGCACATCTTGTAAAATCAGACACCATCCAACACAATAGCTCAGCTATATAATATCACGATTGACACTGATTGACTGATTATTTTAACACTTTCTTATAGTTTTCTGAGGTAGCAACAGTGTGGATAAGTAGGTAGCACTGTTGATACATACAACCGATCTATGCTTAGCTTTGTATATTATATATTACCTTAGTGTAAAGATAGATAACATGGCTTTTCTCAACTCTGAAATGCAGCTGTGCACATACAAAACAAGATGAATGTTCAGAAATCTGTCTTTAGTTTAGGAACAAAGCAAGTTAAGAAAGTGGATGGATGGTTAGCAGAGGTGTTGCACTGTGTTTTTCCTGATGTTTTCCAGTTACATATACTGTAGAGTTCAGCTTTATGCTGCAAGTTCACACTTGGTTACAAGCGTAAAGTTCAATTAAAACCCCCAAAGTTTTAACAGTGACCGTACACGTTTATCTTTTGTCTTTGTGGCAGATCTTTTGGCTTCGATCGCATTACGTTGCATAGGTTGAACTTAATAAAGTGGCCCGGGGAGTGTGATTCAGCAGTAAACTTGCTAAACTGCTTACTTTTATGACATTATTCTTCATATTTTTTAATATAAGTAAAGGGAGGATCATTTCACCGATGGACCCTATGTAAACCTGGCGGAAAATCACTCTATGAAATAGCCCCTATGAGTAGGTATTCCTATACGGTGTGTTTGAAAGCACCATTATCAATTTTTTTCACAGTGTGAGTTAAGGTGTTTAGCAAATGCAGCCACATTTATGATGATCAGTCTCGCCCCGTAATAAAACAGGTGCTGTGTGATTTATTTATCAGAAATTCTCGAAAAACAAAACAAAACAACACCAGAAAATAAGTTTACCGGCTTTTCAACCTATTGTTGTTATTGTTTGAACCGGGTGCTGATGTCATCATACGTATGTCATAGAAATCCATTCTAGAACTGAACAGTGATGCATACATATATATGTATATATGTATATATGAGTGTTCACATACCATCCAGCACCAAACGCACCCACATCTTCTCCTGAGGCACGCCCGACTAAAACAAAAACAAAACCACGATGAGCGGCCAGGACGTGTTTTCACCCATATCCAACCAGGTGGTCAACAAACTTCGCCTGGAGGGTACATTTTGTGACGCGCTCATCAGAGTCGAGGATGTCGAATTCAAGATCCACAAAGTCATCCTGTGCCACTGCAGCCCGTACTTCCAGTAAGTTGTTGTTGTTTTTTTTGATTATGGCGGGCAAATGTATGTCGCTCAGATGAGAACAGAAACAATCACTCGTTAATGATCAGTTAATGATCTAAATCTGAGAAACACAGCAGTCACAATGTGTAATGATTCATGGAGCATTTGGGATGAGATATGTTTGGCATGGAAGAGAGGCTTTTCAAGACCTGATGGAGAAAATGAGTATACGTAAAAGTGATGATAAACATGTTAACAATGCTGCAGACCTCATACATTACACAGTGTAAAGATCAGCTGTGTGTTGTGAACCCTGGACACATAGTGGATTGACTGAAATTGCTTTAAAATTACTGCTTAGATTAAGTTTAGTTTGGAGGCTAAACTGAACTGGTCTTCCAGTTCAGAAGTGGTAGGAAAATACTTTTCTCATTTTATCTTATCTCGTATTATCTAATCTTATTACAGTAAATTCTCTCAAAGAAGTTTTTAACACAGAAATGAATGCCAAGAAGAAATATATATATATATATATTTCAATCACAGATGTCAGTTATTGAATTGACTGCAGAGGCTAGACGTTCCCCAGATGTCTACCGTTATTTTACCAAGCAAATAGTTGCAAACATAATATATTTGAGTGGTTTTTAAGCGGTCTGAAAATGAGTCTGCATCTCTGAAGTCTTTGTCATGTCTTGCTCTTGACCCTCAGGGCTCTCTTCAAACGCTGGTCGGCGACAAACGACGGGGTCTACGACATCCCGGGCGTGTCCCCAGACGTGATGCGGCTCATCATCGACTTCGCCTACACCGGCTCGGTCGCTGTGACGGAGGAGAACGTTCTGGAGCTGCTGCTGGCGGCCGATCAGCTCAACGTCATGGCCGTGGTGGGAGGATGCTGCAGCTTCCTGCAGGAGCGTCTCAGCCCGGAGTCCTGCGTCCACATCTGGCAACTCACCAACGTCAGCTTCCTCCCCGAGCTGCAGCACGCGGCCCACTCCTACATCACCGGCCACTTTGAGGAGGTGGCGGCCTGTGAGGAGCTCCAGAGTCTGTCGGCGCAGGAGCTCGCCGACTTCCTGGGAAGAGACGACCTCTGCGTGTCGAAGGAGGTGGTCGTGTACGAGGCGGTGCTTCGCTGGGTCGGCCACGAGCCCGAACGGCGACGGGTGCACTTCAGGGAGCTTTTCTCGAAGGTACGAACCTTCAACATTCAGCTGATAGATAGATAGATAGATAGATAGATAGATAGATAGATAGATAGATAGATAGATAGATAGATAGATAGATAGATAGACAGACAGACAGACAGACAGACAGACAGACAGACAGACAGACAGACAGACAGACAGACAGACAGACAGATAGATACCTTATACGTTTATACCATAGGAGTCAACTGGGTGCTTTTCACATCGCCCTGCTAGCTAACAGGCACTGGGGCACAGATGGATGGTGACACTGGCAGAGGTAATAAATCATGAGCTCTAAGCTCGAAGTCATATCAGACGGACAGTCACAACTCACAGACGGGACAATTTTGGTGAATGACATCCTGCATCATCAGCACATGGTCCCACAATAGGAAATCATATTTTGGAGAGTGGCACCAACTCATGCTTGCACTTTACTTCACCTTATGGGTTTATCTATCATCATCCGTTGTCACAAAGAGCTTGCGAAGGAATAAGTCGAGACTGGTGCCGCCACTGGACCTCATATATCTTGGGTAGTCTCAATTTTACAATGGCAACGGGAGATAAAGGGCACTGTGGTCCAAACACTTCACCAGATAGTTCAGTTTTTTTATTGAGAAAATGCAAGGAATACGTCAGAGAAGAGTGAGAAACAGGGCTGCAACGAATGACTTCTTTTGAAGTCGATCAACTTATTAGCTGTTTGGTCTATATTGATCCGTACAAAAACCAAATATCTTTTGCTTTAAAAATACTTTCCCTTGTCCACAGTTCAAATATATTCATTTGGCTGTCATCATGGACAAGGCATACCATTAACCTCAACGTATTTTAGAAATGCTTAAGTCAACTAATAAATAACATACGCATGATCTTATTTGTTGATAAGCTGATACAGCTCTAGTGAAAAATATCTCTATAAACTTGTAGTTTTTACTATTAGAAAATCCCCCGAAGAAGCCAGCTTAAAATGAATCCTCTGAGTCCTGACTGTGTCTCACATTTGGCATTGTCCAAAATGTATTAAACACACATTAATGAACCACATTGAAGGACAAGGTGACATGTTCCTTAATTGAGGAGACAATGTGCGTTTTTAATGCTTATTCATACTTTTACAATGGTTCGAACCAATAACAGAGGTGGAACCAGACACTGACTGGTTGGCTCTGCCTCCATAGGTCCGTCTGGCCTTGATGGCTCTGCCCTCCGTCCTGAACGACGTGTACTCCAACGAGCTGGTGACCTGCGACGCTCTGTGTCTGGCCAAGGTCTTTGAGGCCAACGAGCTGGCGTTCGCCTCCGCCTCGGTCCGGGCCTCCAGACCCTCGGCCCGGCCTCGCCTGCCCCACCACATCGTCATCGCCACCGGCGGCTGCGATCTCAACAGCCCGTTGGACACCATCGAGGTGTACGACTACAGCGCCCAAGTCTGGGTCGTGCTGGGGTCCAGCTTGGAGAGACCGCGGGCCTACCACGGCACCGCCTACCTGGATGGCAGCGTGTACTGCGTGGGCGGCGTCGACGTGGCGGAGAACCTGAACAGCACGCACCGCTTCGACCTGAGCACGCACACCTGGTCCGAAGTGGCGCCCATGCACAGCCGCCGCTCCTTCCTGAGCGTGGTGGCGCTTGGCGGCCGCGTCTACGCCATGGGAGGGAGCGACGGGTACGAGTGCCTCTCCACCGCCGAGCGCTACACGCCCGAGAGCAACCAGTGGAGCCTCATCGCCCCGATGCATGAGTGGAGGACGGAAGCGTCCAGCACCACCTTCAACAACAGGGTAGGAGACACACACACACACACAAAAACAAAGCAATAAGAGGTCTGCATTTCTGCACAGGTTGACGGTATATATTTTTCTGTGAAATTATTTTTAATAACCAAAAAATAACTACAATTGCAGTTTTTCAAAAATAAAATTTAGAAAATTAAAAAACACAAATTAAAAATATAAGATGTACAAAATAAAATAAAAAATAAAATAAAATCAGAAATAAAATAAAAAAAATAAAAATAAAAAATAAAATGAAATAAAATAAAATAAGAAATAAAATAAAATAATTAATAAATAATAATAATTTTTAAATGATAAATAAATAAAAGCATTCATAATAATTCATTTATTCAATCACTCATCCAAGTATTGCTGTTGTTCACTGTTATTTGTTTTTCTATTTTGTTTTATTCTGTTGGTCTTTGGCACATAGAATGTATAATTTATTTATATTTCTTTTGTTTTTTGTTTTTTTTTTTTACTTTACCTCTAGTGCACTATCCATTTTACTGCCATGCCTTGAAATTCCTCCTCTGCTGTGGGGCATATGTTTTAGATTTCTATACCTAGATTTAGATCTAGACATTTACTGTAGATTTACTGTATTCTCTCTCAGTGGTGTAGAAACTGTGCGTCTAGGAAAGACGAATGAAATCAGGGGAAAAAATCACACTGTACAGCGTTACTCACCAGTTCTTCTGTGCTCTCTAGATTTACATCTGTGGTGGTTTCAATGGGTTGGTTTGCCTGGACACCTGTGAATCTTACTGCCCCAAGCATGACCAGTGGACCATGATCGCCATCATGGAGGTCCCCCGGCGTGGAGTCAGCGTCATCGCATATGCAGGACGCATTTTTGCAGTAAGTAACACAAAGTGTGTGATGTGTGTGTGTAGAGTGCGTAGCACTCTCACCCCACAGGAAGTAGAACCTGGGTTTATGTCCCGTGCTGGGACCGAGGGTTTTTCTATGCCGAGTTTGCAGGTTCTCCCTGAGACCGCGTGGGTTTTCTCAAGCTACTCCGGTTTCCTCCCACAGTCCAAAAACATGCCTGATTAGGCTGATTGGAGACTCTAAATTGCCCCTAGGTGTGTGTGTGTGTGTGTGTGTGTGTGTGTGTGTGTGTGTGTGTGTGTGTGTGTGTGTGTGTGTGTGTCCTGCCCATGGAGTATTGTCTGCCTCTCATCAAGTGTGTGCCGAGAAGCAGCAGGCATCAACGAAACCTACAGGCTTGCAGAGTGGACAAAAGTATTTAAGTACAGATACTAGTGATATAAGACAGATACTAAAACAGAAAACAAAATCAAATATTCTGGTAAAAGTTGGAGTACTGATTCAACTTGTTTACTCAAGGAAAAGTAAGAAATAAAACGGCTCGAAAACGTACTAAGCCAAAAAGTAATTCCCATCAATGACACACCACACAAATTTTGACTACTTGGCAAGATGAAAAACTTTCCCTGCACACAAAGTGGGCTCGTTCTCGTATTTTTTCCAATTTTGAAAACGTAAGGAGTATAAAGCACAGACATATTTAAATTGAGCGTTAATTTTTCTGACAACTTTTTTACTTTTACTCCCATACATTTTGAGTCAAGGAATGTCAGGATTCTCATTAAGTGGGCACTGGAATGGGAACGTTGGACCCATCGAATCCCATAATAAGACAAAAATAAGCCAAAAAAACCTCAACCTGATTCTTTGAATCTAACATTCCTCCATCAATCTACCTTTAAACCTATTTACCTTGAGACCCAGCGGGGCTCTCCTCTCTCTCCTCCTGAACCTTTCGTCCTGATTGTCCTCGTACAGCTGGGCGGCTTTGACGGCAACAGACACCTGGACAGCGTGGAGACCTACGACCCCTGCTCCGACTCCTGGCGACCCGGCACCGCCATGCTCGACCCGCGCAGCAACTTTGGCGTTTTTGCCATCGACGACCAGCTCTTCGTCGTGGGCGGCTTCGACGGTGAGCGCTGCCTCCCGGACGTGGAGTGGTACGACGCGGCCGCCAGCTCGTGGTCCGTGGTCGACTGCCTGAGCGTGCCTCGTAACGGCGTCAGCTGCTGCGTGGTCCCCACCTTCCCCCACATGGCCGACTTTGTGATCCCTCGAGACATCCTGCCCTGCGTGCTGGCCGCCCAGGAGCACTCCACGTATTCAGATGAATAGTCTCTGCAAAAATAAATAAATATACAAGAAGAGCATTTAACTTCAGATTCCAACAGAGATTTATGTAATTTGCTGGTTAGGGTAAGTGAGACGTTTGGTACGTCCAACCTGCAAACAGAGGGTTTGGATCTGGAGTCACTGACATGTCACACACTACAAGATCTGAGGAAAAAGGTGCTGGTGAAGCTACTGAAATGATCCGTCTGTGTAGCTACATAATTTCAAGATTTCTTGAAATCTTTCTTCTTGGAAGACTGTTGCTTGATTTCCATAGCTTTACAGACATCCTTTTTCAGATTTACTTATATTAGTTGGCTCTGTTCTCCAGCGGTTCCTTACTTGGAGCCTTTCCTCTGTGTTCTTATTTCTATTTATGTCTATATGTCTGAAAGTATGCGCACATCGAATGCAAATGAATCTATTTTTCTTATCTCAAGGCAAAACAGGTTTAGCACGAGAAGATTCTAGCACTATTTCATCAATATGACTGTTTGACAAACTTGGTGTGGTTAAGTCTCTGGCTAAGTTTTCGCCCACACAACTTTACGGCGTGTCAACTTTGTTCAGCCTAATCAAAGAGAGCGTTTGAGGCTGAGTCTGAGACACACAAGTCAGACCGTCCACAGAGTGACATAGAGGCAAGGATCAGAGTGGGGGATGGAGGTGAAACGAGGAAAGACAAAAAGAATAAAGTGATGTAGAAGCAAAAGCAGAGAGGAGGGAGGGAGGGAGAGGAACAGGGACAGAAAATGATGCAGAGTCGGTTGCTGTTACATGACTTTCTGGCTCAGGTCAAGGACTAGATGTTCCACAATCTCCTCCAACTAAATTTGGACAAAACTGGGATTATTCAGAGGGAGAAGAAAAAAAAAAAAGCTTGAATGACTTCAGTCTGTCCTTCTCTGTGTTTGCCGCACCCCCAGCCTCTCTCTCTCTCTCTCTCTCTCTTAATCTCTTTCTTCCTCTTCATTCACTCCCTTCCATACTCTCTCTTTTTGTCTTCCTCTTCATCTCGCAGACAAAGCAGTGGTTGCTCTCTTTTTCTTTTTTCTTTTTCTTTTGGGCAGAGTCACCTTGAAGCGATGAGTTGCATGTATTTTTGGGTACAACTGCACAGGAATATATATATATATATATATATAGTATGAATGTGTACCAAGTGGACATGCCTTTGTCTTTTTTTATCAGATTATATAAAAAACAAACAACCTCCACTGTGAGAGCAGACGCTGCTCCAGTTCCTGACCTCCAAAAGAAAAGTTTAAAGACACCACGAGGAAATGCATCTCTTCCTCCGACTCCTTTGAGGGTCGAAACCAAAGCAGCACATGCTTCTCTCCGCTGCGTAAGGTGGCGCTTTGTTGATAACATTGTTTACCCTTAAATGACTGATTCTCAGCCTTTGTGGGTTTATCCTTCGACTCGGTATTTGTGGTCACTTCTGCAAAAAAAAAATCAGGCTGCACGAAAGCAGAACATGACTCGGCAGTATCCGCCCACAAGAGCCGCGGGCGAAGCAGAGGGACGGCAGAGGACGCGGAGTTTTAAAATGTTTATTTTAAAGCTTTAATGCTCCGATGTCTTTTCTCAAGGAACGGAGCAAATGTCATGAAATATTAACTCTGACACGTATCAACAGATCCTCTTCGTCTTTGTCTCGGCGACTCCTCGACGGCCCTTTAGTTTGTCTCTCTCTCTGTTCAAGTAATGGCTTTTTTTCAGGGTTTTTTTTTTCGGGTTTTTCTTTTCAGCCTTTCACATTTCATTATGGAGCATTGGAGGAAGAAAATTAAATTACGGCCAGTCGATTTGGGCACATTTTGCGAAGACATTTGTGTTTGATGGAAAACAGTGGGCAAAGCACAAGAAAACAACGGTGATTTTATTTCATTATTTCATGCTTTCCTCCCAAAATTATTAATTAAGGGAGCTGAACTTTCACAGGGGGTCATTTGTCTTGAATTTGCTCTATTTTTATGTTTTATTTCCTCAAATATGTTCTTTGATGGAGAGTTCTTGCAGACCTTCAGAATAATAAGCATTTTAATAGTCTTTTTTATAGTCCTGGGCCAGTGTGGGGGCAGTTCTCTAATTACAGATTAGATCAACTTCTGGTCATTTTTATTGAAGAAGTAAAACTCAGAAGGCCCTCAGAGAGTTTGATCCAGAGTCAGATCTTCCACTTTCCACAAATTAAAGCCCCTCTAATCTCTATCATTACCTCGAAATTGTTTTTAAAACTTTCCATAATATTCAGTCTGGGGAGGGATCTCGATTACCGAAAAACAAACTGATTAAGCTTTTCTTATTGTTGAAAATTTAGAAACTTTTGAGTTTTTGGCCTCCAGTTAGAGGAAGGATGGGGCTGATTGCGGCTCCACTGTTTCATGTATGTGAACTGCGTTGACCTCCAAACATTGTGTGAAATGGGCTGAGGCGGGACAAGGCGTTTGCAGACAAGAACATCAATATTGGATGATTCAGGGCAAACCCTGGATTACCTACAGTTACAGTGTTTTTTTTTTTTTAAAGAAAAAAAAAACACTCTATAATTTTCCACAGAGTGCACATGGCAGCTGGAGCCGAGGTAATTGCGAGTCTCTCCTGCAGAGTCGGACATGTGGCATCCATCCTGCAGCCCGACCTCCGCACACTCTTATTAATTCATAACATGAAAGGCCGCCGCACACTTCCTCCGCCGGTCTGGTACTGGGTGTAAATCTTGTCCAGTGTGAGCACAATTATCGGGAACAGAGGGACGGTGTGAACGCTGTAATCTGTGTGCACGCCCCTATTAAAGAGGAGTTCAGGCGGGAGCGCTCAGTGTTACTCCGCTGATTTGCTCCTGCCGTGGCCTTTTACTGGGTTCGAGTGTTCATTAATGGGGGAATTAGTTCTCCCAGATGAATCCTCAACGCTGTTTGGTTAGTGCGAGAACTCCCTCGCAGAGCGCAGAGAACTGTTTGAGCATTTGCTATAAATACCGAGCGTCTCTGACTGGATGAGGGTTCAGGGCTGGGGATACTTTGTAGAGCTGAGTGAGGACTGTGAATGCCACTAACAGACAGGTGACAAGCAAGGTAAGTCTCCATTACAGCTTGACACTAAATGAGAGCAATGTTTATAAAATGTTGATAAAGTACAGCATTTTCATTGAAGGTTTTTTTCCCCACAATTCCCCATAAAGTCTCATCCTGCAACACTCCACTCTGAGGAAGGTGGACATGCATGCAGAACATTGTTTTATTAGATTTAGAAAAAGTTCAGTCTCCTCCATAATGCAAACTGGTTATGTCACCTCCTGCCATGTCAGCAAAAGTTTTTCATTTAACATCTGTGACAAATTTCTATATCAATATGTCTGTAAAAGCACCTCATGCAGTAATTGTAACCTGACTGGGTGTTATCATGTCATGTCTGTGTCTGCATGTTGCAGCAGTAATCTTCTTTGCTATGCAAATGCATAAACTGTTGTTTGTATTTTGTGTTGGTTTTGGTTTTCTGTTTATATTATGGTTTATATACTTTTTGGATTGGACACAGCACCTTGATGCAGCTTTCGCAATTTCATTCCAGCTTTTCTTGTTGTACAATGGCAATAAAACACCTTCTATTTCTCACAAGCGTAAAAATGTTTTAGAGATTTTCGCAGGTTTCGCTGATTTCTGTGGATGATGGAAATACACCTGTACTGCCTGTTGGCCTGTTGACACGGTGGTTTGTTAAATAGTCTTAGTGCCGAACTGAGAGTGTTTCTGTGGAGTTTGCATGTTTTATCTGCGTAGGTTTTCCCCAGGTTCTCCAGTTTCTTCCCACACTCCAAAAACATGCATGTTTAGTTCGATTGGAGACTCCAAATTGCCCCTAGATGCGAGTGTGATACTACTAGGCGATGGTAAGATATGAGATGTGTGGATGGATTGATGGATGGACACTGCCCGACTCTCCTGCAAACCTGTGGAGCAGAGTTTATGAAATATTCCTGAGTGGACGGGAATCACCAGAGAAACTTTTAGACCAAACCTTGTTTTCAAAACATGATGCTGCAGTCGTAAAATATGAAATTATACCGCATGCTTGAAACGCTGCTCGCGGATGCCTATGCATGCATGTGTCCCCAGACGATGTGACAAGATGTCTTATACAAATATAGACCGACAATCCCAACTGTTACACCGCCCACACACCCACACGCACACACACACACACACACACACACACACACACACACACACACACACACACACACACATTGGGGAGGAGCCCTGACATGCACAAAGCACAGAGGTTTTTAAAAAATGATTAGCTAAAGTTGCTTGGCTGATGGTCGATGTTCTAAAAGCCCTGTGCAATACAACTTTAATAGCACTGGCAACAGGGTCTACACACACATACACACACACACACACACACGCACAGCCACTTTCTCCTCCCTTATTTGCAATGTCTGGTTTCTCTGTCTCCTCCACTTTCTGTCTCTGCTCCTCCTCCGTCTGTCTGCACACTGCGTAGCCGAGGGCTAAAATACAGCTTTTCACTCATAAAACACACACACACACACTGGGAAAAAAAAAACAAAAAACACACACACTTATTGTTCTGTGTGAGCAACTGTCAACAAACAGACAAACGACACAGAGGTAGAGCCTCGCTGACACAGTTAGATCATGACATTAACAGTGTGTAAGGTGGATGTGTGCCCGACGCCTGGTGTGATAACTTCATATTAAGCCAATACATACAGTACTGTACTATGTTATGTTTCAGTATGTACCGTGTGTGTACTGTATGTGTGTGTGGGATGAAGAGGGAGGGAGTGTGTGTGTGTGTGAGTGTGTGTGTGTGTGAGGCGCCTGAGGGCTTTGTTCTGTACTGGTGCAATAAAAGACACATTAGAGAAAGAGAGAGATTACAGGAAAAAAAAAAACATTATCACCCATAAATGGTGTTTTCTCTTTCTTTCTGGGCTGTAAAAAAAAAAAAAAACAATAAATCTGTGTGGGTGTGAGAAGCAACAGAGCAGAGTTTCGCATGATGTGTTTCCCTTGGAAAATCCCGGCATACGTTCCGATTTACAACGACATACAGAAAATTTGATGTTCGGGTTCGCTGTAACGCACTGAGGCGAGGCGCAAAAGTGTATCAATTGGCGTCCTGTGAGAGACTGTGACACCGAAAAAAAACAACTGTGTATGAGAGGAAGTCTGGCAAGAAGAATCTGGAGGATGAAGAAAGGGAAGGAGAGGAGGATGAGAGGAGGATGGCGGCTTAAAGATAAGGGAGGGAGGATGTAGTGGAAGGAGAGAAAGAGAGGGTTAGTGGAGTGTGTACGTATTGAGTAGAGGGAATCAATTTCCCCCGTCATGCTCAACACCTGTCTCACCCTCACACTCTATGTGTGTGTGTGTGTGTGTGTGTGCGTGTGTGTGTGTGTGTGTGTGTGTAAACCAGGTGTTTGTGTGTGTGTGTGTGTTTTAGAAGAGGATGAACAGACAATAGTTTCCCAATTGGAAAGGATTCAATTTATATCCAATCTGTCCACTTTTCTCCTCCTACTCTTTCCTCACACACACACACACATACACACACACACACACACACACACACACAAGCACACACTTAGCTCTTATGCCGCCTCTTGACCTCTGTCTGTTTCCCTTTACCTGTGTGTCAGTTATGGGACATCACCCTGACGTGGCCGCTCTGCTTTAGCTCACACTACTTCCCTCTCCAAAATAGTCGCCCTGGAGGCTCCTACGATTCCGGCTCCGCATCCCCCCAAGCGTTTGCGAGATATTACAATCCGAGCTGAGTGATTATCGGGGAGTTTCCCAATAGAATCAGACTGGAGATGAGCATCGCAGGCGGAGAAGAGAGATGGATCTGGAAGCGGAGCTTTAATTTGATTCAACTTGAGGTTTATTTTTATGGCTCTGACCACTCATTTCCTATCAGTAATAATGGATAGTGTGGAGGAGCGGTGGAAGAAGAGGAAGTGGAGTGAAAGTATGGAAGTATAGTAACTATTCGACCATCACAACCAGCCATTAGTACCTGACTTAGTTGTGAGGAAGGAGGGGGGTCTGCTGGTACCTCATAGGACACACACACTCCATTCACTCTCACATGCACACTTTCCCATTGACCTATACATGTATGTTTTTGGACTTAGTACCTAGAGAGAACCTGGACAGACAAGGGGAGAACATGTAAACCCAGGTCTGTGTACCATTAGACTATGATGAATCATAATAATAAAGTAGAGTAGAGTAGAGCACTTATTGTTATTGTTTGGGAATTGTAATTATCTTAAATACAATGAAACATCAGAAACCTCATTAGATTGTCAACACTATTAACTATAACTATTGAGGCAGTTTTACTGGGTCACATATGCAGACTTTGTTGTCTCTGAATGACTTAGTCTTGTCAGTGAAGTCTGGACATACAATATTTGTGAGTTTTTCAAATACTTTTGTGTTTTTTTTGTCCGCATTATGACACATCATACGTAACTGAGCGCGGGGCCGCTTGACCTTCTGGCGGAGGTGATGCAGACAGAAATCTGAACACCCTGGAGACGCGTCATAGACACAGGCATGAATGGTGATGGGTCTTGACTGCCCCCCCCCCCCCCCCCGTCCCCCGTCCCCAGATCTCCCAGGACGCCTGTTAATCCCACATGTGAAAAGGAGACAGAGAACATAAACAACATGCAAACTTAACCGTGTGAGCTGTGACTCTGAAGTTTCATCCTTATAAATAGATGTTATTTGACTTCCAGATTATCCTTTTGTGATGTGTCGATAACATGCAAATCACAGCTGCGCGTGGCGCTGCATGTTTTCAGGATTTCGTCTCCCTTCCCCGCCTCGGCAGACTCGCTCCCAGGGAGAGAGAGAGAGAGAGAGAGAGAGAGAGAGGGAGAGAGAGAGAGACTCCTCTTCTTCAGGCCGTCTGTGCAACAGCCTCCCCTGACAACCCAGGAGGTCAAACCACTGTCAGTCACAGTGATACGGAGAGAAAGACTGAGGGAGGGAGAGCAGCAAAGTGAACATACAGAGGGGAGATAAGTAGAGAGGGAGAGAGAGGGGAGGGGTGGGAGAGAGAGAAAAGAAAGGGCACATACAGAAGGGGAAGTGGTAGGAGAAGAGATGAGAATCCAAATGAATCTTCTTCACCCAACGGACAGACTGTCAAGCTCTGTGCGTGCGTGCTTGCGTGTGTGTGTGCGTGTGTGTGTGTGCGTGTGTGTGTCTTTGTGTGTGTGCGTGCGAGCGCAGGTGTGTGCGTGTGTGTCTCTGTCTTACCTACTAATTGAAATGCGATGAGGTGTGAAACACCCCTTTAAAAGACCTATCACTGTGTGTGAAGCTAAATGTGTGTCGGGGAAAGGAGGAGGGTTATACGTGCATGTGTGTGTGTGTGTGTGTGTGTGTGTGTGTGTGTGTGTGTGTGTGCCATGCATATCAACTCGTTTTTGACCACAGCAACAATAAAAGTGTGTGTTTGTGAGTGTGTCGCATGTAAAATATGTGGGGGGTTGGGGGGTTGGGGGGTTGGGGGTGCACCTGTTTGCCTGTTTGTAGTGATCACATTCATCTAGTGTGAGTACCAGCACCGTACATCATCCTCTATAAACAGGAGTGTGACAAACTGTGTATCACGCACAAGTGAATTTGCATATTTGTCCACGAGCATGAGCCACAATAAAGCGTGAAAGCCTGTGCTTGTCTGTGTGTGTGTGTGTGTGTGTGTGAGTGTGAGAGAGAGAGAGGGTGAGTGAGTGAGTGTGACTCCGTGAGCATGTGTGTGTGTGTGAGTGTGTGTATAATTTCATTTTGCTGTCTCAGCCTCTTGTTAAGGAGCCATTTAGAGCTCAGGTTGAGTTTCCTCTGCGCCTCCTGACACTTCTTTCCTCCTCACCGCCTCTCTGGCTTCCACCATCTTTTCTCCATCTCTGTCTCATTATCTCTGTGTCTTCCTCTGTCTGTCCGCTCTCCTCTGCTCATCCTCCACCCTCAGCCCTTCTCCTCCTCCTCCTCCTCCTCCTCCCTCTCCCCCCTTTCACTAAATTTGGTCCCTGCGCGACACAATCTTAAACCAGCCATACGTGGCTGTGTTTGTGCAGTTTGTGGTTTGTACATTGATGTAAATAATAGATAGATAGATAGATAGATAGATAGATAGATAGATAGATAGATAGATAGATAGATAGATAGATAGATAGATAGATAGATAGATAGATAGATAGATAGATAGATAGATAGATAGATAGATAGATAGATAGATAGATAGATAGATAGATAGATAGATAGATAGATAGATGGAGATTTACAAGAAGCTCCTGTGTAAAAATAGCAGTAGTCGTGTTGATGTTTTCTGGTGCGGTGAGTTATTACGTCGCTAAAACGGCAGGAGTAACAGTGGTCCGTGCAGTTTCGATGATGCAGCCAGGGCTGCGTACTGTATGAGTTTCCAACTAACAGTGGGGATATTTGGGCTAATTACTAAAACAGTTTGTGCAGTGGTAATTGAAGATATTCAGTTGCAGCAGGTCCTCCAGGAGCATGTAATATGCTCGTGTTTATGAGTGTGAACTTGGTGGCTATTAATTGTGTGTGTGTGTGTGTGTGTGTGTGTGTGTGTGTGTGTGTGTGTGTGTGTGTGTGTGTGTGTGTGTGTGTGTGTGAGAGAGACAGAGAGAGAGAGAGAGAGAGAGAATATGACACCATTTCTTAACATAGAACTGGATGTGTGTGCGTGTTTGGGAGTGTGAGTGAGTTCATGTCGACATTCACCTATGTAGCAGCATTGTGGTGCAGCTGTTTGCATATACACTGTGTGTGTGTGTGTGTGTGTGTGTGTGTGTGTGTGTGTGGTTGTGTGTGTGTGTGTGTGTGTATACGAAGCCCTCTATATGTTCCCTATCAGACTGGTGAACCGTGATATTACACTCTAAGCTTATGTACATATTCATCATATTCATCCATTTGCACACATATAAACACACAGACACTGAAAGTCACCTGCCCGCTGAGGCCCTATTAAAACGACACTGGAATATCATCAGACATAAATATCCATATTTTCTGTTTTTACAAAACATACATGGGTATATTTTTTTTCAAGAGGTAATCGCGTTTCGGGGCTGGAAGATCTCTCCGTGGTGGTAGTTGCAACAATCACAGAAAGCTGTCTAAATTTTCTTATTTTTGCACTTCAAAGCTGATATCATCACCGTATCATCTAATAGATGCAACAGATTAGAAGTGTTAAAACTTAAAAGCTTAGTCTAACTAAAAATCTCAAGGCAACTTGCTGGAGAAAAGCTTTGAGCTTTGAGGCCAAAAGAAATTCATTTGTAGTTGTGCCAACTTACACAGTCACTACAGTTATTGGATATTTTGTGTTTTATGATATATGTAAAGCACAAGCTAAACAGTTTATTATCTTGTATGCACACGATGTTATATGAATAAAACTGTTATTGATTTTATTATGGTCAAGTGTAATTTATAGATTTTGGAAACAGCGAGTTAGCTAAAATGCTACAAACAAACATCATAAAGCATAAAAAGCATGTAGAAATATGCAAGACATGTACATATAAACCTCTTAAAGCAGGTTATTACTTCTTTTGAGTGCACATGCTAGGCACATATCACCCGATGGGACTTTAGGAACTCTGTAGATATACTCTTAAAAATCATATCAAGGTCAACAGTGTCAAGTTTTCATTTCTACATCGTAGTCTAGAGTTTGGAGACAATATCCACATAATCCAAGTGCATAAAACGTTTGAACATTTGGTGTCACTGGAGCATAAACAATGTCATTCCTCAGGCCACCAGATGGTTCAATGGCCCTGTCCTTTTTGGGTGTTCCTGAAACATCCAGTGTGGTGTTTTTTGTTTTTGTTGTTTTTTTCGGAGCTGTCTCGAGGTTTCTGGAGGCAAACCGCTGCCTCGGGGCTTTTACAGCATCTCTGTTTATCAATTCTTTTACATGATTTTCTCTGCGAGTCTGAACACTCAGAGGGCTGAAAGCGTGATAAGCAAACGCTCATAATTAAACCATATTGTTAATTGATAACACGGCTCTTACTACAAACTACTTTGAGACTCCAGTGAGCTGTGAAAGAGTTTCAGCAGCCTGCAGAATATAATTCAGAGGATCCACTCTCTCTATTTCTTAATGAAGATATAAAAATACAAGATTTTTAACCCCTGAGCTCCCCCCCCCCCCTCCTCCTTTCCATCATGGCAGACTGGGCAGATCATGCAGGACTTGCCCTCTTTCCACTCCTTCTTCGCGGCTCCACATGTGATAACAGATATGAATAAATATGAGACAAATCACCCGAGAGCAGCTGAAACCCATTTCACTGTAGGTTGAGCTTTTGGTTTTTAACCACAGGGGATCGCACAGGTGTTAAGACAGATTTCGATCAGTCAAAGATTGCTTTGAGGCGAGGCGCGCACACACACACACACACATACACACACATAGAAGTCGAGGAGGTCAGTTATAAGAAGTATTGTATGTCAGCTTTTTTTCTAAACTATATTTCCGATCCAGCTTTCAACATGAAATTGAGACCAAAATTGGCTCAATAAAATCGCACTGACAAAAACTGTAAGAATCGAGCTCATAAAGTGGAATGATGCTGCGTTCGCTTGCTTAGGTTTGAAGTTTTACAGCTTTTTCCACTTTATGAATGATTTAAGGTGAAAACTACATAGGGACAATGTATGAACTATTTAACACCCTCCGCCTGCTGAAGGCTAGAAGGTCAGACGTCATGGGAAACATGAATTAGCATATTTAAATGATTTGGAGCAATAAATAAAATATTCTCTGTATGCAGCTTGTCATTTTCTAGCATTGCCTAACAGCGAATCTATACCTCAGGACAGCTCTCTTATATATTTAATTAGCCTAACTTAGCCTCTAACAGTGAGCTGTGAAGTACTGGTTGTGCGGGCGTCCACCATATTTCCTGGGTTTTGTAACGTGTGTTTGATTAAACCAGACTTCAGCAGTGAATCCATACTAATTCCAGACTGATGTAATGTAGACTATAACACAAAGTAAAATAACGGCAGCATAGATCCCAGAGATGCATGCACACACTCACATTGACAGTAGCTGTAATAGCAAGGAAGCCTTTGTTCAGGTCCAGTGAATGTTAGAATTAGTATCATTAGCGGACCAGAGGCAATATAAGAAAATCAATATCTTTAGTGGCAATAGGGAAAAATCAATCACCTTTTAATAGAAGGTCATTTATCTTTAGAGGTAAAGTACTGGCAGATGGTAGCCAATTGCGATCGATGGGGTCCTCCATTGCAGCCAATAGTGATCTAAGTTACGGTGTTATGGGATCCTCGCTAACAATCCAGTGATGGTTAGTCATGCTGGATTTACTCCAGAGCTAACGCAGCTAATGGCAAACGATACGTACGATGGATTGAAGATTTAGAGATAATTATCGCACAAAAGGACTTGAAACTAATGCACGCTAACATGCTAAGCTAAGATAATCAATGTATCGGACACTGTGTCCTACCAAACACGTGGACGTTTTCAGCGTGACTTTCAGTCCATTAATTCTTGGTATTGTCCACATTGTCCTAATGATATTGAACATTATTATGATATATTAATGTTATTAAAGGGGACCTAAAGTGGACAAATGGAGCATTAATCCTTGTTCTATGTTGTTAACATAGAAGCTATGGAACATTTATTTAATCAGAAACGTGCCAGGTGCCATTATACAAACCTGATTAACGTTCTACTTTTAGTGTTGTAATATTATGGTCCTGTTTCTGCACGTTTTCATGCTTATCTGGCAACCATTTCGATGAGTGTTCCTTGTTAAATGCCTACCTAGTCATGCCTACCTACTACCAACACCTCTTTTAATGCAAGATGATCACTGGCTGTAAATTATTCAAAAACAACATAAAAATATTTCCATTTTACGACATCACAACATACACAAAAGCTTAAAAGTTTACATTTACAATAAATCATAAATCATTCACAATTAAAATAAACAATGGTAAATTACACCTGGCAATGAATGCAGTATTTTATATATTTATTTTGTATAATGTATCTTATTAAAAACAGACTTCAAGGTAAGAAGCTGCTTAATCTAGGAGCTGCTTTGATTTCATTTGATGATTTTTTTTGTCTAATTAACTTTCGTCTTAAAGCTGATTGGCCAGTTAATAACAGAGGATGTCGACGTCTCGTTGTGTTTTATTACATCGCCTCGTTATTACTTTGGTGTCAATATTTGTCTTTGTTATCAAAATATCTAGGTCCACGATACAACAAATTAAAAATCTATTCAGTGAGAAAAAAAAACACATTGTTCCCATTCCAACGCGCTGCGACACCGGATGTCGTGTTGTCAAGGTTAGAGACATCTAACCCGCCATCAGCCTCACTGTTCATGTATGAGACGCCTCACAAGCAATTAAAACGTCTCCACACACACACACACACACACACACACACACACACGCACACACACACGCACACACACACACACACACACGCTGTCACTTAGAGACTTTGACCTCTGCACAGTCGCCACAGGGCAAAGCCGGAGCGAGGGAGCAGCAGTAAACAATAATCAGCTGCAGTTTTTTTGGTACTAGAGGCAAATCATCTTAATGAATGTTTTACGAAACACTAATTAACCGATTACTGAGTAATGAAAGCGCAGGGGCCACAAAAAAAACCAACAACAACATTTATTTAACTCTTACCAGTGATTGAATTATTACTAATAACAGCTTGATTCTTTTCTTTTTTTCTACATGAAGGCTTGTCAACATGCTAATGGTCAGTCAATAATCATCAATAATAATAAGTGTGCTACGCTTGATTGTGCACACTGTGAGAGCCATTGTTCAGGAGAGTCATAACGTGCTCCGTTTAGAGGGTAATGTCACACATAAAGTTAGAAGTTGTTCTTGGTAATGCTCTATTTCATTGCATTACCATCAAATCTGGACATTCCTGACCCCGAGATAATACGTGTCTTAAAAAATTCACTCCTAATTTTGACTGTTTTAGAGGGCAAGACCAACAAAACTTAACCCAATTCTGCTCAATATTAATTAACTATGTTTAAAAAATAGCCAGTATGTGGTTTTGATAAACTTTTAATGATTTGTTTTTTTAAAAATGTAGAGAAATTGCCAGAATCAAATCAACATTCCTAAAATCATAAGCATGTTTCTATTGCGCAATGTTCTCCATCTCCTTGGTCATTGCTATGCAGATGACACCCAGCTCTACCTGTCCTTCCCACCGGATGATTTCACTGCGTCTCGGCTTGTCTCTGTCTGACACATCAAAGTGGATGATGGATCACCATCTCCACCTCGACCCTGTCTTAGACTGAAGTCTTAGTCATTCCCTGCAAACCAATCCCTCCGCCACAACATCAATATACAAATCGGCTCTTCCTCTCTCCTCTCTCTGCCCAGTCGATGGGTGTCATGATTGATGACCGGCTCCTCTTCAAAGGAGCACATTGCAGCAGTCTCCCAGTCTGAACCCAGCTCCTGGTTCAGTTACTGCAGCCATCTTCTGGCCTCCATCAAACCCTTACAGATGGTGCAGGGACGCCTCATCTTCCAAAAACGGTGATGCTGCTGCTGCTCATAGACCTCCACTGGCTGTCTGTTGCTACCTGAATCTAGTGTTGGCCTACAGAGTGACCTCTGGGTCTGCGCCCACTCTCCTGAGTTCCCTCATTCAGGTTTATGCATCTCCTCAAACACTAAGCTCTTCCCAAGAACTGACAGTGGCAAGGCACAAGTCACATATACCAGACTTGTTGTCCTCTCTGGTCCCCAGATGGTGGAGCAAACTTCCAAACTCCCTCTCTAACTTCAAGAATCCCTTGCAAATCACTGATCCTCCACTTAGACTTGAAGAAACTTCTTAGATAAAGATAAACTACAACTATTTTGTTTAGCCCCAAAAGGGAGATTATTCCATTGAAACATATCCAAGGATCTACAACACGTCCAGTTGCCTCAATTTACAACTCCTTGGATTACAGTGAACAGGAAGTACGAGGCAGAGGAAAAGAAAACATCTCGACTCAGCTTTTTTTTTTTTTTTTTTAAACTAGTTTTTATTTAGGAAGTGAAAACAAAAAAAATGCCCAGTGTTGTCTTTGTGCTTTACATTGTTTCAAACCACCACCGGAGGTCCCATAAAAAATAAACAAACAAACAAACAAATAAATAAATAACATACTTCAGAGGAAGAAATCAAAACAAAGCAGGAAACTCCAGAAAAAAAAAATCTCTCTTCATCATTGTCATCGTCATCGTCGCCCTCGCTGTCACTCTCTTTACAGATCCGTAGAAATAATCTGACTCCAGAGTCACATCAGTGCTTTATTTACAAGGCCATTCGCCGCAAAATAGTTGAGTTTTTGTCACTCTTTTAAAAAAAGGTGTGGTGGAGATGCTCTGAGCCCGCGTTTGAAGACGACACGGGCTAACGTGTCGTTTCTGAACATGTCTTCGCGTGCTATTCAAAGGACAACACGGCTCGTGTTATTTCAGCATCTTTGTTGTTGTTTTTTTTGTTATTCCTTTGATTCGTCGTTGTAGAAAAGGGAGAAAGAGGTTGTTATTTCTACATACAAGGCATCGTCTACCTGAATCTAAACTCTTTCATTGTGCTACTATCTCTGAACAAAACCACAAAAGAAAAAAAAAATGTTGTAAGATATAATCGTAAGAGGAAGTGCTTTTATATAAGAATAGGTAAACTAGCTTGTGGCTATAGTAGGCTACAGTAGTCCATAGTAGAATCTAAGTGTTTGTCGGTGCGCTCTGGTGCTGAAACATCGACTGTCTGTCTGAACAAACCCGGTAATGGCAACTGCCTCGTAATAGTCAGAGATGATGGAGAGGAAAAACAACTCTACGGCAACTTTACAACTCTACAGAGACTTTAAGGGAGTATTCGCCCTTGTTCTCTGGCGCTAACATAGAAGCTATGAAACACTGGTTACTTCAGAAATGCCTTGTACAAGCCCTTATAGAATCCTGTTGCTAGGTGTGGGAATAATATGGTCCGTTTCTGAAACTATCAGATCAAGTTTATCTGCTAAGCCAAAAGTCAGGTTTATGCTAATTGAATGATCACATGGATTCGCTTTTTACCTGAACTAAGTGGTAACTGGAGCGATTAAGCTATGAAGAGCTTCACACCCAGCCTTAAATGTGTGAGCCAGAATCAGAGGAGGAATCAGATGTGGAGGTGCGTCTACAATGCCATTTCACTGGATAATTACACCAGACGTGTGTCTTCAATTAATCCTGTAAATTATTTTGGAGGTCACACTCATACTTTACATCATATTGTCTCGCTCACACATATTTTTTTTAGCTGCCATTTCAATAACCGAAATGATGCATGAATGAGGGTGTGATGATGTTTTTGGACCTGCAGAGCATCTTTGGCTGGGAATAGACTGTTTTTAATTTGCTGTTTTGTCGAGTAGGCCTAGGAGTGGGTGGAAATTAAGTAGCAAAAATCACACTGGAAAAAGCTGCACACTGCACCCTGGTCTGACCTGGCGACTACGCTATGATCAAATCTCACGTCTGAATTAATAAATGCCAACGTTTGCGGACACCTTGTGAGAAAATGGGCCCTTGGCAGATCGAAAGGGGGGGGGCCTCCTGAACCCGGACAAAGATGGAGGGAGGTGTGTTGACTCAAGTGATCCCAGAGATGCCAGCTGGTGCCCCAGGGAGCGCATCTCTTCTCTCTGTGAAGGGCAGGACGCCCTGGAAATGGGTTCGCCCCGGGAGAGAGGCCCTGGAAAAGCAAAGTCCTTGGGTTGGTGTCTGGTAGTCTCTTGCCAGCCCTTGAAAATCCCAAGGAGAGTGGGGGTGTAAGTCTCGTACCAGGCTGAACCCAAATCAGTCTCAGATCGAAGCGAGGGGAGTCAGCAAGTCAGGTTCGGGATAAGAATGATCTCCGAGGACTGAGGAATTCCCATCGTCATCTCTGACTTACAACCTCAAACGAGGGCGAGTGAGGGTTGTAAAAAAACAGAAAAAACAAAGCCCTCCTCAGTTCAGCAGTTGTGCCACTCACTAATTAAACCCAGAAACATACAAAGCATGAGTCATTATCGTTTGTGTGTTTCCATGCATATTTCAGCACCAGAGCCCCTACAGTAGTTACCCTCTACTCTCTACAATATTTTAGAATAATAAGACGAGGCAGGCAGTGCATAAACCATGTACAAAAAGACCCGTCCCCAACCCGACCCGACCCGACCCGACCCGACCCGGAGCCCCCTCCATCTAAAGGAACCGTGAGATCTGTGTGGATTCCTTCGAGAGCCCCCGGCAGCTCCTCCACACAGACACAGACATAATGATGCCTGGTAAGAGTGATAACCAGAGGGCGATTGTTGTTTTTTTTGTTTGTTTTGGATGGTGTTTTTATACTAAAGACAGAATCGGGGAATCACAGCAGAGTCACAGTTCTTAGACATGAAGAGGTCTTCACCCAACCCTCCGTATTTATTAACACTAACTTGGTTTGCTAACTCCCTGAAATTTCATTTCTCATAACTACATAGAATTCGTGGTACTTGGAAAACAAAAAAAATCAAGATGTTACAAGCAGTTATGACTCGCTTCAAAAATATCATGCATTATTGCTCTATCGGATATGAATGAAATATTGCCCAAGACAGAAATTTTGCTTAATTTTGCCTGTGTGTCTAAGAGGTTTTGGCAAAAAAAAAAAAAAGAAATATCCCAAAGATTCATAATAAAATTGGCATAGATTCCATTATTATTATTAGGCTATTGTTTGTTTTTTTTGCATGCAGTAGTTCTTTTTTATAATTAAAGTGGCGGACGAAAGTAAAAAGGTAATTAGAAAGTGTCAAATGCTTTGGCATATTTGTAACAAAGGCAAAAATGTAATAGTAACAATAACAAAATAAAGTGCAAAATCAATACTTCTACAAAAAATAGGAATAAATAAATAAATAAATAAATAAATAAATTAGGCGATAAATAGACCTCAAAGCTGGCAACAAAAACACTGGTTTACAACGCTTGAGAAAGGTTTGACCTTTTTGAGGACATAAATCAACATTTTCAATGTCTGGATCCTCATAAAAATAAATAATTCAGGTTGTTTGTTAAGGAATACCCTGGTGGCTCAGTGTGGGAGTTTTCAGGCAGCCCAGTCACTTTGTCTCCCTAAATCCCCTCTCACCTTCCACAGCTTAAGCAAAAGCACGATGCTATGAAATAACTTAAGAAAAAATGAAGATTATTTTCCATCATTACAAAGGTGAAACTGTCGTGTTGTGGCAGGTTCGTACAGTAGGCAAAGCGCGTGAAGGGAAACCAGAGAACAAATGCAGTCTTTGCTTCCTTTGCTCTGACGTTCAAGCGTCTCCACGGTCCAGTCCACGCGGGGGACCAGGTGTTTTTATCTTTTCAGAAAAATATCAAGTCAATTCGATCTTCTCAAAAACTAAAATAGAGGGTGTGATTCATGCTTCTCGAGTCCCGTGTGACCAGGCCGTAGAAAGACGCAGAGAGAGGACTTGTGCTTCGGGACGGGACGAGGATAGATACGGACATAAATAGATCTAGCGTGTCTTCAAAAACAAAAAAAAAGGAAAACACGGTGTGCTGTGCTTTATTTATCTTCACAGATGTTCAAAAACAGCCTCAGTAGTGGCGGCGGCGGCGGCGGCGGGGGGGACGTATCTCATCGAACAAACCGAGTCGTCGACTTCTCCCAGATCCCGGGCGGAGCGGGGGATGGGCCGTCCGTCACTCCCCCAGCGAGCTGTTCGGGGAGAAGGCGCCCTTGAAGCACGCCGACTCGTAGTGCTTGTTCAGGTAGCTCTTGAGCGCGAACGTCTTGTCGCACCTCTTGCACTTGTAGTGCTTGAAGGCCGAGTGCGTCTGCATGTGCGCGCGCAGGTTGGAGCGGTCGGCGAAGGCCTTGCCGCAGTGCGCGCAGCCGAACGGCTTCTCGCCCGTGTGCGAGCGCATGTGGCCCTGGAGCAGCCAGGGCCGGCTGAACGCCTTCCCGCACACGTCGCACTTGTGCTTGAGGTCGTGGGTCAGCAGGTGCATGGCCATGGCCGGCATGGAGACGTAGACCTTGCCGCACGTCGGGCACTTCTTGGCCATCTTGCTGTCTATGCTGCGGTGCGTCTGCTTGTGCCGGCTCAGGTTGGAGGAGGTGGCGTAGGTCTTGCCGCACTCGCTGCAGGTGTGGCGCTGCGTGGCCCCGCCCCTGGGGCTGGAGGCCGCTTTCCTCCGCGAGCGTCCGTCCATGATGAAGAAGGCGTCCACGGCGTAGCCCTCGCTGACCGCCGCGTCCCCGTTGATGTAGCCGCCGGCGGACGAGGACGCCTCGGAGCGCGGGCTGTCCGGCTGGTCCGAGTCGCCGTGGATGTCGCCATGGATACCGGAGTAGGTGTCGTTGATGTGGCCGTAGATGAGGGACGAGTGGCTGTGGGAGGGGACCTTAGAGATGACGGGCGAGTCGCTTCCAACCACATCGTCGTAATGAGACGGGCTCAGATAATCGCTGACATACCCTGGAGAGAGAGAGAGAGAGAGAGAGAGAGAGAGAGAGAGAGAGAGAGAGAGAGAGAGGAAGAGGTTACTCATCCGACCGCTGGACATTGATTGGAAATCGGAAACTGATTCGTTCGGAAATCTTTACATATGCGCGCTCTTAACGGGATGTATCCGCTCCTCGCTTTGATATCTGAGTATTAACAAGCCGCTCTGTGGCTAAAAACCAAAGCCGCACAAGTCTTGTTTTGCTGCGCCAGCATCCTGTAGTACTGAGGGGGAAAAAAATTACACTTTTTATCATCTGGGCTGCAGGAGATACGGCTTATACGTGGCCTCGGGAAAAGGTCAGAATGTTCCTCTGCTTTTTCTGTTTGTTTTTGGAGAGGAGCGAACAGCCTGTGCCGGTCTTGAATGGAAACAAAGTGATCTATGGCTTACTATCCCTCCCAACTACTAAACTATATGCTAGAGGAGGCTGATAACATTTTCTCGGCTTAATTGTGATCGAGCTTTGTTCATGTCTCATTCAATTCAGTTAAGCTTTATTTAAAGTGCCAATTCATAACAAAGTTATCTCAAGTCTCTTTTAATTACAGCTGGGCTTCGTAAACAGAGCCACACATGAGCACTGTTGGCAGATTTACTTTAAACATGTACTCTACTACACATTAGAACAGACGTTCAGACCAAAAACATGCCTCAAAATGATTGTAACATCATTGTAACACAAGTTGTTGCTATTCATGTAAAATAAATAAATTCATTTGTGCATTTTTGTTCCCTTGCAATGAGTACTATATGTTATAATTTTTGCTTCACGGTGCATAAAAATGCGTCCTGATATGAGAATTGGATCCGAATCAGATGAGTTGTTGAAATGTGAATCAGCTCCTCCCTAATAACTACAGACTTAACAGTATTTTACATACCACGCATCATTTGCCAGAGTTCATTCATTATTCAGAGAGCTGCTTCGCATGTTTGTCTCAGGGTAGTATTGCTGATAACAGCCTGGTTTTCTAAATATCAGCTGGGATCATATTTACACGTGCTCGACGCTCTAATGTGAATCTCTGCGTTCCCACAGACTCCATTCTTAAGAAACACCCACACAGCCACACACTGAGGGGGTTGTCCAAAAAGCACCACCATCCTGGAGGTGGTATAAAAGTAGGAGAAGAGAGTTGTGGTATTTATAGTGGCAGTAAAGTGCTTTTATGTCTTTGCCAGCGAGGAGGAGACACTTTCTTTCCCCCTCGGTGGGAAATCTTTATTTTTCATAAGAGGGTTCAGTGAGCAGAGGCAGCAGCAGCAGCAGCAGTACAGACTCTCTCCACCTGACAGGTCTGCAGCTGCACAGTCACACCTCCGAGCTGTCAAAACTTCATCTGTTGCACTCGAAGAGAGAGAGAGACTGAGCGAGAGACAGAGTCTCTATTACAGCAGCTGCTTTGCTCAAGGGCACCCTGCCTCTGATTGCATTGAACCGCACATATATATATAGATATATATATAGACGGTAAATCTATCTCACACATTCCTCAGCAGCCTGCGTGCTTTTCTCCCCTCATCAAAAACCTGCTGAATTATTCGCTGCAGTGTTTTGATGTCAGCTGCTTCATTACGCCTATTATTGGCTCCTACAGTCAACAGGCTGAGAGAGAGAGAGAGAGAGAGAGAGAAAGAGAGACACAAGGAGAAACTGGGTAGCTAATACCCCCACAGCCATGACTCCTGTGGATCTATGCCGATCAATAGCTCCCCATTTCAATTAGCACTCTGCGAGCATTTAGACACAGCCAGCAGAGGAGATACTATTGCTGGTAATATAATTTCATGATGCAGTTCTGAGAAAAGCTCAGAAGTTGATCGATAATACGATAAGAACAAGAGACAGAGATAGATGGAGGAGGGAGAAGAGGAGGCATGTACGGAAAGAAGGGGGAAAGAGTTGCAGCAGAGTGACAGTGGCCTAACGTCCAAGTCGGTGTTGCGGTTTAGGCGGTTTTGGCAGCGGTGTCCGCCGCTCTCTTCCTGTGTGATTCAACATTAAGGAATTAAATGAGGACGGAGTTAAAAGAGGAGGACAGAAAGTAGAGGTGCGAGGCAAGAAAGAGGTAGAGTGAGCGAGTGAGTGAGTGAGAGAGAGAGAAAAATCATGAATCATGAATATTCAATCATTGCACTCTGGAACAAAGTAATGTGTGTGTATGTGTGTGTGTGTGTCTTGTTTTATAGAGCATGAGTTAATGCTTTGAAACATGACCAAGTGTTCATTTTTAACCCTTATTAACTCGACAAAGAGCAGCTCCAGCCTTAGAGATGCTGCACATCTTACTATATATCTATTTAGCATCTATTTTCTATGTGGCTGTCTATCTATTGGTATAACTGGACAATAAACTGACCAACCTACCAACCCACCTACCAGTCAGACTGACCAACAGCTACCTATCAATAAACCAACCAATCTCAGTAGTTGAAATACACTTGACTACTTTGGTATGAATGAATATAGGTAGGTAAAGTCTTGCCATTACCAGACTTAATCTGTTTTAACAAATATTTTCTCAAGTGTGGACCCGATGTTTATGTTTTCTAGACATAAATATTCAATTCCAGGTTCAAAGATTACTACATCCAACCCCAATAAAGCATTTTGTGCTGGATGAAATCACCAACATTTATTTAAGGTGCTTCCAGTAGGTGATACTAAAAAGGGAATATCCTCTTTGCATAGCCGAAATGACCCTAATCAGATTTTGCTCGGATAGATTCTGATATCTGTTGTGTACAGATTTTGCCCCTGCAGTGCAGGAGAACATCACCAAAAAATTGGATTAATCCATACTGATGTAAACCTTGTTTTTACACTCCAGGACCACTGTGTTGGACTTAATAAGGACTGACTTTACTGACCTGAGTCGGCTCCTAGAGAAAATGTCTTGTGCTGTGAGGAAAAACAATTTCATCCCCTCCCAGTATTCAGCGTGCATCATGTCCTGCAGCTGTGCCGCTCTATTTGTGTACTCTGCTGTAGACGAGCTACGCATCTGACTAAGAGCTGTCCCAGCCTTATAAATATGGCAAATCTGTCTGTGTGTCTGTCTCCCTATCTACTGACTAACTACCAACCGATATCAATCTATCTATCTATCTATCTATCTATCTATCTATCTATCTATCTATCTATCTATCTATCTATCTATCTATCTATCTATCTATCTATCTATCTATCTATCTATCTATTCTATTGAACAACCAACCTATCAAGTGACTAAACGGCCATATGACAAACCTACCAACCCATTGACTGACCAACCATCGTCTAGCCGACCTTTTGACCAAGTGACCAGCCAAACAACCAACCAATCAACCAACTAACCAACCAATCGACCGACCGACTCATCTATTGACTGACCAACCTCCTTCTCAACCAAGTGACCAACCAACCAACATACCTGTCTATCAATCTATCGACCACCCATTTTAGGACCCTTTGTTTGTTTTTGGGATGTGTAAACACTGTGTAGTCCTCTCCACAGCAACTCCTGAGATCCCTCCCAGCATCCTCCATTAAAAAAAGTCTTGTGAACTATAATTGCCGTACGTCTCGGCGTCTGCGTGTTGTCTGTGCCTGTTTGTCTGCCTCTCTCCGCCTCTGTCTCTGCTGTTTCAACCCGGTATTCATTTCAAAGCACTTTAACGGCATTAGACCTGATAGCTGTCTCTAAATGCTTATTAAAGATTAAAATACTCTGACAAAAAGACGAGCGCCGGTCCCCTCTTTTTATGCGTCTTTGAAAGACAGCAAATTGGAAAGAGAGAAGGATGGAGAGACAAAACAGAAGAGTAAAAAGAAAGAGAGCCAGAGAGAGAGAGAGAGGGAGAGAGAGAAAGGCTGCAAGCTACAATTTAATTTTTGATCCAAACCAGCAGTAACTGACACACACTTGTGTGCTTTGGACACTTGTAGGTCACTGGCTGCTTTCTGTGTGTGTGTGTGTGTGTGTGTGTGTGTGTGTGTGTGTGTGTGTGCGTGTGTGTGTGTGTGTGTGTGTGTGATGCTGTGCACTCAGCTGTGCAAGCTGCCTGGGAAATGTGCCGAGTTGACAGAAACACAGCAGCAGCTTGTGTGTGTGTGTGCGTGTGCGTGCGTGTGTGTGTGTGTGTGTGTGTGTGCAACAAGGTGCATTTGCTTCAGTCAAACTCTTGTTATATTTATAACGAGGAAGGACGGCAGGCGCAGTCTTTACATGCAGCCTGCTGCACCACTGCTGCTGCTTGTTCCTCTGTTCCCTCTGAACACCTGGGATCTCCTCGCCTCACATCTGACCTTGGAACAATGTGAAAACCACCGGGCTGCGCTCACACGGGTGCACACTTCCCCCCTCTGCTGTGATAGGTGCCACCTAGCGATTCTTATTAAAGGGGACCAGAGAGGGTTGAGTGGGGGTTTTTTTTCTCGTTTTCTTCGTGCTAACAAGGAAGTGTCGGATGATTGGTTTTTATCAGAAATAGCGTGGGAATATCGCAGTCTGTTTCTGCAGGGGTGCTGTGCCCTTTCATGTTTATCTGGCAACCACGCATAGGCTTCACGCTGTCTGGGCAAGATGCCGTCTTGCCTGGCATTCACATGAACGATTACGTGACTATATGACTATATGACTTCTTAACACGAGTCTATATGTCTTTATGTGACTTGACATGATCTCACGTGATTCTACCTGACATCACATGACTTGACATGACTTAACTTGAGTCTACATGATTCATGTCTACGTGATTTGACTTTCCTTAGCGATTTTCTCCCAAATTAAATGGCAACATGGAGTCTTACATCTATAAAGTACATACACACCCAGCCTTATATGTTTGAGCCAGAATCGGAGGAGAAATCATTGTGTCTCTTAATTCACTTGTGTACCTGAATGGAGGTGGGCATACACAAATACAAAGTAAAAATTGTACTTTAGGTCTTATTTCAGCTCTGGTCAGATTAACCCACTTTTTCTCGAAATTTTAAATTTACAAATCAATGAGGACATGATGATGTTTTTGGACCTGTGGTTGTATATGAACTGTTGTTATTCGAGAAGGTGCAACATTTTTTCAGCCGAAGTCCCCTTTAAAGCTGTATTGATCATGTTCTCACCACCAGGGGGCAGGACTCAAACAGACAAGCACATAACCATAGAAAATTGAGGCATGTAGCTAACTTTAGTCTATTCAGGCTTCTACTGGCGATTTTGGGCCTGTATTTACTGTCTTTTGCAGCTCAGATTTGTGCACCTCTTTTACCATAGAGACTGGATATTCATGCTACCCCCTGGGTAGCAGTGCTTTGTGTGATATTTTGTTTTTTATCAGAACAAACCTTTCCTTTTTCCTATGGTATTAAGATGCATTCAAATCATTTTTATTGAAATTACCTCTCCAACCCCAGTCTTTCCCTGAAGATTTATGCCTCCAAACAAACTCTCCAATATTGAATGCATAATCGTTTCGTATAAGTGATAATTCCTGAATATAAGTACGGCTTTAACGGGGTCTTTTACCTTTGTTTAAGTCCAAAAACCAAAGCTCCTGTTGCTTTGGTTTCTGGAAACAGCGGGCATGTATTTTATCAATATTTTGAAAATAAACACTGACCCGTCCTCCCCTGACTCTGTAACACTGTATTTTTGCCTGTGAATCCAGGATTATAACAGTGCGTGGGAACTGTTTAGTGTATGTCAATGCAGCCGTGCAATATTGTTGAAATCTTGGAGAGAGAGAGAGAGAGAGAGAGAGAGAGAGAGAGAGACTCACAGCTGCTGGAAACAACCCAATTTGAATAATTTACCGGGGCAGACAGAACAACAGAGGATCCCACCGCCTGTGTGCTGGTGACATAACGCATCAGCATACTCATTTAGCATTGTATTCGTACAGAAATCTCAGCTTCCTGTTGCATAAGAGCATCTTTATGTTTTCTTTTTTTTTTTAATGGAGGTCTTTTCCTCTGACAAAAGTCAACAGAAGCGCCTGTGACCTGCTACATATGTGTGCATGCATTACAGACAAAGTAGAGAAGCTGGAGATACAACAGGATTAGATGTTTTAAAAAAATGGTGGATTTTTAGTATTGCTAAATAACATGTTGCCAGCAAGAAGTTTGTCTATGCCAATTTCACATTTTCATTCACAAATCCCCTTTTTACACAAATACTGCTCAAAGTTTTGGTGTCCCATTTCTTATTCTTATCTGGTTGTGTATATAATGTTCATAGTCTGTGTTTTTCTTCTTTTTGTGTATGTTTTCTTTCAATTCCTGTTGAATACTTGCTTTATTCCCCCTATTTTTATATAAGCACTGTAACCCTTATTCAGTTGGACTTGTTTTCAGATAATAAACAAAAGTTATTATTAACAAAGACCATTGCAGGTGTCCAGATGTTATTCATGTGGGTTTCGGTTTTGTGTGATCATCAAAAATCCATCCTGATGGAAGAAGACCCTGGAGCTCTGCCCTGACCTTTAGCCTGGCTGTGAAAAAGGGTCAGCGTATGTCATATTTTTATGACATACCATTAAAATGTTTCCCTCAATAACAGCCTTGAGCATGCGTGGCAGTAAAATTGAACATCTTTTCACCTAATGCTGTTTCATGGAGATAATCTGTTCAAGGAGCAGAACATTTCTCTTTTTTTTTGGGTTGTGACCGGAATTTGACCCTGTAATTCCTCCACATCTATCCCCCAAACAGTCAAGACTAATGCTGTAAATCTAGTGGGGGGGGCGGGGGTGGGGGTGGGGGGCAGAGAAGCTGATATCTGATAGTGTGTAAGGGGAGATAGGTAGGAGACTAACCTTTGTCGTGGTGTTGGAACCTCAGGCTGAGCTCTTCTCTCCTGCTGTGACCATACGAGCTCTCCAGCTCTGCTGCAGAGAAATCGTCCAGTTTCACTTTCTTCACCAAGAAAGACCGAGGCATGGTGGACGCACTATGGTTGATCCTACACTCAAATAGAGAAGAAAAGAAAAAAGCACGCACTGCTCCAAACCGAACTTCAACCCAATGGGTCGTACAATCTGATGTTCACTTTAATGTTCACTTGAGTGTTCCGCCTTGTTTCAGCTGCTCCCTCCAATCAAACAGTCAGGGAAGTGGAGTGGAGTCATGGCTTTCCAATCATCAACTTCTGGTTTTTAGCATAACTAGGATCTAACACTGTCCACGTTTGTCACACTGTAGAGGAATTTCAGTTTCAAGTCGCCCTTGGTGCCAGTGCGCCCACAACAGCAAAGCATGAATTTTGCGGAGGGAGGGACAAAAACACGTTGAGCTATTTATGAGGAATTTTATCGATTTTTGACTTGAGGAGACTATAGAGAGTCTGGGTTTTTGTGTCCATGCAGGGCTTGTCTGAGTTCTTGGATCATTGGCGATAAAGCCCAGTCTGCTGCTGAGTGTCTGACTTGGACCAAATTGTAATCTTCCCTGGGAGGAGAGGGGGAAGAGTCAGACTCCCCTCGTCGATGGAAGACCTGTGGAGCTCCGAAATGTCGAAAATACAAAATATGAAAAAATAAAAAATTACAGAGATTCCTGTTTGCTACTGTCCAGACGACACAGAAGAGGAAAAGCGTCCTCCGTGCTCTTTAGCGTGTTTTACTTGTTTTATTCCGTTGCTTCAAAGACACGGAGCAGCGCGCGGACAGCTCCCCAGCCAGGACAGGGCTCGCGCGCGTGCTTTGCAGAGGGTCTCGAGCTCTTTCAGCGCGCGGACAGCTCCAGATCCAGGACAGGGCTCGCGTGCGTCCTCTTTGCTGAGTCTCGTGCTCGTTCAGCGCGCGGACAGCTCCAGCGCCAGGACAGGGCTGGCGTGCGTTCCTCTCACGGGGTCTCGCGCTCTTTCAGCACCGGACAGCTCTCCGCGAGCCAGGACCAACCGCCCGTGCCCGTTTTTCAGCTCCAGGTGGAGGAAAAAAAACAGGTAAAATGATGAAGTTTTAAAAAAGAGAAACACATTCGGCGGAAATTCCCATGCAGAGACTGAACTCAGTCTGAGGGTTGAGAGAGATGAATGCTTTCAAAATAAAAGCTTTTAAAACGAGGCTCGAAAAGAAAGGAGTTCAGCTGCCCGGGGTAAAATGTCCTCACAGTTTCCTCAAAAAATATTGCTCGAAAATAAGATTTGAAACAGCCCGTCGCTACTAAAACTCCGTTTCACTCTCTCTTCTCCTCCTCTTCCCCACTCTCTCTCTCTCTCTCTCCTCTGCTCCTCGGCAGAGCTGCGGCTCTCTCTGATGCACAGGATCAGCTGTTGCGGTTTTATATGCCGAGGGAGGGAGAGAGAGAGAGAGAGAGAGAAAGAGAGGGACGGAGAGAGAGGGAGGAGGGGTGGGTGGGTAGGAGGGATGGAAGTGCTTAATTTTATTCATCAGAAGGAGAAGGAGAAAAAAAGAGCATCTTGTCTTGTGGGACCAGCAGCGGTGCGATGCGATGGCCGGGCAGGGATTTAATGCGCTGGTCTCACGTGAACGCTCGCACTGATTTTGTTTTTTCTTGTATGAGGGTGAGAGTCAAGTGCACGCTGTTCGTCCGTTATCCAACCCTCTCTGTACCTCATTGGTGTCGCAGGGGTCCTCTAGTGACTATCTTAGGTGCAGATAGAGTGAAGGTAGGGAATACACCCAGGACAGGGTGTCCTGGGTGAAACACACTCACACAATTCACTCTAATACTGAGGGTGCAATTTAAAAGTCCCCAGTCAACATGACAGGCATGTTTTTGGACTGTGAGTAATAGCCAGATTACATAACAGACAACATACAGACATGCAAACTCCACATAGAAAGGCCCTTGGTTGAACCAGGAACCAAACTCAGGACCTTCTTGCTGTGATGTGACATTCTTATTTACCACTCATACCCTGTAGAAATCATATTCAGTAATGACAAATTAAATGTAGACGAGCATGTCAGGAAGTGATCAGTGAAACCAATATACTCTTGTTAAATCAAATGTCTTAATATACTGTAAAACTCATAACATGTATTACACTCATGCTAGAAAACACCTACAAACATGACTTCAGTTTCAACAAGTTTTATTGTGAAGCTCTAAAAATTGGTAATCCACCTGAGCTGATGTTCATTTAACACTGCTCATGTGACACTTTAAACTTTGATTACTTCAATTTGTCCACAGATCCATATATGTTTTTACACTGATTATTCTTTGACAATTTTCAGGACTTCTGCTCCATTTTTACACAGATTGTCCATCTATCTGGAGGTGCAGTTCATAGAGGAATGAAGCCACCCTCCTGCCTCATGATTCTACTCTTCCTTGGGGACTGAGAACCATCAAACCAACCATCGAAAACCAACTTCTTGTGGCACTGAGCACAGGTCAATGCTTTTACACTGCAGTCAACCAATTCAGCTCACTCTATGCAAATCACCCCTCCATCCGGACCAATCAGAGGCTCCGTGCTTAAACCCCACACTCAGCAGTGGCCAATGACTGTGGTTAATGTATAGTAACTGAGCTGGAGGTGCTTTTTTCCTGAATGGTGACAGAGATGAGAGAGAGAGAAAGAGAGAGAGAGAGAGAGAGAGAGAGAGAGAGAGAGAGAGAGAGAGATGAAATGTCAGTGCTTCACAGTGTTACACAATGTTCATTAGAGTACGAATGTGTGTCAGATTAAAGCAATGATGCGCTGTTTTGTTGTTTACACACTCAAACAAACAGACCTCTCCCTCCAGCCAGTTGTCTGTGATACTCACACACACACGCAGGCACACACACACTCATGCAAAGCCCTACCACCACCCCCCCTTTCTCTCTCTTTCTCTCACACACACACATACACACACATACCGGCTGGCAGGATGATGCTGCGTGATGTAATGCAGTGACGTTTGCATTTATGTAAGTTCTATTCACTGAGGTCTTTGGAGTTAACCTATTTTTATAGTTCATTGATAAATGTTTAAGAGTCAGCCTGTGAATGTGTGAGTGTGCGCCTTTTATATAAAGAAGAAAAAACAAAAAAAGGAAAAACCCTTGTGTGTGAGGGCATGCATGATGCAGTTAAGTGCATCGCAGTGTGGGCATATTGCTTTTTCATCATTCCGTCTCTTTGGTCGCCACTTACCTTCCCCACTTTATTCATGCACTGGAGCCCCGTAACAGAGGACGGTCCTCTTCACTTCCTCACCCATAATATTAGACATAAGTGTGCGATATGGACTGAAATCTTTATTTCTTTTTACAAAAGTAAAGCTAGTGTCCTACGTGGGGTCATATTTCCAGGCACTTCTACCTCATCGCGAATTCTGACCAATTTCACACACACTGTGTTTCCGTGATTGTGTGTTGCACAGACCTCACCAAGAATCAACATCCAACTCTCCATTGTCATGCAGCTCTTGCTGTTTTTAGCTCATTGTTCTGAGTTTTCATATAACCCCCCTCTCCACACACACACACACACCCCCCACCCCTATATGGAGCAGCTGGCAGCCATTTCAAGCAAACATGCACCGACAAGCATATTGTAACAGTATCTGCACAGCACAAAAAGCTCAGACTCTATTTCCTCCCTTCACCAAGAACAGTATCAGCAGCGAGTGCCCCCAAAAATGACATATGTTTATGTTGAGGAGACAAAGCCCCGTGGCAGTCGTACTAATTACAACAGGAGCGAAGTAGGAATGTCATCATTACCAAGTCGGAAAAGAAGGAGATCAGTGTAGATTGATGTTGCAGTAAAATAATGGAGATAATCACAGGAGACAACCATGTAGTTTCTGTTTCTGGCTGACGATAACATAAGGTTTATTACTGGTTCCATTAAGGGGGAATGAGAAAAGAAACAGAAACTATTGACAAAATGTGAGGTGAAATACCAGTGGGGCGTTAACCATATGTGTTAACTCACATACACACATATATAAAGACACGTAACGACGAGATAGCAGTTTGGAGATGTTTCCAGTTAAATGTGAGTGCATTTCTTCCTCAGTTCTGGTTCCTATTTTGACATTGGCTCAGACATTTAAGGCTGAATGTGTTCGTGTTGCATAACTGTGTCACTGTGGTTACCGATTAGTTTAGGGGAGAATGTTAAACTGCATTGTTTAGCAAACAACATCAAGTCACATAAACTCCACTACAGTCATGTAAAGTCATTGGTGAGGGACGGGTAAGACCTCCAATCAACATGAAGCCAAAGTGCGGTTGCCAGGTAAACATAAAACAGATCTGCCACACCAAAATTGGGAGCGTGAGGGGGCTTTTTGAGACATCTGAGGTATTTCTGAACAAAACCATTGTTCCCTAGCTTGAGAGAAAGGTAAATACTCCATTCAAGCTTTCCAGGTCCCCTTACAAATGGAGCTCTGGATAGTGCTGCATCTCAACACCTGGCTCCAGTTATGGACATACTCGGGTAGGATGAGTTACCACACAGTGGCGGTATATCTGAAACATGATGCAAGCTATACAGTGACTGTGATCAATTCTACATGCTGTCTTTCTGTACGAGTGTTTACGAGCCTGGAGCATCTACGAGTCGAAGCAGCTCTGACCCCGTAGCTTTAAAATAACAGTGGGTCGAATTGCAACGTGAAAACAATGCAATGCGAGTGGGGCGCCCTCAGAACATTATCGCCAGATTCTGCAGTGTTTTGGTTCACTCTCCCTGCTCTCATTAGTGTCATTTTTGGGCACAGCGGGCTACTGTGTTCAGAGCAAAGCTCCGAGAAAAAACCCCTCTGGATCTGAAACAGTTTACAGACACAGTTAGTGACTTGCTGGTGAACATTGTGGGGTATTTAACAAGAATGGAGCCTGATATTTCCCCCCAGGATGTGATGGAGGCTAAAACAAAACAGGGAATATTGGGCTTACCATTCATCAGGTTCACAGACTCACAGCACCGAATGTTTTTCAGGAACTGTTTCATGTATGGATAAGAAAAAAAAAAAGGTGATACGCGTCCGAGACCTGTTTCTGCTGCCCCAAGTGACCAAAAGAACAAGGTTCCTTTGTTGTTGCATACAGAAATACTTAGTACAATGTGGTGAAATTTGTTTCTCTGCAATTTACCACATCCCTGAGGAGCAGTGTGCAGAGCTCAGGGAGCAGCGCCGGCTCTAAGCCGCCGCTTTGGCCGAGGGCACTGACAGGAGAATTAACTTGAGACACATGTTGCAGCTGTTGTGTTGCTGTATGCTTTGAACTGTGAGTTTCACTGCGTTTGTGCGAGGGAAAAAACCAAAAAAACCGAGGACAACTTCTCAACTCGAGAAAGTTGTGAAGTTTGCAAGACGACACCGCCATCATCGGGTGGAGCTCAAATGAGTAACAATTCCTAACGAGAGGGAAAGAATAGGCTTCCACTGTGGTGGAAACAAACAACAAACCGCTCTGTTTCTGGAAAATAGAAGCTGTTAGAATTTGCATTTACAAGATAAAAATTGTAGAGAGAAAAAAAAAGATTGTGAGACATTACTTTTAGTAAGTTTTCAGATTACACCAAGCCGCAGACCATTACCAGGCTGCACAGAGAGAACAAAACCCATTAAAACTAATGGCGGCATTCAAAGCCACATTGGAATAGTAGGGATGGCCAGGGAACATAGGGAATATTACAGCATACAGGCGTCTAATTTCAGAATAATTGTGAGCAATTTTCACCTTTCAAAAAAGTTTGAAAATTACCGCCCAAACCACAAAAGACCCTCTACCTGTGAGGAAATCGCACTGGGAGGGGAAATAAACGGACCACTCGAGACTGCAAATGATGGCGGCCTCAGAAATATGCGAGTCAACTTAAAATCTCCAATGTGCTGAATAAAAGTCAAGGTGGACTGTCCTGAGATCACCACAAAGGCAGCTAAAACCTCGCATCTGCTTCTAAAATCTTATATTATAGTATGTCAGATTTTTCTGAAGAATACGCTTAGTCTGTCACTGTGTGCCAGGCGAAAGAAAAAAACCCATTTATAATGTTGTAAGCCGAGCTAAATGTCACTCTCTCGACAGGCTTTTCGGGTCGTTACAGATGTCTATAGTTTCCCAACAGCAGACGACAGAGAAAAAAAAGGAGAGAAACTGGAGGCCGCTGGTGTCGAGGTTTGAGTCTGATTCTCCCAGCGATTGTCTTTCTGCGCCAATCGATGACACACCGGGAAATACCAATTCTATCTGGTCCGTTTCTATGATGGTGAAATTGTCCACTCCTCGTTATTTTTCCTGCGAGTGCAGCTACACTGCTGAGCTCAGCGAAATCTATCTGTGTGTGTGTGTGTGTGCGTGCGTGTGTGTGTGTGTTAGATTGTGTAGCAGAGGCTGTGGGGACATGTGGAGACTGGAGGCTCATTAGCATAATAATAGACTGAGATGCATGTCGACAGGCAGTCTGTGTGTGTGAGCATGTGTGTGTGTGTGTGTGTGTGTCTGTCCTGTCAGAAAACACAATCAAAAGGTCCTTGTTGACTTTTCATTCCTCTGTCTTTTAAAGAGCCACTTAAATGACAGGGTTTTAAATAAAACTCCATTCAAATAGGAGGGTTTTACATAAAAAGCAATATCCAGATGAAAGGGTTTGTAAACAAAAACTGACAGAGAGAGATACAGAGGCGAGGAAATGGGAGGAGGGGGGGAAGACAGACAGAAAAACAAAGGGAGGGATTGAAATGGAGAAAAAACGGAAACGGAGACAAACCACTTATAGAGGACAAATGGAAGGTCAAACGGGGTATTGAATGTAAGGCGAGGGAGAGAGAGAGAGAGAGAGAGAGAGAGAGAGAGAGAGATAGAGAGAGAGAGGGGCCTGCACACAGTAACATTACTGTCACAGCAGATAGATAAAGGTAGTGATGGATGACCCCGACTTTGAATTCACCAATTTCCAATTTTAGTTTGTTGTAAGAGCCGCATCCTTTAAATGAGACCCACTGGGGTGGGAAGAAGAACTGGAGACCTGCCTTTTCATTCCGGTTATCGATCTGTGTGTGGAGCACTTACAGTACCTGTAGAGGGACAGCACGTGTTGATATCATTCTAACGACAGGTTATCACTGCAAACAAATGACAAGTGTGATTTTTCTTCTTTTTTTTTAACAGAGCTCAACCTTTTCTATGAGCGTGGAAACAAATCTATAGCTTGAGTGCCAGTGGCTGTAGACGGGACAGTACCGTTCTGCTTACGGCTGGTTTTATGTCAGAGTTTTAGTATCAGGTTCACATTTACATTTAGTCGTTTAGCGGACCCTTTTATCCAAAGCGAGTCGCACAGGAGAAATACATTCAAGCCACGTCGTAACAGAGGCCGAGTGCAACAATAAATACTGCTCTACGTTGCTCAGACTGCCAGGGGGTGGGAGTGCGGTCGCGTAAGTGCCCGTACAAGTGCTGGAGTTTAAGCGCTAGTCGAGAGGAGATAACAGTGGGAGACGTGTACGGAGAAGGAGGAATAAGTGCAGTGTCAGATAGGTCAAAGGTATGAGAGGGGACGCTCTCGGAAGAATCGGGTCCTCAAGAGCTACTTGAAGATGGAGAGGGACTGTCAACTGCCACGATGGTGCTCGTTAGCAGGAAACTTCAAATAAGAAAAGTCTGGTTTGCTGGTTTGATGAACCCAATGATGGGGGGTAACGTTTAAACAAGCATATGTGCCTTGAACTTGATGCAATGTGTACCTTTTTTTTGGTGGTTGAACACCAGACACATCAACACATTGTGTGCCATATGCAGCAGTTTCAGCAGTAGGATGGTGTTGTAGGATGTCAGAGAGGCAACATGGGATCCATAGTGAGATGATGGTGTTGTCGGACAGGAAGTACATCTGTCATCTGCATAGCAGTGGTATAAAAAGTGAGTAAACAGGCCAAATGAAGCAGCATCTGTGCTTTCAAAGTGGAGGGACCCCAGCTTGAGCCTTGGGGTACCCCTGTGGTGTGATGGTGGGATGCAGACAACTTTTATTACTTATCAGTTATCAATCTCTGTGTCTGGTAGGGCATTGTCTCTCAACCCTGTTCCTCTCATTCCAACACCCTGATGTGACTCATCGTCAGGCTTTTGCAGAGCTTGAAGTTTGCCCTGAAATTGATCATTTCAATTACGAGGTCTGAGGACCTTTGAACCTTCTCAAGAGATGTTGCACATCGTCTCTATGTGGTCAGACGTCGAGGAGATTCTCCTTAATGAAAGTACAAACTCTACTCCAGGCTGAAATCACACACGGGAAATTTAATCTTGGCCAAGAGGAGCAAAGTAACAGTGCATGCAGAGTGTGTCTAGCAACCTACAGCTGCTTGCCACAATGTTCAAAGTCTCTCTGGTTGACACCAGGGGGGCCTCCTCCTCCTCCTCCTCCTCCTCCTCCTCCTCCTCCTCCTCCTCCTCCTCCTCCTCCTGGAAGTGTCTTGAGTGGGCATTATGCTCATTGATCTATGATCAATGACTCCAGATCTCCATTGCTCTTTATGACCTGGACCAAGCAGACACCCTAATGTAATCAGTCACACAACCCTCTCAGCATACACACCCTGAGTCTCAGGTGACAGTATCAGTATGACACAGTCAATCATGTAATTACATTTTCTTCAGCATCAGACCAGTCCAGCTCGTCATCCACCTGCACTCCCAGGTGTCCATAGCTGGAGATAACTTCCACTCCCAGAGAAAAGCATTACATGTGGATGTGATTTTAATGAGAGTTTATCATTGCAAAAAAGGGCGAGGACAGCGTTTCTGTTCAGAGCTCAACCTTCTCTACTAGCACGGAGCTTACAGTCATGGAGTTCAGGTGCCACTGAATGCAGGCAGGACTCCGCAGTGACAGTATTGTTCATCTGACTGGCTTTTTCTCAGATCCTCTCATTCGAGTTATTTAACACCTGCGGCACGGCACAGCAGCTGAAACAAAAAGTCCGACGTTAAGCCGAGCGACTGGCGTGGCGCCTTTGCACACGTGGGCACAGCAGCCCGAGCCTCAGTCAGGACGTGACAGTAATTAATGATCCGCGCTCCGCTGCACATCTATGCAGGTCAGCTGCTACACAGAGATTCCTGTATCTCCTCTCCACGGCATTTTCAGGATGTTAAAACAACTTTTGTCTTTTGCTCCTGACAGGCAAAAGTTGTGCGTGTGAAAGCATCTCTGGCTGGCTCGAGCTGAACAGATGCTGTAGTTTTTCAAGGGAGGACAGTCTCTCATAGATTTTCCCTGTCACTGATTTTTTTTTTGAGTGTACTGGAGGGGTTTCCACAAAAGATGTTCCCTCATGTATATTTTTTTAATGATGCTGCTTGTGAGGCACTGTCTCAAGGCTGGGAGATGCTCTGGGCTGCACATACGCACACAAGCACAGAGCTGAAGAAAGACTTTCTTTTATACCTTTACAGACAATAGTTTGTTTTTGCACTTCAACCCGGCTTCCAAAGGAGCTGATTCAACTTATGACCTTGCTGAACCCCTCAGGTCCACACAGTGCTTAGCTGGGATTTTTGGAAGCTTGTACTTTCTCCCTCTGAGATCTACGCATAACGCTGCTCTGTGCACACACCTTCATTGACTTTTACTTGAGTCTTCAGAGAATTGCTGCCAGGGCTGCAGAGATAAATCTTACAAGATGATTAATACCGTGATAGATTTTTCTTTCTTTGTGGAGCGCTGGATATTTTTTTTTTCCCCCCAACTTCAGGCCTCTAACAATACTTTAAACAATCCAAGAAGCAGAATATCATTCTGTTTTGAACAAAGGTATATAAAGTAGAAGTTCAACAGGGTTAAGGACTTCACTCGAAGGGCATGAACAATAGATGAATGGCCGGATGAATCGTTCTCAGTGGCCACCGTCGAAGCTTTGTGACTGGTTTAATCAGAAATGCCTCATAAGTGATTTTACAAGCTCCTTCACAGCTTGTTTCTGCACGTATCTGGAACCCTTTTGTTCTTATTGGCATTTCGTTGAAAGGCTGTCTTGCCTACCACTTACACAAACAATCACATGACATTACAGTTTAATGCCGCACAACAGAGCTTAGCAACTTTATCCCAAACAAAGTGGAAAGCGGAGCAATAAAGCTATGTCGTACGTACACATCCTGTTCAGATTTACACATTTCACTCAAAGTTTACATCATGATATTTTTGAACCTGCTGTATATGTTGTGGCCCTTATTTAACAAGGCCAAGGTAGCAAAAACATGTTTTTTATGTTTCTTGACTTCAAAGTAGTGGCATTCAGTGTCACCGTCTGCAGCACAAGATGACATATGAACAGTGTGGGACACAATGAGGCGAAACACAATGGAAGCAGTGTAAGAAGGGGGAGCGCACAGCTGGCCATAACAAAACAGAACAGCATGGAAAAGAACAGCATATCACCAGTAAACCATCTATGTCCGTCTCATTAAGAGACATATATGACCCCGCATGTGTGCTATGAATATGTATGTTGTATGTATAAGATGTGACCCTGGACATTAATATGTATTGGGTGGTAATGAGGCGAATGGCTAGATCAGATGGGTCCTTTTTAACTGGTCACATGTGGCTCATTAGGGTAGGGCCACAAAGAGCACCTGATACCCTCAAGAAAACGGCCGCACCCCAAAAATTATTATATGTAATTCTTGTTTTGTTTTTTTTTGGGTGATGCAGACAAACACTTGGAGATGAGGGGTGCAGGTCCGCATATGGATCACAACATATGTGAAACAGGGGACGTGAGGGGTAAGAAAAGAGGAAGGGTGAAGTTCAAATGCGTGCGATCGTAACGAGACCTTCAAGTCCTTTGTAGCCGATCCTGACCTCTGAACCCTGTCGAGGACGCACAGGAAACATCTGAAGCCCTTGAAGAGGCCGCGCGGCTTTGTCAGTAATGGAAATAAGAACGCGGGACGAAATATCTGATCGCATGTCCGATAATTGGCTGAAAAGGGACGGAAGAAAGGGGAGGATGGAGAACAGCAGGACGGATATCAAGGTCCACATTAACTAGCCACATGTGTGCCATTATAGCAGGTTGATATAAGACAGCTGATACCCATGTGGGGAATGTGAGGTTATTGAGTCATAGCGCTGAAAAACTGCTGCCTCCCTGCGTCCCCACGCTATGTTTCCTTGTCGAGCATTTTGTGCACCACGCAAGACCAGGTCTTAGACGCAGTAAACGTCGTCTTTCCGCTTTGCTTAAATGTGATTAGGGCTTTCAGGTGGTCAGCCTGACAGACGAACAGAGACTGTAAATGTTATACAGGTCGGGCAGATAATTAGGTCCATATAAATGGAGCCACCTGATACCCCGCAAACTCAAATAAGTGATCGCACAAGAACCGTTTTGCAGTAAATTTCGTGGATGTTGACGTATATAGCAAGTGCAATTACATCCCCCGAACATTTTTAAAGTTTGAATGATCGTCCTGTAATAGCTAATTCAATTATATTGCCTAAAAATGTGATAAAGTTGAAGTTTTAACAGAACCAATAATATCGCAATTTTACTATCTATGCCAATGAAACTCCCGTCCAATCAAAATCCAGGAATCGCGTCTCTGCCTTGATTGTGCGAGGACTGATATTAAAACTGGAAAGAGATTAGTCAAAATGAATCCCCAGCTCAGCTTGAAAACTTTCTAATACTTGAGAATGATCTAACTTGTTGGTGATCTCTCTCTATTCTTCGCTACAAGGACCGGAAGCTTCGACTTTCTGCAAGTTTTTTTTTTTTTTCAGATGAAAGGAGTCCAATCTCACAGTTCTGTCAGCGCTCGTACAGTACGTAACTCGAGATGATAAAGAGGACAGCCTCTATAAGGGGGAAGTCGTCGCATAATTTTTGAATTTGTAGGTAAAAAAAGGACAAGAACATCACAGAGAAATGCAAATTCTGCCCGGGTGAAAAGCGCCTGTCAGCTATGAAGAGCTCTACCTCAGATTTGAAGAGGCAGCTATCAGCTGAGCGCAGATCCACAACTGTACAAGCAACATGCATAGAGAATCGCAAATTAGTTTGCTTTACTGTGAGGAACTCTTTAGAGGATGTTATTCTCCTAATGCAAGACGGCACATTTAAAAACAACCATGTCTGAGGCTGGGTCTGAAGCATCACCTCCAAGATGTTCAAACTCGGCAGCGAAAGAAGGCAGAGCTCAGCTCTGTGTCAGAGTGGAAGCATAATTAGATCGCTCTAAACTGTATGAAAGTTTGCTAACAGCCGTAAGGATTCATTTTGAACAATGTCTTCATATTTTAATGATTCGTGTCTTTGTCGAACACATCCAGACATCTGGGCTTCCTTGGATTTTTGTGATTCTCCGCTCTCCGCGGTTTCATTTCATCTCTTTATCGTAGATTGAATTTGCCTTTGTACAATGATGTGAACACCTTCTGACAGATGTGTTCCTCTCTCTGCGCGCTATACCGTGAGAGCCAGACTTTTTTCTTTCTTTTCTTTTTTTTTTTCCCACTGACAGTCGAAAAAAAGTCGAGCGAGGTCATGCATGATAATGGAAAAAGTCTTTTTCCAGTTCTTGCAATTAGAACAACGATTATGACAGCAATGATATTTAACCGGAGCTCTTGTGCGGGCCGGTGTTAAATGAACAATCCCTGAAACATATCCCAGCGTTTAGAGGATCTCTCTGCGGGTGTGGAAAATGCCATTATGTATCCAAGTCTGGGTCAACACATGCTCGCTGACAGATAGACAGTGAGATAGGTAGACAGGTTTATGAGGCATTAATTCAAACAAAGACAGCTTATTAACCAGTCTGTGTCCACAGCTGGCTCACACCTGATACCTCCAGTATCCCCTAGACTCCTTTAACGGCTTGTGTGTGTGTGTGGTGTGTGTGTGGTGTGTGTGTGTGTGTGTGTGTGTGTGTGTGTGTGTCTTGGAGCATGGTCCCGTGGTGATATGAAATGATAAGAAATGCTTTTACTGCTTTCTCTGTGATGCCCACACTCCTCTGGAGGACAGCTTACAGTATCAAAGCGCTCAAACACGTTTTAAATTTTACATTAAGGACCGAGCTATAACCGTGCAGGAGGCCGGCGCGCACCAAAAAAAAAGAGTTGGAAAACCCAAAAAAAGCTCTTGTTGAAATGCCAACATGCTTTTAATACTGCGGTTTTTCCTCTCTTTGGTGAAAGCTTAAATGCGAACCTGGACAAAGTTACTGCTCCCTTGGCATATGTTTCACGGTCCCAAAACTGCATTTCTCGTTTCCATGCAGTTCCTTGCACTGTAATTGCTGATGGAAGGAAAAAACAAGTCTTTTGGGATGCTGCGTGTCATGTGTTATCCAATACCAGCTGTGTTCACTACGTCAGGAAAAAAAAAGCTAAAACGCTGTTCCTCAGGCCTGATGCTGCACCTGGACGCACTGATGATGCTCAGATTTCTGTTAAAACGCCCTTCGATCATTTCAGTTTCCATCCTTCCAAATGGTTATTTATCTATTTATTTATAACTTGCTTGACACAACTGCTGCTACTGTTTATCTATCTATCTATATCTATATATAAACATAAATATATCCATCCATCCATCCATTAATCCACCATGTATTCATTAAAAAAACATTTCATTAATTATCCATCCATCCATCCATCCATCCATTTATCCAACCATCCATCCATCGTCATTTATCCATCAAAAGATCTGTCCATCTATCCATTGATTTATCTGTCATCCATCCATCCTTTCATCCATTCAAGAGTCTCACATCTCTCACATGGAGCAGTATGGAGCAACTTTTTTATGCTGACTTAAATCAGTGAAATGAAAACATACTATAGACTATGAAATAAAAACACAACAAAATAAAACTAAGGGTGTATTCTGACTTCTGACTTCAGTTGCTGGGGTGCCGCTGCGGAGCTCCTTTACAAAGACATCGACATCTCGGTAGAGTCAGACTAACCGCCTAACTCCCACATAATCCTAATTCGAGAGGTGGAGAATGGGCGGAGAATGAAGCCGGGGTGACGAGAGCCTGGATGAGGCGGAGCTGTCACTCAAACGGCCACACTGTTGGTATAGTTGAAACTGAAGTGCCTCGCTCTAAGTGCCTGTATCATTCATTCAAACAATAGAACAACATTTGACCGACTGTACCCATGATTACTGAGCAGGACATGTTGCACATTTATACAAAATGCTGCTTATTACTGCTTATTACTGCTTATTACTGCTCATTACTGCTCATTACTCAGCAGTGTGTTGCACCACACTTAGACAGCTGAGCTTAGATGGTGAGTTATGTTCATTTTGCCATCTTATCCACACTATTCACTCTCACTCATGTACAAGGGCAATTTGGAGTCTCTAATCAATCTAATTATGGAATACTGGAGTTCTTGAAGGGACAAAACTCTACAGAGAAAGTCCGACCCAGATTCGAACCAGTGTCCTCCTTGCTTTGAGGCGACCGTTCACCAGTCCACCATGTCGTCCAGCAACATTTTATCACGTCCTCCTAGATTTCCAGATGAACCAGACTTATTCCACATTTCGTTTATCACTTCCAGAAGAAGGCGTTACGGGTGAGCGAATAGATTTGAATAATGTTTCTGCTTCCTGCTAAATGTTGTGTGTGCTACTTATTAATTGGATTGAATGCCACCAGCAGGAGCTGCAGCGTTGCATTTACCCTCTCCTCCCGTCTTCAAAACACTCTTTTCACAGAGTTAGTCGTGTGTAGTCAATGTCACCTCCCCGAAAATTCAAAAGGGGATAAGATGAGTAACTGGAAATCAGCTAAAATTAGCGAGGTGATGGGCAAAGCAAAGCCAGTTTTGATTGGCAGCCGTGTTGTCGGGATAAAAAAGGAAATCAAACTGTGATATTTGTACGCCGATCCACCTCTGATTTGAAGCTACGCGCGGATCTATTTTAGCTCAGGTCTCAGCTGGGTCAGCGTCTTCATGGGAGGAAACAAGACAGTTAACACAGTGATCTCAGACAATTAAACCTCCATTTGCCGACATGAAAACGTCACACCTAAGAGCTGCTTATTTAAATTGTCTCTCATTTTGTGCAACAACTCAGCAGAGAGAGCAGATTCAGGGGGTTAATTGGGTCTAGGGACACACACACACACATACACACACACACACACACACGCACACACGCACGCACACGTTCGTTGACGTACACACACCACCAGCACCAAATCCTCTTAGCTTTATAATGAAGGAAGTAGAGATGGGTAGAGGAAAAAGAAGAAAAGAGAGAGCGAGAGAGAGAGAGAGAGAGCGGAAGAGGAGAAAGGGGGCGAGGATGGAGAGATGAGAGGAATAAAGGAGGAGAAGGCGACAGAGATGCAGGTCAAGATAAAAGGATAAACACGGAGGGATGAAAAAAGGAGCGGGGATGCTGTGATGGAAGGAACAGAGAAATTGGAGACAGAAAAAGTTGAAGGGGGTGACAGTTAGGAGTGGATTGTAAAATAACAATGCTCCGTTGCCATGGAAACAAACATTTTTATCAGCCCGAGAGGCGAGGAAGTAACCTGCTTGTTAAACCTCCAGTGCTATCTTGTTAAGCTGTTGTTGTGTTTGCGCCGAGCAACAGTGTGTTTGCAGTCACGGCGTTCCCTAATGAAAACACTGTGGGCACACACACACACACACACACACACACACACACACACACACACACACACTCTGTTTGTGCCTCCTCCTCTTTTTTTTGGGTTGTTATTGTATACGATTCTCTACCCCAACTTTTAGATTAATTAACTATCTTCTCTCTCAAATTGGATGTGCGAGATTCTGATATGTTTGTAGCACCAGAAAACAACAGAGTGTGTTGAATTTAGGCCACAGTGCGACTGGGACACTTTTCTTTAATGTTTTAATGTGACCCTTTTCAGAAATGTACAACGTCATTAAAACCCTCGTCTCATCTGTTGTTGGCGGGGGCCAAAACAAGAAGAAAAACAGATGTTCTGAGGTTTGTGCTGTCTGCTATCAGCCTGGACACGGTGGAGATTATTTGTATTCCACAGAAGTGAGGAAACCTTGAACATGCACAGGTAATGCCGGCGCTGAGTTTACACAAATACCACCCCGTTTTTTTTTTTTTCTCACAAAGGAAAATACGTCTCTGGTAACCCTCTGGGGAGCTCTGTGATCACAGACAAAATGCTCAAATCAGGTCAGTTCATATCAGCAGCTCGCATACCTCCTCGCATACTAATGCAGCACCATCCCATCCCGGCACAAAGCACTGTCAACACAGAGATCAGATCTGAGTCCTGCACCTGATGATTTGAAAGCAGACTGACAGCTTGTTTGATGGCCCCCAAACAGCCACAGGAGATTCGGCCATCTTCTTTCATGCTCGCGTGTGAACATACAGTGATAACAAAACAACTAATTCTGATTTACCCACAGTCTTTGTGCTGTCACATGTAACATCTCTTATCTGAATTTTTAAGATTTTCTTTCTATTTTTCTGGTAAGTCAGTCTGCATATAGCATAGTTCAGAGTGGCACTGTAAGGAACAATATTACTACTTCTACTACTACTTCTTACTACTAATTCTGCCTTATAACAAGCATTTATTGGCAATAATATAATAGACAATAACCCAGAAGGACGAGAGATAATTCTGAGCAGTTCATAAAATCTATAATTGATAAATCCCTTCATGTAATCCATTAATTAGCAATACAGTGCAGAGCATTGATTACTCTAGTTAAATCTCCTGTTTCTTCTTCGTCTTCTAATTCCTCTTCTGTGCCTGTTTTGATCATTAATAGCAACATAACCACCGACAACATCCGAAACAGGCGGCTTCATTAGACTCCATGTGCTAATACTTTCCTCCGCAGAATACAAACGTTTGTTAATTATTCGCTATTTGTGGAAAACTGCAAAAAAGAATGAATCCATAAGGAATTGGACAGCATTGCAACGATATAGAAGTCTGAGTCCAGTGCAATCTTTCCGTTATATCTCTGCAGCGTAGCACTGTATCACTCTCAAAATGTATCACTCTCTCAATGTAACTGTAACCAGACTGGGATACAGTGCTCTAAATACTCTGTATTTGCACTGTTTGTGGATCCTGGAACGGAGCTTAAGTACCAAAAATCTGAATGCATTCGTCATCCAACCGTTAAAATGAGCACACAGCAAAACAAAGGAGAGAGGGGAAGAAAGCAAATAAGCAAAGTAATGACGATTAATTGACAGCGACAATGAGCAGGACAAAAACCAGGAGTTATCGGCTGTATGAAAGCACGTCTCTCTCTGCCAAAAAAAAAAGGACATGAAAAGAGGACATCACGGATGGGGATTGACAAAAGAGCATGAAATCCTTTTGGGTCCTGCTCGAGACGTGACTCATCTGCTCACACAGCGACGTGACGCACACGACGGAGGTGTATTGTATGCCGACGTTGTCAGTGTCAATTTATTTATGTAGAATCCGAAACCTTATACGCTGCTACGGCGGGCGGATTATTGCGCAGGAATTTCTTGGTCAGCTAAGACAATAAACGGATCAGAGAGAGAGAGAGAGAGAGAGAGAATATCATATAGAAAATCTGGCACAAGTGCACGCACGCAGGCACCAGCCAATCATCTTCCTCTGCTTATTCCTCATTTTTCAGCGACCCTACTGTACGTCTCCACGATACTGCTGATTCAAGAGTCGCAGATCTGCAAAGCGTTGCAGTTATTCCATTGAGTTATACCGTATATATGCACATGGAGGAGGCCTCTAGTCCCTCTCAGGGCACATGCATAACTATCCCTCTCACACTCACACCTAGGGTCAATTAAGTGCCTCCAATCGACCTAAACCTGCATGTTTTGGGACTCCAGGATTGGTACAACCCACATAGTTGCAGAAGTAACATGTAAACTTCCATATGAAAAAGTACCCCGAGACCCACCAGCAGCCAAGGTCTTTCCACTGTGAGGCAACAGTTCATTTTTCATCTGAGACAAAAATAAAAGGAGGAAGTTGTGTGTGTGTGTGTGTGTGTGTGTGTAATTGCGAGAGACCACACAGACTCGGTTGGAGGATTTTTAAGAGGTAAAAATACCAAAATTATGCTGAGGCTTTGATGTCATCATTCTATAAAAAAAAAGGCTTTTATCTTTAGTTTTTATCATTAGAATATTTATCAGATGTGATGTCTTTGTCCATGAGGAGAAGGACTTGTCCGCTTTTCAAAAAGACAGATATTTAGATTGAGATTTCTGCCTATTTTTGTTTTGTTAACCAACTTTTCATTAACCCTGATGACCCCCGATGAGAGGCACTGGCCTCAGATCTTTCACCGCTCACTTTCTTTATTCGTCAGACGACTCTCCAACAAAAGACTGTCACTGTTAGATAAATGTCGAGCCCGCTGACTGGGACTGACTCACCCAATCTGTTTTCATGCGCGTGTGCATGTGTTATAGGACGCAGGGAGAACAAAGGACTTGTATGACACAAGGGGCCCGGGATAGGTCTGGAGGAGGGAAGGAGGGGAGGAGGGGAGGGGGGTGGGCAGTGGGGGTTTGGGATAAATTAGGAAAACGTAGCCCGGCAGAGCTGTGGATAGACTCTGGAGGAGTCGAGACAACAGAAGAGGGGGATCAGAGGATAAATGAGGAATAAATGACAGGGAAGTTTTAGAAAGACATGCTTTAATGGTTTTAGGGGTTGAGCACTTTCGAGGGCTCTTTCTCTCTGCAGCGTCTGAGCCCGAGAATCATTCAACTTTGTCACACAAAGCTGCGGTTAAGTCCGCTCAGGTCTGCTCCGCTAATGGGAGGCTGTGTGAACCGGTTTAAGCGAATTTCCGGGCTTGAAAAGTCTCATAACCGAGCCGGCAAAGTCAGTCTGACCTTGCGCATTTTTAATCCCTCTTTGACATTGTCAGAAGGTCTTTATCACGGTATATAAATTTAGCATTTCAAGCATCAATAATAATGGCGTTAATAGAGGCCCGACTCCAGACGTCTGGTCTGAGGCTTTTTGTCATTGTTGAAAGGGAAAAAAATGGTAATAAAAGTTACTGAAAACATCAAGTAAATGTTTCCTGACAAATCTCAGAGCAGTTATGATTTTGGATTCTCCAAATTTTGGGGACAAACCAACAGTTTCACCGCGGTGTTGCATGATAAATGAGACATAGATTTCTGTGAACGTTTGGCAGAACTAAACTATCCTTAAAAAAACAAAAAAAAAGGCAAAAGACCAGTTGAAAATCTATAAAACAAAGGTATTTCCCTCTCTAAGTGAGGCATCAACAGGGGAAAACAACTTTAACGGAGGAAATGTTTTATTACAAAAGCGAAACGTTGCTTATAGCGTTGGTTAAAACCCCCTTTTTAACGCGCTCCCGTTGTCTGAGTCGATGCTGTTATTCAGCTGCTGCTTGTGTCGGGCGTGTGAAAACGCTCGTCCGTGTTTTCACGCTTTTTCTGGAAAACGCTTTTGTAAAATCTGGTTTGATGGTTGATTATCAGCGCTCACACAGACGTCTGTTGTTCCCCCAACAATAGTCTACCACCAGCAGCCCCTTCCCTGCAAGTGTGTGCGTGCATGTGTGTGTGTGTGCGTGTGTGTGTGTGTTAATCATGCAGCTCTTATCAGCGACCGTCAGACCTGCAGAGTCCCCGATGTGCTCCCTGCTGATAGCTGCAAACACAGAGGTCTCCTCCCCCATTTGAGGGTTTTAAATAGAGAACTAATAGACCTCGGCTCGGAAAATAAAACAGCCCAAGATCATCACCGGGCAAGAGTGACGAGTCTGTAGGACATTAAGTAGAGTAACAGACAGCTGATGATACACCGGACTCTTGATGTGAGTGGGAGAAGGAAGGAAGGAAGGAAGGAAAGGGGGAAAGCAAGGAAGGAAGGAAGGAACCTGCTGCAACATCCAATGAAGGACGGTTTCATCAAGCAGCAGATTCAACACCACGCGGTCTGTTTTAAATATTTGATCGAGAGGAAATACACAGAGGACGCCTCCAAAGCGAGGCTTTCACATTAAATCATTTCAACCGGTCCCTAAAACAAGCATTAAAAAAATCGAGCATATTCTTAGAGAGCGTCTCCGGGGTCGAATCTGTTTTACAACCTGAGGCGCTCGAGGTCAGACCGAGTCGAAGCACGTCCCGCAACTCGTGACTCTGATTTCAAGAGAGAGAGAGAGTGAGAGAGAGAGAGAGAGTGAGAGAGAGAGAGGGAGAGAGAGAGAGAGAAAGGGAGAGAAAGAGAGAAGAGGGGGGTGAAGAAGAAGGGGGGGGTAATGATAAAATCAGTCATTAGAGTCTATTCACTCTGTCCCGATGGTGCCAATGGAAAGGCTCTTAACCTGCTGACACACACACACACACACACACACACACACACACACACACACACACATACACACACACACACACACACATAAAGAGAAAGAGAAAGACTGTTCACTGTAATGAACAGTCAGGGGAGTCCATTGCTCCTTCTGTTCACATTTAGACTCTTGATTGGCCGAGACCTCTGACCGCAGGGGTCAAAAGGTTGAAACTGTGACCCTCAGGACAGCTGAGCACGTGTGTGTGTGTGTGTGTGTGTATTTGTGTGTGTGTGTGTGGGACATGAGGGAGTTCAGATACCAAAAAAAGGGAAAGATCTGCAGAATATTTTTCACAGAGAGCTTTGATTCTTTGATCTGAGTTCACTTAATTTCATGTGAATGAACACATTACGTTGTCTGGTCAGTGTGAATGAATGACGGCATCAGCGGCTCGTGAACTTGGTGTATGTGTGTGTGTGTGTGTGTGTGTGTGTGTGTGTGTGTGTGTGTGTGTGTGTGTGTGTGTGTGTGTGGGAACTCCGGTCTGCAGCTGACAGCTCGTTAACACCAGGAGATTTTGACCGTCAACCCCAATCAACCCCTCCCCCCACGCACACACACACACACACACACGCACACACACACACACACACCCCACCCCCGACCCCCGGGGTCTGCAGCAACAAGGTCAAACACAAAGGTGGAGGAAGGGGACGCCACAAGCAGCAAAGCAAACTTGAGACAAACCTTTTCAGCCTGGAATCCACCTATAGGTTCAACAATGTTCAGGTTCAATCTATTTTGACTGTTTATGAGTCTATTCATTCATCCATTATCATACCTGCTTTGTGCATTAACAGTCAATAATCTGTCAATAACTGGAAAACTTGTGCACGTTGGACTGGATTAAAAGACCCAGATAATGCAGCTGGAAACTGAGTCTTCTGCATGTATACTGCATGGGTATACATATGTAGATATGTATAATATATGTATGTGTATGTGCAAACTGGACAATGTATGCATGTTGTCTGTACAATAAGTAACATGTACAAATTGAAGCTGACTGAGAGCAAGATAGCACTTAGTTTTCAATGGGTCTCCTTAAAGCCCTTTTAAGGCTTCCCATGCATACGTTATGACTGAGTGAAGGCATATGTGAAAGTGTGCAAGCAAAAGCGCGTGTGTGTGTGTGTGTTTGTGAAGCACTTAATGCCACGTCTTGTCTCAAAAAGTGCTGACAAAATCAAGTCCGATTCACGCACTGATTCATTGAACCATATGGACACGCTCACGCATCCATCCACAGATGAGTTCTGATCCAGCATGCGACACACACACAGTCCCCTCCAATCCGTCTCCTCGTTTTTTTCCCTCTTCCTCCCTCTGTAATTTGTGGAACCCTGCGGAGCCTTGTGAGATGCTGCCCAGAAAAACAACAAGAACCGCAGAGACAGCAGAAACAGAACAACAGCCACGGGGACAGAGAGAAACTGGCACTTTTTGTCACAGAGAATCACACTCTGAGATTAATATTGCTCCAATAATGTTGCCCCCCCCCACCCCCCCACCCCCCTCCTGTGCTTTAAGGAGCTTTATAGCGAGTTTCAGCACATTGTTTATCTCCTCGGCCGTAGTGTGGTGACTGTTCGCAGTCAGACAGACGCAGTTGGAGGCTAAGATGCCGAACATAGCGTCGCATTTAGCAGCTACATTTCTCTGTTCCTCTCAGGGGTGAGTGGAGACCAACAAAAGGAGATAAAAGACAGCGAGCATTTACGTTTATCAGTTGGACCTCGAGTGAATAACGTGACTCGGGAGGGGATAACTCGGTGTTTGGGGTTTTTAGCTTTTGTTTTGTTTTCCCCCCAGGTGACTGAAAAGAGAAGTTGTTGCACGTTCACATCAGAGTCCGAAGAAGTTTTGTGACCTGATGAGACCTGTTTGTTGTCCTTAAAGGAGATCTACAATGGTTGAATGTGAGAGTAGTCCATACTCTCTGGTGCTAACATAGAAGCTATGGAATAATGGTCACAGATGCTACTTTACTAGACATTTTACAATCTTATTTTAACTTATAGGAATATTATGGCAACCACATAGGCTTCAGGCTCATTGCCTGCCATTCGTTTAACCACACGCCTTCACATTCCTTGCCAAAAAACAGGACTTAAAAAGCTCTTTCCTGAACTAAATGGTAACTGGACTATGAAGCACATACACATGCATGTGTCTGAGTCGATATAAGAGGACGAATCAGATACTGAGGAAGAACCAGGAGCACCTGCACTGACATTTCAACACAAACTTCACTAAACTGCTGCCTTGCAGTGCTGTGCCTTTGTTTTCTTCTCAGCTTACATTAATAAGGACATAATGATGTTTTTGGACAATCTATACATTTGAGATTGTTGTTAGCCAAGATAAAATGTTATTTTTTTTATTCTAGCTCCCCTTTAAAGGTCAAATGAAGCTTCAACAGCACCACTTACTCTAAGTCTCATAATTCACATTTATTTGCCACTAAAACGAGGCAAAACGACAGATTTCAAAACTAAGTTCCACACCGCTTGCTTAGCTTGCAAAAACAATGCCGTGTGGGCTTTGTAATTAAGACGACTAGTGCTAGTTTATGTTTTTGTGCCGCTACACAGTTTGCTCATTTACCACAGTGTATTTAAAAAAAAGATTAAGTGAAACCCACACAGCAGCCAGAAGTCTTGCACAGAGCATGAATGGAAACCCTGAGCCGCCTGGAACATGAATAAAATTATCAAGTGAAGCAATGCTTGAGACATTGTTAACAAAACCACATCATACTCAAATTGCTGATCATTTCACCCTTTTCTCTTTAATCTTTGCCAAAACGTGACAGTAATTGTGGGGTGCTGAGGCACATGTCAGCCGAGGGATCACTACCTGCAGAGAAGATGAGGAAGATGACAAAGAAAAGATAAGGTGGAGAAAATCCCGCAAAAAATAAATCCTGCATGAAGGTCATTACCTTAATGTAAATCTATAAAGTCTCTAAGTCGCAATCGGCATATAGAAAATAATCAGCGCAGAGCGGGATGTTGTGAGGGACTTGTCAAAATAAACAAGCACAAGGCAAAAGGGACAGAGAGGTGTGGAGATGGAGGAAGGTAAAGAATTGGGCCAAGCAGGGATCAGCTTCACACAGAGATCACAGACATGGAGCACGGTCTGTCTGTCTGTCTGTCTGTTTACCCTCCTCGCTCCATCTTTACCTCCATCACTCTTATTTTCTACTCTCTGTCTAAGCTCATCTCTGAGAGAAAGACAGGAACAGTGAAAGGGAGCGAGCGAGAGATATACATAAAAGATAAGCAGAGTGATGGCGCTGCAGGAGAAACAGGCAGTTAGAGAAGAAAAGGAGAAGAAAAGAGAAATGCAAATAGTTGCTTTATGGCCGGGTCAATGAATGCAACAATGGTTCTCCCCCTCTCTCGTTTTCTCTCTTTATCAATAGGCTGCGGAGAGAACAATCAGGTCAGAGAGCAACAGAGAGAAAGATCACACCCTGATCAATAGACGAGTCCACCAAACAACAGCTTCTCCTGCTTTTTGGAGTTTAAAAAAAGCGGGTTGAAACTGTGCGACAAAACAAAGAAAATTTTGCTAATTCATAATCCAGTCATTTGTACTTGTTTTCTACTACAAGCCACTGAAAAAATGACCTTTTGGATAACACCATGTTGGCTTTGGACAATCGGAAGCTCCATCAATAGCTGGGCAACATGTACTCCTCTCCCAATCCAACTCTCCCAATCCAACAGGCAGATGGCCTCCCTCCCTGAGTCTGGTAGTCCAATGAGCATGTTCATATGTAGGATTTGTTGGGATCTTTTTTTGTTTATCTATCTTGACCGTTTATGTATGAACTATCACTTTAGATAAAAGTGAATTGCTGAAGAGAAGCTGTAGCAAACCGTGATTTAGGTGTATTGTAATCACCTCCATAAATTAATAACCACAAGAGGATATGTTTCACACATGCATAGAACAAGTCACATCACTGGTACAGATCGAAGAATGACAAGATTTCATCATCATCGGATACCCAACAGGTTGATTCCCATTAAAGACAATGGAGCTAATGCTAACTTTGCTAACAAGACTGAGCTGATGTTCATGCACCGATCTGTAGTTATTCCTCCACTTTGGTTTAGCAGCAAGTGATATTTCACCTCCGACATCTCCAGGTACAGGTGCTCGCTAGCTAACGCTAACACTTGTTGTAGCCTTAGAGTTTGGGGCGTCTGTATATCGCCACCTGTTGGACTGGCATGCTTTCCACAGTGCACCTGTTTGGTTTTTATGAAAAATGAAACCACGTCCATATTGTGAAGGGCTCTTAAAAAGGAGGTAGAGGTCTTGATGCAAACTGTTGAAATATATTATTAAAGCCATTCTATTATACAGGCCTTTGAATGTATAACCACATACAGCAAAAACATAGCAAACATCCGCAAGAGAAATGCAATAATATGATGCAGAGCCGAATTTGACCAGTTCTAAAATGAGAAGCCTTTCTTTGAGTCACAGTTCTTGGAAACACTTCAAAGAAAGAGTTGATTACATCTTGTGTTTATACGCTGCGTGTTGGAGAGCAAGAGGTGCATATGTATAAACGGTATATGTCATTATGCGTGTGTGTGTGTGTGTGTGTGTGTGTGTGTGTGTGTGTGTGTGTGTGTGTGTGTGAGTGATTGGACAGATTGTGAGGCGAGAGAGCAGTCGAGAGGAGATCATGATGACGAAAAATAACATGCACGCTCTTAGACATAAACACAGGAAGAGAGGGGATGAGGACTATAATCATCCCCAATCAAGATGTTATTGATTTGCTGCTTGATTTCTCTCTCCCTCTCTCTCTCTTTCTTTCTCTCTCTCTCTCTCTCTCTCTCTCTCTCTCCATCCAGCACCTGGCTCTTGTCACAGTGGGACACTGCGGCTCAGTCGCAGCAGCGAGGCAGACAGTTATACATCATTATCTCTCCGTCTCACTCGCACACTGTACGTGAAGTCTCCCTCGCGTGTCTGTTCCCTGGTCAGCGGCTCCAAGATGAAACGCTCACACTCGCTCGCCCTCCTCTGCTCTCCAGTCACGATGGGCAGCTCGTCTGCCACCACCAAAAACACAGCCAGTCCTCCAGTTTCCAGGTTATCTATATGCAACTTCACAATAACCTGCTAAATCTCCTTATTATTCTGGACTCAACAACAGGATGGGAAGGAACAGGCTTGATTAATGAGGGAGTCATTAGGTCTGTTTTAATGTTGTGCTGCCCTCCCAGCTCTATATACATCCTGCACAGGCTCTGTTATACAGGAAATTAATATACAGTTGTATCGAAACAAAACATGATGCCAGGGTAGCTACAATATCTGAAAAATATGTAGTATGTTAATATGTACGTATATGAGTTTAGGCATCCAAAAACATGTATGTTTAGGTCGATTGGAGGCTTTAAATTGCCTCTATTTCTTAAATTTGGTGTAAAATTCAACATGTTTACTTATTTTAAATGAAAGACTGTAAGTTGATCACAGCCCAGTTGGTAATGTTGCCACTGTGCAAAGAGCATTCAACTTTTCTACCTATAACTGGGTGAATTGTGAGCTTTATTTATCTTTATCTTCTTCATCTTTGTGTCCGAGTCTTTTTATTGTTTTTATTCTTTACTTTCTCGCAGAAAGTAGAGCTGGAAGAAAAGACTAGTCCCACTACGCTCCTCCTCATTGTTTTCAGGTCAAAGATCAATTTAGCAGAAGTTCGGCCCGGACAACGTTGGGGGAAATCAATGCTCCACAGTGGCACCACACAATTTGATCTGCACAGTGTGTGAAAAGTAGGAATATTATTTTGTACCAGATTCTTTAAAAGTTAACGCTGGATTTTGTGTTTATTTGCAGAGCGTGTCTCTGGGCTTAAACAGCTAAAAAAAATCTGCTATATCTGGTGGCTGTCTCGCTAAAACAGAAAAAAAAGGAATCACAAGGGTTTCCCCAGATGTGTGCGTCTGAGTGTGTGTGTGTCAGTGTGTGTATCGCCGTATGTTAATCAATGCCGTTAATGTAGCAATGAATTAGTAGTTTAGATGTCACGGGACGCTTAACACAGCTGATCCTTACCAGACACACACACACTGACTTATTCAGCCCACACGACCCCTGGGGACCACAGGCGGACATTGTATAGCAGGCTAATTATCCCAAATTGCTAAAGTAGTAGAGAATGTGTGTGTGTGAGTGTGAACGTGTGTGTGTGTGTGTGTGTGTGTGTGTGCAGGCTCTCACAGCTGCTCCTGGTGTCAAGCCTTTGATAGATGGGAGATAGAGGGAGTGTTCATTTACTGCTCGGAGACACACACACACACACACACACACACGCAGAGGCAGACACGCACACACCTGACTGCTCATTTATTGGTCTAACAGATTGGTCTTTTGTTGCGCGGTCGCTGGTTCACGCTGGAAGAACTGCGAAAGTTCAGACTACGACGCTCGAGGGGGAAAAGCACCCTGTCGTCAAGCCTAAATGCCTCGAACGCCGCAGCCAGGCCCCGGCTATGAAATCTGCGGCCGTAATGAGGAAATAAGAGGCGTCATAAACAGACAGGCAGCTCCGCGATGAACAGACGCGGCCGAGAGTAAGTGTGTGACGGATGAGTGAGTGTGACTGCTTTCAGTGCAGACACAAAAAAAAAGACTCGCAGAGGCTTACAGTCTGACTGTCGGGGGGAAGTTTCTCCACTTAAGCAGAGATAAACTTATGGTGGGATCACTTTGACGGAGTTACCACCTTTAAAAGGAACAATTAGCTAAAAGATCTCGAGATATTACCCACTTAAGTCATTCGATATGACTATGAACTGATTTAATATGTCTGTTACAGACACTAGCACGTTGTCTCACACTCATAACTATGGGGGGATTTAGAGTTTCTAGAGGACCTAAAAATGCATGTTTATGGATAGATGGAAGAAACTGGAGAATCCACACAGACATTGGGAAAAACATGCAAACTCCACACAAGAAAGGGCCTCAGTGAGACCAGCATTCACCGCCTCACTGTATGAAACTGTCTAATAAATCCAATTGTCCAATTGTCTGATTTGCATGGCATTTTGGACTTTAAGTTCATTGCACAATAGACTTTTTGAATTCGCAGATCATTTTTATAAAAATATTTCTCTCATTTACCATAAGAAACTCAAACGTCTGCTATTGGACTATGAACAGTGCTAACCGCCCTCGCACCGTGTCGCCTTCAAGTTCTTATCGGGGTTGGGGTTGGAGATGCCCGCCGAAGCCAGGGCATGTTCGATAGTGGTCAAAGAAAGAGAAGACGGATAAAAAGCTTAACAGAAAATGTAGGATGCCAATAATCCAGATGATTTCCAGCCGTCTCAGAAGTCAGTCTTTTACAGCGGAACAATATTAAAGAAGTGAAAACGTCCCCGATTGATTCTGAGGGCGTTTGAGTTTGATTTCACTGCGGCATAGACGGGCTGACAATGAAACCACATACTGTAAAATAACTCCAACCTCAGCGTTTTAGCCTCTAGGTTCTCCAGGTTTTAGCCTCTAACTTTTCAGAACATAAATACTACGATCATGCTGATCGTTTTTTTTCTTTTTTTTCCACCTTATCTCGGGGCCTTGGGATCTGATCTATACCGTATGTACATATTTTAGCTGCTCACACATGGATGTGGTGCTGCTGCAGCAACATTTCTCCAGCATACTTCTTTAATTATTTATTAAGAGGTAGCCCTCAAAAACAGAGCAGTGCGGAGAACGCACAGGCTGTATCTTGTTCACTTTACAGACCACCATTATTGGATCAAAGGATGAGCAAAGCCAATATGTGTTGGACGAGTTCTTCTTTTTTCTTTTTTTTTTTTTCATTTGTTCTAATTTGATGTCGTCCAAGAGTAATCTCTTTCTCCAGATCATTTCAACTAGACGGACAAGGCGGCTAGAGACGTAGATAGACAGACAGACAGATATTCCTTTGTTTTCATCCCACTGTCCCTTTGTGTGAGACGATGCTTGCTTGCCCCCATTCTTCTCCTCCACTCATCCATCCGTCTCGTCATTCCTCCGTCCCTCCGTCTCTCCTGGATATTGATGAAGTGATGGGGGCCGCAGCCTGGGAGGCACCACCTCATCTGGTTTAAATTACCTCCGAACCACGCACACACCTGCACCAGCACCGGCCCGGCTGGGTGTGTGGGTGTAGAGGGTGGGGCCGAGCCTCTGGGATATGTGGCAGGGGAGGGAACGCCCATGACCCCAACCATACTGATAAACACACACACACACACACACACACACACACACACACATGCTCACAACAGGGAGAGAGCAACAGAGCGGGTGGGGTGTGAAATAAGCTGTAAGGCAGAGGGGATATTAAGCTGCCACATGTGTTCTGTTTACTATTCTCTAATTAACCCCCAGGCTGTCTTATAGACTACACACACTGATACACTCACTCTGTCTCGCTCTCTCTCACATACACACACACACACACACACACACATACAGAGTATCTCGTCTGCTATAAATTAGCTGTGGTGTCATACAGCCCGCACATCATCGACTGCGATGCTGTGTTGCTCAAAATGTTTCAGCGAAGCCACCAACAAAAATCTAATCTTTACGCACACGGACAAGACAAGTGTGAAGACAACGACCTCCAAGTTTGACTTCTTCTCCGGTCGTCCCGTTGTGCGTGCGCCCATCTATCACGTCAATGATAGATGGTCTCACCGGGAAACGCAGACTGGAGATGTATGAGTTTCCTCCACGTGTGTCGCTTTGGGCGTCCAAAAGAGAGATTATTGTTGGGTTGTTGGCGACACTGAACAAGAAGGCTTCCCGTATGAATACAGGTCAGACCAAGGGCCTTTCTATGGATTTTCTCCATACACATTCCAAAAACATGCTACGTTTTAGCAAATTGGAGACTCTAAATAGAGTGAAAGGTGCGTGTGTCTCCTATGATAGACTCACACCATGTCCAGGGTCAAAGGTGTAGCTTAAATTTCCTAACTTTGGCCATATCCACCTTAAACTTTAACACTTTGAAAGCTTTCCATATGGACATTTACTATCCTCTTCTTCACGTGAGCTTCACAGAGCTCAATACGCAACAGAGATTAAAACGTGACTCCATATTGCGGCACAGCTAATGGTCAGAAACTCTACGGGGTGCCTTTAATCCTTCTCCCAGTTCACAGTCATCTCAACTCTATTTACATAAGCCAAGTGTCCACGTGACTTCTCCTTATAGATGACCTGCAGCACCCTCACAATTCAATTATTCAATACGTTCCAGGTTTGTATTGCTGCCATTAGAGCTCGTGTGTTACTGCCTCAGAATATAATACAGTGAAAAGTTTTAGTACGCAATTGTTCTCCTCCTCATCCAAGGTCACAGACTATGAACCTGTGCATCACAGCCTGTAATAAATCACACTGGCTGTCAAAACTAGTGGGGAAAACACTGATGAATTAGTTCATTTTAGTCTAAATCTCTGCGAGCGCAAGCGCTTAACAGGGAAAGAGAGAGGGCACGTGCCCCCATGTGCACACACGATGATATCACCAATAATGCAATCAGCTGTCACCAGCGATGCTCTCATCTCCACTAATAGAGTGAGTCAGAGAAGAAGAGACGGGAAGAAAAGAAGAGGAGAAGAGGAAAGAGGAGAAGAGAGGAGTGGAGAGGAGAGGAGAGGAGAGGTGGGCAGACACTGGCTGCGTTTCCAGTGTTGGAAAATGTGCGGCTTCTTAATAGAATTCACCATGGTGCCTTTTCCTAAGGTGTCACACACACAGATACGCACACAATGAACAGGAGAAGCACACACGGATTCAGGCACACACACACACACACACACTCTCTCACATGCTCGCACACTCACACACACACTCTCACAGAGGGCTGGGGGAAGTGAGCAAGTCTAATTGAAAAGAACCAAGCAGAGAGAAATCTGATAGCTGCAGTTTGGCCTGAGGGGGGCGGAAAAACGGGAGGTGAGCAATAGAGAGGAGTGGGGTGGAGGGGGTGGGGGGGGGTGGGGGTGGGGGGGGTGAGACAGAAAGACAGAGCGCAACACAGTGGTGGAGAAGAGAGAGAGAGAGAGAGAGAGCACAGCGAGTGAAAGACAGATGCCACAAGGTGATGGCCAAACTTTGTGTTTTTTGTGAGAAGCTGATGAAACCCTGCTGAAAAGCTGCATCTCCAACATCTGCTTCAAAGTCGGTTTGGCAGAATTATGACAGAACAAGAAAAAAAAAGCCATTTTGGATTCTGAAATGAATCCAATAATCAAAGCTGAAATGCTTCTCTGATTGCCTGTTTCTAACATGTGCTAACCACAAGTTAGCATCCTGGTTAGCCTCCTGGGTAGCATCCTGGTTAGGCCAAGGGCATCTCGGAGATACTCAGGTTTCCTCGCATGCTCCGAAAACATGATATGCGAGTGAATGGTATCTGTGTGATGGACTGGAGATCCTTTTGTTTGGTTTTACATTTACATTTACTCATTTGGCAGATGCTTTTATCCAAAGGGACTTTCAGTTCAGGGTTGTTTTGTCGTGTTTTGTTTTGTTTTACTGTACATCAGTGCAAACGCCATTTGCAATAATTTGTTTGTTTGGTACGCTGTCAAGATAATGTCCCTGGTGTGGGATCAAAAAATGTATCGTATTATATCATATAGTATTGTATTGTATTGTATCATATCATATTATATACTGTTATACCCTTTGTATTGTATATCGTATTGTACCTTATCGTATCGAATCATATCGTATCTTTTTCAGACTCTATGCCCTTCTTTCACTTATGTGCATGGGATAGACTGTTAAGTCAAGCAAACCACTAGTTCAGATACAAACTCTACACGTCTCACATGTAATAGAGCCTTTCATGAGCCTGTCACTCAAATTTCCATTGTTTCAACAAATCATGTGACCCCTCATCGGTCACAGTCATTAAATATGCTAACCCCAGACTTTCCATAGTCACAAAATTAAAAAAACCCAAGTCTTTTAAAGAAACGTCTACGACTGTGAAGGTCTCGTAGCGTGTCCCCCTCTTGAGTCACAACACTCTGCAGGTTGGGACC